>CM062818.1:592017258-593376651 GCA_031772625.1 Pinus tabuliformis
GTACCTTTATTGGATTTGGTGTTAATGATTTTGGTTATCGCTTATATTATTATGAAAATCACAAAAATCATTAGGAGCAGAGATGTGATATTCAATGAAAAGGTCTTGTATAAGAATCAGTTGCAAGAAAAGAAACAGGAAAAAGAAAACAAGGAATACACAATTCTTGATGAGATCACTGAAAAAGTAAAGGTGCCTGAAAATAATAATAATCAACAACCACAACAACAACAACCACCACAACAGCAACAGGGACCCCAAACACCTGAAAGTGGTGTTAGAAGATCTACCAGGATAAGTATACCCCCTGAACGATACTCTCCTTCATTATATTATTTATTGTTGACTGATTCTGGTGAACCCGAATGTTATGAAGAAGCAATGCAGGTTGAAAGCAGGAAGAAGTGGGAGCTAGCCATGGAAGAAGAGATGGACTCCTTAATGCATAACCAGACTTGGGACTTAGTCAGGTTGCCTGCAGGAAAAACTACATTGAAGAATAAATGGGTTTACAAGCTGAAGGAAGAAGATGGAGGAAAACAAAGGTACAAGCTAGACTTGTGGTGAAAGGGTTTGCACAGAAGAAAGGTATTGATTTTGATGAAATATTTTTTCTCCTGTTGTTAAAATGACTTCAATCAGAACTATTTTAAGTCTAGTAGTAGTTGAAGATTTGCATCTTGAGCAATTAGATGTAAAGACAACCTTTCTCCATGGGGATTTGGAAGAAGAGATATATATGCAATAGCCACAAGGATATGAGGTGAAAGGGAAGGAGAAACTAGTGTGCAGATTGAAGAAGAGCTTGTATGGCTTAAAACAGGCTCCAAGGCAGTGGTATCTAAAATTTGACAAGTTCATGTCTGTACAAGGTTATACTAGATGTCACTCTGATCATTGTGTTTATCTGAAAAAGAAAAATTTTGGCAGCTATATTATATTGTTATTGTATGTAGATGACATGCTTGTTGTAGGGTCTAACATGTAGAAAATAAATGTGCTCAATAAAATTGGCAAATTCATTTGCAATGAAGGATTTGGGAGCTGCAAAACAAATCCTTGGTATGAGAATAACTAGAGACAAGAAAAATCGCAAATTAAGATTGTCTCAGAATGAGTACATACAAAAGGTGTTGAAAAGATTTAATATGCACAATGAAAAACCGGTTAGTACACCTTTTGCTAGCCATTTCAAACTTAGTAAGGAAATGTGCCCAAAGACCCAAGAAGACATGGACTATATCTCTAAAGTTCCATATGCATCAGCAGTTGGAAGCTTAATGTATGCAATGGTCTGCACAAGGCCTAATATTTCACATACAGTGAGAGTTGTAAGCAGGTACATGAACAATCCAGGAAAGGAACATTGGATGGCAGTGAAATGGATTCTCAAATATTTGAAAGGTACCACAAATCAAGCATTATGCTTTGGTGGTTCAAACATTTCTCTACAGGGATATGTTGATGTAGATATGGCAGGTGACAGAGATAACAGGAGGAGCACTACAGGATATGTATTTACTGTAGGTGGAACAGCTGTCACTTGGGTTTCAAAAATCCAAAGTGTTGTTGCACTTTCAATAGCAGAAGCAGAGTATGTTGTTGCTACAGAGGCTAGTAAAGAAATGATTTGGTTACAAAGGTTTATGGGTGAATTGGGTAAGGGGCAAGATATGGGCATGTTATACAATGATAGCCAAAGTGCCATTCATCTTACAAAGAACTCAGTGTTTCATTCTAGGATTAAACACATACATCTCAAGTACCATTTCATACGATCAGTGTTGGAAGATGGAGAGTTGAAGTTGGAAAAGATACACACTAGCCAGAATCCTGCAGATATGTTAACAAAAGTTGTAACCAGGGAGAAACTAAGAATATGATCAGTTTCAATTGGTCTTCAAGGATGACGATGAAGATGAGAAACAGCCAGGTCCAAAGAGGAGTCATTGTCTAGCAAATGAAGCAGCGGTGGAGTTGCTACAATCATTCTCCAAGTGGGAGATTGTTGGGTGTGGAGCATGATTATTTAGAGGTCTTTGTTTCATCCGGATCTATACCCTAGGAAGTTTGTACACCCCTCCATCGAGGGGGTGGCGTGGAGGAAACTTGTCCCCCTACGGGGGTTTGGGGGGGGGGGGGGGGGTGGTGTGGCAGAGACTTGTCCCCCCTACGGGGGTTCGGGGGGGGGGCATCCCCCTCGGTTGGGGGGTTCAGGGGCTAGTGGTACCCCGGCGAGGGTTTCGGGGGCAACACCCCGAAGCTAAAAACAGATGTAAAATTGCCTTGTAAAAGTATAGTAATTTCTAGTCAATCTAGGTCATTGATTAGGTAGATGATCTGACGGTAGAACTTACGTTTAGTTTAGGGTTTTTTGCCCTAGAAGGCAACCCCTCTCTTTGTATGAGGGCATTATATTGAGGTTGTGTAATAGATGTGTATTCTCCGAGCAAGAAACTGAGAGAGGTGAGACTGTGAGAGAAAACAAAGGATATTACAACGGATCTGTTGTAGGTTGTGTCTCTTCATTTTGCTGGATAATAGAAAGGAAGGACTGGCTGTTCGGGGTGGACGTAGCCCAAACTGGGTGAACCACGTATATCTGTCTCTCTAGTTTTATGCGCTTTCTGTGTTTATATTTATTCAATATTCTATGTGTTCCATTGCTCTATAATATATAATTTTCTAACACTATGGGTTGTTTACCTTTGGGTAGTTTAACTAAATCCCAAGTTTTGTTTTTGAGGATTGACTCGTATTCCTCTTCCATAGAAGCCCTCCATTCAATATATTGACTGGCTTCTTTATAAGTAGACATTTCAACAACATTCATCATACTGGCAACTAAACATTCCTCCCTGATCTCCTAAGTGGTGGGGTAGATTCAAGCCTTGTCTAATCATCCTTTTATGGACTTCGCTTGATAGCTACATCATCTTCTTCACCCTCCTGTTGTTGTTGCTGCTACTTCTCATTGTTTTTACCTGATTCATCACTCCCTTCTTCCACCAACAAGGGCATGTGTCATTCTTCATTAGTACTCTCATGGCTTCCATCATTAACCTGCTCATGAAACACTACATCTTTGTTGTCAAAAACTTTATGAGTGGAGGGATTAAACAACTTGTAAGCCTTAAATTATTTACAATACCAAACAAAAATACATTTGATGGCCTTTGAATCCAATTTCTTTCTATATTCCTTTTGGACATGAGCAAAGGCTTTTAGAACCAAAAGCTCTCCAATGCTTAACTCCAGGCTTATAGCCAAATAAAGCTTCAAAAGGAGTTTTGAAATATAAACTTCTTGTTGGACTCCTATTCTTTAGATATACTACAGTATTAGTTGCTTCAGCCCAAAAACCATTAGAAAAATTCTTACCTTTTAACATATTGTGAGCACACTCCACAAGGGTTTTGTTCTTCTTCTCTGCAACCCCATTATGTTGAGGAGTGTGGGGTACTATAAACTGTTGTTGTATCCCATGATCTTTGCAGTATTATAGGACACAAGCTTTCTTATACTCTCCCCCTTGATCCTAGTGGAGAATCCTGATGCATTTACCTCTCTTCTTTTCAACCATACTTATGAAATCCTTGAAGTATTCAAAAGTGTGGCTCTTCTTCCTGAGGAAATACACCCAAGTAAATCTAGTACAGTCATCAATAAACAGTAAAAAATAGTATGCACCACCTAATGACCTTGTTTGCATAAGCCCACATAAATATTTTTGTATAGCTCGAGTATATCTCTCCTTATTCTATAAGCGTTCACAAGAAATTCATCTCTGTGCATCTTTCCAAGTGCACATGCATCACAATTAACATGGACAGGCTTTAAAACAGGAAGACCTTCGACCATACCTCTTTTATGTAACAACAACAAATCATTGAAGTTAATATGCCCATACCTCTGATGCCATAAGTCCACTGTAGTCACGGCATATGATGTCAATGCCTGATGTGGTGCGCTTTGACATTTAACTTGTACAATCCTCCCACACAAATACCTAATGCAATAGGCTTCATACGATCCAACAGGTCTTTAATAATGCAATATGATTTATAAAATTCTACCTTGAGATTCTGATCAGTTATCATAGAGACAGAGATCAGATTCTTTTTATCCTCGCTGCATACATTACATTATGAATATGTCTAATATTTCCATCAGGCAAAACAATAGGAATATTACCATAACCTTTGATTTGGTACCCTCTGTCATTGCCAGGATAGATGTTTGCTCCATTGATGGTCTCTTTGAAGTCTTCAAACCACCGTTTTTTCCCTTTCATGTGGGTGGATTAATCATAAAATGATCCTAGATGACTTTTTACTCAAAAATGAAAGTCAAAGGATGCTTCTGAAAATAGTCCCATTGCATATATCTTTTCAATCTGAATCTAATGCAATTTGAATGGGCTAAAATGGACTTCGGATGAAGAAATTATTGTAATAAGAAGTTTGCCCTTGTCCTTTGAAAAGGAGGCAAATTCTTATGAAAATGGGCTTAAGGCCTTATACACATTCCTTAAGGAAATCACATTGGAGAAAAGCCAAGCAGAGTGTTAAAGGACCTGGCCTTAAGGAATTGCGATAGTGGCAACGCGATTACACGTGGACCATTAGATCGGACGCACAGATCAACGATGGAGATGCATTTATCGCATCGCAATAAACTAAGGGAAAGGACTTAAAACAGGCGCAAAGGCTTTCAGCGGACCTGACGGATTTATGAATAAAACAAGCGAACCTTTTGAGTTCCGAAAGGAAGGTAGTAAATGGTATTTTGGGCAGGCTTCAAGCAGTAAGCGGTATTGGACGGGCTCCGCCCGATTCCATACATTGGCTGACACGTGGCATGACGCAGGAGAGAGAAAACCACTTTTTCAGGCGAGTAATCTCCGCGCAAGTAGGCCACCCAAAAATGCTACCAACCGTTGGATTGGAGATCGCAGGATCAACGATAGAGATTAAGCGGACTATTTGCTGTTTCGGGTTTAGTGCGAATTGTTGGATTAAAAGACAGATCAACAGTTGTGATTGAATCGGCGATCGCTAATCAGGAAGGTTGAAGGACCAAGACCCGTGACCATGTGACTCACCGATATGCGATAGCACCGATGTGCGATGCGCCGATAGCGCTGATCGGCGATCGACGAATCGGGAGGCCACAATACAAAGGGCCAATGCACATTGCGACTTGCGATTGCGATATGCCGATAAAGGGTGGACCCGATGGGAATTATAAGCACGAATGCATAAAATTTGAAATCTGGTTTATTCGGATTTTCTTTGTATTTCCCGTATATTGAGGTTTTGACCTCCCGCCTAAGCGATTGCGATATGCCGATAGAAGGTGGACCCGATGGGAATTATGGACGCGATTTCATAATATTTGAAATCCGGAAATGCAGGATTTCTTTGTATTTCTTGTGTATTGGTTTTTTTGGCCAATATGCCATGTGATTGCGATTTGTGATGGAATGGTGGACCCGATAGGGATTATGAGGGAAATTTCATAGATTTTGAAGTCCGTGATTTTGCGCCCGATAGTGTACTTTCATGTATTATTTCTGTGTATTGGAAATGTGATTATTTTTGGAATTAAGGCAGAGAAAGGTCGCCGATTCCTTTGTAACTACCCCTGATCATTGTGCCACACTACAAGTGGGTGTTTTGTAACAATGATGCATTTGTAATGCACAGAGCCACAAAGCCAGAAGCCAGAGGGCCAACCTAAGAGACAGAGGACATGACACACAGAGAAACAGACAAGAAGCCGCAGAGCCGGAATGAGGCCTCACAAAAGCTAGAGAGCACGATTGAGAGGCAGCACAAAGATTTTTGGGGTCGCTTGAGCGAAAACCAGAGAGCTCATAGAAGCTAGAGCTAGAGCCAAAGCTGAGAGTAGAAGCAGAGGCCGATAGAGGTTGGAGGCAGTTGTAGAGAATAGAGTTAGCATTCATTCTCAAGGTTCCAATAGTTGAGGTCATTGTAGGGGACCGCTGAATCCATTGAGATGGAGTTCAGAAAATCTTGAAGACTTCTAAGAGCCATGGAGTAGTAATGAAGCTTCAGAATAGCAAAGAGATCAAATGATCCAGCTGTTGCTGGTGTTTAGAGTGTGCTGAAGACATTCTAGAGACAGTGAGAGAATTTTGAGGGAGTTGGTGAAAGCTAGAGCTCAAGACAGCTCAGAGCACTGATTGAAGGAGTCTAGTCCAGAGAATCCTAGATCTGTCTGAAGAGTATGGACAACCAGTAGGATAAGATGGTATTCTACACTCATAGGTTCAGTTGTAAACCAATGGAGTTAAGCATGGAGCTTGTAAAATAATTTATGCCATAATCCCAGAGAGCCTAGTTGAGTTGACTAGAGCTCATGGAAACGTAGCCCAAGAGGTTTGGGTGAACTCCATATTATATTGTTGTTATGTGTGATGCTTATTTGCTGCATTGTTTCACTGTCATATGTTTTTCATATCAGTTTAAGCAAATCAACTTAAAGCACATAAACAGTTTAAACACAAACACAAGCATACACCTATTTTCAAGCACTTTTTAATTCCACAATTGGTTAATCATAAGGTCTTGGAAATATATAAGCTTTGGAGTGGGAGAGGTTCTTGTAAGCTTGAAAAGAAGCCTTTAGTGCCCCATTTCAGATCAAGTGGTATCAGAGCATCAAGTTAATTAACCCCACCTTCAAATAAGGTGATATCAAAGCTGGTTATATCAGAGTTAAGTTATACCAGAGCAGATGGTATCATGATGCAAGTGGTATCAAATCAGAATGTTGATTGATAGAGAAAAATATTGCTTGTCTGAAAGGTGTTTGGGCAGTCAAGGATTGATTTTCTGATTGATTGTATGCTTGTTTGTAGATTGACTATTGTGTGAGTTTGCAAAGGTGAAGGGAAAGCTACTGATAGCTAAGTCCAGGAGAGGACAAGAAGGAAGAAGGGCTGAAGGCATTCTTCTTATCCCAAAGGACCTCAAGGCAATCCTTGAAGCACAAGAGGTTTGTTGCAAAAGGTTGCTTGAATAAAGCTCTTTGTTAATCTTGTTTGAAGTTCTTTTGTTCATTGGCATAATGACAACTTCTACAAGTGAGTCCTCAAAATCTTCTTTCTTCACAAGATTCTTTGATGAAGACATGAAGCAAGACTTGTTCATCATGATGGACAAGGTGAGAGAAATGTATGAGGATGGAAGGAAGAGCAGCATACTTAGAGAGCAGTTGAATTCTGTGGAGGAAGAGAAGTAGTTGCTTTCTGACAAATTGCAGGAAATGGAGAGGCAAATTCATATTGAAAATATGAACCTAAAAAGGATGCATGAGTTGGAGACACAACCCTTTGTTGCCAAAGAAGCCTTAGTCAAGTATCAGCTTGAAGAAGAGGTAAACAATTCCTGTTTTTCTTCAAATTCTTCTAAGAATGTTTATATTGGTTCTTTTGAAAAACATACCAGAGGCATAGGTTCCAAGTTAATGTCCAAGATGGGCTATGAAGGAAAAGGCTTGGGAAAACATGCACAAGGTATTGTTGAGCCAATAATAGTTGAGGAAAGGCCTAACTATTTGGGTCTTGGCTATGTACAGTCTTATGGAGAGAGTTCCAAAGCTGCCATTAAGGCCATTGAAATAGTTCCAAGAAGGAGTTTCATTGCAGGTCTTCCACCTCAAGAGTGTGAAGATTGTATTCTTGGAGAATTCAATAGCTTGAAACATCATTTGCAAGATGTAGGTGTTCATAAGCATAAACTTGAACCAGAGAGTTATGGAAACTCTGAATCCATTGAAGAGATTGATGGTGTTCCAAAGGGAACTACTTCTTCATTCAATTCACCTCCTCATGAAGGTAATAAAGGTGAAAGAGAAAGGTATAAATCTGGTTCTTATCATATTCCTTTTTATTATGTTCACCATGATAAATTTCCATATAAGTATGCGAAAAGAATTGCATGTTCCTTTTGTGGTTTGGATAACCATAATGTTTCTAGATGTTGGAAGAGAATGACCACATATAGGAAACTTTTGAAGGAAAGGAAGAAAGAAGCCAAAGGTCCACTAGCCAATGCAAATCATGCTGTCAAGAGGAACATGTGTTGCACTTACTACCATAAGCAAGGACACATTGCTGAAAAGTGTTGGACTCTGAATCCAACAATGCTTCCATGAAACTTGAAGAAGGTGGAAAGATAAAATGGCAGGAATGGAAAGAAAGATTCCATGATTGATGTGTTTTAGGATGATTCACATGTTGATGTTGATGTGGAGACAAAGGTAACACCTTTGAAATGGATTGGTAAGAAATGGTAAGAGTTCTTATCCAATTAAGATTGCATGTCTATTGATGCATCTATTTGCATTTATTTGTTAATGGAATGAAAGTTGCAGGGTTTTACCAAGAAGGTGAATGGAAAAAGTTGAGTAGGAGACTCACTTTGTTGTTGCAACATTATGTTCATTTCAGCTTCGAAAGTACAGTGTGCTTAAGCAAAAGTTGAAGGATGAAATGCATGCATGAGAATGATGTGCATGAACACAGGGATGTTGATGATTTCCTTGTATTTGAACATGTATGTGTAATTAACTTGAAGGGTTGATTGCTTTGTTTTAAACATGCATGTAATATTGACTTGAGAAAAGTTGATTTGGTCTCCAAGATGGAGATAATGATGAAGTGTTTCATCTTTTGAAAAGAATCCTTGAGATCTTTTCTACATGCTTGACTTGAAGGGTCATTTGTTTTAAAGGCATGTTTTGTGGGCTTGTTATCTAGTCCATCATTTGTATGCAGATGTAAAGACATGGAGGTGTTCACAAGATGTGAAATCTGTTTCTTTTGTTGAAGCAGGATTTTAGGCCATCCAGTTGTTATCTGTAATTCTGTTGTTGTTGACAGCATGTCAAATAGGTACAACTGTAAATTTTTGTGAAGAAGATGTATCTTCACATTTGTTTGAGCCACCTTGGATTAATGATCAAGGAAGAGAAGTTCAAACTACCTTCTGTAACCTTATCAATAGGAGTTATGCATGAAGTCAAGGAGGAAAACAGTTCTTCCCAAGAGGACCAACACATCCAGGAAGCAGAGTGGTCAAAGTATTTGGTTCAGAGGCACTATGCAAGGCAAGTGTACGGAGGCTGAAAGAAGAGGGTGTTGTTACTCTCATTCACTGTTTAGATCACTATATCAGTATTTTGGAGACCAAAAGCTTTTTAGTGGGAAGGCGTGATCAAAAAATGATCCTAGATGACTTTTTACTCAAAAAGAAAGTCAAAGGATGCTTCTGAAAATAGTCCCATTGCATAGATCTTTTCAATTTGAATCTAATGCAATTTAAATGGGCTAAAATGGACTTCAGATGAAGAAGTTATTGTAATAAGAAGTTCGCCCTTGTCCTTTGAAAAGGAGGAAAATTCTTATGAAAATGGGCTTAAGGCCTTATACGCATTCCTTAAGGAAATCACATCGGAGAAAAGCCAAGCGGAGTGTTAAAGGACCTGGCCTTAAGGAATTGCGATAGCAACAACGCGATTACACGTGGACTCTTAGATCGGATGCATAGATCAACGGTGGAGATGGCTTTATTGCATTGCAATAAACTAAGGAAAAGGACTTAAAACAGGCGCAAAGGCTTTCAGTGGGCCCAACGAATTTATGAATAAAACAAGCGAACCTTTTGAGTTCTGAAAGGAAGGCTTCAAGCAGTAAGAGGTATTAGGGCTCCGCCTGATTCCATACATTGGCTGACACGTGGCACAATGTAGGAGAGAGAAAACCACTTTTTTCGGGCAGGTAATCTCCACGCAAGTAGGCCACCTGAAAATGTTGCCAACCATTGTATTGGAGATCACAGGATCAACGACGGAGATTAAGCAGATTGTTTGTCATTTCGGGTTCAGTGCGAACCATCGGATTAAAAGACAAATCAACGGTTGTGATTGAATTTGCAATCACTAATCAGGAAGGTTGAAGGACCAAGACCCATGACCATGTGACTCACCGATATGCGATAGCACCAATGTGCGATGCGCCGATAGTGTTGATCGGCAATCAACGATCGGCGAATCGGGAGGCCATAATACAAAGGGCCAATGCACATTGTGACTTGTGATTGCGATAGGTCGATAAAGGGTGGAACCGATGGGAATTATAAGCACAGAGCCACAGAGCCACAGAGCTAGAAGCCAGAGGGCGGGCTGAAGAGACAGAGGAATGATCACACACAGAGGAATGGACAGGAAGCCGCAGCGCTGGAAGGAGGCCTCACAAAAGCCAAAGAGCACGATTGAGAGGCAGCGCAGAGAGTTTTGGAGTCGCTTGGAGGTCGAGTGAAAGCCAAAGAGCTCATAGAATCTAGAGCCAGAGTTGGAGCCAGAGAGCCAGAGCCAGAGCTGAGAGCAGAAGCAGAGACCAACAGAGGTTGGAGGCAGTTGCAGAGAATAGAGCCATCGTTCATTCTCAAGGTTCCAATAGTCGAGGTGACTATAGGGGACTGCTGAATCCATTGAGATGGAATTCAGAAAATCCTAAAGACTTCTAAGAACCATGGGGCAGTAATGAAGCTTCAAAACAGCAAAGAGATCAAATGATCTAGCTATTGCTGGTGTTCATAGTGTGTTGAAGATAGAAGAAGGCATTCCAGAGACAGTGAGAGAATTCTGAGGGAGTTGGTGCAAGCTATAGCTCAGGACAACTCAGAGCGCTGATTGAAGGAGTCTAGTCCAGAGAAGCCTAGATCTATCTGAAGAGTATGGACAGCCAACGGGATAAGATGGTATTCTAAACCCATAGGTTCAATTGTAAACCAATGGAGTTGAGCGTGGAGCTTGTAAAAGAATTTATGCCATAATCCCAGAGAGCCTAGTTGAGTTGACTAGATCTCATGGAGACGTAGCCCAAGAGGTTTGGGTGAACTCCATATTATATTGTTGTTATGAGTGATTCTTATTTGCTGCACTGTTTCACTATTATATGTTTTTATTTTAGTTTAAGCAAATCAACTTAAAGCACATAAACAATTTAAAAACAAACACAAGCATACACCTATTTTCAAGCACTTTTTAATTCCAAAATTGGTTAATCATAAGGTTTTGGAAATATATAAGCTTTGGAGTGGGAGAGGTTCTTGTAAGCTTGACAAGAAGCCTTTAGTGCCCCATTTCAGATCATGGATGCACCTAAGTCCACAAACCAGGTATATGCTTCATCATCCTTACCCGAAAACAGAGAGTCAGATACGAACATGTTACAAGTCTATTTGGGAACATCACTCCCAACAATCATATCAGTGTAAACAGGGTCTATCAAACCCTAATTCAGTTGCTACATGCCCTAGACATTCCACTTCATTGAGTGCTTTCATCCATAAAAGTTTCCTAGTTTGAAACCCTGCTGAAATGCCTCCTTAGGACACCAACACACCCTTGGTTAGGGGTAACTGCTCTGCATAGCAGGTAGGCCCATTCAGACCTGCGCTACATAGCACTTAGGCCCACTTAAGCTTGCGTTGGGCAAGGATGAGTGAAATTGGCATAGCATTATTAGAATATTCCTTGATTCTATAACATTTTAGAGGATGCCCAGCTCTTATCTCATCCTATGAGCTCGACTGTGGATAGGGTATGGATCATCTAATCCTGTATCCTCTCATCCCTTTGAACATGGAAACTAATCATCCAATTTTGGAAAACCATTCAATGCCATATTAATGACAAAACCACTTGCATTCATCTATAAATTGGCCTCGCATCAAAGAGACAAGGGGGGCTGGAGCTTGGATATTATAGAGAAATATTGTTGGTCTAGAGACTTGAAATCATTGTCAAGTAATGTTATGCTGCTGGATTGATGTTTCTATTGGTGTGATCAAGGTTTGGACTAAGCTGGATGACTGACATGAGATCGAACCACATTGGGTGTAACTTCCCCTTGTATCAATCAATAAAGTTGTTTGTTCCTTTTCTAATACTTTTGTCTATATCTATAATGGATGTATGTTCGAATGTTGTCGATTCCATTTGTTTACAATAAATAGATCATATGTTTTGATTTTCGTCGTCTTCTGTTTGTGTTGGAAGGTACCAATTGAGTGAATTCAGTTTGAGCAGGAGCGACGGTAGCAACCCAAAGGAGATCAAAGGAAGAGAAGGATCAAAAGTAGGTTCCTTTATCTTATCTATTTATTGTAGGAAAAGGTTAAACATCTTTACTTTAGTTGTTCTAAGTGTAACTACCCACTTAGGGAAGATATACTTATCCATAGTTATAAATTCCTTATAACAAATTGGCGACTCCACTCGGGAACGACCATCATTCCTGGTAGTTATACCTTGTCTTAGCAGCACCAGTAGACTTTTCTTGAGTTCATTTACCCATATTCAGTCATTTTGAAGCTTGTTTGGTTAAAATGTGTGATTATTTGTATGATGATACTGCTCTCTGGCATCAACGCATTGTTGTTCTTGACACAGTGCTCTGCAAAGCAGCCTTAGCCTAGAGGCAATGCCTTACAATGCATTATCTCCCACTCAGGGCTGCGCTAGTCCTTGTCAAGCCAAGAAATTCATTTTGTTTAACTTTTCCAAACTTTCTTATGATTGTTGTTTGCTGAAAGATCATTGTTTTTTATGGCTTTGAAATTAGTTCGTAGTTCCTTTCCTAGCCCCACTTTGACCTTGATTGTTTAATGTTTCTTAATATATTTCTTTATCATTGTCAAATCATTATCCAAAGTTAGTTTACATACATTCATCTTTACTTTTCTAAAAACGAAATTTTCGTAAAGTCTTCATTTATTTGAAAAAGAAACTGTCGTAAAGTCTTTACTTCTTCTGAAAAGCATTGATTGATTGTTTGTGAATCTAGTTTCTTTGTGTTCATCTAAACATTAAAGGAATGAAAATAAAAAACATGCATAATGCATTTAGAAGTTTGTGTGTGCTTGTAGGAATCGTAAAGGGACAGTTTCATTAGTTGTGCTCTATGCTTTTTGTTTAGAGATTCTGATTGTTCTATCCCTTTTAGTTACGGTTTTCATTGTTTAAATCAAATGAAAATAATGTTTCTCATCTTAGTTTAATTCTAAGAGTTTTAGAAACATCACGCGGTGAAATTGAAAGGAAAAAATTTAAACAAGATCAACTAAAATTTATCTCAATTAACCTAATGGAGCATTGTAACTTAATGCATAACATTTAGAGGTCTAGGCTGGAGATGTGTTCTGGCATCGTTAAACATAGCAGTTGTCACTAATGGTCTATGATACATTCCCGGTGTGATACCTCATTCCACATACATAAGTATATCGTAACTCGTCCACGTAATTTCGGGTATATTTGGGAGGACTACATTAAGTTGTTATCCATCCATAGGTAACCGAGTCGGCTTCCTTGTATACTATGATACACCGAAAATAACATTCAGGGAGATTGCATGCACGTATGTTAAGTCCTTGGTTTAATGAGGCAATATATTGCAGTTCACGGTTACTTGGTAATCTGTTTTCCTAGATTATCCCTCTTTTGTTTTGTTATGTTATTTTGATTAAAATAAAATTAACTAACCATGGATAACATCCTCCATGTCACTCCTTAGTTGATCTTAGGTTGAGACATATGGAAACAACTTCGGAGTCCACCGATCAAGGAATTATTTTTCATGGGAATCCTAGTCCTTTTCCTCCTTTCAGAAATATTAGTGCTCCTTATATGGCTACATTGTCCCTTCTGGGACTTAGCATCGGCTTACTAGTATGGTTTTTCTCAACCTCCTTGGCCCCACAACTGAATATTCCTACAACTAGACAAAATCAACCTCCAGTTGATCCTATAGTCCACCCTTTACCTTCTTCGTCGATTGCTTCTTCCTCCTCTTCTTCCTCTTTGCCTGGTGACATTATTGACACTAGTAACCAGGTGGATAAGAAGAAGAAGAAAATTTAGCAGGGGGAAATCAAGCAACCATTGCTTCGAATGCAACTTCAGATGAGAAACTGTCCGATAAGCCTCACAAACTTTGATATCCTTGCAAACTTTGTACGAGAGACCATCTTCTTCGAAATTTTTCTGGTATTCCTCAGATCTTAGAAGAATGGTCTTCTCGTTCACATCATCCTGTGTCATCAACTTCTAGAGAGATCATGTCGGTGACACACCATCAACTAGTGGTAGTAAAGTTGATGGAAAGAAGGGTAAAGTTAAGTTTCCCTATAGGTTATGCGAAGGGAATCACCCCATTCACCTTTGTCCCTATCTGGATGAAGCCCAAAAAGTTTTGGATAATCGTCTTGCTTCTCCACAACGACTTCCATCTGGTTACAGGAGACTCTCCCTTAATCCTTCACTAATTGATGAAGTGACTAACCTAAATCAATCGTCGGTCAAACCCACTCTCTCTGAATGTGAATCCCATGAGTCTATACCTGACCCATCACAGGTCAAGGAAACAGTTGACCCACTTTCACCTTCAGTTAATCATATCTTTCCCATAGAGAGTGAGTATGATACCACTCAGGTTCTTTTCGTTTCTTCAGATTCCAATGAGCTTGGAGGAAAACCTCCTATTCCATCAAGACAGGAGGAAAATTCTCCCATTCTCATAACTCAAGGGGGTAATCCTCATGTTCTTACGGTACCCCCTCCAAGTAGTTTGGTCACCTCATTTTATTGGAATCAACTAGCAGGATGTCATCTTCCTTCTTATGTGCCTTTTTAGATCATAGTACAGGTTTACAATATGATTGTATTTGGCATGATTATAGATGAAGGTGCATTTGTGACTATCCTTTTACCCAGAATCTGTTGGCTTTTAACAGAGGAACCAGTCAACCATTAGGGATCCTTCCTCAGTTGCATATTACTTTGAGATGAAAAATTGTTTATCTCAATGTGATGGTAGTCCCAGGCCCTTTATATTACAATTTAGTTCTTGTATGTGACTACATTTATGACATGGGAGTTATTGTTTCAACACTCTTTCAAGTGATGTGTTTCTCGGGCAGAATTGTCACTATTGACCAACTTTCATTTCCCAACCCAAATATGGCTTCCAGTCAACCATATTCCCTAAATGGTCCTTTTGTCCCAATGGTATCTTCCCCACCACGATTCAATTATGTGGCAACCCGTTCCATGCCTACATCAACTGATGATCAATTCCATGATGTTGTGCATTATGTATTGGGGGCATTGGAACTAGATCTCTCTTATGGATTCCTTGCTATGTATCCCTTCCAGAGCATTGTTCTCCCATCTGATGAGAACCTCTTGGAAGTCATGACCTCTTATGGGCCGTGATTAAAGAATCATGAGCACAGTTCCTTGTCTTGTGTCAAGCTCATTAAAAAATGAAACAAGGAATATGAGGATAGTTCTTTTACTGTGTCAACCTCATTAAAAATTGAATCGAGTCCCAGAGCATAGTTCCTTGTCTTGTGTCAAGCTCGTTAAAAATTGAAACAAGGAATCTGAGCAGAGTTCCTTGTCTTGTGTCAAGCTCATTAAAAAATGAAACAAGGTCCCCTAGATCAAAGTTCCAATTCAAGTCTTTGATTAGATCTCGTAAAATCCCAATTGAGTCTTTCACTTGATCTCGTAAATGAACCTTCATTCCATCCACCTGATAGCCACGAGTAGTCTACTTAGCTGTATTTAATGAAGCTTGGGGGGCATGCACCTAGAACTGAGTCATCACGCTGGGGGCATGTAAACCAATCTCAAGCATAGTTTTTTCATGGTTCAAGCTTGTGTGAAAATGAACCTACCATGTGTAAAAATGAAACTGAATCCAAGCATAGTTTTTCATTTTAAGCTTGCGTAAACATGAAGCTGAATCCAAGCATAGTTCCCTATGGTTCAGCTTGTGTAAAAATGAAACCATCTCCATTTTAACCCTGGTGATTTCCATTTTATCAGCCTCTTCTGTCAGATGAGCCTTGGTTTTTCTCCTTCCATCACCACTATCTGCTTGGCTGATCAGACGCTTTCACTTGGTTGTTTTACCCTTTTTTAGGAACAGTTGCAATGAGTGGTCTTATTAGCCAGCCTCTTCATGTAAATCAACATGTTTTGAGAAGTTCCAACATCACCGGAACCAGTTGCTATCCTAGACACTACTCATTCCTCTAAGTGGAGTCCTCTTTAAGCTATTTTTAGACTCTTGAACACATGAAAATATTGTCGACCGATTGTCCTTTTCAGCTCGTAAACGGATTGGAAACAACATCTACTCAGTATAAGTTTAACCCCTTTCCGGACTGATATAGAATACTTACGAAAAAGGAATACATTGATCGAACATGGTTAATAGGTTCTCTCTTGTATTATTGTATGATTTTTCGGACTTGAGAGACAAATTTACAAAAAATAACTTCTGGAGTTTTCTTTTTGTCCCTTTTCAAACTCTCTAAACATGAAAAGGACCGAGTTCTCATTCCCGTTAAACTCGTTAAAGGATCAAATAGAGACAAACTTTTCCATCATGACAATGCCGAGTTTCACCTTCACTAGACTTGTTAAAACATCATATAGCGATGGATTCACCTGAAGGGTGGAATTATACTTCAAGCATATGTTATCCTCCTCAAGCTTGTTAAAAAAAATAAAGAGGTACTAGTCAGAAATGACTGGGGAAAATGGGAAAAGGGATAAATCACTTTATGGTAGCAAGTCGCTCTTGAACATGACACTTTCACTTCATCTTTGTGACTATTTGGGTTGGGTTATCTGCTTGATTGTTATCATACCTATGGTCTATCACACCATCCATCACTTTGGTTTTGGGTCAATGATGCCAATTCATTCAATGTCGTCGACATGTTCAAGAGAAGTCACTCAGTAAACTTCATCCTTTGCAATACTCATAAACCTTCATTTTCATGACCGCCATTCCTGAACATTGTGTCGTCAATCACATTCTGTCTTCAAAATAATTACACTCGTTTTGTGTCGTTGATGGGGGATACATCAAGGCCCTCCTGCGATGAGTCACTTCTTATCAACATCAGCACATTATCCAGGAAGTTGACTTAGAAACACCCTTCCAATACCTTGAGGCTTGCATACATCAATGGCAATTTTCTCACTTCTGATGACAGTTGCAATCACAGGCCTTCGACCGAAAGAATTTTTATGGTATTCGACATCAAAAAATCTATTCACACCATGCAGATTGTACTGTAGTACCTTGAGAATCATTATCATTATTGGTGATTTCTCTTGCGTTTGTTAACAACTTACATCATTGGCTGGTAATCGGATGGTGTCTTCCCATTTTCGACTTCAGATCACATTTCCACATGGTTAGACTCGTACTTGAGAAAAATTTTGGACGAGATAGAAGACCCTGGATCTAGTTTCATCCATCTGAGCTGCAATTTTAGGAGAGTACTAAATCATATGTACGATGGCTTTACACAGATAGTCATGGATCTATATCTGTAGACGACTATCTGATTTATGTACATGTAATGAAAAGTTTATAGGTTGAGTATGGGTATGCCTTCCCTTAGCAATTCATGAAAAAATAAAAAATATCATGATATTGTGTATTGTAATTGATGCAAGTCACCATCTACTTTAGATCCTCCTCATCACATCATAAAGCATATCACTCAACATTATCATTTTTTACTTCATGCTTTAGGGGGAAGCTGTTATAGGTCTATTTGGGAACATCACTCCTGACGATCATATCAGTGTAAACAGGTTCTATCAAACCCTAATCCAGTTGCTACATGCCCTAAACATGCCACTTCGTTGAGTGCTTTCATCCATAAAAGTTTCCTAGTTTGAAACCCTACTAAAAATGCCTCCTTGGGACACCAACACACCCTTGGTCAAGGGCAACTGCTCTGCATAGTAGGTAGGCCCATTCAAACCCTTGTTGCATAGCACTTAGGCCCACTTAAGCCCATGCTGGGCGTGGATGAGCGAAATTGGCACAGGATTTTGGGAATATTCCTTGATTCTAGAACATTCTAGAGGATGTCCAACTCTTATCTCATCCTATGAGCTCGACTATGGATAGGCTATGTATCATCTAATCCTCTAAAATCTCATCCCTTTGAACATGGAAACTAATTGTCCAATTATGGAAAACCATTCAATGCCATATTAATGACAAACCACTTTCATCCATCTATAAATTGGCCTCCCATCAAAGAGCCAAGGGTGGCTGGAGCTTGGATATTATAGAGAAATATTGTTGGTTTAGAGACTTGAAATCATTTTCAAGTAATGTTATGATGCTGGATTGATGTTTCTATTGGTGTGATGAAGGTTTGGACTAAGCTGGATGAGTGACATGAGATCGAACCACATTGCGTGTAACTTCTCCTTCTATCATTCAATAAAGTTGTTTGTTCCTTTTCCAATACTTTTGTCTATATCTATGATGAATGTGTGTTCGAATATTGTCGATTCCATTTGTTTACAATAAATAGATCATATTCTTTGATTGTTGTCATCTTCTGTTTGTGTTGGCAGGTACCAATTGAGTGAATTCAGTTTGAGCAGGAGCGACGGGAGCAAATCAAGTGAGATCAAAGGAAGTGAAGGATCACAAGTAGGTTCCTTTATCTCATTTGTTTATTGTAGGAAAAGGTTAAACATATT
The DNA here is from genome assembly GCA_031772625.1 of Pinus tabuliformis. Classification (NCBI taxonomy): domain Eukaryota; kingdom Viridiplantae; phylum Streptophyta; class Pinopsida; order Pinales; family Pinaceae; genus Pinus; species Pinus tabuliformis. The sequence goes on from CM062818.1 coordinate 592,035,886, forward strand.
TACTTCAATTGTTCTAAGTGTAACTACCCACCTAGGGAATATATATTTATCCGTAAGTATAAATTCTGTATAACAGAACAGTTTGAGGTTATGACTCTATTCCTCATCATCAAAATGACCTACATGCTATTTATGTCTCTGCCGGCCTTCATCGGACTTCTTCTTCATGTAATATCTGGCTATATGGCCGGTTCTACCACAATAAGAACATTTGGTTGCAGATTCATTTCTATTGAAAGACATACCTTGATGTAGGGACATCTTTCCTTGTGGGGTTGGATTTCTCTTCTGTGCTGCATTTGGCATTCCTCTGAAGGGCTTCTTCTTCGCCATTAAGGCTAGATCTAAACTCTAAGGTTTATGAGTCAGCCACCTTTCCTCCTCTTGCATGAGGATCCCTGTCAATTCTTCAAACATGGGAGCTTCTTCTCTTGCATTCAAGCCAGTGATGAACATCTGATACTCGTTAGTCATACCATTCATGGTAATCGTGACCAAATCTGTATCTGACACATCTTCACTGATGTCACCCAACTTGTTCTTGGGCACCTTGATCCTTGAAATAAATGCTACAACTGTCTCATTCTCCTCCATCTTGATGGAGATAATATTTCTCTTCAAGAACAACAATCGATTGGTGTTCTTGACCTCATAGAGATCCTTGAGTGTCTTCCAGATTTCTGGTGTAGACTTGCAATCACAGATATGGGGAATAATGCAATCTCTGACTGAAAATTTCAAGAGCATTCTCGCCTTAGTCTCTCGCTTATCCCAGTCTTGCATTATTGTTTTTGTTCCTCCTGCAAGCACGTTCGGCTTCGCCTCATCATTAGTCACAATTTCCCATGCATTGTGTCCCTCAAGCAGGGTCTACAACTTAAATTTCCAATTAAAATAATTGGATCCATCCAGCTTGTTATTCTCATTGAGGTATGCTTCTGCTAACTGATTATTCATCTTGAATAAAAAAAAAAAACTTCAACCCCAACAACTTAAAAAAAACAACCCCAGATCTTAAAAAATACTGCAAATGCCAGATCCTTTCTTTCAATGAAAACTTCAATTAAAACTGAGCCCAGATCCTTTTTCTTTAAATCACTCCAAATTCCTTCTTTAAAAGAAAAATTGCCCCCTTTATCAAATAATGAGCCCCCTTTTTTTAATTAAAGAATTAAATTAAACAAAAAAAAAAAAAATCTTAATTTTAAAACTTTACACTTGTGCTTCAGCGCCATCTTCTAGGTCCTCATTCACAACGTTAGTGTTCACCTCCAATACTCTAGGTTCCTGCGCTTTAGGGGAAGACACAAAGCCTTTTTTGCTACACAAATTGCTAAACCATACAAGGATTGATAGAGGGAAGGCTAGGGAGCGGATGGTGAGAGGGAAGGCCAGGGAATCTTCATGGCACTCAGATTCCAACTCCGATTTCGACTGCCAATTCATTCCAAATGCAATATCCCCCTCCCACTTAAGTTTTTTTTAATTAAAAAAAAAACTTTACAACAACATACAATGATGGTGGCAAATTTTTCTCTACAGAGCTGACAAATGCTCCTCCTTAGGCAAATACACCTCTCTAGCGGAAGTCTGAATGCAGACACCACTCCACACAGACAGGCTGCTTCTTAACCATCCACGATGGCTGCTCTTACGAAAATGATGGCCTCATACAACCTCCTCCACAGCAAACCTGGTGCCCTTTGATTGTAGTAGAGCCGCGCTAGTGAGGAAAATAAAAATGTGTAAGGCATGAATGGATTAACGTGACTATGGCACTGGATCCTGCACTGATCGACGCCCAATTGCCTAAATTGCACCTCCCAGATCTTCCTCCCAGGCACATAGATCTTCCTCCCAGCCTTCACTATAACTCCTCCACTCAGGGTTACAGGCAGTCCTCAGCCTTGTAGCTCTGATACCATGTTAAAAATAGAAGAATCAAATTAATTAAATTGAACCTGGGTAGCTCATAGGTGTGGAACACCACCTAGAGACTGCCTCTGCAGAACACACTCTACCCTTACAATCATTACATGAGAAATATATAATTTACACACAATTAGGGAAGTTGAAACAACACCCTAGAAATCAGGAACAAACTCCTAATCTAAGGTTCGGTTGAACCATCACTCCATTAATACATTTCATCATTAATCTCAACAGGAATAACTATGAATCTTAGGTTTCACTACCAAGCCACCAAAACCCCGCATTGAAACTATACCTGAACCACCAGCAGAAGAGCAACCTGCTCCTGCACCTGTTCCATTAGTTAAAGAACCACCTATTCCCAATCTTGTACTGCTTGAAGAAGAACCACCTAACCTTGCACTAATAACCATATAGGGGCATTTGCCCCTGACTCCTTTACATGAAGCCACATAGGTGCCACCTGTCCCTATGCCTTAAGAAGTAGGAGCCTCATAAACACCTATACTCAAAACATCCCTTGAATTGGGTCTATGAAGAAGGAAATATCTAAGCGAGTGATCCTCAACATGATAAGCAATTCAAGTGGAAAATTTAGGTACTTAACCTTCTACTACATGACTTCAACTCCATCAATGATGTAGACATAAATAAAGGGGGAAAATCTTCCACTTAAAATCCACCTCCACATAAACCCTAATATTCACACTAAAAGAATTCCATTGAATTCAATCTCGAACTGCTGCATAATGATGGATTTAGCAGGGTGATGAATCATGTACATCTGATTAGTACATGAATTCTCTAGTCTAGTGAGTCATGTGCATGCACAAGGAAATTGGTTCAGTTTGAGGAGGCATCCTTCCAGTTTCAAGAGTCACTCATTCAACATCGAGCTCATTCCTCGGATCCAAGAAAATTAACCCTGCATAGCCAAGATCAGATCCAATTGAAGCAGCGCTAGGACCAGTGGCTAAGGCTAAAGTGGAGGCCTCAATGCTAGAATCATCAAAGGCGTAGTAGTCAGACATACATGGAATAACTTAAACAAATGGATCTGAAGCACGCTACCTGAGGTTTCTTTCTACAACTTGGCCCTCCTTTTGTGTGTTTCTATGTGTTGTGATCCTCCGTAGACACCACAGCAGGAACATGCACTCACCACTTGGCACTTATCATTTTCGTCTTTCTTATAATAGCAACATAGGATTTAATATTGGTTAGCTACTACTAGCATTAGTTTACAATTTCAAATAACAACTAAGTATATCCAATCTAATATATAGTTATAGGATCTTTGCTTCGGTAAAAATTCAAATGAGATAATAAACTAAAATCTATGTTTAATTCACAACAAAAATAAAAATTATAACTTAATTACCACAGCGACTATTACTTCACCATCAATTCCAATTACTTTAATCGCATCCCTTGACAGGGGTAGGGACTAATAAAGAACATGCTCATTTGATATGTGCCTTCGCTTCTTTGACAAACAAAGGATGTGAATTACTTGTAAGGTTTTGCTAACAACAAAAATCATGACCGAGATATAAGCTGAAGACGAATCTATCGCAAAATCATGTTTGTTTGTTTGTTTTTTTTTTTTTTTTTTTTTTTTTTTTTTGCAGGAAGAAAAAGCATGATATTATATTATATGAGGAATATAAAGAGGCGCATATATACAACTGATTTCTGAAAAAGACCCAATACAGGGGATCATAGAAATAAAAAAACATGGATCATATCCCAAAAACAACACCTTCCACGAGAAAGACAGATAAGAGAATAAATCCAGCACCACAGATATCATAAGTCTTATGCAGATCGTCCAGCTACAAGATTTTATTCATTTTTTGGACAAAAAGTTGTCATAGGAGGAGACTTCCACGAGGAATAAAATAGATATAGCATCATATGAAACAAAAAACGAAAGAGAAAACCTGAGGGATTGCATGTTAAAAATAGAGATCAGGAAGAGAAAATTCCTGGATAGGAAAAAGATTCCCTTCAGATGAAACCTACAAAAACCAAGGACCCAGAGCAGCATGAAGACCCTCTTTTGACAGCGAATCAGCCTGCTGATTTAGATTCCTACTAATATGATGAATGGAGCCACCTTCCAAGCTCCCCCAGTGTAAACTGATCCTATCCATCCACCCTAACAGGTGTGGCATGAAACTATGATTTTTCCGAGAGACGAAGTCCACCATCACCTTTGAATCTCCAAAAATTGAGACATCCTGTATGTTTAGAAAGAGGCAAAATTTTAGGAGGCCAGCGAGGGCCATCGCCTCAGCTTTGTTGTTGGTGCCTCTCCCGCCATTCCAGTGGATGAAGAATTGATTGTTTTCATTTACCATAATTATAACACCACAACCACAGGAGCCTCTCTGTTCAGCTCCATCAAAGTACGCCCTTGGATAAATTGAAGGATCCATAGAAAGGTCTTTGCATGCGCCCTTTTTTTGCTTGAGAGACTTTTGCGGGAGAGCTTCATAAAGAGAAACAATATTGAAAAAGATTTCCAGGAAAGGGGATTTGCAGCCATTGAAAATAGAGTTGTTTCGCCACTTCCATATACTCCACAGAGCGATAATGAAAATTGTTCTCCATGATTCCTTTTGCTCACTGCACTAGAGGAGCGCTTCAATGATTGAAGCGTGGATATTGTGCTGAATTCCATAATGATTCTCCAATGCATGCCATAATTGCTGGGTACTTTTGCATTCTAAAAATAAATGTTCGTTGTTTTCCTCCTCTGATCTGCAAATAGGACATATGCCAGGACCATGCCATCCCCTCTTCTTTAAGTTTTCCCAGGATAGATTCTTGTTATGGAAGGATAGCCAGGCAAAAAAAATCATTTTGGGCAGATAATTTGCCTTCCAAAAAATGCGAGGAAAGATAGGTTTGAGAGACGGTTGCTTTAGACCAATTAAATTCAAATATACATCTTTGACGCAGACATTATTCAATCCTTTCGAATTTTTCCAGTTGAGACTGTCAGATTCTGCAGAGCGAAAAAATCCACAGTTCCTTAGGAACATCCTGATGTGTTCCCATTGAAGGGAGATCGGACCAGGGATTTCCAGAGTTCCTGCATCTTTCCACAATGGAATAGATCCCTGCCATTCCGCAATCAAACTATCCCAACAGAATAGACCTCGTCTCTGAAAGAAATTTAATAAAGATACAGGCACATTGATCTCCTCGACGCCGCATAGGAATTGGTATTTCCCGATGATGATCTTGTTTCCAGATTGGAAACGCCAAATTAAGTTCTTCAAAAAAAAAAATTTCAATTTTACGAAAGCTGAGCCAAATTGAAGAACCATATGGGGCACCGATCCTTCCCTCCCTGAACCAAAAAGATAGGTCCTTCCTACCTAAATATTTCTTCTGAATAATGGAACTCCATGATCCTTCTCCGTGAATCGCTCTCCACAATGACTTGCATAGGAGAGCCTTCCCGAAAGTGCGCATGTCGAGCAAACCCCATCCACCCATACTCTTTGGCAACGAGATACTGGACAGTTTTGAGAGATGGTATTTCGTTCTTCCCGCTTGACCGCCCCAAATAAAATTCGCTGTAAGTTTATTCATATTTTGAATTATACTCAGGGAGAAAATATAAATGTGCCCAATAAACCGCGAGCTGGTTCAGTACTGATTGCGCCAAGGTCACTCTTCCCGCCAGAGTTAGACATCTAAATTCCCAAGCTGAAATCTTCCTGTAGTATCTGTCTGAAATCCAATTCCAATCTGCCTTTGAGTATCCATTTGCTTTTATCTGAAAACCCAAATATTTAATACCAAGACTGATGGATTGCACTTTAATTCCAAATAGGCTAGCCAGCCATTCAACTTCAACCGGATTGGAGTCATTGTGGAAAATAGTTGACTTGGCATAGTTTATTTGCAATCTTGTAGCCATTTGAAAAAAATTTAGGATTTCATAGAAGCAAATCCAGGTGAACCTGCAAAACATTCCGAATAGAATAATATCATCTACAAATAAATTGTGAGAGATTGAAATATTTCTGCAAATTTTCAGGGGGCGGCATTTGTTTTCCATGACAGCCTTGTTGATATGAAGGCTAAGCGAGTTCATAGCCAGGATAAACAAGAGCGGTGCAAGGGGACATCCTTGGCGGAGGCCTCTGGCCGCGCGGAAAAAAGGAGATGGAATCCCGTTAATGATGATCGCATAGTCCACCCTTTCAATGCAGGCCATGATCCAGTTGATCATGTTGGCTCTTAAACCAATCTTTGCGAGCAGACACCTAGTGAAGCCCCAATCAAGGCAATCGTATGCCTTGCAGAGATCGATCTTGAGAATAACCGCATCACTTTTTTTGGAGTGTATAGCAAACAGGCCTTCCTGTGTGCTTGTGACTGCATCTAGTATATTTCTTCCCTTTAGAAAGGCGTGTTGATCCTTTGATAGATATTTTGAAAAGGTTCCTTTTATTCTTTCAGCTATGATCTTCGATATAATTTTGAAAGAGATATTACAAAGTGAGATCGGTCTAAAGTCCTTGAAGGATTCCGCATCTCCTTTTTTAGGAATGAGTGCTATGTTAGTGGAAGAAGTTTTTTGATTGATGCTACCTGACATCCTGGATCCTTCCACCATCCTTAACAGGTCTGATTTTATGAGATCAAAAAAGTGAATGAAAAATTCTATCGTCCAGCCGTCGGGACCTGGACACTTGTCCCTTTTAAAAGATTTCATTGTTCTCAGCAGCTCCTCCTCGGTTACCGGCTAGAAGGTTTGGTCATTTAGATCATCATCAAACATCAGAGGAAACACTTTAATGCCCCACAAAATATCCTTAAATTTGCATTCTTCAGACCTTTTTTACTGGTTCTCAAAATATTTCATCGCCCCATTTGAAATGTCATGTTGGGAATATAGAAACCCACCTCTCCCATCACTGATTTTCCATATAGAATTCTTTTTGCATCTGGAGCCAGTGAAATTATGAAAGAATTTTGAATTCCTATCCCCTTCCTTCAACCAAATCACTCTTTAACCTCCAGAAAGATTCTTCCTTTGCTAAAATTTTCGATTTTTCCTTTTGGAGCTCCTTTATCCGACATCTTATTTTAAACGGTAGCATGTTTGTATCCATGGAATCCACGATGCTATCTAATTCCATTTGAATCTCCCGGAGCTCCTTTCTGTTGGCTTGTCTTTTGTTGTACTGACACTCTTTTACCACCTTTCGAATGGCCTCCATTTTGTCCCTGAAAGTCATTAGAAGTGGAAAAACTTTGGGAGACGACATCTCATACCAAAATTTTGAAATGATATCATTAAACTTCGGGTCTTCTAAACATGTCCTGTTGAATTTAAAAGAGTAACCTTTTCTAAACCCCTTTCCCCTCCATCCAAGCATAATCGGTCTATGATCAGAAATGAAGACGTTCTCGATTGATGAAAAAGGCATGCCTAAATTGTCAATTAGACTAGCATGAAGTATAAATCTGTCAATTCTCTTGGCAATATAAGCTTTCTCGGCCCTTCCATTTTCCCACGTCGGAAGCAGTTTGGGAGGGGGGATGTCAACAAAGTTCTTGCTAAGAAGCTCATTCTTAATTCTGTCAGCGATGGGATCCTTTTTCTTGTTTATGCCCCAGATTTCGTCCATATTTAAGGTGATATTAAGGTCACCTGCAATCAATAAAAATTCAACATCAAATATTTCTGATGCAAAAAGAGTTTCCCAGAAAGATAGCCTGTTCTTGTAGGGTGCATATATATTCAGAATATTTATAGGACATTTATGTCCTCTCATTTGTGCCAAGATGAGGATGCCCGCGAGACAGCTATATGTTTTTGCTTTGATCCAACTAGGATCCCATAACATCACCAAACCGCCAGATAGGCCGTTTGCTTCCAAAGCGGAAATGTGCCAGAGGGGGAACATCTTCCTGAAATAAGAAACTGTTACAGAAGAGGGATGCATGGTCTCTTGAATTAAAATAATTTTGGGGCTTGCTGACAGTAAAAAATCCTTTAAGGCCGCAAATTTTTGGTCTGCCCCCAGACCTCTGATATTCACTGATATGATGAAATTCATTGAGAAGGCTTTCCGGCCATGCTTGCTCTAAGGGGCCTTTCCTCGGTCATATCAATGATGGGGATATCGATAAGGGATAGATTACTGATACCTCTACTAGCACCTTCACCTTGCCCCCTGTAATGTCTACTGCCTCTATTGTTTTTCCTCCTGACCGTGATGTTACTTGCAGAGTTGGGGCTTATCTGGGGAGATCTTCGGATTCCTGGCTTATGAATGGTGAGGGGCCTAAGCTCCAAAGATTTGTTGTTTAAAAGGTAGTCCAAATCACTATCGATCAAGCTTGTGGGAGATGAAATAGGAGAATTAATAGGGGTGGGTGAAATCAGAGGCTCTTTCCCTTTTCCAGAAGGAGATTTATTCTTATACGGAGACGGGGATGAGGATTGAATAAAATGAAGCTCCTTGGTGCTGTTTATAAAAGGCCAGGGAATCGGGGGAGGATTTGGGACAACATGATCAGAGAGAGGCTCCAAAGGAGGGTTCGGCGGACAAGAAAATTCATGATCAGAAGCTGTCTCCAGGGGGGGCATCGAAGGAGAGATTCTGTACAAAGGGTCAGATTTAGAGAGCGGCAGAGGAGTTTGCTGATGATCATCAATAGCTGCTATAAGCTGTGCGTTCGATCCAGGGGGAGACTGACTTTTTGGAGAAGCTAATTTCTCCGAATCCGGGGAAGAGGGTTTAATTCTATAAGACTTTGCCGCGAATTGAGGAAAGCCATGATGCTTTCGACTTCTTGTAGGGCACCGCGAAAAGTTCTTAACAAGATGACCAGTGCGATGGCAAGCTGAGCATCTAAATGGGACTCCCCAGAAGTCCAACCTCTGTCTAATTTTTAACTCCCTCCAGATGATGTCAATATGGTCCGGAAAACTGCCTCTGAACGCTTTGTCTATCAGAATCCAAGCCACTCTTTTGTCTTTCTCACCTAAGCACCATGGATCAACGTAAACACACCTCCCTATGGCATTTCCTATCTCTGCTAAAGTCTCCTTTGACCATAATTCCAGTGGCAGACCGGGAAGTTTTACCCATATTAAGTTATTGGAAGGGGTATTCATAAGCGGATTATAACCCAGATACCATCTGTGTAATGCCAAAAAGCTTCTTCCATAAACCCACTGTTGCTTCATAATGGTTTCCAAGTCACCCGCACTAAGGAAATGAAAGCAATACCACTCCTTTAGTAATCTGGCCGTGATAGGAACATATCCTATTAATGGTTTCCATTGCAACTCGAGCCAGCTTCTCATTTTTTGGTCATCCATCTCCGGGAAATGCCACCGACCTACCAAGGCATTTTCCTGAAGGCTTCCTATGCGATCTGCTAGATGAGCGCTATCAATCTTTATGGCTGCAGGAGGGGGAGTTGTTTTTACAGGCTTCTGACTTTTCCTTGAATGGTCTTTTTCATTTGTCCTTCCTAATGGTTCAATCCCGATTTTGCAGTTTCCTCGCGGCAAATCATCTTGAGTGCCCGAAGGGCGGATCACCATGTCATCCAGGGTGGACTGCCAATCGTTTGACAGCTTGGCATTGATGTGGAGGGATTCCGCCTGGGTGGCCGCATGTATCATAGCCTCTATGGCTGATGTGTCCGACGGATAATCCATTCATAAATATCACACCTAAACCTTATCTCATGGGTACAGGAGGAAATCCAAGAAGGATATATGTCGGACACTGCAGGCAGATAGGACAGGTGAGATCTGAATAAAATACCTGGAGAAAGAAAGTTCAAATAACTCGCGTCTGACCAAAGTACAGGCACGTGGAAGCCTCGGGAATAAAAGGCGATTTCCAAAATAGGAGAGATTTCAAATGTGAGGCCAGCTGTCCCCCTATTAAAAGACGAATGACGATATCATGAGCTGGATTATGACAGAAGGGAGGAATATTTGAAAATTGACGGCTCTATTTATTTCAGGAATTCAGTTCACGTCCCGACGGGAATTAAATTTCCTGAAAAGTAGAAGATATGGATCAAAAGGACTCAGTCTGGGAAAATCCAGAAAAAGGAAAAAGGACTAATACTTGTACCGCCAACCGGAATCCAGCGACCCCGGAAGAGATCCAATCCGGAAAGACCAGGGAGGATAGAGAGAAGTGAGGCGAGAGTCCGAGGCTCTGCTGCAATTCAAAGACCTTCCTATCTTGTAACATAAACTATGGCCCTAATTCAGAGAAGATTATGCCTTTCCATAACACATATCTTCACGTTGATTCTTCAGGACAAACTATGCAACAACATAGAACCACGCAGACACACCACCAAGGTCCTATCTTAAATTGAAAATCAGAGCATGGCTTGGTAATGACACAAAAATTCTGAAGCTTTGAGACCGGAAGCCACAGCCAGCATGAGAAAGGTTTTCCAGACATGTGAAATTTTATGTATACTAGAGGATGAAAAAGAAAAACGTAGCTTCTAAAAGTTCAACTTCTGAAAAACAGTATTCACATCCAGATTTTGCTCATTCAGAAAGAACTAACGACTAGCTTCTAATAGTTCAGCTTCTTAATACAGAATTCACATCCAAATTTTGCTCATTCAGAAAAACTAACGGCTTCCTTAAACTGAAAATCCTTTAACCAAAAGAGCGATACAAGAGGATCAGGAAAAACTAACCTGGAGCCGCAGACGTGCCGAGGGCGAGGTGAATTCGGTAAACGAAGAGAACCATCCCAACCAAAGAGAACCGAAACCAACAACTGGAAGTTCCGATAAAAACCAATAATGCGGACAGAAAACTAAGCTCACCACTGCTTTTTGGACGTAGTGATAAGGAGATAGGAATTCCACTAAGGACGGAAGAGCATCAGTCAAAGAACCTATGACACGGAAAGCTTCTATTCCACAAACTAGGCCTAAGACATGCAGAGTTCTATATGACAGATGTCAACTGGTAAACGTAGTGAGGAAGCATGCAGATAGTCTTCATGGAAAAAATGGCATGAACAGATGGGGATGGGGAGAAAGCATTAGCATCGGACACCTGTGCTTAGTATATAGACTAGCTTACCACTAGTCTGATCTCTGGTTGGTTGTCATTACCTGCACTCCACCGCTCGGTCGCCGCGCTCCCCTCCAATGTCGAAATTGAGATGTATGCCCAACATACCAACCCCAAAAGGTTATGCATCTACAAGATCTTACCTGCAACAAAATGATAATGAAATCTACGTGAGATAGGGAATATTTTCAAAACATTATCGAAAAGTTTTAATTATTTTATATCGCTTTATTTTTAAATGATTATGAATGATTATTTTATTTGGTTTTAATAAAGTAAATTTTTTTAAATTTTATTTAATTTTCAAAAAAATTTATTGTATTAAGATTATATTAATTTAAAGTATTTTTTTTATTTTAATATGAAACAGATGTTGTAATGTTTTGTGTTGTCATGTTAAACATTTTGATTCAGTCAAATTAAAAAATAAATAAATTATTTAATTAAAATAAAAATAGTGAATTTACCCGTATAAAACATTTTGACTCACGATATTCACAACCCATAGTTTTTTTCCATGGTATTCTTCTCTAATCTAGCCTACAAAATAAAAAAATAAGATTATTTAATTAAAATAAAATAGCCAATTTATTGTTATGTAAATACTTTGACTTGCGGTTTTCAAAACCCATGGTTTTTTCCTATAATAGTCTTTAGTCATGTAGCCTCTTTAAAGACATAAAATCCTAATAAATTTTCCACACATAAAAATAACCAATTGTCACTTTGAGAAAACATCGTCTACCAAAGCTTGACATTAGGATTTCATGTGTAATGTGATCTATACATGTTACAAATATTGCATAACTTGAGGTAAAATAAATATGTAATAATAATAGAAATTTTATTTTTCATTAATAATCATGAGTGCATGTACCAAACCCTAACATTAGGATTTCATGTGTAATGTGATCTATACTTGTTACAAAATATTGCATAACTTGAGCTAAAATAAATATGTAATAATAATAGCAATTATATTTTTCATTAATAATCATGAGTGCATGTACCTGGAAATGATAGCTAAAAGTAATATTTTGCACACTTTATAATGTAGGGAGCCAACAAAGCTTGAATTGCTCTAAGGGTGAATGCATGAAGATGGGTTACCCTTTTGGGTCAAATGTGGAGATGAAGTTTCAAGTTTTTCATCTTTTATGTAGTTGAAGCCCTCAAAATTTATATAAGCATTGTGTATTTTGATTCAGAGTAAAAAGGAAATATGGGGAGAATTTTTTGTCCTAATGATATTTTTTTGGAAACAAAGTTAGTGTCATATAACCTCTCAATTTTCCATTAAATGCAATACTTGTCCTTGCAAATTTTTGCACATTTTTGCACATCTTAAGAGGTATGTGTGTGTTCACATAACATGACTTAGTCTAAAATGTCTAATTTAAAGAAAAAAATATATATGAGCATGATCTACAGTGAGAAAACTATGCTTTTCATATTAAAAAATGTTTTAATGTAAACTTATATATTTTTTATTATTATTTGAAGTTGGAAAAGTAATATATCAATTGCATTTTGGAGACACATATGTTTGCATAAGATTTTTTCAACTGTTTAAATAATTTGAAAATTTAAGGGTACCCTTTTGAAGAGGACTCGTAAACCAAGATAGTGGTATTTTTTTGAAATTTTTTTGATGTGAATATTTTATGTTATTGATTTTTTATCCCGACCCTTTGAAATTGTCCAAAAAAATTTCAAGCATTATGTTTAAAAGAAATTAGATGAAAAATATCAAATGGATTTGAAATTTTCGAACTCATATGCCATTGGATAGAGGATTCTTTCACGAATCCAACATGACCAGCACCAACACTTAAGGATATTTTTTTCCCGCTAGGGTTCAAAATAGGGTTGTAGAGAAATCTACAGAAGGGGTGCTAAAGTTCTATTTTTTAGAACCTCGGGAGTTTGATCAACTGCTTAAAACACTCAAAAAAGCATTTTATTTCAAAATTCAAATAGCCCGATCGAGGGTTTAAGAAACCCTTAATCAAGCCCTTAGTGTGGTTAACTAAAGGCTCCATCTAGCTTTGAAGCTTGATCTAGCCTATAGCCTGATCTAGCTTTGAGGCTCAATATAGCCTATAGCTAGATCTAGCTTTAAGGCTCAACCGAGCCACATTTTTTAATTCCACGCCTAGGTTGTATTAGCGGGAAATTTCAAAAACATGGCTCGATTGAGCTATTGACTCAATCAAGCTCCTAGATAACCTTGGGTTACATTTCTTAAGCCCTCAAAAAACTCGATTGAGGGCTCAAATATTGCTCGATCGAGCACTTAAAATGGCTCAATTGAGCTGTTGTTTTTCACCCAAAATACACCCTTTCTTGCCAAAAAGTGTAACCCAGCTTCATACATAGACCCCTAAGGGAGATCCATAAACACTAATTGCTCCAATTTTATGAACTAGTAAAGTATCAAATATATTTATCAATCTACATGAAATTACGATTAACCCCAAAAGTAGTTATCAATTAGTGTGCCTCATGCGCTAACTTCCTTTTAAAAACAAATTAAACTCCAAATGCAAGGGAAAAATAATGGAATAGCTTAGACTTTCCAATATTCATAAATCATAAATAAAATATGGGCATGGCCTTCCAAATTCAATAAGTTTTCCACCTTTAAGTCCTTCCAATTCACATATGTGTACAGATTTCCCATAGCTAATTAGTGAAATATTCATATAACAATTGAAATGAGTCCATAAAGAAATCATTTTGTCTTTTATGTTTTTCTTATTTGTTATAGAAATGGCACTTATATAAGTTCAATGCTAAGGACTTTATGGTAGTTGACTCTAAGTTAATTAGAGAGGCTACAAATATGTGATTTTAATTTATTCAAGAGGCGCATTTAGATATTTATTTTAAATCATTAGTCAATGAACAAAATTATTTTTTGTCATCCTTTCTTTCATCTATGTAATGGATTTCTTATAAGCATTCATCTTCATTTGCAATTTCTAGAAACCTAATAGTGAAGCCTTGGGTGATTAACAGAGGTAAACAAATAGATACCAGGAAACAAATTTGCTATCAAGTTTGGACTTTATATAAACTTCATTTACCAATGATGATAGTGTTATGGAGGGGCGTTGACAAATTTTTTCTATGTTATTAAGTTAACAAAAGTTTACAATCATGTACAAGCAATATAAGAAATTTGAAGAGTTCTTTGAAGTGGGATTATGAGATATTCATTCTTAGTTTTTTCAACAGTGGTGACTATTGGCCCTTAGATGTTTTCATTGTGGGATAAGGTGGTGGCATGAGAATAACATCTCATAAATGACTATGGATCTCATTTAAACTAAGTGGTTTCTAGCTTCCAATTGAATTACACAAATGGTGGATGAAAATGGCTAATACATCACAACAATATTTCATTTCCTTATATTCCAACTGTCCTGGAAAGGTTAGAAATACCAATTGAAGTTTATTTAAGTGATAAGTGGGCATTTCATGATCTATGCTACTAGCAAATGACCTTTTAAAGAACTCACTTTCCATTCAAAATCTTTCAACAATATAATCTACTTAATTTGGGTTTCATGGTTCATTCCCCCACTTTAAAGTATGGGGTTTATTAAAATCTTCTTACCATATCTATTTCAAAATAGTGCTTTCAAAATTTGTATTTTTTGAATAAAAAAATTAAGTGATTGGGTAAGAATAAACAAAGAGGATATATTCTTTGGTGAAAACTAACCCTAATATTAATGGCATATGTTATGTGAATTCCAAGTGCATTTGTTTCATGGATGTTTTTATTTTTTTAATGTAGTTTACCATGTACATTCATTAATAATACCTACCTATTCACTAGGAATCAAAGTAAATAATTATGTTACACACAAACATATTATAAGGAAAACTAAAACATATAATCTCACCACATTACCTACACTAACCTAAAGATTATTTATCACTACTTAGTCTCGTATTTGGATGAGTAACACAAATGGATACCAATCACTATAACTTTTAGATGCTTAATCACTATAACTTTTAAATGCTTATATATGTTCTTTGTGTAAGTAGAGTCAAATCTCTAATCACCTCACACATAAAACTTTATTTTCATAACCATCACTACCCGAAACTCTCGTTATTTTTTTATTTTTATTTTTTTTAATATTAGATTATACAATCATTTAACTTCTATAAAAATAATTTAATTGGTATTTAGAAAAATATGATTCCCTCACCTAGAATTCCCATTTCCTTCTCAAGATCTTAGATGTTTCATGCCATTGACTGACTCGGCACACATCCAAACGAAAACACGCTAATGGGATATCTCTGTGCGCTTTTTTAACAAATAAAGAATGTGAATACTTGATAAGGTTTTGCTAACGACAAAAATCATGTTTCAGGCGAGAAAAGCAAGTTTAACCACAAAAGCTGATGCATCTAGAAGGTCTAACATGCAATCTACGTGACTCCGTGAGATATGGAATCTTTTTAGTTTATTCGTAATGATGATGGGATCACGCTATATTTATAGTGATTATGAATGAAATATTTTATTTGGTTTGGAGTATAGGGTTAAAGTATATCATTTTTGATCGTTTTATGTGAAGAGGTAGATTTTTTTTGGATAATTTTTCTAGGTGACAGCGCCACCGATTTTTAGTGTCTGTAAATCACATATTAAATAAATAAATAAAATCAATGTTTATGTATATTATATATATATATATATATATATATATATATAATTTATAAAACAGGTTAAAAACTATATTTTGCTTTTTTATATAGAAAAGTATTAATAAAATTAAGAATAATTTTATAGAGATTGAAATTTATATAAATATATATAATATTATTAACAATTAATATAGTTTTATTTTTATTTATGATTTATTAAGCAATTAGAGCTGTCAAATTGCTGAAAGTGCAAATATTTCCTCAAATTTTAAGCTTAAAATAGATTTACATATTGAGAAATTTAATCCCTTTCAACATTTTATAGATCTAAATTTAAAATAGATTTATGGTAATTTTTCTCAAATTATAAATAAATGTAATAAATAAATTCAAATTTTATAATATTTTATTCTTAAAATTTTGTTTAAATGCATGGGAGTTTTGAATATTAAATTTCATAGTTTACCTAATACTTCATAACACAGCCAAAAAACAAACTATTCACAATAAAAATTTTAGTTTAAATAAATTCTTGAAAATATCATATTTTTTTAATAATAAAAATCCTTTAATATTTTTATTATTTTTTATGTAACTTATATTAAACCGCAATATTTACTGAAAAAATTTCCAAACTTAAATACAGATAAACTAAAACAATTATAATTATCACACTAAATTACTACCGGCTAAAATTATAACTTGTACAACCACATTAAAAATGTTAATGTGGTTGTCCGCCTTGGGTAGCTCAAGTGGCGATGGCAGTGGAATGAATGAAGTCTCACCGAACCTGAGGTCTTGGGTTCGAATCTTGTGCTACCTTCAGCGGGGTGAATAGTGGACACATAAACTCAAAAATTGGAGAGTCCTACCAAGCTTACAAAAAAAATGTTAATGTGCTTGACATAACTAAAGGCTTCAAAAAATCTTCCAAAACTTAACATAGATAAACTAAAACAATTATAATTATCATATTAAATTACCACTAAGACCTGCTAAAATTATAATTTGTACAACCACATTAAAAATGTTTACTAGAATAAGAATAATCTCAAATCTCTAGGAAATTGGTGGGTGGGGAGCTTACATGGCACAAATTTATTTTTTAAAATTTATTAAAAGTAATGGATCATCTTGCTAAATAAAATTTGCTTATATATAAATGAATGTTATAAATAACAAGGAACTTATTAGAATTAGAATAATCTCAAATCCCTAGGATATTGGTGGGCCGGAGCCACCTAGAATGAATCTAATTTTTTAAATTTATTAAAAGTCAATACAACCTAACAAACCGGGTAAGCACTACAACACTCAGACTAAGCATATTATCCATATGCATACACCAAAAATACAAAATAAAAAATCAATTTAGAGAAATAAGAAAAAATTGGCAAATCTTCATCCACCTTAACTCCATATGCATACACAAAAAAATATAAAATGCAACTGCCACAAACTTATCAATCAAATTAAACTCTTTAAGGAAAAAAATGAATTATAAATGAACATTATAAATAATAATAGGAAATTTTCATGGACGAACTTACTAGAATTAGAATAATCTCAAATCTCTAGGAAATTGATGGGTGGGGAGCTACATAGGAAGAATCTATTTTTTTAATTTATTAAAAGTAATGGACTATTTTGCTAAATAAAATTTACTTATCTATAAATGAATATTATTAATAATAAGGAACTTATTAGAATTAAAATTAAAATGATCTCAAATCCCTAAAATATTAATGAGCGGAAACCACTTAAAATAATCTAATTTTTAAAATTTATTAAAAATCAATACAAGCTAACAAATTCTGTAACACACTAAAACTCTTAAAAATCAATCTAAAAAACCAACCTTAATATATATTCAGACTAAACGTATTATCCATATACATACACTAAAAATAAAACAAAAATAAAATCAACGAATCTTAGCCCACCTTAAATTGAAATAAAAGACCTTCCGCAATTATCTATATGGATACACCCAAAAAAATATAAAATGCAACCGTCAATTACTCCGCGCCACAAACTTATCCATCAAATTAAAGTCAGACCGCCCTAATTTATAGGCGGATTAGTTTCGCCAAGCGGGGCCACCACCTTACGTGGTCGCCCTGTTTTTCCAGCCCCTGGTGTCGGCTATGTCTCTGTATCTTCCTTCCCGGATTAGACGTTCCCGGACACGGCAGGTTGAGGTAATCATCGTTCGAGAAGCACCCTGGGTTCTAGAAAACCAGATTCATATTTTTACCGGAAACCACCAACAACAAAATTCCTTTATTTAGTGCTTCCCTAACTCTCACTCAGAACCATATCCAGATTCGCCCTTAGCTCTCATACGTCTTATCATACTCTTAGTCTAACGAGGCGCAAATTCTGAGATTCAGTTCATATATCTGTTGAAGGGTTTTGGTCTTTTCACCAATTCAATTGCTCTGATTGCTCGGGAATCGCTTGCATTGTGTGGAGGAATCACAATAAGTAGACTACAGTTCATATATGGCGTTGGCAGAGCCTGCGCTCTCAGTGCGAAAGGTAGAGGCCCTCTTTCATTTTTGGGATTCTGCCAAAAGCAAATTCCAGCGTTTAAGACTGCATATGCTGAATTGCGTCCGTGCGTTTTCCAAATTAAACCCTGTCTTGGCTTCAATTGCAATCTATGCGCTTTGCACGGGTGCGGGATTTATATTGTTGATGGCCATGGGTTTCTTGGATTTGGCGGCGGGGACTCATGTTTTGGAGGCCCTCCTAATTGTGATGGAGGGATTGAATGAGCATGTGCTCCCTACTTTGCAGTTTCTCAACGGACTGCTTGCTCTGTTCGTGGGATTTTCCATACTACTCGGCGGAATTGATATTAGTATCATTGTTAATAGCAGTCGGTCCAGAATCAATCCATACACCACGGCTAGTACTCTGTCTTGCCGCTCCATGATGATCAGTGCTCTGCCCAAAGGCAAGTACGGGTGTTTAAAAAAATCAGGCTCTGTAAATATGAATGGTTCATCCTCATCTTCATGTGTTATCTGTTTGGGATGTATTGGGGAGGAG
Source organism: Pinus tabuliformis (assembly GCA_031772625.1). Taxonomy (NCBI): domain Eukaryota; kingdom Viridiplantae; phylum Streptophyta; class Pinopsida; order Pinales; family Pinaceae; genus Pinus; species Pinus tabuliformis. The sequence goes on from CM062818.1 coordinate 592,054,658, forward strand.
GATGGAGTACGTATTCTTCCCAATTGTAGACACTATTTTCACATTTCCTGCATTGATCGGTGGCTTCTTCCATGTACTGTTAATAATTCTTCATGCCCTTTGTGCAGAGCCACTGTACTTGGCTTTCCCACATCATAATAAACGAAATAGTTGGGTTTGTTGGTTGTTGTTATTAAGGTGATTTGGGTATATGATTAGTTTTGTATATAAAAAAAGTATTTTTAGTTTGAATGGTCACTTCTCACTTCCTACAGGTACATTAAAAATACCAATCAGATGAAGCCTTCCAACATATTTACCAAAATGTCAATACCAAGATCAGAAAGCATCTCTTAAACTTCCTTACAATTTCTTTCACAAAAAGAACTACTGAACTATGCAAATCATTGAAAAATGAAAGCGCCCTTATTGTTTGGTGCTATTTTCACCTTATGATGCCCGTTTTTACTTCAACTTTCCTGGAGATTTTAAACTGAAAAAATTTCAGGTTAAAATGATCTGTGTAAATACATCTCTGTATTGAAGCACACTAAAATTTTATACAAAATAGCTATGATTTCATAAAGAATGGGTATGGGTTACTTGACTGATGCTTCTGATATCGTTCCTGTCCTACAACCGTTTTTCTAACTTATTGATGTATCTGGTTGAATTGGAGAATGTCCATCTGAATCCTGCGGTACTATATGGGATTAGTTCTGATTTTAGTGTCTTCAAAGTTAGTTAATGATAAAGGTATTGGGAAATGCAGATCTTGAGCTAGCTATGTGATTTCATCTGAAAGTTAATTCAGTGGTGAAGTCGTGTAAATATTATATTTTTATTTGGGAAAGTGATGGGAAAGATATGTTAGGGAGTAGTTTTAATTTATAGATGAAATGATTCTTTCCCGAGAATGAGTGATAAAATTTTAAATAATAATGTGATCTTAAAAAAACAGTAGAATATTAAAAATCCATAAATTAAATAAATTAAGCTTAATTAAAAAAAAAAAAATTCTAACAAATTTTAATTAAAGTTAAAAAAAATTATATTAAAAAAATTGTTTAATCTATTAATTAATTAGATTACAGTGTCAACCAATACTATCATGATTATTTTTATCATTGAAAAATGGTCACTTTGTCCTACCATCATGATTACTTTTATCATTGAAATATGGTCACTTTATCCTCGTTACATGGAAGTATCTTAGACCATTCAATGTGAAGAACAAACCCGTTATTAGGAAAGAAAATCTTCGATAATATAATGTTTCTTTTTATTAAAAGTATTAAAAATAATTTTAATTTTTTTTAGGGTGGATTTGAATTTATTCAATAAAGATTTTTAATTAGTATATTAATTTTTTAATAGATATTTTATTTATGATTACTATCATTTTTTAATTAATTTACTTTTAATAATAAATAGAATTTTTTTAGAGTAAAGGAAAAGTATGGCAATAATATTTATAAAGTATTATAACTTATTATGTTATTAATAAGGATTTGAATGAAGTGGAAAAGATAATAGTCATTTCACTGGTTATTTAAAATAATTTCAAATGTTTAGTTTTTCTAATATGTCTATTTTGAAATAGGGGTTTTAGAAATGTAATTTAATTATCCATAATTATTAGATGGATGGTAGGGATTCAACCTTCATAGAATATTATTTGATTTATTTCCAATGTAGATATATTTTTTTGGCTTTTTAAATTAAATTCATTAATTAAAAAATGTCATATGAACAAGTGTGATATGAAATGAGTTATGGTTTTTTGCATATGTGGTATCCATGCTATTGTAATAAAGCATATTTACAAAACACAAGTAGACGAATGTGAAGACAAACAAAGTTGGAATGACCTACGGCCTCTGCAACCCATCCTAGGGTTTCTGCAACTCCTGCAACGGCAGGCCTGCCAAGCACAGTACAGCACTGAAACAGTCAAGCGGATTTGTGGTTAGCGTAAGTTGGCCATAAGCAAAAAGTAAAATGCAGCCCCCTCAGGGGGAGGGCGATGCGCCTCCCCCCAATAAGGACAGTCAAATGCAACCGACGAAAGAAAGGGAAAAAGAAAATGAACAGAGCGGAGGTAATACGGAACGCAGCAAGCAGAAGGGCAAGGAGACAGATCAGGAAGATAGAAACAAGGCAAGTTCCTCCACATGCAAGCCAGTAGCAACTCACAGGCCAAGAGTGGAGTTCCCCAGTCATCATATCAATGCCAGAATACAGTATATGAGAGATCATGCGCTGATCGGCAAATTCATAGGAATATGGCCGACGGAGAAAGCGCTGAGAAGCTGGATAAGCGCCAAATGGAACCCAAAAGGGCATATTACTCTACACCTAGGGCCAAAGGGGTTCTTTACTGCAGTCTTCAACTGCCTGGAAGATCGCAATAGGATTTTGGAATGGGGTCCCTATTTTTTCAACTCTGCAGGATTATATCTCAAAGTGTGGGTCGAAAGATTCAATCCAGACAAGGAAGACCTTAGTTGCACTCCTGTGTGGATAAGGCTGTATTCGCTACCTTGGGAATACTGGGAAGAAAAATCTCTTCAGGAGATTGGGAACACACTTGGCGAGTTTGTAAAGATTGCAGAAGAAACAAAACTATGCAGATACACGTCTTATGCTCAGATCTGTGTTTACATGGACCTCAAGCAAGCACTGCGAGACACGGTAAGTTTCTTTCATGAAGATGTTGAATGGATTCAAGTTATAGATTATGATCATGTACCATTTAGATGTAGGAAATGCCATGATATAGGGCATCTCTACAGAGACTGTCCACTGAATAAGAAACCCCCTTCTTAAGAAAGTTCAGATAACCAAACGTCTGATGGTTTTACTAAGGTAACAAATCGTAGGAGAGGGAACAAAAGACCAACAGTCAATCCCAAGCCAAATTCAGCCAACATGACAAAACCCACAACGAGAAATAGTTTTGAAGCCCTAGCTAAGACTGATACGCAAGATCTGGAGAAGGAAACGCAGAAGAACAAAGAATCTAATAAATAACAGTTAGGAGAAACTTCATTGCAATCAGGAGATATGGCTCTTAAGCAATCAATCCTTCAATCGCAATCCAAATCTGTATCCTGGCATTCCCAAGGAATGGAAGTTGATAACACCAAACCAAACGCCAAATCACCAAAAGAAAGAGAGGAAACCTCTCAAGAGCCTCAAATCATGGAAGAAGATCCGAAGTCTTTAGACATAGGGGATCTGGATATTCTAGGACTGGAACAAGCATGCAAAACAGGGAATTTTGAAAAAATACCAGATCGGCAAGTGGACAACCTGGTAGAGGTCCTAAACAGGGCACAGAAGAAATATTCTCTAGGAGTCCAAATAGGAAGTCCATGGGATGGCAAGTTTATCACCAAGGATAATAAGAAGAGAGGCAGAAAAACAACACTTGAGAGAACCATCAAGATAGGAGAGGTATTAGTGGAGTCAGGGAGGTATGCCAAGCTGACCAAGTACTTTAATACTGACCCCCATCATTCTCAATGAAGCTAATATCATGGAATATAAGGGGGCTCAATGGCCCAAGGAAAGGCAGATTATTAAAAAATATGCTTATGCAAGAAAAACCAAGCATACTTTTTCTGCAGGAGACTAAATGCAACTCAACAATTTTGGCAAAAATAGCAGCGAAAGCCTGGCCAGGAGGGCTAGTAACAGCTATTGATGCACAGGGAGCATCGGGAGGACTTGCAATACTCTGGGATGTGCGATCCATTCAACTAAACAACATACATGCTAATAAAAGTTTCATTCAGACAACTTTTCATCTAATAGGTACTAACACCTATGGACTTATAACTAATGTCTACTTCCCTCAAGATACTACTCAAAAAGCTCAAATCCTGAATACACTGTCAGACCTCAACTCAGACAGGCCATACCCACTTTGGATTTCTGGAGGTGATTTTAATATGATAGCAAGCATGGAGGAAAAACAAGGGGCCAGAAGCAGAGCAAATAATGACGCGAACCTACTAAAAAACTTCATTCACACCAACTGGTTGGTAGATGTTCCCTCAAGCAATGGCCTCTTCACTTGGAGCAATAAGAGAGAGGGATCGCAGCAGATTGCTTCGTGTCTTGATAGATTTCTCATCTCAGACAATGCAACCCACCTGGGAGGGGAATTTATAGCGTCCATCCTACCTATCTCAGGATCAGACCACTGGCCTATCGAACTTCAATGGAATAGGCCCGGCAACAGCTTCAAGCGCCCTTTTCGATTTGAAGAATTTTGGCTAACTCATCCGGACTTTGATGAATTAGTTAGATCAACCTGGCTCAACTTCAATCCTATTGGAGGTACAAAAATGGCCAAGTTCCAGCAAAAACTCAAGCATCTTAAAGGCGAAATCAAGCGATGGAATCACAATACTTTTGGCAACATTTTTAAAGCTTAGGCCACTTTCAATCTAGAAATGAAGAGGATCCAGCAAAACATTATCACTGAAGGACGCTCGGATGAACTAACCAAGCAGGAGCAAATCATAGAATCTCGAATATTAGAGAGGGCTAAACAGGAGGAAACCCTATGGAGGCAGAAATCGAGGATTAGATGGTTAAAAGATGGAGAAAAGAATACAAATTTTTTCCATAAAACTACAGTGTAGCGCAGAATGAACAATTGCATTACCCACATCAAAAATGAACAAGGGAATAGAATAGAAACACACGAAGGCATTGAAGAGGAATTTCTCAGATACTTTAAGAAAGCACACCAAGAACCCAGTATAGATAGAATGCCGGCTATAAATAAGCTCCTAAAGGATATCCCAAAGATAATAACAGAGGAACATAATAGTCTCCTCCTCAAGCCCATCAACTTACAGGAAGTTGAAGAAGCTGCACAACACTTGAAGGAGGGGAAAGCGCCGGGCCCAGATGGTTTCACATCAAACTTTTTTCATAGGTTTTGGGACCTTATAAAAGCTAAGGTATGGCAAGTAGTAGAGGAATCCCGTGCACTACGATGGATGTATCCAGGGCTAAATGCCACATTCATTGCCTTAATTTCAAAGGTGGAAGAATCCAACACTCCAGATAAGTATAGACCGATTTCCCTGTGCAATATCATCTATAAAATCATATCAAAAGTCATAGCTACCAGACTAAAGCCGTTGCTCCCTCTTATTATCTCGCCCGAGCAGTCGGGGTATGTAGAAGGCCGGCAAATAACGGATGGGATTATTTTAACTCATGAGATAATCCATTCTTTAAAACAGACAAAAAAGCCAAGTATGCTGCTTAAGCTAGATCTATCCAAAGCTTTTGATAGTATCAGTTGGGTTTATATTCAAAAAATTCTTACTGCCTTTGGTTTTGCCCCGTCATGGGTTAGATGGATTTTTAATCTTTTGTCTTCAGCTTTTTTCTCTGTTCTTATCAATGGTATCCCCTCGGCAACGTACCGTCCCTCCAGGGGTATCAGGCAAGGAGACCCCTTGTCACCCTTTCTTTTTGTTATTATGGCAGAAGGACTTGGTAGAAGTCTTACCTCAGCCAGGCTTTCTCAGCATCTAAAAGGCCTTTCATTCAACAACTCCCCATCTTACTCCCACCAGCAATTTGTGGACGACAATATGCTTTTTGGTTATCCCTTGGTGCAAGAAGCTCGCCTCCTCAAATCCCTCCTTTCGAACTTCTCTGATGCATCTGGTTCCCTTATTAATCGAGTCAAATCCCAAATTTTTTTCTTTAAAACCCTTGTTCCCACCCAAAAAGCTATAGGCCGTATTCTAGGATTCACTACTGCTTCCCTACCCTCCAAATACCTCGGTGCCCCTTTAATTGCCTCAGCACTCAAACACTCTTCTTGGAAACAACTGCTGGAAAAACTGGAGGCTCGACTCTCTCTATGGACTCACCGAGCCCTTAATATGGCTAGCAGACTTGTTCTTATCAAGGCTGTCCTTCATTCCATGCCCTTGTATCTCTTCTCCATCCTTGCAGCACCAAAATGGGTACTCAAAGAAATTAAGAATCTCCAGCGCAACTTCTTATGGGGAAGCTCAGGCCACAATCGAAAATGGGCTCTAGTTAAATGGGATAAGGTATGTCTTCCAAAGAAAGCAGGGGGTATTGGGCTAAGAGATCCTGAGCACAACAATAGGACAATGGGAGCTAAAGTCTGGTGGAGATGGCTAGCCCATCCTAATACCCCCTGGGCCTCCCTCTGGACAGCTAAGTATGCAAGCAACTGTCCTATGGAAGAGAGAATACGAATGACGGAGTTAAGCACGGGATCGGTAATCTGGAATTCGGCTATTCAACATAGAAATCTCATACAAAAGCACAGTTTTTTGGAAGTCAAGAGTGGGTCCACGACTCGATTTTGGGAAGACTCCTGGCAGCAATTCCCAAAAATAAGAGATGTACTCCAGAATCATCCAATATCAGAGCAGGATATCAATCAGTTAGCCAAGGTCAGTCAGTTCTGGAACCCATCTACAACACAGGAACATAGACAATGGAAGAGTGCAAATCAAATTCTAATGCACAGCTCTGAACAAACTCAGCAGTATCTTTCTACAGAATTACAAAAGAGGCAAATCACTATCTCAGAAGAACCGGACATTCTAAGATGCGGCTATGAAGAGAAAGGAACATTCACCACAAAGGAAGCGTATAAGATAATAGTCCAAGATCAGCTAATCAAAGACACTTTATGGGACAAAATTTGGCACTCTTCCATCTGGCCGAAGGTTTCCACTTTTTTATGGCTCCTATGTCACAATAAAATTCTAACTTGGGATAATCTTCGGAAAAGAAGCTTCTCGGGCCCATCTATATGTCTCAACTGTATGCAAGAGGAGGAAACAGCTATACATCTTATGCAGACCTGTCAAATTGGACGAAAGCTGTGGGAGAAGGTTGCCTTCCGCTGCCAAAAAGAAGGCAGAGTGCAAGGAGATCTAAAAGCCACTATTCGCAACTGGAGTCAAAAGCCATATCAAAGCAATCTCCTCAACACTCTATGGCAGCTTATACCTGGCTTACTGATGTGGAACATCTGGAAAGAGCGAAATAGAAGAGTTTTCAAGGATCAAACTATGCCCTTAGAGCAGATTTGGACCAAATTTCATCAGAATATCATGGAGTCTCTATCAATTAGAGAATGGTACTCAGAAGATCTTCCCTCATCACCGCAGGAAAAAACAGTGTGGGATAATTGGAGGATCCAGATAAATCAACAGACAATCATCAAAAAGAATCCCACCATGCAGGAAAAGAAATCAAGTAAATGGACACTGCCGCCCAATAACATGTTCCAACTTAATTTCGATGGGGCCTCAAAAGGAAATCCAGGGAAAGCAAGGTATGGGGGAGTCTTCAGAGATCACAATGGCAATCCTCAACTTATTTTTATGGGCTCGAAAGGCTGGGACACCAATAACTCAGCAGAATTGGAGGGATTATGGAGAGGTCTCACACTGGCTCATGAAAGAAGAATTTTTCCGCTCATTATAGAGGGGGATTCGCAAATTATAATTAGAATGATTACAAATCTAATGCATGGATCCCCCATTCACAAAGTTAGTAACAGTTGGAGGATGGCCCAAAGGCTTGAGCTAATAAACAGATGGCTTTCTCAGCATCAAGCAATCTCCTTCAGACACACCAGAAGGGAAGGAAACAAGCTTGCTGACTTTCTTGCCAATCTCAGAGTGGAAACTGGGGTAGGATACTTTGACGGAACAATCTCCAGTATAGCCTCCGCGGACCAACTCTCTAAGTTCCAGGAAATTGTGATATAGGATAAACCTCAGAAGAAGGATACACACCTGGATGCGGGTGGCATTCAAAGTCATTAATGGAAAGCCGCACAATGCAGGTAGCTGGCCTGGCAGATGGCTGGCGGACAACCCTCAGGACATGCGCCTCGCGCTGGAAAATTGGTTTAAGGGCAGGCGAAATTAATTCAGCACAGTCTGGAATGATGGTCTTGTAGTCAAGCATTAATGTGCGCCTGGTTTATGTCCAAATAGGTCAGTTCATTTGTATGGATCCGTTCATTGCTCATGCCTTAGTTACTGGTTCTATTTATTGTGGAGCAGAACTTCTCCCGCACTCCTGCCTGGTCTATCGAATTTGGAAGCTCGCCTGGGTTTGGAAACTCATTGGGATCCTCTGCGATCAAACTGTAATCTGCTTGCTTTGCCTCAATCCCTCTCTCAGTCCATCTGTACTCCTGAGCATGCCTCGCCGCCGAGGTATCCCGTGCAGAGATAGCCACACCGGGAACAGAGGCCGCCCCTCTCGTCCTGCTCCACAGAATGTCGTCCCCATAGCCTCAGCCTCCCCTTCTTCTCCGCCCCCGAGTCAAGCTGGGGCTCTCCCGCATAATTCCTTCTAGACCTCCAGGTTTACTTTTCACAGCGGGCTCAACAGGCCCGTATTGACAGCAAGAATCACCATTATTCTCGCGGAGGAGGAGAATAATCATGTCAGCTCGGCTCCAACCACTTCCTCCCACTCTCAGGAAGACAGTGTTCTACAAGGGGATATGGCAGGGATGGTATTCCATGCGGACAATATGCAGGAGGACACCCCTGTTTCTGAAGTGCCTCAGCAGCCCGTCGATCCGACTCAGAGCGAAATTTTGGCCTGTGGGCCGTCTCAGCGTGCAGGTTGCATTCTTAATCTGGTGACCACTCCTGAAGGCGGCGCAGAAGGACATGATGAAAGTGGCTTCGTCACCTGGGTAGCCTCTTCCAGCCAGGTGGAGAGGGACACGCCTGACTCGCTGTAGCATGCAGACTAAAGCGGACTCTTCACTGCCGGGTGGCCTTCTTGCCTATGTGCTGTGCAATTTTGATTTCGTGTCTTTGTTTCTGAGTTTATGTGTCTATGTCTGGTTCATGATCTTGTTACAGGGCGTGGCAACAGCCAATATGTGCTCTGTTTTTTGTTATAACTATGACTATGCTGGATACTTTTGTGCTTTTTTGGTCAATGGGGGGCATGACGGAATGAGTCCTGGTAAAATCTTTCAGTGTCTCAGGGCCCAAATACAAAATTTTGAAGTCTGTATTGTGAATTTGGCAGAACGCCTGAACTGTAATATCTCTGAGTTTCTGGTTGAGGAATGGCCTCGGCCTCCTCTGAGGTCTTGACCTCATTGTACATATCTTTTTTCCTTTTTTAATAGAATTAGTATTTACGAAGAAAAAAAAAATAAAGCATATTTACAAATTAAGAATCATCATGATGAATCTCCATGGTTAAGAATTATGTTACATGTATTTTTTAAATGTGTATATATATGTAACTTACATATTAATTCATTTTACCAATAGTAATAATTATTATTTTAACTAAATTTATAAATTAGTTTCTCACTCGGCGTAGAATAGAAAGTGATGGGGTGTATTGTTAAGTCACTCTGCGATGTGAAAGTCACTAGTTTGAAACTCTGTGGGAAAAAATCCAGTCATGTTAAGGGCTAGTTTTCCCAAGTTGTGTGCGATCCCTGAGTGATTTTGACAGATTAGATGCCCCTAGGTTGCGGTTTCTCAAGCCATAGGTCAAGCCTGGAGTAATCTCACAACTTGACCAAAAAGAAGAAAAAAAATATAAATTGATTTGAATTACATAGAGGTTACACTGGTAGCTATTGGAATTGACCCCTTTATCACAAAATTACGAGACTTCCCCAATTGTCTATTCCTCTAGATACAACAGAAAAATAAATAAATTTTAATCTAGTTAATTTTTATGATTTCTTTAATTTGAAAAACTATGATGAAGCAAATATTTTGAAACTTAATATGGATTTATGCCTGTCCACATTTACCATCCATCCAACTTAAGAGAAGTCTTTAAGTGCAACTTTTTGGACAGTTTTCAGGTTTATTTTTGGATCTAGTTTGTCTAGAATCCTGTAAGGATTCATTGAAATCACAAGTTTGACAGGTGAGTTCTTCACAATAAAAGTGCCCCAGGGTTTTTGAGGGTGTTGAATTCATATATGCAGTCACAAAACCAGTTTAAACAACACAATTCAAGATTTGGACACAATGTTTTCACCTAATTCTCCAAAAAGTCACACTACAGACTACTCCAACTTATATGGTTGCGCTAACAAATAAAATATTTATTTTAAACCTAAAATATTTTTAAAACAATTTTAATATTGCAAATTAGTTGGTGATAAAGTGTAATGTGAAGTCGTTTTTTAAAATTTTGTTGATTCAAACTACATTTATGTCCCTTGTTTGGGGGCATGAAGTATATTTAGAAATTCACCACATGTCATATGAATATGAGTTATTTTCCAAAATTTAATTAAATATGTTGTTTTTTATAGAAATAAAATTTGATATGGTTAGTGTGGGGTTTAGTCTTCACATAGATCAAGATTGAAATCTCATGGGGAGGGGTTGAGGATGAAGCCACAAGAAATCAAATTATTCCAAGATACTTCGAAACTCAAGCTTAACACAATCCTTACCGGTAAGCAAATTATTCATCCATCCAATATTAACATTAATTATGGTCTTGTTGTAGCGGCTACAACCACCCTCCAAAATTTTTCCTTAGCTTTGTTTTGGAGCCTCCCTACCAACCTTTCATAGCAGCATGTCCTATCTTGTCAAGTACACAAGCTTCAGTGATTTTCTTGTAGAATGACAACCTGCCCATCAAAACTTGTTGCATCCCCTTCATAGGTTGTTTCATCGGACTTGGTCGAGCTACAAGCTAAGTAGCTCCCTAAAGAAATTGTGCGATTCTAGAGGACAATCGACCTTCCCTCCAGAAATTGCGGAATTCTGTCTGGTAGCCTGGTGGCCTCAAGAATTGAGCAAATCTATTTGTCATTGTTCACTGAGAAAATTGTGCAATTCCTCCCAGCAGGGCTGCTCAGCCCAAAAATTGTGCAATTCTAGGTAGCAGTCAGCTGCTCTGCCCAGAAATTGCACAATCCCTTTGGGTAGCCAGCCCATCTCCCTCCCAGAAATGTGCATTGTTTCCTCCCAGCTGAGCAGATTGTTGCATGTACAGTTGAGTTGACTGGTTCCCTCCGGGACCGAGCAAAACTAATTTGCATGCATGGGCTACTCCTCCTAAGGCAACATGCAAAGGCATCCCTTGTTTTAGGGATCCCTCCCACCAAGTGTAGCTTTCCCTAGATTTGTAGCATGCACATCGCAACATCAATTTTATTAAAAATCATCAACCGGACACTGCAGAATCATTCCTCACATTGGTCTTGCAGCTCTGACATCCCACGTTGCATCTAGGAGTTTTCGGCACATTCAGCTCAGTTGTTTTGGGGTAAGCTCACTTTTCATGTCTCGCTCTGTGTTTCTGGCACTTTTTGTGTTTCACTTCATATGAATGTTTTCTGCTTGATTTCAGTGAGCACTTGCTGTATTTTTGATACATACTAGCTTGTCCTAGCACTGTTTCAATTTTTGTTAACATTTAAATGTTGTCGCATGCATGACACTGTTTTGCACAGACAGTCGCCATTGCGGTGACTCACTTCACACATGCATGTTTTCTCATTTTCCGAATCTTGCACTTGTCATTTGTGTTAGAACAGTTCTAGGCTAAGTCATGAGTAGGTTTTGAAATTTTTATTTATAGGATTAATTTTGTAAATTTCAAAAATTTTTAAAATGCTACTGAAATTTCTGGTAGCGCTTGATTTTCTCGTTCAGATAATCTCCCCTATTTTTTCAGCAGTCTTTCAGTTGTTGTTTTATTTGCTGTTTCTTTAAAAAGAAGATACTGTCGGAATTTCCGATAGCGTTTCCCGTTTTTAAAAATAAAGCCGAAAATGAAACCGTTTTTTATTGTCCACCTGTCATAATAGCGGAATATCTAATCCAAATCATGATATTTCGTGATTGGATAGGTCACAAACTCTAACTCAATTCAAGTGGTAGCCATTAATCATTTTGGCTAATCATGTTTGCTAGGTGTCAGCCACAGCCACAGCTAACTGTTTTCTACCCCACCCATCTTAAATAATTCGTGTTTCCCAAAATCTTAAGTGTGTCTGCAACATCAGTCTCAGCGAGTTGTTTAAATTTTGATGGTCGTTCTTTCCGTTCCGCGTAATGCACTACCGGAATTTCCGGCCAGTCTGAATTAATGCAGGAAAATTGCCAGATTTGCAAAAATTCTCGTACAACCACCTGTAGCAGATCAACTGGACTCTCCAAAGCAACTCAACTTCATCATGAGGTTGTTGAAGGTTGTATTTAATGAATCCATATGGTCATTCAATAGTCAAGACCATAAAGAGAAAAATTAGCAGCAAAAGGGGCAGCCAGTCAGTTTTTCCAGCAAAAAAGTGTCATTTTTCCTCTTCTTCTCATCTACACCTGTACTTTCTGTTGCAATTCTATGGGAGATGATCTTAATGTCTAAGAGACACTCATGTAACAAGAATATAGTGGAACCACCAATTTAGGAGAGTTGGGTTTGGTGCCTCTCTCCCTGTATACACCTTTTGTAAATATCATTTCAGGGTTGGATTTTGGTTCACCTGAAGACTCAACTTAATAAAATATCTTTTTCTACACTTCATGCTGGAGGATTTTGTGATTCAAGTCATATCTAATGTGTGGTTTGTCTATCTCTTGTTTTCAACTTTCTGAATTATAAATTTGCAGTAGCTAGTATAGTATGAGTGAGAATCATTAAGAGAATCTAATGATGACTTATCTACTGTCCAGTTTTCTGTGAATTATAATATGTGTTCAAGTAGAACTTGCTAGTGAAGGTTTCACAAAGGATTTGTGAGATACTTTATACCTATTTTTACTTCCTAATTGTTGTTTTCCTTGTCAAGCCTATTTTAATCTTTTAAATGATAAATTACAACAGCTAGTATAGTATGAGTGAGAATCATTAAGAGGATCTAATGATGACTTATCTACTATCCAGTTTGTTGTAAATCATAATATCAGTTTAAGTAGAAATTTTTAGTGAAGGTTTCACAAAGGATTTGTGAAATACTTTATACTTTTCCTACTTTCTATTTGTTATTCTCCTTATCAAAAAATAGAGTTTGCTATAAGGCTTTATGTAGTTGAGGTGACTGTCTTAAGATACTCAGTTTTCTTAGGATAAGTATCAGCTACCTGTTCTCCTTCCTTTGCTCCCCTATACTACTCACTTAACCATACAATTTATGCTTGCCACAGCTTGCCAAATGCATGAAAGTTAAAGAGGAACTCAATCATTTCAAAACCCCTTCAGAAAGCCATCCCACCACTCAAAAAACCCTTTTAAATTTTGAAATGAAATCATGATGTGTAAGGCTTACTCCTTTTGCAGTCTAGGAGTAACTCCTTATGCTAACATATTTGGCATCGTTGCCGGGGAGGTGAATTGAAGTTTATCCCTAGGTAAATGACAAAGTTATAAGTCTAGTTCTGAGGTGTATAGTTCCAGCTATCTTTTTAGACTGCTTTACACCTCGCGACTCCATTGTAGAAGTTCTGGCTCCAAGTAAGGCTAGAACCAAGGCAAACCCACATTCTCCTTTGAAAAACCAAGTCCTTGATCCTGAGAATCTAATCAAGAAAAAGAGTAAGCGAAAGCTTGTTTCTTCTGTTTCTAGTTTTTCAAAAGCTATTCCTAAAAAAGTACAACAAATTTTGTCTCTTGATTTTACAAAAAATTTTGTACCTCTCTCGTTTTCCAGTCAACAAATAGCCTCTACATCGAGTGTTGGTGCTTCCTCATCTACTGTTCAAAATCCTCAAATTGTTGTTCCACAAATCCCAGTAACTCCAGTTGTTATTCCACAGATCTATTAACTCCAATCATGGCAGGTCCTAATCCACCCCCTAACCGAATGGATGCAATTGTTGCTGCTAGGTATGCTCCTTTAGTTTTACCTCAACCTATGAATGCATTACCTACAGGAGATTATCTCAAGTATATGCCTAAATTTAATGGTGAAGGGGAGGTAACAGCTGAAGAACATCTTGCTGATTTTTATGCTTATGCTGATAATCTGAACATTGAGCATGAAGATGTTTGGATGAGAGTTTTTGTTCAAAGTCTTGAGGGTGATGTAAGGAAATGGTTCAGATCTTTGACAGCTGGTAGCATCACTAGAATTGAAGTCCTAGATGATACATTTTTAAGAAAATGGGGTGACAAGAAAGATTTTTTGTATTATATCACAAAATTTGGTGCAATCAAAAGAAATGAAGGAGAATCAGTTTCTGATTTTTCTAAAAGATTCAATAAAATGTATAGCAAGATACCTACTGAAATCAAGCCTACTGAGGCCTCTGCTAAAATCACTTATGTTGGTGCTTTTGATCCTGACTTTTGTTTATTGTTGAGAGAAAGAAGATCTTCTACACTATCACAAATGCAGGACAATTTACTAGAGGTAGAATCAAATATATTAGCAACTAATAGACTCAGAGGAGGGATTAGTAGAGAAAAAAGAAAGCAAAAAGCTGAAGTTTCTAGTTCAGGATATTCTGACATAGATCCTACGCTAGATGTGCTTACGAATATGGTCAAATCATTGACTATTGATATGTCTAAGTTGAAGATGGAATCAAGACCATCTACTTCCAGAAATGTTTCATTTGATTTGCCAAATAGGCAGCAGTTTAGAAGACCTAATGCTCCTCAAATTCTGCAGAGAGAAAGAAGAGATGATGATGACCAAAAGGTGCAACCTCCTTTGCAGAATGTTATATTTGAAGATGAAGAAGAAGCTGAAGGGTTGGAAAGAGGTGCTAATATAAATTGTCTTAGAGACAAAGAAGGGATGATTTATCTTACACAAGCACAGTATGAAGACTTCATGTCATATACTCAGAATAATGAAGTGAGTCCTAATCATTCCATGATTGCAGTTGATCATCAAAGCAGATACAATCTCAGATCAAAGAAAAATGATGATACTTCTAAGCATGTTGCACAACCAAAGAAGAATAAAGATGTAGTTAAAGTTTCAACGGAAAAATCTCACAGACCAGAAATTCCGGTAGCATCCAATATTCCAGCAGAGAAACAAGTGACTGAACCTGACAAATCAGAAATTCCGGTAGCATATAATTTGCCTTCACTTGAGGTAAAAATTTCTCACAAACCACACTCTTCTTTCAATTTTGAAAATGAGATTCAGAAGATCAAGATTCCTGTTCCCCTTGTTGAACTCATGAAAAATCAAGATTTCAAAAATACTTTTATGAAAGCTTTGCAGCCTTCACCTACTGAAGTAGTCTCTGATTTTGTTAACCTTCAAGATGATAAGCCCACTATTATTTTAGGTCCATTGGTAGAAGAAAAAGATGACTCTACCCCTCCCTTCTATCTATCTCTGAATATTCATGAAAAGACCCTGCATAATTGTCTTATGGACTCTAGAGCTTCACATAATCTAATGCCCAAGGTAGTTATGGATGAACTAGGTCTTGAGATAACTAGAGAGTACCAAGATCTCTATTCTTTTGATTCCTGAAAAGTCCAATGCCTTGGTGTCATCAAAGACCTTGCAGTAAGTCTTTTTCAGTTACCTATGAGAGGGATGGTAATGGATATTGTTGTAGCTGATATCCCTCCCAGATTTGGTATGTTACTTTCTAGGTCATGGATTAAAAGGTTGGGAGGAACCTTGCAAATGGATTTAACTTATGCTATTGTTCCTGTTTTTGGAGGAGAACAAAGAAGACTTTACAGAGAAGCTCAACTAGCATATATCATTAGTGACAGAAAAGACCCTACTAATCATTCGATATATGCTAGAACAACTGGAGTTTGTTCAAGCATTCTACATATGGTTGACCCTTGCCTACAAAAAATTTTCATATTTTAAAGCCCGCTGAAAATCAAATCAGTCATGAAGGATCGAAGGTATGGCAAATGTTTTTTGATGGCTCATGTTCCAAAGAAGGTGTTGGTGCAGGGATTGTTCTTATTTCTCCTTTGAAGGAAAGTTTCACTTTTTCTTTCAAACTTGAATTTGAGACAACTAATAATGTGGCTGAATATGAAGCTCTATTAATTGGCTTAAAAAAGGAAAAATATATGAATATATCAGAAATTTCTGTTTTTGGAGATGTTGAACTTATTATTCAGCAAATCAGAAATGTTTATCAAACTAAGCATCCTAGACTCAGAGATTACAGGAATGCAATATGGGACATTGTAGAAGACTCCTTCCTGGCCTTTAACATTTCTTTTGTTCCAAGAGAAAGCAATATTCTAGCAGATTCACTCTCTATTTCAGCTAGCTCATTCAAAATTCCAATGCCTGTAAAGTTTAAATATGAAGTGGAAGTTAGGTTCAGACCTAGCATTCCTGATAATGTTAAGCATTGGAAAGTTTTTGAAGATGACCAAGAGATCATAAAATTCATTGAAGTTGCTGAAGAGTTTGTTGTTCTAAATATTGATAAAGAAGAAGACCTACCACAAGTTGATGTTGATCATCAAGATTCCAGAAATCTAAAAAAACAGATTGTTGATCAGCCTATCATACAACTGCCTACCAATCATATTCCCAAGGGGTTAATTCCACTTGAGAAACTTTTTTATCAAAATGATGTTGCAGTCAAGCCATAGTTAGCAGAAGCAGATGTTGAATTAGAAGATTTCAACTTGGGTACAACACAAGAACCAAGGTATGTGAAGTTGTCAAAAGATTTACTAGATGAAAGAAAGATGGAATATCACAAGTTGTTTTGTGAATTTGTTGATGTTTTTGCCTGGAAATACGAAGATCTTAAGACATATGATACATCTATCATTGAGCATAGAATACCATTGAAATATGGTACTAAACCTTTCTGGCAGAAGTTAAGGCAAATCAATCCACTATTGCTACCAGTGATGGAAAAGGAAGTGAAGAAACTATTGGATGCTAAAATCATTATTCCATTGAGATACTCAGATTGGGTTGCCAATCTAGTGCCAGTAAGAAATAAAAGTGGTGAAATCAGATTGTGTGTGGATTTCAGAAATCTTAACAAAAGCTCCAAGAAAGATAACTATCCATTTCTGAAGATGGAGCATATTCTTCAAAAGGTGACTGGGTCAGACAAAATTTCCATGTTAGATGGTTTTTCTGGGTACAATCAAATATCTGTTTGGCCAGAAGATCGAGAAAAGACAACATTCACTACTCCTTGGGGTACATTCATGTATGCAAAGATTCCATTTGGGCTCATGAATGCTGGAGCTACTTTCCAACGTGCTATGGACTTTGCATTCATTGGAGAAAAGGACAAGTTCTTGGTCATCTATTTGGATGACATTACTATTTTTTCAGCTTCAGATCAAGAACACCTTCAGCACTTGAGACAAGTATTTGTTAAATGCAGAAAATATGGTATATCCTTGAACCTGAAGAAGTCTCATTTTTCTCTCAAAGAAGGTAAGATGTTGGGTCACATAGTTTCTAAAAATGGAGTGAGGATTGATCCAAAAAGAGTGATTGCAATTCAAGATTTAACACTTCCAAGATCCAAGAAAGAGATTCAATCTTTCCTTGGTAAGATCAATTTTCTCAAAAGATTCATCCCAAATTTTGCTAAAGTGGTGAAACATATTACTTGCATGCTAAGGAAGGACAAAGAAGTTAAGTGGACAGCTAAATCCAGAAATTTATTTGAGCTGATAAAAAAGGCTATCAATGAAGCACCTCAATTGGTAAGTCGTGAATATTCAAAACCTTTCTTAATCTTCTCATTTTCTTCTCAAGACACCATTGTTGCTGTTTTGTTACAAAAAGATTCAGAAAATAAAGAATCACCCATAGCTTTTTTTAGTAGAGCTCTTAGAGATGGAGAATTAAAGTATGAAATGTTGGAAAAGCATGCTTATGCATTAGTTAAATCTCTGAAAGATTTTAGAGTTTATATTCTGCATGCTCAAGTGATAGCCTATGTCCCTTCATCTGTTGTTAGAGAGACACTGGTTCAACTTGATATTGATGGAAAGAGAAGAAAATGGGTGACTAAAGTTCTTGAATTTGATTTAGAGATAAAGCCTACTAAACTAATCAAATGTCACCGATTAGCTAAACTACTCGCTGAAGAAAATTGTAAAGTGTTGGGTTTGAATTTCATGGATGATAATCTAGAAGGGAAAATTTCAGAACCTGTTGATGATATGACAGTAGATTCAAAGCTTGATTAGTGTAGCTGGTACAAAGATGTTGTTTATTTTCTAAAATCACCTCCTCCAGAGTATGATAAAAGCAGAGTGAGATCTTTGAAGTTGAAAACCATTAAGTATTGCATCAAGGAAACTGTTTGTATTGGAAAGATCCTAGAGAAGTTTTGTTGAGATGCATTGACCCAAAGGAATCTAAAAAGGTCATATTTGAAACGCATAGTAGTGTTTGTGGAGGTCATCATTATTAGAGAACTATTGCATACAAAATATTGAGAGCTGCCTATTTTTGGCCTAGCTTATTTTCTGACGTATGTGCTGAGGTGAGAACATGTGAAAAATGTCAAAGGTTCACTAGTAAAAAGCATTTGAAGTCTTTACCTCTCAATCCCATAATTGTTTCTACACCTTTCCAACAGTGGGGTTTAGATTTCATTAGTGAAATTCATCCACCTTCAAGTGGGCAGCATCCTTGGATTCTTATTGATACTGATTACTTCACCAAATGCATCGAAGCAATACCTACCAAGAATGCCACTTATAGAGTTATCATTAACTTTCTGGAAGGAATCATAACCAGATTTGGATGTCCATCAAGACAAGTAGCAGATAATGTAGTTGATTTTAAAGCCACACCATTGGTAAATTTCTATGAAGATTATGGTATTCAACTTACTCATTCTACAACTTACTATCCACAAGGGAATGGTTTAGGTGAATAATCTAATAAAATTTTGGTAAGAATCATCACCAAGTTGCTGGAGCAAAACAAGAAAGCTTGGGACTCAAAACTCAAGTTTGCTTTATGGGCTGATATGGTGACAATAAAAAAGTCTATTAATACATCACCTTTTCAGATGGTTTATGGGATTGATGTTGTTTTTCCAGTCCAATTAGCTATTCCTGTAGCCAAACTACTGCAAGATCATGAAGTTGAACCAAATGACATGACCAGAAGAATGTATCAGATCATAGAAGTACAACAAAAGAGAGAACATCAATATGATTTGCTAAGAAAATATCAGCAAGTTGTGAAGAAAGTCTTTGATAAAGGGACTAAAAAAGAAGATTTTCAGATTGGAGATCTGGTGTTGAAGTGGGATGCACAGCACCAAGATCTAGGTAAGCATTCAAAATTTGATGCTTTATGGCTTGGTCCTTTCAAAATCTCAAATGTCTTGCAGAACAATACTTTTGAGTTGCAGAATCTTGATGGGACAGAACTGTATGGAGGCCCATTTAATGGGCGTTTTCTCAAAAAATTCTTTTACTAAGGTTGTTGGTAGCCTGAGTTCACTGTAAATACCGATGTGATTTCATAATAAGACTCCATAACCCAATGACAAGGCACTGAAACTGCAAAAAGTTCTTAGAGCCTCGTAGGGCCAATGTTAGCATAGTTCTAGGCTAAGTCATGAGTAGGTTTTGAAATTTTTATTTTTAGGATTAATTTTGTAAATTTCAAAATAAAATTAAAACACTACCAGAATTTTCAGTAGCGCCCGATTTTCTCATTCAGACAGTCTCCCCTATTTTCAGACTGTCTTTCAGTTATTGTTTTATTTTCTGTTTTCTTTAAAAAAATTCTGATACTCCCCGAATTTCTAGTAGCGTTTCCCAATTTTTTAAAATAAAGCCAAAAACACAACTATTTTTTATTTTCCAGGGGTCATAACAGCAGAATATCTAATCCAAATCATGAGATTTCATGATTGGATAGGTCACAAACTTCAGGTCAAGTCAAGCGGTAGTCATTAATCATTTTGGTTGATCATGTTTGCTAGGTGTCAGCCACAGCCATAGCCAACCTGTTATTGGGAAATCCATTGCCCACTCGGAGCTGCTAGTCCCACTAAGACTGGTAGCTATCTTAGAAACAAACAAACTAAAACTACTTTCGCTTTCCTTTATGAGAAGTAGATAAGAGGGGAACAAAAGGCACCAACCTCAGTCTTGCGCTTGGTTCCTTGCTTGGTTCATCTCCCTTCTGACAGATCTTTTCCGCTTTTCCTTTGTCTACCCAGCTTCAAAGAGCACTTGTGGGATCAAAGCAGCACAATACTATAGAAGAAAAGAGATCTACAATCATAAACAATATAGGACTAGATATATATTGACCACACAAATGCATATATCATCAAACGTACAAGAATGTGGAAGAAAACTTGAATAGCTTTATTAATATCAAGAATAGAAAAGAGGATTACAACCAATTGTTCTGACCCAGCGTCATCCTCCTAGCATGAAAGCCCTTCTTCACCTCATGAAAAATCTTAGATCACCCAACACTATGATATTCCACCAAGAAACCAACAACACTTTCTTACAAGATACAAAATTCCCGCCTTTGGATCTCTGTGATGAGGGATCCATATATAGATGATTGCAGGGGGGTGAGTCAGATTCCAGGATTTTGATTAGTGTCCTCTCTCTGATAGTTCTTGATTCCACTTGGAGATTGATGATCTCTTACTCATCCCTGGGCGAATTCAGAGAGGCAAGTGTCACAGGAGAAGTTTCTGGAAGATTCCATGACGATCCACCTTGCAAACTGTCTCTGCCATTTGTCTACTCTCGCCCATCGCACCCTACAGAAGGGCTTTCCAGTATGCATCACACCCTTTTCACTGAGCAGGTGAGATGCATCACACCCTCTGCACTGGGCAGTCTGTATGGTCCAACTTTGACCAGTTCTGAGCAGTTTTCTGTGGAGAACTTCTGGGAGATGATGTAATCAGCTGACCTTGTTCCTTTAGGGTGTGAAGTAATGCTTTTAGGGACTTAGGAGCCCTTGGTTTATGGACATGTATGATTGGGGTTGCAGTGCCCAAAAATGTCTATAACAGTTGCCCCCTAAAGCATGAGGTCATTAATCTTTTGATGTCGAGTGAAATGCTTTATCATGAGGATCCGAAGTTTTTTCGAGCTGGAAGGCGATCTGTAATAAGATACAATACAATACATTATCTTCATAATATTTTCATGATCTAGCTTAGGCGAGCATTCCCATGCTCAGCTTTATAAATTCATTTTCATGTACATAAGACAGACAACCATTTGTGTGGCAGATTGATGATTCTGATAGAGCCATCATCCTTTGATTCGGATGATCATCTGTGCAACAATGATGTACATTTGATGTCTTTATTTTCCTGAATATATCGCAACCCGGATGGATGAAACTAGATCCGGGGTCTTCAAACTCATCCAATCTTCGCTCGAAGTACAAGTCGATCCATGTGAAAAATGTTCTGGAGTCGAACATGGAAAGACATCGCCTGATTACCAGCCAATGATGTAAGCTGTTAACAGGCACGAGAGGAATCACCGATAATGATGATGACCCTCAAGGTACAATAGTACAATTCGTGTGGTGTGAAAATGGGACTTGGCGTCGAACACCACGCAAAATCTCTTGGTTGAAGGCCATTGATGTAAACCTGTCGCCGAAAGTGAGAAACTTGCCATTGAGGCATGCAAGCTTCAAAGTACTGAAAGGGTTGTTCCTAGGTCGAATTCTTGGATAATGAGCTGATGTCGACAAGAAGTGACCCGTCATAGGAGGGCCTTAATGAATCCCACATCTATGACACGGAATGGAGCAAATGACTTTTGGAGGTGAAAACAATCTGATGATACAGGGTTCAGGGTGGCGATCATGAAAGAATGAAGCGTGAATGTATTGCAGTGGATGAGACACAGGTGAATTCTCTGAGCAACTTCTCTTGAACATTTCAGCGACACTGAAATGGATTGGTAGCGTTAACCCCAAAGATGGACGGTGTGATGGACCAATGGTAATATGACCGGTGAACGGAAACCCAACCCGACTTAGACATGGAGTGAAAGTGTCATGTTCAAGAGCGACTTGCTACCAATAAAGTTTCTTCAAGTTTTCTTCCCAATTTTTTCCCCAGTCATTGCTGACCAGTACCTCTTTATTTTTATCAAGCTTGAGGAGGATAACATATGCTTGTTCTATAATTTTCCCTTCGGGCAAACCCGTCGCTATGTTTTAATGAGCCTAGCGACAATAAGACTCGTTCTTGTCTATATGGACAAGTTTGTCACTATTTGGTTTTAACGAGTTTAGCGACAAAAATAACTTGGTCCTTTTCAATTTTAGAGAGTCTGAAAGGGACGTAAAGGAAACTCCAATAATCCTTTTTCGTCATATAATCCCCTAAGTTGGAAAAAGTATAAAACAATACGAAAGGGATGAATTTTCGATAATTTTAACGAGCCGAACAAAACAAGCGTTCGATCCTTTTGTGTAATAATCCCTCAGGTCAAAAAAGATTAAAATTTAGAGGAGGGATAGCACTCCTGGTAGCTTTAACGAGCTGGAGAGGCCAACTTCTCGGCAATCTTTTCATATTTTACGAGTCAGACAAAAGAGCTTAAAGGAGACTATTTTTTGAGGAACGAGTGATAATTTCAGGTAGCAGATGATTCCAGGTAATGTTTGGAATTTTCCAATCACGGCAATCTCACAAGGATGGCTAACAGGATCACTCTTTGCAACTGTTCTTCAAAGGGGGTAAACAATCAAATGGAGGTGAATGATCGGCTAAAATAAAGTGGAGGTGATGATGAGAACATAACCAAGGCTCAAAAGCTAATGATAATGCATTCACAATGGTTATTTACCGAAAATTGGTTCATTTTTTAATGAGATTAAACTCTGGTGGAACATTTGCTCATTGCCAAGTTTAATTTTTAACGAGCTTGAACTTTGCGTAAAACTGCTCGTGGCGGGTTTATTTTTTAACGAGCTTGAACCCTGCGGTAACACTGCTCGCGGCGGGTTTATTTTTTAACGAGCTTGAACCCTGCGGTAACACTGCTCATGGTGGGTTTATTTTTTAATGAGCTTGAACCCTGCGGTAACACTGCTTGTGATAAGTTTGCATGCCCCCAGCATAATAACGCAAATCGAGGTGCATGCCCCCCAAGCTTCATTGCATTCAACTAGGTGGTTGGAATGAAGGTTTACCTTCGAGATCTTCGAAAGACTCGACTTGGATTTTACGAGATCATAATCAAATACTCGATTTGGAAAGGAAGTCATTTCATTTTTTAATGAGGTTGACACAGTAAAAGAACTATCCTCATAATCCACCGTATTTACAGTATTTGATAGAAAATAAAAAACTCAAGGATGATTAAGGTTGTTGGAATAATCTTCGTGGTAATCTTCCCATGGTGCCTCTCCTATCACCATTAATTGAATGATTCCTTCATCTGTAGAGTGTACATGTGACCAAGGATCTGAAGAGGTGCCATATTCCTTAGACCTATTTATCCAAACAATCGATGAGTGTTGACTTGAGTTTGGCCCCCAGGCCAAGAAAATTGATTGCTACAATATTTCTATTAGGGCGATGATCCATGCTGACAAAATGTTCAGGAATCTTTTGAATCTAGAAGATATCATATTGCAGGTTCCCACCGTGGCCACTTCCACTAGATTGTTTGGAGGCGGTAGGGCAAAAGTACCCATCAATGTAGGGTATTTTAGTAGGCCTACTCTGATATTTTGAAGCGACTGAGAGCTTCTGTGGATCATTGGAATGCTTCCCGTAACTTTTGAACTGTTGGGGAGAAATGTTTGTTGGTCGACGATTGTAATTCCTCCTTGAAAGGGAAATGCAGTCTTTCTAAAGTAGGTAGACACAACTACTGCCATAGCATATATCCAGGGCCTTCCCAGTAGGATGTTGTAATCAAGGTTTTCGTCAATTACTTCAACATCTATTTCTACTATTTTACCCCCTCGTTCGATTTGCAAGTTACTTAAAATCCCATATGGGGTGTATGTCCGTCCATCAAATGCTTTTATTGTTGTCGAAGATCACGACAAGGGTGGAGATCCTAAAGTTTTCCAGCAACTCATCGACATAATACATGTAGATGCGCCCTTATCAATAATTGTTCGATGAACAGTTTTGTTGAGGGCTTTCACTTGAATCAGGAAAGCTAGTTGAGCTGGTAACTGAGGGTCATATCCTTTGTGATTAAAGGACACAAGATTGGAATCCATTGGGTCAATCCCACCTATCACTGATAATAAAACCTGCTTTTGGGAGGGGCAATTTTGCAGTACCTCAAGTGTCGACATAGCAGATGGAAATTGGGCTAGATCCTCCACTATATTATAATGCTGTGCTGCTCTGGCATGAGGATTAAATGTCGATTTATGTACTACTCCCTTTGGCGGATTTATCATTAGTTTAGGAATGATGGGTGGCACAACTTCGGTTGAAGTTGTTGTCGAACTACTAGGTTGATCATTAGCCTTGTTGTTCGATAGCTATGGATTCCTATAATATTTATTCCTTGTCGATATCAAAGCATCATTTTGCTGCTTTGAAACTGACAACATTGCCACTTGGGACAGGGAAGCATTGTCACTAGCAACTAGATTTGTTCCTGGATTTAGAAACGGATCAGCCAATACCGCTGAGGTTTTTGAATTCTTGAAGAATTTTCTAAGCTTATCTTTATATGGACACTCTCTTGTCCAATGATCCTCATCACATATAAGGCATGGACAATTTGGTTTCCTATCTCCAAAAGGGTTTGCAGAAGACTTTTCAGGGGACGACTCCTCCTGTTTCTTCTTCTTCCCTTTCTTTTTCTTCTTGCCTCCTAGTTGCTTGGTTTCTTTGCCTTTGTCAGTCGATACGACATTTACTTCCGAGGTGAGAAGTTCTTCATTTGCATTTTGACCTGAAACCGTACGGGCCTTCTTCGACTTAGCATTTATGGTTTTCATGCTGGTCGTTCCTATCACGCCGTCCTCACATGAGAGTCTTTGTTTAATTTAGGAGAGGGAGGAACGGAAAATTCCAGTCTAGGAGCATCAGGGACTTTATCGTAGAGCATGCCAGACTAAGTATAGATCAAATCTAAATATTGTGCACGAGCAATGACTTTCTCTTCAGTGACGACTGCTCCCTTTGCCACATCTTCTATAATAGAAGGTAACAATGACTTAATAAACCACTCAGCCAACAGCTAATCAGGAACATATGTTTTTACCATTCTACGACGACGTCGCCACTCATGAATATGATTGGATATGTGATTGGCTGTTGTTTGCTTGAAATTGGTAAGAAGCTCTGTTCCTGTTTTGTACCTTATCGGTAACTGAAAATGGGTCAAAAATGTTCTGGCTAGGGTACTAAAGTTATCAAATGAAGCTCTAGGTAATTCGATATACCATTTTGCTTCCGGACCAGTTAACGTTCGCTGAAAAAGGTGAAGCCTAATTGAATCATCATTTAGAGTGTTAGATGAACACCACAGATGAAAGGTCATCACCTGATTCGACGAGTCTTCACCCGGATTTCCATTAAATTTAGGAATATCAGACGGAAGTTTATGAGGAATCGCTAGCCACCAAGGGGCGTAAGTGATTGGATTGTTTGTTAGCTGATTTAGATCTAGTAACTCTAAAGTCGCCACGAAGGACAACTGTTGATTCAAGTTCGGTAAAGCATACCTAGGATAAGATGGGATTGCCTGAGCAGTGGGTCTTTGCATACCAGCATAGTGCATTTGATGCTGATAGCTTTGGTAAGGTTGATGGGCATAACCATTATGAAATGGTTGATGTTGACCATTTTGAATATACGATTGCCCGTTACTTGCAAAGACTTGGTGTTCAAATCCTTGGTAAACTTGTTGGAATTGTGGTTATTGATATTGCCCCAGCCATGGTTGTGAAACCATGTGCTGCTGTCCAATACTCGCTGTTTGACCAAGATGAGGGGTAATGGTACCTATTTGAGCCTGGGTCACTCCAGTTAAGGAGCCACTAATCAATGATTGTGGTGGCGTCGTAGAGACTGGGGGCTATTGGATTGCGACCTAAGAGACTTGAGGTTGGCATACAACAGGCAACGCTTGTACTTGCGACACTGTCACAATAGCCGGTGTAGTGAGGATATTTGACATAGGCAGACTTTGTTGCATTGAGTATACAACTCTTGGTTTTTGAGGCAGTATTGGCATCCAACCACTGGATGTAATTCCAGCATAACCTAAATTCTGTTGCAAACTCTTGTATGTTTGACCTCCTGGAGGAGACAATGAAAGGGCATATTTCCCCCCATACAATGGTAATCCAGTGCTTAAGGGAATGATTTGCCTTTGAGGACCGAACTGCCCAAATTGACACTACGAAGGATCAATTTGCTGAGACTCAACATAAGAGATTCCAGATATTATTCCGGATGAACAAACGAGAACAGACCATACTGTCGAAACAACCCCTGGATGGATTCCATCCACCGATTGAGAGCTAGTTGCGATAGATGGTATGTTGGCAAACATTGTTGGAGTGGCAGCATGAAGTTCTGGCGCTGCTGTGTCTGATGATACAGTCCTAGATGTCGATGGTTGTTCAGACATATCTAGTCTATCCAAAAGATTTCCTAGCGATTCTACAGGAACTTCTGATAACGGTAGACTAATTTCTGACGAAGAAGGATGTAGGGTGATCCCAATCGCAAAATGCGATGGAGTACTAGATGGGGGATCCTCCACAATCTCTTCTATAGCAATTAAACCAGGTGGAAGAGGTAGACCGTCAGGTCCGTAAAATATTTCCAGTGCTGAAGAAGGTATAGATTCTGCAGCGACAGATGTTTGGGGAATAACACCTTCCGAATCAGCTACAGATGGAGCCGGTTCAGGAATAGAAGTGTTTACCTTCACACTAGGATCAGTTCTACTATCCTCTAGTGGCTGCGGAACTTCTTCTGTAGAGGCAGGGATACCAGAAATGTTTGGAGTAACTGGAGTCTCCGAGGGTGTCGGAACACTTGTTCCAACCAGACCAGGGGACTTTGAACCGGTTAAACGAGTTCGCTTTGTCCGAAATAGTTTTGATTCTGGGGACAAAGACGGTTGACTCGTAAGTCTCCGCGAATGACGGGGTTTCAATTGACTTTCCTCCACGATTGCGGATTACTCGATCAACTAAAAATAAAGGGGAAAATGATTCCGAATTAAATGAATTTTAGACGCTTTGACACAACTTGTTTTTTCAATTTTTAAGAGTCGAGAAAAAACAAAAGATGACTCTAGTCGCCTTCGATTTTTAATGAGCCTGAAGTGACAAGTGCTCAGATGGACCTTTTCCTTTAAGGATTCTGAAAAGGAACGAAAGAGACTACTCTGGAAATCTAGACAGAGGGATTACCAAACCAATCGCAAAATTGCAGAATACTTTTTACAGTACGGCAATCAATCTTCTCGAATGCTGTGGATAAAGGATATAGCCTATTGTGGTCTCCCAATATATACTCAACGATATGTGGGAGAACAAGTCCGTACTGGCGCTTGTCATTTCAAAGAGGAGGAGTCACCCAACCAACAGTGAAAGCGACAGTTACCAGGCTTTACGACGCCGGAATACGTCTCTAGCCTAGACTTCTAGATGTTGTGTGTTAGGTTCCAAAGCATGTTTCTGTTCATTGAATTTATTTTACAATTGATCTTTCTTAAGAAATTTTCCTTTCAGGTTCACCGCATGATGTAGATGTACAATTCCTAAAATGAAATCTAAGATGATAAACAATCGTTTAATCTTCTTTTTGCAATGAAAATCCTAGCTACTAAAGAAAGAGAGATGATATTCTTTCAACATAGTGAAAAGAGCACACACTAGATGCACTATCCTAAATCAAACCAACAAGCAGTCTAAATGCAAATGCACATGCATGTATTTGTTTTCAGCTTTCTTAATGTGTGAATGAAAAGAAGAATGCTAAGTACAAATCTAAATTATCTTTTCAATTGCTATTTTGAATTGAAAATTGATTTCAACACTTGAAAAACTACTAATTCAAATCAAATACAAGAGTAACTGTATAATCGACTATCAAGAACAATAAGATTCTTTTCTTTGACTGAAAATGACACTTGCGACACTTTCAAATCAAGAAACGACAGTTTGATTATGCTACTTCTTTGTAAAAGAGAACTGTAAATGGCGCACAATACATAAAAACATTTACAATTCTTTTGCACAATGGAGGTGGAATGATGGAAAGGAAGGGGGTTTCCACAGTGGTATACTGATCATAGACAACAAAATTCCTGAATAGAGCTGAAGAGAGTGAAGAAAAACCAAAGTCTGAAGGCAAAATTAGCCTTTTCTGACCATCGCACCTGTTACACAGGGAAACCAGTATGCATCCCACCTACTGCACATGGGAGGTGCGATGCATACAGAATTCCTTGAAGAGAGGGTGTGATGGTATCAGTGCAAGACTTTTACTTGGTCTTTGGTCACAGTTTGCAGCTCAGTTCAGGGATTTAGGCCGAGCAAGTGATGTTCAGTAAATATAAATCACAGGGGTTGATCTAATGAGGTTACTAGAGCCACCACTAGGGCAATTAGAAGGTTTGAAAATCGATTATTCAGTTTATAAACAAAACCCAGAGATAGACTAAAGCAGCATTGATCTACTTTCACTTGCATAGCAAATGCAGTTCGAAGTCTAGCTAGCTTGATTTCGGGCTCCATCTGTAAGTTTATAAAACAAACAAATATAGACAAGCAAACAATATATTTGTTCCCCAGTGGAGTCGCCATTTTTTTATCGGGAAATCTAGTGTCCACTCGGAGCTGCTAGTCCCACTAAGACTGGTAGCTATCTTAGAAACAAACAAACTAAAACTACTTTCGCTTTCCTTTATGAGAAGTAGATAAGAGGGGAACAAAAGGCACCAACCTCAGTCTTGCGCTTGGTTCCTTGCTTGGTTCCTCTCCCTTCTGACAGATCTTTGCCGCTTTTCCTTTGTCTACCCAGCTTCAAAGAGCACCTGTGGGATCAAAGCAGCACAATACTATCAAAGAATAGAGATCTACAATCATAAACAATATAGGACCATATATATATTTACCACACAAATGCATATATCATCAAACATACAAGAATGTGGAGGAAAACTTGAATAGCTTTATTAATATCAAGAATAGAAAAGAGGATTACAACCAATTGTTCTGACCCAGCGTCATCCTCCTAGAATGAAAGCCCTTCTTCACCTCATGAAAAGCTTAGATCACCCAACACTATGATATTCCACCAAGAAACCAACAACACTTCCTTACAAGATACAAAATTCCCGCCTCTGGATCTCTGTGATGAGGGATCCATATATAGATGATTGCAGGGGGGTGAGTCAGCTTCTGGGATTTTGATTAGTGTCCTCTTTCTAATAGTTCAAATTTCCACTTGGAGATTGATGATCTCTTACTCATCCCTGGGCGAATTCAGAGAGGCAAGTGTCACAGGAGAAGTTTCTAGAAGATTCCATGACGATCCACCTTGCAAACTGTCTCTACCATTTGTCTACTCTCGCCCATCACACCCTACAAAAGGGCTTTCCAGTATGCATCGCACCCTTTTCACTGAGCAGGTGAGATGCATCACACCCTCTGCACTAGGTAGTCTGTATGGTCTAGCTTTGACCAGTTCTGAGCAATTTTCTATGGAGAACTTCTGGGAGATGATGTAATCAGCTGACCTTGTTCCTTTAGGGTGTGAAGCAACACTTTTAGGGACTTAGGAGCCCTTGGTTTATGGACATGTATGATTGGGGTTGCAGTGCCCAAAAATATCTATAGCACAACCGTTTTCTACCCCAACCATCTTAAATAACTCGTGTTTCCCAAAATCTTAAGCATGTCTGCAGTGTCAGTCTCAACCACTTGTTTAAATTCTGATGGTTGTTCTTTCCATTCCACGTAATGCAGTACCAGAATTTCCGACTAGTCCGAATTAATGTAAGAAAATTGCCAGATTTGCAAAAATTCTCATACAGCCACCTGTAGAAGATCAGATGGACTCTCTAAAGCAACTCAACTTCATCATGAGGTTGTTGAAGGTTATATTTAATGAATCCATATGGTCATTCAATAGTCAAGACCATAAAGAGAAAAACCAGCAACAAAAGGGGCAGCTAGTCAGTCTTTTTTCCTCTTCTTCTCATCTACACCTATACTTTCTATTGAAATTCAATGGGAGATGATATTAATGTCTAAGAGACACTCATGTAACAAGAATATAGTGGAACCACCAATTTAGGAGAGTTGGAGTTGGTGCCTCTCTCCCTATATATACCTTTTGTAAATATCATTTCAGGGTTGGATTTTGGTTCACCTAAAGGCTCATATTAATAAAATATCTTTTTCTCCACTTCATGCTGGAGGATTTTACTATTCAAGTCATATCTAATGTGTGGTTTTTCTATGTCCTGTTTTCATCTTTCTCAATTATAAATTTGCAGTAGCTAGTATAGTATGAGTGAGAATCATTAAGAGAACCTAATGATGACTTATCTATTATCCAGTTTTCTGTGAATTATAATATGTGTTCAAGTAGAACTTGCTAGTGAAGGTTTCACAAAGGATTTTTGAGATACTTTATACTTGTTTTTACTTCCTAATTGTTGTTTTCCTTGTCAAGCTTGTTTTAATATTTTAAATGATAAATTACAGCAGCTAGTATAGTATGAGTGA
This sequence comes from Pinus tabuliformis, assembly GCA_031772625.1. Taxonomy (NCBI): domain Eukaryota; kingdom Viridiplantae; phylum Streptophyta; class Pinopsida; order Pinales; family Pinaceae; genus Pinus; species Pinus tabuliformis. Next base: position 592,085,322 of record CM062818.1, read on the forward strand.
GAATCATTAAGAGGATCTAATGATGACTTATCTACTATCCAGTTTGCTGTAAATCATAATATCAGTTTAAGTATAAATTGTTAGTGAATGTTTCACAAAGGATTTGTGAAATACTTTATACCTTTTCCTACTTTCTATCTGTTATTCTCCTTATAAAAAACAGAGTTTTCTATAAGGCTTTATGTAGTTGAGGTGATTGTCTTAAGATACTCAGTTTTCATAGGATAAGTATCAGCTACCTGTTCTCCTTCCTCTGCTCCCTTATACTACTCACTTAACCATATAATTTATGTTTGCCATAGCTTGCCAAATGCATGAAAGTTAAAGAGGAACTCAATCATTTCAAAACCCCTTCAGAAAGCCATCCCAGCACTCAAAAATTCCTTTTAAATTTTGAAATGAAATCATGATGTGTAAGGCTTACTCCTTTGCAGTCTAGGAGTAACTCCTTATGCTAATAGTTTGCATGAATGATCATTCACTCTTGTTTGCACTCATCACATCATTCATTCACACTTCTCATGTTTTTAGTCACCTATCGGCTGGATTGGGCTGCCTTGCCTCGGACTATGCCTTGCCCAACTAGCATTGCGCATTTCCGGAAGTGAAGGCTTAGCCTTCCCTCCAAAAATTGCACAAGTCTAGCCAGGCACTGACCTCCAGGCATGCATTACGGAATTCTTGGAGGCAGTGTATTATTGGCCCCAGAAACTGCGCAATGAAATTTTCTACTTGCATGTCACTACTGACTGAAATTATGCATTGTGCAGTTTCAGTCTTCAGTAGGCTAGGTTCGACTGTGCATTGCACAGTTCCAGTGGTTAGTCAGACTACTGACAACCCAAACTATGCCTTGTGTAGTTTTGGCAGTTAGTCTCTCGACCTCCCTGTGAAAATTGTGCAACCTTCGTGATCAGTCACATAGGTATGTTGCAAGTCAATTCTCAAGTTCGTTTTGTTTTTCAATAGGTAGATTTCTTTCCATGAGTGTTGCCATGTCTCTAGGTATTGCAAGTGTTAATATTCCTCTCAGCAACATAGGTACAATGGTTTCCAAGAGAGCAGAGTTGAAGACACCGTTTAGAGCACACTTAGGGATGTAGTTGATCAATTGTCTATGAACTTGCCTACCCATGAAGACATCGAGTTGTTCGTAGACAAGGACATCAAGATATGATGGCAGGAACATCATAGCAAGCATCACCATGAACAATAGTTGAAGGAAGCACATCGGATGCAACGAACACAAGAGAAAGGTTGTTGACAACACAGATGTGGAACAAAGTTGCAAGCTCAAGCAGATCCACTTGTGATGAAAGTAACTTTGGAGACTTAGGATATGAGGTGACGGAGTGACATGAAGCTTGTGTGAAGGAAGAGAATGGAATAGAGAAGGAGTTGCATGTGCTGAAGCAGCAACTCAAGGAAGAACAGGAGTTGCATAGACGATAGATTGAGTTGCAGCAGGAACGAGTACAACAGTGGGCACAACATGCACTCATGAATGAAACTGCGTTGTACAAGTTATAGATCCATCCCAACAGCTGGCATGGAGTAGATACGGTGAGCACTAGTGTTGATCGCATGCAAGGGAATTGAACAGCATGCATGTCATTGTGCGCATGCATGCAATCCCACCCTTTCCACACAATCACCAAGGCAAAGACAAGAAGCAAGTTTGACTGGAGCTGAACATGCAATTGACAGTTGATGCACATGACCACTAGCATACACTCAAAGATTAACACAGACACTATGCATCAATGTGTTTCTGGTTTGGCCGAACCCAACAATACCATGTGCATGCTAGAGGACGAGTTGGATGGAGGAGCCACACCAATGCACCAGGATGCAATGAAGGTAAGAGTTCACTTCAGCAAGATGTTACCATGGAGTGCATGCACACCATCACGAACGACCAAGATTAGCATCAGCTCACCACCTTCACCATCACAAGCATGTCAAAGAGTTGGTCTCATCCCAACGGACCGACTGTTAGTGATGTCTTACATGGCTTGCTCAAGCCATTTTTTCTCACATGGGCACATGTGCATTGTAATGTAATGTCTTTTCAAGTGGGAGTTCAAGTGTCGATCGTTGGATGTAACAGTGACAAAGTAGATGAAGGTTCATGAGGGTAGATGAACTGTCACAAAGGGGAATGTCAAGGGTCACCCCACCCTTTGCTATAAATAGAACCTCATAACTGATTGTAAAGGCTTTTGGTCATACAAGATTCCGATAGGATTATCTTAGAGAAAGCTTGGACTGTATTGTAATGAGACTTGGCTTCTCCACTGCACAAAGCTAGTACATCTCTTTGGAGAAGAAGGTGGTTGTGGCTATAACATTCCGCTGTCAGAACTAGTGGTTAGACATGGATGTATTGTATGACTAGAACTTACACTTATTAATATAACAGAGCCAACACGTTTCATGCATATGTTGTATTGTATTCTATGCTATTTGGTTTACTCTAAATGATATATGTATTTGTTTGCTTACGCATGCATGTATGGACTTTTCTGTGTATGTATGTATGAATCTTTCTGAAACGTGTTGTTGGTTTAACCATCACTTTGGATTGCTAGCTAACTTGCCTTCCATGTTGTGATGCATCTTTGCTCATGTGTTCCCTTCTTAACTCCATGTTATCACAGGTTTCCAAGGGTCGCACTCATCTCAACCCCCGTGTGTTTGAACCTCTCATGCACCTTCCTTGGCTTGTTGCAGTTGTCACACCCTTGCTACCAACGAAGACATCTTACTTGTGTTTGTGCAAAATCATGGTCAAGGCATTACCGTACGACCCACTATTGGGACTCCTACACCAAACGGTCTGAGGTCTAATTGGTAATTCTTACCGAGGAGATCCCCTTACATGTTGGCAGTTCTGTTGGGCATGGAATCCCCCCACAGCATGTTTTTGGGCTAAAAGCCCAAGTTTTGGTCAAATAATGTTGTAAGACTCCGCGAATTGTGGGCGCAGAGCGCGAATTGTATGTTGAGTCATAGGGTTGTCCACCCTAAGTTTTCTAATGTACTGTCGGCCTACTCATGGTCCACACACCATGGGATTGTATAAATAGAGCGATGCTCTAAGTTGAAAAGGTAATTAGAGATAGATAAGAATGAATAGAGTCTAGAAGATAGCGAGCAAAGAGAAAAGGTCTAAGTGTCTTGGGCCGTAGTAGTAGGAGGAAGAGGCTCTAAAGCTGAGTGCGCAGAGGCCCAGTAGAGTCTGCAGCTGAGTGTTCGGACCCCTGTAGCTGAGTATGCAGGATGAAGTCAAGTCTGTAACTGAAGAAGAAGAATAATAAAGAGAATTTTGATTCCAAATACTTTGTATCTGCTTTTGTATTACTTTCTATGCATTTATACTGGTTTGTTTAAAGCACGCACTTATAGGAATACTAAACATTGTTAAGTATAATTGGGCTCATACAGATAAGTTAAGTAATTGGATAATATCAGGTTAATAGTAAGGAACTTGGGTAATAACATGGATCGCGCATCGAACAAGGCTGCGTGAAGGCAGCATCGCAGGCTGCAAGGGACCGATAGATGCACATAATGACGTGCGCAGGGAAAAACCGTAGACCACCGAAAAACCATCAAACATCTCTAGGGTGCGGAAATCTGGTTCTAGCACCCTCCCATACTACTTCGAGTGAGACCTCAGTCCATGCTCCACGGACTATTTCTAAAAGGGCCAGTAGTACCGAGATTTGTTTGGCTAAATCATCTCTGAACCTGGGTCAAGCCCATATAAGCCAACAAATGGTTTTGTTGCTGGGACCAGGATCTGCATAAGGGATGTTTGATATCACGTCACTAGAACCCAACAAAGGAAGAAATTGAGGGGTGGTTGGACAAGAAGATTCATGAGTTCGCGGAGCAGGAAAATAGGAATTCACGAGTATCTAACGAACAACGGTTGGAGCGCTACTTATATATGGAAATTCATGAAATCTTCTTTGCATCCTTTCCTTCTGAGTTGTATGAGTGGATCACAAAGCTAGCAGACAGCCAGGGAAGGTGTAGGCTCAACAAACCAATCGTGTGGACTCTGGAATTAGTGTGCAGACTAGAAGCGTCAGGAGATAAGATCGTGCGAGCTGTGGACCATTGGCTCAATCAAATTATAGGGGGATTTATCACTGAGTTCGTGGTAGATACGACCGTCAACTACAGTGAGGCGGAATGACGCTTCCTCAAAGGAACGCGAGGTAAGTATATTAAATCTTTGAACACTTGGATTAAGATGCTATTGTGTGAAAAGCGGGTTATGCGAATAAATTAATGTTTGGGACTATGCGAAGTGGGAAGATCTACAGAAGCGGAGGTAGTGAAGAATTAGAAACTAGTCCCTTAATTTCACCATCGTGGGAAAGCAAGGAAGAGCTCACGAGAGTTTCTCCGAGAAGCGCGGTTAGTCTGATAAGGCAGCAAATTCCATGCTTACCACCTCCATCTACACTGCCACCCAGCTCACCCACCCCACCTCCGCCACCACCACAGTTCAATATTGCAAGTGCGATCAAGCTACTAGTATTTAGAGGAGTAGGGAATGAAGATCTGAACCAATTCTAGTTTGTGGTAAGGGCGGTATGGGAAGCACAAGGAGTCGTGGATGACAATATCAAGAAGGCTACACCGGTAAGTGCATTGCAGGATCGCACATTAACATGGTACATTAAGCATTCTAATGACCACCCAAACACAAGAATAACAGAAATCTAGACTGCGTTGAACAGGGAATTTAACAAGCCAAAGTCGGAGACACAATCAATTATCAGGTTTAAGGAGATCGCAATGCTCCCAGGCGAGACCCCATGGGATCTGGACCAAATACTGAAGAGTATGTTTCGTGAAGCCAACATGACTTTGACGGATGCAAAGCACCGCGCATGGTTTGTAGCGTCACTAACACCACATTTAAGAACAGCGTTGTCACAACAAAAGCTTTCCATGCAGGCTGAAGTTTTGGAGATGGCAATGAGATTGCATGAGACCCCTATACAAGACCCCGGTCTGGGAGTCCAACAAATCCACACGCAACTGAAAAATATGTGTTTGGACATGTAGAGTTTGAAAGAGGACAGGACACCTCAGCCAAAGGCATGCGAGGAGTTATGGTGCATAAAGTGAAAAGGCCAGGGGCATGACAAAGACCATTGTCCAGTGTTCGCAAATTACTTGGCGGGAGGAGGGCCGATGCCGTTAAGACCTGAGGAATAAGCAGGACCAAGCACAACGCCTGCACTATGGTGCACGTTCTGTTAGATAGGAGGAAAACACACTATGGATAATTGTCATCTATTGCAGAAGTATACACAAACATCCCAACAATTGTTTTGTAATTTTTGCAGGTCGGTAGGACATGATGAACGCACCTGCAGAAGCTACGAACTAATGATGGATCGGACTCCTGCCTACAGGTTGCAGACTGAAACATGAGCCCTCGACCCAAATACAAGAATGGCGCGCGCTGGATTTCAGTGGCGCGGATGAGGTCAAGGTGGAATGGGACCAGGAAGGGGTCGCAGACAACTAATTTGTTACAATTGTAGAGGGTCAGGGCACTATGCCCACAATTGTATGAACCTGACAAGGACATCATGTTTGTACTGTACTTAGTTTGATCATGAGGCAAAAGACTGCCCTACCTTGATAGCGAGGCTGCACGAAAAAGGGGTACTCCAGCCTCCTCCGACTCAGAATTTGTAGATGATGAAGTTTGAGCCGCGCAAAGAAGACCCGAATGTAAACATAGTGCTCAAGAGCGGTATGACCACTGGAAATGACAAAGGTAAGCTGTCAGAAGAAAGTGTGTGGGTTCGCAAAGCTCCTACAAAGGAACCTGAATTTTATTTAGAACTTGCGAAGGAGACATTCATGGAAGCCAAGAAGAGCTTCACGAAGGCCTCCACTTTAGGTAGTAAGGATAAACTAGAACTAGGGATGGATCCTTCAATGCTCACTACCTTTCTGGAGACATGCATGAAACTACTATGCGACAGCAAGGTAGTAAAAGGACTACAGGAACTTATGACTAGGTGCGTGGGGTCAGGAGAACCGTGCATGGTCCGAAAACTTGGAAAGCATGCATTGCGCATAGGAATGGAAATGAGGTTGACTGTGCAAATTGGCAAGTATGAAATGGATCAGGTAATCCTGGATCTTGAATCAGACGTGAATGTGCTGCCAAAAAAAAAATCAGAATGCATTGGAAGACCCGCGCTACGATGGTCTCCTATTCAGTTTCAAATGGCAACCCAACAGAAGATGTTGCCCATGGGAAGATTGCAAGGGGTCACGGTGGATATTGAAGGTGCGAGCGCGCAGGCGGATTTTGAAGTGATAGAGATTGTTGACGACAACAATACCTATCCCATGCTAATAAGAATAGACTAGGCCACCGAAATGAACGGAGTCATAAATCTGAAGAAGCTCAAAATGATCTTTGAGAAAAAGTCACTACACGTAGTAGTACCACTAGATCCAGCCGAAGGAGCATGATACACTGAACTAGTACATGACAATGATAGTGATGACGATCTCAATTACATCTACAAGATAACTGCATGAGAACAGGATTGGGTAAACCCAACTACAGATGGTAGGATTTCGTGGGAGCATAAAAGTTCCTGCACTTCGGATTCAGACAAAGAAATAGAGCGCTGGCAGAATCGGATGCACAAAGTAACAACGGTTAATTGCAACATGATAGTTAGATCACTGTGCTACGTGAAAACAGAGGCCAGGGATCTACCTATGTATGATGGGTTGACAACAGTGGATGAATTCTTGAACAAATTTAAAAGCACAATACCAGAACAATATTGGTTCGATGCTCTGAAATGGGCATTGCATGCAACGCCCGCAAGGTGGTGGGGTACGCATCAGGGAAGTTTTGAGGACTGGTGCGGATGCAAGAGGATGATGCATCTACGATTTGGAAAACCCCAGCTAAGGATGTGAGCCAATTAACAGGGGCAGAACAACTTGCGTGCCCACCTTTCCCGATGGGTACAGACATATGACATGTAGCCTGCACAAGCGTACACCACTCCCAGAATAGAGAATTGGAACAAAACGTAGCCATAAGAAAGGCGAAGTGCACCAAGGACTATCCACAGAGAGGCATTTGACAGGGTGTGTGAAGTACTGAACAGGGTTCACCAGGTGAAACGCACTGACTAGGACCTGCGCGTACCAACAGTTCGATGGGCCTAGAGGACCATGCGCAAAACCCTGACCACAAAAACAATTCTAAGGTCGAGGAATAGGGTAGGGACTGTAATGTCTGACGGGCATGCAACGATGAATCCACACATAATAGCACCTGTAGTTGTGACAGTGCACGAAGCCCAGGATGAAGAAATCACACAATTACACATAAGGATTTAGGAAGCCATTCAACAAGGGAATCTTATACTTCGCAAACTCGAAAAAGACCAGGTACAACTAAGGAAAAAAATCATTTTGATGGATGCAGAGGTCAAGAGGTTGGAAAACGAGATCAAGCAAGCATGTCTCGTCGATAAAACAAGGATGGCAAGGAACAGTTCGGATTATCATATGAATGAATTAGAAGATTATTGCCAAGAATTGATTAGTCTGCTACCATGGATAGGAACACATATCACCAAATGCAGTAACCAGGGGAATGCATCGCATAAAGTAGAGCGAGCAGCGCCGACTGCCGTGAGGGCAGTTCAGGGTTTTTTGTGGGCTATCCCGAGGGGCGAAATGGAGCCCTGCACGGGTGGTGTGACCACCTGAGTAGTCGTCAGAAGAACAGTCTCAGCGATCCATGTAGTTGAAAGGGGGCGCGGGACTATAAAAGAGCTTGCTTGGGATCTGCGTGATAAGGGAGGTGCACCTAGAGTCAACATGTCACAAGGTTCGCGCCCATGCATGGAGAGCTGTGCTGCCGAGCGGGTAGACTGGGAAGTGACTGTTGGTGTCATTGTTCATGACAAGATGTCTGGTTTGAGGCCAAATGGAGCGGGCGACAGACATTTAAGACAACAGTTATGGGCAAGATTTCGGAAAATCTGCCGCCAAGAAAGCATTGATGGCCCATAATTGGGGGGAACAGTAGAATTTGAATTCAAAAGGCACTATAAAACTCCAGGGGCTAGCCATGAGACAACACTTGTTCACTTGAGACTTGAGCGGTTGAATAGAGCACAGAGTGTTGAGCACTGAGCGATATTCGAGCCCCTAAGTTTGCGAAAGATCACATACAGTACAGACAAGATGAAGGCTACTAGGGGAGGTTTGTACTTTGAAGAAGGAAACATCGGTGAGGCTGTGTCGACCCATATGGTACACAATGTTCCCGAAGGTACTGGGGTTGTGCCAAAAATCCCAAAATCACCTCGGACACCGAGACCGAAAAAAGATAAGTAGGCAATGGGACTAGTCCACATGTCCCCGAGGAATCTGTAGTTCAGTAAGCTATCAATGGAGGAAAAGGGCAAGGTTGTCACCATTGAGATAGATGAAGAGGAGGAGGAATTACAAGATCTGATTGTCGAGGTAGAGGAAGAAGAAGATGTGGAGGTGGACATCCAACTGTTGCGCTATGCAGCAAAATTTCACGAGTATGTCCCTCTGCGAAAAGGGAAAGCTAAGGTACCAAAGGATCTGGATGCAAAGAAGAGTGCACTCCAGACCTCGCTCCTCCCTAATGAAATTACCTTTGAGGGTCCGCTCCTAGGATGTGTGCCTACCTTGAAATTTGAAGATTGGGACCTCGCAGACAGTGAGAAGTTCCCGCACTTAGAGACGATGAGCCTGATGAAACAGAATACAGAGGGGCCAGTGATCACATTAGAACTGTGAAAATGGATGTGCGGCGTGGAGAAGGCTAGGTTGCTTAATCTGCTATGGATACCACACTTTCACCATGCGCCCATCACTATTTTCCTCATCAGGAAACTGCTTTTCCTGGTGCATAATGGGTACTTATGGCTAGAGGAGCCTATTCCCATCACAACAGATCTCATCCACAGAATTTATCAGCTTCCCTGGATGGGAAAGGACCCCGCGACGATAGCAGGAAAAAGCGGTGATTTGGCTCTCGTGGAAGCGATGAAGAAAAAATATAAACTCGAGAAGAAAAGGAGGGGTTACGCTATCACCAGTATTAAGGATAAAGGGGTGCACATAGCCACCCAACTCCTAACCGATAAAGTAATGAGAAAATGTCGCAGCGAAGAAGTACTGGTGTCGGTAGTTGCATTGGCCAAACAGTGTGCAAAAGGGGTCCAGTTCAACTGGGCCGAGTTCCTCTGTGAAGAATTTTTTCTCAACTACCAGGAGGCCCAGGAATAGGGTAATACCTTCCACTAAGCGTGGTTGCTCTTATCCATCTTGCTGGTAGTAGGGGAACTGCCGGACGATAGCTAGTTCTCGAGCATCGACCAAGGCTTATAAGAGGCTGCGAAGTACGCTTCGCTTTGGGCCACCAAGGACGCGAAATGAAATCGTGATAACAAGATTTTCTGGGTGCTCATGGAGGCGAGCATCCAAATGTGTATTAATAGGAGGTCTTGTCTATCCCCCACGGTGCACAACAGTCTGCAGAGTGTTGCAGACTTCAAGGCGGACATGCACAACATCTACATCTATGCACGAAAAGGATTCAGCGTAGCAATGGATAAAGCTCCCATTCATATCCATTGACAATGCGATATTTATAGTGTTAGAGACATGGCCTCCCAAGTAGCGTGCCCCAGATTTAGCAGAGTTGGAAAAGGCGGCAGCATAGAAAAGGAAGGATGAGGCCAAGCTGCATGTCACATAGCTAGCTGAGAAAAGGCACAAAGAAAAAGTGGCAGCCGAGGTAAGGGAAGTCTGTGAAGTGGCACAAGAAGCCACGGAGCAAAAGCACGCTGCCAAAGTAGCAGCAGCAACACAGACAGCAGAGGCCACAACAGCGCAGGCAAAGGAGGGCCAGGAAGTGTCTGCAGGATAGGAGGCAGAGGACACAGACCTTACAGAAGAGTGCACGGACCCAGGAACCACTTCGACCCATCTCAAATGGCCACGCATCATAGAGAGATCGGGTCCATGGAAAAAGTTCAAAGCCTCAAAGCTGGCCATCGACCCGATCACATTAATTGAAGGAAACCTCTATGACATTAGTGAGATGGTTCGCAATGTCACCAAGGAAGTGCTCCAAGAAGTTATGACGGAGTAGCAGACTGTGTTAGGGGCCCTAAGGGCACAGCTGCAGGAACTACAGGTGCAGCCCCTGTAGGAAGGTACCTTGGCCACCTACCTCGCAACAGGCAATCAGCAGTACAACAAATGCTACGCGCAAGGATGGCCAATACCATGGTGTTACCGGAAGGAGCACTAGTAGCAGCAAATGAGATTAACAGAACTGCGGTTGGCAGGATCAAATGACTTGGCCTCAATTTGGTTGCCCTTCTGCGAGAAACAATATACCAACTGCAGGATAGAATAATAGCAGAACTCCATGCCAGGGAGGGCCGCGCGATACAGGTTCTAAGTGAGCAAAAGATAAACATCGAACAACTCATCCTACAGCGTGATGAATTGGTATCACAGAATAAGCGGTGGGAATAGGAGGTATACGACGCTTGCAAATGCGTCCCGAAGCTGGCCATCCATGCAGATCTACTAGTAGCAAAGTGGATCCACAGGTTGGTGACCGATGTCCGTGAAGCCAAAGCAGAAATGACAAAGGTTTAGCTGGAGCTGAATCTTCAAATCACCGAGTTGCAGTTGAAGGCGCAGCCTTTGACTCCCCCGAAAGTTAGAGAACAACGCACTAGCGCTATCCAAACAGAGTTGAAAAAAATTGGACGTGCAGTGCAAGACTGTACCGGTATGTTGGAACAAGCATTTGTGGTCCTCACATCTTTGCAGGAGGACCCCAACATACAATGCCTGGAAATATAGTTGCGCAAAATTCAAGAGCAGTATGATAGTGTTCGAGGAACTGCGCAGACAGTACTCCTCACTCAACGGCTTACGAAGATGCAAGTTAAGGTATTGAAGGAGCATGTGGATGCGGTGCAACAAAAAGACGCAATTCTCAAAGCGCACACCCAGCCATGGATTGACGAGGCCTTCATCATCAATGCAGATATCGAAGGAAAGCTCGCACATATGTAGGGGATGTACACACTAAGGCAGGGATTTTCTCTTGACAAAGAGGCTTCAGAAGAGAGCATGAAGCAGGTCTAGAAAACTGCAGAGCAGTGCACTACGGACCTCCGAGCCATTCGGGAACAGTTGGAGGGACTTTGTGCCAAGATCACCGCACCGATAGAGTGACTGGAGGGTGAGTCATGATGTTTATGTTGGGGGCCTGTTGGGCATGGAATCCCCTCACAGCATGTTTTGGGGCTCAAAGCCCAAGTTTTGGTCAAATAATCTTGTAAGAATCCGCGAATTGCAGGCGCAGAGCGTGAAATGTATGTTGAGTCATAGGGTTGTCCGCCCTAAGTTTGTAATGTACTGTCGGCCTACCCATGGTCCGCAGACCATGGGATTGTATAAATAGAGCGAGGATTTAAGTTGAAAAGATAATTAGAGATAGATAATAACGAATGGAGTCTAGAAGATAGCGAGCATAGAGAAAAGGTCTAAGTGTCTTGGGTCGTAGTAGTAGGAGGAAGAGGCTCTACAGCTGAGTGCGCAGAGGCCTAGTAGAGTTCGCAGCTGAGTGCATGAACCCCTGTAGCTGAGTGCGCAGGGCAGAGTTGAGTTTGTAACCCAAGAAGAAGAATAATAAAGAGAAGTTTGATTTCAAATACTGTGTATTTGCTTTTGTATTACTTTCTATGCATTTATAATGTTTTATTTATCATGCACACTTATAGGAATATTGAACACTATTAAGTATAATTGGGCTCATACAGATAATTTAAGTAATCGGATAATATTGGGTTAATAGTAAGGAACTTGGGTAATAACATAGATCATGCCTCGAGTAGGGCTGCGCGAAGGCAGCATTGTACGCTGTGAGGGACAGATAAATGCATGTAGCAACGTGCATAGGGCCAAACCGCGTACCACAAAAAAACCATCAAACATCTCTAGGGTGCGGAAACCTGGTTCTAACACTCTCCCATACTACTTCGGGTGAGACATCAATCCACACTCCACGGACTGTTGCCAAAAAGGCCAGTAGTACTGGGATTTGTTTGGCTAAATCATCTCTAGACCTGGGTCAGGCCCATATAAGCCAATAGGTTCCAACATTGTCAACAAGTCTAAACATGACTTACCTATAAAAAAAAACTTATCTATTTAATATGAATTTTTTTAATAATTATTAATTTTTTCAAAATTTGAAAATTAATAATAAAATCATTAAAACCTTCCTCTCTAATTACGCCGTAAGGCGTTCCCTCTGAGACGAACTCCCCTCCATGCCACCGTGTCTCAACGTGGTCCGTTAAATGGATTGTTAGACGATTAAATCATCTCCAGCCATTAGATCATCGGTGAAAAACGTTCTGAGGTCTGAAGCGACACAGGGAAATTTTATAGGTATGTCAAAGTGGGTGGCGGTATTCAGACCATTTTTGGTTTGGATTTTCAGATTTTTGGAGCGGCAGCCCATAGTGTCGGCGATGATGCAGAGACTGTTTGCAGAGTATGTCATTTGACCTCTGATGGCAGATCAAGTTCTGGAGACCTGATTATTATTGGCTGTGGCTGTAAAGAGGATTTGAGCATGGCTCATCGGCAATGCGCAGAGACATGGTTCAAGATTGGAGGCAATAGGTAGGTCTCACATCTCATACATGAATTTTAATGCTTTACAGAAACCTCACAATTTCAGACATCCAAAATTCCCTCTGTGGCAATTTTCCCCAAGTTTTACTGTATAACTCAGGCATGGATGACCTTACACTCTTTGCTATGGTGGATAATGCTCAGGCGAAAGGGGCTTCAATGAATGTAGGCTTTCACAGCTTGAAGAACTGCCCATAACGTTATTGGATTTGAGCTGTGTTAAAATTTTAGTCAAGAACCGACATTCTGGGTAATACCATTACCCATCATCAATGCGAGAAAGAATGTGCCAATGCCTTACTAGAATTTTAACTCAGTTCGAATTAGAAAACACCATTACCTTCATTGAAAGGATTACTCATTAAAGATCTTTAGCTAAGCTCTGCCAAGGTTCCTGACATGACAACTAAATGAGGTCTTCGTCAACCCTTGGTCCTAAATGTCAACCCTGGAGCAGTCAGGTAAGTTGTTCTGCCGACCTTAGTGGGTTGGGATAGCCAACCTTTTGCAGAGCTCAATCAAGTCTAATGCCTTTACGGAACTTACCTTCTAATGCGCGTTTTCTACAAATTATTAGCCTGCAATTTTCAGTTTTTCTGAGAAATGCTTACATGATAGGATAGAACCAATGTATATGTCAAGTGAAGCTTATAACAAGTTTCAATTGCATTTCCCATGCATGTCAGGATCGGGTCCAACGTGGACAACAGTATTTCCTCCAACATCTAAGAAATAATGCTGGCTTTAAACTAATTGCAATGGAAAATTATCATAATACACAGGAATTTGTGGAATAATTTTTGTGGATAAATCTAAGGCTATTTGTTCTTTGTAATGGCAAAAAATATGAATGCTCTTCTTCAAATTATTGAATGCTAAGTTCTCTTGAGAACTTAAGGAAATCCTAGACCGATAGAAAAATAGATTAACCAGTGACTCAAACAAAAACCTATGCCATTTTTCTAACTGTGAATATCCAATTAAGTCGTAAGTTGAAAGAATTAGTTCTTTTTAGATTATATGAATTTGGGGTATCTCAAAAGGTATCTAGAACTGTTAAAAAAATTGGTTAACTAGTGACTCAAACAAATACCTATGCCATTTTTCTAACGGTCAAAGTCTGACTTGGAACTGTAAAATGAAAGGATTGGCTTTTTTTCAGATTATATGAATTTGGGGTATCTCAAAAGGTGTCTAAAAACAGGGACAATTCTATAGAGAATGAAGATCAAAAAGCGATTTTCATGAATGGCACAGAGAAGTAAGAGAGGACTTGCAGAAGTACCCTATAGTAATCTTGTACAACTGTGTAGACAATTTTCTTCAGCAACATTTCCAGTCCAAAACAACACAGTTCTGTTCTTCAAAATTCTTACATTTATCCAAACTCGCTGAGTTCATGCAAGGGTAAAATTTTTCATCCTCTTTTATATCTTATTATATAGATTTACTACAAAAATGATGAGGTGCAAACTTCAATGCTTATTACAGAAAGGGAAATGAGGGAAGGCCGAAGATTGACGAGAACAAGACTGTCCAAGTAAGAACAGGTGGTATCTAAAGGCACTGGTTAAACAATGTATTTACCATTAAGCCTATATATGTAACATTCAGAAACATCATACTTATTGTCCATTTACAATTTATTGCATGTTATAGCTCACCCAAGAGTTAGTCTATTGAAAGAGGATCTGCCAAATGGCCATTAAATCTGGTTCACTGCATCAAAGATACTCATGGTGGTTCCTAATTAGTTAGGATGTTCCACAAAATTTTTACAAGCAATTAGAAGGTTTTCATTTTTAGAGTCCGTTCTGCTTGGTTGGGACTTGGCTATCTTTATGTCGATTGTAGATTGAGTGGAGTTTGCTTGACTCCCATAATATCCATCACAAGTTTTCATTTTAGGGGTGTCCTTCCTTGGTTGGGACCTGACCATCCTTAATGTATATTCTGGAATATTCCTAAATGCGGAGGGACATGAGTGATGTCAACTGTTTAACTTTGTTTATTTCAATCAAATTTTTAAAATATTTCAGAATCTGCAATCGAGTTACCCTCAGATTTAGGACGTCTACCAAAGTCAATCTACCACTCAATTAGATTCTTAAGTTAGGTGGCAAATCCCCAACAACTTCATATTCTATTATATAGAAGAGCAATTTTTAATTCATTTAAAACTAGGATCATTTATCTTAACCTCAGAATTTTTTAAATCCATGGAGAATATCTAACCCTGGGTCGATTATTCACTCTTTCATGCAAATTTGAATGTATTTTTATTATCTGTGCAAATCTGAATGTGTTTTTATTATCTAGATCCAAAGTTAAGGTCACTCTCTAAAGCTAAGATCAGTTTGTATTAATTTGTTTATAGTTGTTATTCCAAAGTTAAGATCAGTTTGTATATAGTTATTTAAATATGGTATTAAAGTTAACTTATACTTTCGTTTGTATTTTTTTCTTTGAAATAAGATTGGACTATTTGTTTTCCTAAAAGCATATGTAGAAAGTGTTGCACATCTTCCCCTCCTAGGCTATAGAGCACCTAGCGTCTCTGCAATATGTGATGAGAACGTTGAGAACATGAGAATTGCATTATTTGATGGGAATTTTGAGAACATGACAATCCTTTTGTTTGCTTGATACAGGATTTGTGAGATTTGTGGTGAGATTGCAAAGAATGTCACAGGTGTTGGTGATGCAGTGTTCTTGGAAGAGTGGAATGACAGAGATACAGACAACTCCTCAGGTGAATCACCAAGATGCTGGCGGAGTCGGCCTCTCTGCAACTTCTTGATGGCTTGCATGGTTGTTGCCTTCATACTTCCAATGCGAGAAAGAATGTGCCAATGCCTTGCTAAAATTTTAACTCAGTTCGAATCAGAAAACACCATTAGCTTCATTGAAAGTATTACTCATTAAAGATCTTTAGCTAAGCTCTGCCAAGGTTCCTGACAGGACAACTAAATGAGGTCTTCGTCAACCCTTGGTCCTGAATGTCAACCCTGGAGCAGTCAGTGGGTTGGGATAGCCAACCTTTTGCAGAGCTCAATCAAGTCTAATGCCTTTATGGAACTTACCTTCTAATGCGCGTTTTCTACAAATTATTAGTCTGCAATTTTCAGTTTTTCTGAGCAATGCTTACATGATAGGATAGAACCAATGTGTATGTCAACTAAATGAGGTCTTCGTCAACCCTTGGTCCTGAATGTCAACCCTGGAGCAGTCAGGTAAGTTGTTGTGCCGACCTTAGTGGGTTGGGATAGCCAACCTTTTGCAGAGCTGAATCAAGTCTAATGCCTTTACGGAACTTACCTTCTAATGCGCGTTTTCTACAAATTATTAGTCTGCAATTTTCAGTTTTTCTGAGCAATGCTTACATGATAGGATAGAACCAATGTATATGTCAAGTGAAGCTTATAACAAGTTTCAATTGCATTTCCCATGCATGTCAGGATCGGGTCCAACGTGGACAACAGTATTTCCTCCAACATCTATTGCTAAGAAATAATGCTGGCTTTAAACTAATTGCAATGGCAAATTATCATAATACACAGGAATTTGTGGAATAATTTTTGTGGATAAATCTAAGGCTATTTCTTCTTTGTAATGGCAAAAAATATGAATGCTCTTCTTCAAATTATTGAATGCTAAGTTCTCTTGAGAACTTAGGGAAATCCTGGACCGATAGAAAAATAGATTAACCAGTGACTCAAACAAAAACCTATGCCATTTTTCTAACTGTGAATATCCAATTAAGTCGTAAGTTGAAAGAATTAGTTCTTTTTAGATTATATGAATTTGGGGTATCTCAAAAGGTATCTAGAACTGTTAAAAAAATTGGTTAACTAGTGACTCAAACAAATACCTATGCCATTTTTCTAACGGTCAAAGTCTGACTTGGAACTGTAAAATGAAAGGATTGGCTTTTTTTCAGATTATATGAATTTGGGGTATCTCAAAAGGTGTCTAAAAACAGGGACAATTCTATAGAGAATGAAGATCAAAAAGCGATTTTCATGAATGGCACAAAGAAGTAAGAGAGGACTTGCAGAAGTACCCTATAGTAGGGGATTTCATTCCATTCAATAAAGGTATAACCTATTGATAAGTGGCTGGCTGTTTTCAAATTCTTATTCTTATATAGGCTGTCAATATTATATCAGATGCAGTTGGAACTCGAACCGAGCCGACCACAAGCTGCTTCTGGTCGTCGTACGTAGCAATGAATGGAACGCAGTAGCACTAGAAGCAGCAGTTTCAGAAGAAGCCAGCCGTTGTTTCACCTTTCTTTCCCTTGACTAAATACCGGAACTTTCTTGAAATAAAGAAATCAATACCTCTCCGTCCCCCGTAAGTGGTGATTCTTCTCCATCTCCAAGGGGTAGGGTGTGGAGTTCACTGCACCGACCCATTCCCCATCCGGGTCTCCCGCACTGCTCAAGTGTGCGACTCCGTATGAGGACCTCCTTCCCTTCTGCCCACTCTCCGTTCACACGGTTTCCAAAGCGGAAGGGTAGGCAGCAGGTACCACGAGCCCTCTGTCCCACACATCTATCCGGAAGCAAGTGTAGTTCACCGGTTCCACCGAATGCTCCTATCTCTCGGCAAAGATCGTGTGAGTGTGCAGTTATGCCTCAGATGCTTCGCCATAGAATATATAAATTCAGCTAATCTTGTACAACTGTGTAGACAATTTTCTTCAGCAACATTTCCAGTCCAAAATAACACAGTTCAGTTCTTCAAAATTCTTACATTTATCCAAACACGCTGAGTTCATGCAAGGGTAAAATTTTTCATCCTCTTTTATATCTTATTATATAGATTTACTACAAAAATGATGAGGTGCAAACTTCAATGCTTATTACAGAAAGGGAAATGAGGGAAGGCCGAAGATTGACGAGAACAAGACTGTCCAAGTAAGAACAGGTGGTATCTAAAGGCACTGGTTAAACAATGTATTTACCATTAAGCCTATATATGTAACATTCAGAAACATCATACTTATTGTCCATTTACAATTTATTGCATGTTATAGCTCACCCAAGAGTTAGTCTATTGAAAGAGGATCTGCCAAATGGCCATTAAATCTGGTTCACTGCGTCAAAGATACTCATGGTGGTTCCTAATCAGTTAGGATGTTCCACAAAATTTTTACAAGCAATTAGAAGGTTTTCATCTTTAGAGTCCCTTCTGCTTGGTTGGGACTTGGCTATCCTTATGTCGATTGTAGATTGAGTGGAGTTTGCTTGACTCCCATAATATCCATCACAAGTTTTCATTTTAGGCGCTCCTTGGTTGGGACCTGACCATCCTTACGTATATTCTGGAATATTCCTAAATGCGGAGGGACATGAGTGATGTCAACTGTTTAACTTTGTTTATTTCAATCAAATTTTTAAAATATTTCAGAATCTGCAATCGAGTTACCCTCAGATTTAGGACGTCTACCAAAGTCAATTTACCACTCAATTAGATTCTTAAGTAAGGTGGCAAATCTCCAACAACTTCATATTCTATTATATAGAAGAGCAATTTTTAATTCATTTAAAACTAGGATCATTTATCTTAACCTCAGAATTTTTTAAATCCATGGAGAATATCTAACCCTGGGTCGATTATTCACTCTTTCATGCAAATTTGAATGTATTTTTATTATCTGTGCAAATCTGAATGTGTTTTTATTATCTAGATCCAAAGTTAAGGTCACTCTCTAAAGCTAAGATCAGTTTGTATTAATTTGTTTATAGTTGTTATTCCAAAGTTAAGATCAGTTTGTATATAGTTATTTAAATATGGTATTAAAGTTAACTTATACTTTCGTTTGTATTTTTTTCTTTGAAATAAGATTGGACTATTTGTTTTCCTAAAAGCATATGTAGAAAGTGTTGCACATCTTCCCCTCCTAGGCTATAGAGCACCTAGCGTCTCTGCAATATGTGATGAGAACGTTGAGAACATGAGAATTGCATTATTTGATGGGAATTTTGAGAACATGACAATCCTTTTGTTTGCTTGATACAGGATTTGTGAGATTTGTGGTGAGATTGCAAAGAATGTCACAGGTGTTGGTGATGCAGTGTTCTTGGAAGAGTGGAATGACAGAGATACAGACAACTCCTCAGGTGAATCACCAAGATGCTGGCAGATTCGGCCTCTCTGCAACTTCTTGATGGCTTGCATGGTTGTTGCCTTCATACTTCCAATGCGAGAAAGAATGTGCCAATGCCTTACTAAAATTTTAACTCAGTTCAAATCAGAAAACACCATTACCTTCATTGAAAGGATTACTCATTAAAGATCTTTAGCTAAGCTCTGCCAAGGTTCCTGACAGGACAACTAAATGAGGTCTTCGTCAACCCTTGGTCCTGAATGTCAACCCTGGAGCAGTCAGGTAAGTTGTTGTGCCGACCTTAGTGGGTTGGGATAGCCAACCTTTTGCAGAGCTGAATCAAGTCTAATGCCTTTACGGAACTTACCTTCTAATGCACGTTTTCTACAAATTATTAGTCTGCAATTTTCAGTTTTTCTGAACAATGCTTACATGATAGGATAGAACCAATGTATATGTCAAGTGAAGCTTATAACAAGTTTCAATTGCATTTCCCATGCATGTCAGGATCGGTTCCAACGTGGACAACAGTATTTCCTCCAACATGTATTGCTAAGAAATAATGCTGGCTTTAAACTAATTGCAATGGCAAATTATCATAATACACAGGAATTTGTGGAATAATTTTTGTGGATAAATCTAAGGCTATTTCTTCTTTGTAATGGCAAAAAATATGAACGCTCTTCTTCAAATTATTGAATGCTAAGTTCTCTTGAGAACTTAGGGAAATCCTGGACCGATAGAAAAATAGATTAACCAGTGACTCAAACAAAAATCTATGCCATTTTTCTAACTGTGAATATCCAATTAAGTCGTAAGTTGAAAGAATTAGTTCTTTTTAGATTATATGAATTTGGGGTATCTCAAAAGGTATCTAGAATTGTTAAAAGAATTGGTTAACTAGTGACTCAAACAAATACCTATGCCATTTTTCTAACGGTCAAAGTCTGACTTGGAACTGTAAAATGAAAGGATTGGCTTTTTTTCAGATTATATGAATTTGGGGTATCTCAAAAGGTGTCTAAAAACAGGGACAATTCTATAGAGAATGAAGATCAAAAAGCGATTTTCATGAATGGCACAGAGAAGTAAGAGAGGACTTGCAGAAGTACCCTATAGTAATCTTGCACAACTGTGTAGACAATTTTCTTCATCAACATTTCCAGTCCAAAACAACACAGTTCTGTTCTTCAAAATTCTTACATTTATCCAAACTCGCTGAGTTCATGCAAGGGTAAAATTTTTCATCCTCTTTTATATCTTATTATATAGATTTAGGTGCAAACTTCAATGCTTATTACAGAAAGGGAAATGAGGGAAGGCAAAAGATTGACGAGAACAAGACTGTCCAAGTAAGAACAGGTGGTATCTAAAGGCACTGGTTAAACAATGTATTTACCATTAAGCCTATATATGTAACATTCAGAAACATCATACTTATTGTCCATTTACAATTTATTGCATGTTATAGCTGACCCCAGAGTTAGTCTATTGAAAGAGGATTTGCCAAATGGCCATTAAATCTGGTTCACTGCGTCAAAGATACTCATGGTGGTTCCTAATCAGTTAGGATGTTCCACAAAATTTTTACAAGCAATTAGAAGGTTTTCATTTATAGAGTCCGTTCTGCTTGGTTGGGACTTGGCTATCCTTATGTCGATTGTAGATTGAGTGGAGTTTGCTTGACTCCCATAATATCCATCAAAAGTTTTCATTTTAGGCGCTCCTTGGTTGGGACCTGACCATCCTTACGTATATTCTGGAATATTCCTAAATGCGGAGGGACATGAGTGATGTCAACTGTTTAACTTTGTTTATTTCAATCAAATTTTTAAAATATTTCAGAATATGCAATCGAGTTACCCTCAGATTTAGGACGTCTACCAAAGTCAATCTACCACTCAATTAGATTCTTAAGTTGGGTGGCAAATCCCCAACAACTTCATATTCTATTATATAGAAGAGCAAATTTTAATTCATTTAAAACTAGGATCATTTATCTTAACCTCAGAATTTTTTAAATCCATGGAGAATATATAACCCTGGGTCGATTATTCACTCTTTCATGCAAATTTGAATGTATTTTTATTATCTGTGCAAATCTGAATGTGTTTTTATTATCTAGATCCAAAGTTAAGGTCACTCTCTAAGGCTAAGATCAGTTTGTATTAATTTGTTTATAGTTTTTATTCCAAAGTTAAGATCAGTTTGTATATAGTTATTTAAATATGGTATTAAAGTTAACTTATACTTTCGTTTGTGTTTTTTTCTTTGAAATAAGATTGGACTATTTGTTTTCCTAAAAGCATATGTAGAAAGTGTTGCACATCTTCCCCTCCTAGGCTATAGAGCACCTAGCATCTCTGCAATATGTGATGAGAACGTTGAGAACATGAGAATTGCATTATTTGATGGGAATTTTGAGAACATGACAATCCTTTTGTTTGCTTGATACAGGATTTGTGAGATTTGTGGTGAGATTGCAAAGAATGTCACAGGTGTTGGTGATGCAGTGTTCTTGGAAGAGTGGAATGACAGAGATACAGACAACTCCTCAGGTGAATCACCAAGATGCTGGCGGAGTCGGCCTCTCTGCAACTTCTTGATGGCTTGCATGGTTGTTGCCTTCATACTTCCATGGTTCTTTCGGGTCTCTATGTTCTAATATCACATTATTTCTCCTGTACCAGCTGCAAGTTTGCTTAAAGCTTTTCCTGCAACTGCAAGGTTGCTTAAAGCGTTTGTTGCAAGTACAAAGAAATCCGGATCTGTTTTGTTCGTGGGATGTGGGAGTTCAACGAATGCCATAATTTGAAAGATAGATCTGTTAATAGGGAAAAAAAAATTATGTTTGTGAAGAAGGTATCTTGTGTACATATTGTATTCTTCTGAAGTAAGATTCAAAGGTTTATATAAAATAGCAACTTTCTGGCAGTCCGATTGACCCCTGCAAAATGGTGAAAACATGTGAAAACAACAAATTCTTCCCAAACACGCTGTAGTCACACTTTCAAGGAGTCAATCATTAGGCATTGCTAGTTACGCCGTAAGGCGTTCCCTCTGAGATGAAATCCCCTCCATGCCACCGTGTCTCAACGTGGGCCGTTAAATGGATTGTTAGACGATTAAATCATCTCTAGCCATTAGATCATCGGTGAAAAACGTTCTGAGGTCTGAAGCAACACAGGGAAATTTTATAGGTATGTCGAAGTGGGTGGCGGTATTCAGACCATTTTTGGTTTGGATTTTCAGATTTTTGGAGCCCAATTCCCAATTCTCAGATTTTTGTATCTGCTTCCTGCTTCCTGTTTTCTGATTCTAGTTCTCACATTTTCGTATGTCTGTCTTCTTGTCTGATTTGGATCAGCAGCGGTTTTTGGTGTAGGAAGAAAACTTCTGAAGATGAAGACCAAGGCGTATATTCCTGATTTCAAGCTTGCATTTGAGCGTTTCTGTATACATGCTGGAGGGAGGGCAGTCTTGGATGAGTTGGAGAAGAATATACGCTATTGGAATGGTCTGCTTTGTATTTATTTCAATATCGAGGACCAAGCCCTGAATCGGATCTGTTAGGGGCATTTCCAGAGTTCATGAGTATATTGTCAATATTGGACTTAGGGTCATGGAATCCGCCGTTTTTGGTCTGAATGCAGGGCTGGGATATTTGCTCATGTTGGCAGCGATGTCTTTCAGTGGGGTTTTTTTTATAGCTGTGATCCTTTCGGCAGAAAGCCAAATTTCCACCACACACTGAAATCTGAAATAAGTATCCAAACGATTGTATCTCTAGGAGCAATATTCATAAATAGAGGGTCTTAGACTGCCAATCCCCCATTAACCGTTGGGAGACAAATTACATTCCAGTTTACTAAATGGAATTTTCTTTCATTATTCCTCCCTCCTTGCCATAGAAACTTGTGAATTAACAAGCTCATCTGATTGAGCACAACTTTTGGGTCTAGAAGGTCAGAGTATAGGTAGACAGGAAGCAAAGATAGAACATATTTAACTATCACAACACATCCTAATGAAGAGAGCCATTGAGCACCCCAGGCTTGAAATTTCTTCGAAAATTTATTTAAGGTATTGATTCAACTCTCCATATTAGAGGCACCGATCAAAATGGGGATTCCTAGATATTTAAATAATTTCCATTCCATTCTAAAGGGAATCCCAGAACCGTCACAATTTCATTAATATTTTGAAGTGGACAGTTCCATCCTATGATTAGGCTCTTTGTTTTATCAATGAAGCCCCCCAACAGGTCTAGATATTGACCAAACACTGGTTTGAATCGCCGAGCAATAATTTTGGAGGCTCCCCCTAACAACAATGTATCGTCAACAAACTGGGAATGATACACATATTTATTGTTGTTTTCTATACTTACTCCTCATATTCTCCCTTCCCTTCTTCCCATCTCTAGGTTCCTTATTAAGTTTTCTGCCACTAATATATTAAGGTTTCTACTACTACGAGCTTGTATTGAAAGCCTGCCTCAAACCCCTAGACGTGGAGAAAAGATTACAGGGGAGTCCATTTACTAATGGAGCTATCCACAGGCTTCCAATACAATCTCTAGTCCAATTTATGAACTCATTACAGAAACCCAACTTTTCCATCACCGAGAATAAAAAGGAGTGATGGATTCTATTGAAGGTGTTTCCCATGTCAAGTTTGATAATCATACCCGGCTACCCCATTTCTTTCTTGAATGAATCGCCTCCTGAAGAAGAATGATGTTGTCTATGATTTATCGATGCTTCATGAAACCAACTTGGTTTTTTGATAAGCAAAGTGCTAGGGCATCAATTGGGTATCATGTAACATGTCACCCAGATTATTGGGGCTGTGCAAATTTGAAAGGATTTGGTACTACCGATCCCCATTTTATGAGTTTTGCGTGGGTGATATATGACAAACTACTTAGCATCAAATGCAAGAGGCTTACTCGTGTTATTAACACGAAATAAGAGGCTACAGTTAATAAATTGTGTCATTTAATCATGTGGGAAGGTTGATTATATTGTTTCAAGAAACCTCAAAGGGATGGAGCCCTTGGAAGTCATCTCTATTCAGTGCGAGCATCATAAAACCGTGCCTGTAAAATGCATTGTTTCACTATCAGATGTGAAGTGGGTGGTCTCCAGGACAACTAATATGGTTACTTGTGTTTATGTTTCAGGGTTTAAATTATGTTTCACTATATTACTGACAGAGATGGTGAATTATTTTTATTTTTCTAGGTGACGAGCAAATTATACATGGTTGGTTACATTGGCAAAAGGCGCCATGCTCTGCCATGATTCCTCTACCTAGAATATAAATTTAATTAATCTTTGAATATAATCAACAGTGATTTGTAAATTTCCGAGCAGAGTTTGATAGGATATGAGTGTAAATGGTAAATCCATTTTTGTCAAATAGCTTAAGGTGAAAAGAGGCATATTTGCAAACGTGTAAGGTGAAAAGAGGACAATGACAATTCAATTGGATGCTTATACCACAGTGCAACAACTCACCAGAGCTTTTGGCACTTCCAAAATTACATAACTTTAGCTGATGATTGTGAGGATTGACCTGTTCAAAATATCATTTCAGAAATATTTGACAAGCTCATTGGGGTACAAAAACCATGCTACTCATGAACAATAGAGTACGTTAATTGTATAGCAAACAGACCCTCTTTCCAACCACAAATTTGACAAGAATCCAGCAAGAATTTCAGGCACAGTGAAAATTCTTTGTGTTGGAATGATTCCATTGGTTTGTTTTGCCCAATTTTAAATTAAACCAGATCATCCAAAACAGTCAGAGTTCCAGATCAATCAACACTCTGACTGAATTGTACATCAGACTTCGGCAAGGGAGGGAAGTCTGCTACAGGTTTAGGCAGCTCCTATAAACAACCATTTATCACTAAAGTCTAATTATCCCAAACCAGCTTTAAATGAATCACCAGCTCTAGGTTGATCCAACCCTTCCATACCCCTTTGATATCCCATTTTTATATGTCCTTTAATTTGAGAAAAACCATTTTTTTCATCCACTGAGCGAGGATTTTGAATTCTTCACTTCCACTCAATAGGATATTTGGAAATATTTGTTATCTCAAAATATATAAGCAAGACCTATTTCCCCGTTTCCAACTAAGGTGATCAATAATAAGAGGGGTTGCTTCCTTTCACAGCTTTCAAATAGTAAAACCTAGACCTGCCCAATAAGTTGATTCTACCCTGAGAAGAGAATTCTTGTTGAATATTCCGGCAGAAAGCCAAATTTCCACCACACACTGAAATCTGAAATAAGTATCCAAACGATTGTAGCTCTAGGAGCAATATTCATAAATAGAGGGTCTTAGACTGCCAATCCCCCATTAACCATTGGGAGACAAATTACATTCCAGTTTACTAAATCGAATTTTCTTTCACTATTCCTCCCTCCTTGCCATAGAAACTTGTGAATTAACAAGCTCATCTGATTGAGCACAACTTTTGGGTCTAGAAGGTCAGAGTATAGGTAGACAGGAAGCGACGATAGAACATATTTAACTATCACAACACATCCTAATGAAGAGAGCCATTGAGCACCCGAGGCTTGAAATTTCTTCGAAAATTTATTTAAGGTATTGATTCAACTCTTCATATTAGAGGCACCGATCAAAATGGGGATTCCTAGATATTTAAATAATTTCCATTCCATTCTAAAGGGAATCCCAAAACCATCACAATTTCATTAATATTTTGAAGTGGATAGTTCCATCCTATGATTAGGCTCTTTGTTTTATCAATGAAGCCCCCCAACAGGTCTAGATATTGATTAAACACTAGTTTGAATCGCCGAGAAATAATTTTGGAGCCTCCCCCTAGCAACAATGTATCGTCAGCAAACTGGGAATGATACACATATTTATTGTTGTTTTCTATACTTACTCCTCATATTCTCCCTTCTCTTCCCTTCTTCCCATCTCTAGGTTCCTTATTAAGTTTTTTGCCACTAATATATTAAGGTTTCTACTACTAGGAGCTTGTATTGAAAGCCTGCCTCAAACCCCTAGACGTGGAGAAGAGATTACAGGGGAGTCCATTTACTAAAGGAGCTGTCCACAGGCTTCCAATACAATCTCTAGTCCAATTTATGAACTCATTGCAGAAACCCAACTTTTCCATCACCGAGAATAAAAAGGAGTGATGGATTCTATTGAAGGTGTTTTCCATGTCAAGTTTGATAATCATACCCGGCTAACCCCATTTCTTTCTTGAATTAATCGCCTCATGAACAAGAATGATGTTGTCTATGATTTATCGATGCTTCATGAAACCAACTTGGTTTTTTGATATGATTGTAGGGAAAATCTTTTTGAGCATAATAGCTAAATTTTTTGCTAGAAACTTCTAGGCCAAATTACACATTGAGATTGTCCAGAATCGAGAGAATGAGGACAACTATGTCTCCTTCAGAATTAGAGCTAAAAAGGATGAGTTGGTATTGTCCCCAAACCTTCATTTAAATATGGAGGAGTTAAGCATTCACATTAAAAATTATAAAGAAGTCATCCAGTCGCAGATCTTTAACCATGTTTAGGGACTATATGGTTTCAATTGCGTCATCTTCCTTAATTGGCTTAACAAGATGAGAATTTTCCTGATACAAAACAATGGAGTTGAGACACGAGATGAAGTTTTTCTACATTTCCGAGCCATTTACTTTGTCTCTAGAATATGGATTCTTGATGAAGCAAAAGTCCTCTCTTAATTTCCTAGCAAAAACATATTTTAAGTTGACCTCCAGAAGAAATTTCCTTTACTCGATTCCTAGTTTCTCTTTATTTAGTATGCTTGTGAAAAAAGATGTATTTATGTCACATGAGGCTTCGAGACATCAGATGCCAGTATTCTTCCTCCTTTCCTGTTGATTTTAAATATTTGGTTACTAGGTTTTTTTCTTCTTCTAAGTTTTTGTGAGTGATTGGTTTGGACTCCATCAAGCCTTGATGATCTTCGATCTTTTGAATGAGTTCTTTTATCTCTTGCTGCAGGGGCCTGTAATTGATTGTCCCGGGTTCTAAGAGCATAATTCACCTCCTTCATATTTTATTCCCAAACAAAGGTAAAAGACTTGCGAATTGGCATAGCCCAAGCATGAGTTATCAGGTCAGCCTCCCTTTCCTTCTGGATTCCCCCGGGATTAAACCAGAAAGGAATCAGATCTAAATCTTATGGAGAGCCCAAATCCAACCTGATGGGTTTGTGATCAGAATCCCCTTGAGCCAGAATACTAGAAAGACATTATATGCCATTTACCAACCAATTACTATGGATGAGAAAGCGGTCTAACTTTGCTGCAATGTGGGAAATGTCACTTCTCCAATTTTTCCAAGTATACTTACCCTTTTTTGAAAACCATTGAGAAGCTCCCACTCACTGATGATATCTTCCATTCTTTCACAGTGAGGATCCCTTACAATGCTTCCACCATGTTTTTCTAAGAAAGATACAAGAGAGGCTAAATCAAAGCAAACTATCAAACTTGGAAACCAACCTCAGATCACAAAATTTCTTCGAAACGTGAGAAACAAAGAAAATGCGAGATGTAAGGCTGGAGGAGGTAAGTATGCTCTCTGAAAATCTAAATGAAAATTACATCGTTGAATATTAGGGGACTTGGAGACCTCATCAAACCAAAGGTAGTAAAAGAAGTAAAATAATTAGTGAATTTGAGGAAGCTGCAGGTCTTATTTCTCCAAGAAATAAAACTCGCTGAAGAAGAGACCATGGCCTTGTCACAAACAATTTGGAAAAATAGTTTGGGACCTTGGGTGTAGCGCAAAGATCTCAGGGAGATTTTGGTGACATTTGCAGCCTTTGGTAAAAATACCGATTTACGCTAATATATAATGTCAAATTATGTTTTTGGGTGGCTGTCAAAGTAGAAGATAAGGAGTCAAAAGAATCATTGTCCCTTATAAATGTTTATATGTCCCAGTATTGTAGAGTGAAAAAGGAGATTTTTGGTACTCTTTAACACTCATAAGGGAAGGTCACTAGCACATAGATAATGTGATAGGGAGTGCTTTTAACACAATTATTTTCAATTTTGAAAAACATGGTGGAAGCATTGTAAGTGATCTTCATTGTGAAAAAATGGAAGATGTCATCCGTGATTGGGAGCTTCTTAATGGTTTTCAAAAAATGGTAAGTATACTTGGAAAAATTGGAGAAGTGACATTTCCCACATTGCAGCAAAGTTAGACCGCTTTCTCATCCATAGTAATTGGTTGGTAAAGCAGTAGATTAGTATGTTAGACATATTTTCATTCAGGATCATTATGATTATGTTTCATGATGACTCAAGATGGAAAATTAGTTTTGTTTCTATGAATTATCGTTTTCCATTATCTAACAAATACAAAGCATTGCAGTGTGCATTTAATATTATGATCCTCGTGAAACATGTCACCAATTTGTAGTATGCATTTAATATTTTGGATGTTATTCCAAAAAAGAAATGAACATTGCCTAGTTGTTTAAATGACTAATCACAATTCTTCAATTCCATTTTGTTTACTAGTTTTTTATCTTCAATGATTGTTTATATATCATGATGCTTCTCGAATTTATGCCTTACGGCGTTTCCTTTGCAACATTTGGTGCAATTGCTAGTAAATAATTTCATTTTGAAAACCAACCCTACTCTACAAAACTAATTTCATTTCAAAATTCCAACCGTACTCTACACTGAATTATATTAATTATTGAATACCATCTCTTTACTAGGTGCACATTTCTAGTTCACGTGTTTTTGTCGAACATTTCCCGTTGAAATGAAGAATGACGCGTGAGCAATAGATAGGCTTCCCGAAGATCCTTAAATATAGAAAAGCGATAAAGGCATCAATAATCGAGAGGTTTCTCGAAGATCCTTAAATACCAAGAAAAGCGATAGAAATTTGGTAGGCGTACGTGTATTATCTATCCTAGTCATCAACACTCGATGATATAAATTGAGATTTAATAATATAAAATTTAGTATATGGAATATTTATTTTAACAAGTTTAAAGGTTTTGTTCTAGTTTTAGCTTTGACATAAAACTAGAAATAAAAAGATAATAATATAAAATCTAATATAGTTATAATTTTTTTTTATTAATTTTATATTTATTTTAATAATGTATCAGTTTATATTTATTTTAACTTTAGGTTTATTGAGTGTTGAGAGAGATCAAATCTCTTGAGATGCAAACATCTTTTATAGTGAAAAGAGATTTGATCCCTCTAGACACTTGGTATAAGATGGATCTAAGCTGGTATAATATATATGTAGTTGACACTGAAATATTTTAGTATAATATATAAGTAGTTGACATTGAATTTTGTTTATTTATAATTCACGTTCTTACAAATATCCATCATACATTGAATTAAAAAGAAACTATTAATGGAATAAGAATTATCTCAATCTAAAACTTTTTAATTTAAATTACTTTATTTTTCTCTCTATAAAATATTTATATACCATCATTATTGTAACATGTACCTACACTATTCACCATATAAATCAACCCATAATTTTTTTTTTTATGATTAAGTCAACAGCCGAATAAATGTTCCACATTTGCAATGAAATCCTATATCTACATATATATGGAAATCAATGAGTTTTTATTACATAAGACATTTGATATAACCTATTCAAATCCCTAGGTAACATCAAATCACCATATAAATCCAAACGTGAAATCAATACAACAATTATGCCTTCATTACAACTTTATGTACATGATATTTGTTATGTTGATCTTTAGGCATTTGGAGCCGCATCCTTTGCCCACTTGTAGTGCCCGCGGTCATGGATGGAAGCTCCCTTGGTTTTCATTACACAACTGATTTTTACCCTAACCCTCGGAACGAAATTCATTATGCTCGGCCTTGCCTTTGAACAATGTGTCTCCTCCAAGCTCTGTAACTTTTCCTTTGTCTTTGAACAATGTGTCTCCTCCAAGCTGCAGAAAGCATCTTCAAGGTTTTCCTTCTGAGAACAATATGCCCCCGTGGATGTTTCTTCATTTTCCATGCAGTGACGATAATCCTCATGTCTGTTTTTCCTATTTTCTGATCTTATTCCTTTGATTTCAATGCTTATTATTTCAGGAACGTTGTGTCTAATTGGCCTTGATCCTGCAGGCTCTTCGCTTCCTCCAACAACGATGACACTCCCCAGCAACTGACCCAACCACGACGATCTCCTCATCGGGAACCCGAGGCATATTTTAAGAGAGTTTTTTCTTTTCCTAAAGATCTTAGCACATGGTTTAATGGGTTATCTTTCAAGTTCGATAATGCCCAAAGTTACAACACCATCTATCTCAGGTAAATCCCCTTTGTTTCACTGGTTCAATATCTATCTTAATTAAATATAGAATAGCATGTACAATATAATTATTTGGGGTTTTAATGAGCTGTTTTCCTTTTTATCAGGTTTTCCCTCTTCCGCGACACCCATAGCAAAGGATTTAACGCTTAGCCACTCTTATATGAATTGTATGTTTCTTTCCAGGTTTTAATCCTATTCCTCTCGAAATATACGAGGATTTAGGATTGATACACTTTCTGGGGTTAGTAGCAACAAGAGGTTTATCTTATGAAATCCTTCTCAGGTTGAATGTAGTTGTTCCTAATGACATCCTTAGGGTTACAGAGTTTGAATTCCCAGTGAAATGGATTCAAGTGTTTTAGGCTATTAACATTAATTATATTGAATGTTTTAATGAGGGTTTATAGAGTGATTTCAACGCATAGACAACAAGATGCTTCTCCAGGTCTAATGAATTTCGAAAGTGTGTATGTAATGTCGACCTATTTCAAGACTCTTAAATCACAAAATTGTTATCAAACAACCTCCATAATTTTTGCATGGAATGGGTATGTTTCCTCCTTGGATGTCGGCTTGCTGTGCTTCAGAAGCCTCGACTATAATTTTAATTTATTTATGAATATGGTTTTGTCTTAGAAGATTAGTCTTTGTTGCCATTACTTGCAGACGTAGTCTTTAACGCGACTTTTTGAAAGCCTTTCCGGCGATTTTTTCCGGTGAAAATCCGGCAGTGATTTATTGGAATCCAAGCTTGATAGCTAATTTCTGCACAATGAAACCGTCCCAGGGGATTTTCAGGGTGCTGAATCCGAATATGCAGTTAAAAAACCATTTTAACTGCAACAAATCATGATTTCATCTCAATTTCTTCCGCTGGATTCCGTCACCGGAATCTCAAAAAGTCGCATTATAGACAACTCCTTACTTGCAACCGATGTATTTCACACCCACGAACTTAATTTTCTTGTTGCCTTATTCCCACTTTTCATTTCATCAGGTTTTACCTCCGATAATATGTTATGTTATTGTGATGTATGTAAAAAGAGAATATATATATATATATATTTATATTTCTTAATCATTATAATTTTTACCTCATCCCGCTCCTAGTTTCAAGCGAGTTTATAAGCGAGTATGCTCAAAGAGTTGTTTCCAGTCTTCTTTCAGGTTGTCTTGAACAGACCCAGATGTTTTACTAGAACTTATAATTTTTCTCTAAGTTATCTGTTTGTCTTGATTTTTTTCAACAATCCTCTATTATGTTCCAACAAACTCATTCTTTTTTCATGGAAAGGTTGTGTTAAAAATAAACATAGACAAACAATACTATAGCATTTATTGATTATGTATATGTGCAATTTTTCCTTTTACAGGTTTGGACTATTTCATCAGAATTTATAAGAAAAATGATTGCTCGGTCTTGCACTAGAAATGAGTTTTTCTTTAATAATGATAAATCGAAACAATCATTTATTTTCTACTCTTGCACATGAAATAAGTTTTTCCTTAATAGTAAGAAATGCAAACAACCATTTTTCTAGTTCTGCTTTTGTTTAAGAAAAGACTCAACGTAACTGCTACTGTGAAATGACACTACATAATTCTTTCTGGTATAAAGGTTTACTACTTTACTTTTGTCTTTTACATAGAAATACCACTATTTTGTTTCTTTCAATTAGTCTGTCACAGTTGCAGTTTTTTTTAAAAGAAAAACTTAACAACCACAGTGAAGTGAAAACATAGTCTATAACAACAAAAACCAGGAAGTCTCTCCTCCCAATCATGAGGCTGGTAATAATGGCCAGTCTCCCCCTGGGCGTCCCCTCGTCCAGATAGTATAGGTTCTAATCCTAAGTTGTCCAACCTCCAAACCTCAAGACTGTCGGTCCAGTTTGGGGTTCCAACTTGCAAGGATTTCTCGAGGGTTCCACTGGCCCAGGTCCAGCTCAAGAACTCCTTAGCTGTTGCAGTATCCTAACCGCCTACACAACATCCTGAAGAAGGTTTTCCTTTATTAGCTCCTCTCTTATCTTTGTCCTCAATCTCTCTCTTCCTTTTCCCAAAAAGGAGAGATGCCCTCTTGGAACTGCCTCTTTTCTAAGAGAAGAAGGAGTTCTAACTGACCTAACTATCTGGAGAGGTTTTCTTTTATTTAGTTCCATATAAATATTAATTTTTTTTTCCATCAAACATTTCTTCTTGAACCATGTCTAAATTACCGTATTTCATTGCTCTTTTACTTAGGCCATAACTAGTTCCAAGTTTGTAAAAAGAAGTAAAACATGATTAAAATTGTAATGTAAATTCTTGAAATCTACAGGTGTCACATCTTCCCCCACCAAGAAAAAACACCATCCTCGATGTTTGATTCAAACTTTTTAATCAACTCTGGGTACGCTTTCTGAATGAACTTTTTATCTTCCCAGGTATCTGCATCCAAACTGAAGTGATTCCATTTCACTTTAACCTGGATGATAGCTCACCTCTGTAGAATTGTTTCTCTCTTCTCTAGAATGCGTAGAGGATCTACCAATAGTTCGCCATCTAGTTTAACACATCCGGCCCATTGCAATGTGCTTCTTTGCAGCCTTACTCGTAAATAATCATGATCTCCCACCTAGAAATCTCGATAGGTCCCATTCTTGTCTCCATAGTCTCTTTCCTATCTTGGGCGGATTTTAGGTTCTGTCATACTTTCCTGACTGCCTTCTCAATTTCAGTGAGCATGTCAGGTCCTAATAACAATTTATCTTCCGAATTATTCCAGTTGGTAGACACCTTGCATTTCCTTATGTATAATACTTCAAATGGGCTCATTCCCAATGATTCATAGTGCCCATTGTTATAGGCCAAATCAACTAAGTGGAGATACTCCTCCCACTTAGTCAATTGTTGCATTACATATATTCTTCACATATCCTCTAGTACCTAGTTCACCTGTTTAGTTTGTCGTCAGTTTGAGGGTGATATGTGGTGCTAAACTAGATTTGAGTTTGAGTACCCAGTGTTGTGAACAAAGCTTTCTGAAAAACAGAGGTGAATTTCACATCCTAGTCTGAGATCACTACTCTTGGTATACCATGTAGCTGAAGTATATTTCATAAAAATATCAGCAATTTGAGTTTTTTTATATGTAGACTTTACCAATATAAAGTGAGTTTTTTTCTTAATTTATCCACCACTACCAAGATGGAGTTATTCAGTTTCTTAGATTTAGGTAACCCTGTTATAAAATCTAATTTAATGGTATACCATTTCCATTTTGGAATGGGGAGGGGATGAAGCAACTCAGCAGGATGCAGATGTTCAGCCTTAAGTTGCTGACACTCCAAGCATTTTTCCAAATACTCGGTGATATCCCTCCTCATTCTTGGCCAATTTTTTTTTTTTTTGATTGCAGAAAACAAATTTTAATAACAAGGGTGAGAAACATATGGGCTCCTATGGAACTCATTCAACATAAATGGTTTAACATGACTCTGATTAGGAACACATAGCCTACCTTTGAAGCTTAGGAATCCCTCACTTTTTATACCGTAATCAAATTGTTTTCCCGATTTTTGTGCTTGACTGGCTTGTTTCCATAAAAACTTATACTCAGGGTCATCATGGGTAGCTTCTTCAATCTTCTCCAGAAATTTTAATTCTTCTCAACTGTACCTAATTTCATAAATACAGTATAACCTACTACTCAGCACATCGACTACTTGATTCTCCTTTCCTTTAAGATGTTTTATATCAAATTCAAACTCACTTAGAAATGCAATCCATCTAGCTTGATGAGCATTTAGATGAGGTTGGCTAAAGAAATTCGTTAAACTACTGTGATGAGTCATTAACAAAAATTTCTTACCCACTAAATAATGTTGTTGCACCTTTAAAGCATATATTACTACGGTCAATTCAAAATCATAAGAAGAATATCACTGCTCATGATCCTTCAATTTTCGCGATTCTTAAGCTATGACTTTTCCATCCTGCATCAACACCCCTCCGACCCCTTCCTTGCAAGCATCATTACATACAATAAATTCCTTTTCCGGATATGCCACTTTTAAAATAGGGGCTGAGGTCAGTAATTGCTTCAAACGCTCAAAACTTTGTTAACATTCTATGGTCCACTTGAATGCCTTTCCCTTCTTTTGCAGGGAGGTAATTGGATAAGAAGTTATAGAGAAACCTTCAATAAATCGACGATAGTATCCTGCTAACCCCATGAAGGACTGAATATCAGCAACATTTCTGGGAATAGGCCATTCCATGATGGTTTTGATCTTTTCAAGATCCACTGCTATTCCTTCTGCTGATATAATATGTCCCAGGTATTGGATCTGATCTTTGTAAAAATCACACTTGCTATATTTAGCATATAATTGATTATCATGTAACATTTGTAGTACAATACTCAAATGTTTTTCATGTTCCTTTATGTTCTTAGAGTATATGAGTATGTCGTCAATAAAATTTAGAACAAATTTGTCCAAATACGGATGGAAAATGCCATTCATTAAGCTCATAAACGTGGCAGGGGCATTGGTAAGGCCAAAGGGTACACTACAAATTCATAGTATCCATAACGAGTCTGGAATCTCGTCTTACTAATATCTTCTTCTTTAATTCGTATTTGATGATACCTGGACCTTAAATCAATTTTTGAAAATTTCTCCTCTAACTTGATCAAATAGATCGTGGGCATTTATTCTTAATGGTCAGCTTATTGAGCTGTCTATAATCAATGCACAATCGAAATGTACCATCTTTTTTTCGTACAAAAAGGATAGGGGCTCCCCAAGGTGACAAACTTGGGCATATATATCCCTTATCAAGAAGTTCTTGTAGCTGCATCTTCAGTTCTATTAATTCAGGTATGCTCATTCGATACAGTGTCCTTGATACCGGAGTTGCACGAGGAATTAACTCTATGGTGAAATTAATGTTTCACTTAGGCGGTAGCCCCGATATTTCCTCCAGAAAGACATCAACAAGTTCTTGAATACTAGGTACATTCTCCAAGGTGGTTATATTATCCTTACAGTTCGTATAATGTACCTGGAACTTATATATTTGACATCCTTTTCGAAGACATCTCCCCAACTGATGGGAAATAATGGGTTGTAGCTTAACAACTCTCTTAACTCCTTGAATTTCTTGTCTTCTACCGTCCTCTCGAAGGAAACTTACAGTTTTCTCTTTACAATTTACTCTTGACTAAAGTTTCTCCAACCATCACACCATATGCTCCCAAAGGTAAAATATTAAAATCTACCACAATTTTTTGTCCGGCTATTTCAAGAGAACAATTTTCTACCTTGGTAGCCACCCTTCATTTGGCTCCAATGGCTAGTTGCACCAACCAAGGAGTTTTAAATTTTATTTCTTGTAAGTTACATAACTCAACCAGTTTTGGACTAATGTAACTCAAACTTACAAGTTCCAAGTTTGTAAAAAGAAGTAAAACATGATTAAAATTGTAATGTAAATTCTTGAAATCTACAAGTGTCATAACTAGTTCCAAGTTTGTAAAAAGAAGTAAAACATCATCAAAATTGTAATGTAAATTCTTGAAATCTACAGGTGTCACATCTTCCCCCCAAGAAAAAACACCGTCCTCGATGTTTGATTCAAACTTTTTAATCAACTCTGGGTATGCTTGCTGAATGAACTCTTTATCTTCCCAGGTATCTGCATCCAAACTGAAGTGATTCCATTTCACTTTAACCTAGATGATAGCTCACCTCTGTAGAATTGTTTCTCTCTTCTCTAGAATGCGTAGAGGATCTACCAATAGTTCGCCATCTAGTTTAACACATCCGCCCCATTGCAATGTGCTTCTTTTTAGCCTTACTCGTAAATAATCATGATCTCCCACCTAGAAATCTCGATAGGTCCCATTCTTGTCTCCATAGTCTCTTTCCTATCTTGGGCGGATTTTAGGTTCTTTCGTACTTTCCTGACTGCCTTCTCAATTTCAGTGAGCATGTCAGGTCCTAATAACAATTTATCTTCCGAATTATTCCAGTTGGTAGACACCCTGCATTTCCTTACGTATAATACTTCAAATGGGCTCATTCCCAATGATTCATGGTGCCCATTGTTATAGGCCAAATCAACTAAGTGGAGATACTCCTCCCACTTAGTCAATTGTTGCATTACATATATTCTTCACATATCCTCTAGTACCTAGTTCACCTGTTTAGTTTGTCGTCAGTTTGAGGGTGATATGTGGTGCTAAACTAGATCTGAGTTTGAGTACCCAGTCTTGTGAACAAAGCTTTCTGAAAAACAGAGGTGAATTTCACATCCTAGTCTGAGATCACTACTCTTGGTATACCATGTAGCTGAAGTATATTTCATAAAAATATCAGCAATTTGAGTTTTTTTATATGTAGACTTTACCAATATAAAGTGAGTTGTTTTACTTAATTTATCCACCACTACCATGATGGAGTCATTCAGTTTCTTAGATTTAGGTAACCCTGTTATAAAATCTAATGTAATGGTATCCCATTTCCATTTTGGAATGGGGAGGGGATGAAGCAACTCGACAGGATGCTGATGTTCAGCCTTAAGTTGCTGACATTCCAAGCATTTT
The DNA here is from genome assembly GCA_031772625.1 of Pinus tabuliformis. Taxonomy (NCBI): domain Eukaryota; kingdom Viridiplantae; phylum Streptophyta; class Pinopsida; order Pinales; family Pinaceae; genus Pinus; species Pinus tabuliformis. The sequence continues at coordinate 592,122,195 of CM062818.1, forward strand.
TCCAAATACTCGGTGATATCCCTCCTCAGTCTTGGCCAAATTTTTTTTTTTTATTACAGAAAACAAATTTTAATAACAAGGGTGAGAAACATATGGGCTCCTATGGAACTCATTCAGCATAAATTGTTTAACATGAATCTGATTAGGAACATATATCCTACCTTTGAAGGTTAGTAATCCCTCACTGTTTATACCATAATCAAATTGTTTTCCCAACTTCTGTGCTTGACTGGCTTGCTTCCATAAAAACTTATACTCAGGGTCATCATGGGCAGCTTCTTCAATCTTCTCTAGAAATTTTAATTCTTCTCGACTGTACCTAATTTCATAAATACAGTATAACCTCCTACTCAGCACATCAGCTACTCGGTTCTCCTTTCCTTTAAGGTGTTTTATATCAAATTCAAACTCACTAAGAAATGCAGTCCATCTAGCTTGACGAGCATTGAGATGAGGTTGGCTAAAGAAATTCGTTAAACTACTGTGATCAGTCATTAACAAAAATTTCTTACCCACTAAATAATGTTGTTGCACCTTTAAAGCATATATTACTACGGTCAATTCCAAATCATAAGAAGAATATCGCTGCTCATGATCCTTCAATTTTCGCGATTCATAAGCTATGACTTTTCCATCCTGCATCAACACCCCTCCAACCCCTTCCTTGCAACCATCAATACATACGATAAATTCCTTTTCCGGATCTGCCAATTTTAAAATAGGGGCTAAGGTCAGTAATTGCTTTAAACGCTCAAAACTTTGTTAACATTCCATGGTCCACTTGAATGCCTTTCACTTCTTTTGCAGGGAGGTAATTGGATAAGCAGTTCTAGAGATACCTTCAATAAATCGACGATAGTATCCTGCTAACCCCATGAAGAGCTGAATATCAGCAACATTTCTGGGAATAAGTCATTCCCTGCTGGTTTTGATCTTTTCAAGATCCACTGCTATTTCTTCTGCTGATATAATATGTCCCAGGTATTAGATCTGATCTTTGTAAAAATCACACTTGCTATATTTAGCATATAATTGATTATCCTGTAACATTTGTAGTACAATCCTCAAATGTTTTTCATGTTCCTCTAAGTTCTTAGAGTATATGAGTATGTCATCAATAAAATTTAGAACAAATTTGTCCAAATACGGATGGAAAATACCATTCATTAAGCTCATAAACGTGGCAGGGGCATTGGTAAGGCCAAAGGGTACACTACAAATTCATAGTGTCCATAACGAGTCTGGAATCTCGTCTTACTAATATCTTCTTCTTTAATTCGTATTTGATGATACCTGGACCTTAAATCAATTTTTGAAAATACCTTTTCTCCTCTAACTTGATCAAATAGATCGTGGGCATTTATTCTTAATGGTCAGCTTATTGAGCTGTCTATAATCAATGCACAATCGCAATGTACCATCTTTTTTTCGTACAAAAAGTATAGGGGTTCCCCAAGGTGACAAACTTGGGCATATATATCCCTTATCAAGAAGTTCTTGTAGCTGCATCTTCAGTTCTATTAATTCAGGTATGCTCATTCGATACAGTGTCCTTGATACCGGAGTTGCACCTGGAATTAACTCTATGGTGAAATCAATGTTTCACTTAGGCGGTAGCCCCGGTATTTCCTCCGGAAAGACATCAACAAATTCTTGAATAATAGGTACATTCTCCAAGGTGGTTATTTTATCCTTAGAGTTCGTATAATGTACTTGGACCTTATATATTTGACATCCTTTTCGAAGACATCTCCCCAACTGATGGGAAATAATGGGTTGTAGCTTAACAACTCTCTTAACTCCTTGAATTTCTTGTCTTCTACCATCCTCTCCAAGGAAACTTACAGTTTTCTCTTTACAATTTACTATCGACTAAAGTTTCTCCAACCATCACATCATATGCTCCCAAAGGTAAAATATTAAAATCTACCACAATTTGTTGTCCGGCTATTTCAAGAGAACAATTTTCTACTTTGGTAGCCACCCTTCATTTGGCTCCAATGGCTAGTTGCACCAACCAAGGAGTTTTAAATTTTATTTTTTGTAAGTTACATAACTCAACCAGTTTTGGACTAATGTAACTCAAACTTACCCCTGGGTCTATCAAAATGGAAACATAATGTTTAAGTAATTTACCTTCAATTTCTATCATTGTAGGTTGACATTCATCCTGGCCATCATCCAAGGTTGCATTAATCATGGAATATTCTTGTCTACGTCTCCCATGGTAGAAGCTTCTTGAATATTAGCAACTTGCTCAGTGCGAGTACGGTGAGGGTAGTTTTTGAAGTAATGGGGCTCTTCACAACCCCAAAACTCCAAGGGGGGCCTTTGTTGTTAACTAATTTCTGGTTGAATTGCCACCTTTGATTGTTTGTTTTCAATCTGATGTCCTGTTCTCTATTGATTCCTCCCACTCACCTTCATTCGGGGTTTCTGATTCATGTTTTTAACGTTGCTGGGTTTGGTTCCCTGGAAATTCTGGAAATTTCTTTGACCCTTTTTGTCTAACCCTCCCCTTCTACTTTCCCCTTTTTGTTTCATCTGTTGGTAGAAAATTTAGGCCTTCCGAATAGTCTCATCCATCATTTTTGGGTAATCAAATTCCAATTTTTCCTTCATAAAAGTGGGCAAGCTGTTGATGAAGCATTGTATCTTGGAATTTTCCTCCCGAAGATATGGGATGTATCTCAGCAAGGACATAAATTTGGTGATAAACTTGTGAATAGTTAACAGGCCCAACTTTAAATCATGAAACTCTTTTTCCTTTTCATCGTAAAAGCGTTCAGTTAGATATTTGTCTTTGAAATACTTCTGAAATTCGTCCCATGTGACCTCTTGATCATCAATTCCTCGAACAACTTTGACCTCCTCCCACCACAAGGTGGCCTTCCCTTGTAGCTGAAAAATATCCAATCGAGCTTTCATATTATTATCATATTCGTATACTTGGAAATATTTATTCATATTAATTAACCAAGCTTCAACAACTTCCTCAACCTCTCCATCATACACCGGAGGTCTTATCTTCTTAAATTCCCCTTGTAGTTCGATTTTCTGCTTCTTAGGTCCTTTGCCAAATGAGGCATTATCCGATTTCCTTTCTTCATCATTATGCCCTCCTTCAAATTCCTCATTGTATTCTTCTTGATGAAGTGTCTCAGTATGATGTTCAGTTCTTGCACTAGGATTTGGTCTCTGATGATTTTGTTGGTCCGACAATCTTTTTAGGATCCTTTCTTGTTCTTGTCTCAGCCTTTCATTGTCATCCCTTAGGTTGGTCATTTCAGTGTGCAATTGCTAGACTATTTCCAATAACACTTTGTTTGCCTGTCAATATTCTTCTCTGATTTGCACCCACATTTTTGGGTTAGTTTCCATAAAAAGTGTGTTGGATCTTGTTTTATATTATGTTCCACCTCACATATTAGTTATGTTATGTGCATAGTAGAAACAATTGACAATCATTTTACCCTTCTTGGCCACAGTGTCGAACACTGAGCTCTGATACTATATGTAACATGTACCTACACTATTCACCATAGGAATCAACCCATAAAAAAAGTTTATGATTAAGTCAACATGTCGAATAAATGTTCCACATTTGCAATGAAATCCAATATCTACAGATCTATAGAAATCAATGAGTTTTTATTACGTAATACATTGCATATAACCTATTCAAATTCTTAGGTCACATCAAATCACCATATAAATCCAAACGTGTAATCAATACAACAATTATGCCTTCATTACAAATTTATGTACATGGTATTTGTTATGTTTATCTCTAGGCGTTTGGAGCCACATCATTCGTCCACTTGTAACACATGTGGTCGTGGATAAAATTTCCCTCGGTTTTCATTACACCACTGATTTTTACCGTAACCCTCGAAATGACATCCATTGTGCTCGGCCTTGACAGGGCTCCCCGCTCTATAACGTTTCCTCCATCCATGAATAGTGTGTGTCCTGCAGGCTGTAGCAAGTGTCTTCAGGGTTTTCCTTCTAAGAACAATATGCCCTTGTGGATGTTCCTTCATTTTCCATGCAGTGACGGTAATTCTTATTTATGTTTTTCCTATTTTTTGCATCTTATTTCTCTTCTTTTGGTGCTTATTGTTTCAGGAACACTGTGGCTAACTAGCCTTTATCCTATAGGATCTTTGCTTCCTCCAGCAACAGTGACACTCCCCTGTAGCTGGCCAAATCAAGGTGGTCTCTTCACAGGTAAGTCGAGGAATATTTTAATAGAGCTTGTTCTTTTCCTAAATATTTTGGCACAACGTTTAATGGGTTATCTCTTAGGTTCGATAATGGCTAAAGTTATAGCACCATCTGTCTCAGATAAATGCACTTTGTTTCACCAGTTCAATCTTTGTCTTAATCAAATATAGAATAGAATGCACAGTATATCCATTCAGGGTTTTAACCAGTTGTTTTCTTTTTTATCAGGTTTTCCCTCTTCTGCGACACCCCTGGCAGTGGATTTAATGCTTAACCACTTTGATATGGATTGTACGTTTCTTTCCTGGTTTTAATCCTATCCCTATTGACCAACACAAGGAGTTAGGAATGATACCCTTTCTAGGGTCAGCAACAACAAGAGTTTTATGTTATGAATTCCTCCTCAGGGTGAATGTAATTTTTTTGAATCGCAGACTTAGGGTCACACAGTCTTGAATTCCCAGTGAAATGGGTTCAAGTGTTTAAGATTGTTAGCATTAAATTATACTGAATATATTAATGAAGGTTTATAGAGTTCTCTCAATGCATAGACATCATGATGCTTCTCCTGGTCTGATGAATTTTGGAAGTGTGTATGTAATGTCGACCTCTTTCAAGACTCTTAAATCACAAATCTATTATCAACCAACCTCCATAATTTTTGGATGGAATGTGTATGTTTCCTCCTTGGATCTAGGCTTGTCGTGCTTAAGAAGCCTCGACTGTAATTTTAATTTATTTATGCATATGGTTTTGTCCTAGAAGATTAGTCTTTGTTGTGATTACTGGCAACTGGTGTATTTCACACCCATGGACTTAATCTGCTTGTTGCCTTATCCCACATTGCATTTCCTCGGGTTTTACCTCCAATAATATGTTTTGTTATTGTGATGTATGTCAAAAGAGAATATGTATACGTATTTTTGTTTCTTAATCGTTATAATTTTTACCTCAACCCACTCCTAGTTTCAAGCAAGTTTATAAGCGAGTATGCTCAAAGAGTTGTTTCCAGTCTTATTTCAGGTTATCTTGCACAGCCCAAATGTTTTACTAAAACTTATAATTTTTCTCTAAGTTATTTGTTTGTCTCGATATTTTCTAGAAATCCTCTATTACTGTTCCAGCAAACTCATTCTTCTTTTCACAGAAAGATTCTGTTAAAAAAAAACATAGACATACAGTACTGTAGCATTTCTTGATTCCGTATATGTGTAATTTTTCCTTTTACAGATGTGGGCTATTTCCTCAGAATTTATAAGAAAAATGATTGCATTTTTCCTTTTACAGGTATGGACTATTTCATCAGAATTTATAAGAAAAATGATTGCTCGGTCTTGCACTAGAAATGAGTTTTTCTTTAATATTGAGAAATAGAAACAATCATTTATGTTCTACTCTTGCACATGAAAAAAGTTTTTCTTTAATGGTAAGAAATGTAAACAACCATTTTTCCAGTTTTGCTTTTGTTCAAGAAAAGACTCAACGTAACTGCTACTGTGAAATGACACTGTACAATTCTTTCCTCTATAAAGATTTACTGCTTTACTTTTTTCTTTTAAACAAAAATACCCACTATTTTCTTTCTTTCAGTTACTCAGTCACAATTGCAATTTTTTTAAAAGAAAAAATTAACAACCACAGTGAAGTGAAAACACAATCTATACCAACAAAAACTAGGAAGTCTCTACTCCCAACCATGTGGATAGAAATAACATTAGTCTTCCCCCGAGCTTCCCCTCGTCTAAACAGTATAGGTGCCAATCCTAAGTTGTCCAGCCTCGAAACCTCAACACCGTCAGTCCAGTTTGGGGTTCCAACTTGTAAGGATTTGAGGGTTCCACTGGCCAGGTCCATCTCAAGAAATCCCAAGTAGTTGAAGTATCACTACCTGCACATCGTCGTATTGCATTTTTTTCTTTATTACCTCCTCCCTTCTCTTGGTCCTCAAGCTCTCTCTTCCTTTTCCCAAAAAGGAGAGCTTCCCTCTTGGAACTACATCTTTTCTAAGAGGAGAAGGAGTTAGAATATTTTTTTATTTTCCATAAACCATTTCTTCTTGAACCATGTCTGAATTACCGTATTTCATTGGTCTTTCACTTAGACCATAACTAGTTCCAAGTTTGTAAAAAGAAGTAAAAACATGATTAAAATTGTAATATAACTTCTTGAAATCTAGGATGTCACAATTATGTTATTTAATATGGACATTGATATATTGTAGGTAGGGATGACAGTAAAATATTTTTTTGTTATAAATACATTTTTGTTTTAAATATCACGTGTAAATAGAAAGTACAATGAATTACACATAATGTACTATTAATAATACTATTTTTTGTTATGTGAATATTTACATGTCTTCCTTGTAGTAAAAAGTAAATTATATTTTTTATTATTACATTTCTTCCTCATAATAAATGCTAAATTGTTTTTTTTTACGTTCCATTACTTTATATCTCTATATAAATTTATATAAGATTAAGGTGTAAATTGAAGTATTGTTGAAATTAATTTTTTTGTTATTACTATTTTTAATTTGTTAATTTAAATTATTATTTTACTATTATTAAATATAATGTTACTTGACAACATCTCTCCCATAGTTGTAGAGCACGTATAGCGCAAAATTCTAGGCATAAATACTTCACATATATTGGATGTTTTGTAATTAGATAATCTTATAACATTTCCAAAAAAGAGTAGATATATTACATAAAAGACTAAATATATTACCACTCATATTTACACACTCAATTGTTCTATATGAAATATATTGATGCATGCAGCTAGACTAAGTACTTTTGGATTTTCTTAGGGGAAAGTTTAGAGTTTATTTATGTTTCTGATTTTAACAAATCTAAGTGTCTACCATTAATTAATTGATTAAGACAATGTTAGTTACGTGTTTCGTCATTATTCACACCATTGCACTGCGCACAAAATGTGGGATATGTGTTTTGTTGTTATTGAAGAATTCTTCGTTTCAACTATATGTTGTTATTATCGTGTCTGCATTTCTGCACTGTGCACATTGAAACGAAACTCTGTGTAGCTTTCTCTGTGCCTCCGCATTCCACACATGTTGTCGGTCAACATTATGTCTTATAATTTTTGATGCATTGCTCAAAGTGCGAAGGTACAGATTCATACATTGTGCGGAGTTCGGAAATTCATATTGAGCGAAAGCTTAGCAATATTATATATCTGTTTATTTTTGCGGAGGGGAATGTATGCAGAGGTGCAGGTTTGCCCATTGTGTAGAGCCCGTAAATTCATATTAAGAATATAATGAGGAATACTAAGCTCAGAAAATCACAATCTTCCTTGTGCGGATTGATACATTGTGCGAAGTCTCAAGATTCTTATGAAGTAAATACAGAGCAATATTATATATCAGCTCCATAACAAAATTCTTCTTCATACAATGAAAGTGCATGTTCACACTATGCACAACAAAAAGTTTGTACCTACAATCAAAATCATTGTCAACACAATGAAGGGTTTATTGAGATACTTCCACACAATGAAAGTTTATCCACGTTGTGCACAATGAAAGATTTTTGCGTATTGGCGCACTGAAAGCTTCCTCTGTTGATGTGAATTATGCATAGTAAAAGCCTCTCCTGCACTAAAGCTTACAAAGATATAGAACATTGCGTGGAAAGAGTATATGTTCCTTTCTTTGCAAACTCATTTTCCCGCACAAACTAAGGTTTTTGTGGAAAAGGAGCATAATCTAAAACAAGTGAAGGTGAACTTCCATGAAGAAACCAAACACTTTAAAATTGAATGGGCTTGGAATAGTCTGGAGTATGAAAGGACACATCCTTTTCATATCCAAGACTGGTTTTGTGCTTGTTGATGATAAGGTTTTCCCAAGGAATGATGATGGGCTTGGGAAGTGCACACTGAAATTCTCCATTTGCATGCACATCTACTCCTGAAATGGGGAATTAATGTGAATCAACCTCAACCTTACTGATTTCATCGCTTGTTGGTTGTTGATGGATGTTTGTTTCAACCTAAAAAAGAGGATTGTTTTGAACAAAAACAAGTTCAAAATGATGACTACACTGTTGTAGCTCCTCTTGTTTTAGTTGAGATTCAAGCTGTAAAACTTTTATCTTCTCTTGTGAATTTTTTAGACATGTTTGAATGTCAACAAGAGTGGTTTTGGTGATTTTGACTGTGCTGTTAGTAGTGGACACTATTAGAGTTGTAAATAACTCCAATAATCCATGAATTTTCACCATTATTCAACTACTCAAATAAACAATGGAGAGGTGTCAATTTCTCAAGGGTGCATATATTGAGCACAATTCTTTATGTTGTGATATCCTAATGCTAAGAGATGCAATCATGGCCAAAAAACTAACATAGTATAGTTGAAACATAAACTACCTTTGATTCTTTTAAAGTTACCTTTTTAATGTTGAAATTGGCATCCTTCTTGTGAAAAGCTTCACATCCCTCCGACCCCCAACAAAACTTTATAAACAATATACAATATCTCAAATTCACAGAAAATTATCTATGCCAATTAATCTTCACGACCATTTCCACTTCCATGCAGTAAAAAAAAGTCAGATAAACAAAAACTGAAGGTTTGGGCTTCATGAAGGTGATACCCATGTACCTTCCAATATATAAATTTTCTCGGAACCTACCATTGCTGACAGAGGACCATGACACTACATCAATACACAATTGGATGCAAACTAGTGAACTTGGTGGGATATGAATAAAATGTAAAACTGGACAATGAACAGATGTGAGTGGCGTAGTTCATTCCATTTGTCTTTTGTGTTTAACATTGATGAATAAGGGGATGACAATGGAAATGGGTAATTGAGGACTCAAATTTAGAAACTAGGGAGAGAAATCAAACAAGACTTGAAAGCTACTGAATGAAATGGACTTGATGCTCGATACTTATAGAATTTTTTATCGAATCCCAACAGTTGGTTTCCCTTCTAGGCATGAATAATGTAGGTGAGGAAAGGACTGAAAAAATTAAACTTTATTTGGAAAATTGATTACAATAGAAACTCATATCCTAAAGGAATCCATCATGGATTGGAAAATACAACAAGATATACTTAAGAAAAAGGGTACAATATGGAAGGTGACACCAAAAATCGATGACCAACTCAACAATCCTAACCATTAAAGGAAGGATTACTCAACATAAAGGGTAAACGACAAAAATACGTAGACTGACAACTATATGACACATATACACTACCCCACCAACCACAATGGGTTGTGGTATAATGTAAGAGACAAATAAGACACAATTGATGCAAATGAAATGAACAAGAAGTAAACTAACAAAAAGCTGAAAATACTGACCAAATCTAACCTAAGACCTAACCTACGCTCCCCAACAGATATCAATTAGCAATAAAAGAGTTAATACCATAGTAGGGCTTTAGGTGAGCACCATTCCATTAGAGAAATTTTGAACTCTAAAATGAGATTCCTAAGGAATATTATAAAATAATAGCGGAAATAATAAAATAAGATTAGATCACATCATCAAATTTTAGAGGGAAAAGAGAAAAAACTACTTTGTCAACTCGCATTTTCAACTTATCTCCTTATGTTTTTAATCAAATTTCAAGTGGGAATACTCATTGGATGCAAAACTTAATTCCTCATCCAAGGAGTACCCATGTTGCATACTTTCAATGGACCCTACTATACGAAAAATGAAAAATACATGAAAAAAAAGTGATTACAATCATGTTTTTCATGAATTTCTCATTTTTCATGTAGCAGGATCCATCGAAAGTATGCAACATGGGTACTCCTTGGATGAGGAATTAAATTATGCATCCAAATTGTTCTCCCCTTTGAAATTTGAGTAAAACCGTAGGGAGATAAGTTGATAATATGAGTTGAAAAAGCGGGTTTTTATTTTTTTAATATTTTTACATTTTAGTCCAAAAATGGTGAATTATTTCCCATGGTTGACATCATCATCTTGAATCCTATTGGTTCTTATAAAGTTTATTTTAGTTGTACATTTTTGTGTTGAGGCCCATTTTAGACCTCAAAATTTCTCTAATTCATCCAACCACGCTGAAGAATACCATCGATTTGCATAGGTTTGATAGCTCCTAAATCTTTGATCTTCGCAACTATAAATGATCCTAACCAGTGCATTTGATGTTTACCTGGATGTTTTAGGTACTTTCCATCATAGATAAGGACTTGGTCCCCAATAATAAAAGATTTCCTTCTGATGTGGTGGTCATGCCAAGCCTTCTTGCTTTCCTTCTCCATGGTTTGATGAAAGTATGCAAAAAAAATTTGCTCATTCAATTCCCATAACTCCTTAAGCCTTTCTACAATAGAATTATCATCAATTATCTTTGTAGCTTGCTTAATATATAACCTGGAAATTGTTGAGAAATCTAGGGCATCATAAATTAGGTGATTCCTGTTAATTAGTAACTTCTTGTGAGTGTTTGTTAATAACTTTAGACTATGATATTATTCTATGTAGATTATTAGTGCTCTTCTTCATCAAACAACTACCAATGCATGAACATAAATAGACAAGAGACACAAAATGTATCCTATCAGCCAGGGCCAAAACCTCTCACTCTTTGAGAGGAAAACCCACACAAATTCTTCTTATAGAGATTCCAATTGATGAATACCAAGACCAAGTCCCTTGACCTATTTTCAACTCCAAGACCAAGACACAAGTTCTCTTGACAATTACCCTTCTTCTTGACTCCTCTTCCACTTCGACGTCCTTCTCTTTGAGACCTTCTTCATGTAATAGTACTTGTGACCTTTGCAAAATACACCGAACTATAGCCTTCTTGGATCACCGAACCACTGAATTGTGTCATATATATATCCTTGTTTAAACTGTTCTAGCACCGAGATCTTTTTCTCATCTATCTGAACTTCTGTTTAGCCCAAAAAGATCCTCGTTGTCCCTTGAGACTCTTCTGCAAATTGACATCTGAATTTTACTTCTTTTCTTGTCACCGTAATCTCCTATGTGAACCACAAAGATGTTCGAACTTATCTCTACACTAGGCCACCCGAATTCAAATATGTCTGAACTTGATTATTTCCTATGTCCACCTGAAAATCACAGAGAGACTTCTAAACTTCTTCACTACCACTGTTCACCCAAAAATCATAGAGAGATGTCTGAAGTTTTCTATCTCTGTGGAATAGCTTGAGGTCCCTATATATAATAGTCATCCCATGTATATTAGCTGACATGATCTAGTGAAGTGTTGTGTCTTTGAATAAGTGAGTCGACCTGAGTTTCTACTTCATCTTGAGGCTGACTTGAAGAGGAGAAACATGTGCTAGTATTAGAGGGAAATTAGACAATCTTATAGACTTAAATACATTTATAACATGCCCAAGAAGGGTTCTTCATACATGAAATTGACTGTTTGACTTTTATGACAAATCCTAAGGCTCTTAATGGGCTCCATCTAGGACTAAAATATCTTGCTCATGAAACCCATGAAGCAAGCATTACAAATTAATTTTATTTTTATTCTTTTCAGAAATGACAATTACATGTCATTATGAAGACCGAACTTAGTTAAATTTTTCAACACTCCCTCTTAACTAGGGAGGTATTCATTATGGTACTTGGTCATTCTCAATCTAAAGAATTTCTCATAACAAGAATAAGATTGGTAACCCATTTGTATAACATCACATCAACCAACATTGTTACATAGAAAGGTCTTGACTAACAACTCTATCTCTCCACAAGATCTGAGCTCAATGCTAGCGAGACCAATGATTTATAAACACTATCATCATTGTCTCTCTCGGAACATACCCCACCCAGGTTCTCTCAGGGTGTGTTCCATCAGGGCTATCCTTATCTTAGACTCCCTAGTCCTCAAAGAATATCGGTCCTCTATGACTACTCTTATCTTGGATGCCCTATCTCATCCTCAAATGGGATCAGGTGCCAAATGATTACCCAATCCTCCATTCAGTCTTCCCAGGTGAAGACCAGAATAATGTGTCTACCTCTCCCTCCTAATTAGGGAGGATATATTAATTCCAGTAAAGGAATTCACTCACTCCTTATAGAAGTGTTAACAGTGCTAGACCCGCAAACATGTCATGGGATCTCCCTGATAAGAACTCCCAACTAGACCTCAGACCATTTGGTTTAGGAGTCCCAACAGTTGTGCGCAGAGGTAAGTAAGATGTCCTTTTTGGTATAAAGGGTGTGAAATTTGCAACAAGTCAAGGAAGGTGCATGAAAGGCTCTACCACACGAAACGGGGGATGAGTGTGCCCTTAGAAACCTGTGATAGCATGCAACTTGAAAGGGAAGACACGAGAAGCAAGACATCACAATATGGAAATCAGGTTAGCCGATGATCCAAAGTGATGGTTATACCAACAACACATTTCGATAAGATTGACACAAACATATACAAAATAGTCCATACATACACGCGCAAATAAAAGCTACATATATCATTAGAATAACCAAGATAGTTGAACTACAATAACAACATATGCATGAAATGTGCTAGCTATGTTATATTAAGAAGGGAAAGATCCAATCCTACATACGAACCTGACAAACCACTAATCCCAATAGCGGAATGTTACACTCACTGCCACCTGCTCCTCTAAAGAGATGAACTAGCTCTGCACTATGGAGAAGCCAAGGCTCGTTACAATACACTCCAATCTTTCTCTAAGATACACCTATAAGAAGCTTGGCTCCCAGAAACCTGTACAATGAGTTATGAGGTTCTATAAATAGAAAAGGGTGGGGTGACCCTTGACATTCCCCTTTGTGACTCTTCACCTACCCTCATGACTCTTCAACTACTACATGACTGTTACATTCTACTATCGACAATTGGTCTTTAACTGTTACAACATGTTTACATTACAATTTGCACATGTACCCATGTGAGACAAAAATAGCATTGATCAAGCCATGCAAGACATCACTAATACTCGGAAAACTGTGGGAAGAACAACTCTTTGACATCCTTGCGATGATCGACTGCGGCGAACTGATGCTAAGCTTGGTAGTCCATGATGGTGTCCATGTACTCTATGGTGACATCCTTCTGAAAGAAAAATCTTTCCTCTATTGCATTCGGGAAGACCAATTTAGAACCTCTGTCCAACTCGTCTAATAACATGCGCATCATAGTCTTGAGTGCAGTCAGACCAACAACATATTGATGCATGGTGTCTGCACTAGTTGCTATGCGCATCAGCTCATTAGAGTACATGTCCAGCTCTAGTCGGAATAGGTTCTTTGACTTCGCCTCAGTGAGTGTGCCACTTGATGGGATCGTGTGCGTACGCACAATTATATCCATGCTTCTGAACACCCATGCATGTGAAGCCTATAAATGGGTGATGAGCCGTGGGAGTTCCTCATAGTATTGGATCTGACTCTAGATGCGTGCCTATAACTCTACCACCTTTGGCTTCATCATCTTTGGCAAATCAAATGGGGCTCCTTTGTACCTAATTTTCCATGTTTGCATGCGATTGACAATAGTGTGCAGATCTGACAATATGTGTACTCTCCTAGCACAGTTATGCTGCCAACCGTTGAGATGGACAACTAATGTATGCACGGTGATGAATCTGGAAGACAATGTCTGCATGATTGTCTCGAGAGATGATACTTCATCCGGTATTGCTCTCTTCAACTCTTCTCTGGCCGCTTGTAACTCCTTATCCATGCACTCCTGCTCTGTTATAAATAATCTAACACACGAGCTGGCGGCTTTGGCATATGCTTTGGTAGCATCAGCCAATGCTGTTGGATGCTTGTGCACCTCGGATACGATCACTCATTCTTAAAACTCTACAGGATATATATGGACATCCATAGTGGGCACTTTGCATGACTTCACAACTCTGTGTTGTGACTTGTCGAAAGATATGTTGTGCATCTCTACTTCTAGATTGCCTTTAAGGATCTCTGTGTCTCCTTGATTGCTTGGGACTTGCTCTACTTTCGGATCTTTTGAAGCCAGTGGGGTGAACTCTTAGTCTTGAGGCATGAGGTCAATATCCTGATCTGACTCTGGCTAAACCATATCCATATCCATCTGCTCTAGCATTTGTTCAACCTCTTGAGCTAAGTCTTGTTCCTGCGACTGCTCACCCTGTCTGCTCTGTGGCAGTTGCTCGGATGAGTCTATAACCTGCATGGTTGTAGTTTAATCAATCTACGCATGTTATGCCTCCTGCTATACCTTTTCTTGTTGCATTTCTTTATCTCTTCTGCACAGCTCCTATTCTTCCTTGAGTTTCCACTTCAACTCCTTCAACTCCTTTTCTATTTCCTCCATCCTTTGTTTCTCACTTTGCCTTCGCGCGATCCTCTTGCCATGCTGTCGCCTCTTAGCCTCAATCTCCAAAGCTTCTTTCAACACAAGTGGATCTTCTTTGAACTTGCAGTGTTTCTCTACCTCTACGTTGTCAATAACCTTCCTCTTGCCTTTGTCACGGGTAGGTATTCTACCTTTATTGTTGTTGATGATGCTACTCTCTGAGATGTTGCTTCCTTCTGCTTTTCCAACCATTCACAGCTATTTTGATCAGTTAATTGAGTCTATAGAAGTGATAATAGTATCTCCATGGGTCTTCCTCAAGCCAATGACACACCCCATGGATCCAAGGATGTTGCACTCTGTCACACGGAATTTGTCAAGGGTGCGGACACGACTGACCTTCCTAGAATGTCTAAGACATTCTAATGACAAACAAGACAAAATGGAGTGATCTTTCTCTAAATATACCTTTTACAACATGAAAACTACAAGTGTTCAGGCTTACCTTATTCCAAAACGCTGTTGTTGAAGTCCGTTCTTGACGATCCAGATGAGCTCCTCTTTCAAGTCAATTCCTGCAACCACAAACAATCAAACAATTACCAAGCACTTGCATTTCATATAATAAAACATATATTCAACATGCAGACCAAGGAACACATGAAATAACTCATTAACACAAGCTATTGAGAAAAATAAACCAGTTTGTATTAATAACGAAACAAAGAAACTCTTACAACCTGGCCTTGGTGTTGTGCAAGTTCCTCCCAGGGTCCATCAAGGGTTTTCCTCTACTTTGACAAAGCTCACCCTCTTCCAAGTAGAATCAAGTGAAGACAATCTCTCCTCACAAAGGCTCTAATGGAAGACCTAAATCCTGCAGCATTTACCCAAAGAAAATGTATAGCTCCAACCTCTCCTCCTTCTGGCTCAATGCCTTTATTTATAGTGCTGTAAAGAGGTTATTCAGGTCCACTATCAATGGGATCATCCCCCTCTATGGGTGGGATAGCTCCCTTATTGATGGGATAAGCTCCCTCTTAATAGAGATACATGAACCAACTGGAGGCGCATCCATTTCATCAAACCGACCTCTAGAATGTTCTAGAAGTAACCACAAGTAACTTTCTCAAGATAAAACTTGCGCATTTTGCCTTTTACAGGAGGACGCACCTGTCCTTTAACATACAGAGCGTCCATGGACGCAGTTTTTGTGAACATGACCTGCGTCCCTGCAGGTAAGGCTAGAGAGAACCTGCGACCCCAGAGATAAACAAAGTTTTTACAAGACTTTCTCTCTTCTTTGAGTTTGAGATGGATAACAGAGGCATAAAGACTTGCCTAAGAGGGTAGCATGACTGTTGATTTGAGCCATACTAACTGTAAGTAGTCAAGGTGACATTTTTTAGTGTAACACACTCTCACACAATGGTCCTTCACTAAGCAATGCGGTTCATAAGGATTAAAAATTTTGGTGCCGAAGGTGAATCTTTTGAATTTCTCCGTGTCAGCCTCAGCATGCTTGAGATTATGAATCTCATACAACTCGATCCGCAAAGGAGTGGGCTAAGGTGCCTTCTTCTTCCTGTGAAGTTTCCCTGACAACCCTGTCGAGATGTGATATGAAACTTCTTACATGATGACCTTGTCCATGGAAAAATTCAGTAAAACATGTAGAGCCTTCTTCACGTTGAACATTCGTATGAAGGTGCCAAAGGGTGAGGCATACCAATATTATATGTCGATCACTGCCTCCATCATTGCCTCCAACATGCAAGGTGGATCTTGATTGAATATTATTCTATACACTAGGGTCAAGAAGTGGTATGATAATTGTATGATAACTCCAAGGAATCTTAATTCGGAGAAAAATATGCAATAAGTGTGCACAAAGGTTTCTGAAGGTGTCCATTGCCAACCCAAGCCTGGGAACTGCTGATGGGCACAGACTACATCTAGTATGTAAGAGGACATGTATATCTTCACTTGTTAACCCTTGGGTGGATGTCGGGCTTCTGTTACCTATTCCTTCAACTTGAGATCCACATGTCAGACTAGTTGCAATGTCTTCCTTCACTCGCTAGTTGATCCAACATGATCACCCAACTCTCTGGGAATGTTTTGTGCTCTCTTGGATGTATAAGGAACATGAAAAGATGATCAAGAGCTGATATGCCTTCCACAGTATCTTCGTCTTGTAAACCTGGCTGGGTGTTTTCCTGAACTTGGATGGCTCTTTCACCCATCTCTTCAAGATATCTCTTGAGTTTGCACTGCTGCTGGGTCTACTGAAGGATTTTTCCATCGTGATCACCAGCTGTGGTAAGTGATACATCTCCTAGAAGTCCTTCCCCCTAAAGGTCATAAGTTGTATTCCACTAAAACTTCTCAACACCATGGTCTCTAGATCAGTATGCGAGACAATCTAGTGGATCATGTCCACGCATGGAAATGCGAGATACCTGCATTAAATTCTGTACAAGCCAGACTTGTGAAGGTTGACATAAACCCTGCGGTCTTCCAAATTTTCCCCAAATATACCTAAGAATATATGATTGATGTCCTACAGTTTCATCTTTATATCCTTGTCTATTAATAGCTTGGTGTCTTCATATATGGGAAAGCTCATAGACACTTGGTCAACTGCATCTCTAGTTGTGCTCCCAACAATGTCCCTTGACCCTGCTCTCTTAGAGGCCATTGTACTTGTATTGCTGAGAGAAGAAAAAAAAAATGTGATACCTGGAGACATAGAAACACTCATGGCAAGCAATCTTTCAATTGAAAACCAAAACAACTTTGATGACCGGCATGTAACATACATGGGTGACTGACTGGGAAGGTTGGGCAATTTTCACTGAGAGGTTGGGAGACTAACTACCAAAACTGCGTAGGGCACAGTCCGGGCTGTCAGGAGGTTGTCTGACTACTATAATTGTGTAATGCATAGTCCATCCTGGCCTGCTAAGGAGAGAAACTACACAATGCGCAGTTTAAGTCAGCAAGGACTGCAAACCAGCAAACTGCATTTGTGCAGTTTTTGGGCTAGCAAGACACTACCTCTCAGAATTGCACAGAGAAAGCCTCAATTCCATTGCTAGGCCATATTTGTGTAGTTTCTGGGAGGAAAGGTGAACCTTCACTCTCATAAATGCACAGTTCCAGTAGGGCAAGGCAAGGTTTGGGCCAAGGCGGCCCAGACCTGCTGACGGGCGACTGAAAACATGAAAAGTCTGAATGCATGGAAAAGATGAGTGCAAACAAAAGTGAATGATCATGCATGCAAATAGAGAGTGAAGGATTTAGATAATGGGAAAAGAAGCATGTGTATGAAGCGAGTCACCACAACAATGACTGTTAGTATAGATATAGTGTCATGCATGCGACAACAATGAGATGCAATGAAAAACTTGAAACAATGCTTCTACAAGCTAATGTGCATTAAAATGATAGAAAGTGTTCAACAAAACCAAGAAAACAACATTCACAAAAAGATAAATACAAAAAGTGACAGAAAAGAAGCAAAATACATGAAAAATAGACTTACCCAGAAAAAGTTGAGCTGAATGTGCCGAATGCTTCTAGATGCGATGTGGGATATCATAGCTCCAAGATCGATGTGAGGAATGAGCTTTGAAGAGTCCAATAGATAATTTTGATAATATTGAGGCTTATGACGTGCATGCCACAAATCTAGGAAAAAGCAACACTTGGTGGGAGGTTTCTAAAATGACTTTTGCATGTAACCTCCAACTGATAAAAATGGATCCCTAAAATCAAGGGATTCTTTTGCTTGTTTTTTCTTTTTGTTTTTTTAGAAAAAGCAGCCCATGCATGAAAATCAATATTGCGTAGACCTAGAGGGGACAGGTCAACCTAGAAGCACATGCAACAGTCTGCAAGCATGGGAATGATATTTACGTAGTTTCTGGGCTAAGCAAGTCTAGTTGTCCCTCATGCATTGCGCAATTTCTGGATTGAAGCCCTACCTGTTAGTCAGGATTGTGCAATTTTTTAGATGAAGCCCAGTGTTGGGCTACATTGCATATTTTTCAGAGGGAAGGCTCCATGGTTGGATTGTGAATTTCTAGAGCCTAGCAGGCAGCCTAGATGGATTGCAAAATTTCCAAAGGGAAGGCTAGTTCCCCTCTAGAATTGTGCGATTTCCTAGGTGAGCATCACAACCAGAAAATGGTTAACTCCCAAAGTGTCAGCCTGTGGGTGGGAGAAAAACAAGTTGACAAGAACAGGCTGGTAAGCCACTAAAACTTAGTTGAAGCATTTGTACTTGGACAGAGCAAGACATGATGCTAAGGATGGTTGGTAGGGAGGATCCAAAACGAAGCTAAGGAAAAATTTTGGAGGGCGTTTGTAATAGCTACAATACTTGGCGACACATTGGTAGAACTCCATCTCTCTTAATGGACATTGTTTTGTGAAAAGCAAGTATAACTCCTCTGGAAGTATTATTCAGTTCTCTGATCATCTTGGTTTCCATGCTATCTTGATTGAAAGATGTAGCACCTGCCGTGCTCTTAGTCAGTCAGCATACATTCCAAGCCAAGTCAACACAATTATTTTGATTGGGGATGAGGGGTATATTGGTGCACAAGCAATATGATAGTCAAATTTTAAGTTTTATCTCTCGTGTTGCTCCACTACCAGCTGGCCTAGACAGTACCCTGGCGGAGTCACGCAAGAACACAGGCATTGCTCTGCTTCCAGCGAGCCTGGTCAGTA
Organism: Pinus tabuliformis; assembly: GCA_031772625.1. Lineage (NCBI taxonomy): Eukaryota > Viridiplantae > Streptophyta > Pinopsida > Pinales > Pinaceae > Pinus > Pinus tabuliformis. Next base: position 592,141,487 of record CM062818.1, read on the forward strand.
CCTTGGCGGAGTTACTTGCATCACCTTTCTATGCAGGAAGCCTTTCTCTTCTTTCGCCTTATTCATTTTCAAAATTTTCACATTTTCATTTTTTCATTTTCATTTTTTTAGGAACTGTGCATAACACTTATTTATTTCAAAGGCGAAGGAGGGATCCTAACTTATTGAGAGCAGAAGAGGTTGTTCCTTCAAAGAGGTATTTTGTATATACCTCTTACATACTTGTTAAGGTTTTCCCTCTCACCTTACTCTACTTGACTGAGCTGACAAGGGTTAACCCAAAAACAACTGACTAGAGTAGGTGATACTAGTTAGTGCACAAGCATTGTGTTTTCATCAAGGTTCATTTAAAACATAATGTATTTTCCATTGGTGTATCATGGACTAAAGACAATAAGTTCTACATAAAGAGATAAGACAAAAGATAACCAAGAATTGATAACTGCACAAGTCCTCTTGTACTTTACCCTTCTTGTTCCAAGAGTCATGCACGGCTCATGTGAAACTATCTTACGAACATAAACAAGTAAATAGAATAGAACAAAACAAATAGAAGAAGCGAATGCAAAAGCAAAGCAAGTAATAAAAGCAAGCAAGCAAGCAAACAAACGATAAATCAAGAAAGAAAACATGCATGCTAGCAAACAAGACAAAAGCCAACAATACTCCTACCCCTAAGCTAATCGTGCATGGGTCTACTCACGTAAAGTGATATTTCCAATTCAGCCAGCGACGCATTGGTTAACCTATGTGTTTCTGGGAAAACTAGTGTCTTTTCGATCAGCTAGCCCTCTAGGATTGGCAGCTATCCTAGCAAACAAACAATCAACGCAATTTGGGATTTCCTCTATGTATGACAGATAAGAGAGAAGCAAAGGAACCAACTGGATCTTCCGCTTGACTCCTTGCTTGATTTCTCTCCCCTTTGATAGAGCTTGTAACTCCTCTCCTACTTATCCCACTTAGAGAATACCTGTAGAAACAAAGTAACAAAACACCATCAAAGCATCTTGATCTATTATATCATAAGCAATGCAGAATCAAAAATACATTGTACATACAATGGCATTCACAAATAACGACATTCGCAAATACGCGATTGTATGGAGGAAAACTCAAAGAAATTTATTAAATAGAAGGGAGAATTACAACCCAGCTGTCTGATCTAGCAACATCCTCCCAACATCAAAGCCCTCTTCACCTCATGAAAAGCAAGATCACCCAACAATACAATAGTCTTTCTCAGATACAAACTATCAGCACTTCCGTACAAATTACAAAATTCCTGCCTCTAGATCTCTCAGATGAGGGATTGATTTATAGATGTCTGCAAGGGTGTGAGTCATCTCTGGGTTTTTGATTAGTGTCATTCCACTTGTTGTTCTTGGTTCCACTTGGAGATTTCTTGGATCTCTTACTCATCCCTGGGCGAATTCAGAGAGGCAAGTGTCATAGGAGAAGTTTCTAGAAGATTCCATGAGCATTCACTTAGAAAACTATCACGGAGATTTGTCCATTCTCTCTCATCGCACCCCACAGAAGGCCTCTTCAGTATGCATTGCACCTGGCTAGTGTAGGAGTCAGTATGCATCACACCCTGACAGTGGAGCAGTCAGTATGGTCCAGTTTTGGCCAGTTTTGAGTGGTTTTTCAGGTGGAATTCCTGGGGAATGATGTAATCAGTTGACCATGATCCTTTAGGGTATGAAACAACACTTTTAGCGGTTAAAGGGCCTTAGTTTATCGACATATAAGATTGGGGTTGCAGTGCCTAAATATGTCTATAACAGTTGCCCCCGAAAGCATGAAGTCGTAAATCTTTGATGTCGGGTGAAATGCTTTATCATGAGGATCTGAGGTATTCGAACTGGAAGGTGACCTATATAAGATACAATACAATACATCATCATCATATTATTTTCATGATCTAGCTGAGGCGGGCATTCCCATGCTTAGCTTTATAAATTCATTTTCATGTGCATAGAGCAGATAATTGTCTGCAGTTGCAGATTGGTGATTATTTATATGTAGAGTCATCATCCTTGGCTTGGATGGCCATCTGTGTAGCTTCTGTGTACATTTTATGTCTTTATATTCCTGAATATATCACAGCTCGGATGGATGAAACTAGATCCGGGGTCTTTAAACTCGTTTAATATTTTCCCGATGTACAAGTTGATCCATGTGAAAAGATGTCCTGAAGTCGAACATGGAAAGACATCGTCTGATTTGGAGCCAATAATGTAAGCCATTAACAGACGTGAGAGGAATCACCGATAATGATAATGACCCTCAAGGTACTACAGTACAATTCATGTGGTGTGAATATATGATTCGATGTCGAACACCACACAAAATCTTTCGGTCGAAGGCCATTGATGTCAACCTATCGCTGGAAGTGAGAAACTTGCCATTGAGGCATGCAAGCTTCAAAGTACTGAAAGGGTTGTTTCTAAGTTGACTTCTTGGATAATGAGCTGATGTCGACAAGAAGTGACTCATAATAGTAGGGCCTTAATGTATCCCACATCTACGACATGAAACGAAGCAAATGATTTTCTAGAGGTGAAAACGATCGACGACACAAGGTTCAGGAATGGCGGTCATGAAAAATGGAGGTTGAAGGTATTGCAGTGGATGAGACATTAACTGGATGGTGAATTCTCGACTGAATGAATTCTCTTGAACATATCGGTGACACTGAGATGGATTGGTAGCGTTAACCCCAAAAATGGATGGTGTGAAAGACCAATGGTGAAATGACCGGTGAACAGAATAACCCAACCCGACTCAATCATGGTGATGGAGTGAAAGTGTCATGTTCAAGAGCAACCTGCTACCATAAATTTCTTCAAGTTTTCTTCCCTTTTTCCCCAGTCATTGCTGACCAATACCTCTTTATTTTTGTCAAGCTTGAGGAGAACAACATATGCTTGTTCTATAATTTTCCCTTTGGGCAAACCTGCCACTATGTTTTAGCGAGTCTAGCGACAGTGAAACTCGTTCTTGTTTGGGTGGACAAATTTGTCGCTATTGTTTTAATGAGTTTAACGACAAAGACAACTCGGTCCTTTTCATGTTTAGAGAGTTTGAAAAGGGACGAAAAGGAAACTCCAATAGTTCTTTTTCGTAGCATAATCCCTTAGGTCCAAAAAAGATTAAAATAATACAAAAGGGATGACTTTTTGATCACTTTAGCGAGCCGAAAAAGACAAACGCTCAAATTTTTTCATGAGATAATCCCTCAGGTCCAAAAAATATTAAAATCTATAGGAGGGATGGCACTTTCGATTACTTTAGCGAGCTGGAAAGGCCAATAGCTTGACAATCTTTTCATATTTAATGAGTTTGAAAAGGGTTTAAAGAGGACTCATTTTTGAGGAATGAGTGGTGTCTAGGGTAGCAAATGGTTCCAAGTAAGCTTGGAACTTCTCAAAACATGGTAGTGTGAAGAGGTTGACTAATAAAACCACTCATCGTAGATGTTCCTCAAAAGGGTAAAAAATCAAGTGGAAGCGTATGATTGGCCAAGAGAATGGAGGTGATGGCAGGAACACAACCAAGGCTCAAAAGGCAGATGGCATGGCAATCACAAAGGTTATTTACCGAAGGTGGGTTCATTTTTTAATGAGATTGAACTCTGGGGGAACATATGCTCAGTGGGATGTGGGTTCATTTTTTAACAAGCTTGAACCTTGCGGAAACTATGCTCAGTGTGGGTTTCATTATTTTTACAAGCTTGAAACAAACAAACATATGCTTAGAGGCGGGTTCATTTTTTAATGAGCTCGAACCTTGTGGAAAGTATGCTCAGTTTTTAGATTTCCTTTTTGTGCGAACTAGAAATGACCAAACTAAAAAGCTAAGGAACCACTGAGGTTAGGTAGGATGATTTCATTAGCAGTTGGACAAAACATTTCCTTTGCTTCATCTGCAGCGCAAAAAAAGGTGAATGGTGTGTCATACCAATCACCTAACCTAACAAGTTTAAAAAACTAAAAGAAAAACTAAAAAGCTAAAAAGCTAAAAAAACTAAAAAGCTAAAAAATGAAATTGGTCGTTTTAAGCTTGCATAAAAAGGTTTGCATGCCCCTAGCATGATGAAAAAGAGAATCTCCAATAACCATATGGAAATCACTGTGGTTATGCAGGATGATTTCATCCATGGAACAGACAAAACACTTCTTGCACTTCATCCGCCAAATAGACAAAGGTGAAAGGTCACCCAGACCAATCACATAACTTACAGGGAAACTTATCTCTACAGGAAAAATTATCCTTTCAGCTGGGTTCATCCGCCAAATGGACAAGGGTGCATGCCCCCTAAGCTTCGTTACATTCACCAAACTACTCGTGGTAATTAGGTGGATGGAATGAAGGTTGAAGAGACACCGTGGATATAAAAGGACCATTTAGGGATGATGATTGACTTGGAGCTATGCTTGAACCAGGAAATGAAAGCTGGTCAATGGTGACAATTTTTCCTTCAAGCGGGAAACACATCTTTCGGAAGAGTGTTGAAACAATAGCTTCCATGCTATAAACATAGTCACGTCCAAGGAGTAGATTGTAATCTAATGGTCCTAGGACTACCATCACGTTCAGGTGAACGGTTTTCCTTCCTAAAGTTATCGGTAACTTAGGAAGGATCCCTAACAGTCGGCTGGTTCCTTTATTAAAGCCTGACAAATTCTGTGTAACAGGCATAAGCGATGGCGAACCAAGCGCTTTCCAAGTAGTTGAGGAAAGGATACTCACTAATGCACCCTCATCTATGATAGTGCTAGACACGATCATTTTGTAAACTTGTACTATGATCCGAAATGGTACATAATAAGGAAGGCGAGATCTCCCTAGTCGATTCCAATCAAAGGAAGTGACTAGACTGCTTGGAGGGGGCACCAAATAAACAGTTGAATTAACCTCTTGAGTAACGGGAATTGGGGTATTTTCCTCCTATTGTGAGGGAACTGGCGTATTGCCCCCAAGTTCATCGGGCTCTGAAGTAACAAAAGGAATTTGAACTGTATCGTTCTCACTCTCTTTGGGAAGGATATGATATTCTGAAGGTAAAACTGGGTCAACTTCCATCTCAACCTGTTGACTTATGGACTCAGAAGTTTCACTTTCAATGATAGGTGTTTCGACCGACGGTTGAGTTATGTTAGTCGGATTTTCAACTAGTAAAGGACTTTGGGAGAGTTTCTTGTATCCAGATGGAAGTCGCTGCGATGAAGCAGGATGGTTATGCAAGACTCTTTTGGCCTCACCCAAAAAAGGACAACGGGGAAGGGTATGGTTCCCTTCACATAACTCACATGGTACTTTGACCTTTCCTTTATGTCCATGAACTTCACTATCACTAGTTGATGGTGTATTATCAACATGATCAGCAGAGGTTTATGACACTGGCTGGTGTGAACGAGGGGACCATTCTCTCAAGATCCGAGGAATGCACAAACAATCTCGATGAAAATGGTCTCCTCTACAGATTATACATGGATGTCTGGGTTTTGAAAGTTCAGTGTGCAAATTTTCACTAGATGCTGCATGGTTGCCCCCTTGCTTAACTGGGTTCTTCTCCTTCTCCTTCCCTTTCTTCTTCTTCTCAGTCACTCGATTACTAGCATAACTATTTTCACCAAGCAAAGAGGAAGAAGGGGAGGGAGAAACAAACGAAGTAGAAGGTGAAGGTTCAACTTCAGTATCAACTAGTTGCTGGTTCAATTTCTGAGGAATTACAGTATTTTTAACGAAAGAGATTGAGAATAGTCATACGACATACCAATTGTGATTCCTGGAAGGGATAATGTGGGCATATAAGAAGCACCAATATTTCCCCAAGAAGAAAATGGACTAGGATTCCCCTCAAGAGAGATTCCTTGATTGGTGGACTCCATTATCTCAACCTAAGATCAATGAAGGAACAGTGATGTTATTCCGAATTTAAATAAATTTTAATGATGCTTTGACACAACTTTTCTTTTTCAATTTTTAAGAGTCAAGAAAAAATTAAAGATGAATCTAGTCCCGTTCGATTTTTAATGAGCCTGAAGTGACAAGTGCTCAGATGGACCTTTTCTTTTAAAGATTTGAAAAGGAACGAAAGTGACTACTCTGGAAATCTAGATAGAGGGATTACCAAACCAATCAGAAAACTGCAAAATACACCTTGGTGATAAATTAAAGAGAAATTACCAAGGACTTATGTATGGCAGTCAATCTTTCCGAACGTTGTATTCAGTGCATTACGATCAATAGGGCGATAGACATGGCTTCCTATGGATAAAGGATATAAGCCTATTGTTGTCTCCCAATATATACGCGACGATACGAGGAGCACAAGTCCGTGCTAGCACTTGTTGTATCAAGGAGGAGGAATCACCCAACCTTCAATGAAAACAATAGTTACTAGATTTTACGACGCTGAAACACGTCTCTAGCCTAGACCTCTACATGTGTTGCGTTAGGTTCCAAAGCGTTGTTAAGTTCATTGAAATTTATTTTAGAGTTGATCTTGTTTAAAAGTTTGCCTTTCAATGGTTCACCACGTGATGTAGATATAAAATTCCTAAATATGCAGTCTACAATGATAAACAATCATTGTTTATTTTGAGCAATGGAAATCCTAGCTACTAAGGACAGAAGACTACGATCCTTTCAAACAAAGAGCAAAGAGCACACACTAAATGCACTTTTCCTAAATCATTTTCGCACACAGTCTAAATGCAAATGCAAATGCATGTATTTGTTTTTCGTTCCCCTTAATGTGAAAAATGCCAAAAAGGAAAACTAAGTGTAGTAAAGATCTGAAATATTTTTACTCAAAGTGACATTTCAACAATTTCTTTTTCAAAATAGAAAGGAAGACTAAATGACACTTTTCAATTTCGAATAGAAAATGCTTTTGACACTTCAAATATCAACAAATCAAATCAAATACATGACAAAAAGTTCAATCGACTATCCAGGGAAGGAAGACTCAATGACACTTCTCTTTTTGACACAAAACGACAGTTACGACACTTTTTGTACCAAAACGACAGATCGATTTAAGCAACTTTTCGACAAAGGATTGTAAATGATGGACAAATACATAAAAACATTTACTAATCCTAATCAATGGAGGCTGATCTATCTGATGCAAGGAGGCTTCAGTAATGAGGTACTGTTCATAAGCAGCAAAACAACTAAATAGAGTTGAAAACAAGGACAAAAACCCCAAATTTCAAGAAGAGAAATAGGCTCAGTCAGTCATCGCACCTGGGCTTCACAGAAAAAAGGATGTGTCACACTTTTCAAACTCGAGAGATGTGATGCATACTGGTAGACAGTGACAGACAGTGCAATGGGCTAGGGAGCGCAACTGAGATGGGTTTTGGCTCAAAATTGCAGCTGATTTCAGTGAGTTAAGTTGATCTATGATGGATAGTAAAGAGAGAAGTACAGAGGAATGATCTTGAGAGGTTACTGAACTACCAAAAGGGCATCTAGAATGTTTGCAGTCAAATGTTCAGTTCATAAACTAAACTAGAGATTGACTGAAGCAGCATTCATCTACTATGCAATTGCAGATCAAGAGCAGTTCGAAGGCTATCTGGCTAACTTCAGGCTCTGTCTATAGTTTATAAAATAAACAACAATAACAAACAAACATCTATTCATTCCCCAGTGGAGTCACCATTTTGTTTTTGGGAAAACTAGTGTCTTTTCGATCTGCTAGCCCTCTAGGATTGGTAGCTATCCTAGCAAACAAACAATCAAAGCAATTTGGGATTTCCTCTATGTATGACAGATAAGAGAGAAGCAAAGGAACCAACCTGGATCTTCTGCTTGACTCCTTGCTTGATTTCTCTCCCCTTTGATAGAGCTTGCAACTCCTCTCCTACTTATCCCACTTAGAGAATACCTGTAGAAACAAAGTAACAAAACACCATCAAAGTATCTTGATCTATTATATCATAAGCAATGCAGAATTAGAAATATATTGAACATACAATGGCATTCACAAATAACAAGATTCACAAATACACGATTGTATGGAGGAAAACTCAAAGAACTTTATTAAATAGAAGGGAGAATTACAACCCAGCTGTCTGATCTAGCATCATCCTCCCAGCATCAAAGCCCTCTTCACCTCATGAAAAGCAAGATCACCCAACAATACAATGTTCTTTCTCAGATACAAACTATCAGCACTTCCTTACAAATTACAAAATTCCAGCCTCTAGATCTCTCAGATGAGGGATCCATTTATAGATGTCTGCAAGGGTGTAAGTCATCTCTAGGTTTTTTATTAGTGTCATTCCACTTGTTGTTCTTGGTTCCACTTGGAGATTTCTTGGATCTCTTACTCATCCCTGGGCGAATTCAGAGAGGCAAGTGTCATAGGAGAAGTTTCTAGAAGATTCCATGAGCATCCAGTTAGCAAATTGTCTCAGAAATTTATCCATTCTCGCTCATCGCACCCCACAGAAGGCCTCCTTAGTATGCATCGCACCTGGCTAGTGTAGGAGTTCGTATGCATCGCACCCTGACAGTGGAGCAGTCAGTATGGTCCAGTTTTGGCCAGTTATGAGTGGTTTTTCAGGTGGAATTCTTGGGGAATGATGTAATCAGTTGACCATGATCCTTTAGGGTATGAAACAACATGTTTAGGGGTTAAAAATCCCTAGTTTATCGACATATAATATTGGGGTTGCAGTGGCGAAATATGTCTGTAACACCATGTTGGTTAAGGCATGGTTCGCGAAGAGCACAGTCAGGCAAACCAAAAAACATGAAATGTATAAAAATGAAGCACAACGCACTCTGAGTTTAAATGCGTCTATAGAAAAGAAAAAGGTGAAAGTGCATGACATGCACTCTGTGGAGCTACCATGGTGCTATGTTATGTTGCGTGCAGATGTTAAGCATATGCACTCTCTTGATTGTGACATGCAAGAAAACATGAGAAAGATAGACAACTTATGTCGTGCAAGTGTGCATGTTGTGTAAGATTCCTGCAATGCAAGAGCGATGGGATCATGTGGTTCGAGTGGAGGAAGTGAAGTCTATGTGCTGGATTGATCTTCAATGCACACATATGAGTAATGAGGACCCTTTTTCATTTCAAAAATTTCCTGATCGTAAGTGAAACCAACCTCAGGATAGCGAGGGCCTGACATAACCATTAGCTTGGGATGAAGTGCCTCGACATCCTGTGGGGTTTCAACTTCATCGACAGATAGATAATCAAAAACAGGTGGCTTTGAAATATCAACAATGATAGAATCATCACCATGATCAAATACAGGGGTAAATAGATAACGAGAACTACAACAAAAAATATCAATAATTTCATTAGCATCCCCATGATCAGATAAATCAAATAGAGAGGTAGATGAGAAGCAAGAATGTTCACCCTCTACGTTTCGGGAAAAAGCAGATTAAAAATCAAGTGGATTTTCAATGAAGAATTGTTCCTCTTCGTTGTCAAATGATGGGCTGAGAATGGGTGTGCTCTGCAAACGATCAATAGTAGATGCGTCTGTGGATGTATTTACACAAGGAAAATCAGAGATAGAAGAATCACCAAAGATTTCAAGAAAAAGCAAAGGAGGTGTAGACAGAAGGATGTCATCCCTCGCCGCATCTTTATGTTCAGGTTCCCAGTCATACTCATCATAAATGACAGCGTAGGATGGTTGCGCAACACAAACTCTTTCGGTGGCTTGATCCTCGTTCACAATAGGTGTAGAGTCCAGAACGAAAGAAAACAAGTCAATGCAATATGGAGGACCAGTAGAACGCGAAAACGGAGGCTGAGGTAATCAATGCATGTGACAACCCATGGGCTTCACATCCAAATCTGCGCGAAAATTGAGTGCAGTGATCATGGGAGGATGTGACAGTTGAACAAATGTGTGTGCATGTTCTCCCACATCACTCTGTGGTGGTGGAGTTATTTAATGAGGGGAAGAAGGACAGTCACTTGTGACAGTGACTGTGTCCGCTTGTGATTGCACAACTCCATCACCAAAGTATGCTGAGTAGTGTTTGAACTTCAAATTCATCTTGGGATATAATGATTTGTGAAGGAAACATTCAAATCTGTCCTAAAGATATTGGAATTTCATCTAGTTTTTCAGAGATTCAAACTGAAGTACATGGAAGCACTGCCAAAAATCCATGTGCGATTCTTATGGAGTTTTCCATTGTTTTAACAATTTTTTATCAAGAGGTTTAGGATCAAAATAATGGAAAGTAGATTCAATTAGATCATAAAACTTCTCAAGTGAGTACAAGCAATCGTGAGGCAGGTTGCAGCACCATTGTTCCAGGGATTCACAAAGTGTGTGTGAAAGAAGCATGCTAACCGCTTCTTCATCAAATGCCTCCACATAATCAACAAATGCGAGGAAGTCATGTAATTGATCAGGCCAGGCCACTTCAACTTCACCATTGTATGTGAATTATGACAAGAGATCATAAAACTCCCTCATGATCTCAACGAATTGAGCATTGGACAGACATCGCAAACGGAGGAGTATAACGATATCCATGACAAATGTGTGAAGGTTCAAACAAGGATGTGAAGGTTCCAACAAGGATGTGAAGACTCAACTTGTCATCTGGCCCTCCTTCTAGCACCAGAAACGTTGATGGTGTTGGACCCACCAACATGTTGGGGGATCTCCCTCGTAAGAAGTCCCAACTAGACCTTAGACCATTTGGTGTAGGAGTCCCAATAGTGGGGTAGTACGGTATCACCTTGACTGCGGTTGCATGCAAAGGTAAGTAAGATGTTGTTGTTGGCAGAAAGGGTGTGACATTTGCAGCAAGTTAAAGAAGGTGCATGAAAGGCTCTAACACATGGAATAGGGGATGAGTGTGTTGCTTAGAAGTCTGTGATAGGACCAAACTTGAAAGGGAAGACACGGGAAACAAGACATCACAAGCTGGAAAGCAGGTTAGCCAATGATCCAAAGTGATGGTTGTAGCAACAACACATTTTGATAAGATTCATACAAACATATACAGAATAGTCCATACATATATGCATAAATAACAACTACATATATCATTAGAGTAACCAAGATAACTGAACTACAATAACAACATATGCATGAAACGTGCAAGCTTTGTTATATTAAGAAAGTGAAAGATCTAATCATACATACGACCATGACCAACCACTAGTCCCAACAACAAAACGTTACAATCACTGCCACCTACTCCTCTAAAGATATGTAGTAGCTCTGCACTGTGGAGAAGCCAAGGCTCGTTACAATACACTCCAAGATTTCTCTAAGATACAGCTATAGTAATCTTAGTTCCCAAAATCATGTATAATGAATTATAAGGTTCTATAAATAGAAAAGGGTGGGTTGACCCTTGACATTCTCCTTTGTGATTCTTCACCTACCCTCATGACTCTTCAACTACTACATGATTGTTACATTCTACTATCGACACTTGGTTTTTCACTATTACAACATGTTTACATTACAATATGCACATGTACCCATGTGAGACAAAAATATGCTTGAGCAAGCCATGAAAGACATCACTAAGACTCAGATAGTTGTGGGAATACCAAATCTTCGACGTCCTCACAATGATCAACGGTGGTGAACTGATGCCAAGCTTGGTATTCTGTGATTGTGTCTGTGTACTCTGTGGTGACATCCTTCTGAAAGTGAACTCTTGCCTCTGTTGTATCCGGGTACGCTGATTAGGAACCTAAGTCCAACTCGTCTGATAACACATGCATCATAGTCTTTAGTGCATGCAGACTAGCAACATACTGATGCATAATGTCTACGTTGATCTCCAAGTTTGTATTCGTGGCTATGCGCATCAACTCACTTGTTGGGTCAAGGAAAAGGTACGTTTTCTCTTCGTAAATTGCTTTATTTAACATTCATCCTTATATTATTATCTATGCTTATAGATTAAAATAAGGAAAATATCAGCTATAGTTCGATGAAAGCATTTGGTGACAAAATAGGCAAATCTAGCACCAGAAACTATTTTTTTACTATCCTTGTGTGCAAAAGATGCAGACTGGGCAAAATTCGTTCAGTTGACAGAGAAGCACGAGGACGTGAAAGGGAAACTACAACATCAGGCAGCGGGAGATCAGCCTGAATGATGGTATTTTATGAAACAATCGAATTATGTATTGCGAAATCCTCAAGATCCCCTGATCCTAAGGATTCTATTTTATCTAGTTACTCATTTATGTTATATATAGGGCTGAAAGGCAAATGGAGAGAGTTGGATTTTGATAATCTATAATTGTTCTTTTTGAAGACATATAACATTGTTATCTCAGTGATGATGTAAGCTTTTTACTTGCATTAATGAAGAAAGGTTGCGTTCGATACATATTTGCATTTTGAGTTCTTATTAAGCGGAGACTTCTGGCGACTCTGGGCCCGATCATGAGAAGTTCTACTACTTCCTTATGTTATAATCTTTCTATTTAGTCTTTGCTACTTGATTAATGTTTAGTCATTAGTTATTCCATTTATCGTAAATATTTGTGATATTGATTCATACTATTGTTCAATTAGATTCAGAGTGAAGCCGTGTGATATAATTAAGCAATGCTTTGATTGGAATGAGTGAACTAGTGCCAATAGTAGATTGTTGTTCATTTTGAGTGATGTTACCATAGATACTAGAGATAATTCTAATTAATTTCCACAGGTTGCAATATAGATCATTTTCTATTCAAAAATCCTTTATTTTTGTATGTGTGCTTGTTGTTCAATTACCATTTGTCATTCAATTATTGTTTGTTGTTCAATTATTGTTTGTTGTTCAATAGAGATTGTTGTTTATTTTGGATTACCATAGATCAACATTGCTGTTAAATAATTATAGTTCCCTTCCTTAATTGAGTAAGTTAGCCTTAAGTCTATTTGAACATTCCCAAGTGTGACTCTTATTTGCATTCAGTTTCATTTGATTTCGGAACAAGTTGAATAGAATTACAGAGTGGTTTAAGAGTATTTCTTCCATAGTTAGTTCTTTCCAGAATTGGGTGGATTGAATTGAAGAATTAGTTATTAGTGATCACAATGATTCATCATTAGATAACCTCTAGATTCACTGCATATACTGTGCTGACACTCTTGAGATAAAAATATTTACCTCGGGTAGACAATTAATGTAGGAATTAAGATTGCTTAAAAGGAGACATCTTAGTGCACCAACATTTTGGCGTCGTTTCTGGGGAGAGTGTTTCAAGTGATTGTTTTTATTTTTGCTGTGAAAGAATTGGGTTTTAAAAATGGAAGGTAAGAACCTGCATACCTAGCAAGTAAAGTGCTTGCTTACCAGCCTGCTTTTCAGCAAAATCTTAGAGGTTAAATAGGAATTTGTTTTTATGAATGACTAGGAATAGAAAAATAGAAAAAGAGCATAATCCTCCACCAAAACCCACAAAACCCAAAGGATCAGTGAACCTTGGGAGAATGAATTTTATAGACAAAATCATAAGAAGAACAGAGTCTCAAGCGTCAGTAGGATTCCAGGCTATACCTGGAAAAGGTTCTACTATTATCCCTCAAGAAGCAGGCTCACCATATGCAGCTTACGCTGAGATTCAAAGCCAAGTAAGAGGATCAGAATAGAGTCTTCGAGCTACAATAAATTTACATTCTGATCCTATACAACAGGAAAAATCTTGTAACTTACGAGAAGGAAAAGGAGAAACTAGTGGGACTGCTAAGGCAGAAGCACAGCGATTTGAATAAGGATCTCTTCAGATCCCAGATCTAGGTAGTGATGCAAAGCCAACTCGGGTTGCTAACTCTCCACTTACTCAAGAAGAACCCCTTGAAGTCCATGAAGATTATTGGCGCATCTTTGACCAAATGGTAGATCAGCCACATCAAGGTCAATCCTTGACACTAGAGTACCCCAGAGTCAACCAAGTGGCCAATGGCCCCGTGAAGGCTATTCCTCTGCAAAGCATCCCAACTTTCCATGGGATGATCACAGAGGATCTTGATGCTCTCCTGTTTGAGTTTGATGTCCTTTGTAGAGGGTATGACTATACCAACAACCCCCAAAAGCTAAAACTATTCCCTTCCACTTTGAAAGGAGCATCCTTAAGATGGTTTATGGGTCTAGGTGGGTGAACTATTAATTATTGGGATGAGATGAAAACCTCCTTCCTCAAAAGATACCAAGACTTTTGTAAGACTAGGGAACTGAACAATGATATTTTTAAGCTGACTACAAAAGATAGTGAAACATTGGAAGAATATGTAAAACGATTTAATTATAATTTGCAGAGGTCTCCACACACTGCCCTACCAAAAGAAGTCCTAAGAGCTATCTTAATTAAAGGAATGAAAGAGGAATGGGTAGAAACTCTAAAGTTAACGGGAAAAGGAGATATTTCTCAGGAATATTATGATGGAATTATTCATTTGTGTATCAGGTGTTCACGAGGAAGCACACGCATAGGGGCAGGAAGTCGAGATCCCATGAGCAGGGGAAGAAAACCACATAGTGGAGGCATAACATGGATGGAAATCAATAACCTCATGGAAGATTTTAAGACAGACATCCTGGGCACTCTCACAATGCAACTGTACATCCTACAGGCTAAACAAAAATAGGCCTTAGCATAACAAAATTTGGCCATCTTCTACCCACGTTGTCGAAAGAAGCACAACCAATGGGAATGTACATTGGACATGGTGTAGATGTGCGCTATCTGTACTAAATATCACACCACTGAACAATGTCCATCATTATCGGGGTTGAAAGTAGTATTCAAGGAAGTAGAGGAAGAAACAGAATCGATATATCTGATGAACTAGCGACGACAGTGGCAAGCTAAACCTACAGGTATGTCACAAGATGCACCCCAATTCTTTCCTTCCTCATAGTTTAATCAACAACAGAACCTTGGGGCAGCTTGGCAAGGCCAATCATCCTACCCAAATTGGTAAAGCCTGCCATTCCCTATGACATCCTGGCCAACATAATCTTTTCCGGGAAATGGCTGGCCAAATTCTCCTTTTACTCCTGTTTGGCAAGGCAATCCCTATCAATCCCAGTGGCCTACCTCCACCTCTCAAAATTCAAACTAGTCTACAAATTGGCAGCAACCTCTGGGGATATCCAATGTACCCATGGGGACAGGCCCTCAACCTCAACCTACACTATCAACTTCGTATACATTACAACATAATTTTCAACCTCTTTTGCGCCCACAGTTGCTAGCTCAGCCAAACCCGAATCCTAATAACAAACTGGTCTAGTTGGTACAGATTATTGAAAACCCAGAGTATGAGATTGAGTAGAAAGAATGTAATGAGCTCAGATTGAGGTCAGGGCATATCATCACCCCTGAGGAAAATAGGGACAGCCTTCAATTGAAAGTGTAACTCCACCTGTACATATTCCACCACCTGTAATTAATACTGAATCAAAGCAAGGGGAAGAGACAGATCAACATGACGACCCTGAAAAACTTATAGTCACTTCTCCTCCATTCCCCGAAAGATTAACGATACCCAAACCTATTTCCTACCTTGATTTCGATCTTGTAGGGGAACTGAAAAATTTGTGTATTAAGATTCCTCTCCTCTAGGCCATTCAAGACATTCCCATCTATGCCAAAACAATTAAAGAACTATGTGTAAAGAAGCTTGTGAGGAAAGAAAAAATCTCACCCACTATCCATGTTGTAGGAACCTTATCCGATTTACTCTTGGGAGGAGAAACCCCATTAAAGTATGAAGATCCTGGAAACCCCATAGTGACAGTTCAAATATATGGTTTCTCTTTTCCAAATACACTAGTGGATCTAGGAGCCACCATTAATGTCTTAACAGCTGAAAATCATCAAGCACTTGGTATTACAGCCCTAGAACCAACCACCACTTTATTAAAACTTGCTGACCGATCAGTGGTGAGACCAGAAGGGAATTTACAAGATATCACAGTTTCTGTTGACTCATGGGAATATATAGTAGATTTTCTGGTTATAAACCCAAGGAGTTGATTGGATGGGCATCCTTTGATTCTGGGCCAACCTTGGCTGGAAATAGCTAATGCATATATTGGTTGCCACAAAGGTAGCATGACTATTGCAAAGGGGGATGCCGTAAGAACTCTTGTGTTATATCCTCCTACTAGGCCAAGCTTTCCCATTGTAAAAATATGTAAGCAACCACCAGCGTACCTGGAAGAGAGCATCCGTTCACCACTCATAGTAGCAGAGGCACTGGAAGTTAAAGATCAGACTGACGATGACGTTATCAATAATTTTATAGATCATCCAACTAATGTGAGCAATGTACAATGTCAGATGCTGAAAGTAATCCTTGATAATGAGGCCATGGAAGATCCTTTGAAGGATACAGAGGACCAACATATTCAGATGACTATTGTTCATAACAGAAAACCGTTGAGATCGAGCCAGGAAAAGTTCTAAATATTAATGATAGTCTGGATAGTGAACAGTAGCAGAAGCTTATCCATGTATTACAGAAAAATAAAGGGGCTTTTGCCTGGGATTATCCTGATATGAAAGGAATAGACCCATAGCTATGTATGCACCACATCTATAAAAATAAGGATGCTCGATCCATTCGGAAGCCTCAATGGAGGTTGAACCCACACCTCAAAGACATTGTGAAAGAGGAATTACAGACGCTGTTGGATGTAAATTTTATTTATCCTATCTCAGATAGTAAATGGGTCTCTCCATTGGTGTTCATCCCTAAGAAAAACGGGAAGTGGCGTATTTGTTTATACTAGCAGGAGCTGAACAAGGAAACACAAAAAGATCACTTCCCCCTCTCATTCATTGATCAAGTCCTAGATACGTTGGCATGGAAGCAGATCTTCTCCTTTTTAGATAGTTTAAGTGGCTACAATCAAATTCAAATTGCCCCTGAAGACCAGGATAAAACAACCTTCACTTGTCCCTGGGGCACATTCGCATATAGGGTACTTCCATTTGGCTTCTGTAATGCCCAAGTGACGTTCAAGAGAGTTATACTCAGCATCTTTGTTGATTTAATAAATGAAGGACTCGAGGTATATATGGATGATTTCACTCCATATGGGGATGACTTCGGCCAAGCATTGCAAACACTAGAAAAGGTCTTAGAACGATGCATTGCTACTAGGTTATGTTTAAGCAATATCAAGTGTCACATGCTGATGACCCAGGACATGATCCTAGGACATTATATCTCTGCAACAGGAATATAGGTAGATCCAACAAAAATACAAGTAATTCTTTTACTGCCTACCCCCTCCACTCAGACAGAGGTACGTAGTTTCTTGGGATATGTAGGTTATTATCTTAGGTTTATTAAAAACTTCTCACAAATTGCTTCACCCTTATATATGGATGATTTCACTCCATATGGGGATGACTTCGACCAAGCATTGCAAACACTAGAAAAGGTCTTAGAATGATGCATTGCTACTAGGTTATGTTTAAGCAATATCAAGTGTCACATGCTGATGACCGAGGACATGATCCTAGGACATTATATCTCCGCAACAGGAATATAGGTAGATCCAACAAAAATGCAAGTAATTCTTTTACTGCCTACCCCCTCCACTCAGACAGAGGTACGTAGTTTCTTGGGATATGTAGGTTATTATCTTAGGTTTATTAAAAACTTCTCACAAATTGCTTCACCCTTATATGCTCTAACTGGAAATGTTGATTTCAGTTCGTCTCACAAATGTGACACAGCCTTTGCAGGTTTAAAGAAATTAATATCAACAGCACCGGTAGGACATGGACCAAACTAGGAGTTTCCTTTCAACATATCCACGGACGCATCAAATGTAGCTATAGGCGCTGTCCTCGGCCAGGAGGAGGACAACAAACCTTATGCTATATATTATATTAGAAAAAATCTCACTTCTACAAAATTTAATTATACAGTGACAAAAAAAGAATTCTTAGCTGTTATTTATGCAATAAACAAATTTAGACACTATATAACTGGATACCAAGTCTTTTTGTACACTGATCACTCTACCATTTGGTATCTAGCCAATAAACCTATCACAAATGGTCGAGTAACACAGTTGCTATTGATTTTACAGGAGTTCGACATTACTATTAAAGATCGTCCGGGGAAGGATAACCCAATTGCTGATTTTTTATCTCGAATCCTGAAGTTGAATGATCCACTAGTACTAGATGACCAATTTCCATATGAACACTTGTTTTCTGTGGTAGTAAAGACACCATGGTACGTAGATGTGGCAAATTATCTAGCAGTAGGGAAGCTACCCAAACATTTGACGACAAGAGAAAGAAAACTGATCATTCAACGCAACGTTCGGTTCTCTTGGATAGGCGGATATCTTTTTCATACAAGGGCCGACATGTGTATACATAGATGTATCCGTAGGGATGAGATCCATGACATTATGAAGGCTTGCCATGATGAGGCTTGTGGGGGAAATTTCGCAAATCGAAGGACAGGACATAAGGTATTACAGATGGGTTATTATTGGCCCACTATTTTTAAGGATGCTAAGAAATATGCCCAGGCCTGCGATAGCTACCAAAGGATGGGTCGACCTAGCCAATATGATGAAATGCCTCTGCAACCCAATTAGTCATATAGCCCTTTGAGCATTGGGCATTGGACATCGTGGTTCCCTTCCATCCACCATCCAATCAAAATGCCTATATACTAGTAGCCACAAATTATGTGACAAAATGGGTGGAAGTAGTAGATTCACCAAGAAACACAGAGGAAGCAGTGATTAACTTCCTTTTTGGGCTATTCGTGCGGTATGGATTACCGCAAGAAGTGATCACAGATGGGGGAAAGAAATTCACAAGGCACAAGATTACTGCCACTCTCAGAAACCATCATATTGCGCATAGGATCACTTCTCTGTATCACTCACAGGCGCACAGGCAGGTTGAAAGCACCAATAAGGTTATAGAAGCGATTCTGACCAAGACAGTCTCAACACACCGCAAGATTGGGATGCTAGACTGCCAAAGGCCTTGTGGGCCTATCGTACGACTTGGAGGAATACTATTGGATACTCTCCATGCCAACTTGTGTTCGGTAAAGAACTAATTTTTCCAATCGAATTTGAAATAAAGACTCTAAGAAAAACCCAGGAAGTGGGGCTGGATTTAACAGAAGCCCAAACCAAGCGACTTCAACAGATCAACGAACTAGATGAGGCTCGACTGCTTACTTTGCAATAGACTGCAATAATTCAGCAACAAAGGGAAAAATGGCATGACAGCCTTATCAAGAAGAAAATGTTTCAAAAAGGGGATTGGGCACTCCTGTACAATTCCAGATTCCAAGATTTCCCAGGCAAGTTGCAAACAAGATGGCTCGACCCTTACGAGATTCAAGAAGTGCATAATAATGGTACTCTTACCTTGACTACCATCGACGAATCTGGCCATTCTTTTAAGGTAAACGGGCACCGAGTGCACCCCTATCATCAACCATTTACCAAGGATTCTTTTTGCGAACAGGTACGCAAGGACCCCTCCATGCAAATTTTAGCTGCAAGGAATGAGGACCCAACAACTTTTCCTTCAAAAAATTGAAATTTCTTTAGAAATTGTAAATAATGTACATATTCTTTTTAATTGAGATTAGGCATTACCATGTAAATATGATTTTTTTTTTTAGGGAAGCTTCACAAAGTTTGGAAGTTTTTTTTCCGTTTTTTTGGTTTTGTTGTCCAAACAATTGAACGCTTGCAATTCAATTGATTGAACGACACAATTGTTTCTTTTTGTTTTTCATTGTTCAAACAATTAAATGACTCTCGTTCAATTGATTGAACAACACATTTTGTTTCTTTTTGTTTTCACTGTTCAAACAAATTGAACGACTGCCGTTCAATTGATTGAAGATCACATTTTGTTTCTTTTTGTTTTCGTTGTTCAAACAAATTGAACAACTGCGTTCAATTGATTTAACAAAACATTTTGTTTCTTTTTGTTTTAGCTGTTCAAACAAATTGAACGATTGTCGTTCAATTGATTGAACAACACATTTTGTTTCTATTTGTTTTCGATGTTCAAACAATTTGAACGACTGCCATTCAATTGATTGAACATCACATTTTGTTTCTTTTTGTTTTCGTTGTTCAAACAATTGAACAACTGTCGTTCAATTGATTAAACAACACATTTTGTTTCTTTTTAAATTCGTTGTTCAAACAATTGAACGATTTTTGTTCAATTGATTGAACAACACATTTCGTTTTTATTTGATTTTGTTGTTCAAACAAATTGAATGACTATCGTTCAATTGATTGAACAACGCATTTTGTTTCTTTTTAATTTTGTTGTTCAAACAATTGAACGTCTGTCGTTCAATTGATTGAACCACACATTTCGTTTTTATTTAATTTCGTTGTTCAACAATTAAATGACTTCCGTTCAATTGATTGAACAACACATTTCGTTTTTATTTGATTTCGTTGTTCAAACAAATTGAACGACTGTCGTTCAATTGGTTGAACAATACATTTTGTTTCTTTTTAATTTCATTCTTCAAACAATTGAACGACTGCTGTTCATTTGATTGAATAACACATTTTGTTTCTTTTTAATTTCGTTGTTCAAACAATTGAACGACTACCGTTCAATTGATTGAACAACACATTTTGTTTCTTTTTAATTTCATTGTTCAAACAATTGAACAACACATTTCATTTTTATTTAATTTTGTTGTTCAAACAATTGAATGACTGTCGTTCAATTGATTGAACAACACATTTCGTTTTTATTTGATTTCGCTAATCAAACAAATTGAACAACTATTGTTCAATTGATTGAACAACACATTTTGTTTCTTTTTAATTTCG
Organism: Pinus tabuliformis; assembly: GCA_031772625.1. NCBI lineage: Eukaryota > Viridiplantae > Streptophyta > Pinopsida > Pinales > Pinaceae > Pinus > Pinus tabuliformis. Next base: position 592,162,334 of record CM062818.1, read on the forward strand.
TTTTTCAAACAATTGAATGCATGTCGTTCAATCGATTGAACAACACTTCTTGCTTTTGTTGATTTCACCATTCAAATGATTAGACGATTGCCATTCAATCTATTTAACAACACCTTTTTATAGGGTAAATTGTGAGTTTTTCTCATTTTTTTTTTTATAATCATTATGTCATTTTCTCTTTTTCTTTTATTGAGAATCAACACCATTTGAATTGATTTGTGCCTCTTCTAAGAAAAAAATGGTAATAATAATGTCATTATGACTTATAAAGCCTTTTGATGGTTATCTTTATTCAGAAGCTAATACAGTGTATCTTTAGAATGACTGCCTGAACATCTTTTCTTTTGGACACATCATAAAATGATTCATTATTCTTAATCCATGCTGGCTTATGTTTATACTTCCAAATGGATAAAACTCATTGATATGATGATAAGGGGATAAGAGTATAAAACTTTCATTGGCATCTTTTTACTTCTTACACCATCCCTGACTCTTAAGGAGCAAATGAGCCTCCCTCTTTTTACAATAAGAATTGCAAAAGAAAAATGGAAATAGTGAAATATGAAAATGCTCAAAATATTGTCTTAAAGAGGATAGGGGGTCTCATCATGAGCCAACCTACCATGATCATAAGTATGTAACAAGTGACATTCCAATTTGGCCACCAAACCAAGGTAATGACCTTCTTGATAATTAAAAATGTCAGAAGAACAAGGGGTCTCATCACGAGCCAGCCTGATCACTTTGTTACACCCTGGTGAATGGCACTATGGTTATCTGGTCACCATGCCAGCATAGCGGTCTCTTTATGACAAGAAAATAAGAATTAATTGTAAAGAGGACTCTGGCTCATTTGGGGGGTTAAAAAGAAACCCTGTCGAGGCTATGAATGCCTGCTAGTAGCAGCGGCTCTGCTTGTGGTATTGGAGTATCACCTTATATTTCCATATGCCCTTTAGCTCTTATAACCTATGGAGTTGTTTCTAAAGAGAATTTCCATTTGAACAAGCACTCTTACAAGCCAAATTGCATGGTGACTTATATCTATATTCATTATATTCCATATGTCCAATCATTTAATGATAGTCATTTAACACATACCGCCGATTATGCTGATGTTATTAATACCACTCACAGTGAAGATCTTTGACATAATGAATTAAAATTGTTGTTTTTATTTGATTCAGCCAATTCACATCCAACGACGGATATTGCTTTAATTGTTTTACCGATTTGTGTGTTCTGTTTTTTTTGAATGGTTGTCAACATTTATTTATCATCAATGTATTTGCTTGCTTTTCACGTGCTGAAAGGACGTGGACGCCCTTTTCTTGTCAAAGGCGGGATGGCCTGCATGTGCATGGCACATGTCACTGTTATGGATAACTGTGTAAAAATCATTCGAATTAACTCTGGAGTATGAACCGCATGATGAGTATGAATGTGTAATAATTAGTAGGTATTTCCGATTGGACGAAGAATGACAACCATTATGGCGGGCATGCGAACTTATGATCTTGTGTTAAGTATGGCTGACGGGACAAATGACTTAACTAAATATAATAATAATCTTCCAAACAACGTCATTTCTCTATTAATTGTTGTAACATACTCCATTGTTGTTTGAATTATAGAAGTAAAACACAATTGCATACAGGTGAACCAGCCATAGGAGTAGCAACCATGGGCGAAAGAGCTATTCGGAGTGAACCTCCAGTGCTTATGGTATCGGATCAAGCTCATGCAATTCTCGAGCGCGCTGGCTGGCTGCAGTATTTAAACAGATTGCAGGGATTTCATGAGGAGCTAACACTGGAATTTCTGCAGAATCTGCAAAACGGTAGCACAGTGGTAAAAGGCAGAAGTATGACGGTTTCTGAAGAAGTCCTAGCCAAAGTCACTGGACTTCCGGTAGAGGGGGAAAAATGGACAGATAAACACATCCTTTTATACAGTGCAATTAAAGTATTCTAAGATCCGAGCGAGCGGCTAGTACGAACAGGGAAAGGAATTCATCCTTCAGCGTTAAAGCAGTTGTGGCAAGAATTGGCGGTCATCATCCAAAGATACATTACCTGTGACAGTCGACACGATGTGGTAAAGCCCCAACAACTGAAACTTCTAGCCATTTTAAAACAAAGAATTTCAGTTAATTTGCCGTTTTATCTAAATTCCCTATTACATGATGTCGCCTGATGAGTTAGGATAGCTAAAGACCCACACAGTGTAGTCATTCATCATGGATTGATTAAATTAATTATCACAAATAGACTGGCCCAGCAATAGTTAACATGGGATAGTATCGTAAATCCTACTTTGGCTCCACCCCCAGAAAATGTGGTAACAGGGCAACAAGGGCCAAGAACCCCAGGTCCGATAAGAACACTAAAGAGAAATAATTCATATGTGCCCTTGAACCCAGCAAAGCGTAGGCGCTCTGTGCGAGTGAAAGCCCAGTGACGCATCCCAATTCAAACAGATGAGGTCGAACCATCCCGCACACCACCTCCTAGTCTGCAAAATCCCCCTTTGCAAGACTATGAGGAGGAAGTGGCCAGGGTATTGGAAAGAATGGGAATCCTTTCAGAGAATAGAGAATAACCAAGGAGCATTGAAGAGAAAAATTGCACCCCTAACCAGTCTGCCATTGCCGGCAGCCCTGGTCATGAGCAAACCCCGCCATTCACTGATGCCATGGAGGAACAGAGGGAATCGATTCCTTCTATGGAAACACCACTCGAAGCCGAGGTACATGAAGGGGAAGCCATCAGAGAAGAAATTTAAACTGTAGGAACCGGTCCAGTGGACCCCCCAGTTGAAAGAAACCCTGAAGATGAAACCCTAGGGGATGCCAATCAACCAGGTAATACTCTCTTTTATAAGTCCCCTGAGGACGAGGTCTACCCAGGAGAAGACCCGAAGAATGATAATTGTTCAAGAGACACCATTGCATTGGGGTCTCTTGAAAAATAAATACATGATAACGAGAAGCTAGAAGGTGAAGCTCCACCAGGAGACACAGTTCCAATAAGAACCATCCTGATGCTGACATAGTACTACCTATACAAGAACTAGAGGATAACGCATCTAACCCACTGTCATATGGAGGTCCCAGAGTAAAGAAGTCCTACATAGACAGGCTCAAAAAAATGCTCAAGAAGTATAGAAGACAAAAGAAAGTAATCAGGCAGCTGAAACATTGGTTAAAAGAGGCAACCAGAACCAGGAAATTGAAAGTGGAAATGGAAACCGCAAGAACACAGACAGAATAATGTTCTAGAAAGGATGCTGAGACTCAAACAGAGTTTCTTGTGGTCTGTCCAAAAGAAACTCAGACTGAGCCATGTCTGGTAGAAGACACTGAAATGCAAACTGAGGACCCCTGTGTCTTTTCGCAAGAGACCCAAACGGACCACCCCACTATGGATATTGTTGTCCAAATAGATGTTGAAGAAGACGTTCGAATTGATTGCATAATTCAAGAGGCAGCTGAAGCTGCTGTGCAGACTGATCCTACGGAGACCCAAGATGGAGAAGCCAAAATAGATGAGACACCCGCTTACACTCCCTTGGTAAGAGAGGTTGTCATCAGAAGGTTGCAGAATGAGCTACTGACGGTTCAACAGGAATTGGCTCAACACAAAGAAAAGATGGCCCCCGTGCAAGAACATCAAGGGTTGAGGAAGAAGTTTGAAGCACTTACCGTGACTGAAGATGAGACCTTTGCTCATTATAAGGTTGAGCAAAAGAAGGATGAAAGATTAAAGGGTAAATTGAAAAAGGCTAGAGATAAAATGGAGACCGTCTTCTCTCTTTATTCAGACACCCTATTGTGCCGAGCCCCTGCTACAAACTATGACTTATTCCTCATGGAAATATTCCTCCTACTAAAAGTCAAAGCAACTAAGGCTGGCAAACCAGTAGAGATCAAAACCACCCTGGACTTTATCAAATTCTTCAAAGAGCACGATGAGAAGGTTCAACGCCTTCGCTGTGAACTTTATATGCATAATTTCTTTTTAGAAGATGACAGGGATAGCCACCCTGGCCCCTTTATAGGAGATGTCCAATTTTAGGCATTCCTCTCATTTGCTACCAACCAACTCAAGTGGGCCAAGGCTCACAATACTTTCAGAAGATGTGAGTATGGCATTGACCTATGGGTCAGAGGGGAGCCTACACAGCCATTACATCTATTTGTCAGGCATAAATAGTTTATGAAGCAAGCCGGTGTTGTAGGAAAATTGGGGCCATTCCATACCAATATCATCCAGGCTGGAAAGGAATATTTCCAATACATTAAGGGAGAAGCCTTGTTTGCATCAAGATATAGGTGGGAAGTCTCCAGCAACACTGTGAGGAACTAAGAGCCATTTGGATATCAAAACTTCAAAGTTGCCTCCTTTTGTTTCTATAAATAAAGTAATATGATTTTAACGATGGGGCCTGATTGGATCGGATGTCGTTACAGATCCCCAATCAATGGTATCCTCCCAATCAATACCGCAGTGACTATGATTTGAAGTATCAAGAGGAAACCCAGGATTTCATTGTCCTTAAGCAAAAAAACGGTTTCAGGAATTACAAGGGGGAGGTATATCCTGCTTATTCCCTAACTTAGTTGCAGCTAAACTACTGAATTTCATGTGGACATGCAACAAGGTAACCTGGGGAGTATGTTGGGTCAGGAAAAAGGTATGTTTTCTCTTCATAAATTTCTTTATCTAACATTCATCCTTATATGATTATCTCTGTTTATAGATTAAAATAAGGAAAATATCAGCTAAAGTTGGATGAAATCATTTGGTGACAAAAAAGGCAAATCTAGCACAAGAAAATAATTTTTTACTATCCTTGTGTGCAGAAGATGTGGACTGAGAAAAAGTCGTTCAGTTGACAGAGTAGCACGAGGCCGTAAAAGGGAAACTACAATGTCTTTGGCAGACAAGGCAGTGGGAGATCAACCTGAATGATGCTATTTTATGACACAATCAGATTATGTATTGTGAAATCCTCAAGATCCCCTGATCCTGAGGATTCGCTTTTATCTAGTTACTCTTTTATGTTATATATAGGGCCGAAAGGCAAATGGAGAGAGTCAGACTTTGATAATCTGTAATTATTCTTTTTGAAGACATATAACACTGTTATCTCAGTGATGTTGTAAGCTTGTTACTTGCATTAATGAAGAAAGGTTGCGTTTGATACATATTTGCATTCTGAGTTCTTATTAAGCAGAGGCTTCTGGCGACTCTGGGCCTGGTCACGAGAAGTTCTACTGCTTCCTTGTGTTATAATCTTTCTATTTAGTCTTTGCTACTTGATTAATGTTCAGTCATTGGTTATTCCATTTATCATAAAGATTTGTGATATTGATTCATACTGTTGTTCAATTAGATTTAGAGTGAAGTCGTGTGACATAGTTAAGCAATGCTTTGATTGGAATGAGTGAATTAGTGCCAATAGTAGATTGATGTTCATTTTGAGTGATGTTATCATAGATCCTAGAGATAATTCTAATTAATTTCCGCAAGTTGCAATGTATATTATTTGCTATTCAGAAATCCTTTATTGTTGTATGCGTGCTTGTTGTTCAATTACCATTCTTTTTTCAATTATTTTTTGCTGTTCAATTACCATTTGCCGTTCAATTACTGTTTCATGTTCAATAGAGATTGTTGTTTAATTTGGATTGCCATAGATCAAGAACGTTGTTAAATAATTATAGTTCCCTTCCTTGATTGAGTAAGTCAGCCTTAAGTCTATCTGAACATTCCCAAGTGTGATTCTTATTTGCATTCAGTTTCATTTGATTTTAGAACAAGTTGAATAGAATTGCAGAGTGTGTTAAGATTATTTCTTCCATAGTTAGTTCTTTCCAGAATTGTGTGGATTGAATTGAAGAATTAGTTATTAGTGATTGCAACGATTCATCATTAGATAACTTCTAGATTCACTGCATATACTGTGCTGACGCTCTTGACATAAAAAGACTTAACTCGGGTAGACAATTAATGTAGGAATTAAGATTGCTTAAAAAGAGACATCTTATTGGGTCTACTAAAGGTTTTTTCCATCGTGATCACTGGCTGTAGTAAGTGATACAGCTCCTGAAAGTCCTTCGCCTTGAAGGTTAGAAGTTGTATTCCACTGAAACTTCTCAACACCATGGTATCTGGATCGGTATACGAGACAATCCAGTGGATCATGTTTGCGCATGGAAATGCGGGTTACCTACATGCAATATGGTACAAGCCAGAATTGTGAATGTTGACATAAACCCTGCGGTCTTGCAAATTTTCCTCAAATGTGCCTGAGAATATATCATTGATGTCCTACAATTTCATCTTTATGTCCCTGTCTATTAACAACTTGGTGTCTTAATAGATGGCCAAGCTCATAGACACTTGTTCAACTACATCTCCAATTGCGCTCCCGATGGTGTCCTTTGACCTTGCTCTCTTGGAGGCCATTATACCTATATTGCTGAGAGACGGAAAAAAACCTGTGATACCTGGAGACATAGAAACACTCATGGCAAGAAATCTGTAAATTGAAAACCAAAACAACTTTGATGACTGGCATGCAACATACCCGGGTGACTGACTGGGAAGGTTGCGTAATTTTCACCGAGAGGCTGTGAGACTAACTGCTAGAACTGTGTAGGGCATAGTCTAGGATGTCAGGAGGTTGTCTGACTGCTGGAATTGCGCAATTCATATTCCATCCTAGACTGCTAAGGAGAGAAACTACACAATGCACAGTTTCAATCAACAAGGACTGCAAACCAGCAAACTACATTTGTACAGTTTCTAGGGCCAGCAAGGCACTACCTCTTAGAATTGCACAGAGAAAGCCTCAATGCCAGTGTTGGGCCATATTTGTGTAGTTTCTAGGAGGAAGGGTGAATTTTCACTCTCATAAATGTGCATTTCAATTTGGGCAAGGCAAGGTTTGGGCCAAGGCAGCCGAGACCCACCGACGGGGGACTGAAAACATGAAAATTCTGAATGCATGGCAAAGCTGAGTGCAAACAAGAGTGAATGATCATGCATGAAAATAGTTAGTGAAGGATTCAGATAACGAGAAAACAAGCATGTGTATGAAGCGAGTCACCACAACAGTGACCGTTAGTGCATATATAGTGTCATGCATGCGACAACCATGAGATGCAATGAAAAACTTGAAACAATTCTTCTACAAGCTAACGTGCACTAAAATGATAGCAAGTGTTCAACAAAACCAAGAAAACAACATTCGCAAAAAGAGAAATAAAAAAAGCAACAGAAAAGAAGCAAAAGACATGAAAAGTAGACTTACGTAGAAAACGTCAAGCTGAATGTGCCGAATGCTCCTAGATGTGATGTGGGATGTCATAGCTCCAAGATCGATGTGAGGAATGAGATCTGCGGAGTCAAATAAATAAGTTTGATAATATCGAGGCTTATGACATGCATGCCACAAATCTAGGAAAAAGTGACACTTGGCGGGAGGTTTCTAAAACAACGTTTGCATGTAACCTCCAACTGCTAAAAATGGATCCCTAAAATCAAGGGATTCTTTTGCTTTATTTTCTTTTTGTTTTTTTTGGGAAAAAGTAGCCCATGCATGCAAATCAAGATTGTGTAGTCCTAGAGGGGACAAGTCAACCTAGAAGAACATGCAACTGTCTGCAAGCATGGGCATGATATTTGCGTAGTTTATGGGCTAATAAAGTCTGGTTGTCCCTCATGCATTGCAAAATTTTTGGATTGAAGCCCTACCCGTTAGTCAAGATTGTACAATTTTTTAGATGAAGCCCAGTGTTGGGCTACATTGTGTAGTTTTCAGAGGGAAGGCTCGTTGGATGGATTGCGCATTTCTAGAGCCTAGTAGGCAGCCCAGATGGATTGTGCAATTTCCATAGGGAAGGCTAGTTCCCCTCCAGAATTGCACAATTTCTTAGGTGAGCATCACAAACAGAAAATGGTTAATTCCTAGAGTGTCAGCCTGTGGGTGGGAGACAAACAAGTTGACAAGAACAGGCTGGTAAGCCACTAAAACTCAGCTGAAGCATTTTTACTTGGACAGAGTAAGACATGATGATAAGGATGGTTGGTAGGGAGGCTCCAAAACGAAGCTAAGGAAAAATTTTGGAGGGTGGTTGTAGTCGCTACAATACTTGGAAACACATTAGTAGAACTCCATCTCTCTGAATGGACCTTGTTTCGTGAAAAGCAAGTCTAACTCCTCTGGAAGTATTGTTCAGTTCTCTGATCATCTTGGTTTCCACACTAGCTTGATTGAAAGATGTAGCACCTGCCATGCTCTTGGTTGGTCAACACACATTCCAAGCCAAGTCAACACAATTGTTTTGATTGGGGATGAGGGGTATATTGGTGCACAAGCAATATGATAGTCAGAGTTTAAGTTTCATCTCTGGTGTTGCTCCACTACCAGCAGGCCTGAACGGTACCCTGGCGGAGTCACGCAAGAACACAAGCATTACTCCACTTCCAGCAAGCCTGGTGAGTACCCTGGCGGAGTTACTTGCATCACATATCTGCGCGGGAAGCCTTTCTCTTCTTTTGCCTTATTCGTTTCAAAAATTTTCACATTTTCACTTTTTCATTTTCATTTTCTTAGGAACTGTGCATAGCACTTATTTATTTCAGAGATGGAAGAGGGATCCTAACTTATTGAGAGCAAAAGAGGTTATTCCTTTAGAGAAGTATTTTTTATATACCTCTTACATACTTGTTAAGGTTTTCCCTCTCACCTTACTCTACTTGACTGAGCTGACAAAGGTTAACCAAAAAACAACCGACTAGAGTATGTGATACTAGCTAGCACACAAGCGTTGTGTTTTTATCAAGGTTCACTTTGAACATAACGTATTTTCCATTGGTGTATCATCGACTAAAGACAACAAGTTATACATAAAGAGATAAGACAAAAGATAACCAAGAATTGATAACTGCACAAGTCCTCTTGTACTTTACCCTTCTTGTTCCAAGAGTCGCGCATGGCTCATGTGAAACTATCTTACGAACATAAACAAGTAAACATAACAAAACAAAACAAATAGAAGAAGCAAATGCAAAATCAAGAAAGTAAGAAAAGCAAGCCGGTAAGCAAACAAACGACAAATCAAGAAAGAAAACATGCATGCTAGCAAACAAGAAAAAGCAAACAATACTTCTACTCCTAAGCTAATGATGCATGGGTCTGCTCACATAAAGTGATATTTACAATGCAGCCACCGACGCATTGGTTAACCCATGTTGTTGAAGGCATGGTCCGCAAAGATCACAATCAAGCAAACCAAAAAACATGAAATGTATAACAATGAAGGAAAAAACACTTTGAGTTTAAATGCGTCCACAGAAAAGAAAAAGGTGAAAGTTCATGACATGCACTCTGTGGAGCTACCATGGTGCTATGTTATACTACGTGCAAATGTTAAGTATATGCACTTTCTTGATTGTGACATATAAGAAAACGTGAGAAAGATAGATAACTTATGTCGTGCAACTGTTCCTACTGTGTAAGATTCCTCCAATGCAAAAGCGATGGGATCATGTGGTTCGAGTGGAGGAAGCGAAATATGTGTGCTAGATTGATCTTCAATGCATACATATGAGTGATGAGGAGCCTTTTGCGTTTCAACAATTTCCTAATTGTAAGTGAAACCAACCTCAGGACAGCGAGGCCATAACATAACCGTCAGCTTGGGATGAAGTGCCTTGACATCCCATGGGGTTTCGACTTCATTGACAGATAGATCATCATAAATAGGGGGCTTTGAAAGATCAAAAATGATAGAATCATCACCATGATCAAATATAGGGGTAAATAGATAACAAAAACTATGATAAAAAATATCAATAAGTTCATTGGCATCCTCATGATCAAATAAATCAAATAGAGGGGTAAATGAGAAGCAAGAATGTTCACCCTCTACGTTTCCGGAAAAAGAAGATTAAGAATCAAGTGGATTTTCAATGAATAATTGTTCCTCTTTGTTGTCGAATGATGGACTGACAATGGGTGTGTTCTGCGAATGATCAATAGTAGGTGCATCCATGGATGTATTCACACAAGGAAAATCAAAGATAGAAGAATCACCAAAGATGTCAGGAAAAAGCGGAGGAGGTGCGGATAGAAGGAGGTCATCTTTCGCTGCACGTTTATGTTTATGTTCCCAGTCATACTCATCATAAATGACAGCATAGGTTGGTTGTGCAACACAAACTCTCTCAGTGGCTTGATCCTCGTTCACAACAGTTGTAGAGTCCAAAATGGAAGAACACAAGACAATGCAACATAGAGGATCAGCAAAATGCAAAGACGAAGACTAAGGTAACATATGCATGTGACAACCGATGGGCTTCGCAACCAAATCTGCACGAAAATTGAGAGTAGTGATTATTGGAGGATGTGAGAGTTGAACAGACGTGTGTGCATGTTCTCCCAGATCACTTTGTGGTGGTGGAGTTATTTAATGAGGGGAAGAAGGACAGTCACTTGTGACGGTGACTGTGTCTGCTTGTGATTACGCAACTCCATCACCGAAGTATGCTGAGTGGTGTTTGAACTTCAACTTCATCTTGGGATATAATGATTTGTGAAGGAAATATTCAAATCTATCACAAAGATATTGGAATTTCATTTGGTTTTTCGGAGCTTCAAATTGAAGTACACAGAGGCGTTGCCAAAAATCCATATGCGATTCTTGCGGAGTTTTCCATTGTTTTAACAGTTTTTTATCAAGAGCTTTATGATCAAAATGATGGAAAGTAGATTCAATTAGATCACAGAATTGCTCATGTGAGTACAAGCAATCGTGAGGCAGGTTGCAGCACCATTGTTTTGGGGATTCGCAAAGTGCATGTGAAAGAAGCATGTTAACCACATCTTCACCAAACTCCTCCACATCCTTTAACGAATGCGAGGAAATCATGTAATTGATTAGGCCATGCCACTTTACCTTCACCATCGTATGTGAATTCTGACAAGAGATCATAAAACTCCCTCGTGATGTCAAGAGATTGAGCACTGGACAAACATTGTGAAGGGAGGAGTCTAACAATATCCATGACAAATGTGTGAAGGTTCAAAAAAGGATGTTAAGAATCAACTTGTCATCTGGCCCTCCTTCTAGCATCAAAAATGTTCACAGTAATGGACCCACCAACATGTCGGGGGATCTCCCGGGTAAGAAGTCCCAACTAGACCTGATACCATTTAGTGTAGGAGTCCCAGCAGTGGGGTAATACGGTATCACCTTGACTGCGGTTGTGTGCAAAGGTAAGTAAGATGTCCTTGTTGGTAGAAAGGGTGTGACATTCACAGCAAGTTAAGGAAGGTGCATGAAAGGCTCTAACACATGGAACAAGGGATGAGTGTGTTGCTTAGAAGCCTGTGATAGCATGCAGCTTGAAAGGGAAGACACGAGCAACAAGACATCACAAGCTAGAAAGCAGGTTAGCCGATGATCCAAAGTGATGGTTATACCAACAACACATTTCGATAAGATTCATACAAACATATATAGAATAGTCCATACATACATGCGTAAATAACAACTACATATATCATTAGAGTAACCAAGATAGCTGAACTACAAAAACAACATATGCATGAGATGTGCTAGCTTTGTTATATTAAGAAAGCGAAAGATCCAATCATACAAATGACCATGACCAACCACTAGTCCCAACAACAAAATGTTATAGTCACTGCCACCTACTCCTCTAAAGAGATGTACTAGCTTTGCACTGTGGAGAAGCCAAGGCTTGTTACAATACACTCCAAGATTTCTCTAAGATACAGCTATAGTAATCTTGGCTCCCAAAATCATGTATAATTAATTATGAGGTTCTATAAATAGAAAAGGGTAGGTTGACCCTTGACATTCTCCTTTGTGATTCTTCACCTACCCTCATGACTCTTCAACTACTACATGACTATTACATCCTACTATCGACACTTGGTTTTTCACTGTTACAAAATGTTTACATTACAATATGCACATGTACCCATGTGAGAAAAGAATAGGCTTGATTAAGCCATGCAATATATCACTAAGACTCGGACAGTTGGGGGAATACCAAATATTCGACATCCTCGCAATGATTGATGGTGGCGAATTGATGCCAATATTGGTAGTCTGTGATGGTGTCTGTGTACACTATGGTGACATCCGTCTGAAAGTGAACTCTTGCCTCTGTTGCATCTGGGTACACTGATTAGGAACCTCTGTCCAACTCATCTGATAACACGTGCATCATAGTCTTAAGTGCAGCCAGACCAGCAACATACTGATGCATAATGTCTACACTGATCTCCAAGTTTGTATTGGTGGATATGCGCATCAACTCACCAAAGTACATGTCCATCTCTAATCGGACTTGGTTCTTTGACTTCACCTCGGTGAGTGTGCCAATGGATTGGATCACTTGTGTGCGCATAATGGCATCCATGCTTCTGAACACCCGTGCATGTGAAGCCTGCAAACTGGTGATGAGCTGCGGGAGTTCCTCATAGTTCTAGATCCAACTCCAGATGTGTGCCTTCAACTCTATTTCCTTTGGCTTCATTATCCTTGGAAAATTCAATGGGGATCCTTTGTACCTCATTGTCCATGTTTACATGTGATTGATAACAGTGTGCAGATTTGACAAGATGCATGCTCTCCTAGCATAGTGCTATTGCTAACCATTTAGATGGGCAACTAACTTATGCATGATGACGAATTTGGAGTACAACATTTGCATGACTGTCTCGAGAAACAATACTTCATCCAGTATCGCTCTCTTCAACTTTACTCTGGCACATGTTGTAACTTGTTCTCCTCCCTGCTTGGTCGCTTGTAACTCCTTAGCCATTCGCTCTGGTGGATTCAGAATATGCTTTGGTAGCATCGGATAATGTTGTTGGATTCTTGCGTACATCGTATATAATCACTCATTATTCAACTACGTAGGAGATATATGGACATCTGGAGAGGGCACTCTGCGTGACTACATAATTCTGTGTTGTGACTTGTCAAAAGATATGTTGTGCATCTCCTCTTCTCGATTTCCTTCAAGGATCTATGTGTCTCCTTGATTGCTTGGGACTTGATCTACTTCCTATCTAGTGAAGCCAGTGGGGTGACCTCTTGGTCTTCAAGCATGAGGTCAATATATGATTTGACTCTGGCTGAACCATATCCATGTCCAATTGCTCTAGCATCTATTCAATCTCTTGAGCTAAGTCTCGCTCCTGCGATTGCTTACCCTGACTCCTCTGTGCCAGCTACTCTGATGAGTCTATAACCTATATGGGCACAATTTAATCAATCTGTGCATGTTTCGCCTCCTACTATACCTATTCTTGATGTGATTCCTTCTCTCTTCTATGCAACTCCTGTTCTTCCCTCAGTTACTCCTTCAACTCCTACAACACCTTTTCTGTTTCCTCCATCCTCTGTTTCTCTCTTTGCCTTTGTATGATCCTCCTGTCATGTTGTCGACTCTTAGCCTCAATCTCCAAAGCTACTTTCAACACAAGTGGATCTGCTTTCAACTTGTATTTTTGCTTTTCCTTTGCACTGTCAACAGCCTTCCTCTTTCCTTTTTCATGTGCAGGTCTGCTACCCTCTGCTGATTCTGCTCTCTAAGATGTTGCTTCCTTCTACTTTGCCAACCATTCTACAACTATGTTGACCAGTTCATTGAGCCTGGAGAAGTGATTAAAATATATCCATGGGTCTTCCTTAGGCCAATGACATGCCCCGTGGATCTAAGGATGTTGCACTCTCGCATAGCAGTGCTTCACTAAGCATTGCGGGTCATACAGATTAAAAATTCTAGTATCGAAGTTGAATCTTTTGAATTCCTCTGTCTTAGCCTCAGCATGCTTGAGATTCTAAATCTCATACAACCTAATCGGCAAAGGAAGATCGGTCCAAGGTGCCTTCTTCTTCCTGTGCAGTCTCGCTGACAACCCTGTTGAGATGTGATATGACACGTCTTGCATGACGAGCTTGTCCATGGCAAACTTCGGTAAAGTATGCAGAGCCTTCTCCATGTTTTACATCCGTATGAAGGTGCCAAGGGGTGAGGCATACCAATCTTCTATGTCTATCAATGCCTCCATCATTGCGTAAGAAATGAAAGGTGCATCCTGCTCCAATATTATTTTTTACACCATAGAGACAAAGTGGTCTGACAAGTGTATGATAACTCCACGGAAGATGCTTTTGAAGAACAATTTTCAATAAGTGTGTGTAGAGGTTTCCGAAGGTGTCGATGCCCAACCCAAGCCTGGGAACTACTAACGGGCATAGACTACATCCAGTGTGTAAGCGGACATGTATATCTTCGCTTTTTGACCCTTCAGAGGATGTCGGGCTTCTGTTACATGTTCCTTCAACCTGAGACGTAACATGTTGGACCAGTTGCAAGGTATTCCTTCACTCGCCAGTTGATCCATCACGATCACCCAACTATGCGGTAAGGTTTTTGTTCTATCTTGGTCATCTAAGTGGCATAAAAATATGATCAAGAGTTGATATGCCTTCCGCAGTATCTTCGTCTTATAAACCTAGCTAGGTTTTATCCTGAACTTGGCTGGCTCTTTCACCCATCTCTTCAAGAAATCTCTTGATTTGGCACTGTTGTTGGGTCTGCTGAAGGGTTTTTCCATTGTGATCATCGGATATGGTAAGTGATACATATCTTCAGAGTCCTTCACCCTGAATGTTGTAAGTTGTGTTCCACGAACACTTCCCAAAACCATGGTCTCTTGATCGGTATGTGAGACAATCCAGTGGATCATGTCCGCGCATGGAAACGCGGGATACCTGCATGCAATCCGGTACAAGCCAGACTTGTGAATGTTGACATAGACCTTGCAGTCTTCCAGATTTTCCTGAAATGTGCCTCAGAAGTTATCAATGATGTCCTACCATTTCATCTTGATATCCTTGTCTATGAACAACTTGGTGTCTTCATAGATGGGCAAGCTCGTAGACACTTGCTCAACTGCATCTCTAATTGCGCTCTCGACGTTGTCCTTTGACCCTGCTCTCTTGGAGGCCATTATACCTGTACTACTAAGAGACCGAAAAACACTTGTGATACCTTGAGATATAGTAGCACTCATGGCAAGCAATTTGTTAGTTGAAAACAAAAACAACTTTGAGGACTGACATGCAACATACCTCGGTGACTGACTGGGAAGATTACACAATTTTCACTGGGAAGCTGGGAGACTGACTGCCAAAACTGTGCAAGGCATAGTCCAAGCTATCAGGAGGCTTACTGACTACTAGAACTATGCAATTTACAGTCCAGCTTGGCCTGTTGAGGACTAAAACTGCGCAATACACAGTTTTAGTCAGCAAGGACTGCAAACCAACAAACTGCATTTGCGCAGTTTCTAGGGCCAGCAAGGCACTGCCTCTCAGAATTACGCAAAGCAAGACTAGAGGCCAGTGCTAGGCCAGATTTTTGTAGTTTCTAGGAGTAAGGGTGAGCCTTCACTCTAAAAAAATGTGCATTTCCAGTCGGGCAAGGCAAGGTCTGGGCCAAGGCAGTCCAGACCCGCCGATGAGCAACTGAAAACGTGAAAAGTTTGAATACATGGCAAAGCTGAGTGAAAATAAGAGTGAATGATCATGCATGCAAATAGTGAGTGCGGGATTCCAAAAATGGGAAAACATGCATGCCTATGAAGCAAGTCGCCTCAATGGTGACCGTTAGTGCAGATATAATGTCATGCATGTGACAACAGTGAGATGCAATGAAAAAATTGAAACAATTCTTATACAAGCTAACATGCATTAAAACGACAACAAGCGTTCAACAAAACCAAGGAAACAACATTCACATAGAGCCAAATACAAAAAGCAACAGAAAAGTAGCAAAATACATGAAAAGAAGACTTACTCGGAAAAAGCTGAGTTGAATGTGTCAAATCATTCTAGACATGATGTGGGATGTCAGAGCTCCAAGTTCGATGTGAGGAATGAGCTTTGTAGCATCAAATGAACAAGTTTGATAAGATTGAGGCTTATGACACACATGCCATATATCTAGGAAAAAGCAACACTTGGCAGGAGGTTTCTAAAATGACTTTTGCATGTAACTTACAACTACTAAAAATGGATCCCTAAAATCAAGGGATTCTTTTGGTTTTTTTTTTTCTTGTTTCTTTTTCAGAAAAAGCATCCCATGCATGCAAATCAAGATTGCTCAGTCCTGGAGGGGACCAGTCAACCTGGAAGCACATGCAACAATATGCAAGCCTAAGAATGACATTTACGCAATTTTTGGGTTGAGCAAGTCTAGTTGTCTCTCATGGCTGAAGCCCTGGCTATCAATCACGATTGCACAATTTTTTAGATGAAGCCTAGTGATGGGCTGCATTACATAGTTTTCAGAGAGAAGGTTGTCTAGTTGGATTACACATTTCTCGAGCCCAACAGGCAGCCCAGATGGATTGTGCAATTTTCAAAGGGAAGGCTGGTTCCCCTCCTGAATTGTGCAATTTCCTAGGTGAGCATGAAAACCATAAAATGGTTAAGTCCCAGAGTTTCAGCGTGCGGGTGGGAGACAAACAAGTTGACAAGCACAATTTGGTAAGCCACTGAAACTCAACTGAAGAATTTGTACTTGGACAGAGCAAGACATGCTACTAAGGATGGTTGGTAGGGAGGCTTCAACACGAAGCTAAGGCAAAATTTTAGAGGGTTGTTGTAGGCGCTACAACAAGAAGGAATGTACCTAAGCTCCCTCTTGGCTTAGGAATTTCCAAGTTTCTTCGAGGTAAGAAACTTATTTCCAGACTCCCTTTTAATTAGGGACCTACAACAGCTCCTTAGGTGGAGATAATGGGACAATCAGCTGCTTGAAGAACTCCTTCCTACAATTTCTTGAATTTCTTCTTCGTTATGGAGTCTTCATCTTTTGGGACTTCTCCATAGGGCACAAATCATCCATCACTTTCATCCATGAGTCAGTGATGTCATCATTAATTTCATTAGAAAGTGATCAATTTGTCTACATCTGGCCTTGCTTCAGGTCATGTTGCCTTCTTCATACCATTTTCTTTGGAAGTATCTTACATTCTTCTACATGGCCCTTTCAAAAAACATCCATAGTTCATCCTTTGGAAATCCTACATAAGCCTATCAAGATTTTTATTCAAAAATAAGAAATGTACACTTAAATCAAAATTACCTTTGTGATGGCTTTCGTCGTGACATCTTCTAGTTAGCATCAACATCCTATATAAATGTTGACATATCTCCCAAAGATATACATGGTCAAAGGTATCTATTTTTTTTCAGACTTCCATTAGAGTCTTCATATATTTCTAGGAGATTTCCCAGTCAAATAGTCTAGTTCTCGGCTGTTGATTTCCTTTTCCATGGTTGTATAGCCCACGATCTCTTCCTTCCTTTCTTCACATATTTCATTTCCAAGAACTTCCAATCAGAGTTCCTCCAAATTAGTATCAACCACCTCATTTTCATATGAGGACATATTATGTTGATTTCATCTAGTGTGACCTATTCCTTCCTGCATCTTTTCAGAGGAGGAGATCCTTTTCCTTTGATCATGCTTCTCAAGTTAAAGTAGTGATCCATGTTACTCACAACCATACGGCATGACATTATAGTATTGAATACAAGCATACATACCTCATTTACCTTTAGGCCATCTAGGCTTCTTTCAATAGCTTCCTTGATTAATAAGAGCTTCAATCCCTTGATTTGCTTCATCTCTTATTTCATCATACCATCATCCTATGAATTCCACAAGTTCGAGTTCCTGATGAAATACTTTCTTCCTCTCTATATTGGTGAATCCTCCTATGAGGATTCCATCAGAGAATCTTTCATATCCCTATCCAGCAGATGTTTCCTTTTGACTTGATGTATGATCAGACTTGTCCTAGATGACTTCTTCCCTTTCTTAAGATTCTAATGAGGTTCCCACAAGATATAACCTTCACAGTTGACTGCCATGAATTTTGTTCCAGCTGCCCTTGATGTTTCCCTATGGTAATTTCATGAGCTCTTACTTCTAATGCTTTTCCTCTTTCAGTTTCCTCCATTTCTTCGATGAAATGGACTTCTTCTCTATCTTCCTTATGATTTCCCTTCTTAAGCTTAGGACAATCTTTCCTGTAACACTTATAGAATTGAATCTTAGCTATGTTCTTATTTCCTTTCGAAAAATGTCCGAATTATTTTTTCCCTCAACTTATCTTCTTCTATTTTTCATAAAAACCATAAGTTGTTGAATAGGATAGCCTTCTTATCCTCATAGACAATTGTTACCTTGTTCATCAGTTAGTTCATTTAGAACAATGAGGATTATCTCCTAATCATCTCTCCTAGATATTTGCAGTTGAGATCTTATGAAGATATCCCTTCATCCTTTGATACCTTAAATTTATGTAGATCTGATCTAAGTGATATGACATTTATTATCTCATCTTCATAGAATAGTTCTACCAACTTATCATATATCTCTTTGATGTCTCCAGTCTTACTATATAGGGAATGAGGGGAAATTTGATTGATTTCATAGGAATCTCTTGAGCCCTTTGATCCCTTTCCATGTATTCAGATAATGCTTGATCTTCAGATGGTTTGGAGACTTTTCCATTGATATTATCAATGAATTCACTTTCTACGAGGATTATGTCTATCCTCCCTTTCCATGTAAGGAAGTTTGATGACCCAACCAGCTTATAGAT
Organism: Pinus tabuliformis; assembly: GCA_031772625.1. NCBI lineage: Eukaryota > Viridiplantae > Streptophyta > Pinopsida > Pinales > Pinaceae > Pinus > Pinus tabuliformis. Next base: position 592,181,075 of record CM062818.1, read on the forward strand.
CTCCTTGCAAGTTGAATTCATTTTAACAAATTTAGGTTATAGAATAAAGATACTCACTTGCTAGGTGAAGATAAAATTTTCAACTTGATTTTTTTTATGATGATCGATGAATATGACTTGATGCTTCTCAGTAATCCTTTTTAAGGAAAAGAAGTTCCTTGCTTCAACGAGGGGGAGATTGCTTCCCTTTTAGATGATCTTTTTCCAAATGAGATCCTTGCTTCAATAAAGAGAATATTTTTGCCTTCTGATCTAGCCTTTTATGGATGAACAACCTTTAAGATACTTCAACTTCAAATTGATTGAGATTGGATCCCAGGAATGCTTCCTTGATTGAGCTAGGGCTTTTGATTTCTTTAAGATGATGATGTAACCTTGATCTTAAAGTGTTATTCTTGGATAAATAAACTTCAAGCTTCGTAGATCTCTTCAACCTGATTAAATCTAGGGTCTTTGTGGTTTTTTGACGATGACTAGAGGATCCAACACTTTTACTGGTGTAGATTAGTTTCCTTGATTTGATTTATGATCCCAAGAATTCTTTTGAAGTAAACTTTCTTCTTTGATGTAGGGATTGATTCTTCAATATAGATCTTTGAACGTTCACTTTGATATCCTTTGAGTTTCTTTGATGCCATTCTTGTAGCTCGATCCTTGAGCATCTCTTTTTTTAGATTCCCTTCCTTGACTATCACCTTATCTCTGATACCATGTTGAGAAATCTAGGGCATCATGAATTAGGTGATTTCTCTTAATTATTAATAGCTTGTGAGTGCTTTTTAATAACTTTAGATTTTGATCTTCTTCTATGTATATTATTAGTGTTCTTCTTCATCAAACACTACCAATGCATGAACATAAATAGACAAGAGACATAAAATGTAGGCTATCAACCAGGGTCTAAACCTCTCACTCTTTAAAAGGAAAACCCGCATAAATTCTTCTTATAGAGATTCCAATTGACAAATACCAAGACCAAGACCCTTGACTTATTTTCCACTCCAAGACCAAGAAACAAGTTCTCTTGACAGTCAACCTTCTTCTTAACTCCTCTTCCACTTCAACCTCCTTCGCTTCGAGACCTTCTTCATGTAATAGTACTTGTGACCTTTGCAAAATAAACTGAACTTTAGCCTTCTTAGATCACCAAACTGTAGTCTTCTCTAGCACCAAGATCACCAAATTGTAGTATTCTCTAGCACTGAGATCTTTTTCTCATGTATCTTAACTTTTGTTTAGCCCACAAATATCCTCGTTGTCCCTTGAGATTCTTCTACAATTTGACATCCAAATTTTACTTCTTTTCTTGTCACTGTAATCTCCTATACGAATCATAGAGATGCCTAAACTTATCTGGCCACCCAAATTCAGATATGACCGAACTTGGTTACTGCCTCTATACACCCAAAAATCATAGCGAGACTTCCAAACTTCTTTGCTACAACTATTTACCTGAAAATCACAGAGAGAAGTCTGAATTTTTCTATCTTTGTGGAATAGGTTGAGGTCCCTATATATAGTAGTTAGCCCATGTATATTAGCCAACATGATCTAGTGAAGTGTTGTGTCTCTGAATAAGTGAGACGACCTAAGTTTCTACTTCATCTTGAGGCCGACTTGAACAGGAGAACCATGTGCTCGAATTGGAGGGAAATTAGACAATCATATAGACTTAAATACATTTATAACATGCCCAAGAAGGCTTCTTCATACATGACATTGACTCTTTGAATTTTATGACAAATCCGAAGTCTCTCAATGGGAACCATCTAAAAATAAAATCTCTTTCTCATGAAACCCATGAAGCAAGCATTACAAAATAATTTTATTTTTCTTCTTTTCAAAAATCACAATTACATGTCATTATGAAGACCGAACCTAGTTACATTTTTCAATAGGAATGAGGAACTTAGTAGGGACTATAACTTCTTTCCATGCACCAATTGGAAAGGAGTGTACTTGTGCAACCATTTTTTAGTAGTCTTGTATGTGCAAAGTGGTGCACAAACTCTTTCATCCCAACCATCTCTTTTGGTGAAACAAACTTTGGTAAGCACCTTCTCCAAAAAAAAATTGAATGACTCTATTGTCCCATTAGGCTAAAGATGATACTAATTATCCTTATGATGTTGAATAAGGAACTCATGAGTTAAATTTGCAATGGTATCATTGAGGAAATGAGTTCCTTGGTCACTGGTTAAACTTCTTAGAAAACCAAACTTGGTAATGTTCTCAAAAAGGAATCTGCCAGTAGTACTATCGGTACAATCTTTCATAAGAGCAGTCTCTTCCCCCCATGTAAGATAGTCGGTTACGGTAATGATATATCTAACTTGTGAGTGTTGTGTAAGAGGGTTGATTGGTCCAAAAAAGTCAATTGTCCACCACCTTTCAAAATCCTATAATACACAGACTAGATGTAGTGGAAGTTCATCTCATGGATAAGGTTTCCCAAACCTCTGATAGACATCGCGGGTATTAAAAAAATCCTTGGCATCCTTAAACAAAGTCAGCCATCATAACCCTGCTTACAGTACCTTAGGGGTAGTTTATTTTCCTCTAACATGACCTCCCGCAACTCCAGTATGACACTCCCATAGAATGTCATATCTTTCATGGTTGAGAACACATCTGTGCAGAATACTGACAAGGCCTAGCTTATATAATCTCCCTGCAATAAGTTGGTAATTAGCTTCTCTAACTACCAAGTGCCTCTTTTGTGTTGTGGAGTAAATTTTAGGACATGTACCAACACTTAGGAAGAATGCAATTTCTTCTAGATGGTCAGGAACCACCTTAAATTGGAATGAGTCGCATCAGGAAGCTGGTCATCAACAAAACCTCCATCATTTCTCCTGACTCCAAGTGAGAAAGGTGGTTTGGTCCTACACTAGTTCATTTGGTTTTCATAATAACCTCAAAAGAAAATTCTTGAAATAGCAGCAACCAATGACAAATTCTCCCCTTCTGGCACAGGTTTATTTACCAAATATTTTAAGGCTAAATGATTTGTAAAGAAATTGAAATTCCCTCCTAGTAGATAATGGAAGAACTTTTGGAGAGAGTACACCATTTCCAAGGCTTTTTGCTCAATTTTAATGTAATTATGTTTTGTAGTAGAGAGTTTTCTGCTAGAAAAATATATAGGTTGGTCTAAAATTTCCTTCTCCTGGCTTCGCAAGGATAGCATTTAGAGCATTGCCAAAAGCATCAATGTGTACATGGAACTCTTTACTCTAGTTAGGCTAGACTAGAATTTGAGAACTTGTTAATTTTACCTTAAGTGTTTCCAATGCAACATCACACTATGAGGTCCATATGAAAGGCTCAAACTTCTTCAGGAGGAGTGGGGTAATGATATAATCATAGTTTTGAATGTACCTACAATAATAACCTATGTTACCAAGAGTAGATATAAGATTTTTAACACTTATGGGATGTGGCATATTGAGGATCACAACAAATTTGGTTTGGTTGACTGAAACACCCACCTTATAGACAATGTGCCCCAATAAGTTTCCAAAGGGTACAACATAGATACACTTCTTTAGATTGAGAGAAATCTATAACTATATATATTGATAAAAAATCACCCTTAGAAAACTTGAGTGCTTCTTCAAAAGACCATAAATAGTCCTTTCGTCCATATAAACCTACAAAAACTAGTGCATACTCTCTGAAGGTTGCAATAACAACTATAGAAAAGACTGGGGGTGAATTTTTAAGTCGAAATGGCATCACATGATATGTGTAAGATACCCATTTGGTGGTAAAGGAAGTCTTATTCTTATCCTCTTCCATAATCTAGACCTGATGATAGGCTAAGAACCTATTTGTAAATGAATAAGATTACTGGTCTGCAACATTATTAAAAAACTCACCGTTGAAAGCAATAGGAAATGGGTCATGGACACATGCATTATTAAGGCTGCACTAATCAACATAAACTCTGATCTTCCTAGAGTCCTTCTTATCCTAGATCACTATGGGATTTATCCAATCAACTTCATCCACTAGAAAAATGAGCCTTCTTGTTAGAATCTTGTTTATCTCCTTCTCGAGTTTCTCCTTAACCCTGGGATTTAACCGATATGGAGGGTGCTTTACTGGATGTGCATATTTATTTAGATTAATTATCATCTCCCCAAGATCTCCTTTAACCCCCTTCAAATCCGAGAATAACATAGGAAATAGATTCTCATACTCGTTAAGCAATTCAAATATCTATTTGGTTTTCTGCTCATCCCAGTAGTCTCCTATAGATTCTAGCTTAGGCCTTTCATCAGAGCCAATATTGAAATTTCATAGCTTCAAGGGCCATAGACGAGGGGAATCCTAAGGTGGATCATCCTTGATGAATTTCTGTCCTTTAGACTCCTTGAAAGAATTTAGATGCCTCAAACCTTTTGATTGTTCATCATTAGGTGCCCTATCAATATTTCTGCAAGTAAGAACCATCTAGAAACCTGAGTAATGAATATTCCTGCAACCTATGTCATCAAATAATTCTGCGAGAGGCTTCCCAATAGGAAACAAAACCCTCTTAAATTATTTCAATGTTTATGCAATCTAAGAGTCTTCATCTGAGAAATTGAAATCAAGATAAAATTGAGAAATAAACTCATCCCAGTTGGAAATTTGTCTCTTCATTTTTCCTTCAAATACCAATCCTTAGGAAAATCTCCTAAGGTATGAATAAAATTATGTAACCAAAACTTAGTAGGTACCTTGTTTCTCTTCCATGTTGCAATACATGCCTGCAAATGTTTCTCAAAAATGGTATCACTTTGATACAAATAAATTGCATGAACTGCTTTTTCTAGCTCAAAAAATATGTATAAAAGAGTAGACTTGGCCATTTTCCAAGATGAAAGATGGTTCTAATGAGTAACCCACCACCAGGCCAGTGTATCTTTTAGTGAAACATCCATCACGGGAATTATTTTCTCCTTTGCAACAATGAGCTCAATATATCATACAAAAGAATATATAGGAATAATATTATCAAATATAGGATAGTGTGTTACCTCTGTTTCAATCCACTTAGTAGATTAGAAACTTACACATATTCTGTAATATAACTCATGATATCCTTAATTCCATTATTTGACCGCAACCTCAAAAATAGCTTCAATGTTCTAAAAACTTCACCAACTAAGAAACCCATATGTTGTAGGGTTGATATAGTCTACCCTTTTTCCAATAGCTGGCTAATACAATTGGTCAAGAGCATTTGTGTCTTTTGCATCATCAATAGGCTTTGTGTATCTACGACTCTGGTAAGGATCCAAAGTTGAATATTGACTCCATCAACTTCAAAAGTCATAGTTTCTCTTTTTTTATCAATGATGGCATAGTTCTCAAAATCCTAGTCAACTATTAATAGGGCTAGATATGGATCTTTATTTCCAATGATATCAATAACGTCGAAATCTGCATAATTTTTTACACCATCAACACAAACATCTACACATTTTGACTGACCAATAGGAAAATTGCAATATTGTTTTTCCATCGAAAGTAGAATTGGAGAAAAGGATTTCCTAGAGCCTCCCACGTCTCCTTAGGCATAATATTTACATCAAAGCCAAAATCCAACATATTTTCCCAGATTTCATACATAGCAATTTGAGCATCGATATGGAACTCTCTCTGAGTTCTCCTTTTGTTGTGTCTCACTCTTCTGCTATGGTGCTGTAGTAAATTTGTGAAGATAGTTGTTCAAATAACTACTCATATCTCATGAAGCCCTTCAACTTCTTCCACAACTGATGAGAAAGTTGTTCATCATTCATGTTATGGAACCAGCTCACAAAAAGATAGAAAATAAAGTTGAACGCCTTAGAATTCAGCCTCTTCGAGGGGGAAACCTCCTTTACATTACACAAATGAACAATTCTTAGATGATACAAATGAAAAGACCTCCTTTCTACATATAGGAGTCTAAGGGGTCATAATATAATCAAAGTCGATATAACAATAATAATGTAAGGGCATAATAATAACAATAGTGGGCTTCTATGGGGCACAATGGTAACAATATGGGGACTACATGGGTATAGCAATATAATAAGGGGGTTTTACTAATAACAATAAGGGGTTACACTAGTAGTATAGGGGCCTAACATGCCCCTCTCCTTCAAAAAGTGTTGTCCTCAATGCTTGAGTAGTTCTTGATGCTCCTGTATGAAATTCTTATCCTCCCATGTGGAATCTTTAGTGGGTAAGTTCTTCCAATTAATGAGATACTCTGAAATTGATCGATTTTGTAGCTATCGGGTTCTTGTTTCTGTGACTGCTCCAAGTTCCAATATGATTTTTCCTTCCTCTTCAAGTTTTGGCAATATTGTTTGAATTGGGATCTTTTGCAACTTTTGAATGAGTGGCCATACTTCTTCTTCCTTCTTCCATTCATCCCTTGCTTCATTTATCCAATCTGGTTGGATAATAGAAATAGCACAAAACAATGCTTCCACATCCTCATCCTTTCTTGAGAGTGCATCTGCAACAAAATTTTGCTTCCCTTTTCTATAGATGATGTCAAAGTCATAAGCCAACATATTTGTGACCCATTTTTTCTGTTCTTCTAAAGATAATAGTTGTTCTAAAAAGTATTTAAGACTATCATGATCCATTTTTACCTTGAAGTGTCTTCCCATTCGGTAAGGTCGCCATTTCTTAAGTGCATGTAGTATTGCCAACATTTCCTTCTCATAAATAGCTTTCTTGAGATGTAGCAATAAAAATACTCAATCACCTACATCAAAACAATTTTCACTACGATGTTGATCTACCTGTTGTTTCATTCGATTTTGCACCAAAGTGGCGTTATCCTTTAAAAGTTGTAGAACTTGTTGTTGATGCTCGATGTGATATTTCACTACTTGAACCTTTTTCTTCTTGATATGTCCTTCTATCTTAAGAGTTTGAGGAGTGGTAATTTCTTCCAATGCTTTACAAGATATGGTCAGATTCATTTCTTGATGCTCGATGTGATCTTTCACTTCTTGAACATTTTTCTTTTTGATATGTCCTTCTATCTGGATAGTTTGAGGAGTGGTAATTCTGGCCAATGCATTACAAGATATGGTTGGATTCATTTCTTCTTTCTTGATGTGATCTTTCACTTCTTGAATATTTTTCTTCTTGATATGTCCTTCTATCTTGAGAGTTTGAGGAGTGGTAATTCTTGCCAATGCTTTACAAGATATGTTCGGATTCATTTCTTCTTTCTATGGGGTTGGGTCCTAGTGTATATCCTCTTCTTTTGATGTTTATTGATCCTTTTCTTCCTCCTCTTCATACTCTATGTAAAATAATTTCTTCTCTGCACATTTATGACCTTTAGTGCATTCACTATCACAATTGTAACAAAGCCCTTTTTGTCTTTTTTCTTCCAATTGTTGTGGCGTAACCCTTGTAGGTTGTGGAAGGCTAGGAGAAATAACACTTCCATCTTTATAGTTGTGAGGGGTAGAATTCCTTGTTGCCATAATTTTGCTTTCCACTTTGTAAAAAGGCCCTTTTTCTCTTTTTTCTTCCAATTGTTGTGGTGTTTCTCTAAAGAAGGTGTTGCTCTTTGTATTCTCATAATGTGCTATAATTTCCTCCGTGAAAATTGACCACGTAACAAGTTGTTTATGAGAACAAAGCCCTTTATACCATAAAAAATGATCTTGTTCTAAATATGAAGATGCAATACATACCTTTTGTAATACTGGTACACCATGTAGATCAAAATATTTCTCCATTTGTAGTATCCAATTTACCGGATCCTTGCCATCAAACTTACTCATCTTGCTTTTTCTTGATTTTAGGAGCTCGATCTTGAAACGACTGTAACTCTATACTTTCGGATCTTTAAGTTATAAAATTGAATCTACAGTAGCCCTCTATGTCCTCTTTACAATGCCACTAGTCTGATCAAATTTAGATTCTCCAAGAAAGAGTTATGCACAATCTCCCAAGATGACCTGATTATATACCTTTTTAGAAGAGCAAACTTGTATGAAGTACCAGGTGTCCCTGTTTTTACCTTAGGATCTGAAAAATATATACGGGAAACTACAATCCGTCCTATTTCTATAACTTCTTACGAAATTTCAATCTGATGCTCAAAACAAAAGTTATGACTATTTTCCCCAGGTCACCTGTTTGGAATGTAATTCAGGAGTCTGCACAAAGACCAACTTCCTTAGATCATATCTCCGCAAATATAGAGCGAAAAGCTCTGAAATTCGGACCCGAGGTTCAGTGCGATTGCGTCTCAAATGGGGTTTTTTTTTAGCATCTGAAACATCGCAGAACAAAAGTTATAGCGCAAATCCCATGATGACCTATTTGGAGCAGCGAAACCCTAGAATCCAAAGCTCTGATACCAAATGTTATGGAACCAGCTCACAAAAAGATAGAAAAGATAGTTGAACACCTTATAATTCAACATCTTCGAGGGGGAAACCTCCTTTACATTACACAAATGAACAATTCTTAGATGATACAAATGAAAATACCTCCTTTCTATTTATAAGAGTCTAAGGGGTCATAATATAATCAGAGCCGACATAACAATAATAATGTATGGGCATAATAATAACAATAGTGGGCTTCTATGGGGCACAATGGTAACAATATGGGGACTACATGGGTACAACAATATAATAAGGGGGTTGTACTAACAACAATAAGGGGTTACACTAGTAGTATAGGGGCCTAACAATTCAGGATGTCAAGAAATAACTAAAACCACATTGTAACATGTTGGGTAGATTTTGCAGAAGACCGAGGACTAACTGATGATATTTTTTTCAAGGATTGGAGGCTAGACCTTTTATGACCTCGCAACTCTAGGGCTATAAAAGTAAGAAACTATCTCTCTGAAGATATCATGAACATATTTGCATTATCCCTTCTATTGGACATGATCATATTTAGCACGTGAGGGCCCAACTTTTCTGATGAGGGGTTGTTCATAAGAATCCTTGTCATCACCAGTCTTAGCGCCTCATCTGATAACAATCATTAGAGAAATTTTGAGGTAAAAAATGGGCCTCAAAACAAAAATTTTCAACAAAAATCAACTTTATAAGTACCAATAGGATTCAATATGATGACGTAAACCATGGGGGATGATTCACCATTTTTGGAGTAAAAAGGTAAAAAGCTAAAAAAAAAAAACTACTTTTTCAACTCGTTTTTCAACTTATATCCCTATGATTTTACTCAAATTTTGAGCAGGATCACTCATTGGATGAATAATTTAATATTTCATCTAAGGAGCGCCTATGTTGCATACTTTTGATGGACCCTACTATATGAAAAATGTGAAATATATGAAAAAACAAAAACGTGATTGCAATCACATTTTTTCATGTATTTCCCATTTTTCCTGTATTATGGTCCATCAAAAGTATGCAACATGGGTACTCCTTGGATGAAAAATTAAATTATGCATCCAATGATAGCTTCCACTCAAAATTTGAGTAAAATCATAGGGAGATAAGTTGAAAATATGAGTTGAAAAAGTAGTTAGTTTCTTTTTTCCCTCCAAAACTTGATGAGGTCATCTAATCTTATTTTATTATTTCCACTATTGTTTTATAATATTCCTTCAGAGACCCATTTTAGACCTCAAAATTTCTCTATTTATTAATGTTTTTTCATTGAGTTGGTTCTAGTTTCCATGGCTCATAACTAATTAGAGTAGATCCTCTTTGTCGATTATGCTCCTCCCACCAAGTAATTAGTTATGGACAGTCTTCAATCGCATGAGTATTGACAGAACAATGTGAATGTTGGGGCCCCAAAGTCGCACTAAGTTGTGTTGTAACACAGAGCCTAGGAGCATCTAAGTGTGATCTTATCTGTTACTACATTTAAGTTATTCTATTTAAATCAACATATATGGCCATATGTTGTTATCCATTTTCACTTGACATATTTTCTAGCCTTTAGGTTTAATGTTATAGTTCATTCATCCTTGGCAGAAAAGTTGGTCAAGAAGGTGTAGATGACTCAAAATGCAAGCAAATAAGACCGTATATTTATATTGTTCTTGTAAATGTGGTGTTGTAAAATGACAGTTTAATTATATTTTGAACTTAATTAAAGTTACAGATTCTAGTAGAGGATTAAAGTTCATGTACTTTATTTTCTCCTATAAGATGTCACAAGAAAGTAAAATAACATGAAGAATTCATCACAACCATTGAATTAAATCTCTTTGTAGATGTAATTTTTTTCTATATTAAACGCAGATAAATTAATCAAAATAGCATTAATATCACAATAACCTTGAAAATTGACTCATTATTCACATTTAACATTCATCAGGTGTTCTTCAAAGATGTTCTTCAAATAAATTACCAAATTCATGCATGAATAATCTTCAAGTTAGCTTATATTGGTGTCAAATTAAAAATCTGTTTGGGAATCAGGGTTGAGGGAAAAAATATGAGACATTAAATCTCTTTTGTTGGGTTGCATTTCCAATGATCCTAAGTTAGATCATTCATGACCTTTTGGATTGATAGGAGGAGTTTAAAATGCGGAAGGTGGATGAAAAATGAAGAACGGATCCTAACCACCTTAAATAAGAAATTAAGAATTCCTTTGAATCAGTCAAAACTTAGTGGGTAGTTAAGAAATTAAGAATTCAGCCACAACAATGCAAAAAAAAAGTAAATTTACCATTTCTTATAAAATCTTTGTAAGAAATATCAGATAAGTCAATATACTCTTCAAACAACCTTGATAAATATTTCAAAACCAAAATAAACCATCATATTGATGCCATAATTTATTTCAGTTAAACAATTCCATACAATTCACATAACAAATCAGGTTTACAACTCAAAATTCCATGAAAATTGCATAAAATTGTATTCATATGTAGAAAACTTCAAAATATGAAATGGGTATGAGAAAATACATGATAAGAAGGGATAGAAAGCCCAATAGTTAATGCACAGTTCTTCCTTAAGATAGCGTGAATACCTCCTAGCAATTCACCAAAAAATTGATAGAATTTCCCTACAGCCCAATATTTCTCCCTCCTTAAAATTTATGAAATGAGGCCTATATATAGGCATTCAAGAACTTAGACCACACCTTAAACCACTAGTGGTATTTGAAAACAACCAATATTTTTTGCAAAATTTCCAGTTTTACTATAACTAACTTCTTGTAGAATTTAATTAAAGGATTTGTTGCTTGTGGGTGGGCCCCTTCAGATTTGGCTTTAATAGCTCTTCCTCTCTTTCTTGGTTGTGCATTGGGCCTTCTCTCTCCTGGTTGGGGGGATTCCAAGGTCGAGCGCTACTGTGGGTGTGCTGCCAAGGGTGATGATAGAGGTGTCGATGCTAATTTGTGTAGAGAAATATGTGGAATGAGCTAAGTCTTCAGGCACGTGTGTGTATGAACATTGAAACAGTCCAAGAAAAATGAAGAGATATCATACCTTCTTGTTTTTTTATAAAATAAATTGACCCAGACACATGGCAGCTTTCGATTAGGTGGAGGTTTCATGGTGTCACTAATACATGAGCGGCTTATGGGAGGGCCACATGGAGGTGCTTCGCACTGTCAGGCCTCCAGCTTTTGACGCCTCTAGTGAAGTGCGAAGAATGTGAGAGTCCAACATGTGTCCACCTATGCATCCCTTAGAAAGGTTATTAACTAGCCAGCTTGAAGGTGCAAAATTCTCACATTCATCGAATGGAGGACTTTTGCCACCATCAAATCTTCTTGTGTACACATTGATTGGAGCTATGGTGATGTCATTGCTGATGTAATCCAAAGGTGGGACCAACCACATGGATGTTGACTATATGGGCATAATGATGATGTGATGGATGACTAGGCAAGTGACGTGGAAAATAACATGGGGCGGCCAGCTAGGCATTTAGTGTAGACATATGGAGGATGAAATAGCAGTGTCAGGGTAGATGTGTTGTACGAAGATAGTGGATTGGATTTCAATGTGGAGGAGACACATGAAAACATTCCACAATAGAGGGGAATTAGTATTTGAACTTCATGGAGGTGTGCGGGGAGCCTGACGGGTTAGTATGTCACTTCCTCCACATGCCCCTACTTGATTATCTAATTGGAAACTTCAAGGTGTAGAGTTCTTCTATATGTTTGAAGGGAAAGTGCTCTTATCGTTGGATCTAGCAGCATGCAACTCCGCCAACAACTTCTCTCATGTGCTCTAGCCTGATGCACCCACGTCTAAATATTGGCGACACCCGATGCCCAAGGGTTTTAATGTTGTGTGTTACGTTGGCGCTTATCGATAATAGAAGAAAGGCACCAAGGCTTATCAAAGATAGTGCCTGGTGGGTTGGACTCGGGTATTTTCCATTTTAACTTGAATTGAACCAAGGTTGTGATACTTGTGCCTCCTGGCCCCATATTTTGCAAGGGTGTTACATTTTGATAGCAACATCATCTTTATGGGGGACAATAGGCCCCTGCAGTCTATTAAGAACTTGTAGTTCTAGTGCCTTCTCTTATTGGGTTGTGGAGTCTACTTGAAAGTGGTGTCTATCTCCCCTATGACTTCATTGGAAACTAAACTTGAAATACTTGTCAAAAAGAAAATGCCAAGGAGTAATCCTTTGAAAAGTAAAGGAGATTTTTTTGGATATATATTTTTTTAAATTTGAATACTTTTTTTCCATGTAAATGTATTGTTCACGTGAAGAATTCTTTAAGAACCTTCCATTAAAATAATTCCTAAGGAAATATCCATCAAGTGTTTCCAGCTAATAAGTATTGTTATCAAGAATTTCCTGCACTCAAAACAGGAAAATCCAAAGATTTTTGAACTTGCCATGCTTTCCTTTATACACTCAGATTGAGCCTCATTTTAGTACTAAATATCCATCTTGCAAGTCACATTCCTTTTCTCTTTTATAAAAATAGTTTTCATCTTTTTCTTTACTCAAGGCTTCTTCTCTTTGTTGTTGAACTTCTATGATCTTATAAATTCTCTTTTGCATTAGGCTAATAGTTGGTCCTCATCCTATAGAAAATTCATGACTAGCAGAGTAAGGTTTATAGGAAAAATTACATCCATGCCATACACCAACTAATAAGTTGAGTTATCTATAGCTCTTTTCATACTAATTATCTATGCCCAAAGTGCATATTTGATATTTGCATCCCAACTCTTTTTATTCTTGTCCAACATTATCTTAACGACTCGTATTAGGTTCTTGTTTGATGATTCTGCTAATCCATTTCCTTGAGGGTAGTATGTTGTGGAGTGCACGAACTCTATACTATAATGTTGACATTTGGGGTAAGCTTGAACAACAACATTTGTATCTTTGAATAGGGAAGGCCAATAATATCATGCTCTCAAAATATTGTGGGCCATAACCTTCGAGGCTTGATGTCCTTTGCACACACCATGATGGAACTCTAAGATGATCTTGTCTACTTGGTCTTTAGTGACGCAAGTAACCAGGATGCCTGTAGGATCTTTCCAACGTAAACCTTACTCCAAAATGTATTATTTGATTTCCTTTAATTTTAGGGACCTGCATTTGGCCTTAGGTAGTTCAGGTGGACATTCCAAATTCTGTAAGAAAAATATGATATCTTAATAACAGGGAGACTTTTGGAACTTTCAGAGGTCCTTCAGCAAGGGTTCTTGTTGATTCTCTTTGTCTAAAGAAGGAGGTTGTTGTGGATTCTCCTCTCCAAAAATATTGCAAAGATAGTGATTAGTGCACATTTCTAGTGCAACATTTTTAGAATCAGTGAGTAGTTTGGGTAATCCTTGGCCTTTTAAAACCTTGGCGGCTTCATTTCTAGGTCATACTCTTGCAACTTTGTTATCCATTTGCCTCATCTGTCGCCACTATCAAGTTGTGTAGGTATTTATTTCACTGTTGCGGATGAAACATATGTTATTACTTAAGAGTTTAACAGACATTCTCAGAATGCTTTGAATTTTTTTTGGTGAGCCTTGGTATTGCACCAAGAGTGTTGCAACTCCCAATGGCTCCTCAACTCTATTTATCAACATGGGGTTCGTACAAATTTCGAGGTGACAGTGCTATATGCATATTAGATTGGATTATACTCATGCACCATCAACTAGGACACTTGATCAATAGTGCTCCAAGACCATTCCTCCTACTAAATTAGAATAAAAAATAATTAATGAAGGTGCAATTTAGAAGCTACCTCTAATTATAAAAAGTAAAATGCTTTTGAACTTCAACTTGTAAATGTTATTGAATCAATTCATGAAAAGATAAGAGATACATTACTTGCAGAAAGGGAGCTACATTATCCTGTAATTAATGATCTGGATACCAAATATACTTGCAGACAAGAAGCTAACATACCAAATCAAAACTCAAGTTCTATGTATCATCTATCTAGCTCACATTTGCATATAAACTAATGTTCTATTTTTTCCAAATATGTGATAAGTAAACTAACGCTATTCTATTTTTAATTGAAGTAAAAGGAGGGTTTGAAGTGGATGAGGATTTCCCCTTGATCGTGGAGTGACCACTAGGGGTAAACCTACTTCTAAGCTAAGTCCAAATTTTAGAAAAGGTCGAAACTGGTGAGGAAATAGGTTGCTACAAGTGTGCTACAGGAGGCTGCTACAAGTGCCCTGTATTGCTATAGGAAGGTTGTTACAAATGTTTAGGAGGTAGAAATGATGGGTTCAAGGAATGGAAAGGTGGATGGAGGTTGAGGTAAATGGATGAAGGGTGGCCACAATCCCTAGCCAAGCTCAGAGCCTTTTGGAGGCTTGTTTTTCACTAAGAGAGCTGCTCACGATGGTCTAGGAAAATGATCTCAAGAACAGAACTTTGAGGACAGAATTTTGGATTCATAAAAGAGGGTGATGAACTACAAGATGAAGGTGGTGAAGGTGTCCTTTCCCGTAGGTCCAAAAAACCCTGCAATCATCACATGCATATACGCTTTTATCATTGACAAAATGAAACAACTAGTAGTAGAAAGGATGAGTTGAATTTGAAGGCCATCTAGCCTATGCCAAAAACTCTAATCTAGTCAATAAATGAACTCCTAAGCTACAATAAGCACATGAAAAACAATATGACTAACATATATATTCTTCCAAGAAATCATAAACATAGTATATTTGGACTATGATTTTAGATCCTTCTATTCATGCTCCCATGAGAGAGATGAGTTAGAGGTTGCAATCACAGGATTTTAATGGGTTATTTTCTAATGGAATGAAAGAAACTAATAAGCAATCTAAACCAAAAGGAGATACAACTACACAAGAGGGACCTAAGCCACTAGGGTTGGGCCCAAACCCAAGTGCCTCAGCCCTTTGGAACTAACTCGGTGATTAACTAATAAGAAGCTTCTCATTATCATTGCATCAATGTCTAATACATCATATACGAGTAAAAACTAACAGTAAAAAATAGCAATGCCAAGTACTTGAGATCAATAGCTACCTAGATGAAAAAAACTCGAATCCTAATGAGCTCTTTTACATGTTTATTTATACAAGAGAGTATCTACTAGCATCTCCCTAGAAAATAGGAATGTTTTTCTCCCATAACTTGAGATTGGAGGATCTTGATCTCCATTAATTGCACTTTCTTGGCTGCCAAGGACCTCGAGCTGATGAGAGTGAGTGTGGTGATCTTAAGCTGATTGAAGGAGTTAAGGAGGTGGACAAACTCCTAGAATCACTCCCTGTTCTCTACTTTAAGCCCCTACATGTAAATTATCTAAAAATTGCTCCATTTCTTGCAATTAAACCATATTAGATGACATGACATAGAAAAACATCTTTTACCGCTCTCACTAAGCATAATATAACAAAAATTGTAAAAAAATGTGAGAAAGAGATAGTTCTAATGACCCTTATAATGTACCTATTGATGAGCCTCATCATCAAACCCCTACTGAAATTGTTTCTCATCCTCTGAGCAACTCAATCATCTATGTGCATTTCTTTCATGGCCCTGGTGGCCTCCGTGATATCCCACGGTTCCTCACATGGTTTTCATTCTTCAGGATATAGAATTTCATCCTTTCTATCTCTGTCTACTTCTTCTACTCTTCTGCTTCATTTCTCCCTTCTTGTAGGCCTAACAACAAGAGTGGACTGAGCTTGAGTCATATCCACTTAACTTTTAATATTTTCATGATCCTTTTGTACAGGGGTGTCCTCTCCAAGTCATCCCTCAACCTTTTAGGAGAATGATATTCTCTGATCTAGAGGTTTTTGGGTAAGGAATGCCATCTCCTCTAGCAAGCTTGCATGATTTCTATTCCCAACAATAGGAATGTGTCTTCAAAAAGTAAGATGGCTTGTTCCTGGTTGGCAAGGTATTTAGGTGCTAAGAAAACATCATTGGAGATGATGCAATGATTGCTAATGACAGCCATGGGGATGACTAGCTCTGCCCTGATATATAATGGGTCCTTTTCTTCCTTTTCCATGACTATCTTCAGTTCCTCAGCTCTTGCCTACTCATGAGTTATCTAGGATGCTAAGTCCATCAGTTGTGTATCCCCCAACCTTTCATTGCAATCCAAAATATTCATCCCAGTCAAAGTGAGGCTATGGATGTAAAACTCAGCCAATTTTTCTTTGTCCTCCATGCTGGCTTGGTTGCAAAATTCAATGAACTATTTGTAATCCTGAAATGGAATATATCCATGTTGTGCTAAGGTTTTGATATGGAATTGTAGCAATTGTTCTTTGAGAAAGAGTGCATAAGACTTGGATGGTTTTCTCCACTTTAATTCCTCCATGGAGAGGCTTTCCATGGTGGCAAGTTGGGTTTATTTCTCCTGCAACTTCTCTCTTAACCAAATATTTTTTTCATGTAGCTACTCCTGCATTATGGACTCCCTCATTCTTAGCTTACTTAATTATTCTCTCATTTCAAGTACCTTTTCTTCCATGAGGCCCACATTCTCTACCTTCTTAGACTTAGCAATTTTCATCCACCTATGTGTTCTTTCTCTTTCTTATTCTAACTCATAGAAAAGTGGGACTGCAAAATTTTGGGAAGTAATTCTCCCTCCTTCAGTGAATTTATAATAGGAGCTTAGGCTTGGCTGTGGACTAGGATCCTTGAGCTCTGGGAATTCCTTCTCATATGTTTTTTGGGAGGCTCCTACCTCTTGCGGCTGCTGTGTAAAATTTCTCAACTCTTTTTTCTCACTCTTCCCCTCATGTAGCTCATTCTTTCCCTCCTATATCTCATTCTCCCCCTCTTGTAGCATCCTCTGCCTCTCCTGTAGCTTCCCTTTTTATTCTTGATGGATGGTAGTTGGTGTCTTTGGTTGTTTGAAGGAGATTGATATAGTGGTGGGCCTCCTTACATATGCTATAGGAGTCTTTGTTGTGGTCTTTGGAGAGGTGACCGCTTCGATTTTTCTTTCATTGGGTCCCATCTCCTCTTTCTTTCTTGGGGAATCCTCAATTGTGATGGGGACCTTTGTGGGAGTTTATGGCCTCCCTTGCTTGATCTTGGTGCTTTTCCTAGTCTTAAAATATAGGGGGGCTTTCCTTTTTCTCTTTCTTTTATGTTTGACTAGGGTGCTTAAGGTAGCTAAAGTTGCAAGTACCTCCTGTTCAATGGGTCCTGGAGACAAACTTGTTTGTTTTGGGGGTTTCTCTATTTATTTGGGTTTAGTAGTCTTCTTAGCACTTGATTTTCTTGTTTCTCCCCCTCTTCTTCTTCATCTTGGTTTCCTCCTACCTCTGCCTTTGGTTATTCCACTGTCCTTTTCGCTTCTTTTTCTCTTTCCTCCTCTTCCGAACCTACTGCTTTTTCCTCTTTTGTCCTTGCCCCTTCTTTTTCTTCCTCTGTTTTTCCCTCTTTTCCTCCAACACTAGAGGCTGGGGTATCACCTGGTGTGAGGGTCTCTGTTTCAATGAAGGCTTCTCTATCCATGTCTATGAATTTGGACCAAAGGACAAATATTCTCAAATTGCTCAAGGCATCCACCACTATCAGTTTAATGAGGCCATGGTGGCCTAGGTGTTGGTGTTTTCCCTCTCTCGCTTTTTTATTCATGTCCCTGATGGAATGTAGGAGGAAGTATGGCACATTAATTCTTTGAGCAAGAGGAAATTTTGCATGGAACCTGAGTTCATGAAGTTCATGAGTTCACAAGTGCTATATTTCATAATATGGTAGGCCGCCTCATCCCAAGGATAAGGTAGGCTTTCCATCCTAACTCCATTCTTGTCCTCAGCAGGATTTTCATTGTCAGTGAAGAATCCTTTTTTAGTAGTGACACTGGTGTCTTTGTCTTCTCTGCTCCATTTGATCCCTAGAGGTAGGGTTTTCACTAGGCAAATTATTTTATGGTTGAGTGAGATAGCTAGACCCCCTCACCACAATGGTGGAACTATCCTTTGTTTGTGAGTTCAGAGAGATGGAAAATTCAAAGGCAAGGTCATCATCATACCCTTTCAACAACTTGAAGAATCCTATCCACTGGTGTCTTCTAAGAATGTCTACCATAAGAGAGTACAGGTGGATTATCTTCGTGTCTGAGGGCTCCCTTCTCTTAAATTATCCTCCCATCTTTTCTCTATGTTTTTAGTTAAGTTATGGAGAGACACCTCTTCAATAGCTTCAATGTGTAATTTAGTGGCAGCAGTGAGTTAAAATTCCTTGTTGATGACAATTGCCTACATCCCCATTACTCTACTGCTCGAAAAGACTTTTTAATTTCACAATTAAACTACTACTGCTTGTAGAATTTGAAGTGAAATTTGCATGCAATCTTATGGATGGATGAAGGAGGTGGTGGAACTTACTTTTTATCAAGTGGGATGGGATGAAGGTGGTAATTTGGAGACCAATTTGAACCTCTGTGGCTTTCCTCCACCCTCTCAATCTTCCTGTAGCAGTTTCTCAACCCTCCTGTAGCAGTTGCAAGCTTGCTTGTAGCTCCTTCCTGTAGCAATTACAGAATGGGGTTCAAAACTCCTCAATGGAATCTTGAGATTTTCCTCTCCCTAACTATCTTTTAAATGAAAATTATTCAAAATAACGCAAGCCCAAGTACATAATACATCATTTTTGGCTTAGGCTTGGAGCACTGTGGTGACTTGGCAGTCACACGGGGTTTCTTCTTTTTGATCGTTGTCCCCACTCTAAGTCACTCTGAGTAATTGTCTCTCCTCTTCTCGTAATCACCACCCACTATCTATGATCCTAAATTTTCTATTGTGACATCTCCACGTTGCATGAGTGCTTACCATCACCTTTAGTTTACTAGCCAAGGTTGGCCAAGTTAACTGGCCACCTCCAACTTATTAAAACATCTACTCTCGACATTTACACATTTTCATTATTCACGCATGGGGGGGTGAGAGTTTGCCATACCTATTCTTACCTCATGATCAAATTGATGCAAGTATTTGCATGCTAGAGCTGGACCACATCATTGGCATCAAGGGAGTTGACTTGCAGGCTTATTTCCTGTGTATTTACTCATTACTCATAATGATATTTGATTGTTGCGATTGATGTGTGTGCATGTAACTTGTTGATTTCTAGGCCGCTACTACTAGTGGATAGTCCTTCTGGGAGTGATATGACTACTTCAGAGTGGTCTCATAAGTTCCTATCACCCCCCTACTAATAAGAAAAAAACAAGATTAGTGCTTTCTGTGATGGATGGGCAAGCTACTGTAAGAGGAGGTTATCTTCCTATAGCAGTCCTCTCCTTTTTCCTCTGGGGTCTTCAATATACATGGAGGTGATTGGAGAAGTTGTAACAAGTCTGGAGGACAATGCTAGGACCTTGACGGAGTAGTGCAAACCTACAGAAAAGAAGATAATGGCCTTTGTGAATTTTTCCAAATTTTTAATTGGGGTAAGATAAAGTGGAGGAATTGAGTGATTTTTTTTATGAAATGAGATGGATAAGTGATAGATGGATTATGGACCATGGTGGGGGAACCTTATTCATGTGTTCCAAGGTCATTTTTTCCATGTTGGGCTATTCTTGTCCCTAGAACTCCCTCCTATATCTTTTGATAACACTCTTGTAGCACTACAAGACCTTTCTATAGCAATTACAGGCCCTTCTTGTAGCAGTCCAGAGAGGGGGTGAAACTTGTATTTTTGGCTAATGGGATGGTCGAGAAATGTGATCACATGAGTGTGGATGATGGATATGAAGTGGCTAAATGGAGGAGTGAAGCGAATCTTGGGAATTTTGGCCATGTAGCCATGGAATCTTCCATTGTCTATAATTTTGCAAAATGTCAAAAAAAAAATTAGTAGACATGGTGTAGATCCATTTCTTGTGTTTTTTTCTTTTGTGATTTTTTTTTGAGACACACAAACTACCTCAGAGGAGGTTTTCAACCTATATTCCTGCACTAGGTGCCTCAAGAGAGGTTTCCACCAAGGGATATTTATTATTTTTTCTTCTCTTTCTCTTTTGCTCCCAGGTTGCCTAAAAGAGGTTTTCAACCAAGGATTTGGCCTTAGATTCCTCATAAAGGTTTTCATCTAACGCCTTTTTTTCTTTTTTTCTTTAAGAAAAAAGATCTAGAAATGTCGTGGACTAGAAGCTATGACACTCCCAATCACATTGACTCCTCTACTAATTCCACAGATGAATTCTTCCTTAGACATAGGTTTCTTGTATACCTTCAGCTTGTAGCCATTGACAAGCAAGGGGATCCCTTCCTCATCAATGGTCCTGATTTGAACAACTCCATTGTCATGACATTTTTCTATCAGGTATGGGCCTAACCATCTTGTCATCAATTTTCCTTTAAAATATTTGAACCTAGAATCATATAATAATGCCCAATCCCCTTCTTGAAAAACCTTTTCCTTGATATGCCTATCATGCTAGACCTTCCTTTGCAATTGTATAACTTCAGTGTGTAGGAGGGCCTGCATTCTGAACTCATCCAATCCATTCAATTGGAGCAACCTCTCTTTTTGTGCTTTGGTGACATATAAATCTAATTTTCCTTCTATTCTCAAAGTATTATACTAAAACTCAATAGAAAGTAGAGCTTTCTTTCCATAAACCAAATCATATGGAGTGAACCCAATAGTTGTCTTCCAAGTGGTGTTATAGGCCCAAGTGGCCTCCACTAATATGTTTGCCCAATATCTCTTACTGCTACTCACAACCTTGGTGAGGATGCTCTACAATTCCTGATTTGTAACCTCTACTTACCCATTTTCTTGAGGGTGAAAGGCAGTAGATGTTCTATGTTTCATATAATGTTGATCCAGATTTAAACAGGAACGCAACAAATTACGGAGATAACCATAAGCACAGATATGCAGCAGAAATAATACTTCATTTCATTAATGCAAAATATTGAAATATGCTTACAAACAGTAATGGAAATAAACCAGCTAGGGCGATGGTAGCTTAACTGATCCGGATTTAAACAGGAACGCAACAAATTACAGAGATAACCATAAACATAGATATGCAGCGGAAATAATACTTCATTTCATTAATGTAAAATATTGAAATATGCTTACAAACAGTAATGGAAATAAACTAGCTAGGGCGATGGTAGCTTATCTTTGAGAAGAGATGTGGTGGCTACATGCCTCTGAACTGTGTTACAATGAGGATCGAAGGCCTATTTATTGTTGAGAAACAATGGAAAACCTTTCACATCCCAAAACCTAACCCTTGAAGATGAAACACCAAATTGTGGGCCCCGTTTGGGTAAATTGGTACATCAATTTCCCAGGGTCATAACTTTGGCATATGATCTTCGTTTGACGCATACAATAGCTCGTTAGAAAGATCTATCCGAGCACTACCACTTTGGGAGGCAACATGGAGGCAACATGGGTCCAAGGACCCATGTTGCCCCAGATTTCCCAAAAAACGTCGTTTAGGGCCTCAAAACGGCTCCAGAAGTTCAGGATCCGAAAAACTGCTAAAAATAGTAAACTATGCTACAATTTAGGAAACTGAAAAAGCTGAAAGAGACAGTTGTGGGGGTCCAAATGGGATAGGTGGGTGGCCACCAACATCCACCTGGATCAAATGTTACCTTAGGAGATTCGCAATTAGATGTGATGTGAATTGAGCCCCATGATTGGTGACTATCTCCCTAGGGTACCCAAATTTGTAAAAAAAATTTCCATCAAGAACTAAACCACTTTCTCCTTTGTTGTTGCTTTCACACCCTTTGTCTCATCCCACTTTTTCAAGTAATCATTGCACACAATGATGTAGTTTTTCTTCCCTGATGGTGGATCAATTGGCCCAATGAAATCCATACCCCACTTGTTAAATGGCTCTAATTCCACTTGAGGTTATAGAGGAATTTTATCCCTGGGTGTTGGATTTACCATCCTTTGTAATTGATCGCATCTGTTGGTATCCCTTCTTGCATCTTGGTGGAGAGTGGGATAATAATATCCAGCTTGTAGAGTTGTGGAAGTTGTTCTCTTGGCTCTAAAATGACCTTCAAAGGGCCCATCATGGAAGTCCAAGAGGATATCAAATAATTCCCCTTCCCTGACACATCTTCTTAAGATCTGATCTGGTCCCAGCTTAAAAAGATTTCCCCCAATCCAAGTGAAAGGGGCACTTTTCCTTACAATTTTCGTCTTCGAGGAAATATTACATCAACTAGGTAGTTGGCTATGTCAGCAAACCATGAAGAGATCACTGAGATAGAAAATAGGTGCTCATCTGGAAGATAATCATCAACCATTCCTTCATCACCTGCAAGAAAAGCAAGTCTAGAAAAAAAATTCACAACTACATTTTCTTTTCGTGGCTTGTCAATGATAGTTAAATCAAATTGTCGTAGCAATAGCAACCATCTAATGATTCTAGCATTCAAATCAAGATTGTTCATCAAATTTAATAGTTTCATGATAAGTATGCGCAAAATTTTGGTATCCAGTGATGTAGTTTGAAAATCTGTTTAAGGAGTGTACAACAGCTAAGAGTTCTTTCTCGTTGATAATGTAGTTCAATTCAACCTTAGTCAGATTTTTACTAATGAAAGAAATGGCATACAGTAACTTATCATCTATTTTCCCCAGGCTTCCCCCATAACTTTTTTGGATGCATCAACATGGATATGGGAAGGCAGAGCCTAATCTGGGCCCCTAAGTATTGATGCAGTGGTCAATTTCTCTTTCAAAATCTCAAGGGCCTCTTGGAATCTACTTGTCCAATGGAATTCAGAGTCCTTGGCTAGAAATCCAAACAATGGTGAAGCCACTTTACTAAAATCCTTGATAACCCTCCTATAATAGCCAGCTAAGCCCAAGAAACTCCTAACATCCCTATGCTTTTGGGGAGTAGGGACTCGTTTTATGATGGCCATCTTGTTTGGGTCCACTTGTATTCCCTCGTGAGATATTGAATAACCAATGACAGTTCACGCACTCATTAAGAATTCACATTTCTTAGGACTAAGAGAGAGGTTGATTTCAATGCGTTTTCTCAAGACATTTCCCAGATTAGAGAGAGCCTCCAGGAAGTCACACCCATAAGGAGTGAAATCATCCATGTAGATATCCACAAAGTCATGGACAAGATCAACAAAGATGCTCAGAACCGCCCTTTGAAAGGTGGCAGAGGCATTACACAAACCAAAAGGGAGGACCCTACAAGAAAAGGTATCCCAAGGACATGTGAATGTAGTCTTTCCTGATCCTCAGGGCTAATCTGGATCTGATTGTAACCACAGAATCCATCCAAGAAAGAGAAGAACTTCTTCCCTGCAAGAGCATCCAAAACTTGATCAATGAAAGGAAAAGGGAAATGGTCTTTCTTGGTGTTTTTATTCAATTCTCTATAATCTACACAGATACTCCATTTCCCATTATTCATTGGGACTAAAACTAGAGAGGACACCCATTCACTATCTGATATGGGGTATATGAACCCTACATCCAACAACTTTTGCAACTCTTCCTTTACTATGTTCTTGAGTGTTGGGTCCATTATCCTCTGAGGTTGGCACACAAGTTTTCATCCCTCCTTGATGCATATGTGATGAGTACAAACATGGGGATGCACCCCCTTCATTTATTTATAGTTCCAAGAAAAAGTATCTAAGTGTTCTCTCAACATCTTGCGCAATTTCTCTTCTTGGTTTGTTGAGAGATAGGGGTTAATCTTCAAGGTTTTAGATGGGCCAAATTCTACAACTTTGACATGGGGAGGACTTGGGTCAATTGAGCATAATTCAGTCCAAGGACTACTCTCTGACTCTTTCACTAGCTCATCAAGAGGCATGGTATTGAGGGGTTGGTTATGAAGGATCTGGTCAATGAGGTCATCTTAATCAGGTTGCCCCCTTCTTATAACAACATCTATGGTACAGATTGAGTAGGATGTTGTATGATACACTACATCTTCCTCCTCTTCTTCTAGCCACAAGGGTAATTCATGCTCAATAGATGGCTGAGAAAGAGGATATAATACCAATTGTTTGGAAAAATGCCCATTCTTAATGATCATGTTCCTATCCCTGCAACTAATGTGAGCATCAGTGGTGGCTAACCATGGCCTCCCCAAGATGAGAGGATAGCCATTGAATTTGGTTTTGTGCTGGAGAACCAAGAAGTCGGTAGGATACTCCCAAGAGTTAATGGAGACCATTACATCCTCAAAAACTCCCTTAGGAGCTACTATGGATCTATCTTCAAGTGTCAGAACTGTAGTGGTTATTCTCAAGGCTACTTGGAAGTTTAGTTTTAGCGTGGTTTATTTAGTCATCACCTTGATGGTAGACCCAAGATCAATCAGGGTATGAGGGACAATGATGCCATCAATGTGTACATCTACTATGGGACTTCCAGGGTCTAAATATTTTGGGAAAATCACTCTCACCAACATCAAATCAGATAATTGACCAATAACATTGATAGTGGGGGTGCCTCTTTTTCTTCTCCCAGGGTGTTTGAAACATTTCTCCTTGATCAGATTATTATAGATGAGAACATCCTTAATAGCCTGGAGAAGGGGTATTTTAACACACAGATTCTTAAATTATCCCAGAAGTTCAATCTCTTTTGGGGTGTGTTGGATAAGGTGGATCAATCTCTCAAGAAAAGGAGGTGGATTTAATTGAGGGGTACTCTCTTCCTTTTCCTCTTCAAGTTCTTCGATTGGAGATGGAGGTTGGTTATCTAGAAGAACTCTTCCAGACCTAAGTTTTATTTGTTGGATCTCCACAACATAGGTAGGATATGATGTCTCTCCATTGTAGACCTGTTGTGCTTGCTTATTATTCGGGTTTGGATTGGGTTGATCAGGCATATGAGGTTTCTTGGGTGGAGCACGCTGAGTGAGTTGTGGTTGTGGTGGAGGTAGTAAAGCAAGAGGTTGGTAGAGTTGAGGCCTCCACCCTTGTGATGGGTTGTTCCATTGAGGAGGTTGGGGGGCATATGGATGAAATGGTTGATTGACAGGTTGAGCAGGATATTTAGCAACATAAGGCCAAGAAGGAGGTGTGGACCATGATGGATGAGTGGAAGAGTACCAGGGTGGCAAGGATGAATTTTGGATGGAATGGTAATAACAATACAATGTACCTTGCATGCCCTACTAGTATGGCCTAGGTCCTTAAGGGCCCCTTTGATTTATAAAGCAGAGTTACTCAACCCCATTTTCTTCCCCTTGATATAAAACTTTTAAATCAAGAAAAGAAGGAAATTTATCTATGGCATGGTTTTCCTCAAAGACTAAGCAGGCATCTATGACATTTAATGGGCATTCATTTCTGGGGTCCCTTCTAGTGCATTTAGGGCAGAAAATAACTAGGGATCTTTATGCTTCCTCTTGTTTCCTCTTGGTCTGTATGGTATCCATTTGAAAAGAAAAGGTATGAAAATTTTCACTTTTAAATTCTTCCAACATGTTCCCAATCTCATTCTTGATGGATGTTGTGGAAGGAGAGGAATTGATCAAGCCTTGACTAGCCCTACCCTTCTTTCTAACAACCCTAGAGTGATTTTTGAACACTTTTTTGATGTCATCGTAGGATAACTGATAGATATCCCCCCTAGACACCATATTGAGGGTTTCCAGCATATCATCCCTCATCCCTTAGAGAATAAATATCTTGATTGATTCAAGATCAAGGGTGCATCTGGTCCTCCTATAACTAAGTTGAAATCTCTCCTCATAGTCCTCTGGGGATTCATCAAGTCCAAGAGTCATTCTAAAGATTTATTCCTTTGTTTCTTTGGACCTACAGTAGTCCCTATACTTGTTATTAAAGGCTTGTTGAATTTGAGCCTAGGTAGTGATGTTATCCCCAGGCAGACCCATAAACCAGCCCAAGGCTGCATCCTTAAGGGTAGATGGGAATAAATTCAACTTCTGGTCATTAGAGGCATAGTCATAGGTCCTACAGGTAACGACATTAAATTTAAACATAAAGGTATCAAGATCCTTAGAGGCTAATCCATGAAAGTGTGGAATGGAATTAGGGCCGATATTCTCCATTCTAGCCTCTCCACTAGTCTCTATGATAGGGAAAAAAATCATTGTTCCTATTTCCAGCCATGGTTTGGGTAGGTGAAGTGGGTACTTCTCCTTCCCGAATAGGTTCTTCAAATATCTCAGGTTTCTCACCTAGAGGGTCTTCTAACACCCCTAGAGTCAGAGAGGGAAGCTCGCAGTCACCGGAGAAGAGTGAAGGTTGACTACTTGAGGGGGTGGGGGTGTTCGGTAAGAATTTTCCTTGGGTATCTCTATTCCTACGAGGTATGAAAGGAATTTCTCCCTTTTTCTTTTATCTTCCTTTTTCAAAATCATATGCAAAACAAAAAACAATGCTTAAGAAAAAATGACATCTACCTAGACACCTCCCTCACAATGGTGCCAAAATGCGGTGAGCCCTGGTATTGCACCAATAATGTTGCAACTCCCAACGGATCCTCAACTCTTTTTATCAAAATGGGGTTCGTAAAAAATTCGAGGTGGCAGTGCTATATGAACAATAGATGGGATTCTACTCATGCCACCCTCAACTAGGACACTTGATCAATTAGAAAAATGACTAACTAATGAAGGTGCAATTTAGAAGCTACCTCTAATTATAAAAAATAAAATGCTTTTTAACTTCAAATTATAAATTCTCTTGAATTAATTCATGAAAAGATGAGAGCTACACTACTTGTAGAAAGGGAACTACATTATCTTTCAATCAACTCTCTAGCTTCCAAATCTACTTGCAGACAAGAAGCTAACCTACCAAATCAAAACTCAAGATTCTATGTATCATCTATCTAGCTCACATTTTCATATAAACCAATGTTCTATTTGTTCCAAATTTGTGATAAGGAAACTAACACTATTCTATTTTGCAGTGAAGGAAAAGGAGGGTTTGGAGTGGCCTAGGAGTTTCCCTTGATCATGGAGTCACAATTCGGGGTAAACCTACTTCTAATCTAAGTCCAAATTGTAGCAAAGGTCCAAACTAGTAAGGAAACAGGTTGCTAGAGGTGTGCTACAGGAGGTTGCTGTAAGTGCCCTGTATTGCTACATGAAGGCCTATAATGCTATAGGAAGGTTGCCGAGAAGGTTTAGGAGCTGGAAATGATGGTTTCAAGGGATGTAAAGGTGGATGGAGGTTGAGGTAAATGGACGAAGGGTGGCCACAACCCCTAACCAAGCTCAGATCCTTTTGAAGGCTTGTTTTTCACTAGGAGAGTAGGAACATGATCTCAAGAACAGAACTTTGAGGAAAAAATTTTGAATTCATAAAAAAGGGTGAGGAAGTCCAAGATGGACGTGGTGAAGGTGCCCTTTCATGCAGGTCCAAACAACCCTGCAATCACATAGGCATATACCCTTTTATGATTGAAAAAATGAAACAACTAGTAGTGTAAAGGATGAGTTGAATTTGAATGCCATCTAGTCTATGCCAAAACCTATGATCTAGTCAATAAATCAATTCCCAAGATACAGTAAGCACATGCAAAACAATATGACTAACATAAATCTTATTCCAAGAAATCATAAGCATAGTATTTTTGGACAGTGATTGTAGATCCTTCTATTCATGCTCCCATGAGAGAGATGAGGTAGAAGTTGCAATCACAGGATTTTGATGGGTTATTTTCTAATGGAATGAAAGAATCTAATAAGTACTTTGAACCAAAAGGAGATACAAATACATAAGAGGGACCTAAGCCACTAGGGTTGGGCCCAAACCCAATAGCCTCAACCCTGTGGAACTAACTCAGTGTTGAACCAATAAGAAAATTCTCATTATCATTGCATAAATGTCTAATACATCATATAATAGTCAAAAATAAAAGTTCCAAGTACTTGAGCTCAATAGCTATCCAGGTGAAAACAAAACTCAAATCCTAATGAGCTCTTTCACATTTTTATTCATACGAGAGGGTAGCTACTAGCAGCTCCTTAGAAAATAGGAATGTTTGTCTCCCATAACTCGAGATTGGTGGATCTTGATCTCTATTAACTGCATTTGCTTGACTACCAATGACCTCGAGTTGATGAGAGAGAGTGTGGTGAAATTGGGTTGATTGAAGGAGTTAAGGAGGTGGACAATTTCCTAGAATCTCTCCCTACTGTCTACCTCGAGCCCCTACATGTAAATTATATAAAAAATGCTCAATTTCCTACAATTAAACCATATTAGGCCACATGACATATAAAAAATCTTTTACCCCTCTCACTAAGCATAATATAACAAAAAATGTAAATAAATGTGAGAAAGAGATAGTTCTAAAGCTGTAAGACGGCATTATGACCCTTATAATGTACCCATTGATGAGCCTCATCACTTTTACCATAACATAATCCTGATTATCCAAAATGATGTACTTCATCTCTACATCTATCATGGAATGACTGAAAAATGATATAGGTTGCTCATACCCTTCTTCATTCTTCTATAACATCACAATAACAATAGTATGTTTGGATGCAAAGGAAAAAATATGAAATTCCTTTGAAAAATTAGGACTTGCTAAAATTAGAGCTTCCATGATATCTTTATTGATTTGTTTCAATGATTCTCATGCTTCTAGCATCCATCTCACATTACTATTCTTTCTAAGAATGATCGTTATATGTTTTAATAACTATGTAGAATTTGCAATATACCTGTGCAGAAAGTTGATATTTCCTAGAATGATTGGAATTCTTTGTTATTCTAGGGTAATCCAATTTTTTCTATAGCTTCCACTCATGTTGGATTTATTCTAACACCTTTTTATTAGATGATATTTTCCAACTATTTCCCCTCTTGCAGGGCAAAGAACGACTTCTTGGGATTCAGTGATAGACCGAATTTTCTTCACTTTAGGAAGGTCTATCTTAGATGCTCCAAATGGTCATCATCTAATTTTTAGAACATAATAATATCATATAGATAAATGACAATGAACTTGTCTTCCTCACCAATGATGTTGATTTCCATGGCTCATTGAAAGGTGGCTCCCGTGTTCATCAATCCAAAAGGAATTTTTTCATACATGAATGTGCGCCGGGGTGTTGTGAATGTGGTCTTGTCTTTATCATATAGGTGCATTGAGATATGATTGTAGCCCAAAATTACATCCATCATTAATATTTTGGATGTTCTTATAAATCTTTGTAGCAAAAGGTTCATCCTTGGGAGGGGATAATTATCCTTCAATGAACATTTTGTTCACATTCCTAAAATCAATGCATCATCTAATAACACCATTTTTTTTCCCTAACTTGTACTAGATTAGCCACCCATTGAGAATATCTCAATGGTACAATGATCTTTTTGTCCAACAACTTTTTTATTTTCTTCTTTATTGTCGGCAACAGAATTGGATTGAACCTTCTGAGTTTTTGTACAAAAGGCTTAGCATTTTCTTTCAATGGTCTTCTATGTTGAATAATAGAATTATCGTAAGTTTTTAAATATTCATAAATCCATACAAAAACATATTTAAATTTCTTGAATATATTAATATACCTCTCTTTTCATCTGGGTTGTAAAGACTTAGCAAGTTTTACCTTTTGCAGGTGCTGTTTCGTACCAAGGCTTTGTTATTCCACATTTTCATCTACCAGCTGAAAAATTGGTTTGGTAGGCACATCATTGTCATCACAAATCTATTCGAGTGGGACCAATCCCTTGGGGATGAAATTATTTTTAAGATAGATCACCTCATGGCCTCCAATATGATTCAACATCTTGTTGGTGTCATCTCATGAATCTTCCTCTTCCAGCTCCATTTCAGGCGCTTCTCCATAAAAGTCAATTTTGATGGCAAAAAAATTGTCCACTAGTTCAAGAAATATTTTTAGTTTTTGGTCGTCTTCAAAAACCTACCAATGTTTGACATTGTTTGGGAAAGAAGGCCTATATCACATTTCCACTTCATACTTTATTTTTGGCTCGGGAGGTAGTTTGTCATTACTGGCTACTGTCGCCAATGCATATGCGTCTTGATTATCTTCTTTGCACACAATTGTAATGTTAAAGTCATCAAAATCATTTTCAACAATATCCCAAACTACATTCGTATATGATCTCATTCAAGGGTTTATAATGGTGTGGATGTTTCTTACTTGTAGGACTACTGGCTCTGAATCCCTAAAATCGCAATGTTTTTCACTCCCATTTTCCAAGTCATTTTTAACCCTAGAATTAGTTCTTCGTCTTTAAAAAAAATATTGGTGGCATCGAATTCTAGTTTAAAGGATAGAGATAGGTTATGTCCTGTGGAAATTATTCCCACCCCTGTTCCTCCCTTGGAGTAAGCTCCATTGAAAAACATTTTCCACACTAAATTCAACTTGTGTGCTTGTTTTGTTTTATTTTGTAGCATAGAATGATAATTTCTTGGACTTATTTGCATTGCTTATGACATTTAATAGTTTATCCTCCCAGTATAGTCTTCGCTCTTGACCCCCCAAAACTAGTATGGTGGCATATGATAGGTCTGTTTGTAAGGTACCACCTAACTTTCCAACCCAATACCTAGAAAGTGTAATGTAATATGAAACAATGATATTGGCCACTACTATATCCATAATTAGACTCTTGTTCAATATCTGAGTAAGGGACACTACCAAATCTTGATTAGGCCAAGACATTTCACTCTTCGAGAATCAGAGTGGAGGCCATTGTATGTTTTATTGATATGCAATCCTATTTCCACCATGAATGAATTGAGCATGTGGTCGTGAGATGCCCCTGAATTTGACATACAATTGTGGAGTAATTTGTTATGAAAATTCAAGGTGATGTAAAAAGGAGGACTATTATTGTCTTCTTATTCTAGGTGAGGTTTGCATTCCACATGAGGATGATCTTCTTATATGTTTAGAGTATCATTGTGGGATATTTTCTCAAAGGGGTCCACAAGCTTCAGAATAAGCAGTTGATATGTCAAGTTTTGTGATAAATCCAATAAAGGAATGTAGACATTGATATTGCTCAACTCTTGTTCAAAATTGAAAGGCAAGGCTATGCTTCATTCGACCTCCTTGACTGATTTAGTTGGTAATTGTTTAGGGATAGGGTCTCTTGATTCTTTTGGTTTCTAAGTTGAGTGTGGGGCTTGATCCTAAACATTCTTTCCTTTCTTAGCTGGAAACCCTTTCACTTTCTTTGAGACTTCGGGATGTGGAAGACTAGTATCCTAAGCAGGTTCAAGATTAGGTGATGGTACATATGGATTATTCTAATGACTCACAATGGCGAGTCTACCTGGCCTAGGTTGTAAGTCATAATTTCTTTTAATTTCTACCATCACAAAATTAGTAATTCTTTAATACTAGGGTGGTGGTATTTCATAGTCATCATAGGGCTCATAGATTTCTTGCATTACAAGAGAATTCATGTAGTCAGATTCGATGATGTAGAAGGTGGGATTTTGATCTCCTACCCAATTTACGTCTTCATCTTGCATGTACTCTTTAGTGTATTTGTCAGTTTGTAAGTTGATATCCCTCCTCACTGGAGGCTATATGGGTTGTTCATCCTGTATTTTCTCTTTATTCATTTGTTGTTTGTTGAATGACATATAAATTAAAGGAGGGTTACGAGGAGGTTGGCCTAGGTTCTTTCTTAGCCCTTCTGCCTTGAGCTTGGAAATTTTGTTTGACAAGTTTCTGATCAATCTATTCATTTCCTAAATCTGTTCTTTGGATGAGTCTTTCATATACGTAGGATGATCAGGTTCCTCTTTTATATTCGTTTTTCCTTTTCCTTTGTTTCCTCTCCTCTCTTTCTCAATGTCATGGATTTCATTCATAACTTCCACTCTTCTCAACTTCCCCACTATGGTTAAGTTTCATTCTATCTCGGTTTCATTTGATTGCATATCATACCAGTTTATTGGTCGTCTTTCTCTAAGAATGACCGAGAAATATGGTTAAAATGAAGCTGTATGATTAACTATGGCAGCGATGGGAGTGTGTTTAATCTCATTTTGGATCTTTTTGTAGATTTTATTGAACCTCTTCATGAATTCCTCTAAGTTTTCAGATGATTTATTTTTCACCACATAAAACTCTATGAGACAGAAAATGGGCGCAAAATGTCCTTTCCAAGTCGTCCCATGAGTGCAATGAATTAGCACGAAGAATACATAACCATTTCTACACATCCCCTTCAAACGTTTGCATGAATAACCTCATGAATATGTATTCATATTCTACCATGAAGTTGTCGATGAACTCTTGGAATGTGTTGATATGTTCCTTAATGATCCCCTTATTTTTGTCACTAAACCTAGGTGACAACTTCAAGTAATTATTAGGCATGTTGTGTAATACATAAGGTAGATCCAAAGGGTAATATCGAGTTGCTACCCAAACCAATAGTTGATTAGGTTGGTTGGGTTGGTTATAGGGCTACCCTTATCCTACCATGATGTGCTGCAATATCACATCGCTAGTGGAAAATGATATTGGAGTTCTATTTCTTTCTGCATTTTGTGCAGTTTCCTTTTCAAATTTATGATTGGAACTAACTGACTCTAGTTGTTCAAGTACATTTTGTGAAGGTATGGTGTTCCTCTGAATATTCTCAGAACAAGGTAATTGAGAAATTATTGTTGAAAAAAGTGGAGATGGAATGTTGGTTATTTAACTTATCAAGGGTTCTTCCTATAATGTTTTGCTATGTTGGTTCAAGATGTATACAAAATTCTTAGGGTCAAATAAAGAAGGCATGAGATTCCTATCTGGGTTACTTCAGGTGTGTCTTCTTGAGGAAGTCAGAGTGTGGATGTGTAGATTATGGAGTATGTGTTAAAGAAATGAAATAAAATCAACACAAGTATATACAGTGAATGAAGTATGTACAAGGAATGTATTAGATTTCATGGTTGGTTGGTTTGTCATTGTAATAAGTGGTGAATATGATGACTTTGATGTTTTGGTTAGTGATGAAAATTTTTAGCATTGGAGTCGCCAGGTGGAAAGAAAAACAAATGATTTCAATTTTTTTCCACCACAAAAATTTGAATAGATGTCGTTCTTCCCAGGAAATTTATTCAAATCGTCCCCAACAAAGGTTGCATGAGATGTTGGGACCCAGAGTCACACTACGCTATGTTGTAATGTAATGCCTCAGAACATTTAAGTCTCATATTATCTGCTACTACATTTAAAATATTATATTTAAATCAGTGTATATGACCACCCAATATTATCCAATGTTGCTCGATGTATTTTCTAGCCCGTAGGTTTAATGTTCTAGTTCATTTGTTCCTCACCTAAAAGTTGGTAAATAAGGTGTAGATGCCTCTAAAAGCAAGCAAATAAGATTGTATATTTATATTGTTCTTGTAAATATGTTGTTGTAAAATGACCCTGTAATTCAATTTTGAACTTAATTAAAGTTACTGATTCTAGTAGAGGTTAAAAGTTGTTATATACCTAGGGGGGATAATATGGGGTACCAAGGGAGGTACCCAAGGTAATAATGTAATAATGGGATGGGCCATAGTAATAAATAACGTGGTTAACCCATGTCATGTAGGGGACCACAAGTAGTTAATAATAATGTAATGGGCCCATGGTATTAGTTGATGGTATGAGGGAACCATGGTAATGATCCATGGTATTGTATGTATGAGGCCTATATAGAGGCCAGAGACTCCACTTGGGAGAGAGTAAAGGAATATTGTATGAACAAACATATGGCTTGTGGAGTGTTCTCCTTCCTTAAGGAGTGAATGTATGGTGTTGCCCTACCTTAAGGGTTTGATAATAAAGAAACATTTCATATTATTTTTGGGTTTATTTGCATTATCTTATATTTTCATATCAGATCTATAGTATTTCTGGGTTTGATCTACAACAAGTGGTATCAGAGCACTTTCTTGGGCACAAAAGTGGAGATTTTTTTTTATTATTTTTTGCAGGATTTCGGGGGTGGCGAGTTTGCAGATCAGATATGTATGTTTTGGTGAAAGATCTAAAAAATATAATTGCATATCTGAATTCTGTGTGAAAAAATAGCCGATTTCAAAAAAAAAATCGGTTGAATCGGAATCCGGATGAAGGAGATATCGCTGATCTAAAAATCAGTGGAGTTGCAGACAATTTTTCAGGACAGCGAGTTTGCGGCGCAGATTTGGACGTCCTGGTACAAGATCTGCAAGATCTAATTGTAGATCTGGAATCTTTGTGAAAAAAAACCTAATTTCAAAAAAAAAATCAGTCGAATCAGAGTCCGGATGAGGGAGATATCGCTGATTTAAAATCAGCTCTTTTTTGCAGAAATTTTGGTGACGGCGGGAGAGTTGCAACGCAGATCTGAAATTTTAAGTGTCGGGATCAAGATTTCTATCACATGGGTAGATGCAGAATGATTGTTCCATTTCTGAAAACAGGTCATAATAGGGATTCTGAGCAATATTGACGAACCTGTGACAATTTCAAATTTTCGCCAATATTTTTTGTGATGGCGGGCCTAGATCGGGCTTTGAGGGACTTGTATAAATTTGATGGCTCTCATCCAGCTAGATGGCTAGCAAAAATGGAGAAATATTTGGATCACGTCTATGATGATAAGACTCAACTTATGGTGGGAAGCATGTACTTGGACAATGAAAGACGACAATGGTGGCAAGAGCATCAACATTCCAATGGAAGGTTTTTGACTTGGGATGCCTTCAAAAAAGCTCTTATAGAGCGCTTTGACCATAAATCTAATCTTCTAGATAAGCTCACACAAACAGACACGCATCCTAGCAAAGATTTTATTTTTACAGGAAACAAGGAAATCAAGGAACCAAAAAGGTTATTTTTTGCTGGTATCTCTGTATTGCAGGTTCATGGATTGATTCAGAAGGAGAAAATCATTGTGTCTATAAATCCGAGTTGCAAGCAAAATCTCATAAATGTCAACTTGGCAAAAAAATTGCAAGTCCCAGCAAAACAAATTGAACATACACAGGTTGATGATAAGGATGTTCAAATTTATAAGGATTTGAAGCTTTCTATGGATAAGTATGTGTTTCGTAGTAACTTTTATGCTTCGGATCTGGATAATATGGATGTTGTTTTGGGATATCCTTGGATGGAATCTACGGGTACTATTAATATTAATGTGCAGAAGAAATTCCTGAAGCTCTAGTATAAAAAGAAGAAAATTACATTACAGGATATTTCCATCAATAAACAGGTAGAGTACATGGAGGCGGAAGTAGAAGATGTTCCAGGGACTGACATATCAGATGATGAGCCTTTGATGATCAACAATCAAACACAAACAGAGGCTGAAGAAGAAAAGGTTACAGGTGATGATACATCAGAGGAGGGCTCAGTGGTTGAAGTCATATTGAAAAAGAAGACACCACAACAGGCACCACAGCAGGGTGAAGTAAAGAAAAAGCCATCGTGGGTTAAAACTTCAACATATCATCACCCACATCACCCCGCAAGACAACCATCAAGATGGCAACTAATTAGCCACATGGACAACAACCCCCGCATGACAGATCGAGAGGAGCGAAGATCCACCTACTACACATCCACACAAAAGAGCTACCACAGTCAACTTCCATCTCAAGCGAGCGAGGCACCAGCGAGATCGAGGGTTCACCTTTCTCTTGGATGGCTAGATGCACGTGCATGGTACCAGTGGACTACTCTTTTGAGTAGATCTTATTATTTGTGTTATTCCCATGTTTCGGGGACAAAACATGCTTAGGGGGGTGGAATGTTATATACCTAGGGGGGATAATATGGGGTACCAAGGGAGGTACCCAAGGTAATAATGTAATAATGGGATGGGCCATAGTAATAAATAAGGTGGTTAACCCATGTCATGTAAGGGACCACAAGTAGTTAATAATAATGTAATGGGCCCATGGTATTAGTTGATGGTATGAGGGAACCATGGTAATGATCCATGGTATTGTATGTATGAGGCCTATATAGAGGCTAGAGACTCCACTTGGGAGAGAGTCAAGGATTATTGTATGAACAGGCATATGGCTTGTGGAGTGTTCTCCTTCCTTAAGGAGTGAATGTATGGTGTTGCCCTACCATAAGGGTTTGATCAATAAAGAACCATTTCATATTATTTCTGGGTTATTTGCATTATCTTATATTTTCATATCAGATCTATAATATTTATGGGTTAGATCTATAAAGAAGCATTTCTATCTAAAAAAAAAATATTCTCCACTTTTGTGCCCAAGAAAGTTCTCTAATACCACTTGTTATAGCTCTAACCCAGAAATATTATAGATATGATATGAAAATATAAGAGAATACAAATATACCCAGAACAAGATAGAAATAGACAAAAATGATTCTTTATTGATCAAACCCTTAAGGTAGGGTAACACCATACATTCACTCCTTAAGGAAGGAGAACACTCTATAAGCCATATGCCTGTTCATACAATAATCCTTCACTCTCTCCCAAGTGGAGTCTCTAGCCTCTATATAGGCCTCATACATACAATACCATGGATCATTACCATGTTTCCCTCATACCATCAACTAATACCATGGGCCCATTACATTATTATTAACTACTTGTGGTCCCTTACATGACATGGGTTAACCACCTTATTTATTACTATGGCCCATCCCATTATTACATTATTACCTTGGGTACCTCCCTTGGTACCCCATATTATCCCCCCTAGGTATATAACAAAAGTTCATGTACTTTATTTTCTCCTATAAGATGTCACAAGAAAGTAAAATAACATGAATAATTCATCACATCCATTGAATTAAATCTATGTGCAGATGTAAACTTTTCTACATTAAATGCAAATAACTAAATCAAAACAGAATTAATATCACAATAACCTTGAAAGTTGACTCATTATTCACATTTAACATCCATCATGTGTTCTTCAAATAAACCACCAAATTTATGCATGAATAATGTTCAAGTTTATTTCATATTGGTTTCAAATTATTTTGGAATCAACGTTGAGGAAAAAAAATATCAAAGATTAAATGTATTTTGTTGGGTCTCATTTCTATTGATCCTAAGTTAGAGTATTCATAACACTTAGGTTTGACATGAGGAGTTTACAATGTGGAAGGTGGATGAAAAATCAAGAACAAATCCTAGAAAGTGTAAAGGAGCAATTAAGATTTCCTTTAAATCAGTTAAAACCTGGTGGGTAACTAAGGAATTAATAACTTAGCCACTAGAATACAGAAAATTTTGAAATTTATCATTTCTTGTAAAAAACTTGTAAGAAATATCAAAGAAGTCAAGATACTTTTAAAAAAACCTTGATAAATCTTACAAAGCAAAAATAAACTGCATACTGATGCCAGAATTTATTTCAGTTAAATAATTCCATACAATCCACATAAAAGATCAGGTTTACAGCTCAAAATTCCTTGAAAATTACATAAAATTGTATTCATACATAGAAAAATTAAGAATATGAAATGGGTATGATAAAATACATGATAAGAAGTGACAGATAGCCCAAGAGTTACTATATAATTCTTCCTTAAGATAGCTTCAAGACCTCCCACCAATTCACCAAAAAAATTGAACGAGTTTCCCTACAGCCCACAATTTCTCCCCCCTTAAAATTTACAAAACGAGGCCTATATGTAGGCACTCAAGAACTTAGACCACACCCTAAACCACTAGTGGTATTTAGAAACTAACTAAGATTTCCTACAAAATTGGCAGTTGTACTATAACTAACTTCTTTTAGAAGTTTCTTGAAGGATCTACTTGTTGTGGGTGGGCCCCTTCAAATTTGGCTTTAATATCTCTTCCTCTCATTCTTGGTTATGCATTGGGCTTTCTCTCTCCTTGTTGGGGCACCACCTAGGCCTAACGCTACTGTTGGCATGTTGTTGACAATGCCAATGGAGGTGTTGATGCCAATGTGCATAGAGAAATCAACAGAATGAGCTAAGTCTTTAGGCAAGTGTGTGGATGAATAGTGAAATAGTCCAAGCAAAATGAGGACATATCATACTTCCCTATTTTTTTAAATAAATTAACCTGGACATGTTGCAACTTTCGATTGGGAAGAGGTTTGATGGTGTCACTAGGACATGAGAAATTTATGGGAGGGCCATGTGGATATTTTGTGGACCCTCAAGCCTCCAAATTTTGAAACCTTCCACGAGGTGCAAAGGACACTTGAGGCTATCGCACATCCACCTTTGCATCCCTCGGCAAGGTTATTGATATGAATGTCTAAACTTGAAGACTTTCAACAATTTTGCAAGTTAAATTTATATGCATTTTAGGTAGAGGATCAACTTACTAAACACATAGACAAGTAAATTTAAACCAAATTTTACAGCCAAACAGAGACAAAACCAACATATCTGAAGCACATATCACAAGCATGATAAAGGAGTTCACACCTCTCTTGGGCTACATCTCCTGGTCCAGCTTCCAATGTTGGGCCTCTTCCATTATTCTCAAAAAATTTGTTTAGATCAAGTTACAGTGCTCAGAATGCTAAAACAATATCTCCAATGGATCCATAACAGTCAAAAACCCCCATTTTGGTTCTTTCTACACCCCATTTGGCCAAAAAATGAGAAATTTGTGCTTGTTTCTTCATTTTCCCAATTTCTACAACTAATCGTCCTCCAATTCGACCTCAACCTGGCTTGAGTGCCCCAAACATGGAACCAACACACTAAACCTGGCACAATTCCTGCTCAGTGGGCAAATTTGCAGGACTGGTAAGGGCACCATTAAGCCTCCATTTTTGAAACGTTAGGCCACATGGGGGCCACATGCCCAAGGACGGGGGCTAATTGCCTACCCTGATCAGTCAAGACCCCAACCACATGACACACGATCTTATCGTTCCATGGAACTTGGGCTTTGCGCTTAATTTTCATTCTCCTCTTGCACTTCTGCTACAGTCGTATGGGATCCCATATGGCTTGGGGATGGCTCTTTGGGGCTGGCCCCCTTTTCATCTGCCCATGGTTCCAGTGTATGAGTTGTGGTGGGTGTTGTGATCATGGGGTTGGGGCTAAGCCCTAGCCCATGCTCCCGCCCCTTTGTTCTCTTGGGCACAGTGACAAGGGCTAAGGCTTAGCCCCGACCCTACCCCCAACCATGCCAACAACGTAATTTAAATATAATTTGTATTCAATATATAACAAGTGACATGGCGATGGCGCAACAGTAAAGTTGTTGGTTGCTTGGTAATTGGTCTCGCATTCGACTTCAGGGGGTGTTGTTTGGCCTCCTAACAAATTTTGGTCGACTGTGAGGAGGCCACGTGGCAACTACTAGTTGGCCCACATGGTACTCCCTCACTAGGCCACCACAACAATGTTCAACCAATAAAAATAAACCACGCCAACCAATCTCCTAATGCCAAGTGTCGACCCACCATTGGTCGATGAAGAACTCAGTCACCTAACAAGTCATGGCCTAGTCAGCATACAGACAACTAACTGGGCATCCCTGCAACCCAAATTTCAATTTTTTTAGTTGTTTCCAAAAACAAAAAGAGCATGATTCTAGAATCATCCGATGTTGGATTTGAGTGAAATGCATTGCGTTGGATTTAGATCACCGTGATCTATCCAATCATATGGGTTTCGAGCTCTATTGCACACTTTCAATTTTGAGCATTTTCTTCATCCCTTGGATCACTCCTCCTCATTGGAAGCTTTTGGACCTCCTAAAGCACATTTCAATCAACAAATAGATGAGGGTATAGTTCCCTCACCCTTCCTTTCTCAATCCACTTAGCTTTTCTTATATTTGTGCCTATGAGACTAACAAGAAGGTACTCCACATTCCCTCATTTTGAAGTTTTTTTCCTTCTATCAAGGATGGTATCTTGTTGCAATTCTTCAAGAAATTTTGGAGAGAAATCTTCTATTGAAGGAATCTGAACATGTTCTCATTTATCATCAATCAAAGGAGGTTCATATAGTCTCAAATTCTCAACATTAACAACTGCATACATTTCCATATAAGGAGGCAAATCAAAACAAAAGGCATTGTTACCAATATTTTCAACAATCTTGAAAGGACCATACCTTATTGGTTTTAGCTTTTTACCTTCTCCTTTAAGCCTCTCTTTGCTAATGTAAAGCCATACATCATATTTAACTTGGAAACTTTGATCAACACGATGCTTATCATACTTTGTCTTGTACTTTCCTTGGCTTTTTTCCAACTGTTCTTGAACCATTTAATGCACCAATGGAAATTGTTCAATGAACTACTTGGCCTTATCAATCTCACTATGACCATCAATAACAGCATCCTTCCCAAAGATAAAATTTGAAGGATATTTTTCTAAGTAACCAAAACATGCCTCAAATGGAGATGTTTGAGTCGATGAATGCTTTGCCCGGTTATAAGCATGTTGAATGTAGTGTAAATGTTCATCCCAAAGCTTGGGATGTTTGCTGCAATAACCATGCAAAAGATATACTACCATTCTATTCACCACTTCTGTCTGACCATTCGTTTGTGGATGGAATGATGTGATCTTTTCAACTTTGTGTCCATGAGTGCCCATAAGCTTGACCAAAATTTCCTGACAAATTGAGAATATCGATCAAAATTAATGGATTTGGGCAATCCAAAATGTGGCCATACATGTTGAAAGAAAATTTGTGTAGTTTGTTAAGCTATAACCTACTTCTTACAAGGCATAAAGATATGCATCTTGCTGAAACAATCCACCACAACATAAGGATAATCATGATTTATTTTAGACATAGGCAATCTTCCTACAAAGTCCATAGAAACACTTTCCCAAGGACAGAAAGGAACTAGAAGTGGAGTATACAATCCTAACTTTCTATTTCTAGGCTTACTAGTAGCATATAAAGAACATCCTCTTACATATCGTGATACATTTTCATTCATTCTAGGCAAATAACAATACCTTTGTAATTGTGCCACCATCTTGCCTACACCGAAATGACCAACAATAAGAGATGTGCCTCCCTTACGATGTTGACGCTTTCACCCTGTGGAATGCAAATCTTTCCAAGATGATACAAAATTCTATCATGCACATGGTAATCCAATTCCTCTACTTGGTTTCCTTGACACAATGTTACATATACATCTTTAAAGCCTTCATCTAAAGCATATTGTTTAACATAGCTCTCTTGCATGATAGAATTATGCTTAAGAATAACTGAAGCACTAACAATTGGTCTAGAAATCATGTCAACAACCTTGTTATAGATAACTTTCTTATACCTTATCACCAAGTGGAATTACTTCAAGAAACCCATTCATCTGAAGTGACTTGCTTGTTGTAGCTTAGTTTGTGATTTCAAGTATTACAATGGTTGATGATCAATGTGAATAATAGTTTCCTTTCCCATCAAATAGTGTTTCCACTTTTTCTCACTTTGCACCAATGCATATAGTTCCAAGCTCAAAAGAGGAGAAGGAGAATTTGTGGAGCCAATACCTCATATTATTTCAAGGAGAACAAATGCACCTCAAGCTTCAGTAGACATGGCACATGAAGAGGGTCCTGAAGGGATGCCTGAAGATGAGAATACTTTCAGAAAATAATTCTATAAGATGTCAGATATGGTTAAGGTTCTGTATGAGGAGAGGAATTCCAGACTATATGGAGAGAGCTCAAAATATCATGGAGGAAAAGGAGACAAACCTCCAAAAGGGAATGGAGGGAATGGTGGAAAACCACCACCTTCACCTCCATCATTATCCTCATCTTCATCTTCATCTTCACCCTCATCTTCAACTTCTTCTACCCTTTCACAAACACATATAAATTCCCCAAAGGGTCATGGTAAAACTCCTTTACTTAAGCTTGATTTTAAGTTTGAACTGCCTATGTACAATGGAGAGGTAAATGTAGAAATATTATATAATTGGGTTCATCACATTGATGTGTATTGAAGGATACAAAGAATCAAAGATGATGAAACCAAGATTCAACTTGCTTCTCTTAGATTGGAAGGTGCAACACTAATTTGGTGGGAAGCCAAAACTCAAGAGGACATGAAAAAACATGGTAAGTTTTTATCCTCTTGGAATGATTTTGTTGTTTGAATAAGAAGGAAATTTTATCCATTAGCATACATGCAGAAATTTATTATGGATTGGAAAAACTTTAGATAAGGTAAGGGGAAAAATGTGCAATATCATAATCAAGAATTTAGGAAAGTATCTTTGATTTTGGGTATATATTTGTCCTCACAAGATACTTTTATCAAATACATTAGATTATTTCATATTTATTTGA
This sequence comes from Pinus tabuliformis, assembly GCA_031772625.1. Taxonomy (NCBI): domain Eukaryota; kingdom Viridiplantae; phylum Streptophyta; class Pinopsida; order Pinales; family Pinaceae; genus Pinus; species Pinus tabuliformis. The sequence goes on from CM062818.1 coordinate 592,223,740, forward strand.
GACATGCCATTCTCATGCTTAACCCTACAAAACTAGATGAAGTTTGTGTTCAGGCAACTCATTTAGAGGCAAGAGGAAAAAATGTTTCTGAAGAAACTAGTGAGAGTTCCTTTGAGTCTGGAAAAAAAGGAAAAGGTAAGTTAAAAGGAAAAGGGAAGAAGAATGTTACCATCAATATGGAGAAAGAAAATATCACATGTAAACATTGTTACAAAGAGGGCCATAATGAAGATCATTATTGGAAACTTCACCCCGAAATGAGACCCAAAAATTTTAGCAACAAGGGGAAACAAAAGACTGTTGCAACTACACAACATGATTTAGGATCTAACTCTGGGGATGAAACAAATATCACAACCATGGGTTTGAAATGTAAGGACATTGCAATTACTAGTTCTTCAAATTGTCTCAATGAAACTCAAGATGAAAAAAAATGAATAGAGATTTTCCATATTAGATTCATTTCAAAACATTCCAAGATAGACACACTGTTTGATAATGGTTCACAAGAAAACCTCATTTCTGAAGACACTATCAAGAAGTTGAATTTATAAACCATTACTCATCCTAAACCATATCCTTTAGGTTGGGTATGTGACAATGCAAAATTACATGTGAGAAAAAGATGTAAATTAAGATCTTCCATCATTGCAAACTTTATAGATGAGGTAGAACTTGATGTCATTCCACTTGATATTTGTGGTATTTTTTTGGGAATCCCATATCTATATTATAGGAGAGTCATCTTTCATCGCCATGAGAACAAATATCAGTTGTTTAAAAATGGAGTTGAGTACATTGTTAGATCACATAACAATAAGTTGAATTTGTCACTTGTACATGCTGGACAAATGAAGAGGTTAGTCAATGCTAGTAAGAATTTTGTACTCTTGATGATCAAACCCAAAGAGAATGTTGAAAATGAAGCGTTCCAAGGATGTGATGCAAAGTTAAAATCTTATTTGTATGAGGTTATTAACACATATGATGATATGTTTCAGGATCCCAAAGGATTGCCTCCTAAAAGAGGTATCCAACATGAGACCCGATTGCATCAAGATTGTCCTCTTCCAAATATTGGCATGTATAGGATGCCAGTTATGGAGAATGTGGAGATTAAAAGATAAATACAAGTTTTTCTTGACAAAGGAGTCATCAAACCAAGTACATCACCATTTGGTTCACCAATTGTGTTAGTACCAAAGAAAGATGGTACATGGTGCTTATGTGTATATTTCAGAGCCTTGAACAAGATGACGGTAAATAATCGTTACCCTCTTCCTCAAATTGATGATTTGATTAATCAATTGAAATATGTTTTTTATTTCACTAAGCTGTACTTGAGGAGTGGTTATCATCAGATTAGGATTGCTAAAGGAAACACATGGAAGACAACCTTAAAAAAAAACAAGGTTTGTTTGAATGGTTGGTTATGCCATTTGGGCTTTGTAATGCTCCTACAACATTCATGCAAGTTATGAATGATGTACTCTTTATTTTCTACAAAATTAAGGTTTTAAAGCATGTTAATGTGTCACATGAAATTGACATACGTTTTTAAAAAAATTAATCTTTATGCTTGCAAATTGAACCATAAATTCTTCAAGTATTACATTCAGATCAGTTATCAACCAAGCAGCTTAAATGCATGAAGTTCTTGTGGTCGTCGAATAGAATACTTCTAATACCATCAAATCTTATAGTGTACGCCTTGATCGAAGCTATGGCGATGTCATTGATAACATCAGCCGGAGGTAGGATGGACAGGCGGAATGATGCTGTGATGGATGACTAGGCTAGTGATGTGGAAAATGATGTGGGGTGTCTAGCTAGGCATATGGTGTTGACACATGGATGATGCCAAGGAAGCATCAGGGTAGACATGGCATACTGAGACAGTGATCTCATTGTCAACATGGAGGAGACATGTGGCATCATTCCACAACAGAGAAAAATCGAAATTTGAACTTCGTAGAGCAATGTGGGGAGCCTGAGGGGATAACACATGGATTCCTCTACATGTCACTTCTTAGTTATCTACCATGTGTCTTTAGGGTGCAGAGAACTTCTGGTCACTAGATGAGAAAGTGAGTTGGCCATTAGATCTAGCGGCGTGAAATTTCTCTGACATATTCTTCCTTGTGCTCTGGCGTGATGCACCTGTGTTCTGTATATCCATCGACACCCAGTGCCTAAGGGTTTTTGTGTTGTGTGTTATAATGGCTCTTATCAATATAAGAGGAAATGAACCAAGCCCTATTAATGACAATGCCTGGTGGGCTAAACTCTGGTGTTTTCCCTTTTAGATTGAATTGAACCAAGGTTGTGATCCTTGTGCCTCCTAAGCCCAAATTTTGCAAGGGTGTTACATTTTCACACCAATAATAAACACCATGGTCGTTTTGGAAGTGGATAACATCTAGCTATGTGTCCTTAATCATCATGATTATAGAATCTAACTTGCCCTCCACTAGTTCTTCGTCCTCTATAGCCTACACCACCTCTTCTGTCAGTGGATACATTCACTTAGAATGTAGAGTGATCCAATCGATCCGTTGGAGAATCTAAAGCTATGCACTAATCGGTATTATATGGGGGAGATCCACAGAAGTAACATAAGATGGAAATAGGCACATTGGAATACTTCTATAATATAGGGCATAATCGAGCTGAATGACCATAATATTGACATATCTCACAATATTCATTAGGGGACGTACCTTCTTGGTTTGGAAAAGCACGATATTGAGTATGTCCTTGGAAAGGAACAATTGACGATACTTGTGCAAAGCATCCTAAAGGCCTTGCTGTGGAGGATGGGGTCCTAACGGAACATTAAAGGGGACCACGTCCCGCAAACTTGCACATTATGTAACATAAATTCCTTCTTTGTGGCAACTGGTACACCAAACCTGACGATGGGCACATTTTGTAGTATTCACCTCTTTCAATATTTTAATTAGAACAACCATTTGGTTTTGCAGATCATTCAAAATAGAATCAATCAAAGTAGAACTTGATTTAAAGTGACCAATATATCGTTCCATAGCTTCAATCTTCATTTATTTTTCTAAGGCTTCTTGCCAAGAATCGATCTTTTTTTGTATCAAAGGTATCCTTGTTAGAGGCAATAGAGCTTGAATAAACCATTCTTTCTGATAATCTAGATGAATGGTAAGAGTTAATTTCTCCAAATCATATTTAAACCTCTGCATACACTCCCATGAATTCTCTACTTCACTCTGCTTAATATCCCGCAACTCAATGAGACTCTGCTTATCTCTCAAAGGTAGTTTAAACTCCTTGATAAAATCCTCCCTTAGTGTATCCACTGTAAAATTTTGAATATTTTTCAATGCCCGGCTATTATATACACTCTCCTTGGCTCTCCATATGTCTTTTCTACGCTTTCTTTTGTATGCCATTTAATGGCTCTTCGCCTTAATATAGTTTGAAACTTAGCTAACCTAGTCACATCCAGAGTCCCTTTAGACCTCCATATGGCCTCAGATAAATACCAATGTTGCTCTACATACTCATCATCCCTGCCATAAAACTCAGCGTAGCAAGTGAAAGAACTTGATACATTTCCAATCATTAGAATAAAGATAGAAGAAAAAAAAACAAATCCTTTCGGACTAGGTTGGGAAATATTTCCCAAATTCTTCTAACTAATAATAGAAGAACTATTACATGTATCACTACTATCTACCTTGCGAAACTTCAAAATTTTAATGATCTTGCAAATAAACCTTATCGGATTATGATAGAGCACCAGGGGAAGGGATGGATGAGAATCATGCATGTTTATACCTTATTAAATGTTGACCTATGTGGAAGGGTTTCCTTGTAGAACAACCTACGCATCAAAAAATGAATCTCTTCATCTATAAGGGTACTGGGGTCAGTCACTCAACTCTTTGGGTCTAGAGTATGGATTTAACCTCATTCCTAGTGGTCATTTTTTAATCGATGAATTTTCTCTCCTTCTTCACCTCCTCTAGCTTCCCTTCCTTTGCTGTATAGCTCATCTCCTCTCAAATCTCCCTTTCACAACTATGGGCTGGTTAGCACTTCTCCTACCTTCTTTAACTCTCTTTGTCTCCTCTAAATCTCTTAAATCTTCTTTTCTCTCCACTCAGATATACACGCTCTTATTTCTACCCTAAAATATCTCACATTCCACCTATATTCCCTGTCCATTGGAACTTTTTCTTGACTTTCGCAATAGACCATCGTCTCCCCCAACCCCTCCACTACTCCAAGTACCATGATTTTAAGCTTCAATATTTGATGGAGGAAATGGTAGCAATATTTCTTCCACTAGTAAGACCTTGATCCAAAACAAGATTTCTTTTAATATTTGTCCTCTTAACCAAAATATAAAGACCGCCTCTAATTTTGAAAAGGACTAATGGTTCTCTGCATCAAACTCAATAATGTATCCATCCAAGGTAACTTACACCCAAAAATCAATAACTCTGGTAAACTCGTGGTCCAATTGATGTAAAGAAGTTAGATATGATGTAGTCAAGTGTCGATATATATGACCAAAACTATGATCTCTTAGGGAATCCCACAACCTTCTTAGTCATTGGTACAACTTCTTAGGGAACTCAACCAAAAAGATCTCGTATTGGTCACAGGCAGGTTCAACAAAAGAGATCTCATCACAAAACCATTCTAGATTCTTTTGCCTTAATTGTTCTTGTTAAAGGATAAAAGTGTCACACTTATCTTCCCACCACTCCTAAATACTCCTCTTTAAAATCCTACTCACCATCATAAAAAAACCCAACTAATTTCTGGGTCCCGACAGTGGAACCATTTGTTGACGAAAAATTGTTTGCAGATGTCAGGGTTTTACTTCTGGGGCCAGCAAATGTTTTTTTGTATTCTAGTGTAGCACCAACATTTTTAATCTTCCACAAGGAATAAAGTCTCAGCCAAAGCACAACAAGGACTTAGGTGTGATGTTTGGGCTTTAGAGGGTGAGTGGATATAGTCTACCAGTTAAATATATAAATCAACATTCATTGACCATTACAAAGTAATTCAAGAACCATTAAACAAGAAATTAGTAAATGCACAATGTGTACAAGCTTTGACCAGGAACTTAAAAATTTTAAATATGCATATAATCAAACATTAACACACACATTTCACAACAATTCTCGCTGCGGACAATCTCCATTTTATTATTGACGGGCTAAAAAAATGTTACAATAATAGATATGCCAAATTGATAGCTATATCTTGCACAAATCAACCTACAAAACCTCAACTATGCATAGAGAATAGAATATCATAACCTAGGTAGAAATTATAGCGGCATGTAGGCCCTTTTCTCTATTCTTCCTCCTTGCACATCTCACCTTGCATATCCTTATATAATTTTCTCTTATTTGATGTTATCAAGCAATCCACTCCATTGATGTGCACCATCTTAACTTATGTGGCTTGACACGATCATCTTTAATTGTTCTTTGACCCGATTCATTATGTTTCACGCTTGCTTGATGTTTTCATTTCTTCTTTCATGTGCACTTGTTGATTTGCGAGATAACCGCTTGTTCCACTTTACCCTTTTTCTAGTGATCGCTTTTTTCTTTTCTCTATAGACTTCTGATCGAATTAACCATTATTTTCTAGCTCTTGCTTTCTCTTTCCCGCAACCACTTTCTAATCAAAATTGTCTAAAAAATTAAGGACCCAACAAGCCATTCCAATTAAGAAAATGATACTTTTCCTTATTTAACAACAAAGGAAAAATATTTTTTTACACCAATTGCCTCATAAATATCATAATATGATAAATCTATAATTAATAAAACTTAAGATGGAAATATAAAGTCATTAAAAAAAATTAAATAGTTGTTTGAAAATACATTGCATTGAAAAATAATAGATAATCATTTATAAGGTATAAGTTTAACAATTTTTTACACATTTGCTAGTAGATCTTTATACCACCATGTCAACATCTATTTACATTTATACCCATTTGATATTGGTCATGAAGACTTCCCCTCCATGAAGGGAAGAAGCTTTCTCTTGACAAGCACATAAATTCCTTAATACCCACCCAACCAAGATACCCCTTTTGTAATACTAAAGAAATTATTCAAGTTGTAACCTATGCTACCATCTTCTCCTCATCTCCATTATTTAGAAATATCCCTTTTGATACAAGTGTTTATGGGTCATCGAACTCTGTGTAAAATAGTTCTAGAAAAATGAATATATTTATATAAACTAAGTTTTGTAAATTTTTATAGTAAGATGAGATTTTAATTTGTGTTAATTATCACTTGTATATTAAGTAGTAAGATGGTAAGGTGGATTTTAAGTTAATCAATTTTAAATTTTTTCTAGAGAATTTATCTATAAATTATTGTGGATATCTACTAAAAATTTCATCACAACAAATTTAATAAAATCAAATGAAATCTATATTATGAAGGTTAAATTCCTTTGGATTCCACATTTGTTAATTACTCACACACCACCCGCAATGAACACAATATTTTTCTCTATGCCCAATCCTTATGAGAGAAAACCCATCTAGCATATGAGGTTTCTCTGCTCTCTTTTCTCTAGTATGGAAATACTGCAAATGTAAAGGAGAATTGACTTTCTATGGAGTTTCCTAATACTTGTGGAATATTAGGATAATATAGACACTAAAATCCTCTATTATTCTCTCTAAATCCCACTCCTGGTTCTTTGTGCTATTATGGAACAAGATATAATAGCATAAAATGGAACCCCTACTCCTCTCGGTGGATCAATTTTAACATAACCTAATAGACAACTAGTGGTTAAGTTTGACTCCTTAAACTGTCAATTCGAGGTAAAAACTTAACACTTCTATAGTATTATTCATAGCCCCCATGTGGCTAGCCCAATATGCATGAGTAACAGGGGCCAATGTAGCTTCCACTTCTACCATGATGGTCAAACATAGTAGCTCAACTTACAGAGGCATAACATTTGCATATGAAAGTTGTTTGACTGATTCTTTGACTATTGGAAATGCCTCTAAGTGTATAATAGAATAGAGGGATATAATAATTAAGAGGAAAATTTTTAAACCAAAAAAACATAATTTAATACCTCAAAATGGTTCTAAAGGGATTCAGACCCCAATTTTCCAAACTTTGACCTTCTTTTAAAAATGACCATGCAAATTGATTCCTTCAAATTTTTGACTTTGAAAGCATCAATATAGATGAAAAAAGATATAATCATCCATTCTAGATCAATTATTGTGGGATAAATCCATGAGCTACAATATGAGTTGCATAGAAGTGCATTCCATGTTTGGTTAAATGTACTTAGCAAATTTAATATTAGGCATCACCATAAGGAAATTCAACTAGTTTGTGAATGCAATGAATTTTGAAGTAAAAATTATCAAAATATTCTCATCTTCTACTAGACATTTATGATGTACCCAGGGAGGATAATATCGACTACTTAAGGATGCATCTAAATTAAATAATGAATGTGATGTGGCCATAATCATGGAACAAACCCACTATGTAGTTAGAGAAAATATTATAATAATAAAGGGTAATTGACATGGACCCCTAAGCATAGTCATGTGTATTATTTTCTCATGAATATTTTTATGGGCCTATACATGCTATTCCTTATTATTATGTTATTTTCTCTAATTAAATAATTGACTTAGTCCATAATTATGCTTACATCACATTCATTACCCCCCTTGGGTACATCTTTAGGTACTTAATATTATCTTACTTAGGTACATTATAGTGTTAGAAGGACTAATATCCTCAAATTACACTATGGATGTCCATAGAGAAGCTCTTTGAGTTGTAGGACAAGAAGCAATGCAACCCTTGTAGTAAACTTCAAATATATAAGAGAAAATTCACCATACAATTTCCAATATAATCCAAAAATATCAAAATATAACCAAAAATTCATCATGAATAACACTAAGAATATAGAGAAGGACCCTTGAGGTAGGGTAACACCATTAAATACTCAGCATGGAAAGAATAACTCAACAAGTCTTGCTTTACACAAGACAATACAATTCAACATACATCCAATATAATGATACACATGTCTATCTATAAGTTTTCAGGAGTATTCTTAGGGCTCTTATGCCAAATACTCATTATTACTTCGTTTTGATTACAAACTAGGAATATTCCATTAGTACAGCCACATTACATTTATTAACCCCTGTAGTACTTTCCTAGTTACCTTGTATCATCTTTCATAAGTACATTACATTCCATCCCCCTTGGCATGTTTTATCTTTGAAACATGGGAAGAAGGCAGATAATATGACACACTGAGCAATGTAGTTAGTTTTTGTGATGCACTAACATCCATCCATCCCAATGAATTGTGGAGGTGGGGTCCAATTGTAGCCTTTCCTAGATTTTGATTCTTGTTTATTATTTGGATCCATGTCTTCATTGTCATGCTCTAATATCTTTGTGCATTTCTTTTAGCCTTTCATGTTCCTCGATACCAGTTTCCTTTCATGTGAATTACACAACCTCACTTATGGATGAATCAATATTTGACAAGTTGGGATTGAATCCCAAATAAATATAGCCTACTAAAACAACTCATAAGAGTTGTTCAACATCAATACTTCATGTTTATATCTATATTTACTATCTCTAGTTATCTGCATTCTCTATTTAAATTTCTCTTCATTTCTATCCTAGAATTCTTGGTATTTTTCGTTTTAATCATTAGTTTTTATGTAGTTTTTGTGATGAATGTCCCTTCTTTGTATTATATATATATATATGACAAACTTTCTTTTAATGGGAGGTCCCTTTCCTAAATTTCCTCCATCGAGGGCTTATGGGAGTATGCCACATGTCCACATGTGATGAGGCTGACAAGTTATAGAACAAATTATCAAAATTTGTTAGGACACCTAAAAAATCTCGAAATATGGATGAGTGTGATTAAAATTAATGAGTAGTGAGAATTTTAATGTAGCTTCTAATATCCTTGTCGGGCAAATTAATTACTTTAAATTGTTAACCATTAAATTATAAATCCAATAGTTTGTAAGCTAATGAGGTGTTCGAAAATATATGTGGCACGAAGTAAAGAATAAGCCTAATCTAATGCAATCAATTGGTATGGTAAACCATTTCTACGAACCAAATTCAAAAGGAAAGATGTACCATGTTCTTTAATGACTAATATGGCTCTATTAAGGCTCAACTAGGAAAGAAGACATCAATGCTCAACACCTACTTTCACCAAGTCCTAACTAATTCCTTTAACTCTATCATACCCTCAAAATTTTAATAAAAACATTAATTAAACCGCAAAAATGTTGGCTAGGGGATCTTAAGGTCGTAGTTTCAGACTCCTTGGGTCAATAACTTTCAGATATTTGGCTACAAAGGAAACACACTATCGAAATTCTATTATCACATTGTTCAATAAACAAAAGGAATGAAGAAAAAGGAAATTGAAATGATAGTAAATCATATAGTAAATTATTCAAAGGAAAGTATTACTATTAGCGTTGATGCAATAAATTAAAAAACCTACCTACAGGAAATTTAATAGTATTGGATATATAGAAGAGAGAGGTCCCTACCTCCTCTACTACACTCTACGAGGGATTACAATATATTATGTAAGTTGCTCAGTGAAAATAGGCTTATTTCATTATCCAAATGACAAGAAGCTACACCAGATCTTGTGCAACCCTATCCCCTGATACTTTAGCAAATAAATTACAATAAATACTTTGTTGTCATAACCCCAAATACATAATTCACAAGGCTATAATCCTCATATTAAGTTTACATCAAAAGGATTGAAAAATAGAGGGGATTTATCACCCAAGAAATCCATCCCTATATAAAATTATCTAATGTTTAAATTTAAATCAAAATTGATTATGTTCTATTGGATTGATGAAAAAAAGAGGGAATCAAATTAATTCCTAATCATTGTGGTGACGTGGAATGCCTAACTTGGATTGGATCAACCAAGGAAATCAACTTGTTGCCTATTTATGTGAAATATCTTGACTAAGAATTTGAATAAAGATTTAGCCTTGAATGGAAGATCATTGTATTAGTTTGAGTGTCGAGAGGCATAGCAACAACATTTCTTACAAAACTTAGGTGGTCAAATATTCTCACATGTGGCAGAACCATTATGAACATGAAGCACTACTCAAATTTTGTAGCTAGAGCTACTAGACTTCTCATAGGTGGCACTACTAAAATTCCTATGGGATGCACTACCAAATTATCTCTATGATGATTCTACTATATTTCCTATAGGTATCGCAAAATATTGCTAAGTCCCCAACAGTAATTAGGAACCATGAAATGTACCTCAGATAATCATCAAAATATGGTCCAAGTTATTAAAATTAATAATCATGTAAATTATTAAGCTCTTATTATATGGGAATGGATAACATATTTTAAAATGGATAAAATAAGTGGTAAATGGAATGATAGTAAGAATAAATGACTATTTTAAATTCATCCAAGGTGAGGCTCAACAAGCCTCGAGGCATTCAAACACCACTCTAAGCATACATCCTAATGGTGTGGGTAACGTAGGAGGCAAGGGAGTAAGGCATGCTATGGAAATAGAACAAGATTATCTCAATGGAGAATGTGGATAATACATCTTCCTAAGGCATGCTATGGAAATAGAACACATCAAGATTATCTCAATGGAGAATGTGGATAATACATCTTCCTAGAAAGATGAAGAAACAAGGGATTTCTAATGTTCACCCTTGATTTTGTCAAGGGAGTCACTGCTAATAACAAGTCAATTGGTCCATCTCAAAAATAATTGCAATCAAGGCTAGGAAACATCATATTTTAAAAGCTTTTAAGGATTTCTACATGGCCCTTTTTTTTTTTTCGTCGTCGTCCTAGGATAACATATTAGTGTTATTCCTTAACATATGTTTGTGTGATTGTGTTATATTTGAGAGTGATTTATGCACTCTTATTATCATTCCATTATGTGTTATTATAATGTTCTATGTTCATTTATTATACTATTTTGCTAATCATAGTTATGGGATAGTGTAACCTTTACAATAGTGGGTTTTGTTAGTTGATGTACGTTGCAAAAATCACGACATATAATGGTGGCTGACATCAATCCATTTTAGTTTAATTGAAATTTCAAATATCTTTTGAAAATAAATAAAATTATTTATATTAAAAAAATTAAAAAATAAACATCATGAATTTGTTATTTAAATTGAAAAATGAAATTACTATATATAGATATATAAATACAAATAATAACCCAACATAATTTTATAATCACATTATCATTTGTGGTATTAGGATTTTTTAATTATTATGTTAGATTATAATATATAATAGTGATGGTTTTTATTAATCCTTTTTCATTGACATTGGAATCTCCCATGTTAAAAAAACAAATAAAATTTAAAATTATATTTTATAATTTTTAATGTCCAAAAAACACGTATCATCTTTTTATATAATAATAATGATTTTCATTCGAAATGAAACGAATTAATGTTGGAAATGTAGTTAATTAGAACAATCATATTTATAATGTAATTGATATATGTATGTAGTAAATATCAACCATATTATTAAATATGATTAATATATACTATATTATAAACTTAATATTATAAATCATAATATTAAATCTTATATTATAAACCTTAATATTAATATATTAAATAAATATTGTATTAATAAATTAATATCTTAATTAATATAATAATGTATTAATTAAATATTACAATTTATTAAAATATTATATATAACATTTTTTTAATAATTAATTAAATTAAACCGAATGAAATAAAATTTTAAAATTTTATTAATTTTATAATAATTAATACTAAAATAACACTATATTAACACATTAAATTTTATTCATAAATTAAATTAAATAAAAAATTTATATTATTAAATTTAATTAAAATAGATTAAAAATAAAAATTAACATTGATTAAATTTAATTAAAATAAATTAAAATTATAAAACCTTAATGAACAAAATAATTATCATGTCACCAGCGAGTTTCCAAATTTTACTCGTTTCTTTTATATCATAACTTTTCTTAATCATCCGTGCATGTGTTGAAAGATAGAAGAATCCATTAGTGATTATTTCAACAAGTTCTTAGAAAGAAAGAAATTATTTTAACGTCCACAAGGCTAAAGATAGCCTATGGGACAAATTGCTTCTTCATCTGCTTGATGTATTCGGCCCTTTTTCTGTGAAGCTTCACAATAAATGCTCCCAGCTTCTCGACAAACCCCTCACTAAATAGATTATCCCAAGAGCTAGCTGCCAGCATACCTGCATAACTTTCTCTGTTGTCTTTGAAGGCCTCACATTCTAAAATGAAATGTTTTTCTATTTCCACTTTTCCAAAGAACAAAAAATGCATACCCTTTCCTCCCACGCTTCCTTTGGCCTTTTCCAACACCCTGTTTCACAACGGAGTTGATGAGAATTAGTCCTTAACTGAGCAATAAGAATTTTGGCTCTCCAGGAGATATTGGCCTCTATGTATGCTTTTGGTTGATGATTATGAGTGGGATTAAACACTTCAATACAGTAATTTTTCTTTCTTCCTAGCTCCTTATCCCAAGTACGTTTGTGCAACTTTTCCATAACAAAAGCTTTTATCTCTTTGTTTTTTATGGGACACACGTTCAAGCAAATACCCTATTTACTAAACCATTTGTTATTTTGCTGCATCCAAGCTTTTTTGCTCTTGCACAATCTATCATTAAAGACAACCTTAGGCCATCTACCCTCTTCCATTTGCTCAATTTTTTTAAACACCTTATGACTCGCACCATAGCAATTGCTTCAATAGGAGCAGTCCCTGTTTCACTTAACAAGATATCATAAGAAACTGCACTTTTAGTCTTAAATTTGTTTGTAATCAAACACTTCTGGATTTTCTCAATTTGTCTCCACTGCATGTCGGAGGTACTGCGAGCCCACAATTCAAAACCATAGAGAATCGTCGGAATCGGTAGAAGCCCAAAAAGAGTTTGAGTGGCCTTCCAGTCCCATAACTCTGCCTCTCTACACCTATTTTGAAAAGCATAAAATGTTTTTCAACCCCCCAAAGTTCTTTTCTTTCTACAACCATTCTAGCTTAGATTTTTGTTGAAGTCAATTATGAGGCATTTGTGATCTGCAACTTCTTCCAGAATGTTGCCTTCAAAGTAGAACTTATGCTAGTTATGTTTTCTTTTCTTAGAGAAGACCACTACTTTCGTTTTGTTGATATTGACTTGCATCCCCACACTTCTACAAAAATGCTCAAGGGATAGTAAGTGCTCTTGCAAACAAAGAGTCGATTTAGCAATCAGAATAAGGTCATATGCATACAAAAGAAGCCTTATAACAAACTTGCACAAATAGATACCATCACCCCCTTGCGAATTTAACCACTCCTCAAGCTTGTCAATATATAAACCAAAAAGGGTAGGAGACAGTGGGCAACCTTGCTTGACCCCGATATCACTTCTAAAACTTTCAGAAATGCCTGCTGAAGTTCTAATTTTGACTTTCACCTCTTCATACAGCCTATGCACAGCTGCTCTCAAATGTTTAGGAACCCCAAGTTCCTCCATTCTCTGCCAAAGTTTATCCCTAGGAACCGAGTCAAACGTTTTTCTGAAATCAACAAAGCAACAAAAGACTTCTTCCTTTTTCTCCCAAAATTTTTCAATGATGTGCCTTAAAGTTATGCAATGATCAACTATGGAATGTTTATATCTAAAACCTATTTTCCCTTTAGCACACTTATCTCTTTCTTCTGCCCACTTGCTAATTTTGTTTTCTAGCATGCTTCCAGATAGCTTTGCAAACAAAGGGTTTATCATGATGGTCCTATAATTGGAGGGATTATTGATGTCACCGCTCTGGAAAACATTACCAATTTGTACCTTGGGCACATGCCTTGCCGCCTACTCAAGGCTGTCTGTTTGCAGTTGCATACACACAATACCAATTTGTACTTATTTTGTTTCAATTCAATCACATATTACATGATCTTTAAATATCTATTTCCAACGAAATCAACATTGTTCTTTATTATATTTTAATATTAGATGGTTTTAATATTAGAATTTCACTTTCTTTCTCCTTACTGTTAATATTTAATCTTTGTTATTATATTAATATTGACATTTCACTTTCTTTCTCCTTATTCTCAATATTTAATTTTCTTTACTGTTAATATTTAATTTTTGTTATTATATTAGAAAATAAATTATATGACTTTTATAAATATTGAAATTTCATTTTTTTCCTTATTATTTATTTTTAATGAATCTACATCAGTAAATAAATTATTTTTATCATGTTTCATAAAAAAAAGTTTATAAAAACATTTACATTTTACAAATTGTTTTTTAATAAATTAAAGAGGAGTAGATCTAAGAAACTAGAAAACTATTGGTAAATCTTTTATATTTTGCATTAGATTATCTATAAGATTTGACTTGAAATCTCAACCATTCATTTTATTGAAAATATAAATTCCTCAAGCCGAATTCCAATAAAGAAAACCTACAGGGTAATTGATATTAGGTCATATTAACACAGACCACGTCTTACTATTTTAGAATGGTTCGCACAGACCATGTCTTACTATTTTAGAATGGTCCGCATTAATTTTTTATTGTATTTATTATTATTTTTATAAATATTGATTATTAATTTTAATTTTAATTTTTTATTGTTATTTTAGTTCATTATTATTACAATATTTTCATTGATATATGTGGAATTTAGAGTGTTTTTTGGTTGTTATATTAAATTTATTAAAGATATTTTAATTTTGTTTTAATTTACTAAATTGTTATATTGAGTTTTTTTTTAATTTAAAAATTATTTTATTTTATAAATTTAGTTATAAGTTTGTGGAATGTGTATTAGTGTTTTGTCTTAAGAAATGAAGAAATTGTTGTTGTTTTTTTTTTTGGAATAATAGGGAACATTTTGGACAAAATCCCACCACCCAATGCTTAAATATTAGTTATCAAATGTGACAGCATCAATTATATGATCACTTTTTTTTTCAAACATTTTCCATTTAATTTCCTCATCCTCTTGTTATTATGAAGAAATAATTCTTCATATTATTATTAATAAATATTTTTCCTTGTTATTGTGAAGAATTTATTTTATTGGAAATGCTAATGTTCTTTAAACTTATGCATAAACAATTTATATTATTATGAATATAATATGGGGGCTTCTCCTTGTTGACCAATGTCTTACCATATTTATTCATAAAGATGCTTTTTAAATTGTGAACAATAGAGTCAATATATTGTAGGTATAGTGGGGATGTGGGATAGGGTGGAATTATAAGTATTGTGGGGTATAAAAAACATATTTTTAATAATAGGTTATATCTACTAAAAATAATGGTTATTCTTATTAGGAAGAGGAATTGAGAGGGAAATGAACAAAAATATTTTGATAGGATTTTCGCAATATCTATTGAAATTAGGGATATTATTTAATATCCCATGAACATCGATGCTATGACATAGCTTAACTAAGTGAATATTTCATAGACTACAAGTCATTTGTTCTAGATTTGTATTCTCTACATAAACTTTTTTTCCTTATTATTTAAAACATAATAGAAATTGTGCCCTTATCATTATCCTAATATAGTTGACTAGAAAACATATAACATTCACCAAAGTAGAAAGGATAAATCCATACTCACATTTAATATAGTTGACTAGGAAACATATAACATTCACCAAAGTAGAAAGGATAAATCCATGCTCACATTATGGAGAATGCTATCCATGTAGTTGAAATAGATGGTGAAAAAGGGCATAATCCACTTTAAAAGCAACCATCCTTGTTAAGTATTTCTTCTAGTTGTGATATATATTTAGCCTATTTTGAAATTGGATGAAAAAAATTAATATTATATGAGTGTGTTTTATCAAGAAACAACATTAGTAAAAGTATAAACAAATAACAATGAATTTTAACCAAATAAATAAAATTGTACAATATAAACACTTAAGAGTAGAACATGATTGTAATTATATATGATGAATTTTTCTAGCATTATCATTTGACTATCTTATTTCTTAAGGTCGCGAAGAATAGTATGTCATTATTAAGAAAATGTCGTGTCAGATCTCTTTTAGCACTTTATATTGATAATTAGGCTTCACCTATAGAAGAAAATAGGAAGCTTACAAAATCGCTAAGCTTCAACAACTTATTATAAGTTAGTATTATTCATTCAACTTGACAATTTGAAAATAATTTCAGACTTAAAACCTTACCACGCAAATTGTAAGGAACAACCTATTCTCGTCATGAGTTGAAATGTAAAAAAATAGTAATTAATTTAAAAAAAAAAAAATGGTAAGCACATAGTAGAAAAATATTTATATTTATTTTCTACTAAGTACAACTTTACGTTAAGTTTGTATCTCTTCTACATTTTTCTTAGATTTGATTTCTGTAGTGACTTTAAGAAGATCCATTCAAATTTTGCAATCACCTCTAATAGTAAAATGTGTATCCTTGAGTGGGAAGAACCTTAGCCACCTCCAATTAGAGAGAACACACAAAATTCATTTAATGGAAGACATTTTTTACCATGAAAATAAATTCTAAACAACCTTTCACCACCTACTTGTATTCTATGGGTGGATATGTTGAATTGGGAATTAATGATCAAATAGGTTGGAAATGCACACATACTTCTATATCTTCTATAAAACCTCTATGCTTGTAATCTCTCTTAGATTTAAAGCTCAAACCATAGTATTATACTTTATAGATAATCCAAATGGAATATGAGACCATGAAGCTCTATGATAAAGTTAAGAAAAGGGCAAAGCAATGCTTTGATCTTCATTTAACATCAAGCATGATTACCATTTCCATCATGGTCCCTACAGCATTGAATCCCCCCATTGACCTTCTTCCATTGTAATAATCTATGGACCCTATTTTGTGCAACTACTCTAGGGTTACAAAGCACAATGAAGGTCAATAGGAATGCATTAACAGATAAACTAGGGAACACATTATGTATCAAATCCCGACATTAGGTTTTCATGCGTAAAGCGATCTAAACTTGTTACAACAGGTTCCACAACTTGAGAGAAAATAAATATATAATAATAATAGCAATAATATATTTTTGGTTAATGATCATGGTTACATGTGCCGAGAAATGATAAACTAAATCAATCTTGTGCACACTTTGTAATGTAGGAAGCCAACAATGCTTGAATTACTCTAGGTGAAATACATAAACATTGATTGGGCCAATTTTGTGAACTAGTAAAGTATTAAATATATCAATCTACATGAAATTTCCATTAGATACAAAATTAGCTATCAATCATTGTCCCTCATGGGCTAACTTCCTTTTAAATACAAATTAAACTCCAAATGAAAGGAAAAAGTAATGAATAGCTTGGATTTTCCAATATTCAGAAATCATAAATAGAATTATGACCATGACCTTCCAAATTAGTAATATTGTGCACACTTGGTAATGCAGGCAGCCAACAAGGCTTGAATTGTTCTAAGAAAAATCTATAAATGCTAATTGGTCCTATTTTGTTAACTAGTAAAGTATTAAATATATTTATAAATCTACATGAAATTACGATTAAATCTAAAAGTAGCTATCAATAGTGTCCCTTGTTGTCCCTTGTTGGCTAACTTCTTTTTAAAAACAAATTAAACTACAAATACAAAAGAAAAGTAATGGAATAGCTTTGAATTTCCAATATTCAGAAATCATAAATAGAAACATGAGAATGGCCTTCAAAATTCAACAAGTTTCTCACCTTTTAACTCCTTCCAATTCGCATATGTGTAGCGCTTTCCCATAGCTAATTAGTGGAACCTTCATATAATTATTCAAAAAAACTCATAAATAAGTCATTGTGTCTTTTCTCTTTTCATATTTGTTTTAGAAATGGAACCTAGACACATTCAATGCTAAGAACTTTATGGTAGTGTGAGAGGCTACAAAGATGTGATTTTAGGTTATTCAAGAGGCACATTTAGGTATTTATTTTAAATTACTAGTCAATAAACAAAATTGCTTTCCACCATTCTTTCTTTTGCCTATATAATCGATTCTCTTATAATCATTCATCCTCATTTGCAATCTCTTGTAACTTAATAGTGAAGGTTTGGGTGATTAATGAAGGTAAACAAATAGATACATAGAAACAAATTTCCTACCAAGTTTTGACTTTCTATAAACTTTATCTACCATTGATCACAATGCAGTGCAAGGGTCTTTACAAGACTTGCTATGCTATTGAGTTTACTAAAGCTTAAATTCTTGTACAAGCAATATCAAAAGTTTCAATAGTTCTATGAAGTGGGATTATGAGATACTCATTGTTAGTATTTTCAAGGGTGGTGACTATTGGACCTAAGACTTTTTCATTGTGGGATAAGGTCGTAACATGGGAGTAACACCTCATTAAAGACTATAGATCTCATTTGAACTAAGTGTTTTCTAGCCTTCAATTGAATTATAGCAATGATAAATGAAAATTCTCAATACATAACAACAACATTTCATTTCCTTATATTCCAATAGTCCTTGGGAGGTTAGAAACACCGATTGAAGTTAATTAAGTGATGAGTGGGTATTTTATGATCTCTAACATCACATCCTCTCATCATATTTCCACTCACATTTGCTCGTAATAGAAGAC
The DNA here is from genome assembly GCA_031772625.1 of Pinus tabuliformis. Taxonomy (NCBI): domain Eukaryota; kingdom Viridiplantae; phylum Streptophyta; class Pinopsida; order Pinales; family Pinaceae; genus Pinus; species Pinus tabuliformis. Next base: position 592,242,494 of record CM062818.1, read on the forward strand.
CTTTTAAAAAACCTAGCTTCCATAAAAAAACAAAATCCTAGAATCTTTCAACATTTTAATCCACCTAGTTGAGTTTCGTGTTTCATTCCCCCACTTTAAAGTATGGTGGTTTATTAAAATCTTCTTAAGCAAATAGGAATATCTATTTTAGAATAGGTCTTTGAAAAATTATGTTTTTTTGAATAAAAAATTATATATATGAGTAAGATTAAATAAAGAAGATATATTCTTTTTTGAAACTCTAACCCTATTATTGGTAGTTAGTTAATTTTTCCTTCATTATTTTGTTTCAAGGATAACACATATACACTTCATCAAAGTATCAAAATTTAATTTCCAATTTCCAATTTTGATTTTTGATTTAGTTACCTATATTCATTTTCACATATCAGTAGGGAATATCATTTTCTTCATTTTTATATTGAATATGATTCATGCATTCCCTCCCATTCAGTGATATTTTATGGATTCTCACAGATGTGATTCTTATCAATAGTAGTTGATGTTATGAAATAAGACAACTGTGAGATAGACAATTTTGATAAAGTTCAATTTCATTTTATGTGTAGTTCGGTTGCTTTATATTTTTTTTAATGTTGTTTACTATTACGCTCACAAACAATATCTACTTGTTATTCTGAAAAATTAAGGTAAATAATTGTGTTAGAAACAAACATGTTATAACAAAAATTTCAAACCCCTCTGGTGAGGAAGACAACAGACCATCCCCACCACACAACCTATACTCATTGGACATTAATCCTATCCCATCACACTACCTACAATGTAGGTCCTATAACCAGTCCACATTTTTCTCATAATTTATATTATGAAAGATTTTCCGAAGACATAACTCTTTCTTATAATGATAAGAATTAGCAAAAACAAATCACTTTCTAGATTAAAAAATGATTTAATTTGTGTTATGTCCATGCAGCCAAACAACCATATTGGAATGAAATTGTTGCAATCACGTGGACCTTTTACCAATAACTACTGGCATTAGATTGGAACTGCAATGCTCATGTGGTTTGCCGTTATGTGGAACTTCGGTCTTTATGTTACAATAAAATATAGTCTCTCAATTTTAAACCTTTAATTTGATGTACAATTCTCTAATTTTACAACCAACTAATCTTCTGGATATATTTTTTCCCAACCATTGGAATGTCAAATATTCGAAGAATCAACTTTATTAAACAACTGAGTAGCTTACAGGTGTGAAACACCACCTGTAAGACTGCATGTGTAGTATAAGTTGTGTCCTTCATACATTACATGCAGAATGTATATATATATATATATATATATATATATATATATATATATATATATATATATATATATATCACACATTTAGGGAAGTTGAACAGAATCCTAATCTAGGGTTCGGTTTGAACAGTTTCTACATTAATCTCAACACTCCCTCTTAATGGAGAAATGGATTCACAGATATACCTAACACTTCCCTAAACAAATCAAATTTGATTCTACCAAGAGGTTTGGTAAAAATATTAGCAGCATTGTCACAACTATTACAGTACTCAATATGGATTTATTTTTACTGAACTTTCTCCCTGACAAAATGAAACTGTGTATCAATATGATTTGTGTTCTTATGAAATATTGGATTATTTTCAAGTTTGATGGAGCTCTAGTTGTCACATTTGATCACTATTGCAACCTTCTGTTCTTCTCCAGCATCAAGGAGAAGTCTCCTCAACCAAACTTCTTCACATGTCGCTACACACATAGCTTGATATTCAGCTTCGGTAGAAGATAAAGATATTGTTTTCTGCTTTTTGCTACTCCATGTAATGACCCCATATCCAATGCTGAATGCATAGCCTGTTATGGATCGTTTGTCATCTACATTTCCAGCCTAATCAGAGTCTGAAAAACCTGTCAATCTAACATCACACGAATCAGTATAAACAATACCAAGATCTAAGGTTCTCATGAGATACCTTAAAACACCTTTAGATGCAACCCAATGGCTCTCAAGAGGCTTTGACATAAATTGGCTCAATGCACTGACTACATAAGCCAAATCAGGCCTAGTTGTAGTCAACTAGATAAGACTCCCAACCAGCTATCTATACAATGTCGCATTTGCCTCCTTAGATCCATCATCATTTTGAAGTTTTAAGTTTTGTTCTAAAGGTACTGCTACAGCTTTGCACTGATCCATTCTGAACTTTTCCAGTAAGATCCTTACATACTTACTTTTTGACAGAAAAGTTTGTCCAGAATTCCTCCAAACTTCCAAACCCAAACAGTAGTGTAGTTCTCCAAGGTCTTTCATCTCAAAACTTGTGAAATATACTCTTTGATTTCTTTAAAGAGATCATCAGCATTCCCTGTAATGATTAGATCATCTACATATAAGGAAATTGAAACAGTCATCCCCTCTTTATCAAACACGGTATAAATATTAGGGTCATTTTTGCTTCTTTTATAAAAATGTTGCAAGAAAAATGAATCAATTTTGTCATACCATGACCTGGGTGCCTATTTTAATCCATACAACGCTTTCTTCAACCTGCAAACTAGATGTTCTTCCCCCTGTTTGACAAACCCCTCAGGTTACAGTAAGTAGACTTCTTCGTTTAAGTCCCCATTTAAAAATGCATATTTAACATCTAGCTGGTGAATCATCCAATGGTGTTTGGTAGCTAAAGAAATTATCATTTTGATTGTGTTAAGTTTAGCTACAGGGGCAAATGTTTCATTATAATCTATGTCTTCCTACTGTGAATACCCCTTTGCAACTAGCCTAGCTTTATACTTATCTATGCTCCCATCTGCTTTAAATTTAGGCTTATATAGCCATTTTCATCCTATGGGTTGTTTGCCTTTAGGTAGTTTAACTAAATCCCAAGTTTTGTTTTTGAGCATTGATTCATATTCCTCTTCCATAGAAACCCTCCATTAACTATATTGACTGGCTTCTTTATAACTAGAGGGTTTAAAAACATTCATCATACTAGTTATAAAAGCATTTTCCCTATATCTTGTTCGAAACTGAGCTTTCCTACCTGATCTCCTGAGTGGTGGGGTAGCTTCAAACCTTGACTGATCATCATTTTCTAGACTTGACTTGATAGCTACAGCATCTTCTTTCCCTTCCTGCAGCTGTTGCTGCTGCTGCTACTCATTGTCGTCACCTAATTCATCACTTCCTTCTTCCACCAACAAGGGCACGTGCCATTCTTCCTTAGCACTCTTATGGCTTCCATCATTAACTTTCTCATGAAACACTACATCTTTGCTAGCAAACACTTTATGAGTAGAGGGATTAAACATTTTGTAAGCCTTAAATTCTGTACAATACCCAACAAAGATACATTTTATGGCCTTTGAATCAAGTTTCTTTCTATCTTCCTTTGGGATATGGGAAAAGGCTTTGCTGCCAAAAACTCTCAAATGCTTAACTGTAGGCTTATAACCAAATAAAGCTTCAAAAGGAGTTTTAAAATCTAAACTTCTTGTTGGACTCCTATTCTTTAGATATACTACAGTATTAATTGCTTCATCCCAAAAGTCGTTAGAAAGATTCTTACCTTTCAACATACTGCAAGCACACTCCACAAGGGTTCTATTTTTCCTCTCTACAACCCCATTTTGTTGAGGAGTGTGGGGTACTGTAAATTGCTACTTGTTACAGATCCATTTGGGCACATCACTCCCATCATCCATATCATTGTTTTAGGGCTCATCAAACCCTATCAGTTTCTACATGCCCTAAACAAGTCACCCTTTTGAATGCCTCCTTCCCAGACAGTTTCATGACTTGAAGACATCCTGAAATGACCTCTAGAGGGACCAGCGCAGGTAGGCCCATGTAAGGGTGCATTGTAGAGTAGTTGAGAGTCCATGCCAGGGTGCTCTACAAAGCACTTAGGCCTCCTTTCACCAGTGCTAGGCGAGTTTGAGAAAAATTCACATAGGGTTTGGGGAATATTATTGTATTTTGGAGTCATCTAGAAGGTTCCCTCACTTATCAAATCCTATGAGCTCAAAAATGGTCGAGGAATGAGTTAAGATGCATCCTATCCTCTCATCCCTTCCTCCATGGAACTAATTCTAAGTATGGAAATCCATTCAATACCACCATTTATGACAAAACCTCCTTCATCTCCCTATAAATTGACCACTCATCTAAGTGGTCAAGGGCTGGACTTTCATGATTGTAAGGAGATAATGTTAGTTTGAGATTTGAGACTATTGTAAGTGTCATTATGCTGTTGGAATGTCATGCTTATGATGTGATGTGGATGGAACCAAAGATGGAGGAGTGACTTCAAATCAGACTTGATGGTTGTAATTCCTTCTTCTATTCAATAAAGTATTTGAACCTTTTTCCCATATGCTTATCTTGTTGTATGATGCTCATATGTGTGAATGTATCTGAATCCATTTACTTGTATTCAATAGATATTTTTCTTTGATCGGTTCTTTATCTTCTGTTGATGTTTACAGGCACTTCTTAAGCGTGTTAAGTACGAGAAGGAGTGACAGGATTGATACAAAGGAGACAAGAGGAAAGTGAAACTACAAGTAGGTCTTCTCATCCTCTTTGTCTTATCTATTGCTTATAGGAAAAGGCTAAAGTGCTTTAAACTATTGTTCTAGATATGACTACTTATCTATGGAATTAGTATTTATCCGTAGATACCAAATTCTCCAAAACAAATTGGTGACTCCACTGGGGAAATCGTTCCAAGTAGCTTATCCACATGCTAGGACACTCTAGCAGACTTTACTTCCTTTCATTAATTGTATTTTAGCCTTCTTGAAGTGTTATTTGGTCAAAAATTGAGGTTAGATGACTCTTGAGTGGCCTCTTAGGAATCAGCGCAGGCTTGGTCAGGGGACAATGATTTGCATAGCACCCTTGAGTGAGAGACAGTGATCTGAAGTGCAGTTAGGCCCTGTTTGACCTACGTTGATCCACCTCAGGGAAATTTTCACCTTTGGATGGGGTTTTTTCTGCAAATTTCCTTTTGTTTATGCTTGCTGAAAGATCAATGGTTGTAGTATGTCTCTGAAATCAACTTGTATTTCCTCTTTCCAGCCCTACTTTGACTTGATTGATTAATGTTTCTTAAATGATTTATTTGTCATTATCGATTCATCGTCAAAGTTAGATTATAGTCGATTAATCTTTGTTCGAAAGAAAGTGTCGTAAAAGTCTTCTTTTCCTTCGAAACTGAACTATCGTAAAATATTCATTCTTATAAAAATATTGATTGATTGTATGTGCATTAGTTTCCTTTTTTTTCATCATAACATTAAGGGATTCGAAAAGAAAAACTTGCATCGTTCATATTGTAGTTTGTGAATGCTTGAAAGGAATAGCTAGGGAAATTGCATTAGATGTGCTCTTTGCTCTTTGTCAAAGATCTAATTGCTCTATCCCTACTAGCTAAGGTTTTCATTGTTCAATTGAATGAAAATAATGCTTATCATATTAGTTGCATTTTAGGAATTGCAAACACGCATCACGTGGTGAACATTGAAAGGCAAATTCTAAAGAATATCAACTTAAAAGTTATCTGAATTTACCTAATGGAGCATTGTCACTTAACGAAAAACATTTAGAGGTCTAGGCTAGAGACGTGTTCTGGCGTTGTAAAACATAGCAGTTGTCGCTAACCTGTTAGCAATACATCCCAAGTGTGATATCTCGTTCCACGTACATGAGTATATTGTAGCTCATCCATGTACATTCAAGTATATAGGGCGGTGTTATAGTACATAAAGTATATGGGAATGCTCTCACTGTGCGGTTTTGCATTAGACAGTGCTAATACGGATTGGGCCTCCATGTACTTCTGGGTATATATGGGAGGACAACACTAGGTTGCTATCCATCTTTAGGTAACTGAGTCGGCCACCTGGTACGCTATGATACACCAAACACAGCATTCGAGGAGATTGCATGCCCATACTTCTTGGTTCACCAGGAGGTATTCTGCAGTTCACAGTTGCTTGGTAATTCTTTTGCCTAGATCATCCCTCTTTTGTTTTGTTTTGCTATCTTGATTAAAATAAAATTAATTGACCGCAGATAACAGCCTCCACACTCGCTCCTTAGTTTGTCTTAGGTTGAGACATATGGCAACAAATACGAAGTCCACCGATCAAGGAATTCCTTTTGATGGGAATCCTAATCCTTTTCCTCCTTTTGGAAATATTGGTGCTCCATATATGGCTACATTTTCCCTTCCGATATTTACCATTGGATTCAACCTCCTTGATTCAAAATGTCATGATTTCTCTGCAATCGAGTACTCCTCCAACTGGACAAAATCAACCTCCAGTTGATCCTAAAGTTGACCCTTTGCCTTTTTTCTCTGTTGTTTCTTCCTCCCCTTCTTCCTCTTCGCCTGGTGAAAGTATTGGTACTAGTAACCAAGTGGCTAAAAAGAAGAAGAAAGGGAAGATGAAGAAGAAGAAGAAAATTCAACAGAGGGGCAACCAAGCAACCATTGCTTTGAATGAAATATATGATGAGAAACCGTTCGTTAAGCCTCAAAAAGTTTGATATCCATGCAAACTTTGTGTGGGAGACCATCTTCTTCGAAATTGTCCTGATATTCCTGAGATCTTAGAAGAATGGTCTTCTCATTCACATCATCCCATGTCATCAACTTCTGGAGATCATGCTGGTGACACACCATCAACTAGTGGTAGTAAAGTTCATGGAAAGAAGGGTAAAGTTAAGTTTCCCTATGTGTTATGTGAAGGGAATCACCCCATTCACCTTTGTCCCTATCTGGATGAAGACAAAAAAGTGTTGGATAACCGGCCTTCTTCTCCGCAACAACTTCCATCTAGTTACAGGAGACTCTCCCTTAATCCTTCACAAGTTGATGAATTGACTGACTCAAATCAACCATTAGTCAAACCCACTCTCCCTGAAAGTGAATCCTATGAGTCTATACCTGACCCAAATCAATAGGTTGAGGTAACAGTTGAACCAATTTCACCTTCAGTTAATTGTACCTTTCTCCCAGCCTTCCACAACCTACAAGGGTTACACCATAAAAATTGGAAGAAAAAAGAGAAAAAGGGCTTTGTTACAATTGTGATAGCAAATGCACTAAAGGTCATAGGTGTGCTGAGAAGAAATTATTTTACATAGAATATGAAGAGGAGGAAGAAAAGGATCAAGAAACATCAAAAGAAGAGAATATACGCCAGGACACCACCCCAGAGAAAGAAGAAATGAATCAGACCATATCTTGTAAAGCATTGGAAAGAATTACCACTCCTCAAACTCTCAAGATAGAAGGACATATCAAGAAGAAAAAGGTGCAAGTAGTGAAAGATCACATCGAGAAAGAAGAAATGAATCCAACCATATCTTGTAATTCAATGGACGAAATTACCACTCCTCAAACTATCAAGATAGAAGGACACATCAAGAAGAAAAATGTTCAAGAAGTGAAAGATCACATTGAGCATCAAGAAATGAATCCGACCATATCTTGTAAAGGACAGGAAGAAATTACCACTACTCAAAAGATAGAAGGACATATCAAGAAGAAAAAGGTTCAAGCAGAGAAATATCACATCGAGCATCAACAGCAAGTTCTCCAACTTTTAAAGGATAACGCCACTTCGGTGCAAAATCAAATGAAACAACAGGTAGATCAACATCGTAGTGAAAAATGTTTTGATGTAGGTGATTGAGTATTTTTACTACTACATCTCAAGCAAGCTATGTATGAGAAGGAAATGTTGGCAATACTACATGCACTTAAAAAATTGCGACCTTACCGAATGAGAATACTCTTCAAGGATGAGGATGTGGAAGCATTGTTTTTTGCTATTTATATTATCCAACCAAATTGGATAAACGAAGCAAGGGATGAATGGAAGAAGGACGAAGAAGTATGGCCACTTATTCAAAAGTTGCAAAAGATCCCAATTCAAGCAATATTGTCAGAAATTGACGAGGAAGGAAAAATCATATTGGAACCTGGAGCAGTCACAGAAACAAGAACTCGACAGCTATGAAATCGATCAATTTCAAAGTATTTCATCAAGTGGAAGAACTTACCCACTGAATATTCCACATGGGAGGACAAGAATTTTATACAGAAGCATCAAGAACTACTCAAGCATTGAGGACAACGCTTTTTGAAGGAGAGGGGCATGTTAGGCCCCTATACTACTAGTGTAACCCCCTATTGTTGTTAGTATAACCCACTTATTATATTGATGTACCCATGTAGTGCCCATATTGTTACTATTGTGCCACATAGAATCCCACTATTGTTATTATTGTGCCCTTACATTATTATTGTTATGTCGACTCTGGTTATGTTATAACCCCTTAGACTCCTATATATAGAAAGGAGGTCTTTTCATTTGTATCATCCAAGAATTGTTCATTTATGTAATGTAAAGGAGGTTGCCCCCTCGAAGAGGCTGAATTCTAAGGCGTTGATCTGTCTTTTCTATCTTTTCTTGAGCTGGTTTCATAACAACCCCCTCCAAGTAGTCTGGTCACTTCCTTTGATCGAAATCGACTGGTAGGATGTCGTCTTCCTTCTTATGTGCCTTTCCAGATCATAGTACAGGTTTGTAATATGATTTTATCTGGCACTATTATAGATGAAGGTGCATCTATGAGTATCCTTTTCTCTACTGATTGGCAAGCGCTCGGTTCACCACCACTTGTACCTGTTACCCAGAATATTTTGGATTTTAAGAGAGGAACCATTCAACCATTAGGGATCCTTCCTCAGTTTCCTATCACTTTGGGAGGAAAAATCATTTATCTGTATGTGATGGTAGTCCCAGGTCCTTTAGATTACAATTTACTTCTTGGGCGCGGCTATGTTTATGACATGGGAGCTATTGTTTCAACACTCTTTCAAGTGATTTGTTTCCTACATGAAGGTAGAATTGTCACCGTTGACCAGCTTTCATTTCCTGGTCCAAATATGGCTTCTAGTCAACCATCTTCCCTAAATGGTCCTTTTGTACCAATGGTATCATCCTCGCAACGGGTTAATTAGGTGGCAACCCGTTCCATGCCTACATCAACTAACAATCAATTCAATGATGTTGTAGATTATGTACTGGGGGCATTGGAACCAGATCTCTCTAATGGATTCCTTGCTACGGATCCCTTCCAGAGCATTGTTCTCCCATCTGATGAGAACCTCTTGGAAGTCATGACCTCTTATGAGTCGTGAGCGAGGACGTGAGGATAATTCCTTACCTTATGTCAACCTCATTAGAAAATGAAACACATAATATGAGGATAGTTATTTTACTGTGTCAACCTCATTAAAAAATGAAACAACTCCCATGAGGATAGTTCCTTGTCTTGTGTCAACCTTGTTAAAAAATGAAACCAAGGATACGAGGATAGTTTCTTGTCTTGTGTCAACCTCATTAAAAAATGAAACAAGGAATATGAGGATAGTTCTTTTACTATGTCAACCTCATTAAAAAATGAAACAGCTCCCATAAGTATAGTTCCTTGTCTTGTGTAAACCTCGTTAAAAAATGAAACAAGGAAAATGAGGATAGCTCTTGGTCTTGTGTCAACCTCGTTAAAAAATGAAACAAGGAGTATGAGAATAGTTCCTTGTCTTGTGTCAAGATTGTTAAAAAATGAAACAAGGAGTATGAGCATAGTTCCTTGTCTTGTGTCAAGCTCATTAAAAAATGAAACAAGGTCCCCTGGAGTGAAGTTTCAATTCGAGTCTTTGATTAGATCTCGTAAAATCCCAGTTGAGTCTTTCACTTAATCTCATAAACGAACCTTCATTCCATCCACCTGATAGCCACGAGTAGTCTACTTAGGTGAATGTAATGAATCTTTGGGAGCATGCACCTAGTGGTAAAGTTAAGTTTCCTTGTAGGTTATGTGAAGGGAATCACCCCATTCACCTTTGTCCCTATCTAGACGAAGCCAAAATGGTGTTGGATAACTGTCCTGCTTCACCGCAGCGACTTCCATCTGGTTACAGGAGACTCTCCCTTTCATCATGTTGGGGGCATGTAAACCAATCTCAAGCATAGTTCTTTGTTTCAAGCTTGTGTAAAAATGAAATTGAATTCAAGCATAGTTCTTCATTTTAAGCTTGTGTAAAAATGAAACTGAATCCAAGCATACTTTTTTGTTTCAGGCTTGTGTAAACATGAAACTGAATCCAAGCATATTTCCCTATGGTTCAAGCTTTTCTAAAAATTAACCCATTTCCATTTTAACCCTTGTGATTTCCATTCTATCAACCTCTTCCGCTAGATGAGCCTCGGTTTTTCTCCTTCCATTGTCACTATCTACTTGGCCGATCATACACTTTCCCTTGCTTGTTTTATCTTTTTTGAGGAATAGTTGCAATGAGTGGTCTTATTAGCCAACCTCTTCACATAAATCAACATGTTTTGAGAAGTTCCAACATCACCGGAACTAGTTGCTACCCAAGACACCACTCGTTCCTCAAAATGGAGTCCTCTATAAGCTCTTTTCAGACTCTCAAAATATGAAAAGATTGTCGAGCACTTGTCCTTTTCAGCTCGTTAACGGATTGGAAACGACATCTACTCAGTATAAGTTTAACCCTTTTTCGGGATGAGATAGATTAACTACAAAAAAGGAATACGTTGACCAAACATGGTCAATAGGTTCTCTCTCGTATTGTTTTACGCTTTTTCGGGCTTGAGAGACAAATCTATGAAAAAGAACTTGTGGAGTTTTCTTTTTGTCCCTTTTCAAAATCTTTAAACATGAAAAGGATTGAGTTATCTTTGTCGTTAAACTTGTTAAAACATCAAATATTAACAAACTTGTCCATCTAGACAATACCAAGTTTCACCTTCGCTAGACTCGTTAAAACATCACATAGCGATGGATTCACCTGAAGGGTGGAATTATACAACAAGCATATGTTATCCTCCTCAAGCTTGATAAAAAGTAAAGAGGTAATGGTCAGCAATGACTAGAGAAAATGGAAAACGGGGAAAACCACTTTATGGTAGCAGGTCGCTCTTGAACATGACACTTTCACTTCATCTCCATGACTATTTGGGTTGGGTTATCTGTTTGACGATTATCATACCTATGGTCTATCACACCATCCATCATTTTTGGTTTTGGGTCAATGCTACCAATTCATTTAGACTATTTGGGTTGGGTTATCTGCTTGATGGTTATCATACCTATGGTCTATCACACCATCCATTACTTTGGTTTTGAGTCAATGCTGCCAATTCATTCAGTGTCGCTGACATGTTCAAGAGAAGTCATTCAGTCAAAATTCATCCTTTGCAATACCATAAACCTTCACTTTCATGACCGCCATTCCTGAACCTTGTGTCATCACTCAAATTCTGTCTGCAAAACCATCACACTCGTTTCATGTCGTTGATGTGGGATACATCAAGGCCCTTCTACGATGATTCGCTTCTTGTCGACATCAGCACATTATCCAAGAAGTTGACTGAGAAACACCCTTTCAGTACCTTGAGGCTTGCATACATTAATGGCAGGTTTCTCGCTTCTGGCAATAGGTTGACATCAATGGCCTTCGATCGAAATACTTTGTATGGTGTTCGACATTAAATCATCCATTCACACCATGCAGAATGTATTGAAGTACCTTGAGGATCATTATCATTATCGATGATTTCTCTCGCGTTTGTTAACAAATTACATCATTGGCTAGTAATTAGACGATGTCTTCCCATGTTTGACTTCAGATCACATGTTCACATGGTTAGAATCATACCTGAGCGAACGATTGAACGAGATAGAAGACCTCGGATCTAGTTTCGTCCATCCGGGCTACAATTTCAGGAGCACTAAATCATTTGTACAATGGATTATTGATGATCATTCTGATCATGGGTCTATATCAATAGACGATTATCTATGTACATGTAATGAAAGTTGATAAGCTGAGCATGGGTATGCCTTCCCTCAGCGATTCATGTAAAAATAAAAATATCATGATATATGTATTGTAATGGATGCAGGTCACCTTCCACTTCGAAACCTCCTCATCAGATCGTAAAGCATTTCATTCAACATTTGCATTTTTCGACTTCATGCTTTAGGGGGACTCTGTTACAGAACCATTTGGGAACATCACTCCCATCATCTACATCAGTGTTTTAGGGCTCATCAAACCCTAATTTTAGTTGCTACATGCCCTAAACAAGTCACCCTTTTGAATGCCTCCTTCCCAGACATTTTCATGACTTGAAGACATCCTGAAATGACCTCTAGAGGGACCAGCGCAGGTAGGCCCATGGAACGATGCGCTGCAAAGCAGTTGAGTCCATGCCAGAGTGCTCTGCAGAGCACTTAGGCCTCCTTTCACCTGCGCTGGACGAGTTTGAGCGAAATTCACATAGGGTTTGGGGAATATTCTTATCTTTTGGAGTCATCTATAAGGTTCCCTCACTTATCAACTCCTATGAGCTCGGAAACGGATGAGGAATGAGTTAAGATGCATCCTATCCTCTCATCCCTTCCTCCATGGAACTAATTCTAAGTATGGAAGGCCATTCAATACCACCATTTATGACAAAACCTCCTTCATCTCCCTATAAATTGACCACTCATCTAAGTGATCAGGGGCTGGACTTTGATGATTGTAAGGAGATAATGTTAGTTTGAGATTTGAGACTATTGTAAGTGTCATTATGTTGTCGGAATGTCATGCTTATGATGTGATGTGGATGGAACCAAAGCTAGAGGAGTGACTTCGAATCAAACTTGATGGTTATAATTCCTTCTTTTATTCAATAAAGTATTTGAACCTTTTTCCCATATGCTTATCTTGTTATATGATGCTTATATGTGTGAATGTATCTGATTCCATTTACTTGTATTCAATAGATCTTTTGCTTTGATCATTTCTTTATCTTCTGTTGATGTTTACAGGTACTTCTCAAGCGTGTTAAGTACGGGAAGGAGCGATAGGATCGATACAAAGGAAACAAGAGGAAAGAAAAACTACAAGTAGGTCTTCTCATCCTCTTTGTCTTATTTATTGCTTATAGGAAAAGGCTAATGTGCTTTAAACTGTTGTTCTAGATATGGCTACTTATCTAGGGAATTAGTATTTATCTATAGATACGAAATTCTCCAAAACATTGTTGTATCCCATTATCTTTGCAGTATTTTAGTACATGAGCTTTCTTGTACTCTCCCCCTTGATCCGAGCGGAGAATCTTGATGCATTTACCTGTCTACTTTTCAACCATATTTCTGAACTCCTTGAAGTATTCAAAAGTGTTGTTCTTCTTCCTAAGGAAATACACCCAAGTAAATCTAGTATAGTCATCAATAAGCAATAAAAAATAGTATGCACCACCTAACGATCTTCTCTCCATAGGCCCGCATAGATCTTTGTGTATCAGCTCAAGTATATCTCTCTTCTTTCTATTAGTATTCATAGGAAATTCATCTCTATGCAACTTTCCCAGTGCACATGCATCACAATCAATATGAGCAGATTTTAAAATAGGAAGACCTTCGACCATACCTCTTTTCTGTAAAAGCAGCAAATCCTTGAAGTTAATATGGCCAAACCTCTGGTGCCATAAGTCCACTGTAGTCATGGCAGATGATGCCAATGCCTGATGTGGTGCACTTTTGACAATTAGCTTGTAAAATCCTCCCACATGAATACCTAATGCAATAGGCTTCATGCAATCCACCAGGTATTTAATAACACAATATGATTTATAAAACCCTACCTTGAGATTCTGATTAGTCATAGTAGAAACAGAGATCAGATTCTTTTTGATCCCAAGTACATACATAAAATTATGGATATGTCTAATATTTCCATCAGGCAAAACAATAAGAATATTACCATAGCCTTTAATTTAGTACCCTCTATCATCGCCAAGATAGATGTTTGCTCCACTGCTGGTCTCTTTGAAGTCTTCAAACCACTGTCTGTTCCATGTCATGTGGATGGATGCACCTAAGTCGAAAAACCAGGTATCTACTTCATCTTCCTAAGCCGAAAGTGCAGAGTCATATATGAACAATCTGATGTTCTGACTATGTTCCTCATCAAAAAAATGACCTGCATGCTACTTATGTCGCTTCCGACCTTCATCAAACTTCTTTTTCATGCAATATCTGGCTATATGGCCGGTTCTACAACAATAAAAACATTTGGTCGCATAGTCATTTCTATTGAAAGACGTACCTTGAGGTGAGGGCATCTTTCTCTGTGGGGCTATGTTGCTCTTCTATGTTGCGTTTGGCTTTCCTCTGGAAGGCTTCTTCTTCGTCATTAAGGACAGATCTGAACTCTAGGGTTTATGAGTCAGTCACCTTTCCTCCTCTTGCATGAGGATTCCTACCAATTCTTCAAATACGTGGGCTTTTTCTCTTGCATTCAAGCCATTAATGAACATTTGATACTCGTGAGTCATACCATTCATGGTAATCATGACTAGATCTGTATCTGACATAACTTCACCAATATCACCCATCTTGTTCTTGAGCTCTTTAATCCACAAAATGAATGCTACAACTGTCTCATTCTCCTCCATCTCGATGGAGAGAATCTTGCTCTTCAAGAACAACAATCGATTAGTGTTCTTGACCTCATAGAGACCCTTGAGCGTCTTCCAGATCTCTGGTGCAGTCTTGCAATCACGGATTTGAGGAATAATGTAATCTTTGACTCACAATTTCAGGAGCATTCTCCCCTTAGTCTCCCGCTTGTCTCAGTCTTGGTTTGTTGCTATTGTTCCTCCTGCAACGAGGTTTGGCTTCACCTCATCATTGTTCACAATCGTCCATGTATTGTGTCCCTCAAGCAGGGTTTGCAACTTGAATTTCCAACAAAAGTAATTGGATCCATCCAACTTGTTTTTTTCATTGAGGTAAGCTTCAGCTAACTGGTTATTCATCTTGAATGAATAAAAAACTTCAACCCCAATAATTAAAAAATAGCCCCAGATCTTCTAAAAAAAAAAAAACTGCCAAACACCAAATCTACAACAAAAACTGAATCTAGATCCAAAACACACACAAAAAAAAGAGCCCGTATCTCCCTTTTTTTTTCAATCGCCCCCCTTTTCCAAATGAAGAACCTCTCCTTTTCTCTAATTAAAGAATTAAAAGAACTAAAATTATTTAATAAAGAACTTAAATAAAAACTTTAAATAAAAAACCCCATATTTTTTCCTTAAAAACAATCACCCCTTTTAATAACGAGCCCCTCCATATTTATCATAACCATATCTAGAGCATAATATTTGCTACTCCCTCCATCTATTATTTTCTATTCCCAACGTCGGGGAGAACTGGTTTCAACACAACACCACTCTTTGCTATGCCTCCTCCACGCAGCCTCAACCACGCACTAACATTAGACGGAGAAAATATCAACATAACCAATCTATCACTACCTCATGGCAAGGAAAAATATTGGTAACTGTTGTCTAGCCCACGCGGTTGAGCTGGATAACTTAGTGCAGATGATGATAATGAGCCACGGAAGATAATGAGCCATGACACCATTAGCGAAAGAGAATACCTTCAAATCTGATGGGCTTTAGGCATGACTGGAATTCAAAACGCAGTCCTCAAAACAAAAAATGCAATCCTCCGTAGAGGATGGAGAGGAAGCAACAGCGGCTTCCTCCCGTGGCCAATCACAGCAGCAGGGCTCCTCCATGCTTCCGTTGTGCAGGTCTCCTCCACGCTGCAGCAATGGGTCTCTCCAACACGCAAATTATTGCAGTCGGCTTCCTCCGACTTTCTTGCGACCTCCTGCACGCCTCCACGGATTTCACGCGAGCTACTTGGGTTGGGTCAATTTGAGCTGGATCTCCACTCTCAACACCACCACCCTCCAAGATGCAGTCCCGCAGCGATTCAAAAAAACAGATCCAATTATGCAGCAAGAAAAATATGTCCTCTTCTGAGGCGGCAGTCCACGCAATTTTTTTTCAAGGTCGGTGCAATTTTCCTCCAGGCACTCGCGCCATTCTCAAGATAAAAAATCATGTAAGTTCAGAGATGAAATTGACACGACGATTATCTTTATAACTGCGTTGATCGCGTTCCAAACGCGCTGGTTAAACTTTTGCCTCCACTCAGGGTCAAAGCCTTCCTCAGCCCTGTAGCTCTGATACCATGTCAAATATTCGAAGAATCAACTTTATTAAATAAATGAGTAGCTTACAGATATGAAACACCACCTGTAACATTGCCTATGCAGTATACGCCTTGTCTTTCATACATTACATGCAAAATATATATAACAATCACACATTTAAAGAAGTTGAACTGAATCCTATAAACCAAGAGCATAATCCTAATCTAAAGTTCGGTTTAAATAGTTTCTACATTACTTTCAACATGGAAATCCACAAGCAATAGTTACTAAAGACAAATTAGAAAACATCAAGAATAAAAAATACAAAACCTTCTATTAAACAAATTAATTTGTTGCCACAGAGCATCATGGAACCCAATCATTTAGTAAAATCCTTCATGAAATTCGAACCATTCCCTTTCAGTGAAGACCAAGTTGTCGAAAATTACTTGAAATTTTGCGTTAAGATGTCCGCATTAGCTAGAGTTAAGATCCAAGTACCAAGATACGTCAGTGGTATGTACTCGAATTTTTAATACATGTAGAAGTTGAGATTTTTCCCTCTGAAAAAAAAAAGTTGTAATAATAAATAAGGGTGTAAAATAGTTTTTAAAACAAGTACTAAATTACGTCATGCAGTGCCAAAAGCGAGAATATTTACATTTAGATGATAGATTTTAAATAGTGAGAATATTCACATTTAGATGATAAATTTTAAGATATTTTAGAATCGTATAAGTTAAATGTTTGACTTAGTTGTTGTTTTTCAAATGCTAAGATATTCTGGAATCAATGATATTTTGTTCTACAATATTAATGTAGATATTTTTACAATATGATTTTGTAACCAAGAATCTTTTTCTTTTCATTTATATTTAGAAGAATTAATAACGAAGTTGGTTTTATATTTAAATAATATGAAGTAGATTCCAACCACTATAACTTTTAAGTGTTTAAATATACCTCTTTAAAAAATAAGAAATTTAAACCTCAAAGTTCTTCATACACAACCCTTCGTTTTTATGATTATGACTAATTAAACTATCGAGAAATCACTATTTAAAAAAAATAAAAAATTTATTTTATTAATTACGCCATAAGGCATTTCCCTCTGAAATGAACTCCCCCAAATGCCCTTCTGTCCTAATCGTAGCCCTTAGATCTTTTGTTAGACGATTGAACAAAAATCAGCCGTCTAATTTAATAAAAAAAAAATTAAAACATTAAAATACCCTTAAAAAAACTCCGCTCGACATCTGTGCGCTTTTTACAGAGGAGTTACAGGTAGAGTCCATTTGAATTCTTAGTGGAGTTTATGGCAATGAACCATGCTCTCCGCTCCACATCTGTGCGCTTTTTACGCAGCAGTAACATATTTTTCATTTGATCAGTGTCGTTTTCGTCGTTCTCGAATTTGAAATAAATCCGCCTATATTCGGCAGATTTATGGAGCAGGGATGCCATAGATTTGAACTTTAACATATTCAGATGAACAGGTTGCTAAGGAGACAGCCATTAAGAAACCCGAAAAAGAAGAAGACTGTAATGCTCGTTGGGTTCGTGCTTAATCTTCAAGTTAGGCAGTCTGCCATTGCTGTACTTGAAACAGGAGCTAACACAAACACTCCGTCTGTACAGAATGGGGTAACACTGCGTGAAGTGGGCCTGCTAAAAGACGCCCTCGGCTTCTTGCATGCTACCGACAACGTTGTAGATAGAAGTGCATGTGTTTCTCTCCCGCAGGGCTGCGTTAAGCTTAAGGCCTTATCGGGCGGCAAAATATTCCACGCCCAAATGCATCAGAGGGGTTTTGTCGGAGATAGATTCTTACTTAACACTCTTATCACTATGTATGCTACGTGTGGGAGCCCGGAGGATTCTCGGCGAGTGTCCAACCAGATGACAACACAAGACGCCTTTTCATGGAATGCCATGATTTCAGCATATGCCAGACATGGATTTTCCTAGGAAGCTTTGGTTCTGTTTCATCAAATGAAAAAACATAGTGAAATTCAACCCAATCAATTCACCTTTACCGGTGTTCTTCCTGCATGTTACACCTTGGAAACCCTTGAGGAAGTTCATGAGGCCATAAGCAGACAAGGGTTTCAGTGTGATGTTTTTGTAGGCACTGCCCTCTTGGACATGTATGCAAAATGTGGTATTATTGAGAAAGCACGCGATGTGTTTGACAAAATGCCTGAACGAAATATTGTTTCCTGGAACGCCATGATTACGGGATACCTGCACAATGGATACATAGATGAGGCATTGAAGCTTTTCAGAGATATACCCCAACGTAATGTAGTCTCCTAGACTGTGATGATTGTTGGGTATGTGCAGAATGGACTCAGTTTGGAAGCCATGGAGATGTTTAGGCAAATGCATCTGGCAGGCGTTGAGCAGGAAGCAAAAACTTTTGCCAGTGTTCTCCCAATGTGTGCGAACTTGGGAACTATGCAGCAAGGTATAGAGATACATGGAGAAGTAATCAGAAGTGGGTTGGAATCTAATGTCTTTGTGGGAACTGCCCTTGTAGACATGTATGGAAAATGTGAGAGAATAGACATTGCACGCAAAGTGTTTGACAAAATGCCTCAACGAAATGTTGCATCCTGGACCGCCATTATTGCAGGTTATGCACAGAATGGGCACAACATGGAAGCTCTGGAGATTTTTCGACAGATGCAACAAGCAGCAGTGCAGCCAGATTCGAAAACCTTTGCCAGTGTTCTCCCAGCATGCGCTAATTTGGCAGCTCTGGAACAGGGCATGGAAATCCATGAAGAAATAATTAGAAGTGGTTTTCAGTGCAATGTATTTCTGTGTAACGCGCTTCTGGACATGTATGCAAAATGTGGAAGCATAGACAAGGCAAATGAAGTTTTCGACAAAATACATGGAAAAGATGTGGTTTCATGGAATTCAATGATTGCAGGATATGCAATGCATGGATGTGGCAAGGAGGCCCTGAAACTATTTCAAGAAATGCAACAATCTGGTATGAAACCGGACAGTGTTACCTTCGTCAATGTGTTGTCAGCATGCTGTCATGCAGGCCTAGTGGATGAGGGCCGAAAGTAATTTAATTCTATGAGTCAATGTTACCAGATCACATCTGTGATAGAACACTATGGCTGCATGGTTGACCTTGTTGGCCGTGCTGGGCACCTGGAAGAGGTTAAAGACTTGATAAGAAAAATGCCAATAACCCCTGATGCTACAGTCTGGGGGTGTTTGCTTGGTGCATGTATCATACATAACAATACAGAGTTAGGAGAATACGCTGCAGAACACCTTTTTGAGTTGGATTGGAAAAATGCAGCAACTTATGTTGTGCTCTCAAATATCTATGCTTCAGTGGGCCGGTGGGATGGTATTGAAAAGCTGAGAAAAACCATGAAAGATAGGGGGATTAAATCAACGGCTCGATGCAGTTGGATTGAAGTCAACAAGCAGGTGCATGCTTTCCTTGCACGAAATGGGTTGCACCCGCTATAACATAAAACGCTGGAACTAATCCATGGTCACAAAATAATTTTAAGCAGATCATTGCAGCATGATCTGTCCAGCATGCTGTGGAGAATCAGAGATGAAGTTTAAAGGGCAGGGTATTCCTTTTTATGGAAAAGGCTTTGCCATTGGGAAGAAGTTAACCTGTTAACTCCAAAATCAATAATAATACTCACGATCCAAAAAGTGAAAATCAAACCAATATCTCCTACCAATTGGAGTAAAATTCAAATGCAGCTTTTCTAATGGAGGGGAAATATTCATGATTGATCTATGAAGAGTGAAATGATAGTTGGAGGTTATTGAAGTCTTCAAATTCAATCCTCGAGGAGTTGAATCAACAAATTCTTTTTGCAGCGAGATTTAAGCATATTTGGGTTTTGACTAACAACACTTGGGGACAGGATGTTGGGGATCTAATAAGGAAGAGAGCTCCCTTATTTGCACTACAGATGAAATTGTTCATTGCGTGCAAAAGATGGCCACCATTTTTAGCATGGATGATATCTTTTTGAACTAAAGGGCATTCAAAATAACAAGCAGTAATCAAAAGGCTAGGAAATGTTTGCCATGTATGTACTTTAAGTGATGTGCTATTCGCTAGAATCTAAGCATTTTTTCCCTTTTCTAACTCCTATTAGATGGCATTATAAATGATGCGCTATTCAGAAGAATCTAAATACTTTTTCCTTTTGTAACTTCAGAGTGAAGCCCTTGGAGAAGAATGAAAAGTTGCAACCAAGATGAGATTTATCTTCAATAATTGCTGTAAATGAATCAATATGAATTAAAATCTCTAAAATTGGTACGACTTCATTGTAGTGTACTTGTAATAAATATTGAGTATTCTTTCAGAGTATGGGCTTGTTTATGCAAATGTGAAATATCAAACCCTGAGTACTTTTAACCTCTCTTAATCATTTACAAATATTTAGCAATACACCATGGATTAATCCAACCGGTGCACCATTTCGCTAGCACCTATGAGAGGCCACAGAGGCCATGTACAAGTTGTATATAGAAATCGATAGGCAAGATTAGTAAACAATTTTGCCTGTGACCCTCCCAGGAAAATTTGTAATTTCTATTGATGAGGTGTTGGCTTCGTTAGATATCATCAATTATATTAGTTGATGGGATCCAAAAAGATGAGTTGTTGTCGATAACTTGATTAGCTCTAGAGATAACCTCCACAAACTGAGTTGGAGATTAATATTACATTATTACAGTACTCTGTTGCTTAGAGGGCACCTTTACCAGACTACCAGTACACCATGGTAAATCCATGTCATCCCTCTGAAAGGCCAACTACAAGTTGTCTATGGAGCCCGATAGGTGAGATTAATAAACGATTTTACCTTGATTTACTTGTAATTTCTATTGATTTGAGTGGCTGGTTTCATTGAACATCATCAAATACATTAGTTCACAGGAAACCCAAAAAGATGAGATGTCCATTGTCATTGAGTACATCATTACAATATATTTGGTGGAACTTTCACTTTGTGGGACAGTCTTTTCGTTGCTTAAGAGGCCCACACCAACCCTCATCTACAAGATGTCAGGGTCTGTCTGAGTAAAAACGTGAATTGTGTGTTTGACCTTTCCATATTGGTAGGTAATTGATGTTTTGATAGATAGAAGATGGACGCAGAAACATTTTGTTTTTTTTTTCCCTTTGTAATTTGGCGATATGATTTTTTTCATGAGACAGTGATGGGCTTTTATTTAAATTGTATGTTTTAATCCTAAAATGAATTTAGTGTCTTTTTTGTAAATTTATAACATAAAACTATAATTTTCTGATTTGTAAAATAGATAAAATATAAATAAATTTACTCTAAAAATAACAAAAAAAAAATATGTAAGCAGAATACAAAATATATAATACTGAATATATTTGAATGTGGATGCAAATATATTTGAATTATCAGTCATTTGCACAAAACCGAGGGACATATTATGTAAGCTGAATATATAATATATAATACTGAATATATTTGAATGTGGATGCAAATATATTTGAATACAACTCGAATTATCAGTCATATGCACAAAACCGAGGGACATAGTGCGAAGGAGTTGATAAATCATTCTTAAAATTTATGTTTAATATTTTTTATTTTATAAATTTTTTATTATTATATTAAATGAAAACTTATTTTATATATATATATATATATATATATATATATATGATGTAAGGCGTTTCCATCTGAAATGAACTTCCCCAAATGCCCTTGTATCCTAATCGTAGCCGTTAGATCTTTTGTTAGACGATTGAACAAAAGTCAGCCGTCTAATTTAATAAAAAATGTTTTAAAACATTAAAATACCCTTAAAAAAACTCCGCTTGACATCTGTGCGCTTTTTACGGAGGAGTTACAGGTAGAGTCCATTTGAATTCTTAGTGGAGTTTATGGCAATGAACAATGTTGTCCGCTCCACATCTGTGCTCTTTTTATGCAGGAGTTCCAGGTAGAGTCCGTTTGAATTCTTCATGGAGGTTATGGTGATGAACAATGACGACACTAGAATGCTCACAAGGAGAGAATTGCAGCGAAAGGAGCTTAGAGCAATGTGGCTCTAGCGGCCTAAGGTCAATGGGAGCAGGCCCAGGGCTGTGGTGTTGCAGAGCTTCAAACCACCAATGTCGGAATGCCAGAGACATCAATTTCAGCAACAACAACAGTCCAAGGCCACTGCGAGCATCAGAGGCCAGGGTAGGAAGCGGGGCATGCCGAGGACTGGGGATTGCGAGAAAATTGCTGCAGCAGCAACCCAAGGCCACTGGGAGCTCTAGATGCCAAGGCAGAAAGCGGGGCAGGAAGCCCCGCGCTGTGGCCTGTGGAATTGCAGTGCTTAAACCCACTAATGTACCAATGTCGGAATGCGAGAAACATCAAATGCAGTAGCAACAAGAGTCCAAGGCCACTGCGAGCACCAGAGGCCAGGGTAAGAAGCGGGGCAGGAAGCCTCGGGCTATGTTACATGAGGGCATTGATGGTGGTGTGAAGAAGAGAGGGCGGAAACGCAAGGTCAAAGAGGAGCAGGAAGAAATTGGGGCAGAATTTGGGGTTTTGAAATTAATGAATGCGGGTAACGAAGATGATGTTAATTGACGAGGATCACAATAAGGAAGCAACCAATGGCTTTTTGGAGTACAGTGCATCAGTTTCGAACACAGAGCCTAAATGACCTACGCCACTGAATTTAAGCAACAAGGGGTTAAATATTACCCCAACTCCTGATGTTTTCAAGGTTAAGAATACTAAGAATTTTGTCAGAAAAATGCAGATGGGGGTGGATAGTATATTCCAGCATAGGAGAATAAAATGAAGGCAACATCACAATATTCCAGCATAGGGGAATAAAATGAAGGCAACATCACAGAACACTGTGAATACAAATTTCCATCACTGTAAAAGAAATGACAAAGGCAGAGTGGTCTATTGTTCCAAATGTCCAAAGAAGTATTGTCTTATCTGCATTCGAAAATAATACTAAGGAGCAAGTATATATATATATATAGATATATATATATATATATATATATATATATATATATATATATAGATATATATATATATATATATATATATATATATATATATATATATTTGTTCTTTCTAATGGTTTTTCTTTCCATTTCTATACATGTACAGAGGGCCATTGTGCCTACTTATGGTAACTAATATTTTGCCTGTTATGGCAGGTCAAGCCTTGTGTTTCCAAGCCACCACAGGTGAGAAAGTTGTCCTCTGGCATAATTCAATGCCCTTTCCGATTTGCTAACCTCTAATTCCTCTAAGCTTAATATGGGTTTTTAATGGATTTGATATTTGTACAGGTGGGTACTCAACTCCTTCTAAGCTCAACTTTATCTGCCGCAAATGCTATCGAGGATGAGCGCCCCAACCAACAACTGACTTCCAGGTTCTGCTGCTTCCAAGTTATTGAATCTTGGTCCATCTCATGCAGGGTTCTGCTTGTAGGTTTTCCGCTAGGTTACATTAAGTTGTTTTTACTGTTGGACAAGGCATGTTGATCAGGTGAGCAATTCATCCGCCTTCTTTGTACAATTTGAGTGGACTTGAACACCCATTTTAAGGTTCTATGTACAATTTGAGTGACCTTGAACACCCATTTTAAGGAAGCTTTCTGCATTTAGAATACTTCTGTTTATTGAAAACTAAATAAAAGGTTGGATTTTATCGATATTAAATGTCAGATAGAGTTCCACATAAAGTAAAGCCATGTGTTGTAGATATTAGGTTTTAGGATTAGTCGCTTCCAATTATGGTAATCACTGTAGCAAAGGATCTAATTTCTAGCACTGTTGGGGGAACAACACTACTGATATCTGGGCATCCCTTTGACACAATTGAGGTGAAGCCCCATAGTCAACCATTCCTTCTTCCTGACCATCATCTTCGCTATGTCGGTGCAATGGATGTTGTCAAGTAGACCATTGCCAAATAAGGCCTCACATGGATGTACAAAGGAATGGGAGCCCCTTTGTCCACTGTCGCAGCTTGGAATGCAGTTGTGATTAGTGCAAGAGGTCAGATGGAAGCCCTATTTAGGGTTGAGCCTGGTTTGCCACTGTAGGGCAGCAGGTGGTGTGTGGAGAAGGGGCAGGGATTTCTTATCTTTCTTGACTTACCCAACTAAGCTTATCAGATGTAGATTGCAAGCTCAGAGTGCTTTGGCTACTGCTTCAGTTGCAACTTTAGGGGTAACAAGAGTGACAGCTTCTATTAAACACAATGGCCTAGTTGATGTAGCTAAGCATGTCTTAAGATCCGAAGGAGCCAGATTAAGGGCTTTATCCTACTTTATTAAGGGATGTATCTGTAAATGGCATTGCATATGGCGTGTATAAGGCTCTGAAGCTGTTCATGGCACGACGACATGATGCATCTCAATTGGGCATGGGTACCCTGCTTGTTTCTGGTGGGATTTCTGGCGCTTCTAGCTGGACACTTGTATATCCAACTGATGCTTTGAAGAGTTGAAGAGTGTCATTCAGATTGATGAATTTCACCATCCAAAGTATGTTGGTACAATTAATTTCATCAAGAAACTTGTTGCTTTAGAAGGGCTTAAAGGCTTGTCTAAAAGGCTTGGTCAAAGCCATGGCCAGAAGTGTTCCTGCCAATGTCGCCTGCTTCCTTGCTTATGAGATTACCAGGTCGAGCTTGGGATGATGGGAACTTCAAATCAACTTGTGTCTAGTTACAGGAGTTCAAAAGAAACAAAGAAAATTGGGAAATGGCATGTTCGTTATTTGAAAGTTGTTTAGGGCTCATTTTTTATTCTCCATTCTTGGTTTGGGTGAGCTCTGTCGTCTTTGATTTTATTCTGCTGCGTAAATTTCTAACGGGTTTCCATCTTCCTCTCTCATCAGGCATAATAGCTAGACGTTCAATGTTCTCTTTGGTGCCTCTGAACAATTTACAGTCGTACCTCTATTCGGTTTATACACGATTGAATCGAAAATAAAAAGCATGAGGGGCCTTCTTCTCAGAAGTGAGGAATTCTGAGAGTGAAGTGCATCTGGTTAATCAAGTATGTATCCATAAGATCGCTCGCTTTTCTCTTTGAATTAGTATAATCTATTATATATTTGCAAGTTCATTTTCCCAGGTGGTTAGATATAGTAACTTGTAATTGGACGATTTAATGGAAAATGCAAACACATGCGACATCATTTCTTCTTTACAAGTTAGAATAGTTCACTTTCCCACGTAGCTACAAGTTAGAATAGTTCACTTTCCTGTGTGGCTACAAGTTAGAATAGATCACTTTACTGTGTGGCTAGATATTATAGCTTGTAACTGGACAATTTAATGGAAAATGCAAATGCATACACCATCATTTCTTTACAAGTTCTGTACTCTAATACTGGGATGTCAAAATTGTAATGCAATAATTTCTTTTTATTAAAAAATAAAAATAAAATAACAAAAATAAAATATTCATGAATATAGGATACACTTAGAGGCTCACTTCTTTAATTGAATAAAATAAAATAAAATAACAAAAATAAAATATTCATGAATATAGGATACACTTAGAGGCTCACTTCTTTAATTGAAGTTGGGTTGTGAAAAGTGTGTGATGTTTTTTTATTTATTTTTAATAAAACTATATAAAAAATAGATAAAATTAGATAAAATTGGATAGTCTAAATGCTTTATATAAATAACTTCATTTTCTTATTTTTAATATTTGTTCAAAATTTCACCAATTATTCCGAAGTCATATATCTCATATATTTATGAAGAAATTTAATGATATTACAATTTTTTTTAATTATCAAAACTTTAAAACATAGTGCTACCTTAAATTTTCATATTCAACTACTTGAAAATAAGACCTTTACAAAATTAAGTAAATTAAGTAACTGTGATGACCATTGGACTCCCACGATAGTGCATGCTAGATGGAGAAGACATTATGCTTTATTTTATAGGTAGGTAGGAGTTTGGGTTTGAACGAGACACTTTGTTTTATTTCATAATTATGAAGTCAAAGTGAGTTTCAGGTCAAATTCAAATTAAATTCAATATGGAAAAAATATTAGTTGTCTAACAAGAATATATATATATATATATATATATATATATATATATATATATATATATATATATATATTTAATTAAAAAAAATCCAATTCTCAACTATTATTATCTAATTAAAAAAAAATCCAATTTACTATCTAGGAGGGTGAAAAAGGAAAAATCCTTAAATAAATTCAAATAAAAGTTTGGAACACAAGGAACCAAAGTTAATATTCTATGGTAAATGCTTTGGAATTTTTGTCCTTGGAATATCAATTGTATTTCAGACTGGAGATGGATCAAGGCTTTAAAGGCATGACATGATAAGGTTCGTGTGGATGCATTCTACAATGCGACTGAGACTACTTTTGAAGGAATTTTCCTTACCATTGAAGACAGAAATACACATGATAGTGATTTTCATATTGTGGCAATTTAATCAGGGGTTCCAAGACATCCTTCCACTGGAAAAATATCGTTTGATATTTCACAACATCCAAGACTAGTCGAGCTTTTTCTAAATAGTCCAAAAATTGCTTCAGATGTGTTACATGAGATATCATGGGAAAAGCTTGGTTGTTACATTTCAAAAACAACAATTGGAGCAATGGATCAATTTATCTCTGGAGATATTGACCAAAACAAATTTGTGCATGAGTTCAAGCCAGCTTTCGTGGAGGATTAAGAGAAATGATGAAGTTGCAACCATTCATATTCAAACTTCACCATAAATTGGATGTTTTGATAAATATATTTCTAAGAAAATATCTTCCAGGGGATGACAAGAAAGAAGATTCTAGGGCCACTAAATTAGGTCACATGCACTCATCATTTCAATTTTTTTCTTTCTAAGAATTCTTAATCCTCTTCACTCAATATTACCAGTAGTCTCCACAAGAACACAAGTCGAGAGATAAATGTGGCCTATATGACTACTGATAAATCTGTTTTGCTGAAACCACACCTAGAATCCAACACCCCATTAGTGAAATTTGTTGTTTATTGAATTTATAGGGTTGATCTATGAACTACATTGCTGATTCATAGGTTTTAGAGCTGCTGAGTGAATCTTTTTTTATTCCAATAAGAAAAAACCCACATATTTTCATTATCAAAAATTAGTTACATATTCAATAATTTTTATGTCATCCCCATACATCTTTGATCCCTTTATTATGCCCCTCAAAATTATATCTTATTTCATCATTACATATAAATAATATATAAATTCAAAAGATCTATCTTTCCATCTTTATCGATCTTCCTAATCTATCTTACCTTGGTTGATCCTATTTAAAATATCTAAAAATTTTCTTCACAAAAAGAGAAAATAATCTTTTTAAGTATCAACAATATCAAATAGTTGTTTATAGAAATTGTCTACGAAGATCCTTTAGATTTTTATACTTCTGATCTTTGAAATGTTTCATTATCAAAAGCAGAGTAATTAATCATATGCAATAATCCACAACGTCCATCCTTAGATTGGAGATTTTCCACACACTTTTTCTCCTTGTAGATGAGTGAGAAGGATAATCTCTAAAAAGACTTGATTAATGTTCTAATCCATTCCACCCAATGAGCAAGTTATGGAAAAAAGAAATTAGTCAGCAAAATGAACATGTTAGCATTGCTTTGAAAAACAATCATGCAGGGCTTGTGTCTAATTCTCTACAAAGTGTCTCTATAGATGCATGAACACCATTTCCTACAACCAAGTTGAGTATAAGAAGAAAATATACGAGTGAAAAAAGAATAGACCAAGGTGCAATTGATCTAAAACATGACAAAAGTGTTGGAAATATCTGTGAGATTTTGGAAGAATTATTTGACATAACAAAGATTACCAGTGAAGAGGATGGTGAAGAAGTGGGTAAATGGGTTCTCTTTTCCACCATGAGACATATTTCCAAAGAGCTTATGGCAGAAGAATAAAAAACACTCTACATCTTGCTCCAGTTGGACATATTGTCGAACTATGGGATATAATCAATTGCAACATATTACACACTATCAACAAGGTTGTTTTTCAAAATGACTTGAAATGGAAGCATCTTGAAACTGTAATTAAGTCATGCATCCCACGCCTTCAGTCACTTATCAACAAAACAATTGTTGAAATCATACCAGAATCAAGTCACCTCAGAAAGCTGATTGTTATATATGTTGGAAGACAACTAGAGATTTGTCAGGCTTTCGACTAGATATTCAAAGCCCACCCCAATGGAGTGCGCCTAGGTGGGGAGTACACTGTCTTTGTTGGATTAGAAGAGCATATACGTCTCGTTGCAATTTTCAAATTTAAAGAGGAGGAACATTGTCTTTGTTGGATTAGAAGAGCATATACGTCTCGTTGCAATTTTCAAATTTAAAGAGGAGGAAATTGATCTCCTACGCACATTCTTTCCCACATGTGAGGACAAATTCTTTAGTTATCCATGAGAACCTAATTGTTTAGACATTGAGATATATGCAATACTATAGAGTTCCATTGTTTTTCCTAAGATACCCCTTCAGAGAGTCGATGGCTCAATTGCAGTTTTACAATTATTGGAAACACCATTTGTGAATTTGATCAATTATGCATCATTGGTTTCTACATATGCCGTAAGGCATAGGTGTGTTGCTTCGGAATTCTAAGCTTTTTTCTGGACTCCACCATGTTCAAGGCCCTGTTGGAGTGATCAATGCATCAAAATATTGTTACCTAGAAGGATTTGATGCAATCAACAATGTTGATGTTGGGAAATGATTTGGAATACCTCTTTGAGGGACACACTGTCACGATTTTGTCAGGTTATTCATGGGACCTGATGAAATCACAGATAGGGCACTTCCTAGATTTGATGGCACGGGTGTTGACACTATGTTACAAAAGACTGTTGTCGACTTTTTGTCATTGACGAGACTTCATTTTTTCTTTTACTTTAAAGAAAACATACGGGGCTATTAGGTAGAAGTTAACATGAAATTACTAGAAAATACCTTCATTCTACCCAAGAGACAGTAATTAATGGACCAAATGCAACAAATATTCAGGCTATCTCCTGTGGCGAGTTTGGTTCACCTCAAGATGAGTCAATTGATATTATCGTGAATGGGCATCCAAAAGGACATGGAGAGAGACTCCATGATTCAAGAAAGGAAAAATCCTTAAATAAATTCAAATAAAAGTTTGGAACACAAGGAACCAAAGTTAATATTCTACAGTAAATGCTTTGGAATTTTTGTCCTTGGAATATCAATTGTATTTCAGACTGGAGATGGATCAATGCTTTAGAGGCATGATATGATAAGGTTCATGTGGATGCATTCTACAATGCGACTGAGACTACTTTTGAAGGAATTTTCCTTACCATTGAAGACAAAAATACACATGATAGTGATTTTCATATTGTGGCAATTTAATCAGGGGTTCCAGGACATCCTTCCACTGGAAAAATATTGTTTGATATTTCACAGCATCCATGACTAGTCGAACTTTTTCTAAATAGTCCAGAAATTGCTTCAAATTTGTTACATGAGATATCAGGGGAAAAGCTTGGTTGTTACATTTTAGAAACAACAATTGGATCAATGGATCAATTTATCTATGGAGATATTGACCAAAACACATTTGTGCATGAGTTCAAGCTAGCTTTCGTGGAGGATCAAGAGAAATGATGAAGTTGCAACCATTCATATTCGAACTTCACCATAAATTGGATTTTTTGATAAATAAATTTCTAAGAAAATATCTTCCAGGGGATGACGAGAAAGAAGATTCCAGGGCCACTAAATTAGGTCACTTGCACTCATCATTTCAATTATTTTCTTTCCAGTTAAATGTTGTAGGTAAAGAATGCTTGAAAATGGGGAAAACACAAAACCACAAGATCTTGCATATACTAGTGGTATAGGTTTACAGGACTTTCTCAGTATCCATTCTCAAAATCACCTTATAAGGATAACTTAGAAATGTCAACATTTTTCCACGACAACTATCATGGAAAATATCCAAAAGGAAATAGTGATTCATGTCACAGTATATCCCTGACAGTTAAATTGAAATATTTGAACAAGATTTCAAAGCTTGATAGTGAACACATTTTGGAAAAGATGGCTTTGCTCTCTTAGGCTGTCGGCTGAGAGCGGCCATCACATGTTACAGAATATTTTTTATTGGTGGATCTTTGGCTTCAAGGTCTATAACTACATTACAGTTTCTGGATGTCACTCATGTTCTATGCTTTTGTGCTAATCAATTTAGTCAATCAGAAGCACGATATCGAGACCTTTTTGAGTATACAAAAATTGAGATGTATAATGTTGATGATGCAAATATTAGCTATATTTTTCAAGATTTATCTAATTTCATAGAGAAGGTTGAAAAGATGGGGGATTTGATTATTGATTCCATATGGCAGTGGGTGAAAAATAGATTGATTTTCCTAGAGTTGATCAACATTTTCCAATTGGGAAATTTATTCCACGAAGAAACAACAATTTTGACATTGCCTTGTTTTGCCTTATCATCCGACATATAGGAAGAGGCCCTTGTACACTGAAGATGGTGAGCATGCTTGATGATTTGAATTCAAGGAACTATAGATCTCACATGTGTGATAGGTTTTAATATGATAACAAATTCTTAGTTTGTAATTATATCAGGCTTGGATTGTCAGTAAGTGAAATCATATTAGTGTTGTAGATGGTTTTTTTGTGGGCCTGCAGCCCTTCATAATGATCTTTAGTGGAAATCTCTATTTCAGGGGAGCCAATTTTGGGGTCTATAGCTACATTGGTTTTTAATTGGTGAAGACTGCATTCTGTTTAGCAAAGCATTTGTGACTGCTTGTGTCAATTTCATAGAGTTTGATCTGTATGGAAATAGACACAATTTGTATTGTCCAAACATCTTCATTCTATTGTTTTGAATACACTTCGTCAAACTGCTAACAGTTTTAAGGTGAACAAAAATCAAAGCACTCCAGGTTGCTTAGTATGCCTAGCATAGTAGTTTTCTTTGTTTACATGTATTTCCATGATTTGGCAGACATTTATGTTGCACTGGTTGTGAGTTGTTAATGGTTTCGTATGTGGATTATGATTAAATAGCTCTTCGAGGAAATGTAATGGTATGCTGGATTGCATTTGAAATATTTGTCTGGTGAGGCTTAGTTTGATGTTGAATTTGTGTATCTTTGGATCTCAAAATCTGGAACTATCTTATGTTAGGTTTGTATTATAAACAATGACTGGAAAACTTCATTCACCTCTTTTTTATGCATGTCATGATGTGGGTGCCATTTGGTATTGTGTTGTGATCCATGACTCGTATAATGTGCTAACTAGGGGTTGCTTTAGCATGATAAATGTGTGGCTGACACATACAATGCTTGCTATTTTGTTTTGACTATTTTACTTGTCCTCTGGAAGGAACTTGCAAAAGAAGAATGGAGATCAAGATGGGAAGACCAGCTATACAATTTAAAGCAGAGAGCTAATGTTAGAGATGCGGGTCAAGCATCATCTTGGGGTGCCAGGATGTGCCAGTAGAACTATTCGACTTCCAGTTTTTCTAGATGTACTTATCATACAACAGACAAAGTGAAGAGAGGCTCTGTAACCAGGAGAAGCTGCATTAGCTTCAGACCTTTTCTGTTGTGGCCTGCCCTGTTTATACTTACCCTGTTCCACTGTATGCTTGTAGATATGCAAGTTAATAACTGAGAATAATTTGAAATTGGTTTCAAAGTACGAGTTTAGTGAATGTCATGTTCTAAAGCTTATTGTGTCCATTCTACTTAGAGATATCTGAGGCTAAGGATGTGTTATGAAACCAGCTCAAGAAAAGATAGAAAAGATAGATCAACGCCTTAGAATTCAGCCTCTTCGAGGGGGCAACCTCCTTTACATTACATAAATGAACAATTCTTGGACGATACAAATGAAAATACCTCCTTTCTATATATAGAATTCTAAGGGGTCATAACATAATCAGAGCCGACATAACAATAATAATGTAAGGGCACAATAATAACAATAATGGGCTTCTATGGGGCACAATAGTAACAATATGGGCACTACATGTGTACATCAATATAATAAGTGGGTTGTACTAATAACAATAAGGGGTTACACTAGTGGTATAGGGGCGTAACATGCCCCTCCCCTTCAAAAAGCGTTGTCCTCAACGCTTGAGTAGTTCTTGATGCTTCTGTATAAAATTCTTGTCCTCCCATGTGGAATCTTCAGTGGTTAAGTTCTTCCACTTGATGAGATACTCTGAAATTGATCGATTTCATAGCTGTCGGGTTCTTGTTTCTGTGATTGCTCCGGGTTCCAATATGATTTTTCCTTCCTCTTCAATTTCTGGCAATATTGTTTGAATTGGGATCTTTGGCAACTTTTGATTAAGTGGCCATACTTCTTCATCCTTCTTCCATTCATCCCTTGCTTCGTTTATCCAATCTGGTTGGATAATATAAATAGCACAAAACAATGCTTCCACATCCTCATCCTTGAAGAGTCTTCCCATTCGGTAAGGTCGCCATTTTTAAGTGCATGTAGTATTGCCAACATTTCCTTCTCATAAATAGCTTGCTTGAGATGTAGCAGTAAAAATTCCCAATCACCTACATCAAAACATTTTTCACTACAATGTTTATCTACCTGTTGTTTCGTTTGATTTTGTACCGAAGTGGCGTTATCCTTTAAAAGTTGGAGAACTTGTTGTTGATGCTTGATGTGATCTTTCACTGCTTGAACCTTTTTCTTCTTGATATGTCCTTCTATCTCTAGAGTTTGAGGAGTGGTAATTTCTTCCAATCCTTTACAAGATATGGTCGGATTCATTTCTTGATGCTCGATGTGATCTTTCACTTCTTGAACATTTTTCTTCTTGATATGTCCTTCTATCTTGATAGTTTGAGGAGTGGTAATTTCAAACAATGAATTACAAGATATGGTTGGATTCATTTCTTCTTTCTCGATGTGATCTTTCACTTCTTGCACATTTTTCTTCTTGATATGTCCTTCTATCTTGAGAGTTTGAGGAGTGGTAATTCTTGCCAATGCTTTACAAGATATGGTCTGATTCATTTCTTCTTTCTCTGGGGTGGGGCCCTGGCATATATCTTCTTCTTTTGATGTTTCTTGATCTTTTTCTTCCTCCTCTTCATATTCTATGTGAAGTAATTTCTTCTCAGCACACTTATGACCTTTAGTGCATTTTCTATCACAATTGTAACAAAGCCCTTTTTCTCTTTTTTCTTCCAATTGTTATGGTGTAACCCTTGTAGGTTGTAGAAGGCTAGGAGAAACAACACTTCCATATTTATAGTTGTGAGAGGTACGCTTCCTGGTTTCCATAATTTTTCTTTCCACTATGTCACAAAGCCCTTTTACTCTTTCCAATTGTTGTGGTGTTTCTCTAAAGAATGTGTTGCTCTTTGTATCCTCATAATGTGCTATCATTTCCTCCGTGAAAATTGACCACGTAACAAGTTGTTTCCGAGAAAAAAGCCCTTCGTACCATAAAAATTGATCTGGTTCTAAATATTAAGATGCAATACATACCTTTTGTAACAGTTGTACACCATGTAGATCAAAATATTGCTCCATCTGAAGTATCCAATTTACCGAATCCTTGCCATCAAACTTCCTCATCTTGGTTTTTCTTGATTTTAGGAGCTCGACCTTGAAACGACTATAAATCTGTACTTTCAGATCTTTAAGTTCTGAAAATGCAACCTATAGTATTCCTCTGTGTCCTCTTTCCAATGCCACCAGTCTGATCCAAATTGGATTCTCTAAGAAAGAGTTATGCACAATCTCCCAAGATGACCTGATTATAGACCTTTCCAGAAGAGCGAACTTGTATGAAGTGCCACGTGTCACTGTTTCGACCTTTGACTCTAAAAAATATATACAAGAAAACTACAGTCCGTCCTCTTTCTGCGCCTTCTTAAGAAATTTCAATCCGATGCTTAGAAATAAAGTTATGACGATTTTCCCGAGGTCACCTATTTTGAATGTAATTCAGGAGTCTGCAAAAAGATCAACTTCCTCAGATCATATCTCCGCAAATATCACGCAAAATGCTCTGAAATTAGGACCCAAGCTTCAGCGCGATTTCTTCTCAAATGGGTTTTTTTTGCGACTTCTGAAACGTCACAGACAAAAAGTTATAGTGAAAATTCCACGATGACCTGTTTGGAGCAACGAAACCCTAGAATCCAAAGCTCTGATACCAAATGTTATGAAACCAGCTCAAGAAAAGATAGAAAAGATAGATCAACGCCTTAGAATTTAGCCTCTTCGAGGGGCAACCTCCTTTACATTACATAAATGAACAATTCTTGGATGATACAAATGAAAATACCTCCTTTCTATATATAGGAGTCTAAGGGGTCATAACATAATCAGAGCCGCAAATAACAATAATAATGTAAGGGCACAATAATAACAATAATGGGCTTCTATGGGGCACAATAGTAACAATATGGGCACTACATGGGTACATCAATATAATAAGTGGGTTGTACTAATAACAATAAGGGGTTACACTAGTGGTATAGGGGCCTAACAGGATGTGTTGACACTTTAGCCTTTAGGTGAAGGCTTATCATCCAAAGATCATATTGTATCTACACTTTCTTTGTATCATAAATATGTGGTTTCACTAAGATCAATAATTTTCATAGTGGAGCAATGCCAACGGCTTTGGGACTTTATAACCTGAATTTTAGTAATTACCTTTGCTGATTTGATATGTCGGGTCTTGGGCCATCCAAACCAACTTACAATTTTAGTTATAACTTTACAATTTTCCTTCGAATGTAAATGAATGGAATGTCAACTAAAGCAGGAGGCTTATGGGACTGTACTAAAGTTTTCTTGGTTGCTTCCTTAAAGACTATATGTTATATAAGAATCACAAATTGACAGAATGAGTTCAACCAAACCAGGAGGCTTGCAGTACTGCATTGAACTTTTATGCTTGTGTCATTTTAACCCTAAGTATTTTATAATATTTTAACAAGCGTTTGTAACTTTTTTTTGAAGTATTTATTTAAAGAATTTACTAGATTGTTATATACCCTAAACCCTAAGCATTTTATTACAATTTAGCAAGTGTTTTGTAACATTTTAAACCCCTAAACCTTAAACATTCTATAACATCTTAATCATGATGGCTCCAACAATTTTTCATGCATTTTCAAATATGGAACGACGACCATGATGTTGTTCACAATGTCGTATCGTTTCTTTCACCTCTTCCATTACAATATAATAGTATTTTCTAATAACACCATAAATAGGTAGGATATGGAAAAATTAAATCTTGTCAAGCCAAAAAAAAAAAAACCTTTAAAATTGTTAAGATATTCCGACACATAGGAAATAGTTAAGTACAACTTGGTCTAGTATAGAGTTAGGTATAGAGTTAAGTAAAGTGTGTTTCTTTACCGTTGTACATTTTGTAACTTACAATCTGACGGTCACGATATGTAGTGATCCGACGGTTCATTCTCTCCTCGGTATTACCGACACTTGATCCATGGCTTGACACCCGATTGGTCCATGATTTCTATTTAAAGCGCATGGAGGGTCATTTGTAGGGTAATCCGTGCATGAGAGAAACATATGTAAATTTTCATTCTTTTATTAATAAATTGCCTGAAGTGGCCGTGTTGGCTCAGGCCGTGGACTGTTTCCCTCTTTGAGGGTTTTAACCACGTCAAAAATACTGGTGTATTGATCTGCGATCTGGTTGTGAGCGGTGTCCTTTGGTGTTCTATCTGAGGAACTTACCCTGTAAATTCCTACATGGTATCAGAGCCAGGTTGAGGGCCACATCCGTTGGTGATCCAAATCTGAAGCCAGTAGAACTGCATCTGACTGCTATTTCCTAGATCTACTATTTCTGACTGCTTTCGGGCTGATAGGACTGCTCTGTTGTGTTGGGAGCATCTGTTCTAGTGAGGAACCCCTTTC
This sequence comes from Pinus tabuliformis, assembly GCA_031772625.1. Lineage (NCBI taxonomy): Eukaryota > Viridiplantae > Streptophyta > Pinopsida > Pinales > Pinaceae > Pinus > Pinus tabuliformis. Next base: position 592,278,660 of record CM062818.1, read on the forward strand.
GTTTCACGCGAAAAGGTTTCCGGTAGCCCTAGCTGCGTCATTTTTAAGATCTGGAGGTATACAGTGTTTATTTGCAGTTTACTGTTATTTTCTCTCTGTTTATTTTAGTTTCGTTTTATTTAGCTTTTTTTATTACCGGATCTGTACTTTTCATTTCTGCGTATGCTTTTTGCCCTATGACTCTATGCGATCTGGGAAAATCAGAAACAGAAAGGAAGGATTTTTCTCATGCGTATGCTCTTTTCCCTGCGCCTTAGGGTGATCTCGGAAAATCAGAAACATTGAGGAAAATATTTAGTTTCCGACCAAAGCTAACTTTGAGCCGCAAGGTTCATTTTTGAAATTATTTAGTTTTTCGGCTAAAGCTAACTTCGAGCCGTAAGGTTCGTTTTCTTTGCATGTCCGTGTTGGGTTTTGTGTTTTTTGTTTTGTAGGGAAAAAAGAGCCTTCTCAAAGCAAGCACGCAACCCAAAGCATCAACCCCCCCCTCTCTCTCTCTCTCAAATTTTTTGTATAGCTCAATTGGTTCAAAGCTATTCTAAGAGAGTAGAGGTCTTGGGTTCAAGTCTCCATTTTTTGGGGGTGGACTTTTTCATTTCCGCACATTCCCGCACCTCGTCGGCAACTTCAACAACTTTTTTTCAAAAAGCCATAACAACTTCATCCGGAATCCGTTTTCAGAGCCGTTTTTTTAAACCAGCCTAATTTTTCGAGATCTATCCATTGGAACACTTAGTTTCAGCATCTTTAGCTTCAGTTTCCGTTGAAATGGAAAGTCAATACCAAGTTACCCTTGACAGCACCAACTACTTCCAATGGTTGGCCTACATTGAAGATTTACTTAGAAGTAAAGGTATCTACAGAATAGCCTCAGGCCAAGAAAAGAAACCGAAAGATGAAGATAACGCTGCTAAATGGGAAAATAGGCAAGATCAAGCACGTGGATTGATAGGGATGTCTATTTCGCCAGATCTTAGATTCCATATTGCAGAACTTGATACTCCTGATGAAGCAATGAAACAAATCAATAAATTTTTTGGGATTAAAAATGAACTTAGAGCCCATCAACTTGAAAATGAGTTGCTTACATTGGACCCTAATAATTTTTCTTGCATTGAAGATTTCTTGTCCAAGTTCAAGACCCTTAGATATCTCTTGGAAGGTGTTAAAGTTAAGAAAGAAGATAGTAACCTTATCTATTCCATTCTTACAAAGTTGGGACCAGCCTACTCTGTGTTTGTTTCCACCTTCCATTCTACAAGAGAAGCCTTCATTTCTCAAGGAACAGACTACAAGTCGCCTTCCTTTGACTCTTTTTGTGATTCTTTAATAAGAGAACAAGAAAAACTCTTACACCTTGGTCTTCTTAATCTTGGAAACTCTTCCAAGAAAGCGTTAGCTGCCCGGCAGCAACCAAATTCAAAGAATCCTAAGAAGTCATATCCTAAAAATAATGGTCCTAATCCAAACAAGGGTCCTAAGCAATTTCAGCCCCAAAATGAAAAATCATTTCAACAAAATGATAAGACAAATAAAAACAAAGGGAAGAAGACTGATAGACATTGCAATTTTTGTAATCGAGATGGCCACTTAGAATCAAAATGCTTTAAGAAGATGGAAGCCTTGGAAGCAGCAATGAAGAAGCATAACATCCATTTGGGGCAATCTTCAACTTCAACTTCATCTTCAGGAATGGCACTTTCTGCATGTGGTTGTCAAGCATCTCGGTCTAGCTATGCATTAAATGTATCTTCTTCTTCTCATTCTCATGAGTGGCTCATTGATTCTGGAGCTTCTTATCACATGGCCAAAAACAAAGCCATGTTTTCTTCTTTAAATGATTGTAACACCAAAAATATATATGTTGGTGATGATAAATCTCTTAATGTTGTAGGGACTAGAACTGTTCATCTAGACAATGGTCAGTTTAATGATGTATTATGTGTTCCAACCTTATCCTCCAACCTTCTATCTGTATATCAGATAACTCATTCAGGTGAAGGTAAAATCGTTGAATTTTCACCTCATGATGTTGTAATCAAGGACTTAAGAGATCCTAAACAGATTTTGGCTACTGGCATTGCTGATGATTCTACAAGGTTGTATAAGTTTCACAACTTTGGGTCATCAAATATTCCCTCAGTATTTTTTGCTCATAACGATGAAGTGAGCAAACTTTGGCATGAGCGATTTGGTCACTTAAACTATCGCTCCCTTCAGCGTCTATGTAAAGAAAATATGGTGACAGGTCTTCCTATGGTATCTTGCAGAGATGGTGTTTGTTTCGGATGTGTACTCGGAAAACATCATCGAAACAGTTTTGAAAAACGTGCCTCTTAGCACGCCTCAACCCCTTTATAGCTTGTGCATAGTGATTTATGTGGTCCACTTCCAGTTGTGTCATTCTCTGGCTGCAAGTATTTCTTAACTTTCATTGATGATTTCTCCAGACGCACTTGGGTATACTTCTTAAAACTCAAGAGTGAAGTATTTAACACTTTTTTGGCCTTCAAGGCCTTTGTTGAAAAACAATCTGGACATCAAATTCTTAAGTTAAGATCTAATAATGGCAGAGAATATGTTAAAAACACATTCATCAACTATTGCACTGAGAATGGAATTCAAATGCAACATACTGTTCCATATACTCCACAACAAAATGGTGTAGCTGAAAGGAAGAATCGCACCTTAAAGGAAATGGCTAATTGTATGCTACAATCTAAAGGAATTGGTCTTAGTTTTTGGGCAGAAGCAATTAACTGTGCAAATTACATAATAAATCACACTCCTACTAAGGTTTTAAAGAATATCACTCCAGAAGAAGCATGGAGCTCAATCAAACCAGATGTAAGTCACTTTCGTGTTTTTGGAAGTGAAGCGTGGGCCCATGTTCCAGATGAAAAGCATAAAGCTTTAGAACCTAAGAGTGAAAAATGTACTTTTGTTGGATATTCTGAAGATGTCAAAGGCTATAGACTTATTCCATTTAAGTCCAAAAATCTTATCATTAGAAGAGATGTAAAATTTGATGAAAATATATCGGCCTGTGAGCCTAGTCCGGCGGATGTGCCACCTCTCCCTATCTCTTCTACCTTTGAAAACATTTCTTCTTCAGATGATGAAAGTGAGGATGACAATCCTCCCCCACCATCTCAGGATCCTCCTTCAGCTCCTGAGCTTCCAAAATGGGTTCGTGCTACTCGAGATGCAGCAGGTGATCTTGCCGGTGATCCTACAGATCAGCGACGCACACGTTCTCAGTTCGAGAGAGCCTCTTCTTTACTGGCTCAAGCTCCAGTAGATTATGATCCTGACACCTTTGCGGAAGCTTCAGGCCATCCAGATTGGGAAGCAGCTATGAATGAAGAATATCATTCATTATTGGCAAATGATACATGGTATCTTGTTCCTCTACCAAAGGGACGAAAACTTGTTAGATGCAAATGGGTTTATAGAACCAAGTATGGACCAGATGGGAAAGTTGATAAACATAAAGCTCGTCTTGTTGCTAAAGGTTTTTCACAGGTTCAAGGCATTGACTACACTGAAACCTTCTCCCCTGTTGCCAAAATGAACTCTATCCACCTTGTTCTTTCCCTTGCTGCCTCTTTCAAATGGGAAGTCCATCAGATGAATGTTGAATCTGCCTTCTTGCATGGGGACTTGCATGAAGAAATCTATATGGAACAACCCATTGGCTTCATACAAACAGACTCCAGCCTTGTATGTCGACTTAAGAAATCCCTTTATGGTCTCAAGCAAGCTCCTCGAGCTTGGTATGCCAAAATGGATAGCTTTCTTTTAGAATCTGGCTTTTCTAGGTGTCATTCTGACAATACTGTCTACACCAAGAAAGTGGGCAACTCTCTTATCATCCTTGTTCTTTATGTTGATGATCTTATCCTTACTGGTAGTGATCCCAACCTTATAAACCATGTGAAGTCTAGCCTTAAAAGGAAATTTGAAATGACAGACTTAGGACACTTACACTATTTTCTCGGTCTTCAAGTCTTGCAATCCAAGGAGGGTATTTCTCTTTCCCAGTCCAAGTATGCCTGTGATATTCTACGCCATTTTCACATGGAAGACTGTAAGCTAACCCCTTCTCCCTTTCAGTCTGGAGTCAAACTTTCAGTCACTTGTACTTCTCCTGAAGTTGATGCTACCTTATACCGTCAACTTGTAGGAAAACTTTTGTATCTAACCCATACTCGTCATGACCTTTCCTTTGTTGTTGGCCTTGTTGCTCAGTTCATGCAAAACCCCCGTGAAAGTCATTGGAAAGCAGCTAAAAGAATACTTCGTTATGTTCGAGGTACAGTTTAGTTTGGGATTCATTACAATGCCGAAGCATCTCCTCTATTGGTTGGTTTCACTGATTTCGATTGGGCTGGTGACCCTGATGATCGGAAGTCTACTGCCGGTTATGTGTTCACTCTTGGTTCAGGACCTATTACATGGGCTTGCAAGAAACAAGGTGCCATTTCTCTTTCATTAGCAAAAGCAGAGTATCGTGGTGCCGTAGAAGCTAGTAAGGAAGCCTTGTGGCTTCTTCAGATCCTGTCAGAGTTTGGCTTTAAGCAGCAGCATCCGACTACACTTTGGTGTGATAATCAAAGTGCCATTCAGCTATGCAAAGATCCAGTTCAAAATCAGCGCAGCAAACACATTGAACTGCACATGCACTTCATCAGAAAGCTCATTCACGACCATGTTCTTGAAGTGCAATATTGTTCAACAGATGATCAAGTTGCAGACATCTTCACAAAGGCTCTCACAGAGGCGAAGTTCACTAAACTTCAATTTATGGTTGGAGTTCAGGAAGTTGTCACTAAGGGGGGATAGGCTCTAGTGCCTCCTTCCTTCTCCTATTGTGTCATATTTGTAAATCCTTCAATCCTATCCCAAGTTGTTCTTAAGGGGGGATGTTAGGATATTCCGACACATAGGAAATAGTTAAGTACAACTTGGTCTAGTATAGAGTTAGGTAAAGTGTGTTTCTTTACCGTTGTACATTTTGTAACTTACAATCCGACGGTCACGATATGTAGTGATCCGACGGTTCATTCTCTCCTCGGTATTGCCGACACTTGATCTGTGGCTTGACACCCAATTGGTCCATGATTTCTATTTAAAGCGCATGGAGGGTCATTTGTAGGGTAATCCGTGGATGAGAGAAACATATGTAAATTTTCATTCTTTTATTAATAAATTGCCTAAAGTGGCTGCGTTGGCTCAGGCCGTGGACTGTTTCCCTCTTTGAGGGTTTTAACCACGTCAAAAATATTGGTGTATTGATCTGCGATCTGGTTGTGAGCAGTGTCCTTTGGTGTTCTGTCTGAGGAACTTACCCTGTAAATTCCTACAAAAATAATGTACAAAAACATGTTCACATAAACAAAAACAACTACATGGATAATGGATAACCTCTACATGACATTACTATTATTTACCAAATAGCCATATTCGAATACACATAACTAATCATTTCAGGTATAACTCATTATCATCCACCCTAGCTTTCAACAATGTCCATTCACATGTTGCTATTTTTCCACACACTACTATTATTTACAAAATATCCATATTCGAAATACACATAACTAATACTTTCAACTCTAACTCATTATATCCACCCTTTCTTTCAACAATGTCCATTCACATGTCGCTATTCTTTCACAAACAATTATTATTTACAAAATATCCATTTCCAGAATACACATAACTAACTATTGCAATTGTAACTCATTATCATCCACCCTTGCTTTCAACAATGTCCATTACCATGTCCCTATTATTCCCCACTCTATGCTATTCTTCCCCACTCTATACATGTCCCTATTCTTCACCACTCTATTCTATTCTTCACCACTCTATGCCTTATGGCGTTTCCTTTGCAACTTAAAGTGCAAATGCTAGTTTTATATCAATTTAATAAATTAAAATATATATATATATATATATATATTAATATATATTATAGTATCTATGAAAATCTCATTCCCATACCAAGAATTCCATTCCTTTCCTAAGATCTTAGAATAATGATGTTGACCTGAGTCGGCAGATATCCGAAAGAAAAAAATAAAGAACACGCTCATGGGATCTATGCCTTCGCTTTTTTAACAAATAAAGGATGTGATAAGGTTTTGCTAACCACAAAAATAATGAGCAAGCTATAAGCCAAAGACGAATCTAAAGCAAAATAATCATGTTTTAGAGGAGAAAAGCAAGTTGAACCCCAAAAGCTTATGCATTTAGATGGTCTTACATACAATCAAATGATAATGAAATCTACGTGAAATGTGGAATCTTTCCAAAACGTTATCGAAAAGTTCTGATTATTTTCTATCACGTTATTTTATTTACACTGATTATTTTATTTGGTTTTAAATAAAGTAAATGATTTAAAAAAAATCATTTTCTAATGAAAATCTTTATTGCATTATGATTATATTAATTTAAGTAGTTTTTAATGATTATTTTATTTGGTTTTTAATAAAGTAAATGATTAAAAAAAAATTATTTCCAAATGAAAATCTTTAATACATTAAAATTATTATATTAATTTAAGTTGTTTTTGTTAGGTTTGATTTTGTGAATTAAACATTTTGATTTGGTTAAATTATATAAAAAATAAAAATCAAATAAAATTTAAAAACTCTCCATCCTAATATAAGAGATGTAATTTTTTACATTTTGACTAAGTGAAATTACATAAAAACAAAATAAAATTAAAACTTACTAAATAAAATAACTAATAATTATAATTATTAATGAAATATTTTGACTTTATATAATTATATTAAAAAACATTAATAATAAAAAAAATTAGCCAATCTATCCTTATAAAACATTGATAAAACATTTTGACTCAGGGTCTTCACAACCTGTAATTTTTTTCCATGATATTCTTCTCTAATCTAGCCTACAAAATAAGAAATAAAATTATTTAATTAAAACAAGAAAATAAAAAATAAGATTATATAATTAAATATTTTGACTCACAGTTTTCACAACCCAATCCATGGTTTTTTTCCATCGTAGTCTTTGGTCATGTAGCCTAATGAATTTTCCACACATAAAATAACCAATTGTCAATTTGGGAACACATAAAAGTTACAAAAGAATCCATAACTTGAGAGAAAGTAAATATGTAATAATAATAGCAAATAATATATTTTTGCTTATTAAGCATGGGTGCATGTACATAGCTAAAAGTAATATTGTGCAGATTTTGTAATGTAGGTAGCCAACAAAGCTTGAATTTCTATAAGGGAGATCCATAAACACTAATGGGACCAATTTTATGAACTAGTAAAGTATTAAATATATTTATCAATCTATGTGAAATTACCATTAAATCCAAAAGTAGTTATCAATTAGCGTCCCTCGTCGGTGCACTTCTTTTTAAAAATAAATTAAACTCTATTTATCAATCTACATGAAATTACCATTAGATCCAAAAGTAGTTATCAATTAGTGTCCCTCACGGGCTAGCTTCCGTTTAAAAAAAATTAAACTCCGAGTACAAGGAAAAAATAATGGAATAGCTTAGACTATCCAATATTCAGAAATCATAAATAAAATGATGTGCATGGCCTTCCAAATTCAATAAGTGGTTCGCCTTTTAAGTGAGATTTCCCATAGCTAATTACTGAAATCTTCATATAACTATTGAAATAAGTTCATTGATAATTCATTAATTCTTTTTTTCTTTTCTTATTTGTTATAGAAATGACAGTTAGACAAGTTCAATGCTAAGGAATTTATGGTAGTTGACGCTATGTTAACTTGAGAGGCTACAAATATGTGATTTTAAGTTATTCAAGAGGGGCATTTAGGTATTTATTTTAAATCATTAGTCAATAAACAAAATCATTTTCCATCATCCTTTCTTTTCTACATGTAATGGATTCTCTTACAAGTTTCATCTTCATTTTCAATTTCTAGATAGTTAATAGTGAAGGCTTGGGGGATTAACAAAGGTAAACAAATAGATACATGGAAACAAATTTCCTATCAAGTTTTTGTACAAGCCCAAATAAACTCCACAATGAACGAGTGTCATATTAATGATAAAATTACTTATTTATACATGTGATATCTAGGTATGAGACAGTTGTGTCTTGGCAACTAATTAACCGTAAAAATGGAATGTAAAACTAATTACATATTATACAATATACAATAACAATCCTGAAGGATTATTTAGCATTGCCCCTTTAATCCGAAGGGACATTTGATATGCAGAGTAACATTCTAAACTTTTCACATCCCAGTGGCTTTGTAAATATGTTTGTGATCTACTCTGATGAAGGACAATGTGCCAAATGAATAACTTTGCCCTATACATAATGTCGAATCAAGTGATATTTAGTGTTAATATGCTTGCTTCGATCATGAAACTTGAGATTCTTGGCCAACTGAATTGTAGAAGAGTTGTCGACAAGTAGTGGAGTTGAAGCCTTTTGTTTCTCCTACAAGTCTTCAAGTATTTTGTGAAGCCAAATGATTTCTTTTGTAGCTTGAGCTGCTGCAACATATTCAGCTTCGATGGTAGAATCAATAGGAACAGATTGCTTGCGTGATCTCCAACTGATGGCTATTGATCCAAGACTCATCAAATAACCAGAAGTAGAGACTCCATTCTCCTTATCTCCATCAAAATCAGAATCTGAATAGTCGGTGAGATGGAAATCTACAACTTTGGAATATTTGATGCCATATGTTCGAGTGCCTTTCAAATATTTGAGCACTCGCTTTGTTGCATTCCAATGACCTTCACATGGCTTATGCATGAACCTGGAAAGTATCCCTACAACAAAAGCTATGTCAGGTCGAGTAGTAGTTAGAAAATTCAAACTTCCAACAAGTTTCTTGTACTTTGTTGGATCTTCAAACATACTTCCTTCAGTGGAAGTAAGCTTCAAATTTTGCTCCATTGGAGTAGCGATAGGATTACAATCCTGCATCCCAAATCTGTCCAATAGCTATCCAATATACTTTTTCTGAGAAATGAAAATATATTTGGGTTTCTGGTCAACTTCAATCCCTAAATAATAATGTAATAAACCCAAATCTGTCATGTCAAAAGATTTCAATAATTCTCTTTTAACGGACATTATATAGTCATCATGGTTTCCTGTGATCATCAAATCATCTACATACACAACCAAATATACAACTAACTTTGCAATTTTCTTAACAAAAAGAGTTGCATCATCCAGATCAAATAACTTATAATTTAACTTTATAAGGTGTTTAGTTAACTTTTCATACCATGCACGAGATGCTTGTTTCTATCCATACAAAGCCTTAACCAATTTTCATACCTTTTGCTCTTTTCCTTTAACAGAAAAACCTTCAGGTTGAAATATATAAACATCGTCCTTCAAATCACCATTCAAAAAGGTTGTTTTAACATCCATATGGTGTATCTTCCAACTATTTTGAGCTGCAAGAGAAAAATTAGTTCTAATTGTGCTCCATTTTGCTGTAGGAGCAAATGTCTCTATGTAGTCAATGCCTTCGTTCTGAGCGTACCCTTTTGCTACAAGTCTTGGCTTGTATTTATCAAGTGAACCATCTACTTTATATTTGATCTTATACACCCATTTCCAACCAATGGGTTTGACACCTGCAAGAGGATCCACTAACATCCAAGTTTCATTCTTAATAAGTGCATCATATTCCTTTTGCATTGTATCCTTCCATTCATCACAATTAGCAACTTCTTCAAACAATTAGGTTTGCTAATTGTACAATGATTTAATTCACAATCTTGAGAAAAATTACCTAAATCACCTTTAGAATATTCTTGTTTCAAAATCATCATACTTGCTTGGTACTTTTCGAGCACGTGTAGATCTTCGTAAAGGTTGTTGAAGTGGTTGTGATGGTTGCTCATCTTGAAAAACAGGCTCTTCAAGAGCAATTTCTGGTCCTATAGAAACATTACTATCATCCAAATTTTCTTCATCAATAACATTCTCATGAGTCAAAGATGGAAGAAAAACAAACTAAACGAAAATGGGAACCCCCCCTTCAGTGTGTGGAACAACATTATAAGATTCAAAATAGAACTTCTTAGATGCAAATTTCTCTAAATGCACTAGTTTCTTATCAACAGTGGAATTACTTTTATCTGATTCAAGGAAAATAACATCTCTGGAAAGAATGAATTTCTTATTCCCCTCATCATATAATCTATAAGCTTTGGAAGTAGTGTAATATCCAAAGAAAATACATTTGTGACTCCTAGCACCCAACTTGTTGCGCTGATGTTTAGGAAGTAATGCATAGCATAGAGAACCAAAGACTCTAAAATGTTGAACAACAAGAAGAGGATTATACCACATTTCATAAAGAGATTTATTATTGACAACAGAAGAAGGACAACGATTGTGAATATAAGTTGCACAAAGCACTGCTTCTCTCCAAAACATCAACTTAACATTCCTAAAGAACATCATAGACCTAACCATATTAAGAAATGTTCTATTCATATGTTCTATGATGCCATTCTGTTGTGGATTATAAGGTATGGTAGTCTGATGTTTGATTCCATTGTCCTTCAAATATTGTTCAAAAACATGAGAAGTGTACTCGCCACCATTATCAGTTCTGAGAATGCCTATATTCTGTTGAGTTTCATTTTTAATCATCAAATGAAAATTTTTAAAAACATCAAACACTTGTGACTTATTCTTCAACAAATACACCCAACACATTCTCAAGTAATCATCAATAAATGTCAGCACATATTTATTTCCATTTGCAGTTGCAACAGGCATAGGTCCACATAAATCTGAATGTATGAGACCTAATTTTCATGAAGATCTGAAAGAAGAACTATGAAAAGGTTGTTTACAATGCTTTCCTATAATACAAGCATCACAAGGTATAATATTTCTTGGAACTGTCAGAAGACCTTTAATACCTTACTTTTTCATAATTTTGATGTTGCCATAATTGATGTAACCAAATCGAGCATGCCACAATAAGCTTGGAGACATCGACATCATATCACTTTGTTGTGCCAAAAGAACAGAACTTTCACGAGAATTAGTAGATGAAGTACCATTTAATTTTAAAAGCGTACCTTCTTCCACACTGGTCATAACAACTGCATGATCAGATGCTCTTCTTATCTCGATGATGCCATCAAATATATGAATAGAATGCCCCTGCTACCAAATATGGATAAGAGACATCAAATTTCGCTGAAACTGTGGAATATAAAGTACATCATGTAGAACATAATCTGCAAAATTCGGTATCTTCAAACGAATAGACCCAATGCCAGATGGTTTAATTTGAGACTTGTCAGCAAAGTAAATAACACCATCAATATCATCACTGAATGTTTCAAAAAAATATCGCCTAAATGTCATATGACAAGTGGCTTCTGAATCCAAAATCCAACTATCTCACCATGAAGAAAATGTAGTGTTGAAAACATCATTAATATTAAAATTATAGTGAGAAACAATGTAATGTGCAGACTCTGATGATTTTCCCTTATCTAGTGGTGGCTGATCTTTCTTTTCATTCAATTGTTCTCTCCTTTCACTGACTTTCTCCCAAGGGATTTTACAGTTATTAACAGTATGACAAATTTTACCAAATCTAAAACATTTGACAATTGGTCTATCATTAAAATTCCTTTGTTGTCTATCATTTTGTTGTTTGTCTCCCTAATTATTTTACCCCCCTACCTCTATCATTTCTCCTACCACGACATATACTACTTTTATCACCTCTAGAAGTTTCAACATGAGACTTCTGATCCTTTTCTGCAAGGAACAAAGTTTCTACATTAGAGTTAGGTGGAGCCTCTTTCTTCCCAAAGGCTTTTTCTCTCTCAGCTATTTTGCTTACTAGTTTATCAAATGTAATGTCTTTTAACTGCCCACTAGCTTGGAGAGATTCCAAATAGTTTGAATAGACAGGGTGAAGGACTTTTATAAAAGCTGTAAGTTGTAAATCTACTTTAATTCTAGTGGCTTCTATATCATGAAAAATGGATTTTATTTCAGAGGCACACTTCAAAGAATCATTATCCTTCATCTCCAAATTAAACAACTTTAACAATAACTGAATAATTTCAAGTTCTGAGTGTGAATCATACAATTCTTTCAACTTATTTAGTGCTTCGAATGCAGTACCACAAGAAATGATATATCTGCTTACCTCTTCTGTCACCGATGCAGTTATTAATGCATATGCCTTGTTGTCTTTTGTCTCCCAAATTGCATGTTGCTTCTCATTATCAAGTAGCTCTCGTGCAATTTATTTTCCATCACTATCCTTCTTGCCTTAACAAACTTCCCACAAATCATTAAAAACAAGGGAACTTTTAAGCTTTCTAAACCACTCTTGATAATTTTCCTTTCCATTAAGAACAACTCCAACTATGGAAACTATTAAAGTCATAATTGTTATGTAGCCAAATATTCTTCAAATCCTTTCAAATTCAAAATATATGCAATACTTCTGAAAAGATATAAATTAGTTTCTTCTCTTGTTTTAAGAAAGTTGGCTTTATGGTTTAGTGGTAAGTTTCAGAAATAGCCTAGCAAAGAGCGACGTTCAAATCTTATTAGCCTCCAAAAATAAATTTTATTTTACCAATGGCCTCTTAAAAATATATATCCTCATTTTAAGTATCCTTCAGAAATTTATTTACTGCAATAAATATAAATACTATCCTTCAGAAATTTTACTGTCGTTAAACTCCTACTTACTATGGTAAATGCAAATACTATCATTCAGAAATTTTACTTTGATTAAACTATTGTTTACTGTCGTAAATGCAAATACTATCTTTTAGAAATTTCAGTGTATTGTATTCTAACTTCCAAGGATATGTTAAAAAAAATAATTATGCCAGTCAATTTCTCCACTCGTCTTTCATTATGACTGAAAGATATGAAACTTACAGAAAGTCAATAGTTTGGGCATCCAACTGCATTGCTCCACTGGATTAACCTTCTGTTGCACTCTATCTTCACAGCCTTAACGCTTCACATCTCCTTTACGCCATAGAATTCAAATACATGGAGTTTAGGAACAACTCAACCAAGGCTCTAATACCACTATACAAGCCCAAATAAACTCCACAATGAAAGAGCGTCGTATTAATGATAAAATTACTTATTTATACATGTGCAATCTAGGTATGAGACAATTGTGTCTCAGTAACTAATTAACTGTAAAAATGGAATGTAAAACTAATTACATATTATACAATATACAATAACAATTCTGAAGGATTAGTTAACAGTTTGGACTTTATATAAACTTCATCTACCATTGATGATAGTGCAATACAAGGATCTTTGACATGATTTTTCTATGCTATTAAGTTAACAAATGTTTACAATCTTGTACAAGCAGTACCAAAAATTTGAAGAGTTCTTTGAAGTGGGAATATGAGAGGTTCATTCTTAGTGTTTTCAAGGGTGGTGACTATTGGACACTCATATGTTTTCATTGTGGGATAAGGTGGTGACATGGGAATAACATCTCATAAAAGGCTATGAATCTCATTTAAAATAAGTGATTTCTAGCTTCCAATTGAATTATACCAATGATTGATGAAAATGGCTAATACAACAACAATATTTCATTTCCTTATATTCCAATAGCCCTTGGGAAGTTAGAAACACCAATTGAAGTTGATTTAAGTGATGAGTGGGTATTTCATGATCTCTGACATCACATCCTCTTATCATATTTCCACTCACATTTACTACTAGTATAAGACCTTTTAAATAACTCACTTTCCATCCAAAAATTTTCAACCATGTAATCTACTTAATTGAATTTCATGTGGAATTGACTTTCATGTTTCATTCCTCCACTTTAAAGTATGCTAGTTTATTAAAATCTTGTTATGTGGATAGGCGTATCTATTTTAGAATGGGGCTTTCAAAATGTGTGTTTTTCTGAATTAAAAAAAATTAAGTGAATGGGTAAGATTAAATAAAGAGAATATATTCTTTGGTGAAACTCTAACTTTAATATCGTAGTTAATTAATTTTTTCTTCATTATTTTATTTCAACAATAACACATATACTCTTTATAACCAAGTATCAACACTCCATTTCCAATTTCCAATTTTAATTTACCAATAGTCATTTTCCTTTTTAATTTTTAAACATACTTTATCATATTAATCTGATACTAATTACATTTATTAATAATATATATTTTTCGGATCTGCTCCCCAATCGCAAATCACAATCGGCGGAACCCGAGGCCCATACACAATGCATTCCGCGATATGGCGAACATGCCGATATTATTAAGTGCGTCATATATATTTCCGAGGCTCGAAGCCTATCGTTAATCGCAATCGGCGGTCAGCGAAAGTGAAGCCCATGCGATATGCGAAGGGACGATGACCGGACCCAGTGATAATTATACACCCGGGTGCATAATTTTTTAAGTCCGACTCTATGGTCCAGCTGTGGGATTTCTCGTGTTTTCCTGTGTATTCGATAAAATGTGGTGGTCCAAGTTTTCAAAGGAAAATCCCATATGGCAGACCCACTGGCATTATTAACCATGGCACATATATATTTCGAGTCCGGCCTATTGCAAATCGCAATCGGTAGAACCCAAGGCTTAAACATAAGGCACGATGCGATTAGCGGACTCGATGATGATTATAGATCTAGGGGTATATTATTTGAAGTCCAACCTTATGGTCCGACCGTGGTTTTTCCTGTGTTTTCCCATGTATTTTGATAAAATGTTGTGGTCCGGGTTTTCAAAGGAAAATTTCGTAGAATGAATGGCCTGCTTCTGAGGCATTGTCAAAGCAATCCTTGAGTAAAATTGAATATTGCAGGCAACGAGAATACGTGTCATAGCATGTTCGGTGTTTTGATAATTATAGCTACTCTGCTTTTCAATATTAAATAGAAACTATGGTTGAATGCAAGGTTTGTTTGTGAGCATGTTTGTCATATTTCTCATAATCATAGCTAATATGAATTATTTCTGTAGGCGAGTTCGAGTGGACCTAGTAGCGGATAAAGGAAATTCATATCGAACTGACACCTCTGCAGCACCAGTGTTGATATTGCAAAGACATATTCTGCAGAAAGGGATATGAACTGCCATAGTGTATAATGGAGGCACGTGCCATGCCAAGAGGAAGCACAACATTGATACATCAAAATGCTATTACCTCTAAACTCACCTTCAATCATGCCAAATGTGGGATGACGAGCGTAGTGTCTTTAGTTTCCTTCAGGAAATGATAGGGAATAACATCCACTCAATACAGGTGCGAAGGGATGACATGCAGCCATCCTCTTTTATTCAACGTCTATTTATTTCCACAGGAAATGAAGCGCTACAGTAGATATGCCCTCTACGTGTCAGCGGTTTAACCGATAGTTCTACGATTGTAGATTCTGATTTGTATATTGAAAAGAGAAGGGAGGTGAAGGGTTAAGAGGAGATTGAGGGTCAGTTCCTTAGGCATAAATATTACCTCCAGAGATGAAGGGAGGACTTTTTCTTTGGCAGAACAGATTTTGATTTATTGTGAATAAAGAAAACTGTTTGGTCGAGAAAGGCCATTTCTTCAGATTCAGTTGCCTCTCCTTTCATGTGTTTAGAATCAGGATGTTGTTGCTGGCATAAATATAAATGTGATTTGTTTTGTGCATATTGATAACACACAATTCGTGACTAGTCTTGGTTATTCAAATATGATTTGTTAACATGATTAATTCATCGGCGATTGTTGATTCGAGACCTTATTAAACATCAGTTGCAAGTTTTGTTTGTATGGAAAGGAATGTGCATTCTTGTATAAGTAATTATATTGCAAATTAAGATTTAATACAGCCTTGTTCAACTATGAACCAGTGATTGATTCATTACGACGTGGAATTCATATATGATGTTTAACTTCCTTTCGTTATGCTCCTGCAAGATATATTAGAATAGTTAGGACTAGCATAAGTAGTTAGAATTAGTGTAGATAGGATTTGATACATATAGCTGTTTCGTTTGTTGATTTAATTGAAGTCTTCCTCCAAGAAGAAATCTTTCAACACATATAACAGTTTACGGGATCCTCTAAAACCAGTCGAAACTAGGCATTCCAAATGAAAGCCAATCTGATTGGGGTCTGCAATCAGGTTAGTTCCCCTTGGTGGCATAGCAAATATTCGTCGCATCAACAAATTGGCACTAGAAGGAGGGCATGAAACGTCGTCCACATCCTTTTATGATTTCATCTATAAATGTCGTGCATCGACTCGAAAATATTAATGCATGGATCGTAAGGGTTGAAAAGATCCTTCCTCTCATTTGGAAAAGCCTCATTTCGAAGAAACAGGGTCTCGTGCTTGGGTCACCCGAAGAAGAGACACTGTGGGAGTATCCTGTCACTCAGGAACAACCAGTCAGAGTACTTACTCGGGCTTACTCTTGTTCCCTCTCTCAACTCCCCATCTTTCACTCTTTACCTCCTACAACTAAAAGAAAGCCAAGGATCTGTTCCATAAACGAAGAGACATCTGTAGCCCCGTCTCTTGAAGATATTGTGCTAGAGTCCTTGCAAAGTATCGACACTCCTTGGGAAGAAATTCCTGAGGATCCACTCTCTGAAGGTAATCCCTGGCCTAATTTGGGAAATCCTAATAAAGAATGCCTCGAAGAAACCTTCAACCAGAACCTCCCTATCCATAATATGGCTAACGTTCCTCTTCCAGGTGGGAATCAGCTTCAACTGGGTGGGAACCAACTCCCACCTCCTCTGGGAGCACTCCCTCCCTGGCTCACTC
The DNA here is from genome assembly GCA_031772625.1 of Pinus tabuliformis. Taxonomy (NCBI): domain Eukaryota; kingdom Viridiplantae; phylum Streptophyta; class Pinopsida; order Pinales; family Pinaceae; genus Pinus; species Pinus tabuliformis. Next base: position 592,295,475 of record CM062818.1, read on the forward strand.
AGGATGCCGTAGCGGTACCTGGGCAGTAGCATCCCTTACCCAAGAATGCAGAAAGAGTACTGCCTAAATTCGACCCTGAGCAGGGAGATAGCGCAAATAACCAATGAAGATATAGTATGTTGCCTATTCCCTTTTACTCTGATTGGTGCGGCCTCCACATGGTACTTTAGCTTGAGAACAAGATCGATCACCTCATGGGCTGCCTTTCAACAGGCCTTTTTAGACAAGTATGGTGATGACAAAACACCTGCGGCCTTAGTTCTAGAACTATCCCATTTGAAAATGGAAACCAAAGAAAAGGTAAAGGATTTTAACATCCAGTTCAACACTTTGTTCAACAAAATCCCGGCTAACGCTAGACCTACTGAGGAGGTGCTCATGGAATTCTACACCACTGCTCTCCCTGTCCCTACTGCGATGTCGGTCAAAAGGAGTAACTCACAAACCTTACAGGGTGCTATCGATGAAGCAGTACAAGTTGAGAATGAAATGATTAGTCTCACAGCATGCCATCATACAACTGGAGAAAAGAAAGCCTCTCAAGCATCTAAGAAGAATAATGGGAGTGATAACAAAGGGGATGAAATCAAAGAAAAAGATACCACAGATGTGGAAGGTTTGCATCGGATCATTAAGAAGTTGACAAACACAATCATCGATATGAAAAGGAATTCTAGAGAGAGTACAAGCGAGAATGGAGGAGATTATAACAACAGAAAATCTTTCAAACTTTTCTATCATAAGAAGACAGAAGGTGTTCATGGTCAACTTGCACTGCCTGCTCCACCCAATGAAGGGAATTTAAATATGGAAGAGCTGGCTCTTATCGGATCGCTCCTTAACAACGAAGAACCTATAGTGGAGCTGGAGCCAGAACAAGAAAATGAGGAAGAATACCAAGTAGAAGAGCCCGTGGACGAAGAATCTCAAATCAATGTACTGTGGGATTTCTATACAAATGAGAACGATGACAACGAAGGAGATAGTACGGCAGAAATCCACACTAATGAAATCCACACACGAAGTAAGGGGCCACTTGCGGGCGTGATGAAGCCTGTAGACCAGACAAAGAAAGATGTTCGCCCTTTGAAGGCATCCGCTCCCAAAGTTCCTATTGAGAAGGGTAGACCCAATGGTAATTCCAGGAGTACTCCAGTTGTGAACTGTCCATAGAAAGATAATACATCTCCGACTGCAACAAAGGCGACTCAAAATGGTAAACTCCCACCTAAGAATGGAAAAATAGGTATGTTTACTCTGCCCTACCCTGTTTATAACATTGATTACAATATTGTGGATGATCTTAAGAAATCCCGAGCTAATATCACATACTTCGATTTGCTAAAATTAACGCAGCAAAGAGATCTGCTCTTGAAAGCTATGAATGAATGGAATTGCAAATCTCCCACCAATCCAAGTAGTCAAACCAAAACTTCGGTGTCCAGACCCGTTAGTACCTCCAGTACATCCCAAAAGCCACCAGCCATGGAAGCCACTCTGTCAAAAATAAATCGAACGCCCCAAGATGTCAGTGTAGCCATGATAGGAAGGAAATCAAAATCCATGACTCCACCTTTCCTTATCACATTTGAAATATTCAACATGAATGTACACAATTGCTTGGTAGATTCCAGTGCCTCATCCACTATTATGCCTTACACTGTTGCTAAAAGACTTCACGCGATACCCGAGAAAACTGGAACTCGAATTATGCAATTGGACAGAACGAATGTGAAAGTAATTGGGGAATTGAAAGATGTGTTGGTTCAGGTGGCTACCAAACCACAGTACACACAAGTCATTGACATAGTGGTAGTCGACATACCCGAGGCTTATTTAATGCTGCTTAGTAGGGACTAGTCAGCAGGGAAAAGGTGATATGCTGAGGGTTGATCGAGAAAGATACATGAAGTATGTGGTGATGGAATTAAATGGCCCCAATGAACCTGTAATGTTTACCAACTCTATCCTTGGGAATTATAGTTTCGATGTTTATGCCATTGAAACCTGTTTCGGACAATTCCATGTAGAGATAGTTGAAGAAACTGTGACAAACACACAGTTGGAAGCTCTCCCCTGCAATCCAACTGATGGATTATCTTGTATTATAGTAGATGATAGGAATAATTTCGTATAAAGCAGTTCGATTGATGTAACATTAGATTCTATATTTTGGACATTCTATTTTGATGGCTCTAACTGCCTTGAAGGTGCAGGTGCTGGGAGCATTCTCATTGACCTGCAAGGGAACCAACATCTGATGGCCAGCCGGTTGGAGTTCGCATGCACCAACAACATGATAGAATATGAAGGCTTGCTGCAGGGCCTGAAGAAAGCCATTGATATGAAGGTGAAAAATCTTAAAGTTTTTGGTGACTCATAGATAATTGTCGACCAGGTAAGGAGAAGGATACATTGAAATTCACCACACCTGGTAAGATACCAACATGAGGTATGCATCTTAATTGACAATTTTGATTCTTTTAATATCACATACATACCTCGAGGGCAAAACCAAGATGCCAATCTGATGGCTAGTATGGCTTCAAAACTTTTGCCTGATCTTAGATTAAACAAGAATAAATATTATGTTGAATTGATTTTCAGACCATCTGTGCCTGATAACATCTCAAATTGGCAGGTGTTCGAAGATGACGAGCAAATCCTTGAGTTCCTGCACTGCGAGAAGACATTCAAAAATGCAGTCATTGACGAAAAAGAGCATGACAGGCTTATGAATGAGAGGGAAGATGAGGAAAAATATCAGTCCAATATAATTCCCAAGTCAATTTTCAAGATGGAGCACTTGTATGACTTACATGATAAATTCAAGAAGCTGACTAACTGCAAAATTCATAGCTCATCCATGAAGTATGAATCGGTCAACCTTGGAACCAAAGAAGACCCAAAAGTTGTTAATTTGGGCTTAGGATGCTCTCCACAAGAAAGGGTTGTGTTTGTTAAACTGTTTAAAGAGTACAAGGATGTCTTTACATGGACATATGGCGACTTAAAAACCTTTGACATCAGCATTATGTAGCATGTGATTCCATTGGAGAAGGATGTTAGGCCATACCAACAAAAGATTTGCAAGATACTTCCAAGCCTGGAACCGTTGGTGAAGAAAGACTTAAACAAAATGTTGAACGCCAAAATCATTTTTCCTGTCAGGCACACCTGTTGGGTAGCCAATCTCATGCCAGTAAGAAAGAAAAATGGAGACATCAGGTTATGTATCGATTTCAGAAACCTGAACAAAGCATCGCAGAAAGATAACTATCCTGTCCCTTCTATGGAACACATTCTTCAGTGTGTTTCTGGGTTTGAAATGTTGTCCCTATTGGATGGTTTTTCGAGATATAATCAAGTGTTGGTGGCAAATGGAGATCAGCTCAAGACAACCTTCAACACTAAATGGGGAACTTACGCATATCGTAAAATGCCTTTTCGACTTATTAATGTGGGCGCCACATTCCAGAGAGCTATGGACATAGCTTTCCAAGGATTGATTAACAGATCAGTAGTAGTGTACATGGATGACATTACTATGTATTCGTATCACAAAAGGGATCATATCTATCACCTGAAACAAATTTTCGAAAGATGCCAAAGGTATGGAATATCGTTGAATCCAAAGAAGAGTGTTTTCGCAGTTACAGAAGGGAAACTACTGGGTCACATACTCTCTAAAGAAGGGATTTTTATCGATATCAAAAGAATAGAGACCATCATGAGAATACAACCCCTTGCAAATAAAAATGCAATGCAATATTTCTTCGAGAAAATTAATTTCGTTAGGAAATTCGTTTCAGGTTTCGCAGAAATAGTGCGTCCCATGTAGCTAATGATGAAGAAAAACGTTGTGTATAGGTGGAGCGATGAAGCTAAGAAATAATTTTAGCGAATTAAGGAGGCCATCGCAGAAGCTCTTGCATTGGTCAGCCCCAATTTCAGCAAGGAATTCTTATTGTACATTTTCGCCTCTGATGTTTCACATGCCACAATCCTCACCCAAAAAAATGATGATGGAAATGAAGTCCCTATCTCTTATATGAGCTCTAATCTTCAGGGAGAAAAACTAAACTACCCAGACGTGGAGAAACAAGGCTTTGCAGTTTTTAAAGCCGTAAAACACTTCCGCCCTTATTTATTAAAGGCCAGGACTAAAGTAATCATTCCCCATCCTGCCGTAAGAGCCCTCTTCATGAAGAAATAAATGGGTGAACGGAGAGGGAATTGGATAACCGCACTTCAAGAATTCGACCTCAAGATTAAGCCGACAAAGATAGTTCGAGGGCAGGGATTGTGTAGGCTAGCAGCAGAAGCCTTGGTAGATAAAGAAGGGGCGTCTGAAGAACCAGAAGCATAGAGCATGCAAAATGCACAAGTAGAATTCAGGGAGGAGCCCCTATGGATTAATGAGACACTGATGTATGAGCGTGAAACGTTAGAATCCCTTTTGGATACTGAGTCATGGTATTATGACATACGCTCTTATCTAACACGGGGAGCATGTCCTAAACACATGGATGCATCACAAAGGAGAGTGCTCAAATTGAAATCTAATCAGTATCGCTTGGCCAATGTATAAAGAAAAATTATGATGGAATTTGGCTGAGGTGTTTGGAAAAGGACGATGTTGATCATGTCTTGAAAGAAATGCAAGACGGCCCAGCAGGTGGTCAGTACGGTGGAGATACCACTGCTCACAAAATATTAAGAGCTAGATATTATTGTCCCACAGTGTTCAGAGACTCGCATGCCTACGCTTAGAAATGCAAGGTATGTCAAACTGCTGCAGAACAAGAAAGAAAGCCAGTTGTTCCCCTCAGGCTCATTATGATTTATCACCCGTTCCAACAATGGGGCCTAGATGTCATAGGCGAGATCACTCTGAACTCTTCACAGTAGCATAAGTATATACTCACAGCGACCGACTACTTCACCAGATGGACTGAAGCCATCCCGCTTCGGAAGGTAAACAAAGACGAGGTAATATCATTTATTGAGAAATTTATTATCAATAGGTTTGGTATTCCTGACGCTCTCATATTTGACAATGCTTCTTACTTTTCATCACTGAAATTGACTGAATTCACTATTGATAAATCAATTCGCATAAGGTATGCATCAAACTATTACCCCTAGGGAAATGGAGTTGCAGAGTCCTCAAATAAAAACCTCATCCACATAATTCGTAAATCTGTCGCTGACAACCAGAGGAATTGTTACAACGCTCTAACAAATGCCCTTTGTGCCAATAGAGTCACCCCAAAAGTGGCATACTTCCTCATCTATGGACAGGAAGCCATCCTGCCTCCCAACGTTACCCTTCCCTCCTTACAAATCTTGCAAGCTTCAAGAGGGACCCCTTCAGCGTTACTTCAAAAAAGGATCAACCAACTGGTGAGGTTGGAGGAATTGAGAGATAAACCTAGAAATAAATTTAGAAACCACCAAATGCTTGTGAAGAGATGGTTTGATCACCATCTGGAAAGAGATAAAGATTACCAGGTAGGAGAGCTAGTCCTAAAATGGGACAAGTTGAATGAGCCAAAAGGTAAACACATGAAATTCCAACACTTATGGTTGTGCTTGTTCCAAATTGAGGAGAAAATTGGTCAGGGGACTTACAGATTGAAAACTCTACATAGAGAAACTGAAAAAATCCTTGTTAATGGCCAACATCTTAAGAGATACTTCCAGTAACCACCACATGGTGGTTACCTCCTGAGTAGGTTAGGATTCATTTTTATTTTTTCTCTTAGCTTAGTTATATTTTTGTCCCTTCTATTCTTTCCGCAGAGTTCATTTTCCTTTTGTTTTGAATTTCAGTGCTTTTCAGCCCGCAGATTTCGGTCCTCCACTCTCATTTTCGCTTTTATAACTCTCTTCAAATCACCCTCATTTTCCACCTTAAGCTTTTGCCTCCCTCATTAACCTGCTGATGAGTCTGCCGATCCTAAATTCATCGTTACCTTGCAAATCAAACAAACTTTCAATGAGCCTATGATAACTTGAAAATCACCTGTGGAATTCAAATCGAAGCCACTCATTAGCATTTGTTGGGAACTAGGTAAGATATGTTGATAACCTGGATACCTGGAGCATGTAGCAGCATCTTTATAAAACGAAAAAATGTGTAACCACAGCTGGACTGACATGGTGGAACTCTGCATTTAAAAAAAAAATTCCCACTCAGACCTAGCCTATACTTGCCTGTAAGGTTTGCATTTATTCTGCATTGGTCCCATCCACCACACTAATTTTTCAAATACTTGTCATCTACAGCTAAACCTCCTTTCATGGGCTAAGCTCACTGTCATATACCCTGTGGCAAATTCAATTGTGCTCTAGTCATTGTGCCTGAAACTGAAAGGACTTATGTAAAAGAAAATGAAATGTTGAGTCCTTGTGCTAATCTGGAAGGACATGTTGTTTGGGAAGCCGGTTAGAGTAGGGACTGTTGCTAGGCTCAGAGTATCAGTTGACATGGCAAGCCCAACCCTGCTTAAACGGTTTAAAAATATGGCATGACCCATGACGCCCCATTGAATCATACGAAAATATAGCACTGAAATTCTTTCATAAAGTGCAGATAAACATATCTACATCAAGTTTGATGAGTGATAAAGAGTTGAGGTACACACCTAAACAGGTATTGACAGACCAATGATGGCCTCGAAAGGATTTTTGAAAGTAGAAAATAGGTAAAGGAGGGTCAATAAATCCCATAATACTACCATTAGAGAATGCCTATCAAAACCCTATTAGTAAGTTGAAGCTATTTGTCTTTATCCCACTTGAAGCAATTAATTTTGAAGTGGAACCCATGCATGTCCATCTATACAGTTTGCATTTCAAGTTTATCTTAACACCCTAATGTTCTATTGATCCAAGGTTTATTTGGAAATAGAGATAACTGGTTCACCCAGCGGTTCGCCATTTGTTGTGGCCACAACCACCACCCTATTAAAACATGTTATGGTAGCAAATTTGAATGGGTCCCCTAGAAGTTTGATCTTTCACTTCTCCGAATGATCTGTTTTTATCTCAAGGATTTTAACTCTATGCCGAGTCAAATCTTCAATTCTTAATGGTCAAGACCCCCCTTTAATAAATCTCTACTGCATGATTCATTCACAACCCAGTCTAGCCCTTCATTCATATCCTTCATCGAGACTCTTTCAATCCTCATAAATGTTCATGGTGCCCTATGCCCACACATATAATCACCCCCACTCTTTACCCCTCAAACCTTCCATCGCATCTTTATTCCCATTATAGCTCTCTTAGCTTTGCAAAGCATGCATAACTTACACTTTCCACTTATAACAATCAACACTGATACACAACGCACACCACGATACACCGGACCCGCCGGCATTATTAACTATAATGCATATTTGTTTCGAGTCCGGAGCCCATCACATATCGCAATCGGCGGAGTCAAGGCTTGTATATAGGGCATTCCGTGATATGGCAGACCCGCCGGGATCATTAACCACAATATATATATTTTTCGGGTCCGCTCACCAATCGCAAATCGTAATTCGCTGAACCCGAGGCCCATACACAAGGCGTTCCGCGATATGGCAAACCCACCAATATTATTAAGTGCATCATATATATTTTCGGGTCCAGAGCCTATCACTAATCGCAATTGGCAGTCGGCGAAAGTGAAGCCCATGTGATATGCGAAGGGGCGATGAGCGGACCCGGCGATAATTATACGCCCGGGTGCATAATTTTTGAAGTCTGGCCCTATGGTCGAGCCGTGGGTTTTCCCGTGTTTTCCTGTGTATTCGATAAAATGTGGTGGTCCTGGTTTTCAAAGGAAAATCCCATATGGTGGACCCGTCGGCATTATTAACCGTGGCACATATATATTTCGGGTCTGACCTATCACAAATTGCAATCCGGAGAGCCCAAGGCTTAAACATAAGGCGCGATGTGATTAGCGAACTTAACGACGATTATAGATACGGGCGTATATTATTTGAAGTCCGGCCTTATGGTCCAGCTGCGGGTTTTTCCGTGTTTTCCCATGTATTTCGATAAAATGTTGTGGTTCGGGTTTTCAAAGGAAAATCCCGTAGAATGAATGGCCTGCTTCTGAAGCATTGTCAAAGCAATCCTTGAGTAAAAATGAATATTGTGGGCAACGAGAATACGTGTCACAGCATGTTAGGTGGTTTGATAATTATCGTTGCTTTGCGTTGCAAGATTAAATAGAAACTGTGGCTGAATGCAAGGTTTGTTTGTGAGCATGTTTGTCATATTTCTCATAATCATAGCGAATATGAATTATTTTTGCACGTGAGTGTGAGTGGACCTGGTAGCGGATAAAGGTAATTCATATCAAACTGACACCTCTGCACCACCGGTGTCAATATTGCAAAGACATATTCTGCGGAAAGGGATATGAACCGCCATAGTGCATAATGGAGGCATGCACCATGTCAAGAGGAAGCACAACACTGATACATCAAAATGCTATTACCTCTAAACTCACCTTCAATCATGCTAGATGTGGGATGACAAGCGCAGTGTCTTCAATTTCCTTTAGGAAATGATAGGGAATAACATCCACTCAATAAAGTTGTGAAGGGATGACACATAGCCATCCTCTTTTAATCATTGTCTATTCATTTCCACAGGAAATGAAGCGCTCTAGCAGATATGCCCTCTACGTGTCAGCGATTTCACCGGCCGTTCTACGATTGTAGATTCTGATTTGTATATTGAAAAGAGAAGGGAGGTGAAGGGTTAAGAGGAGACTGAGGGTCAATTCCTTAGGCATAAATATTACCTCCGGAGATGAAGGGAGGACCTTTTTTTGGGCAGAACAGCTTTTGATTTATTGTGAATAAAGAACATTGTTTGGTCGAGAAAGGGTCTTTTTTCAGATTCATTTGCCTCTCCTTTCATGTGTTTAGAATCAAGATGTTGTTGCTGGCATAAATATAAATGTGATTTGTTTTGTGCATATTGATAACAAACAGTTCGTGACTAGTCTTGGTTATTCAAATATGATATGTTACCATGGTTAATTCATGAGCGATCGCTGATTCGAGGCCTTGTTAAACATCAGTTGCAAGTTTTATTTGTACGGAAAGGAATGTGTATTCCTGTATAATTAATTAGATTGCAATTAAGATTTAATATAACCTTGTTCAACTGTAAACCAGTAATTGATTCATTAGGACTTGGAATTCATATATGATGTTTAACTTCCTTTTGTTATGCTCCTGCAGGATATATTAGAGTAGTTAAGACTAGCATAAGTAGTTAGAATTAGTGTAGATAGGACTTGATACATATAGGTTAGCTGTTTCGTTTGTTGATTTAATTAAAGTCTTCCTCCAAGAAACAATCTTTCAACACATATAACAGTTTATGGGATCCTCTAAAACCCATCGGAACTAGCCATTCCAAACGAAAGCCAATCTGATTGGGGTCCGCAATCAGGTTAGTTCCCCTTGTTGGTATAGCGAACATTCGCTGCGTCAACAGGTTCCTACCACATAACCTACACTAACCTCATAGATACTATTACAGAAGGGTTTTCGAAAAACATAACTTTTTCATATAATAGTGAGAAATAGAAAAAGCAAATCACTTTCTCAATTAAAAATGAATTAGCAAAAGAAAGTCACTTTCTCCATTTAAAAATTCGTTTAATTTTTGTTATGTTCATGCAGCCAAACAACCATATTAGAATGAAATTGTTCCAAACATGTGGACTTTTTTCCAATAAATACTGGTATTGGATTGCAACAGCAGCCCTCATGCCGTTTTCCGTTATGTGGAACTTCGGTCTTTATGTTACAATAGAATATAGTCTCTCAAGTTTAAACCTTTAATGGGCTTTGCAGTTCTCCAATTTTACAACTAACTAATCTTCTGCATTTTTTTTCCCATCCATTGGAAATCCACAGGCGACAGTTACTGAAGACAAATGGGAAAAAATCAAAAATAGGAAATACAAAAATTCTATTAAATAGATTAATTTGTTGCCACAGAGCATCATGAAACTTAATCGTTTATCCTTCACGAAATTCGAATTATTCCCTACCATATTGTTTTGCAGTGAAGACCGAGTGGTCGAAAATTAGTTAAAAGTTTTGAGTTAAGATGGTATTGGCTAAGTACTAAGGTGCAGCATCACGCTGGGAAAAAGTAGACGACAGTGACAACTATAGGTATGATTTATTTTTTTTAAGCAGAGGTATAATTTAATTTTTATAATTATGTTGGTTGGTAATTCATAATTGATGAATTAAATAACTGAGTTTAAGAATATTTTAGAACCTCATAAATTAAATTTTTAATATAATTGTTGTTTCTCATATTTCAAGATATTTTTGAATGAATGATGTCTATCTATCACATCAATTAATGTGTAGATATGCTTACAATATAATTTTTTAATCACTATATTTAAAGGATTTTTTTTTTTTCCTTTTCCTTCTATATTGAGAGGAAATTATAACTAGTTGGTATAATAATTGGGTGGATAACTTAGGGAGATTTTAACCACCGTAACATCTAGGTACCTAGGTATATCTCTAGTATAGACACAAGTAAATAGGGGATTCGTACCTCTAACCTCTCACACATAACACTTCATTTTCACAACGATCTAATTAAACTGCCTCATACATACTCTACCTCTCTAGTTGACCTCTTAGGGGAAAAGACATGCCCTTAACCATTAGGCTCACTAAAGATGTATATATAAAACATGTTAAAAAATGTCTTGCTTATATATGTGGAGGGTTTAAATAAAATTTAAAATAAGAATACTTTTATAAAGATTGAAATTTATATGAATCAACATAGATCTATTTTAATTTCTCATCTACTAAGCAATTAGAAGTGTCAAATCTCTGGAAGAAGTGCAAACATTTCTTCAAATTTTAAGCTTAAACTAAATTTGCATATTGAAAAATTTAATCCCTCTCAACATTTTATAGATCTAAAATTAAAATAGATTTAGTTCTCAAATTATAAATATATGTAATAAATAAAATCAAATTTTATAATATTTTATTTCCAAAATTTTGTTAGTTTTTATTTATTGACTTAACATATAGGAGATTTGAACATTAAATTTCATACTTTACCTAATACTTCATAACATGGCCAAGAAATAAATTACTCATAACAAAAATTTCAATTTCAATTTTGTTTATCTATTTAAAGTAAATAAATTCTTGAAAATAACAATTTTTTTAATAATAAAAATGTTTTAATAGTTTTATGTAATTTATATTTTTTTCTATGTTTATGGTCCATTATGACTTTCTAGGAGGTCACCCATCCCACTACTACTCTAACCCAAACAAACTTAACTATGTATGTAACTTGTATTGTTATAATTTTTTAATTAAATCTATTTTAGTTTTAAGTTTTATTTTTATTTTTATTTTTTGATTTAATACTACATCACAACATTTTGCCTAATTACATATATAGCTTATATTAATGTTATTATTATAATTAAATTTATTTTGCTTCTATTATTATTATTATTTATATTATTATTATTATTTGATTTAATACTCCATAGAATATTTTTCTCATACTAAATTACTATTTAAACATATTAAAATTGCTTTGCCTAAACATGCTATATTTTGGATTTTAATTTTGGAGAATTTTTTCCAGCTATTTTTTTTGTTGTTATTTAAAATGAACTTTTAACTGCATATATGGATTCAACACCCTAAAATATCTTAAAACACTCAAATTATAAATAACTTTAAACTCAAATTTATGATTCCAAAAAATTCCTACCAAATAAAAAACAGACGGTCCTAACTTTTAGGCCTACTAGTTTTGCCGAACGGGGCCACCACCTTACGTGGTCACTCTGTTTTTCCCTCCCCTGTTTCAGGTGACTTTAGTTTTGGAGAATTTTTTTTTAGCTATATTTTTTTAGTTGTTATTTAAAACGAACTTTTAACTACATATATACATTCGACACCCTAAAATATCTTAAAACACTCCAAATTTAAATAACTTTAAACTCAAATTTATGATTCCAAAAAATTCAATCAAATTAAAGTCCGCCGTCCTAATTTTTATGCCGATTAGTTTCGCCGACCGGGGCCACCACCTTACGTGGTCACTCTGTTTTTCCAGCCCCTGTTTAGGGTTTGTCTCTGCATCTTTCGTCCTCGATGCGACGTTCTCGGACACGGCAGGTTATCATCGTTCGAGAAGCACCCTGCGTTCTAGAAAAACCAGATTCATACTTTTACCAGAAACCACCAACAACAAAATTCCTTTACTCAGTGCTTTACCCAACTCTGACTCAGAACCATATCCAGATTCGCCCCTCGCTCAAAAACGTCTTATCATACACGTAGTCTAACGAGGCTGCAAATTCTGAGATTCAGTTCAAATATATGTAGGAGGGTTTTGGCTTTTTCACCAATTCAATTGCTCGGAGTGCCCAGGAATCGCTTGCATTGTGTGGAGGAATTAGAATATCTAGACTACACATATGGCATTGGAAGAGCCTGCGCTCTCAGTGCGAAAGGTAGAAGCCCTCTGCCATTTTCGGGATTCTGCGAAAAGCAAATTCCAGCGTTTAAGACTGCGTATGCTGAATGGCGTCCGTGCTTTTTCCAAATTAAACCCTGTGTTGGCGTCAATTGCAATCTATGCGCTTTGCACGGGTGCGGGATTTATCATGTTGATTGCCATGGGTTTCTTGGATTTGGCAGCGGGGACTCATGTTTTGGAGGCCCTCCTAATTGTGATGGAGGGATTGAATGAGCATGTGCTCCCTACTTTGCAGCTTCTCAACGGACTGCTTGCTCTGTTCGTGGGATTTTCCATACTACTCGGCGGAATTGATATTAGTATCAATGTTAATAGCAGTCGGTCCAGAATCAATCCATACACCACGGCTAGTACTCTGTCTTGCCGCTCCATGATGATCAGTGCTCTGCCCAAAGGCAAGTACGGGTGTTTAAGAAAATCAGGCTCTGTAAATATGAAAGGTTCATCCTCATCTTCATGTGTTATCTGTTTGGGATGTATTGGGGAGGAGGATGGAGTACGTATTCTTCCCAATTGTAGACACTATTTTCACATTTCCTGCATTGATCGGTGGCTTCTTCCATGTACTGTTAATAATTCTTCATGCCCTTTGTGCAGAGCCACTGTGTTTGGCTTCCCCACATCGTAATAAACGAAATAGTTGGGTATATTGGTTGTTGTTATTAAGGTGATTTGGGTATATGATTAATTTTGTATATAAAAAAAAAAGTGTTTTCAGTTCGAACGGTCACTTCTCACTTCCTACAGGTACATTAAAAATACCATTCAGATGAAGCGTTCCAACATATTTACTAAAATGTCAACATCAAGATCAGAAAGCATCTCTTAATTACTAAAATGTCAACATCAAGATCAGAAAGCATCTCTTAAACTTACAATTTCTTTCGCAAAAAGAACTACTCAACTATGCAAATCATTGAAAAATGATAGCTATTCCTCCCTTATTGTTTGATGCCCATTTTCACCTTCTGATGCCCGTTTTTACTTCAACTTTCCTGGAGATTTTAAACTGAAAAAATTTTCAGGTTAAAATGATCTGTGTAAATACATCTCTGTACTGAAGCACACTAAAATTTTATACAAATTAGCTATGATTTCATAAAGAATGGGTTACTTGACTGATGCTTCTGATATCGTTCTTGCCCTACAACCATTTTTCGAACTTATCGATGTATCTGGTTGAATTGGAGAATGTCCATCTGAATCCTGCGGTACTATATGGGATTTTTTCTGATTTTAGTGTCTTCAAAGTTGGTTAATGATAAAGGTATTGGGAAATGCAGATCTTGAGCTAGCTATGTGATTTCATCTGTTAATTCAGTGGTGAACTTGTCATGATGTAGTTCAGCTGATATTGTTAACATGATGTTGATGCAATATTATATTTTTATTTAGTATTGATATGCCAAAGCGCAATCCTAATTTACAAATGAAATGATCTTTTTTCAAGAATCTAGTGATGAAATTTTAAATAAGTTAGTGATTTTTTTATTGTATTATTTAACATTTAAAAAAACTAAAACACTAAAAATCTATATATTAAACCAGTAAAACTTAAATTTCTTAAAATTTCTTAAAATAAACTAAAAATATTATTTAATCTATTAATTAGATTACGGTGTCAACGAATACTATCCTGATTACTTTTATCATTGAAATTTGGTCACTTTGTCCTCGTTGCATGGAAGTATCTTGATTATTAGAAAAGAAATTTTTCGATAATATAATGTATAATCACTTTTTTTGGGGGTCGACTAGAAGTGTTAAAAATAATTTTAACTATTTCTTAAGTTGATTTGAATTTATTAAATATTTTATTTTAATAATATATTTTTTTAATAGATATTTTATTTATGATTACTATTATTTTTCAATTTATTTATTTTTTATAATAAATAGAATTTTTTTTAGCGCAAAAGAAAAGTTATCACTACTATATTTATGAAGGTATTATAGCTTATTATATTATTAGTAAGGATTTGAATCAAGTGGAGAAGAAAATAGCCATTTTACCCAGTCACTCAAAATAACTTTAAATGTTTAGTTTTTCCGATAACATGTCTATTTTGAAATAGGGCTTTCATAAATTTAATTTAATTATCCACAATTATTAGGTGGATGGTAGGGATTTAACCTCCATCGAATATTATTAGATTTATTTTCAAAGTAGATATATCTTTTTGGTCATTTTAATTAAATTCATTAATTAAAAAAAATACCATATGAACAAGTCTGATATGAAATGAGTTATGGTTTTTTACATATGTGGTATTGATAACCCATGGTATTGTAATAAAGCTTATTTATAAATTAAGAATCACCATGGTGAATCTCCATGGTTAAGAATAATGTTACATGTTTTTTTAAAATGTGTATATATGTTTAACTTACATATTAATTCATTTTACCGTTAATAATAATTATTATTATTCTAACTGAAGTATAAATTAGTTTCCCACTATGTGTAGAATAGACGGTGATGAGGTGTATTATTAAGTCACTTTGTGATGTGAAGGTCATCAGTTTGAAACTCTATGGGAAAAAATAGTAGAAAAATATTTATATTTATTTTCTACTAAGTTTGAAACTCTATGGGAAAAAATAGTAGAAAAATATTTATATTTATTTTCTACTAAGTACAACCTTACGTTAAGTTGGTATCTCTTCTACATTTTTCTTAGATTTGATTTCTGTAGCGCCTTTAAGAAGATCCATTCAAATTTTGCTATCACCTCTAATAGTAAAATGTGTATCCTTGAGGGAATCAATCATATGCTTACTCACTAAATATTTAGTTAGCCTTAGCCTTTATGGCATTAGGGGGACGAACCTTAGCCACCTCCAACTAGAGAAAACACACAAAATTCATTTAATGGAAGACATTTTTTACCAAGAAAATGAATTCTAAACAACCTTTCACCACCTACTTGTATTCTATGGGTGGATATCTTGAATTGGGGAGTTAATGATCAATAGGCTGGAAATGCACACATACTTCTATATCTTCCATAAAACCTCTATGCTTGTAATCTCTCTTAGATTTAAAGCTCAAACCATAGTATTATACTTTATAGATAATCCAAATGGAATATGAGACCATGAAGCTCTATGATAAAGTTAAAAAAAGGGCAAAGAAATGCTTTGATCTTCATTTAACATCAAGCATGATTACCATTTCCATCATGGTCCCTACAATATTGAATCCCCCCATTGAGCTTCTTCCATTGTAATAATCTATGGACCTTATTTTGTGCAACTACTCTAGGGTTACAAAGCACAATGAAGGTCAATAGGAATGCATTAACATACCAACTAGGGAACACATTACCTATCAAAACCCGACATTAGGTTTTCATGTGTAAGGTGATCTAAACTTGTTACAACAGGTTCCACAACTTGAAAGAAAATAAATATATAATAATAATAATAGCAATAATATATTTTTGGTTAATGATCATGGTTGCATGTGCTTGGAAATGATAGATTAAATCAACCTTGTGCACACTTTGTAATGTAGGAAGCCAACAATGCTTGAATTACTCTAAGTGAAATCCATAAACATTGATTGGTCCAATTTTTTGAACTAGTAAAGTATTATATATATCAATCTAAATGAAATTTCCATTAGATCCAAAAGTAGCTATCAATCACTATCCCTCATGGGCTAACTTCCTTTTAAAAACAAATTAAACTCTAAATGAAAGGAAAAAGTAATGAATAGCTTGGATTTCCAATATTCAGTAATCAAAAACAGAATAATGACCATGACCTTACAAATTAGTAATAGTGTGCACACTTGGTAATGCAGGCAGCGAACAAGGCATTAATTGCTCTAAGAAAAATCTATAAACACTAATTGGTCCAATTTTGTTAACAAGTAAAGTATTAAATATATTTATAAATCTACATGAAATTACCATTATATCTAAAAGCAGCTATCAATAGTGTCCCCTGTTGGCTAACTTCTTTTTAAAAACAAATTAAACTGCGAATACAAAAGAAAAGTAATGGAGTAGCTTTGAATTTCCAATATTCATAAATCATAAATAGAAAGATGAGCATGGCCTTCAAAATTCAACAAGTTTCTCACCTTATAACTCCTTACAATTCGCATATGTGTAGCGCTTTCCCATAGCTAATTAGTGGAACCTTCATATAATTATTGAAAAAAACTCATAAATAAGTCATTGCATCTTTTCTTTTTTCATATTTGTTTTAGAAATGGAACCTAGACACATTCAATGCTAAGAACTTTATGGTAGTGTGAGAGGCTACAAAGATGTGATTTTAGGTTATTCAAGAGGCACATTTAGGTATTTATTTTAAATTATTAGTCAATAAACAAAATTGCTTTCCATCATTCTTTCTTTTGTCTATATAATGGATTCTCTTATAAGCATTCATCCTCATTTGCAATCTCTTGTAACTTAATGGTGAAGTTTTGGTTGATTAATGAAGGTAAACAAATAGATACATAGAAACAAATTTCCTACCAAGTTTGGACTTTCTATAAACTTTATCTACCATTGATCACAATGCAGTGCAAGGGTCTTTACAAGACTTGCTATGCTATTGAGTTTACTAAAGCTTACAATCTTGTACAAGCAATATCAAAAGTTTCAATAGTTCTATGAAGTGGGATTATCAGATATTCATTGTTAGTATTTTTAAGGGTGGTGACTATTGGACCTGAGATGTTTTCATTGTGGGATAAGGTGGTAACATGGGAGTAACACCTCATAAAAGACTATAGATCTCATTTGAACTAAGTGGTTTCTAGCCTTCAATTGAATTATAGCAATGATAGATGAAAATTCCCAATACATAACAACAACATTTCATTTCCTTATATTCCAATAGTCCTTGGGAGGTTAGAAACACCAATTGAAGTTAATTAAGTGATGAGTGGGTATTTTATGATCTCTAACATCACATCCTCCTATCATATTTCCACTCACATTTTCTCCTAATAGAAGACCTTTTTAAAAACTTAGCTTCCATAAAAAAACAAAATCCTAGAATCTTTCAACATGGTAATCCACCTAATTGAGTTTCATGTTTCATTCCCCCACTTTAAAGTATGGTGGTTTATTAAAATCTTCTTAAGAAAATAGGAATATCTATTTTAGAATAGGTCTTTCAAAATTTATGTTTTTTTGAATAAAAAAATTATATATATGAGTGAGATTAAATAAAGAAGATATATTCTTTGTTGAAACTCTAACCCTATTATTGGTAGTTAGTTAATTTTTCCTTCATTATTTTGTTTCAAGGATAACACATATACACTTCATCAAAGTATCAAAATTTAATTTCCAATTTCCAATTTTGATTTTTGATTTAGTTACCTATATTTATTTTCACATATCAGTAGGGAATATCAATTTCTTCATTTTTCTACTGAATATGATTCATGCATTCCCTCCTATTCAGTGATATTTTATGGATTCTCACGGATGTGATTCTTATCAATAGTAGTTGATGTTATGAACTAAAACAACTGTGAGATAGACAATTTTGATAAAGTTCAATTTCATTTTATGTCTAGTTCGGTTGGTTTTTATTTTTTTTAATGTTGTTTACTATTACATTCACAAACAATATCTACCTGTTATTCTAAAAAAGTAAGGTAAATAATTGTGTTAGAAACAAACATGTTATAACAAAAACTTCAAACCCCTCTCGTGAGGAAGACAACAGACCATCCCCACCACATAACCTATACTCATTAGACATTTATCATGTCCCATCACACTACCTACACTGTAGGTCCTATAACCAATCCACATTTTTCTCGTAATTTATATTATGAAAGATTTTCCGAAGACATAACTCTTTCTTATAATGATAAGAATTAGCAAATACAAATCATTTTCTAGATTAAAAAATGACTTAATTTGTGTTATGTTCATGCAGCCAAACAACCATATTGGAATGAAATTGTTGCAATCATGTGGACATTTTAATAACCACCGGTATTGGATTGGAACTGTAGTGCTCATGCGGTTTGTCGTTATGTGGAACTTCGATCTTTATGTTACAATAAAATATAGTCTCTCAATTTTAAACCTTTAATGTGATGTACAATTCTCCAATTTTACAACCAACTAATCTTCTGGATATATTTTTTCCAATCCATTGGAATGTCAAATATTCGAAGAATCAACTTTATTAAACAACTAAGCAGCTTACAGGTGTGAAACACCACCTGTAAGACTGCCTATGCAGTATACGCTTTGTCCTTCATATGTTACATGCAGAATATATATAACAATCACACATTTAGGGAAGTTCAAGAGAATCCTAATCTAGGGTTCGGTTTGAACAGTTTCTACATAATCTCAACACTCCCCCTTAATGGAGAAATGGATTCACATATATACCTAGCACTTCCCTAAGAAAATCAAATTTGATCCTACCAAGAGGTTTGGCAAGAATATTATCAACATTGTCACAACTATTACAGTATTCAATATGGATTTCTTTTGGCTGAACTTTCTTCCTGACAAAATGAAATTGTGTATTGATATGCTTTGTGTTCTTATGAAATACTAGATTATTTGGAAGTTTGACGGAGCTCTGGTTGTTGCATTTGATCACTGTTGCAACCTTCTATTCTTCTCCAGCGTCAAGTAGAAGTCTCCTCAACCAAACTGCTTCACATGTCACTGCACACATAGCTTGATATTCAGCTTCCGCAGAAGACAAGGATACTGTGTTCTGCTTTTTGCTACTCCATGTAATGACCTCGAATCCAATGCTGAATGTTATGGATCATTTTTCATCTACATTTCCAGCCCAATCAGAGTCTAGAAGACTTGTAAATCTAACATCACATAAATCAGTATAAACAATACCAAAATCTAAGGTTCCCTGGAGATACCTTAAACACCTTTAGCTGCAACCCAATGGCTCTCAAGAGGCTTTGACATAAATTGGCTCAATGCACTAATTGCATAAGCCAAATCAGGCCTAGTTGTAGTCAAGTAGATAAGACTCCCAACCAACTAGCTATACAACGTCGCATCTGCCTCCTTAGATCCATCATCATTCTGAAGTTTTAAGTTCTGTTGTAAAGGTACTGTTGCAATTTTGCACTGATCCATTCTGAACTTTTCCAGTAAGCTCCTTACATACTTACTTTGTGATAGAGAAGTTTGTCCAGAATTCCTCCAGACTTCCAAACCCAAATAGTAGTGTAGTGTAGTTCTCCAAGGTCTTTCATCTCAAAAACTTGTGACATCTGCTCTTTGATTTCTTTAATGAGATCATCAACATTCCCTGTAATGATTAGATCATCTACATATAAAGAAATCAAAACAATCCTCCCCTCTTTATCAAACATGGTATAAAGATTAGGGTCATTTTTGCTTCTTTTATAACCATACTGCAAGAAAAATGAATCAAGTTTGTCATACCATGACCTAGGTGCTTGTTTTAATCCATACAATGCTTTCTTGAACCTGCAAACTAAATGTTCTTCCCCCTATTTGACAAACCCCTCAGGTTGCACTAAGTAGACTTCTTCTTTTAAGCCCCCATTTAAAAATGCAGATTTAACATCTAGCTGGTGAATCATCCAATGTTGTTTGGTAGCTAAAGCAATTATCATTATGATTGTGTTAAGTTTAGCTAAGGGGGCAAATGTTTCATCATAATCTATGCCTTCTTGCTGTGAATACCCCTTTGCAGTCAACCTAGCTTTATACTTATCTATGCTCCCGTCTGCTCTAAATTTAGGCTTATACGGCCATGTGCATCCTATGGGTTGTTTGCCTTTAGGTAGTTTAACTAAACCCCAAGTTTTGTTTTTGAGAATTGATTCATATTCCTTTTCCATAGCAGCCCTCCATTCACTATATTGACTGGATTCTTTATAACTAAAGGGTTCAACAACATTCATCATACTAGTTATAAAAGCATTTTCCCTATATCTTGCTGGAAACTGAGCTTTCCTACCTAATCTCTTGAGTGGTGGGGTAGCTTCAAACCTTGTCTGATCATCATTTTCTGGACTTGACTTGACAGCTACATCATCTTCTTTCCCTTCCTGCTGCTAATGTTGCTGCTCATTGTTGTCACCTAATTCGTCACTTCCTTCTTCCACCAACAAGGGCATATGCCATTCTTCCTTACCACTCTCATGGCTTCCATCATTAACCTACTCATGAAACACTACATCTCTGCTCACAAACACTTTATGAGTAGAGGGATTAAATAGTTTGTAAGCCTTAAATTCTGTACAATACCCAACAAAGATACATTTGATGGCCTTTAAGTCAAGTTTCTTTCTATCTTCCTTTGGGATATGGGCAAAGGATTTGCTGCCAAAAACTCTCAAATGCTTAACTATAGTCTTATAACCAAATAAAGCTTCAAAAGGAGTTTTAAAAACTAAAGTTCTTGTTGGACTCTTATTCTTTAGATATACCGCAGTATTAATTGCTTTAGCCCAAAATCCGTTAGAAAGATTCTTACCTTCCAACGTACTGCGAGCACACTCCACAAGGGTTTTGTTTTTCCTCTCTGCAACCCCATTTTGTTGAGGAGTGTGGGGTATTGAAAACTGTTGTGTATCCCATTATCTTTGCAGTATTTGAGTACACATGCTTTCTTGTACTCTTCCCATTGATCCAAGTGGGGAATCCTGATGCATTTACCTGTATTCTTTTCAACCATACTTCTGAACTTCTTGAAGTATTCAAAAGTGTTTCTCTTCTCCCTAAGGAAATACAGTCATCAATAAACAATAAAAAAATAGTATGCACCGCCTAATGATATTGTCTGCATAGGCCCACATAGATCTATGTGTACCAGCTTGAGTATATCTCTCTTCTTTCTATTAGGATTCACAATAAATTCATCTTTGTGCAACTTTCCCAGTGCACATGCATCACAATCAATATGAGCAGATTTTCAAACAGGAAGACCTTCGACCATACGTCCCTTCTGTAAAAGCAGTAGATCATTGAAGTTAATATGGCCGAACCTCTAGTGCCATAAGTCCATTGTAGTCATGGCAGATGATTCCAACACATGACGTGGTGCGCTTTTGACATTTAGCTTGTACAATCCTCCCACACGAAGACCTGGTGCAATAGGTTCATGCAATCCAACAGGTCTTTAATAAAACAATATGATTTATAAAACTCTACCTTGAGATTCTGATCAGTCATAGTCGAAACAAAGATTAGATTATTTCTTATCCAGGGTACATATATAACATTATGGATATGTCTAATATTTCCATCAGGCAAAACAACAGAAATATTACCATAGCCTTTAATTTGGTACCCTCTATCATCACCAAGATAGACGTTTGCTCCACTGCTGGTCTCTTTGAAGTCTTCAAACCACTGTCTATTCCTTGTCATGTGGATGGATGCACCTGAGCTGAAAAACCAAGTCTCTGCTTCATCTTCCTTAGCCGAAAGTGCAGAGGCAGATATGAACAGTACGATGTTCTCACTATGTTCCTCATCAACAAAATGACCTGCATGTTGCTTATGTCGCTTCCAACCTACATTAAACTTCTTTTTCATGCAATATCTAGCTATATGGCCAATTCTACCACAATAAAAGCATTTGGTTGCAGAGTCATTTCTATTGAAAGATGTACCTTGAGGTGAAGGAATCTTTCTCTGTGGGGCTACGCTGCTCTTCTGTGCTACATTTGGCTTTCCTTTGAAAGGCTTCTTCTTAGCCATTAAGGCCAGATCTGAACTCTGGGGTTTATGAGTCAGTCGCCTTTCCTCCTCTTACATGAGGATTCCTACCAATTCTTAAATACAGGAGCTTTTTCTCTTGCATTCAAGCTAGTGATGAGCATCTGATCCTCGTCAGTCATACCATTCATGGTAATCGCAACCAGATTTGTATCTGACATAACTTCACCGATATCACCTAGCTTGCTCTTGAGCTCCTTGATCCGCAAAATGAATGCTACCACTGTTTCATTCTCCTCCATCTCGATGGAGAGAATCTTGCTCTTTAAGAACAACAATTGATTGGTGTTCTTGACCCCATAGAGATCCTTGAGCGTCTTCCAGATCTCTAGTGCAGTCTTGCAATCACGGATATGGGGAATAATGCAATCTTTGACTGACAATTTCAGGAGCATTCTCGCCTTAGTCTCCCACTTGTCCCAGTCTTGGATTGTTGCTGATGTTCCTCTTAGAATGAGGTTTGGCTTCACCTCATCATTGTTCACAATTGTCCATGCATTGTGTCCCTCAAGCAGGGTCTACAGCTTGAATTTCCAACCAAAGTAGTTGGATCCATCCAACTTGTTATTTTCATTGAAGTAAGCTTCAGCTAACTGGTTATTCATCTTGAATGAATAAAAAACGTCAACCCCAATAATTAAAAAACAGCCGTGGATCTTCTAAAATTAAAAAACTCCCAAACACCAAATCTACAACAAAGACTGAGTCCAGATACAAAACACACATAAAAAAGAGCCCAAATCTCTTTTTTTAATCGCCCCCTTTTTCAAATGAACAACCCCTCCTTTTTCTTTAATTAAAGAACTAAAATAACTTGAATTCTTTAATAAAAAAACTTAAATAAAGACTTTAAATAAAAAAACCCCATATTTTTTTCCTTAAAAACAATCGTCCCTTTTAATGACGAGCCCCTCCATATTTATCATAACCATATCTAAAGCCTATTTGCTACTCCCTCCATCTGTTATTTGCTATTCCGAACATCAG
Source organism: Pinus tabuliformis (assembly GCA_031772625.1). Classification (NCBI taxonomy): domain Eukaryota; kingdom Viridiplantae; phylum Streptophyta; class Pinopsida; order Pinales; family Pinaceae; genus Pinus; species Pinus tabuliformis. Next base: position 592,318,763 of record CM062818.1, read on the forward strand.
GGAGAACTGGTTTCAACGCAGCACCACTCTTGGCTATGCCTCTTCTACGCGGCCTCAACCACACACAAGTATTAGACAGAGAAAATATCAACGTAACCAATCTATCACTACCTCATGGCAAGGAAAGATATTAGTAACTGTTGTCTAGGCCACGCGGTTGACCTGGATAACTTAGTGCGGATGATGATAATGAGCCACGACACCATTAACAAATGAGAATACCTTCAAATTTGATGGGCTTCAAGCACGACTGGAATTCAAAATGCAGTCCTCAAAACGCAATCCTCTGCTGAGGATGGAAAGAAAACAACAGCGACTTCCTCCTGCCACCAATCACCGCAGCAGGGCTCCTCCACGCTTCCGCTGCGCAGGTCTCCTCCACGCTGCAGCAATGGGTCTCTCCAACACGCAGATCACTACGGCTGGCTTCCTCTGGGTTTCTCACGGCCTCCTGCACGCCTCCACGGATTTCAGGCGAGCTGCTTGAACTGGGTCGATTTGAGCTGGATCTCCACTCTCAACACCACCGCCTTCCAAGATGCAGTCCTGTAGCGATTAAAAAAAAAGATCCAATTGTGCAGCAAGAAAAATACGTCCTCTTCTCAGGCGGCAGTCCACGCAATTTTTTTTCAAGGTCGGCGCGATTTTCCCCAAGCACTCGCGCCATTCTCAACATAAAAAATCAAGTTCAGAGATGAAATCAGCGCGACTATTACCTTTATAACCCAACCGGGAACAGAATCTTAACCCGGAACAGGATTTTAATCTAGGGTTCGGTTTGAACAATTTCTACCTTCCTCTCAACATGGAAATTCGCAAAAGCAATAGTTACCGAAGACAAATTAGAAAATATCAAAAATAAGAAATACAAAACCTTATATTAAACAAATTAATTTGTTGCCGGAGCATCATGAAACTCAATCGTTTAGTAAAATCCTTCATGAGATTCGCACTATTCTGTTTCATAATTATTTTGCAGTGAAGACCGAGTTGTCGAAAATTACTTGAAATTTTGCGTTAAGATGTCCGCATTGGCCGGAGTTAAGATCCAAGTATTAAGGTACGTCAGTGGTTTTTTCCTCTGAAAAATAAAAAAGGTGTAATAATAAATAAAGGTGTAAAATAGTTTCTAAAACAAGTACTAAATTACGTCACGCAGTGCCGAAAGTGAGAATATTTACATTTAGATGATAGATTTGAAATAGTGAGAATATTCACATTTAGATGATAAATTTTAAGATATTTTAGAATCGTATAGGTTAAATGTTTGACTTAATTGTTGTTTTTCAAATTCTAAGATATTCATGATGTTTTGTTCTACAATATTAATGTAGATATGTTTACCATATGATTTTGTAACCACTATATTTAGAGGTATTTTTTTATAGAGGAATTAGTAATTTAAGTTAATTTTATATTTAGGTAATATAAAGTAAATTCTAACCACTATAATTTTTGAGTGTTTAAATATATCTTTTAAAAAAATAAGAAATTTAAGCCTCAAATTTCTTTATACATAATCCTTCATTTTTATGACTATGACTAATTAAACCATCCAGAATCATTATTTAAAAAAAAATTAATAAATATTTTATTAATTTTATATCAATTTAATAAATTAAAAAATATATATATTAGTATTTAAGAAAATCTCATTCCGATACCAAGAATTTCATTCCTTTCCTAAGATCTTAGAATAATGATGTTGACCTGAGTCGACGGATCTCCGAAAGAAAAAAATAAAGAACACGCTCATGGGATCTATGCCTTCGCCTGTTTAACAAATAAAGGATGTGATAGGGTTTTGCTAACGACAAAAATAATGAGTCTACGGATCTCCGAAAGAAAAAAATAAAGAACACGCTCATGGGATCTAGGCAAGAGCTAACGGGCATACTATAGGGCATTAAATGTCCGGCTACATGCGCCCCTGTTAGCTTTTTAACACGTGCGCGTATTTTTTATTTATCTATCACCGTATGTGCGCGTATTTTTAATTTATCTATCACCGCACGCGCGCGTATTTTTTATTTATCTATCACCGCACGCGCGCGTGTTAAAGAGCTAACCGGGGCGCATGTAGCTGGGCATTTAATGCCCTATAGTATGCCTGTTAGCTCTTGCCATGGGATCTATGCCTTCGCCTTTTTAACAAATAAAGGATGTGATAGGGTTTTGCTAACGACAAAAATAATGACCGAGTTATAATTCAAAGACGAATCTAGAGCAAAATAATAATGACCAAGTTATAAGTCAAAGACGAATCTAGAGCAAAATAATCATGTTTTAGAGGAGAAAAGCAAGTTGAACTCCAAAAGCTTATGCATTTAGATGGTCTTACACATGTTATATCCCTAGATTATTGTAAATATTTTATTTACCTCAGTTAAAAAAAAATAAAAAATTAAAGGATGATGATTATTACCTCTTAAATAAATTAATATTATTTATTTTTTTTTATTTTTTTTTCCAGTAAATGAAAATGAGAAATGATTTCCTAGTAACAGGGATATCATGTAACTTCTGAGGAGAGAAGTTAATATATTTAAAAAAAAAACAGCTGCAGAACACTAACCGCCCTTCCCCCTAATCGTGGAATAGTTTCTAGGAAAAAGGGGGGAAGAGGAAAAGAGGATTGCCTTCCCCCTAACCATGGAATGGTTTCTAGGAAAAAGGGGGGAAGAGGAAAAGAGCACTGTGCTGTAGAGGACAGGCAGTAGGAAAGTGAAGGGGCTTACCACGTTTGGTGATGATCAGATGGTAAGGGCGCAGAGCGCGTGCAACTAGCAAAGACTGTAGTCTTTGAGCAAGCTAGGGGGGAGATTGGTCTCGAAAGACAATCTCATGGTCGGGTGGTTGACTAGCTGCAGTGAGCAGAGGTGACCCTATCTCGGAAAAGAAAGGAAAGTGCACATACAAGAAGCGACACAGGTATGAGACTCTGGCTTGAAACTAGAAAATGTTTAATTTCTATGGGTTGTAGTTCTTTTTAGAATTTATATAAGTATATTCAGAAAAAAAGGAAAATGGTGAGGTCAGGTAGTTCTCTTTATAAACTGTTTTTCGAGTAACAGCAGCAGTAAGCTGCCAAGAAGAGGGTGGAACTTAGTTAGAGAACCTTACAGTTAACCGTCTCTGTTAGACAATTTTTCCTCAGGCTGGAAACTAAAACTTGTATGGTAGCACGGGCGTAACAGTATTTGGTAGGGGTTGCCAGCGTGAGTTTATTGAGAGGTACCATACCAAATGTATTAATCAGTTTTCATACAACAGCGGATGAAAGAAAAATGAAACCCTTAGGAAGACATGGAAAATTAGACTAATTGCTCTCGGGAACATTAATAAACCAATTGAGGAGTATTGTGCAATGCATAGACAGACCCGAGTATATAAAGTGTACAGAACTGGTTAAATTCCAGAGATATTCTTAGTTGGCTTGTAATGTTTGGACTGAGCTTTTCCTAAAAAGAAATATAAGTAGGAAATGTAGTTGTTTGCCTTACTGCGAGCATGCAGCAACCATGAAATATCAATAATCAATTGCAGAGAGTAATGCAAGTCTGTAGGGTGCCGCAAGAATGCTTTTCCTGTATTAGGGTAGGGCCAATCACAGCATGGGCACGACAGGAGGTTCGCTCCACAAATAATCTCTAAACGGTGAAAGAACCCAAAAGAAAAACTGGGTAATGAGCATGGATGGGTAAATAGGTTGAGTAGGGTTGCTACCCTTCAGCGTTAAACACTTCCATAGTTAAACGAAGACAAGGACCTAGTAGCATACAAAAGCTAGTGGGAATAAATTTAAGACTATAGTTGGGAAGCAAGGCTCAGACCCTCTCAAAACGAAAAGACGCATGCATGTGGAACAAACCAACTCAAAGTTGAATGCATAAAAAACCATAGAGCTGTACATTTCTTTGCAATCTAAACCAAAATGCTTGACATATTTAAACGCTGGCAAGACCATGAATTTATAGAAAAGAAACAACATCTCTTGTACAGACCAATCGTGGTGCGACAATTCCTTTAAACAAAAATATAACAAGGAGACCCTCTGTCTATTAAATCAACAGTTCTTCATAATAATTATAGTCCAGCAGATAAGAGTATAGACGTGCTGAAGCAAAATGTGCATAGTTTGCATTAAAGAGTATACAACCATAATGTCCGATCAGTGGAACTGTAGTTGGACGCCCAAATCTAGAAATTAAAATTACGTGAGTCATTTCAATAGAAAGCCTGGAGCCTTGAGGGGGTGCAAACACCCTCCACTCCATTATTTATCAAAATATGGAAGAAACTGGAAGGGCCACCCTTCAAGACAATTAGACAAGGATACGACCGAAAGGATTTTCCATACCTAGACCTCTGGACATGCTGAAGGAGGGCTTCCTTTAGTCGAGTCTAGGCCACCATATGAGGGATAAGCGCCCAGCCTGCATGAGAGCAACCCATGCAAAACAAAGTTAGATAACTGTGGAAGGAATGCGAGCTGTTGTAAAATTTCAAAGGAAATTGCCCTCGCTCTTTGTTAAAAGAAACTTACCACTAAAGGAAATTCCAACCAACGTAAGACAGCTCCCATCTCAGTGCTGTGGAATACCCTCCAATATCAACCAACTTGCAGTTTGAATGAACCAGGAGCAAAAACAATAATTCCTTCAGTAAAACAAAGGACTGCATAGTCAAAAGAAAACAGAACAAGCATGACTCTGTTTCATGTGATTACCTGAGGGTTTGGTGACAAATCTGCCGGCATTCGAGCAGGGTCTGTAGGTCTGGCTCTTTGGAGCTGAATGCATGGGCGGAACCAGAGCAAGCCCGCACAGAAAGTTTCCTAACCAAATGAACTTCGCCACCCAAAGCAACTGATAGATTAGGTTGAAAGCTCACAAAAGGCTACCACCGTTGGATGGCAAGGGAAGATCTCCACCGTAGAGGAGGCGAGGTAAACCTCGTAAAACAAGAGATTGGACAACTTGTCGGCCTCGTATAGAACGGAGCTGGGTAGAAATTAATTACACGCGGAAGCGGATAAGGAAGCCATGTGATGGTGAGGCGAGAAAGGGGAGTTACCTCCTGACTGGACGCCGCATGGACAACATGTGCGATACCCAGCAAAGAGTTCAATAAACATCTGAAAACTCATACATCAACTTATAAATGAAAACCAATGCTGCATGTTAACATGGTAACCAGTTGGTGTCACCACGTGAATAACCATAGGTGTACGGGACTATAACCCAATGGTTACGATAATATCTTAAGAAAAAAAAATTCTTTTTTTTTTAAATAGAAATGGAGTTGTGACATGTGGTATCAGAGCCAAGTTACAAAAACTGTGGCCTCTGGGAATTGAAAACTGTCAAACAGATTGTGTACATACAACTTATTTCATCTCTATTGAGTAATTAAAGAAACAGATATTGTGTTGACCTTTCCACTGTTACTTGTCGTATGTTAAGCATAGGAAACAGAGGACTGACAATATGAGGAGAACAGACAGTGTGTCACGCAGGTTCGTGGCGGGTCAGGGACCTGCAACGGGTCCTGGAAATAGTCCTGAATTATGGGTACAACTGGGAGAGGAGGCGCGCAATACCAACCTGGCAATTTTGGAGACAGTACAAGAGCTGAAAAATGAAATGGCCCGATTACGGGAAGATAATGCAAGGTTAACTATGGAACAAGAGAGGATTATAAAAATCCTATCCGACAGACAGAATCAGCAGCCACCGAATCCCAGTGCTGAGCAACAAAGAATGTCAGAAGAACAGAATCACCACACAGAACCCGAAGAGTCAGAAGGAAGGGAGGAGGAATGCTCTGATAATGCTTCCGAACAGCAGACATCCAAAAGGCAATGGATAGAGTTGCAAGGGGAGTTCCGTAAAATCAAACCACCACACTTTGACGGAGAACAGGAGGAAGCAGTTGAGGCCTGGTTGATTAATATGAACAAATACTTCCAGCTATATGAATACGATCACAACCTTAAGGCACGGTTGGCCATTTTCCAATTACAGGGAAAGGCCACCTTGTGGTGGGAAGAGGTTAAGATGGTAAGAGGAGTAAGTGAACAGAATATCACTTGGGAGAAATTTCAAAGATACTTTAAGGAAAGGTACCTGACCGAGCGCTTCTATGATGAGAAGGCAAGGGAATTTCATGACCTGCATTTGGGGCAGCAAACTATGGATGAATTTATCACTCGTTTTACTTCCTTGCTCCGTTATGTGCCCTATATTCGGGAAGAAAAAGCTAAAGTACAGAGGTTTGTCAGCAGTTTACCCTTGAGTATGAGGGAAAGAATTGAATTTGACAACCCAAAGACGATGGACGAGGCTATACACAAAGCCCAAATCTGCTACCAGCAGAGCAAGTAGAAGGGAGAAATCCTGGGTAAGAGATGGGTCGATAAGAAAAGCAGCAGGCTGGCTGGAAGTACTAAAGGTAATCGCGGTGGTGGTAACAAAGGATTCGCCAAGGGGCAAATCAGCAGAAACTCACAGAAGAATTCGCTCTGATTAAAGCCCCCCATTGAGTCCAAAACCAATGAACCACCTGGAAAAATAGACAACGAAGGGACAGCAAGGCCTCCAGTGCAATGTTGGGGCTGTGGTGGACCCCATTACGTGAAAAACTGTCCCCAGCGAAAAGGAGCCGAACAAGTTTCCCAAGTCTATGAAGCCTCTACAGTTGGCGATGTAGGACGGAGTCTACCAAAGATTAATGCCGCTTTGGAAGATCGCCAGGCGGAGTACCAGCCGACCATGGTGGAATTTGAAGGTAAACTCTTAGACCTTGTTGTAACTGTTTTAATTGACCCTGGTGCAACATTAAGTTATATTAGTCCTAGAATTGTGGAGCATTGTAAGTTGCAACCTGTTAAGTTTAAGGACCCTTGGCTAGTTCAGTTGGCAACAGGAGCAAAAAGACGGGTAATTGCTAAGGTCAAAAACTGCCCTTTAAAAATAGCAGGACAGTCAGTTACAACAGATTTAAATGTGCTTCCCCTTGGCTCATACGATATATTGATTGGTATGGACTAGTTAGAAAAACACTGGTCCATAATTAATTGTAAAACCAAGACTATCAGTTATAAGGATGAGCTTGGAATAAAACAAGAGATGCAGGGAATCAAGTGGCCAGTGCAAATTCGGCCCATAACCACCTCACAGTTAGCCAAATGCATTAGGAAAGGATGTCAGATTTATGCCATCCAAGTGGGCTATGCCAACTCGAAAGATAAAACAGCCACAATGGAGAATATTCCTGTGATACAAGAATTTGCCAATGTGTTTCCGGAAGAGATTCCTGGGCTACCACCCAAAAGAGACATAGACTTTACCATCGAGTTGGTGCCAGGAGCAGCCCTAGTCTCCCGAGCACCCTATAGAATGAGCATCCCAGAATTGACGGAGCTAAAAATGCAATTAGAGGAGTTGTTGGACAAAAAGTACATTTGCCCCAGTGTGTCCCCTTCGGGAGCCTCGATATTGTTCATTAAGAAAAAAGATGGGACCCTCTGCATGTGTATGGACTACCATCAATTAAACAAGTTGACAATAAAAAACAAGTACCCTCTACCCCGTATTGATGAACTGTTCGACCAGTTGAAGTGAACAACAGTTTTCTCTAAGATTGATTTGCAATCAGGGTATCACCAAATCCGGATTAAAGAGAAAGACATAGATAAGACAACTTTTAGAACTCGATATGGCCACTATGATTTTGTGGTGTTACCCTTCGGGTTGACCAACGCCCCCGCCACCTTTATGTGTCTGATGAACAGTGTATTTCATCAGTATTTGGATAAATTTGTGCTGATCTTTATTGATGATATATTGATTTATTCTTGGACTATGGAGGAGCATCAGGAGCACCTCAGGTTAGTATGGTAAACCCTCCGAGAACACCAATTATACACTAAGTTCAATAAATGTGAATTCTTTAAAAAGTAGAAACAATATTTGGGGCATATCATCACTGAAGAAGGGATCGCATTGGATCCTAAAAAGATAAGGACCATAATGGAATAGTCGGTACCCAAAGATGTGGCGGACATCCGGTCTTTCAGGGGACTAGCAAGCTATTACAGATGGTTTGTCGAAGGATTTTCAAAAGTAGCCTATCCAATCACATCCTTACAGAAAAAGGGAAGAACCTTCAGGTGGACCCCTGAATGTCAAAAGAGTTTCGAACAACTCAAATACTTGCTCACCATGACACCCATTCTAAGCATAGCCGATCCTTGTAAAGATTATGTGGTGTGTACTGACACAAGTAAGGAAGGGGTAGGAGGTGTGTTAATGCAGGAAGGGAAAGTGATAGCATACAAATCAAGAAAGTTAAAAGAGCATGAGTATAAATATTCTGCTTACGATCTAGAATTAGTGGTGACATTACCTTATGGAAAGAAAATTTCTGTTATTGACAGATCACCACACTCTGACCAACTATTTTAGCCAGTCCACTTTAAATGTAAGGCAAGCATGGAGGGTGGGTTTCCTAAGTGGTTTTGATTTTGAGATCAAGAATTTAAAATGGAAGGAGAATTGGGTGGCGGATGCTTTGAGTCAGAAATTACAATGCCTATACGAAATTTCTTGTAGTGAAGGGAAAATGACTAAAAAAGCAGCCGAACAAGATGCTGTTTATCAGCAAATAAAACAACAAATTCAGCAATCGACCAGCAAAGAAAAACAACCGGATTATGCTTTGGATGCTATTGGAATGTTGTATTACAAAGGAAGGATGTATGTGCCCAATCAGAACAATATTAAAAATCTGATATTGGATGAGTATCATAGGAGTCATTACGCTGGACACCCAGGATATCAAAAGATGATCACTGCACTTCGGAAAGAATATTATTGGCTGGGTATGAAGAAAGATGTGGCTGGTTATTTGGCACGATGTCTAGAATGTCAGCAAATTAAAGCAGAACACCAACATCCTGTGGGATTATTACAACCATTACCCATCCCGGAATGGAAGTGGGAAACCATCTCTATGGATTTTATAATAGGTTTTCCTAAGTCAAAGAAAAATAATGATTCCATCGTGGTGGTGGTGGACAAGCTAAGTAAGTTAGCACATTTTATATCGGTGCAATCTACCTACAGAGCTATGCAGATTGCCCATGTTTTCATGCAAAATATATTTAAGCTGCATGGGTTACCAAAGACAATAATTTCATACCGTGATGTGAAATTTACATTGGTCTTTTAGAAAACATTGTTTGAGGAATTGGGGACTCAGCTGAACTTTAGCACAGCTTATCACCCTCAAACAGATGGGCAAACCGAACGGGTGAACGAAGTGGTGAAAGATATGTTAAGAGCATATGTGATGTAGCAACCAACCAAGTGGGAGGATTATCTACATTTGGTTGAGTTCGCTTACAATAATGGCTACCACACATCATTACTAATGAGCCCTTTTGAAGTATTGTATGGGCAGAAGTGCCGCACCCCCTCGAGCTGGAGTGGACTGGAAGACAAATTGATGTTAGGTCCTGAAATGCTTAAGGAGATGGAGGAACTGGTTAAAGAGGTACGTGCTAATCTGAAGGCAGCTCAAGATAGGCAAAAGAACTTCGTTGACCGGAAAAGGAGGTTTAAGGAGTATCAAGTCGGTGATCATGTATATGTGAGAATTCAAGCAAAAAAGAGCACATTACAGTGGAGCGGGTGCGCTAAGTTGGCACCTCGATACTGTGGACCATTCCAGATCTTAGCAAGAATTGGGCCAGTAGCTTACCAGCTCGCTCTGCCAAGTCACATACGAGTCCACAATGTCTTTCATGTCTCCGTGTTAAAAAAATATGTTTATGACCCTAAACATGTGATTAAATGGCAGGATATTCAGGTGAGAATCATCTCTGATAGATCAGTCTAAATGTTTTCCTTAAAAATAAAACTGACTTAGGATGTTGCATGTTACAGGTAGAACCGGAAGGAGAAATCTGGGTCGAACCGCTGAGCATCCTCGACCGGAGAGAAGTAACGTTGCATAAGCGAGATATTACCGAAGTTAAAGTGTAGTGGCAACACTTTGGGCCTAATGAGGCCACTTGGGAGGATGAAGAACTCATAAAATAGGCTTACCCAGGGCTATTTATAACCGAAGGACATGGGGACAATGTCTAATTTCAGGAGGGGGGAGATGTCATATCTCCAAATTATTGTAAATATTTTATTTACCTCAGTTAAAAAAAAAGAAACAAACTAAAGGATGATGATTATTACCTGTTGAATAAATTAATATTTTTTTTAGTAAATGAAAATGAGAAATGATTTCCTAGTAACAGGGATATCATGTAACTTCTGAGGAGAGAAGTTAATATATTTAAAAAAAAAAAAAACAGTTGCAAAACCCTAACCGCCCTTCCCCCTAACCGTGGAATGGTTTCCAGGAAAAAGGGGGAAAGAGGAAAAGAGGACTGTGTTGTAGAGGACAGGCAGTAGGAAAGGGAAGGGGCTTACCACGTCTGGTGATGATCAGATGGTAAGGGCGCAGAGCGCGTGCAACTAGCAAAGACTGTAGTCTTTGAGCAAGCTAGGGGGGAGATTGGTCTCGAAAGACAATCTCATGGTCAGGTGGTTGACTAGCTGCAGTGAGCAGAGGTGACCCTATCTCGAAAAAGAAAGGAAAGTGCACATACAGGGAGCGACACAAGTATGAGACTCTCGCTTGAAACTAGAAAATGTTTAATTTCTGTGGGTTGCAATTCTTTTTAGAATTTATGTAAGTATATTCAGAAAAAAAGGAAAATGGTGAGGTCAGGTAGTTCTCTTTATAAACTGTTTTCCGGGTAACAACAGCAGTAAGCTGCCAAGAAGAGGGTGGAACTTAGTTAGAGAGCCCTACAGTTAATCGTCTCTGTTAGACAATTTTTCCTCAGGCTGGAAACTAAAACTTGTATGGTAACACGGGCATAACAGTATTTGCTAGGGGTTGCCAGCGTGAGTTTTTTGAAAGGTACCATACCAAATGTATTAATCAGTTTTCATACAACAATGGATGAAATAAAAAATGATTAGGAAGACACGAAAAATTAGACTAATTCCTCTTGGGAACATTAATAAACCAATTGAGGAGTACTGTGAAATACATAGACAGACCCGAGTATATAAAGTGAACGGATCTGGTTAAATTCCAGATATATTCTTAGTTGGCTTGTAACGTTTGGACTGAGCTTTTCCTAAAAAGAAATATAAGTAGGAAATGCAGTCATTTACCTTACTGCGATCATGCAGCAACCATGAAATATCACTAATCGATTGCAAAGATTAATGCAACTCTATAGGGTGCCGCAAGAATGCTTTCCCTGTATTAGGGTAGGACCAGTCACAACATGGGTGCAGCAGGAGGTCCGCTCCTCAAGTAATCTCTAAACGGTGAAAGAACCCAAAAGAAAAACTAGGTAATGAGCATGGATGGGTAAATAGGTTGGGTAAGGTCGCTACCCTTCAGTGTTAAACACTTCCACAATTAAACAAAGACAAGGACCTCGTATCATGCAAAAGCTAGTGGGAAGAAATTTAAGACTGTAGTTGGGAAGCAGGGCTTGGACCCTCTCAAAACGAAAAGATGCATGCATGTGGAACAAACCAACTCAAAGTCGAATGCATAAAAAACCATAGAACTGTACATTTCTTTGCAATCTAAACCAAAATGCTTGACATCTTTAAACGCTGGCAAGACCATGAATTTATAGAAAAGAAACTACATCTCCTGTACAGACCAGCCGCGGTGCGGCAATTCCTTTAAACAAAAATATAACAAGGAGACCATCTGTCTATTAAATCAACAGTTCTTCATAATAATTACAGTCCAGTAGATAAGAGTATAGATGTGCCAAAGCAAAATGTGCACAATTTGCATTAAAGATTATACAACCATAATGTCCGAGCAGTGGAAACTGTAGTCGGACGCCCAACTCTAGAAATTAAAATTACATAAGTCATTTCAATGGAAAACCTGGAGCCTTGAGGGGACACAAACACCCTCCGCTCCATTATTTATCAAAATATGGAAGAAACTGGAAGGACCACCCTCTTAGACAATCAGACAAGGCCATGGCCGGAAGGCTTTTCCATACCTGGACCTCTGGACATGCTGAAGGAGGGTTTCCCTTAGTCAAGTCTAGGCCACCATATGAGGGATAAGCACCTAGCCTGCATGAGAGAAACCCACGCAAAACAAAGTTAGATAATTGTGGAAGGAATGTGAGCTGCTGTAAAATTTCAAAGGAAATTTCCCTCACTCTTTGTCAAAAGAAACTTACCGCTAAAGGAAATTCCAACCAACGTAAGATAGCTCCCATCTCGGTGCTATGGAATGCCCTCCAATATCAACCAACTTGCAGTTTGAATGAACCAGGTGCAAAAACAAGAATTCCTTTAGTAAAACGAAGGAGCGCATAGTGAAAAGAAAATAGAACAAGCATGACTTTGTTTCATGTGATTACCTAAGGGTTTGGTGACAAATCCTTCGGCATTTGAGCAGGGTTTATAGGTCTAGATCTCTGGAGCTAAATGCATGGGCGGAACAAGAGCAAGTTCGCACAGAAAGTTGCCTAACCAAATGAACTTTGCCACCCAAAGCAACCGATAGATTAGGTTGAAATCCCGCGAAAGACTGCCACCGTTGGATGGCAAGGGAAGATCTCCACCGTAGATGAGGTGAGGTAAACCCTGCAAAGCGAGAGATTGGACAGCCTACCGGCCTCGTACAGAACAGAGCTATGTAGAAATTAATTACACGCAGAAGCGGATAAGTAAGCCATGTGATGGCAAGGGGAGAAAGGGAAGTTACCTCCTGACTGGATGCCGCATGGAAAACATGCACAATTCCCAGCAGAGAGTTCAATAAACATCTGAAAACTCATACATTAGTATATAAATGAAAACCAATGCCGCATGTTAACATGGTAACCAGTTGGTGTCACCAGGTGAATAACCATAGGTGTATGGGACTATAAACCAACGGTTACGATAATATCTTAAGAAAAAAATTCCTTTTTTTTTACATATCAATGGAGTTGTGACAAGTGGTATCAGAGCCAAGTTACAAAAATTGTGGCCTCTGGGAATCGAAAACTATCAAACAGATTGTGTACATACAACTCATTTCATCTCTATTGAGTAATTAAAGAAACATATGTTGTGTTGACCTTTCTACTGTTACTTGTCGTATGTTAAGCACAGGAAACAGAGGACTGACAATATGAGGAGAAGAGACAGTGTGTCACGTAGGTTCGTGGCAGGTCAGGGACCTCCAACGGGTCCTGGAAATAGTCCTGAATTATGGGTACCGCTGGGAGAGGAGGAGCACAATACCAACCTGGCAATTTTGGAGACATTATAAGAGCTGAGAAATGAAATGGCCCGATTACGGGAAGATAATGCAAGGTTAACTATGGAACAGGAGAGGATTATAAAGAGCCTATCCAACAGACAGAATCAACAGCCTCCAAATCCCAGTGTTGAGCAACAAAGAATGTCAGAAGAAAAGAATCACCACACAGAACCCGAAGAGTCAGAAGGAAGGGAGGAGGAACGCTCTAATAATGCTTCTGAACAACAGACATCCAAAAGGCAACGGATAGAGTTACAAGGGGAGTTCTGTAAAATCAAACCACCACACTTTGATGGAGAATAGGAGGAAGCAGTTGAGGCCTCGTTGATTAATATGAACAAATACTTCCAGCTATATGAATACGATGACAACCTTAAGGCATGGTTGGCCATTTTCCAATTACAGGAAAGACCACCTTGTGGTGGGAAGAGGTTAAGATGGTAAGAGGAGTAAGCAAATAGAATATCACTTGGGAGAAATTTCAAAGATACTTTAAGGAAAGGTACCTAACCGAGCACTTTTATGATGAGAAGGCAAGGGAATTACATGACCTGCGTTTGGGGTAGCAAACTACGGACGAATTTATCACTCGTTTTACTTCCTTGCTCCAATATGTGCCCTATATTTGAGAAGAAAAAGCTAAAGTACAAAGGTTCGTCAGTAGTTTACCCTTGAGTATGAGGGAAAGAATCGAATTTGACAACCTAAAGATGATGGACGAGGCTATACGCAAAGCCCAAATCTGTTATCAGTAGAGCAAGTAGAAGGGAGAAATCTTGGGTAAGAGATGGGTCGATAAGAAAAGCAGCAGGCTGGATGGAAGTACTAAAGGTAATCGCAGTGGTGGTAACAAAGGATTTGCCAAGGGGCAACTCAGCAGAAACTCACAAAATAATTCGCTCCGATTAAAGCCCCCCATTGAGTCTAGAACCAATGAACCACCTGGAAAAATAGACAACGAAGGGATAGCAAGGCCTCTAGTGCAATATTGGGGCTGTGGTGGACCCCATTACATGAAAAATTATCCCCAGCGAAAAGGAGTCGATCAGGTTTCCCAAGTCTACCGAGCCTCTATGGTTGGCGATGTAGGACAGAGTCTGCCAAAGATTAATGCTGCCTTGGAAGATCGCCAGGTGGAGTACTAGCCGACCATGGTGGAATTTGAAGGTAAACGTTTAGACCTTGCTGTAACTATTTTAATTGACCCTGGTGCAACATTAAGTTATATGAGTCCTATAATTGTGGAGCATTGTAAGTTGCAACCTGTTAAGTTTAAGGACCCTTGGCTAGTTCAGTTGGCAACAAGAGCAAAAATACGAGTAATTACTAAGGTCAAAAACTACCCTTTAAAAATAGCAAGACTGTCAGTTACAGTAGATTTAAATGTGCTTCCCTTTGGCTTGTACGATATATTGATTGGTATGGACTGGTTAGAAAAACATTGGTCCATAATTAATTGTAAAACCAAGACTATCAGTTATAAGGATGAGCTTGGAATAAAACAAGAGATGCAGGGAATCAAGCGGCTAGTGCAAATTCGGCCCATAACCGCCTCACAGTTAGCCAAATGCATTAGGAAAGGATGTCAGATTTATGCCGTCCAAGTGGGCTATGCCAACTCAAAAGATAAAACAGCCACAATGGAGAATATTCCTGTGATACAAGAATTTGCCGATGTGTTTTCGGAAGAGATTCCCGGGCTGCCACCCAAAAGAGACATAGACTTTACCATCGAGTTGGTGCCAGGAGCAGCCCCAGTCTCCTGAGCACCCTACAGAATGAGCGTACCAGAATTGACGGAGCTGAAAATGCAATTACAGGAGCTGTTGGACAAAAAGTACATTCGCCCCAGTGTGTCCCCTTGGGGAGCCCTGCTATTGTTCATTAAGAAAAAGGACGGTACCCTTCACATGTGTATGGACTACCATCAATTAAACAAGTTGACAATAAAAAGCAAGTACCCTCTACCTTGTATTGATGAACTGTTCGACCAGGTGAAGGGAGCAACAATTTTCTCAAAGATTGATTTGCGATCAGGGTATCACCAAATCCGGATTAAAGAGGAAGACATAGCTAAGACAACTTTTAGAGCTCAGTATGGCCACTATGATTTTGTGGTGTTACCCTTTGGGTTGACCAACACCCCCACCACCTTTATGTGTCCGATGAACCGTGTATTTCACCGGTATTTGGATAAATTTGTGCTAATCTTTATTGACGATATATTGATTTACTCTCGAACTATGGAGGAGAATCAAGAGCACTTCAGGTTCGTATTGCAAACCCTCCGAGAACACCAATTATACGCTAAGTTTAGTAAATGTGAATTCTTTAAAGAGCAGATACAATATTTGGGGCATATCATCACTAAAGAAGGGATCGCAGTGGATCCTGAAAAGATAAGGACCATAATGGAATGGCCGGTACCCAAAGATGTGGCAGACATCCGATCTTTCATGGGACTAGCAGGCTATTACAGACGGTTTGTCGAAGGATTTTCAAAAGTAGCCTATCCAATCACATCCTTACAGAAAAAGGGAAGAACCTTCAGGTGGACCCCTGAATGTCAAAAGAGTTTCGAACAACTCAAATACTTGCTCACCACGGCACCCATTCTAAGCATAGCCGATCCTAGTAAAGATTATGTGGTGTGTACTGACGCAAGTAAGGAAGGGGTAGGAGGTGTGTTAATGCAGGAAGGGAAAGTGATAGCATACGAATCAAGAAAGTTAAAAGAGCATGAGCAGAAATATTCTGCTTACGATCTAGAATTGGCAGCTGTGATTCACGCTCTGAAAATGCGGCGACATTACCTTATGGGAAGCAAATTTCTGTTATTGACAGACCACCACAGTCTGACCAACTATTTTAGCCAGCCAACTCTAAATGCAAGGCAAGCACGGTGGGTGGATTTCCTAAGTGGTTTTGATTTTGAGATCAAGCATTTAAAAGGGAAGGAGAATCGGGTGGCGGATGCTTTGAGTCGGAAATTGCAATGCCTATACAAAATTTCTTGTAGTGAAGGGAAAAGCCCCTTCAGGGTAGTGATTAAAAAAGTAGCCAAACAAGATGCTGTTTATCAGCAAATAAAACAGCAAATTCAGTAATCGACTAGCAAAGAAAAACAACCGGATTATGCTTTGGATGTTGTTGGAATGTTGTATAACAAAGGAAGGTTGTATGTGCCCAATCAGAACAATATTAAAAATCTGATATTGGATTACGCTAGACACCCATGATACCAAAAGATGATCATTGCACTTCGGAAAGAATATTATTGGCTGGGTATGAAGAAAGATGTGGCTGGTTATTTAGCACGATGTCTAGAATGTTAGCAAAATAAAGCAGAACAGCAACATCCTGTGGGATTATTACAACCATTACCCATCTCGGAATGGAAGTGGGAAACCATCCCTATGGATTTTATAACAGGTTTTCCTAAGTAAAAAAAAAAAAACGATTCCATCATGGTGGTGGTGGACAAGCTAAGTAAGTCAACACATTTTATACCAGTGCAATCTACCTACAGAGCTGTGCAGATCGCCCATGTTTTCATGCAAAATATATTTAAGCTGCATGGGTTACCAAAGACAATAATTTCAGACCGTGATGTGAAATTTACATCGGTCTTTTGGAAAACATTATTTGAGGAATTGGGGACTCGGCTGAACTTTAGCACAGCTTATCACCTTCAAATTGACGGGCAAAACGAACGGGTGAACCAAGTGGTGGAAGATATGTTAAGGGCATATGTGATGCAGCAACCAACCAAGTGGGAGGATTATCTACACTTGGTTGAGTTTGCTTACAATAATGGCTACCACACATCATTGCTAATGAGCCCTTTTGAAGTATTGTATGGGTGGAAGTGCCGCACCCCCTCAAGCTGGAGTGGACTGGAAGACAAATTGATGTTAGGTCCTGAAATGATTAAGGAGATGGAGGAACTGGTTAAAGAGGTACATGCTAATCTGAAGGCAGCTCAGGACAGGCAAAAGAACTTCGCTAACCGGAAAACGAGGTTTAAGGAGTATCAAGTTGGTGATCATGTATATGTGAGAATTCGAACAAAAAAGAGCACATTACAGTGGAGCGGGTGCGTTAAGTTGGCACCTCGATACTGTGGACCATTCCAGATCTTAGCAAGAATTGGGTCGGTAGCTTACCAGCTTGCTCTACCAAGTCACATACGAGTCCACAATGTCTTTCATGTCTCTGTGTTAGAAAAATATGTTTATGACCCTAAACATGTGATTAAATGGCAGGATATTCAGGTGAGAATCATCTCTGATAGATCAGTTTAAATGTTTTCCTTAAAAAGAAAACTGACTTAGGATGTTGCATGTTACAGGTAGAACCGGAAGGAAAAATCTGGGTTGAACCGCTGAGCATCCTCGACCAGAGAGAAGTAACTCTGTGGAAGTGGGATATTACCCAAGTTAAAGTGCAGTGACAGCACTTTGGGCCTGATGAGGCCACTTGGGAGGATGAAAAACTCATGAAACAGGCTTACCTAGGGCTGTTTTTAACCGAAGGACATTGGGACGATGTCTAATCTCAGGAGGGGGGAGATGTCATATCCCCAGATTATTGTAAATATTTTATTTACCTCAGTTAGAAAAAAAGAAACAAACTAAGAGATGACGATTATTACCTGTTGAATAAATTAATATATATATATATATATATATATTGTAGTAAATGAAAATGAGAAATGATTTCCTAATAACAGGGATATCATGTAACTTCTGAGGAGAGAAGTTAATATATTAAAAAAAAAAAACAGTTTCAAAACCCTAGCCGCCCTTCCCCCCAACCGTGGAATGGTTTCTAGGAAAAAGGGGGGAAGAGGAAAAGAGGACTGTGCTGTAGAGGACAGGCAGTGGGAAAGAGAAGGGGCTTACCATGTCTGGTGATGATCAGATGGTAAGGGCGCAGAGCGTATGCAACTAGTAAAAACTGTAGTCTTTGAACAAGCTAGGGGGGAGATTGGTCTCGAAAGACAATCTCATGGTCAGGTGGTTGACTAGCTGCAGTGAGCAGAGGTGAACTTATCTTGGAAAAGAAAGGAAAGTGCACATATAGGGAGCGACACAGGTATGAGAATCTGGCTTGAAACTAGAAAATGTTTAATTTTTGTGAGTAGCAGTTCTTTTTAGAATTTATTTAAGTATATTCAGAAAAAAAAAATGGTGAGGTCAGGTAGTTCTCTTTATAAACTGTTTTCCGGGTCACAGCAGTAGTAAGCTGCCAAGAAGATGGTGGAACTTAGTTAGAGAACCCTAGAGTTAACCGTCTCTGTTAGACAATTTTTCCTCAGGCTAGAAACTAAAACTTGTATGGTAGCACGGGCGTAACAATATTTGGTAGGGGTTGCCAGCGTGAGTTTATTGAGAGGTACCATACCAAATGTATTAATCAGTTTTCATACAACAGCGGATGAAAGAAAAATGATTAGGAAGACACGGAAAATTAGACTAATTGCTCTCGGGAACATTAATAAACCAATTGAGGAGTACTATGCAATGCATAGACAGACTCGAGTATATAAAGTGAACAGAACTGGTTAAATTCCAGAGATATTCTTAGTTGGCTTGTAATGTTTGGACTGAGCTTTTCCTAAAAAGAAATATAAGTAGGAAATGTATTCGTTTGCCTTACTGCGAGCATGCAGCAACCATGAAATATCACTAATCAATTGCAGAGATTAATGCAAGTCTGTAGGGTGCCGCAAGAATGCTTCCCCTGTATTAGGGTAGGGCTAGTCATAGCATGGGCACGGTAGGAGGTCCGCTCCACAAGTAATCTCTAAACGGTGAAAGAACCCAAAAGAAAAACTGGGTAATCAGCATGGATGGGTAAATAGGTTGGGTAGGGTCGCTACCCTTCAGCATTAAACACTTCCACAATTAAATGAAGACAAGGACCTAGTAGCATGCAAAAGCTAGTGGGAAGAAATTTAAGACTGTAGTTGGGAAGCAGGGCTTGGACCCTCTCAAAACGAAAAGATGCATGCATGTGGAACAAACCAACTCAAAGTTGAATGCATAAAAAACCATAAAGCTGTACATTTCTTTGCAATCTAAACCAAAATGCTTGACATCTTTAAACGCCGGCAAGACCATGAATTTATAGAAAAGAAACTACATCTCCTATACAGACCAGCCGCGGTGTGGCAATTCCTTTAAACAAAAATAAAACAAGGAGACCCTTTGTCTATTAAATCAACACTTCTTCATAATAATTACAGTCTAGCATATAAGAATATAGACATGCTAAAGCAAAATGTGCATAGTTTGCATTAAAAATTATACAACCATAATGTCCGAGCAATGGAAACTGTAGTCGGACGCCCAACTCTAGAAATTAAAATTACATAAGTAATTTCAATGGAAAACCTGGAGCCTTGAGGGGATGCAAACACCCTCCGCTCCATTATTTATCAAAATATGGAAGAAACTAGAAGGGCCACCCTTCGAGACAATCAGACAAGGCCATGGTCGAAAGGCTTTTCCATACTTGGACCTCTGGATATGCTGAAGGAGGGTTTCCCTTAGTTGAGTCTAGGGCACTGTATGAGGGATAGAACCCCAGTCTGCATGAGAGAAACCCACGCAAAACAAAGTTAGACAACTGTGGAAGGAATGCGAGCTGCTGTAAAATTTCAAAAGAAATTTCCCTCGTTCTTTGCCAAAAGAAACTTATTGCTAAAGGAAATTCCAACCAACATAAGACAACTCCCGTCTCGATGCTGTGGAATGCCCTCGAATATCAACCAACCTGCGGTTTGAATGAACCAGGTGCAAAAATAAGAATTCCTTCAGTAAAATGAAGGAGCGCATAGTCAAAAGAAAACATAACAAGCATGACTCTGTTTCATGTGATTACCTGAGGGTTTGGTGACAAATCCACCGGCATTCAAGTAGGGTCTGTAGGTCTGGCTCTCTTGAGCTAAATGCATGGGCGGAACTAGAGCAGGTCGGCATAGAAAGTTGTCTAACCAAATGAACTTTGCCACCCAAAGCAACCGATAGATTAGGTTGAAAGCCCGCGAAAGGCTACCACCATTGGATGGCAAGGGAAGATCTCCACCGTAGATGAGGCGAGGTAAGCCTCGCAAAACGAGAGATTGGACAGCTTGCCAACCTCATACAGAATGGAGCTGGGTAGAAATTAATTACACGCGGAAGTGGATAAGGAAACCATGTGATGGCAAGGGGAGAAAGGGAAGTTACCACCTAACTGGATGCCGCGTGGACAACATGCATGATACCCAGCAGAGAGTTCAATAAACATCTGGAAACTTGTACATCAGTATATAAATGAAAACCAATGCCGCATGTTAACATGGTAGCCAGTTGGTGTCACCAGGTGAATAACCATAGGTGTACGGGACTATAACCCAACGGTTACGATAATATCTTAAGAAAAAAAAAATTCTTTTTTTTTTTACATAGCAATGGAGTTGTGACAAGTGGTATCAGAGCCAAGTTACAAAAACTATTGCCTTTGGTAATTGAAACTGTCAAACAGATTGTGTACATACAACTTATTTCATCTCTATTGAGTAATTAAAGAAACAGATATTGTGTTGACCTTTCCACTGTTACTTGTCGTATGTTAAGCACAGGAAACAGAGGACTGACAATATGAGGAGAACAGACAATGCATCACGTAGGTTCGTGGCGCGTCAGGGACCTGCAATGGGTCCTGGAAATAGTCCTAAATTATGGGTACAACTGGGAGAGGAGGCGCACAATACCAACCTGGCAATTTTGGAAACAGTACAAGAGCTAAAAAAATGAAATGGCCCGATTACAGGAAGATAATGCAAGGTTAACTATGGAACAGGAGAGGATTATAAAAAGCCTATCCGACAGATAGAATCAGCAGCCACCAAATCCCAGTGTTGAGCAACAAAGAATGTCAGAAGAACAGAATCACCACATAGAACGCGAAGATTCAGAAGGAAGGGAGGAGGAACGCTCTGATAATGCTTCCAAACAGTAGACATCAAAAAGGCAATGGATAGAGTTGCAAGGGGAGTTCTGTAAAATCAAACCACCACACTTTGATGGAGAATAGGAGGAAGCAGCTGAGGCTTGGTTGATTAATATGAACAAATACTTCCGGCTATATGAATACGAGAACAACCTTAAGGCACGGTTGGCCATTTTCCAATTACAGGGAAAGACCACCTTGTGGTGGGAAGAGGTTAAAATGGTAAGAGGAGTAAGCGAACAAAATATCACTTGGGAGAAATTTTAAAGATAATTTAAGGAAAGGTACCTGACTAAGTGCTTCTATGATTAGAAGGCAAGGGAATTTCATGACTTGCGTTTGGGGCAGCAAACTATGGATGAATTTATTACTCGTTTTACTTCCTTGCTCTCTTATGTGCATTATATTCGGGAAAAAAAAGCTAAAGTACAGAGGTTTGTCAACAGTTTACCCTTGAGTATGAGGGAAGGAATCGAATTTAACAACCCAAAGACGATGGACGAGGCTATACGCAAAGCCCGAATCTGCTACCAGAAGAGCAAGTTGAAGGGAGAAATCCTGGGTAAGAGATGGGTTGATAAGAAAAGCAGCAGACTGGCTGGAAGTACTAAAGGCAATCGCGGTGGTGGTAACAAACGATTTTCCAAGGGGCAACTCAGCAGAAACTCATAGAAGAATTCGCTCCGATTAAAGCCCCCCATTGAGTCCAGAACCAATGAACCACTCGGAAAAATAGACGAAGAAGGGAAAGCAAGGCCTCCAGTGCAATGTTGGGGCTGTGGTGGACCCCATTATGTGAAAAACTGTCCCCAACGAAAAGGATCCAAACAGGTTTCCCAGATCTACGGATCCTCTACAGTTGGCGATGTAGGACGGAGTCTGCCAAAGATTAATGCCACCTTGGAAGATTGCCAGGCGGAGTACCAGCCGACCATGGTGGAATTTGAGGGTAAACTCTTAGACCTTGCTATAACTGTTTTAATTGACCCTGGTGCATCATTAAGTTATATTAGTCCTAGAATTGTGGAGCACTGTAAGTTGCAACCTGTTAAGTTTAAGGACCCTTGGCTAGTTCAGTTGGCAACAGGAGCAAAAAGACGGGTAATGGCTAAGGTCAAAAACTGCCCTTTAAAAATAGCAGGACAGTCAATTACAGCATATTTAAATGTGCTTCCCCTTGGCTCGTACAATATATTGATTGGTATGGACTGGTTAGAAAAACACTGGTCCATAATTAATTGTAAAACCAAGACTATCAGTTATAAGGATGAGCTTGGAATAAAACAAGAGATGCAGGGAATCAAGCGGCCAGTGCAAATTCGGCCCATAACCACCTCACAATTAGCCAAATGCATTAGGAAAGGATGTCAGATTTATGCCATCCAAGTGGGCTATGCCAACTTGAAAGATAAAACAGCCACAATGGAGAATATTCTTGTGATAAAAGAATTTGCCGATGTGTTTCCGGAAGAGATTCCCGGGCTACCACCCAATAGAGACATAGACTTTACCATCGATTTGGTGCTAGGAGCAGCCCTAGTCCCCCGAGCACCCTACAGAATGAGCATACCAGAATTGATGGAGTTGAAAATGCAATTATAGGAGCTGTTGGACAAAAATTACATTCGCCCCAGTGTGTCCCCTTGGGGAGCCCCGGTATTGTTCGTTAAGAAAAAGGACGGGACCCTCCGCATGTGTATGGACTACCGTCAATTAAACAAGTTGACAATCAAAAACAAGTACCCTCTACCCTGTATTGATGAACTGTTCGACCAGGTGAAGGGAGCAACAATTTTCTCAAAGATTGATTTGTGATCAGGGTATCACCAAATCCAGATTAAAGAGGAAGACATAGCTAAGACAGCTTTTAGAACTCGGTATGGCCACTATGAGTTTGTGGTGTTACCCTTCGGGTTGACCAACGCCCCCGCCACCTTTATGTGTCTGATGAACAGTGTATTTCATCGGTATTTGGATAAATTTGTGCTGATCTTTATTGACGATATATTGATTTACTCTCGGACTATGGAGGAGCATCAAGAGCACCTCAGGTTAGTATTGCAAACCCTCCGAGAACACCAATTATACGCTAAGTTTAGTAAATGTGAATTCTTTAAAGAGCAGATACAATATTTGGGGCATATCATCACTAAAGAAGGGATCGCAGTGGATCCTGAAAAGATAAGGACCATAATGGAATGGCTGGTACCCAAAGATGTGGCAAACATCCGGTCTTTCATGGGACTAGCAAGCTATTACAGACGGTTTGTCAAAGGATTTTCAAAAGTAGCCTATCCAATCACATCCTTACAGAAAAAGGGAAGAAACTTTAGGTGGACCCCTGAATGTCAAAAGAGTTTCGAACAACTCAAATACTTGCTCACCATGGCACCCATTCTAAGCATAGCCGATCCTAGTAAAGATTATGTGGTGTGTACTGACGCAAGTAGGGAAGGGGTAGGAGGTGTGTTAATTCAGGAAGGGAAAGTGATAGTATACGAATCAAGAAAGTTAAAAGAGCATGAGCAAAAATATTCTACTTACGATCTAGAATTGGTAGATGTGATTCACGCCCTAAAAATGTGGCGACATTACCTTATGGGAAGAAAATTTCTGCTATTGATAGATCACCATAGTCTGACCAACTATTTTAGCCAGCCCACTCTATATGTAAAGCAAGCATGGTGGGTGGATTTCCTAAGTGGTTTTGATTTTGAGATCAAGCATTTAAAAGGGAAGGAGAACTGGGTGGTGGACGCTTTGAGTCGGAAATTGCAATGCCTATACGAAATTTCTTGCAGTGAGGGGAAAAGCCCATTCGGGGAAATGATTAAAAAAGTAGCCGAGCAAGATGCTATTTATCAGCAAATTCAGTAACCGACCAGCACAGAAAAATAGCCGGATTATGCTTTGGATGCTGTTGGAATGTTGTATTACAAAGGAAGGCTGTATGTGCCCAATCAAAACAATATTAAAAATATGATATTGGATGAGTATCATAGGAGTCATTACGCTAGACACCTAGGATATCAAAAGATGATCACTACACTTCGGAAAGAATATTATTGGCTGGGTATGAAGAAAGATGTGGCTGGTTATTTGGCACTATGTCTAGAATGTCAGCAAATTAAAGTAGAATACCAACATCTTGTGGGATTATTACAACTATTACCCATCTCGGAATGGAAGTGGGAAACCATCTCTATGGATTTTATAACAAGTTTGCCTATGTCAAAGAAAAATAACGATTCCATCATGGTGGTGGTGGATAAGCTTAGTAAGTCAGCACATTTTATACTGGTGCAATCTATCTACAGAGCTGTGCAGATCACCCATGTTTTCATGCAAAATATATTTAAGTTTCATGGGTTACCAAAGACAATAATTTCAGACCGTGATGTGAAATTTACATCGGTCTTTTGGAAAACATTGTTTGAGGAATTGGGGACTCAGCTGAACTTTAGCACAACTTATCACCCTCAAACTGACGGGCAAACCGAACGGGTGAACCAAGTGGTGGAAGATATGTTAAGGGCATATGTGATGCAGTAACCAACCGAGTGGGAGGATTATCTACACTTGGTTGAGTTTGCTTACAATAATGGCTACCACACATCATTGCTAATGAGCCCTTTTGAAGTATTGTATGGGTGGAAGTGCTACAACCCCCTCGAGCTGGAGTGGACTGGAAGACAAATTGATGTTAGGTCCTGAAATGATTAAGGAGATGGAGGAATAGGTTAAAGAGGTACGTGCTAATCTGGAGGCAGCTCAAGATAGGCAAAAGAACTTTGTTGACCGAAAAAGGAGGTTTAAGGAGTATCAAGTCGGTAATCATGTATATGTGAGAATTTGAGCAAAAAAGAGCACATTGCAATGGAGCGGGTGCGCTAAGTTGGCACCTCGATACTATGGACCATTCCAGATCTTAGCAAGAATTGGGCCGGTAGCTTAGCAGCTCGCTGTGCCAAGTCACATACGAGTCCACAATGTCTTTCATGTCTCCGTGTTTAAAAAATATGTTTATGACCCTAAACATCTGATTAAATGGCAGGATATTTAGGTGAGAATCATCTCTGATAGATCAGTCTAAATGTTTTCCTTAAAAAGAAAATTGACTTAGGATGTTGTATGTTACAGGCAAGTCAAACCGCTGAGCATCCTCAACCAGAGAGAAGTAATGTTGTAGAAGCGGGATATTACCCAAGTTAAAGTGCAGTGGCAACACTTTGGGCGGGATGAGGCCACTTGGGAGGATGAATAACTCATGAAACAGGCTTACCCAGGGTTGTTTATAACTGAAGGACATCGGGACGATGTCTAATTTCAGGAGGGGGGAGATGTCATATCCCCAGATTATTGTAAATATTTTATTTACCTTAGTTAAAAAAAAGAAACAAACTAAAGGATGATGATTATTACCTGTTGAATAAATTAATATATATATATATATATATATATATATATATATATATCTTTTCTTTTTTCTTTTTTTTTATTTATTTATTATTTTTTTTTTTTTATTATATATATATATATTCAGTAAATGAAAATGAGAAATGATTTCCTAGTAACAGGGATATCATGTAACTTCTAAGGAGAGAAGTTAATATATTAAAAAAAAAAACAGTTGCAAAACCCTAACCGCCCTTTCCCCTAACCGTGGAATGGTTTCCAGGAAAAAGGGGGGAAGAGGAAAAGAGGATTGTGCTGTAGAGGATAGGCAGTAGGAAAGGGAAGGGGCTTACCACGTCTAGTGATGATCAGTTGGTAAGGGTGCAGAGTGGCAACTCCTAGGACTCCCTTATTTAATTTTATCAACCCGGTAGTTCGTAACAAACTTGGAAGCGACGGTGCTGTATGCACAAGTACTAGCTCTTGCCGCAGCTGTCACTTGGTCAGCTGGCACAAATCTGCCAGGGGCTTAAGCCAACTTCTATGAGCTCTTAGAAGAAGCTTTTCAACTGATGGATGAAAGCTAACTCAAAGGAAGCTAATCTACTTGCGGAAAGAAACTGAAAGCCAAAAAGTAACGCAAACCCTAGCAAACCCTAATTCTACCAGCTAGTCCTACTGATGCAAAGGAGAGAATGCAAACTACCGGAAGGGATGTCATTACTTCTATGAAGGTAAAATACATGTGTCTAGACTACTTCTACCTGAAGAAAACATCTTTTTTTTATTTTTGAATAAGTTATTAGAATTATCATGCATGTGCTTTTAACTGGCTTTTTATTGTGCAGGGGTGGATCAAGGAGGAGAAATGCTTGGAAAAGGTTGGGAAGGTTCAAAGAGGGTCTAAGGAGTCCCTAACACCCTTCCGGAGAGTTTCACAAAGTTTGGTTATCAAGAAACCTCATTTGTGAGCTTCTACAGGAAGTCTGCAGGGGTTCTACAGGATGTTCAGAGATTTCTACAGGATGTTCAGAAATTTCTACAGGATGTTTAAAAAGTGGATTTTAGAGGATGGGTGAGTGAGGGAAGATGCATGAATGGATAGGGAGGTAGGCTAGGGGCCTGGATGACCCAGGGACTGGTGGATGGAGTGGTGAGAAGGTGTAGAAGGTTGACTTGGCTTAAAGAAGGCTGAGACAATGATGGAGCAAGAAGGTAGGGTTACGTGGGAAAAACGACAGGTGTGAGACGAGGAACCTAGCTAGGAGATGGAACGGCTGGCTCTGATGAAGCTTAGGCGGATGAGAGAGTGGTAGAGATGCCCTGCATGGCGTACATTTAACCGAATCAACAAAGTCTTGAAAATAATCAAAGTCCTAGCTAATCTAATCAAATTGTCAATAAAACGAATGAACGGCAGCTTTATTTGGAAAGAAAACCATGTACATCAATCATGCAAAGAAGAATTTCAGAGATCTAAACCCATAACTAACTTCTGCAAAGGAAAACAGTACACTAAGGATTGCATGGTCAAGCAAACTAGTGTTTTTGTTGGGGCAGCACTGTTTCTTCAATTCCAGCCCCTGATCCAATAAGGAAGAGGTGAAACCAAAAGTGTTTGTTGACCCTTTTTTGGAGCCTTTTTCCTGTTATTATCCTACCAAATAAATCTGAACATGAAAAGCTACTTTAACCATCAAAAGCAATCTAAATAACAAATCAAGATTTAAATCTAAATAGCATATTTTATTCTAAGAATGCAGCAAAAACACATAAAGATAAACAAAGGAGGTACTGGGCACTTGAGATGGGCCCAACCCCAAGAGCTACAGCCTCCTAAGAGAGATTTAGAGCTGGTGCAAAGCTGGATTCATCTTTATTGAGCAAGAAAAGAAGAGTTACATCAAAAACTGTCCACAAGGGAAAGCTTGAAAATGTGCTGAAATGCAAAGCTAATCTACTGACTAAAATCGAACTACAGACTAGCTAACTTCTGCCTACAAAGTGACTAACTACTGGCTAATCCAAATGAGGCCCTAAGCCCTCTTATTTATACAAATGGAGGACCCCAACAGTCATCCTAAACTTTAGGGACTCGGCTGCCCAAAACTTGCAGTTAACAGCAGTCCTACTTGACTTGCTTGACTGCCCTTTTGATAATCAATTTGGTGGCCCTTGAACTCCGAGCTGATGGTGGAGAATTTGAGGTAAGGGCCCATAAATGAAGGGAACACCTTCCTAAAAATCCTCTCCACGAATTTGGCTGCCAAGTGCTCATTTAAACCTTTGATTTTGTCTCCAAATTGACCAAAAATGTTACACAAAGCACACATTAGACTTGTTGGCATAATGACTAACTCAATTCACTCTATTAGCATAAATATAATAAAAAACATGCAATAAACTAATGAGAATGGTGGATTAAGTTGAATTAGGAGGTTGAATGAGCCCATATAATTATCCATTTTTGGGGTTCATCATCATCCCCCTACTGAAAGTGTTGCTCATCCTCTGAGCAACCAATCTATCTCCTCATCTTTGATGGCCTTGGTGACCTCCCTGTCATGCCAAGCCTCTAAAGTGATGTCCTTTTCTCGGTCATGAAACCATGCTTTTCTCTTTGCTTCTTCCCACTGCCTGTGCTCCTTTTCCTAGAGAATTCTCAGCTTCCTGTAGAACTGTCTCAACTTCCTGTAGAGCGGCCTTTGTGTCCAACATTTTCATTCTTTCTCTCCAGGTGGATGTCTACGGCCTTCCCCGTTCATAGGTGATGGATGCATTTGAGGGAGGCCTCTCCTTTTGTGTAGCTGGGGTGTCTACCATTGTAATTGGCTCCTTTGACTAAGGCTAGGGTCTGCCAGTCTTAATCCTCACACTCCTTCTTGCCTTAAAATACAGGGGAGGCTCCCTCTTTCGCTTTTCCTTCTGCTTGGGATATGTGCTTAGGGTGGCCAGCATAGCTGCTGCCTCCCTAGCTAAAATTTTCGGTTATTTTTCCCTCTGTTGCTCTGTCTTCAGACTTCCAGTAGAAAGTCCTGTAGTGGCCATTTTATGGCTTCATGTAGAAACAGTCTGCTGGCTTCCTGTAGAACCAATTTTCCCCAATTTGGCTTGCTTGGCTGGGGGTGTCTTCTTCTTCAATTTTGCTGTGGTTTCCTCTTCCCACTGCTTATGCTCTTCTTCTTTTGTGCCTCCTTCTAACAATCCCAAAAGCAAAGGGGGACTTAACTTGAGGCCTAGCTAGCTGGCCTGGAGATTTTGCATAGACATTTTGTAGGGAGGCACTCGTGCCAAGGCCTCCCTCATTCTAGTTGGAGTGTGGCATTCCCTGATTTTGAGGCTGTGGGACAATGTGTTCCACCTACAGGTGCAAGCATGAACACAATTGTCCCCCAATAGTCGCTCCATATCCTCGAAGTGTGCTATGACCTGAGCCTGTCGATCCATGTACTCTAACAGGGCCTGAGAGTTGGTTGCTAGGTGCTGGTGCTCTTCTTCCATTGGTTGATGCTGGTTCCAAGACCTTGAGACCCGACTCTCTAGTGGTGAATGCTACATGCACTGGCTTCGTTTGATGTGAGCTGCTGGTGTCTCCATGGTATGTGCTCCAGCCGGATCAGCTGCTACAGGATTCTTGTAGGACATCCTGTAGTCATTTCTCCTCCTGGGGTGCATGCTGAAACAAACAAAGTTGCGTTCACAGATGAAGGGTCCTGAGGGTGCCTTGATAGGTAAGGTGTGCGGGCCTCTGCATGCTTTATTTTTCACTTGAAAAAAAAAATTCTATCTGAGAAAATAGGGTTCTGGTATGACGGTGCAGGTATATTCAACCAGATGGTGGCAATGGTGGTGAAAGGAGATGAAACAAGTGGAGGATGGGAGAAAAGAATGCCTCCTCAATAGACTTCAAGCTTCAAATCCCTCTCCAGAATCGAATCTGGCCTGCCCAAAGGCTCTACAGGATGTTTCTGGTAGAAATACAGAACTTCATGTAGAAAGTCCTGTAGCTTCCTGTAGAAGGTTGAACCATGACCAGATTGTGTCCGAACCCTGAAAAAATGAGTGTTCATGGAGGGAGTGGATGTGAGGATGCCTGGTAACTTGGTAGGGGCCCTTGTCCTTGTGTTGGGAGGCCTCCTTTCTGCATTGTGTTCCTGCAACCGAGAAATTCCATGTAACACAGGAAAGTGTTGTTTTTGACTCACGGCAGACTTGTCTCGAATTCCCCTACTCCAGACAGTTTAATTCATCACCTTTCGAAATATCATGCATGGGAATGGCGTTTTCGAGCCTACCTTTCTTCAAGCTCCAAAATTGATGAAGAAAAACTTGGGCTCTTCTGCTTTAGAATGATATAATGTACTTCTTGTAGAAGAAACCCCCCGTTTCCTGTGGAATGCCCTTGCGCGTCTGAGTGAGCCCGATACACTGGAGAATTTCGAACCAGGCCGCAAAGCTCAGTGGAGGATGATAGGTTAGCCAATTGTGGGAGTAGAGGACGCATACTTTAGCTAAGAATGTTGCAAGTGCGAATTAATAAGCAGGTAGTGAGAGTCAGCCGAGCATTTTTAATTGTGGCGTGATTTGTGGTGAGGTGGCAGAAACATGTGCTGGCCCATGCAGACTGTTGGTCCCATGATGTGCTTAACTGTTTGTTCTCTACCTGCAATCTCATCCATCAATCACGCTGAAGTTTAACTGGTCATCACTACCTGTTTTTTGATTTCCTCCTGAGATGGCTGAGCGCACGTGTCTCATTCACCCGCCGAGCACTATTGAACTAGATGAGGGTGGCCAATTAGCTGGCCACCGATTTTTTTAATCCTAACCATCTCATTGCTCATGCCGTTTCCGAATTATATTCATGCAATCAGAGGAATGAGTTTTAGTCACGTACTTGAAGTCAAATGGTTGCTGTGAGGTGCTTTTTGCTACTGCATGCATTTGTTTCGGTGGTTGCATGATGGCTTGGCTGCTAATTCATGGCTTCTTCCTTGTGCAGGTATCCTCTGGTCGGATCCACACTGCAGGAGTTGGCTTCCACGTTTAGATCTGCACCCTCAAGTTGCTGCTGTCGAATTTTTCACAAGATCGAAACTTGTTTTCGCCATTGCTCCCGAACGATAGATCAGATCGATCTGAAACTTGCTAAGCATGTTCCTATCATTATTATGCACCTCCCATAGCAAAATGCGATCAATGGATGCACAGATTTCAAGAAAAATGGAAAATGGCTAAAGATTTTAGAGATCCATTTCTCAAAATCCGTGCATCAGAATCGGTTGAAACTGCTTGGGTAGGCTACTATCACCCATGTGCATCTCCCCATGAAACAGGTTTTGAAACGGATGCATGGATATGGAGAAAATGCAAAAATGGATGAAGGTGATGGAGGCTGATTTCTTGGAAACCGTGCACCGGAATTGGCTGAAATTGCTCAGGCACATTGCCATCATCCTTATACAATTTCCCGTAAAACTGTTTTTCAAATGGATGCATGGTTTTCAAGTTAGGACAAAAACAAATTCTGTTCTATGTATTTTTTCTTCAAAGCATTCTGCAAGTTTTTGCATGGTAAAGAAAAACTGAGCTTGGGCTATGATGCAGGCATGGAGATGATGGAGGAGGAGTTTGAAGGTTGCAGGAGGACTTCTGAACCCTTTAGGAAGCTATCATGTTTGCCAAAATACCTTTTTCAAATCCATTTCTAGCTTCCTGTAGAAATCCTGTAATTTTTACAGGAACTTCTTGTAGAACACACAGTTTTGAGGAAAGAAGCACAATGAGATGGAAAAAATGTTGGAGAAGGGTGGGGGATGGAAACATGGATACTTGCAGGCCTCATGGACAGATTCTTGGCCTTCAGGTCCTCTTCAGAGATCAATTTTGGCTCGTTTGTAAGCTTCCTGTAGAAGACACAGAACTTCCTGTAGAAGGCACAGAACTCCCTTTGTCTTTATTTTGAGCGATCCTCCCAACCTGCAATGTCCTTCTTGCAACCTGCAATTAGAAATTAGGTTTATTTTTTCTTTTTCTTTTTTCTTTCTTTTTCTCAATTTTTTTTGAAAAACAACTAGGGCGCCTCATGGAGGTTTTCACCCTAATTTCCTGCCTTGGGTGCCTCCAAGGGAGGTTTTCACCCAGAGATCTTATTCTCTTTTCTCTTTTTTCCCAACCCATTGACTGCCTCATGGAGGTTTTCAATCAATGAGCCAATCTAAGGCGCCTCCGAGGAGGTTTTCACCTTAGATTTTTCCTCTTATTTCCATTTTTTCATTTTTTCTCTTTTTTCTACCCTACCCTACTTGAAAAACAAAATTCTTTTCAAGTATAAGAATGCTTCCAATGGAGCCATGTACACATCGAGATTAGAGACGAAATGATGTGGCGGCTTGAGACGCATGCGTTGACAGCTATCCGGATTTCAGAGACCAAATGATTTAACTTTGAAGGGATCAAACATAGCTAAGGAAGAGAGTACTGCTGCAACTTAGTGACTGTCTGAAACCATATTTCAATATAGCTCTGATATCCTTGGTCATTTTGCTGATCTGGATCATTCTTCATATCTTCTTCTATCATGACCTTCTCATCTTCCTCTTTTTGCTGATTTTTCTTTTGAGTACATGGAGGATTTGATGGTAACCATGAGGGAGCTTTCTCGATCTCTGATTCTGATCTCTTCTCTTCGTCAAGTGTAGCCCATGGTTCTTTGATCCCTTCTCTTGAATCTTCTTTTGTTGGATGTGATCCTTCAGTGTTATCAATATAATCTCGTTTCTCCAATACTCTTCCTGCGCTATTGTGAATATCTTGGAGCTCAAGAGGAGTTGTTTGGACATGTTGTGCCTCAGCATTGTAATGGAGTTGAGCTACTCCAATGTGTGGATTTGGAAATGGTGGTACGGGTAGTTGAGTGGGGGTGTATATTTGAGATGGATGTGGATGGGGTTGTGGTTGGGCAAGTGGTGGAGGCAAAGGAGCGGGATGAGATTTGTACTAGGGCCTCCACCCTTGATGAGGTGCATTCCACTGAGGTTGTGGCTGAGCATAGGAGTGAAATGAATGAGCAACTGGTTGGGCATAACATGGATCTGTGAAGGAACAAGGAGGAGGTGTGAACCAGGAAGGATGAGCAGGGGGACCCCAAGAGGGCATGAAAGTGGCTTGATAGAGGTCATAATAGGTCTCGGATGTCCCTTGCAGTTCCTGCTGGTAAGATCTAGGTCCATGTGGCCTCCTTTGGTTCATATAATAGAGTGGTTCAGTGGTTCCTTTGGATCTCTGATATGCAGCTTTAAGTCCAGGAAAGGAAGGGCACTGATTTGTAGGATGGTATTCTTCACAGACAAAACATACTTCTATGGAGTACAATGGACATTCGTTCCTAGGATGCTTTCTAGTGCACCTAGGACAAAAGATGGCCAAAGCCCTCTTGGCTTCCTCTTGCTTCCTTTGGATCTGCAAGGTATCCAGTTGCATGGCAAGAAACTGTCTCATCTTGCTCTTGAAATCTTCCATCTGATTTGCAAATTCGTTTTTGGATAAGGTACTGCTCCCAACATTTCTGCTTATAGCCATTGCTCCAGAGAAATGTTTTCTTCTTCTTCTTCCCTTGAGGTTCTTCAAATATGTCTTGTTGTCAACCTAAGGGTTCCTTAATCACAACCATTGAAGAAGAGAGAAGGTTGGCTGTGTGAAGCAGTGGGCAAGGATAATTTTAGGGGCGAATGTTCGCCCTTTGGCGAAATTAAGGGGTTTTAAATTTTTAGTGGGCGAATATTTTGTATCACAGTACATTTTTACAAATCACCTCAAATAGCCCACCTTATTTTAAGGGAGAGGGTAAAAAAGGTAAATTTAGCCCTTGAAATTAGGACTTACAACCTTCCATTCGCCCATTTTCAAGAATAGGTTTTATTTAAGTGAATCCATTCGCCCATTTTCAAGAATAGGTTTTATTTAAGTGAATCCTATGGGCCAAATACCATATTTATAAAAGAGGTATGGTAAATTAATAAAAATATAAATAAATGAGAGGTATGGTAAATAAATAAAACATTTTTTATATTTACTCCATAAGTCACCTTATATACATGTAAGAGTGTAAATAAATAAAAATATAAGTAGAGTGGAGGTATGGTAAATAAATAAAACGTCTTTTTATACTTACTCAAAAGGTGTGATAAATAAATAAAAATATAAATAAACTAGACGTATTGTAAATAAATAAAACCTCTTTTTATATTTCGTCCATAACCCTTACGGAAAAGCATGTTAATGTGTCTCATTATATGGCAAAAACAAAAAAGTACTCAAATAAAAAAAGATAAAAAAAATAATATAAAAATATCAATTAAATGAGTTGATTTTCATACTTGTTAATTATAAAAAATAAATGCTAAATTTGTAACAAAGCTAACTCACAATCAATTTTGGTAAAAACTATAGTGAACTTATTTAATGGGTTTAGAAAATATAAATAATGTTATAAAAAGTAAATACTAAATTTGCAAATAAGTCAACTGATAGTAAATATTGGTAAAAGCTATGGTTAATCACTCACAAAATATAAATAACTTGATGTAAAGTTAAATGAAATGCTAAAACTCTTTAAATATATATATATATATATATATATATATAGAAGTAGAATTTTTAAACAAATAATTTTATATATTGTATCTTGAATAATATAAAATACGTTATTATAATCATAATTAAAAATTTTATTATAAAAAATATAAAATATATTTTAAAAAATTTCAAAAAATAATTTTAACATTTTGTTATATGTTATTTTCAAATTTCCATTAAAAAAAAATGATTTTATAAACTTGAAAGGGTAGTTTCTTGGGTCGCGGTTTTATATATACGAAAATATGATCATTTTTACTAGTATTTTAATAATAATTAAAAAATATGCTTACTTTTTATTTTTAAATTTGTTTAGCAATCTTTGGAATGTTTACAACACATCTCTTAAAGAAATTGGAATCAAAAAACATAAATCAATAGAGAAATGGGGGATCGCGGTTTTGTCACTACTTAAAAATTTATGTAAAATATTAATGATACCTTTTAAAGAAAATGAATAAATTAGATAAAAATTATATATTAAATTTTAGAAAAAATATGACATTAAATTGAATTTAAATTGACATGTTTTGTCTTCTTTTACCACCACCTAGTTTTTGATGATTTTGTAAATTTAAGAGTAAACATTCCAACTCCATTTATTTTTATAAAACTTCCTTGCCACAAAAAGGGAAAAAGTGATACACATTAACATGCTTTTAGGCTCAAGAAAGAGGTTTTATTTAAGTGAATCCTATGGGCCAAATACCATATTTGTAAAAGAGGTATGGTAAATTAATAAAAATATAAATAAATGAGAGGTATGGTAAACAAATAAAACATTTTTTTATATTTACTCCATAAGTCACCTTATATTTACGAACACTCAAAAAATGGGTTATATTTAGGTTAAACCTATGGCCAAAATACTATGGGACAAATACCATGGACTAGATTGTTATTAATACCATGCAAAAAACCATTATTAACCCTAATATTAGAATTAATAAAAATAAAAATGGCACATGGTATTGACCCATGGTATTCACCAAAATGGCACATGGTATTGACCCATGGTATTCACGTGGAATGTAGCCTATTTAAATGGGGGAATTAAACTAGCATGTAGCCTATGCTAAGATTCACTAGGACTTTACAAAGTTTTATTATTTAGTGAAAGACTCACCAAGATCTTACAAGATTTTATAATTGAGAAAAATATTCGCCATGCCTGGTGAGAGATTCGCCAAAAAATTATATATACATATTATATTATTGATAAAATCGCCTTCCATTTTTCCGATATACCATGGAGATTCGCCCATTTATTATATTTATAAATTTAGGGGGGGTTCTTAAAATTTTCCCTGGCAGTGGGGGTGTTGTGCAATCATTTTTCTGAATTATCTTTACTCCTACAAGGCACGAAAGGAAATCTTTTTGGTTTCTTTTTTTATGCTTGTACCTGCAAAAACTAAAATAGATTGAAATGCAACTAACTATCTTGTTGAAATGAAAATGCGGAATTGAAATGAAAGCAGGAAAGGACTAATCTATTTTGCTCAAATGAAATTGCAGGAATGAAATGCTAGGCTACACTTGCGGAATTGAAATGCTAATCTATGCTTGCAGAAATGAAATTGCGAAATTGAAATGCTAATATATGAAAGCAGGAAATGCTAATTTACTTTTGCAGAAATGAAATTGCATAATGGAAATGAAATAAACTACTTAGCAGAAGGTAGTAGTAGAAAATAGAAGAATAGCAGCAATCACCAATACTCTGACGCTTCCCCGGCAATGGCACCAAAAAGATGGCGGGCCCCAGTATTGTAGCAATAATGCTGCAACTCCTAGTACTCCCTTCTTTAATTTTATCAACCCGGTAGTTCGTAACAAACTTGGAAGCGACGGTGCTGTATGCACAAGTACTAGCTCTTGCCGCAGCTGTCACTTGGTCAGCTGGCACAAGTCTGCCAGGGGCTTAAGCCAACTTCTATGAGATCTTAGAAGAAGCTTTTCAACTGATGGATGAAAGCTAACTCAAAGGAAGCTAATCTACTTGCGGAAAGAAACTGAAAGCCAAAAAGTAATGCAAACCCTAGCAAACCCTAATTCTACCAGCTAGTCCTACTGATGCAAAGGAGAGAATGCAAACTACTGGAAGGGATGCCATTACTTCTATGAAGGTAAATAACATGTGTCTAGACTACCTGTACCTGAAGAAAACATCTTTTTGTATTTTTGAATAAGTTATTAGAATTATCATGCATGTGCTTTTAACTGGCTTTTTACTGTGCAGGGGTGGATCAAGGAGGAGAAATACTTGGAAAAGGTTGGGAAGGTTCAGAGAGGGTCTAAGGAGTCCCTAACACCCTTCCGGAGAGTTTCACAAAGTTTGGCTATCAAGAAACCTCATTTGTGAGCTTCTACAGGAAGTCTACAGGGGTTCTACAGGATGTTCAGAGATTTCTACAGGATGTTCAGAAATTTCTACAGGATATTTAAAAAGTGGATTTTAGAGGATGGGTGAGTGAGGGAAGATGCATGAATGGATAGGGAGGTAGGATAGGGGCCTGGAGTGACCTAGGGACTGGTGGATGGAGTGGTGAGAGGGTGTAGAAGGCTGACTTGGCTTAAAGAAGGCTGAGACAATGATGGAGCAAGAAGGTAGGGTTACATGGGCAAAAGGACAGGTGTGAGATGAGGAACCTAGCTAGGAGATGGAATGGCTGGCTCTGATGAAGCTTAGGCGGATGAGAGAGTGATAGAGATGCCCTGCACGGTGTACATTTAACCGAATCAACAAAGTCTTGCAAATAATCAAAGTCCTAGCTAATCTAATCTAATTGTCAATAAAACGAATGAACAGCAGTTTTATTTGGAAAGAAAACCATGTACATCAATCATGCAAAGAATCATTTCAGAGATCTGAACCCATAACTAACTTCTGCAAAGGAAAACAGTACACTAAGGATTGCATGGTCAAGCAAACTAGTGTTTTTGTTGGGGCATCACTGTTTC
This sequence comes from Pinus tabuliformis, assembly GCA_031772625.1. Lineage (NCBI taxonomy): Eukaryota > Viridiplantae > Streptophyta > Pinopsida > Pinales > Pinaceae > Pinus > Pinus tabuliformis. Next base: position 592,356,128 of record CM062818.1, read on the forward strand.
TTCAATTCCAGCCCCTGATCCAATAAGGAAGAGGTGAAACCAAAAGTGTTTGTTGACCCTTTTCTGGAGCCTTTTTCCTGTTATTATCCTACCAACTAAATCTGAACATGAAAAGCTACTTTAAGCATCAAAAGCAATCTAAATACAAAGCAAGATTTAAATCTAAATAGCAGATTTTATTCTAAGAATGCAGCAAAAACACATAAAGATAAACAAAGGAGGTACTGGGCACTTGAGATGGGCCCAACCCCAAGAGCTACAACCTCCTAAGAGAGATTTAGATCTGGTGCAAAGCTAGATTCATCTTTATTGAGCAAGAAAAGAAGAGTTACATCAAAAACTGTCCACAAGGGAAAGCTTAAAAATGTGCTGAAATGCAAAGCTAATCTACTAACTAAAATCGAACTACAGACTAGCTAACTTCTGCCTACAAATTGACTAACTACTGGCTAACCCAAATGAGACCCTAAGCCCTCTTATTTATACGAATTTAGGACCCCAACAGTCCTCCTAAACTTTAGGGACTCGGCTGCCCAAAACTTGCAGTTAACAACAGTCCTACTTGACTTGCTTGGTTGCCCTTGTGATAATCGATTTGGTGGCCCTTGAACTCCGAGATGATGGCGAAGAATTCGAGGTAAGGGCCCATAAATGAAGGGAACACCTTCCTAAAAATCCTCTCCATGAATTTGGCTGCCAAGTGCTCATTTAAACCTTTGATTTTGTCTCCAAATTGACCAAAAAGGCTACACAAAGCACACATTAGACTTGTTGGCATAATGACTAACCCAATTCACTCTATTAACATAAATATAATAAAAAAATTGCAATAAACTAATGAGAATGGTGGATTAAGTCGAATTAGAAGGATGAATGAGCCCATATAATTATCCATTTTTGGGGCTCATCACAAAGCGCGTGCAACTAGCAAAGACTGTAGTCTTTGAGTAAGCTAGGGATGAGATTGGTCGAAAGACAATCTCATGGTTAGGTGGTTGACTAGCTACAGTGAGCAGAGGTGACCCTATCTCGGAAAAGAAAGGAAAGTGCACATACAGGAAGCGACACAGGTATGAGACTCTGGCTTGAAACTAGAAAATGTTTAATTTCTGTGGGTTGCAGTTCTTTTTAGAATTTATGTAAGTATATTCAGAAAAAAAGGAAAATGGTGAGGTTAGGTAGTTCTCTTTATAAACTGTTTTCCAGGTCACAGAAGTAGTAAGATGCCAAGAAGAGGGTGGAACTTAGTTAGAGAACCCTACATCTAACCGTCTCTGTTAGAGAATTTTTCCTTAGGCTGGAAACTAAAACTTGTATTGTAGCACGGGCATAACAGTATTTGGTAGTGGTTGCCTGCGTGAATTTATTGAGAGGTACCATACCAAATGTATTAATCAATTTTCATACAACAGCGGATGAAAGAAAAAATTATTAGGAAGACACGGAAAATTAGACTAATTTCTCTCGGGAACATTAATAAAGTGAACAGATCTGGTTAAATTCCAGAGATATTCTTAGTTGGCTTGTAACGTTTGGACTGAGCTTTTCCTAAAAAGAAATATAAGTAGGAAATGCAGTCATTTGCCTTACTGCGAGCATGCAACAACCATGAAATATCACTAATCAATTGCAGAGATTAATGCAAGTCTGTAGGGTGCCACAAGAATGCTTCCCCTGTATTAGGGTAGGGCCAGTCACAACATGGGCGCGGCAGGAGGTCCGCTCCACAAGTAATCTCTAAACGGTGAAAGAACCCAAAAGAAAAACTGGGTAATGAGCATGGATGGGTAAATAGGTTGGGTAGGGTCGCTACCCTTCAGCGTTAAACACTTCCACAATTAAACAAAGACAAGGACCTAGTAGCATGCAAAAGCTAGTGGGAAGAAATTTAAGACTGTAGTTGGGAAGCAGGGCTCAAACCCTCTCAAAACGAAAAGATGCATGCATGTGGAACAAACCAACTCAAAGTCGAATGCATAAAAAACCATAGAATTGTACATTTCTTTGCAATCTAAACCAAAATGCTTGACATCTTTAAACGCTGGCAAGACCATGAATTTATAGAAAAGAAACTACATCCCCTGTACAGACCAGCTGCGGTGCAGCAATTCCTTTAAACAAAAATATAACAAGGAGACCCTCTATCTATTAAATCAACAGTTCTTCATAATATTTACAGTCCAGTAGATAAGAGTATAGACGTGCCGAAGCAAAATGTGCATAGTTTGCATTAAAGATTATACAACCATAATGTCCGAGCAGTGGAAACTGTAGTCGGATGCCCAACTCTAGAAATTAAAATTACATAAGTCATTTCAATGGAAAACCTGGAGCCTTGAGGGGACACAAACACCCTTTGCTCCATTATTTATCAAAATATGGAAGAAACTAGAAGGGCCACCCTCTGAGACAATCAGACAAGGCCACGGCCGAAAGGCTTTTCCATACCTGGACCTCTGGACATGCTGAAGGAGGGTTTCCCTTAGTCGAGTCTAGGCCACTGTATGAGGGATAGGCCCCCAGCCTGCATGAGAGAAACCCATGCAAAACAAAGTTAGATAACTGTGGAAGGAATGCGAGCTGTTGTAAAATTTCAAAGGAAATTTCCCTCGCTCTTTGTCAAAAGAAACTTACCGCTAAAGGAAATTCCAACCAACGTAAGATAGCTCTCGTCTCGGTGCTGTGGAATGCCCTCCAATATCAACCAACCTGCAGTTTGTATGAACCAGGTGCAAAAACAAGAATTCCTTCAGTAAAACGAAGGAGCGCATAGTCAAAAGAAAACAGAACAAGCATGACTCTATTTCATGTGATTACCTGAGGGTTTGGTGACAAATCCGCCAGCATTCGAGCAAGGTCTGTAGGTCTGGCTCTCTGGAGCTGAATGCATGGGCGGAACCAGAGCAGGCCCGCACAGAAAGTTGCCTAACCAAATGAACTTCGCCACCCAAAGCAACCGATAGATTAGGTTGAAAGCCCGTGAAAGGCTGCCACCGTTGGATGGCAAGGGAAGATCTCCACCATAGATGAGGCGAGGTAAACCCCACAAAACGAGAGATTGGACAGCCTGTCGGCCTCGTACAGAACGGAGCTGGGTAGAAATTAATTACACGTGGAAGCGGATAAGGAAGCCATGTGATGGCGAGGGGAGAAAGGGAAGTTACCTCCTGACTGGATGCCGCATGGACAACATGCGCGATACCCAGCAGAGATTTCAATAAAAATCTGAAAACTCGTACATCAGCATATAAATGAAAACCAATGCCGCATGTTAACATGGTAACCAGTTGGTGTCACCAGGTGAATAACCATAGGTGTACGGGACTATAACCCAACGGTTACGATAATATCTTAAGAAAAAAAAAATCTTTTTTTTTTACATAGCAATGGAGTTGTGACAACATACAATAAAATGATAATGAAATCTACGTGAAATGTGGAATCATTCCAAAATGTTATTGAAAATTTTGATTATTTTCTATCACTTATTGAATTTAGGCTTCTGTGATCCATATCAAGTTGAGAGAAGATTCTTTGGCGAAAATCACAATAGAATTCTTTTGTTGACGCGTTTCGAACCAACAAGTGTGGTTCATCGTTAGGGAAAATTCATTTTCTATCACGTTATTTTATTTATAAGGATTATTTTATTTGGTTTTTAATAAAGTAAATGCTCTTAAAAAAAAATCATTTTCAAATGAAAATCTTTATTACATTATGATTATATTAATTTAAGGAGCTTTTAATGATTATTTTATTTTGTTTTTAATAAAGTAATTGATTTCAAAAAAAATTCTTATTTTCAAATGAAAATCTTTAGTACATTAAGATTATTATATTAATTTAAGGTGTTTTTGGTAGGTTGGATTTTGTCTTATTTTGTTAAACATTTTGATTTCGTCAAATTATATAAAAAATAAAAATCAAATAAAATTTAAAAACTCTCCACCCTAATATAAGAGATGTAATTTTTTACATTTTGACTAAATGAAATTACATAAAAACAAAATAAAATTAAAATTTAATAAATAAAATAACTAATGATTATAATTATTAATGAAACATTTTGACTTTATATAATTACATAAAAAACATTAATAATAATAAATAGCTAATTTATCCTTATAAAACATTGATAAAACATTTTGACTCATGGTCTTCACAACCTGTAATTTTTTTCTATGGTATTCTTCTCTAATCTAGCCTACAAAATAAAAAATAAATTTATTTAATTAAAAAAAAAAAAAAAGCTAAGTTTATTTAATTAAATATTTTGACTCACACTTTTCACAACCCAATCCATGGTTTTTTTCCATGGTAGTCTTTGGTCATGTAGCCTATTTAAAGGCATGAAATTCTAATGAATTTTCCACACATAAAAATAACCAATTGTCAATTTGGGAACACATCGCCTATCAAATACTGACATTAGGATGTCATGTGTAAAGTGATCTATACAAGTTACAAAAGAATATATAACTTGAGAGAAAGTAAATATGTAATAATAATAGCAATAATATATTTTTTCTTAATAAGCATGGGTGCATGTACCTAAAAATGATAGCTAAAAGTAATATTGTGCACACCTTGTAATGTAGGTAGCCAACAAAGCTTGAATTTCTATAAGGGAGATCCATAAACACTAATGGGACCAATTTTATGAACTAGTAAAGTATTAAATATCCCCAGTGGGCTAACTTCCTTCTAAAAACAAATTAAACTCCAAATACAATGAAAAAATAATGGAATAGCTTAGACTATCAAATATTCAGAAATCATAAATAGAATGATGTGCATGGCCTTCCAAATTCAACAAGTTGTTCACCTTTTAAGTGAGATTTCCCATAGCTAATTAGTGAAATATTCATATAACTATTGAAAAAAGTTCATAAAAAGGTCATTGATTCTTTTTTGCTTTTTTGATTTGTTATAGAAATGATAGTTAGACAAGTTCAATGCTAAGGACTTTATGGTAGTTAAACCTATGTTAACTTGAGAGGCTACAAATATGTGATTTTAAGTCATTCAAGAAGGGCATTTAGGTATTTATTTTAAATCATTAGTCAATAAACAAAATCATTTTCCATCATCCTTTCCTTCCTACATGTAATGGATTCTCTTACAAGATTCATCTTCATTTTCAATTTCTAGATAGTTAATAGTGAAGGCTTGGGGGATTAACAAAGTTAAACAAATAGATACATGGAAACAAATTTCCTATCAAATTTGCACTTTATATAAAATTCATGGTACCATTGATGACATTGATGACAATGCAATGCAAGGATCTTTGACATGATTTTGCTATGCTATTGAGTTAACAAATGTTTAAAATCATGTACAAGCAATATAAAAAATTTGAAGAGTTTTGAAGTGGGAATATGAGAGATTCATTCTTAGTGTTTTCAAGGGTGGTGACTATTGGACGCTCATATGTTTTCATTGTGGGATAAGGTGGTGACATGGGAATAAAATCCCATAAAATAATATGGGTCTCATTTAAATAAGTGGTTTCTAGCTTCCAATTGAATTATACGAATGATTGATGAAAATGGCTAATACAACAACAATATTTCATTTCCTTATATTCCAATAGTCTTTGGGAGGTTAGAAACACCAATTGAAGTTGATTTAGGCAATGAGTGTGTATTTCATGATCCTTGACATCACATCCTCTTATCATATTTCCACTCACATTAACTGCTAATAGAAGACCTAATTGATTTTCATGTTTCATTCCTCCACTTTAAAATATGCTAGTTTATTAAAATCTTCTTATGTGGATAGGCATATCTATTTTAGAATAAGACCTTCAAAATTTGAGTTTTCTGAATTAAAAAAATAAAAGTGAATGGGTGAGATTAAATAAAGGGAATATATTCTTTAGTGAAACTCAAACCTTAATATTTGTAGTTAATCAATTTTTTCTTCATTATTTTATTTCAACAATAACACATATACTCTTCATAACCAAGTATCAACACTCCCTTTCCAATTTCCAATTTTAATTTTACCTATATTCATTTTCTTTTTTAATTTTTTAAATATAATTTATCATATCAATATAATATTAATTACATTTATTAATAATATTTTCTAGCTATTCCAAAAAATTAACATAAATAATTCTGTTATAAACAAATATGTTATAGCCAAAACTTTAAACTCAAATAGAAAAAAAGACAACGAATAGTTCCTACCACATAAGGAATCAAACATATATGAAGTATGGTATGAACCTCTTACCTGTATACATGTTTTTAAACAAAAGATGGAAAAATCAAAATCAAATCTCCAACTACCCACATAAGGCAGAGAGTGATATGTCAGATTAAATTACAATACATTTACTGCAGAAAATTAAATTATAGTACATTTACTACATAGCAAAAAAAAAATCAGAGCAAGGGCAAATAAGTTTCTTAAGCACCACAGGCACTGGGCAAATAAGTTTCTTAAAACACCATAGGAACTACTTGAAGAGAGTTGAATTGAGCAATTTTTTCAGTTAAACTCGCTTGACTTTAATCTAAAAGACCATCATTAACAGAATCAAGTGCAAAATTGATATTTTAACATATCTTAACTACCAATATTTATAAGAGAAACAGCTTACATATAGATAGCCCATAATCATTGAACGAAAGCAATTTTGTGAAAAAATCTTACAGCAAGAAATCACTAAGAAAATGATGAAACCCCTCTAGAAAACTAATTCAGAACACTGAACTGTCTCTACAGCTTGTAAACCAAGGTCCACACTGTCCCTCCAAATATGTAGAATATGCCTCAGACAATGTGAGAAGATATCTTGGTGGTGAGAAATACCTCCACATATACCTCCAATAGTGATTTATACACCAAAATATGCAGAATATCCTCCGAACAGGTGATATGAAAAAAATAAACTAGAACTTCCCCAAAGAACCATAGCTCTCATATCCATGATTTGTACCTTCATCTAGTCAAGCTAGATGAACAAGGTAGTCCTCAGGCAAAGAGAGACAAGGTAAATGGCCTTCAAGACAACGCTCATGCCAATGGATTCACATTCTTATAATTGAATTACTGAGAAAAGGATGCCTCTGAAAATGCATAATGAAACATTCATTTTCAGGTGATAACAACTAGGCTTTGTATGGGGACTGTACACTCTCATAGGGTGCAAGAAAACTCCAGAATCTCTAATGGTCCTACAAAGGAAAAAGGATAGAATAGGTGACATGATGGGTCCAATCATTCACATTTCCTATCACCCCAAGTACAAAATCCAATTCAAATTTATTACCAAAATACATAAGAAACCTCATATCTAGCTTCTCATTCTCAAGAGCCTCTGAAGATAAGGCACAAGCTAGGATGCCACAAGGAATGTAGCATAAATGAAACCTAATGCTTGCAAACATGAAGCTTATTCCTAATACCTAATTTAATGGCAGGAAGATATAATGCCAAGTATAAGCAAAGAGCCAATGCGGCTATACAATCAACTCATAAATCATAAGAAATTTCCCCTTGTGTTTGGTAACAAACCAAAATAAGGAAACCTTGAGTTCCCCCAATGTTTACGTTTTAACTTTTGGAAATTTGTTGATGAAGAATAAGGATTGTTGAAGATAGGTTTATATGGCATTTCTCACATCAAAACCTTTGTCAATCTGGACACAAGTTTTGGGGTGCAATTACCTAAATTAATGTTTGGACCCTTTTTAGTTTATTGTTATCTCCGTGATGCCCATAATAATAGCAAGTGTTACCAGTACCACTGTAAGGCAGACCTTAAGCACCATGGAGACACATCATAATATCCTACCTCAAAATGGATGGAACCATGAATAGGGAGGTTGCCTATAGTAGTATGTCTTACCAGTACAGGGCAAGCAGACACCATGGAGACTGCTTGTTCATGGTTCCAAACTTCCACCCATTTCCAAGCAAGAAATCATTATGAGAGTGCATGTTGGATAATGGTTTGCCCCACTACATTGGCATAACCCGTGATTGAGATTTTGTTACACAAATATCATCACCCTATCATTTTATGATAAATCCATCTAGCACCCTATTCTTTCCCACAACTCCTGTTCTTTTGCCCTGGATTGCATTATTGACTAGAATTCACACAGACCAAGAATGGGCTATGGCAAGTACGAAAGCTCTACATGATCTTGTTACGATGGTCAGGTGATTTATCAGTCATGAAGGTATTGAACAGTGGGCTTAACAGAGTATTTCAAAGAACTGCTAGGTGTGAACAGTAGAGGATCCAAATACTGAATTTAGGTAAACCATCCCTGATGACTGATCAGAGTCTAGTTTCACATGATTAATTGGGTCTGATCTACAAACATCATTAAAGTTGCAAAGAATACCTATGAATGTCTACTTGGTGTTAGAAAACAAGGAAGAAATGCAGGCATCTGTTGACGGTCAATGAGCTACTTCCAAGTTCCAGTCCAGGATTGCATAATTTTCTGGTCCAAAAATAATAATATCGAACAAAACAAGTTGGTGACCAACTCTCCAGTATATCAGGAAGGCCAAAATGCTGAGCCTTCCACTTAATTTATTTTTAAGGAAAACATAAAATAAGTTGAGTTGTAACCAAAGCTAACAATTGCTTTTTGAGAAGATTGTGATAGGACATTGAATGATACTCTAACCTGCTCCAATGTTGGGTTGGGATCAAATGTGTAATATTTGCTTGCTTCTTTGGCATTGTAATTTATCTCTGAATGGAATGCGTTTTATGTGTTTTTACGGCTAGATAGATGAAGAATCTTCGGACATTTAAAGGCTCAGAAATTATGATTTTTTTCACTTCATTAACATTTTTCAAAATTTGACAAAAACAGAGGTTTGAAATTTCACTTCCGTGAATGAGTTTTATGTTTTTCACAGCTAGATCGATGAAAATTCTTAAGACACTGAAGGCTCAGAAATTATTATTCTTTTTGCACTCCATTAACCCTTTCCAGAATTGACAAAACAGATGTTTGGAATTTTATTTCATTGGATGTGTCTCATGTCATAAACTATAATGTTGTCCATAATTGGACAAAATAGGGGTTTGAAACTTTATTTCACTAAAAGCATCTTACGTTTTCTTTACAGCTGGATCAATTAAAATCGTCTGACAGAAACGGCTCAGAAAATATGACTTTTTCCAAATTGGGTAAAATAACAAATTACAACATTTCACTTCATTCAATGTTTGTCTCTGGAGATTCGGCTCTTCATGTAAGTCCATTGCAAAATTATACAGCATCCAATATCAAGTCATGCTCAACACACCATTGTTTTAGCAGAGGATGCTAGCAGGTTCACCGAAGAGTACCTGGGTTTGGAGCTGCAGAGCGGAATTGCAGAGCGGCGCCGAGTCGAATTGGAGAGAAGCCGGCGGGTGACCATTTTCTCAATTCAAATTGGAATTGGAAATAAAATTTCCATGGCTGCAATTCCAGCTCGTCCCCGATCTGTCAGGGGATGTCAGGGCTCCAGCTGCGATCGGTGATTTTGTCAGGGAATGTCAGGATAAAATCAGAAATGCCAGGGGAGGGTGGCGGAGCTAGGCGAGGGTGGCCGGAGCCAGACGATTTTCCGGCCGATGACGGAAAACGGGCCATTCCTCCGCCTAGGTAGACTACTCCGTTGGTTTTTGGGTAATTTTTAACGACTTGTCTAATAATTATGTTTTTCTTCCCTGGAAAGTTATAGAAATTATGGCCATGGAAGAATTTTTTGTAAATCTAAGTAAAAACTGTCAAATTTTATGATTTTAGGTGCCTTATTGATGGTGTTGAATCCATTTTCACCATCAAAAATATGATTCAAAGATTGCTCCTACAAGATTTTTTGAATTTTTTTTTCCAAATTCCAACCACTTTTGACTATCCAGGCAATTCCTCTGTCTCCATAGATGACTCTATTCCTAATGACTAAAAATAAATAACTTACCATAAGGAATTAATTGAACGAGGTTATATATACCCATGGTTCCATTTTAGCAAAATGGACATACACAACCACTCAATTAATGCCCTATAATATAGGGAATATTTATTGCCATTCTTAACACCCATAAATATTAGTTTTATATGTTTGAAAGTGTGTTGGCACTAAATATATATATAATCCAACTTTATCACATGCAAATTTAAAACAAGCAGTGATGTTATGGAGTGTGGTGTGTTTGATTTAAATAGTCTTTTTCAAAGAAAACAACAATGTACCATAATTATAAAATAAGAATCATTATTATAATTTTTTTAATCACTATAATAAGAATAATATATTAAATGTTAATATTATGTTTTTAAAATGGATTTGATGTATGGTTAGGATACTCAAATTTAAATTTAAATTTTCAAATATAAAATAAGTAATTGTGTATTTTTATTTTTTTAAAGGTGGCGGCTACTAAGATCAAACTTTGGTCTATCGGACCTAAAGAAACAAATTTTTTAGTTTGATTTAAGATTTTATTCCTATACTCAAAAAGCTTGGAGATAAGCCTCCCGAGCTCACTGTAATTTTGACATCGTAAAAGGCTAGGAAGGTTAGTATTGCAACAAAGATTTTGAAACTGAGATCTAATGTGGTTGTAAGCGGGGCACTCTAAGAGGAAGTGATTTTCATCCTGGATGACAAAATATTATTTAAAATAAAGATAATTTAAAACTTAAAATCAAAAAATATTATTTTAAAATGAAGATAATTTTTTTATTTTCATGATATAATATAATAATAAAAAAAAATTAAAGCTCAAAATCTTAACCTTAGACATAGAGTTGGTGGAAAGATTTCAAAATATTGCCGAAATTTCTATAACTTTCAAAGAAAAAAAGCATAATCGTTAGAATATGGCGAAAGAATGTAAAATAACCAAATTAATATGTGAAGATTTTAGAGTTATAACTCCCCCATACAAACTCCCTATTAAATGTTTATCATAGTTTTTAGATATATGACATCTATGGCCACCCTAAACAATGACTTTTTTAAAATGAAAAAAAATGCATATAAATTTCGTTGGAATATTAGAACCTATAATATTGTTGTAATGCTAACAACATTTATACTGTGGTAAATTAAAATAAATATAATAATAAATATTATATTTATAAATGTCAATTATTATTAATTAAATTTATTTGACATATGATTAATTAAAATAATTTTGGGATTCTGGAGTCGTGAGGATGAGTCTTGTTCTATACTAGAAACGTGGACAAGACAAAAATGAACACTGTGGAATATCCGAATCCAGAATCTCAAGAACCACACCACAGAAATCTACAAACCATTAAAATAATTTTATTAATTAAAAAGGTTTATAGATATATATATCTATATATATAGATATAAATATAATAATAAAATTCATCCCAAATAAAAATAAAAATAAATTTATTTGGTATATTTTATCTTTATTTATTAATAACAAAAAATTATTTATTAGTTAATTATATATAATTTATTAATAATGAAAAATATTTAATGGTTAATCATAAATAATTTGTTTCAAGATTTAATTAAATAATTTTATTTTATATTAAGAGATAAAGTATATATGTGTGTGTATAATGTTTCTTTTATTATTTTAAAAAATATTTTAATACCGATTTTCAATTATATATACCATTTTTAAATAATATATATAGCTCCACGGTTTAGCTTAATTGGTGGAATCCCTAAAGGATAAAACATCTTTTCTAGTGAGAGGTTACTAGTTTAGTTCTATTGAGAAGAGTTTTCTGTGAAAATCAGTTCATAATTGATTTGTCGATGCACTTTGATCGAACAACTGTGGTTCATTGTCAGGACAAATTGAACTTTCGATCCAAGACAAATTGAACTTGTCCTGACGATGAACCACACTTGTTGGTTCAAAATGGGTCGACAAATGAATTATGATGTGATTTTCACCGAAAACTCTTCTCAATAAACTTGATATGTATCACAAAAGCCTAAATTCAATAGTTTAGTTCTCTCAAAACCCTAGGGGTCATGCTTTGTGGTTGAGCCTGCAAGAAGTGATCCCTTTAGGTCAATTTGCCCCGTAAAAATATTCTATGGAAGTAGCGGTCACCGATCTCCAAGTTTTGTAAACTATATATATATATATATATATGAAGAGAAGAAATCGTTAAAAAATATTTTAATTTTAATCATAAATAAAATATTTCAATGTTCAAATACTTCCAACTTTTTTGGCTAGAAAAACATGTATAATTTCTTCAATTCTTAAAGCATAGTTGATATATATCATTTAAATGATCTATATAGAAATAGGTATTTCTTATTCTATTGATAATTTCTTTCTAATTAAGGGTATTTTAATTATGGACAATATGAAACACAAATAAAATATTGCGATGCATATGTTGAGTAAAATATGTTAGATGTCAATTATGCATGCATTATATAAAAATTAAAAATTAAAAATCTTTTTGGATAAAACATTTTCTTGGAGTGTTGCTAAAAAGGAATGAGATGTGTAATTTTTTCTATGTTTACTATGAAGTTCACTTATATATAAGAGACCCTCATAGATCTATCTTTATTACAAATTTATCAAGCGTCCAAAAAAGATCAAACTTTTAGAGATTTAAACATGTTTTAAAATGCTAAACATGAAAAAATATTTGCACCTCAAATAATTTGATCTCCCCTTACACTTGATAAATAGAAAGTTAAAATAAATATATGCTAGTTATTATTTTTCAATCTTTCAACTTTATAAAAATTACAATTTTGACTTACATTATGTATGAATATTAATCCATACATTCAAGCCATAAATATAGTATTATTCTAATTATTTTTATAGCAATAATGTAGATATATTTATGTATAGCCCGTACATTCAAACCACAAATACGTTGTTATTCACATCAATAATGTAGATATATATTTATTTTACTAACTTTGTTATATTGACGTTATCCCTAACTTAATAAAAAAAATATTACATTAGATTTCTTATCTCATAATTGACATTGATATACCAAATTTGACTTGGCATAAAGCCCAAAATTGATGTCTTTGTAATTGTTTATAACATGGGTATATATACATTACTAATGTCAATATTTCAATGTTAACTTGAGCAATGAAAAATAAAATATTGATACCCTATCATTGAGCTTCCTCATCTTCTTTTGCATTTCTTCAATGCATAGTAAAATTTCCTGCTAGGTTTTTGAGTAGTTGACCAACACATTTTCTATTATTGTTTTTAGCTACTGATATAGGTCAATAGTCTACATATAATTCATTTTCCAGGTTTTGGTGTTTCTAGAACCCAACTTCCTACCTTTTTCTTGTCTTGAGCATCTAATATCAATCATATTTCTATGCTTGCCTCTCTTTCCGCATTTTGAATTTCTCTTCTCACATCAAGGGGGTGGATTACACAAATATTGCTATAGAACATTCAACTATTTATTGTGCCCTTGAACTTGAAGGGTGCTTAGAACTCCTCACATGGTGACCCTCCAAATCTATAGTAAGTGGCATAGTGACACGAAATATGGAAGAGCTAGGGAGACTAAAACCTAACAAGACTGAGATAGTATCACTATAGGGAGAAACACAATAGAACCACAATGACACCTAGAGAATATTTCAAGCCAAGAGAGAGAACTAAGAACAACCTTGAACTCCAAGACAAAGGGAGAAGGTGGTGAGAAATTCTGCCAAAAATGGAGTAAAACCCACACCTTCCCTTTTGAAATCAAACTAAAAGGCAAATCCTACCAGAGGTCCCACACCTTGTGGAAAATGGTTAATGAAAGATGATACAACAACAAACCTAAGCATTGTAACAAAGGCTTAAAGTGGCAATAATAGGGCCACATGCTAGAAAACGAGTAAACCTTTAGAAAAATAAAGTTACTAGTTATAGAATTGAAATAATAATGTGCACCACGTGCTCCCCTATGAGTTGAACCTAAGTGTAGAGTAAGGGAATTATTTGACCAATTTTCCATGTCAATGATATTGTTGGTCACCAAAAATTGAGATTTTAACCAAATACCACAAGGGAACACAAACCTTTTTAATGAACACTAGAAAGAACAAACTGCCATGAGACCAAACACTGTAACACAAGCTCCCAAAGCCAAAAATATTCCCCCAGCCAGGAAGAGATTTGTTTTCAAAGAATTTAAAATTCTTTAGGTACATAAAACCTAGGAAAAGTGAATGCTCAAAGATAAAATGTGTGTAAATACAAATAGTTTCCTAACCAAAATCCTTTGGATAATGTCATCTATCCATACTCACACCCTTTTCCTTACCATGAAAGATATGCTATGTCACTTCCTTGAATAATGACGATTCATGACAAGAGAGGTCATCAAACACATCATCAAGACAAAACATAGTGCAAAAAGAAACCTTACTACATGTGCATGAACCATCTTCATATACAATTTCCATGTAGGTTGATCATAGATCCCCACCTCCATCAACTATTACCTCACTTAATCATTGCGTGTACCCCCATTTATGAGCACCAACACTAAGAGTTAAATAACACATTTGTTAAATAGTTGATTTAGTATTGAATAAATATCCATAGTATATAAAATTTTGAAATGTGTTAGTATGTTTTGAAATGGTTCATCAACTAATAATTTTATGTCAAATTTTTGTTTTCCATTTGTTTTAACATTTTGTATATATGATTCTTATTTGGTTTTATGTCTAGTTCAATCCAATAATATATACGTAAGGTATGGATCTTTTGATATGATTTTTTTATTTTTTAACTAATAAGTTATGAATTTAACATATATTAATTTTATATTGAAATAAAATTATCAAAAAGTATTAAATTGAAAATTAATTCTCCCATATCTGGGTGTTTTCTTGATGGTGGAGCCTTTTTAGAATGGGCAGGACAAAATTCATTCCTAAAATGATCAAGACCTCCAACTGGCGGTCATGTGCTACAACCTCTCCCTAGGTGATAGATGCATGAGTTATTACAACTTGTCTAACTCATTCCTTCAACATATGCTTTGTGATCTACCTCACAAGTACTCTAATGTTCCAGTTAATGCTAATGTCCCTACTCATGTCCCATCCTTGTGGTATCCACCTACATTCTTTTATGTAAATATTAGCAGATGATAGGCATAATCATTCCTTTTCTCTCCTTGTCATTGTCGCCAAATATCACTGCACAGGGTTCATCGATTCTCAGTCTATCATCATGGACAGAGAGAAAGAAAAAGCAATATGAGGTGGAGGGGAGGCGGCAGAAGTCACGGGCGTCCACCTTGCATTCCCTTGATTGACGATGACATGGAGTTATTCGACTTAGATGTTCATGTCCATATCCATTGTAGGGTGGCTTCCCTGGAGGTTGAGGAATGAAGAAGATTGGGTGATGGACAATAGGTTGTTTGAAACTTGTTGGCGCGACATCTCTAGACTATGGAGTTAGCTAGAGAAGGTGTTGAAAGGAGGATGGAAAAAATAAATTCTCAACTCAGTAGAACTCATCTCTCGTTATGCAATATTTCCAGATCCATTGATATAATTAACTTCCTACCGATCCCTGTATCCTTGGTGTGCTCCAATTCCTAGGAATGTTTTGAGGATAGAAATTCTTCCCACCAACCTCACTCCCCTCCTCTCCCTGATCTCCCAACAGGAAAATTGCAATACAAAGGTCTTCTTGTCAAAGGTTCTCCAAACCATAAACCTAAATAAAAGGTGTGCAACCTCAAGTAGCCCCCCATCAACGCCACCCATATTGCCCCCCCATCAATGCCACCCATATTGCCATTAAAAATCCCTCTCAGCAAGAGATACGTTTTTATGGATGCCTCATTATTGAGGAAAAGGTGGATTTCTAGTCTCTAGGAAATGCAAGCATTGAAAATGGAGGAATCAATAAAGCACAACAAGCTCCATCTAGCTCCAAGGGAAAGCAATCAACTTGAATAGGTTTTCTATTTAGTTTCATTTGTTTTTGTTCCTCCTTAGCTCACTACATGGCTCTAGTTTTGATGGTCACTCGTGTAGGAATCTCGGCAGATTTGTAAGACCTCTATTCTCTTTGAGTGGTCATCTGATTTCCCCTTCACGGCTAGATGTTCCACATCTAGCTCTACTCATTTTGGTCTTGGCTCCAGACCTCACATTGACTCTATGATTGTATTCTATGTAACATATTTTTGCTAATATAAAGTTTCTTACTTGCTTACAAATTATTTTTATTAAAATGTTTATAATTTATTTTACTAGAATAAAATAGTGTAGAATAAATATTTTTAATATAACATTAATTATTTATATTTTTGTTGACGGTGCTGGACCCGCCAACATTTAGGGGATATCCTCAATATGAAGTCCCAACTAGACCACACATCGTTTGGTGTAGGAGTTCCATCCGATACGATGGAACAATTGCCATCATCTTAGAGATATGCCTTAGCTCTTGCTTGTTAGCACGTGAGAGTGGTTTGCTTAGTCTTCAAAAAGTGAGGTTCTTGTCCCTGGTGAGTGCTTAGTGCCACTTGTGTCAAAGTTCTTTCACTGCAGAGGGAGAGGGTGAAAGTCAGTCTCAAGTTGAAAGGGAATATTCCCAACTCTGCTAGAGACACACAATACAATAGGACATGCACAACTTCCAGTGAAGTAGTCCACATGTATGCGACAGTCAAAGGCACAAGGTGAATAGATACTACATACAACACCCAACGGAATAGTCCACATGAGTGCGATGGGAGTTATAAAAAGTTTACAAGAATTAACCTATCGAGTGTCTGGCGAGATAGCCCACACGGGCGAGATAGTGTTAGCAAGTGATACAACACATATCCAATTGAATATCTATTAAAACAACAGAAATAGTTCAACTGTCTTAATACATGTTAAAGAAACAGGCATTACAAGCATCCAAAAAATAGTCTTACAAATGAATACAATACATGTGTGAAAATGTGTTGGCCTATTAACAGGCTTCTGAATTAAGCTAAAGTTCTGAGACACATCAGTACACCATTACATCACTAATCCTGATAGCGGGGCGTTGGAGCCACTGCTCACTACTTAAATAAAATATTACAAACTCTTAAGGCTATGTGGGAGGAGCCGAGCTGAGAAGTATTTTTCATGTACAAATGGGGGGTATATATAGCCAAGGGTGAAACTGACCCTTGTGACTATTCGACTTCCCTCATGATTGTCTGATTTACATGACTCTTCATGTGGGTCTCTTAGACTTCCACATTACATTACATTGATTATAATAGTATGGTCCACAGTAGTGATGTGGTCGATATGACTCATAACATGACTCGACATGATAGTGCTGGTATGTTCATGTTGATGGTGGTGTCCATGTCGAGATGCAGCGCTTTTGAGAGATGTGTGTGCTCTTGGTGTATCGTAGTTTCGTGTTGGGTCCCTATAATACTAGTGATTACCCCATTAATATTGTAGTTGCACCCCTTATTAATATTGTTGTGTCCCTATTATCCCCATATTGTTATTACTGTGCCCCATAGAGTCCCTATATTGTTATTTTTGTGGCTTTATATTATTATTGTTAGGTCGGCTGGGTTATATTGTGACTCCTTAGACTCCTATATATAGAAAGGAGGTTTTGTCATTTGAATCATCCAAGAATTGTCCATTTATGTAATGTAAAGGAGGTTTCCCCCTCGAAGAGGCTGAATTTTAAGGTGTTGATCTATCTTTTCTATCTTTTCTTGAGCTGGTTTCATAACATTTGGTATCAGAGCTTTGGATTCTAGGGTTTCGCTGCACCAAACAGGTCATCATGGAATTTTCGCTATAACTTTTTTTCTGCGACATTTTAGAAGCTAAGAAAAACCCATTTGAGAAGAAATCGCACTGAATCTTAGGTCCGAATTCAGATCCTTTCGTGCTATATTTGCGGAGATATGAGCTGAGGAAGTTGGTCTTTTTGCAGACTCCTGAATTTCATTACAAAGAGGTGACCTGGGGAAAATCGTCATAACTTTCTCTCTAAGCATCAGATTGAAATTTCATAAGAAGGTACAGAAAGAGGATGGACTGTAGTTTCTCGTATACCTTTTTCAGAGCCAAAGGTAGAAACAGGGACACGTGGCACGTCGTACAAGTTCACTCTACTGAACTGGTCTATAATCAGGTCACTGTGGGAGATTTGACATAACTCTTCCTTGGAGAATCCAATTGGGATCAGACTGGTGGCATTGGAAAGAGGACACAGAGGGCTACTACAGGTCGCAATTTCAGAATTGGATGATCCAAAATTACAGAGATACATCAGAGGCAATATCAAGCTCCTACAAAGTGAAAAAAAAGGTGTGTAGATTCTTTTAAATTTCTGCTTAAGATTGGTTTGAAAATTTATTTTGAAGGAATTCAAAGGACATAGTAGAGCATTATTATTGGTAACGGATGCCCCGAGGAAAGAAAATGCAAACACCAAGTAAGCAACTTGAAATCCCTAGCATGACTCATGAAGAAGAGGAAGAAATGCTACATGATATATCAAAATTACAAGAACAAGTGCAACAAATGTCACGCTCACAAAAGCTAACAGAAGCTAAGATAAATGGCGTGGAATCTAAGATAAAGGGCATGGAAGCTAAGATGGATGATTTGAAGATAGATTTGAAGACAGATTTGAAGAGAGACATGGCAGATTTGAAGACAGACATGGAAGATTTGAAGACAGATTTGACAAATTTTCTACAATAAATACTTACTAATGGTGAAAAGGTTGTAAAGGAAACTCATGATGTGAACAAAAGAAATGTTAATCATGATTTCATAGACTCTAATGTGGGATCGAAGACCCACCATATTCCAAAAATTGATATGAGGAAGTTTGATGGCAAGGATCCCGCAACATGGATATTACAGATGGAGCAATTTTTCGATCTAAATAATGTGCAAAACACATAAAAGGTACGTATTGCAACTTTATAATTGGAACCAAATCAGTTTGTGTGCTATCAATGGCTTTGCTCTCATAAACAAATTATCACTTGGGCAATTTTTATGGAAGAATTGACAGCACATTATGAGGATACAAAAAGCAACACTTTTTTTAGCCAATTGATAAGTCTCAAACAAAAGGGTTCAATAATGGAGCACATTGAGGAGTTCCAAAAATTGAACATAAGGGTAAAAGATATTCCAGAGGAGCATAGGATTGATGTGTTCATAGGGTCTTTAAAGGATAATATCCAACATGATGTTCGCCTTTGGGAACCTGATTCATTAGAGAAGGCATTCAGGTTAGCAAGAAAAATGGAAAGCAAAATTATGACAAGCAGGAAGCATACCACTCACAACTATAAAGATGGAAGTGTTGTTGCCCCTAGTCTTCCACAACCTATAAGGTTGACACCACAACAATTGGAAGAAAAAAGAGTAAAAGGGCTTTGTTACAGTTGCAATGGAAAATACACTAAAGGTCATAAGTGTGCTCAGAAGAAATTATTCTACATAGATTGTGAAGCAGAAGAAGAAAAGGAGCAAGAAAGGTCAAAAGAAGAGGATATACTCCAAGAACAAACCCTAGATAAAGAAGAAATGAATCCGACCATATCTCGTAATGCATTGGCTGGAATTACCACTCCTCAAACCATCAAGATAGAAGGACAAATCAAGAAGAAAAAGGTAATAGTGTTGATTGATTCAGGAAGTACCCACAATTTTATTTATTGTAAGGTAGCAAAAGAATTGAATTGCTTCTTATATCCAGCACCAGAGTGTCAAGTGATGGTTGCAAATGGAGGAACAATAAATTGCTTTGGAAAGTGCCATAATTTCAAGCTATTGATGGGAGAATATGTATTGACTAGCCCAATGCTTTCCATTCCAATGGGAGGTGCTAATGTTGTACTAGGAGTCCAATGGCTACAATCCTTGGGTACAATAGCTTTTAATTTTCAAGAACTTTTCATGAAATTTTTTGTGGAAGGAAAGGAAGTTGAATTAAGGGGTATCGTAGGGAAACCAGGAAAGATAACGGTATCACAAAGCTTCTAAAAAAGGAACAAAGGGGTGTAATTGCACAATTATGTTTGCTAGATGTTTCCACATTGGAATCATCTATTTCTCCAGATCTCCAAAAAGTATTGAACAATCATTCCAAGGTATTTGAGACTCCCAAAGGTCTCCCACCTATTCGTGATCATGATCATGCTATTCACCTAATTCCAGGAAGTGTTCCTCCAAAAATCAGGCCGTACAGATATCCCTATTCCCAAAAGAGTGAAATTGAACGTATGGTTGTAGAAATGCTAGAGGCTGGTATAATTCAACCAAGTCAAAGTTCTTTCTTTGCTCCAGTAGTATTAGTGCACAAGAAGGATGGATCATGGCGCATGTGTCCGGATTATAGGGAGCTCAACAAGCTCACTATTAAAGATAAGTTTCTCATTCCTGTCATTGATGAATTACTGGATCAATTGCATGGATCAATTTACTTCACCAAGTTGGATCTTCATTCAGGATATCATCAAATCAGAATGAAGACTGAAGACATTCCGAAAACAGCATTTAGAACTCATGAGGGTCATTATGAATTTTTGGTCATGCTTTTTGGCCTTACCAATGCACCTTCAACATTTCAAGGTTTGATGAATTCCATTTTTCAAACCATTCCTTAGAAAATTTGTGTTAGTATTTTTTGATGATATACTAATCTACAGTAAGTCTTGGAAGGATCATGTTGAACATGTTGACGGGGTGCTACAACTATTGGAGGAGAAACAATTATATGCAAAAATATCCAAATGTTTCTTTGGAGTACAAGAGGTGGAATATCTGGGTCATATTGTATCTCATGAAGGAGTTAAGGTAGACCCTAGCAAAATTAAAGCCATTAAGGAATGGAAAATCCCCACATCCATAAGGCATCTATGAGGATTTCTTGGGTTGACAGGATATTATCGCAAGTTTGTTAAGAATTATGGGAGAATATCAGCACCTCTAACAACATTATTGAAGAAAGATGCATTTTCATGAACTCCAGAAGCAACAAAGGCCTTTGAACATCTTAAAGAGGCAATGTGCCAAGCACCGGTCTTAGCTACTCTAGACTTCATAAAAACCTTTATTGTGGAATGTGATGCTTTCAGAAATGGAATTGGTACTATTTTAATGCAAGATGAAAGACCCATTGCTTTTGAAAGTCGTCCAATCAAGGGAAAGTTCTTACACAAAGCTATTTATCAGAAGGAAATGTTGGCAATACTCCATGCACTTAAGAAATGGCGACCCTACCTAATGGGAAGACAATTCAAAGTAAAAACAGATCATGATAGCCTTAAATACTTTTTAGAACAAAGATTATCCTCTGAAGAGCAACAGAAGTGGGTCACGAAGATGTTGGGTTATGACTTTGAAATCATCTACAAAAAAGGGAAGCAAAATATGGTGGCAGATGCACTCTCAAGAAAGGATGAGGACGTGGAAGCATTATTGTGTGCCATTTCTATTATCCAACTAGATTGGATAAACAAAGCAAGGGAGGAATGGAAGAATGACGAAGAAGTGTGGGCACTCATTCGAAAGTTACAATAAGATTCTAGTACGTCTGATACATTTAGCTGGCAAAATGATTCTTTATGGTACAAAGATCGCTTATACCTCTGTAAGAATTCCCAACTAAAACAAAAGATTCTTATGGAATTGCATACTTCTCCCTTAGGAGGGCACTCAGGATTTTTAAAAACTTACCACAGGGTTAAGAAGGAATTTTTTTGGGATGGCCTTAAATCAGATATTCAAAAGTTTGTGGCGGAATGTTTGGTTTGCCAACAAAATAAAGTTGAAACAATTAAGACACCGGGTCTATTACAACCTTTATCCATTCCAAGCCAACGTTGGGAGGAGGTTTCAATGGATTTTATCACAGGTTTACCCAAGTCTGAGGGAAAGAGTGTCATCATGGTGGTAGTTGACAGACTTACCAAGTATGCACACTTTTGTGCATTATCACATCCATTTAAAGCCAATACAGTATCTACTGCATTTATGGAAACAATTCAAAAGCTACATGGAAACCCAAAGATTATTGTAAGTGACAGAGATCCCATTTTCACTGGAAATTTTTGGACAAAATTATTTTCTTGTCTTGGTACTCAGTTAGCTCATAGCTCATCTTATCATCCTCAATCTGATGGGCAAACTGAGATAGTAAACAAATGTTTGGAAGGATATCTTCGTTGCTTTGTATCTGATAAATAGACACAATGGGTCAAATGGTTGCCTCTAGATGAATGGTGGTATAACACTTCCTTCCATACAGCAACAAAAATGACCCCATTTATGGCACTTTATGGATATCATCCACCATCCATCACATCATATTTAAGAAAAAATTCTAAGGTTCAAGCAGTGAAACATCACATCGAACATCAACAACAAGTCCTCCAACTCTTAAAAGATAACATCGTGTTGGCACAGAATAGAATGAAACAACAGGCAGATCAACATCGCAGCAAAAGAAGTTTTGATGTAGGTGATTGGGTATTCCTACAACTACAACCATATAAGGAAATGTCCCTCAAGCAAGCTAAGAAGGATAATAAATTATCACCAAAGTATTATGGTCCATACAAGGTGTTTCAAAAGATTGGTACTATGGCATACAAATTGGAGCTTCCTGCAGCTTCTCGATTGCACCCAGTTTTCCATGTTTCATGTTTAAAGAAGGTTATGGGCGACAAGCTCCCAGTTTAAACAATATTGCCAGAACTTGACAAGGAAGGAAAAATTATATTGGAACCAGAAGCAGTCACAGAAACAAGAAATCGACAGCTATGAAATCGATCAATTTCGGAGTATCTTATCAAGTGGAAGAACTTATCCGTTGAAGATTCCACAGGGGAGGATGAAAATTTTATACAGAAGCATCCAGAACTACTCAAGCGTTGAGGACAACACTTTTTTGAAGGAGAGGGGCATGTTGGGTCCCTATAATACTAGTGATTACCCCATTAATATTGTAGTTTCACCCCTTATTAATATTGTTGTGCCCCTATTATCCCCATATTGTTATTACTGTGCCCCATAGAATCCCTCTATTGTCATTTTTGTGGCTTTATATTATTATTGGTAGGTCGGTTGGGTTATATTGTGACTCCTTAGACTCCTATATATAGAAAGGAGGTTTTGTCATTTGAATCATCCAAGAATTGTTCATTTATGTAATGTAAAGGAGGTTGCCCCCTCGAAGAGGTTGAATTTTAAGGCTTTGATCTATCTTTTCTATCTTTTCTTGAGCTGGTTTCATAACATTTCACCTCCACATGGCAAGGTGTACGAAGTCTTTGATAGTCTCAGTTCTCTCTTGATAGTTCATCATGTGCATGTGTCTCCTTCACTTGCTTGTTCGTACGCTTTGTGTGTCCGTTCATTTGTGAACGAGTCTCCTAGCATGCGCTCCTTGTGCATCCCGTTCGTCATCGTGCCATGTCTCATCCATGTACCTATATCTGCAATCACTCTTGACAAGACGACATCAAATCCAGAAACCTCCTAGTCTACCATGATGCACCATCTTTCATTTTCGGGTGCAGGAGAACTTGGAGAGAGGACAAGGCTCCAAAACTGTGCAAAGCACATTTCAAGCTAGGATGCGAGCTCCAGGCACTGTTAAGGAAAATTGCGCATAGGTCACTAGGAGGCTGAGATGGGCATTCCGGGTCAGCAGTGACCGTCTATGGGATCTGGCTCGGTTGAGGGAAGATCTGCGCAATTTTTTCTTTGAGACAGTGCAGGCAGCAAGGGGACACTGACAGTGAAAACTATGAAGATTCTCCGAGACGGCTAGCAGCACACTACGGGAGGCTACTAGCCAAAACTGCGTAGAGTTGGGAGGCTGGCCTATAGGACATCCTTGCACAGTTTCTGGGCTGAGAGGGATGCTGGGAAGATGGGACACAACCCATGAAAATTGTGAATATTTCAAGAGGAGTAGCAGGTCGACAGACAAGGTGACTGGCTGAAAAAAATGCACAATTTTTTAGGGCAACGTAGTGATAGGAAATGGGTGTTTGTCTAGCATGTCTGCGCAATTTCTTTAGTCAGCATAGGAGGGTCTTCTTGCTAGCTTCTGCGTAATTTTTTGCAGGAGTGAGGCTCGGTGTCACTACCCAGTCAAACACTCTGGTTGATCAGTTGGAGGCTTGATGGTTTTGCTTGTGGGCAACACAAATTTAGATTGCTCGCTGAGAAACTTCTGTGTTGTTCTAAGCGACAGTCAGTCGGGACGACTCAAGAATTATGCAGTATAGATTACTTGGGAGACAGCCTCAAGCTCTGTGCAATTCTTGGCAGCATTACATGATCAATGAGAGCTGAGACTATGCAGTGCAGCTCAGAGGAGGTCTGGTTGTTGGAGGGTGGTCTAGTCGACAACGTTTCAGCAAAATGACTAAGCGTGTGAATTAATGACTTCCTATATGCTTGACCTTGCTCAAACAGAACCTTCAACATCACTAGAACAAGGTTGCAAGCATGACATAGCAATCAACATGCCAAAGATGTCTGTTGGTCAAACAAGGGAAAAGGAAGCAAGACATGTAGAAGAAACACAAAAATTACTTTTCATGTTTGCACACATGCATGTTACTGAGGATAGGATGATATGACAATGAACAAATAGTCCTGCAAACTCAACTAAGAGGTGTACTTCGAAAGGTTTTCTTTACTTACCATACTTACCCTCAAGATGATCATGCATCCGACGAAGTTTTCATGCGGTCTTGATCTTTTCCATTACTTGGTTCCTTGGTCCTTCTCCTCAACTCCTTGGAAGCGATTTCAGCATGTCACCTTTTCCTATAGTTACTGAGAGGTATATCTGCACAATTTCAGTGGATAGTGACTACTGCCGGAATGAGGCCTTGGGAGTTCTGTCTACGTAGTTTCTACATGCAAGACAGATAGGGCAGCTTGGACAACATTGCACAGTTTTGAGGCACAAGACACGCTGCGAAATGGGGGTCCTAAGAGGACACCTCTACACAATTTATGAGTGCACTGCAACTGGACTTCTCTGGGCATTTATAGAGTCCAGTGTTGGCTGGGGTCTCTGCGGGTTGAAGGGTTTCAGCAAGCAAGGGAGATTGGTGTCTCTATGGGATGTGGGGTTTCAACAGGCAAGGAAGGTTGGTTTCTCTTCGCACTACAGGGTTTCAGTAGGAAAGGTAGGAAGCTTGATGGTTGCAGAAGCAAAGCGCATAGTTCTGGGAAGTTGGATGAGGCTAGGTTGGTCAGGAAAATGGCTAAGTGTGAGATCAATGAAACATATGTAAACATTGATAGGACTTGATTGTGATCACATACAGACACTCAGTGACACAACGTAGACCATCTAGAATACATAAGATACACTTTACATTATGCAACAACCTTCGTGACAAAAGTGCGTGAAGTGAGTGTGAAACATGTCTATGTGATGACAACCACTCATGCACACATTATTTCCCTTAAAGTGAAACAACATTCCCTTTACATGAAAAACAACAACCCCTATGCTAAAAAATGACACATGCTGCCTAAAGATGAGAACGTGAACAACTCTTAGGATTGAGGAGGGGAGCTTGAAATCATCAGCTTACTAATAAGTGACCAAGGATGATCGATTGCAGGATCCAAGGTAGGCTCTGAAATTTGCATGCAGGCCAAAATTTTGGAGGGTGGTTGTAGTCGGTACAACACTTGGCAACACACTGGTAGAACTCCAACTATCTGAATGGACATTGTTTCATGAAAAGAAATTCTAACCCTTCCGGAAGTATTGTTCGATTCTTCGATCATCGTGGTTTCCACACTAGCTTGATTGAAAGATGTAACACATGCCAAGCTCTTGATCAGTCGACACACATTCCAAGCCAAGTCAACTCAGTTGTTTCGATTAGGGATGGAGGGTATATTGGTGCACAAGTAATATTACTACCAGAGTTTAAGTTTCATCTCTTGTGTTTCTCCACTGCGAGTAGGCTTGGGCAGTACCCCGGCGGAGTCACGCAGGAACCCAAGCATCGCTCTGCTACTAGCGAGCCTAGTCAGTACCCCGACAGAGTTAATTGCATAACCTCCCTATGCAGGAACAACTTCTCTTCTTTCGCCTTATTCATTTTTCAATTTTTTTTCAAAAAATTGTGCGTAGGCACTTATTTATTTCAGAGACGAAAGAGGGATCCCGACTTATTGAGAGAAAAAGAGGTAGTTCCTTCAGAGAAGTATGTTATGTATACCTCTAACATACTTGTTTAGGTTTCCCCCCTCACCTTACTCTACTTGACTGAGTTGACAAGGTTTAACCCAAAACAACCGACTAGAGTAGGTGGTACTAGTTAGAGTGCAAGCATTGTGTTTTCATAAAGACCCACTCTGAACACAACGTATTTTCCATCAAGGCATCATCGACTGAAGACAACAAGTTTTTCATAAATAGAGAGGACAAAAGATAACCAGATGCTGACAATGTACAAGTCCTCTTAGATTTGACCAGCTTGTCTCGAGAGCCAAATATGGTTTCACGAGAGGCTAACCTATGGGTACAAATAAGCAAAGAAAGAAAAAATCAAAAAGTAGAATTAAAGCAAAAGAAAAACAAGTTAGAAAAGAAAGCAAGCAAGCAAACCAAACCAAGTAAGAAAGAAAGAAAACATTCAAACCAGAAAGCAAATCAAAGCAAGAAACAAATACTATTCCTACTCCTATGCTAAACAATGCATGGACCTACTTACATGAAGTCCGACGCATTGGCTGACCCATGTTGGTAAAGGTATGGTTCGCAAAAAGTGCAGTCAAGCGAACCAGCAAACATGAAATATATAACAATGAAGGCCAACACACTCTGAGTTTAAACGCATCCACATAAAAGAAAAGAGTGAAAGAACAAGACAAACACTTTGTGGACTTACCATGTTGATGTGATGCACTGCATACATATGAAAAGCATATGCACTCTCTTGACTGTGACAGACAAGAAAACATGAGAAAAAGAGACAACTTACGCCTTGCAAGTGTGCTTTCTATGAATGATTACTCCAGTGCGTAAGCGATGAGATCATGTGATTATGGTGGAGGAAGCGAAAACTATGTGTTGGATTGATCCTTAGTGCAGACAGATGAGTGATGAGGAGCCTTGGGTCTTTCACAAATTTTCTAATTGGAAGTGGAAATAAACTCAAGACAGTGAGGGCCTGACATAACCATCAACCCAAGTTGAAGTGCCCCGATAGTCAGTAGGGTTTCCACTCCATCAATAGATAGATTACCATAGATTAGTGGCTTAAACAGATTAACCACGAGTGAATCAACATTATGATCAAATGAAGAAGTACAGAGATCATGACAACCATGATCAGAAAATTTGGGATGTTCCTCGACATCCTTATGATTTGATGAATTATGGAGAGGGTTAGATGAGAAATAAGGATGTTCACCCTCTGTATTTCTAGAAAAAGCAGATTAAAATTCAAGTGGATTCTCAATGAAAGATTTTTTCTCTCTGTTATTCAATGATAAACTGACATCGGGTGTGTTCTACGAATGATCGGAAGTAGGTGCATCTATGCATGAATTTACATAAGGGAAATCAGAGATAGGAGAATCACCAGAGATGTCAGGAAAAAGCAGAGGAGGCACAGACAGAAGGAGGTCATCCTTTACCGCAGGTTCATGTTTAGATTCTTGCACACACTCATCATGAATAATAGCACAGGTTGGCTACACAAGATCAACTCCCTTGATAGCTCGATCCTTGTTCACAACACGTGTGGAGTCCAGAACAGAAGAACACAAGACAATATAATCTGATGGACCAATGGAATGCAAGGACAGTGGTTGAGGGAACAAATCCAAGTGACAATGAGTAGGCTTGCAAGCTAAATCTACATAGTTATCAAGGGCGGGTGGGGTATGAGGATGTGACAGTTGAACAAATGTGTGTACATGTGCTCCCACCACTCTGCGGAGGTGGAGCTATTTGTTGAGGGGAAGGCGGATAGTCACTTGTGATAGCAACTGTGTCTGCTTGTGGTCGCGCAACTCCATCATTGAAGCATGCTAAGTGAGGTTTGAACTTTTTCTTCTCATTAGGATAGATTTATTTATGAAGGCAATATTCAAATATGTCCATGTGATATTGGCATTTCATCTCACTTTTCAAAGCTTTAAACATGAGTAGACAAACGCACCCCCAAAATTCCTCTAGAGATTCTTATGGGCCTTTCGTTGTTGTAACATTTTTTTATCAAGTGCTTCAGGATCGGAATGGTGAAAAGCAGATTCTATTAGATCACTGAACTGCTTGAATGAGTGCACAAAGTTAAGAGGCAGTATGCTACAACATTGCAATGGGTAGTTGCAAAGTGTGTGTGTGAGCATCGCACATACCTCTTTTTCATTAAAAACTTCCACGTTCTCCATAAGTGCATGGAAGTCATCTAAGTGCTTAGGCTAGACCACTTTTCCTTCACCATCATACATGATTTCTGACAAGTCATCCCAAAAATCCCTCTCGACATGAAAGATATGTTCGTTGGACAAACATTTCGAAGGGAGAACTATAACAAACTCCATGATAGATGTGCGAAGATTCAAAACATATTGTGAGGGCTCAGCTTGTCATTTGGCCCTCCTTCTAGCGCCAAAAATGTTGACGGTGCTGGACCTGCCAACATTCAGGGGATCTCCTCGGTATGAAGTCCCAACTAGACCTCACACTATTTGGTGTAGGAGTCCCATCCCGTATGATGGCCCAGTTTCCATTATCTTAAATATATGCCTTAACTCTTACTTGTTAACACGTGAGAGTGGTTTTCTTAGTCTTCAAACAATGAGGTTCGCGTGCCTAGTGAGTGCTTAGTGCCTCTTGTGTCAAAGTTTTTTCACTGTAGAGGGAGAGGGTGAAAGTGAGTTTCAAGTTGAAAGGGAATAGTCCCACCTCTACTAGAGACACACAACACAACAGGACATGCACAGATTCTGGTGGAGCAGTCCACACGGATGTGCCAGTCACAAACACAAGGTGAACAAATAGCACGTACAAAGCCCATTGGAATAGTCCACACGAGTTCGATGGGCTTTATAACAAGTTTACAAGAATGAATCTGTCGAGTGTCTGATAAGATAGCCCACATGGGTGAGATAGCGTTAGAAACTAATACAACACATTTCCAATATCATATGTACTAAACCAACTGAAATAGTTCAACTGTCTTAATATAGGTTAAAGAAACATGCATTACAAGCGTCCAAAGAATAGTCTTACAAATGAATACAATACATGTGTGAAAACATGCTGGCATGTTCACATGCTTCCGATTTAAGCTAAATTTCCAAGACACATATGTACACCATTACATCACTAACTCTGATAATGGGGCATTGGAGCCACTACTCACTCCTCAAAGAAAATATTACAGACTCTCAAGGTTGTATGGGAGGAGCCAAGGTGTAAAGTCTTTTGCATGTACAAATAAAGGGTATATATAGCCAAGGGTGAAACTCACCCTTGTGACTGTTTGACTTCCCTCATTACTGTCTGACTTACATGACTTTTCAACTTTACATGACTCTTCATGTGGGTCTCATAGACTTCCATGTTACATTACATTGATTACAATAGTATGGTCCACAATAGTGATGTGGCTGAGATGAATCATGACATGACTCGACATGACAGTGCTAGTATGTTCATGTTGATGGTGGTGTCCATGTCAAGATGCAGCATTGTTGAGTGATGAGTGTGCTCTTGGTGTATGATAGCTTCACCTATACATGGAAAGGTGTACGAAGTCTTTGATGGTCTTGGTGTTCACCTGATAGTTCATGCATGTGAATGTGTCTCCCTTGCTCACTTCTTGGTACACTTAGTGTGTCTGTCTGTTCGAAAACAAGTCTCCTAGAATGTGCTCCTTGTTCATCCCATTCGTCATCATGTCATGTCTCATCCATGTACCTATGTCTGTAATCACTCATGACGAGATGACATCAAATCCAAAAATCTCCTAGTCTACCATGATGCATCATCTTTTGTTTTTGTGTGTAGGTGATCGGGAGAGAGGACAAGGCTCTAAAACTGTGTAGAGCACATTTCAAGCTCGGATGCAGGCTCCAGGCACTGTTAATGTAAATTTCACAGAGGTCACTGGGAGGTTGATATGGGCATTTAGGGTCAACAGTGACTGTCTGCGGGATCTAGCTTGGCTAGAGGGAATATATGCACAATTTTTTCAGGGAGACAGTGTAGGCAACAAGGGGACACTGGCAGTGAAATTTACATAGATTCTTCGAGGAGGTTGGCAACGGGATGTGGGAGACTACTGGCCAAAACTACATAGATTTGGGAGGTTGGCCTATAGGACATCACTGCACAGTTTCTGGGATGAGCAGGATGTTGGGTAGTTGGGAGATAACCCATGAAAATTGCATAGTTTTCAGGAGGAGTAGCAGGCCAACCAACAGGGTGACTAGCTGAAAATGTTGTACAATTTTTTAGGGTAGTGTAGTGATAGGAAATAGGTGTTTGTCCGACATGTCTACACAATTTATTCAGTCACCAGAGGTGGGCATGCTTGGTATATTTTGCGCAAGATTTTGGAGGAGTGTGGCCCATGGTCACTGCCCGGTCAAACTCTCTAGTTGACCAGCTAGAGGCTTGATGGTTTTGCTTGCAAGCAAAGCAAATTGAGATGGCTTACTAAGAAAATTATGCATTGTTCTTGGTGATAGTCAGTTAGGTCAACTCCAGGATTCCACAGTGGAGACTACCTGGGAGGCAACCTCAAGCTCTGCGTAATTCTGGGCAACAGTACATTATCACTGAGAGCTGAGACTGCGCAATGCAGCTCAGTCGAGGTTTCATTGTTAGAGGTTGGTTCGGTTGACAAAGTTTCAACAAAATTACTAAGTGTGTGAACGAGTGAATTCGTATATGTCTGACCCTACGAACACACTCTTAACATGACTTGAAGAAAAGAAACCTCAAACCATCAAGACAACATACACTCAGTGTGACTGACCAACGGGTGCGAGCAACAAGCGTGAAACTTGTTATAGATTGTTGAATGACCATGACGACACTTGCACGACAGTGCTTACAACATTGTGTGTGAGTGTTATAGATGTTTACATTGCGAGCACAACTCAAACACAACCTTCAGCATCACCAAAATGAGGTCACAAGAGAGACATAACAATCAATGTGATGAAGACGATAGTTGGTCAAATAAGTGAAAAGGAAGCAAGACATGTAGAAGAAAGACATGAAATCACTTTTCATGTTTGTGCACATGCATGTTATTGAGGACAGGATGATATGAAAATGACAAGCAGTCCTGCAAACTCAGCTAAGAGGTGTACTTCGAAAGGTTTTCTTTACTTACCATACTTACCCTTAAGATGATCATGCATCCGACGGAGCTTGCATGTGGTCCTGATCTTTTCCATTTCTTGGTTCCTTGGTCCTTCCCCTCAACTCCTTGGAAGCAGTTTCATCATGTCATCTTTTATTGTAGTCACTGAGAGGTAGATCTACGCAATTCCAGCAGACAGTGAATGCTATCAGAATGAGGCCCTAGGGGGCCTATCTGCGCAGTTTTTGCGTGAAAGATAGACAGGGCAACTTGGACAACATTGCATAGTTTTGAGGCACATGACACTACTATGGGATGGGGGACCTAGGAGGACACCTCTACCCAATTTCTGAGTGTAGTGTAGCAAGACTTCTCTATGCATTTCTGTATAGCAGTGCTGGCTGGTGTCTCTGCAGGCTGTAGGGTTTCAATAGGATAGGGAGGTTGGTGTCTCTGTGGTCTACGGGGTTTCAGAAGGCAAGGGAGGTTGGTGTCTCTACATATTGCGGTGTTTCAACAGGCAAGGGAGGAAGCTCGATGGTTGCAGAAGCAAAGTGCAAATTTCTGGGAAGCTGGATGAGGCTAGGTTGCTCAGAAAGATGGCTAAGTGTGAAATCAGTGAAACATATGTAAAAATTGATAGGACTTGATTGTGATCGCACACAGACACATAGTGACACAAACATAGACCATCCAAAATATATAAGACATACTTTTCTTGATGCAACAACCTTCGTGACAAAAGTGCATGAAGTGAGTATGAAACATGTCTATATGATGACAACCACTCATGCACACATGGTTTCCCTTCAAGCAAAAAAAAATTCCCTTTGCATGACAAACAACAATCCCTATGCCCAAAAATGAGACATGATGCATAAAGATGAGAACACAAACAACTCTTAGGATCAAGGAGGGCAGCTTGAAATGATCAACTTACCAATAAGCAACCAAGGATGATCGATCGCAGGATCCAAGCTAGGCTCCAAAATTTGCATGCAAGCCAAAATTTTGGAAGGTGGTTGTAGCTGTTACAACAATTTTTAAAGGAAAAATTATACAATATATATATATATATATATATATATATATATATATATATATATATATATATATATATATATATATATATAGATATAGATATAGATATAGATATAGATATAGATATTTCTAAATATATATTTTTAGCTTACTATTATTATTATTAAATAATTAAAACATACTCTAATATTAAGAAATTATATAATTTTTGTACTTTTAATTTTTAAATAAATTTTAATTGATCTCATATTAATACCCTTTCACCTTCTTTAGCTTTTGTAAGTGTCGTTTTCACTTTTTCTTACTGTCTCAAGTGTCGCTTTTGATTATGTCCTCTTCTATATGTGTCGCACCTTCGTGCATCACTAGAGGCAGCTCTAGAACATTATTTTGCATTAGATGATCATATATATCATAAGAATGTGTGCTATACACATTCCTATAGCTTAGGACACTTTCTGGTTGCAGTCAATGCTTTTGTCGCAAGTTGTGTTTTAAGCATTGTAATGCTACGTTTCAACTATCACACTTAGAAATAAGTGTTTCTTTGTTTTCGTTTCAAGGTGTAGTTGTTGATTGTGAGTCTTGTGCATTTCCTTGGTTTTTATTGATGAAATTCATGTGTGTGATTTATGTTTGAGCCTCGTTCGAATGTTTTTCCCTTTCTTACTCTACTAGTCCCACACTTTTCCATTTTGGAGCTCTTCTTCATCCTCTTATTAGGTGCAAGTTATGAAAGTATTAATATTTCACCGGGTGATGAGAACTTCCTATGCATGAGCCTCATTGATGAAATCCTACCTTCTGGACCTAGGACCATGACCTAAGACCAAGTAAGTTTGTTTTGTTCCCTGAACAAACATGTATAAAATAAGACTCTTAATCAATTCCATGATGTCAACTCCAGGTCCACATGTTTAATATGTAGGATGTTCCATCTACATGTCTCACATGGAAGGCATTAATTCTATGTTAAGAGCCACAAAGGGAAAGTTCAGATAGGCCTCTCTTACCATATGTTCTTAGTAATTCCCCTAGCACTGAAAACAACTTAGTGCTCAAGGAGTAGAGAAGGATATGTGATTCAACTAATTTCATAAACAATTTTCAAGTAAATCTTCTCTATATGCATAACTTTCATATGTGCGTAATTTTTGTGTATGCACAAATTTTGTATTCACAACTTCAATATATGCACGATTTTCATGTATGCACAACCTTCATATACACAACTTCCATATATGTGCATATATTGA
Organism: Pinus tabuliformis; assembly: GCA_031772625.1. Classification (NCBI taxonomy): domain Eukaryota; kingdom Viridiplantae; phylum Streptophyta; class Pinopsida; order Pinales; family Pinaceae; genus Pinus; species Pinus tabuliformis. Next base: position 592,389,792 of record CM062818.1, read on the forward strand.
AGTTGCACATATACAAAAGTTGTGCATATATGGAAGATATGTGATACAAAATATGCATATATATAAAAGTTGTGCAACTTATGTATATGCACATATTCTGTATACGCACATATCTTCCATATATGTGTAACTTTCATATATGCACATATCTTTTGTGTATGTGCAACTTTCGTATATGCTCATATCTTTCGTATATTCACATACATGTGCACAACTTCAACCTCCATATATACACAATTTATGTATATGTGCATATATTTCATATCTGCGCAACTTTCATATACACACATATCATATGTATAATAACATCTTCCATATGCACATATTTTCCGTATGTGTGTATATATGGAAGTTACACATATACGATAGACACACATATACAAAAGATGTGCACATATAAGGAAGTTAAACATATACAAAAGAGATGTGAATATACAGAAGTTTCACATATACGGTAGATACACATATACAGAAGCTACATATATATGGAAGATATGTGCATATACAGAAGTTGTGCATATATAGAAGATGTGCACATATACGAAAGTTATGCATATATGGAGGTTGTCTTATATGCATATTACAGAAGTTGCACAATGCTTATGTATATGAACAACTTCCATATATGTGCATATACTGAAGTTGCACATATATGGAAGCTATGTGCATATACAAAAGTTGCACATATATAGAAGATATGCGCATATAGAGAAGTTGTGCATATACAAAATATATGTGCATATAAAGAAGTTGTGCATATACAAAATATATGCGCATATGCGGAAGTTGTGCAGAATTTCAAGCTCTATATAGGTGTAACTTTCATATATGCACATACCTTCCTTATATGCGCATATACAAAAGTTGCACATATACAAAAATTATGCATATATGAAAATTGTGGATATATGGAGGTTGCATATATACAGTGGTTGAAGTTGCACATAAATTATGTATATGCACATATTCTATATATGCACATATTCTGTATATGTGCATTTACCATACATGTGCAACTTCCATACGTGCATATATGGAAGCTACACATATACAGAAGATGTGCACAACTTCAACCTCTGTATATACGCAACCTCTGTATATGCACAACTTCCGTATACGCCCAACCTCTGTATATGTGCAACTTCTGTATATGTGCTTGCTCTGTATATGCGCTTGCATATATGCACACATATAAAAGTTGTGCATATACAAAATATATGCGCATATATGGAAGTTGTGCATATATGGAAGATATGCGATACAAAATATGTGCACATATTTTGTATATGCACATATCTTCCGCATATGTGCATTTGTTCTGTAAATGTGCATATTTGAAAGTTGTGCATATACAATAGATGTGCATATACAAAAGTTGTGCATATTTGGAGACTGTCATATATGCAAGTTATGGAAGTTGCGCACAACTTCTGTATATGTGCAACTTCTGTGTATGTGTATATACAGAAGTTGCACATATACGGAAGATATGTGCATATACAAAATATATTCACATATACGGAAGTTGTGCATATAAGAAAGATATGTGCATCTTCCATATATGCACAACTTTCATATATGTGCATATCTTTTGTTTGTTGGACTTGCAAAAGGTGTAAAATGAGTATTATAAAAATAGGATTTGTAAATTCTAGAATATTTGAAGTCTTGGATGTGAAAACCTAGGGTTTGTAGATAAATCCTTAGAGCTGATGTTTCTGCTGAAAGAAGAAACCCTAGTTCATGCAAGGAAGGAATGACATCATGCTGATGATGAGGACGAGATTAATAAATTTACAAGATGGATGCAAGAAGGTCAAGATCAAGAGGGATGTGCAATGATAGGAGTTGTCCCTGAGAAAGGCCTAGTACATAAGTCCAGAGGGTAGGATTTTATCAATGAGGTTCATGCATAGGCAATGCTGATCACCTGGTGAAATATTAATGATTTCATAACTTGCACCTGACAAGAGGATGAAGAAGAGCTCCAAAATGGCTAAGTGTGGGATCAATAGAGTAAAAGAGGGAAAAGCATTAAAAGGAGACTCAAACATAGATCACACACATGAATTTCATCAATACAAACGAAGGGAATGCATAAGACTCACAATCAACAATCACACCTTGAAATGACAACAAAGAAACACTTATTTCTAAGTGCGATAGTTGAAATGTAGCATTGCAACACTTAAAACACAAATTGCAACAGAAGCATCGACTGCGACTAGAAAGTGCGCTAAGCTATAGGAATTTGTATAACACATATTCTTATGATATGTAGGATCATCTAATGTGTAAGAATGTGCTAGAGCTGCCTCCAGTGATGTGTGAAGGTGCGACACATATAGGAGTGGACATAATAAAAAATGACACTTGGGACAGTAAGAAAAAGTGAAAATAACACTTGAAAAAGCTAAAGAAGGCGAAAGGGTATTAATATGAGATCAATTAAAATTTATTTAAAAATTAAAAGTACAAAATTTATATAATTTGTTAATATTAGAGTAAGTTTTTATTATTTAATAATAATAATAATAGTAAGCTAAAAATATATGTTTAGAAATATATATAAAATATAATTTTAGTTTCAATTTTTTATAATTTTTCCTTTAAAAATATTAAGAATTAATGTTATATTAAAAATATTTATTCTACACTATTTTATTCTAGTAAAATAAAATATAAATATTTTAGTAAAAAACATTGTAAGCAAGAAACTTTATATTAGCAAAAATATGTTACATAGAATAAAATCGTAGAGTCACTGTGAGACTTGGAGTCAAGACCAAAATTACTAGATCTAGATGTGGCCCATATAGTTTTGATGGCCCCTCAAAGATAATAGAGGTCTTACAAATTTGTCGAGATTCCTACAGGAGTGGCCATCAAAACTAGAGCCATGTAGTGAGCTAAAGAGGAACAAAAATAAATAAAACTAAATAGAAAACCTATTCGGTTTGATTACTTTCCCTTAGGGCCACATGGAACTTGTTGTGCTTTTTTTATTACTCCTTTGTCGATGCTTGCATTGCTTGGAGAATCAGACATCCACCTTTTCCTCAACAATGAGGCATCCATAAGAACTTATGTCTTGCTGAGAGGGATTTTCAGTGGAAATATGGGTGTCATTGGTGGGGGGCTACTTGAATTTTCACACCTTTTCTTTAGGCTTATGGCTTGGAGAACCTTTGACCACAAGACCTATGTCTTGCACTTTTCCTATTGGGAGATCAGGGAGAGGAGGGGAACGAGGTTGGTGGGTAGAATTTCTATCCTCTGAACATTCCAAGGAACTAGAGGACGTCGAGGATACAAGAGCAGGCAGGAATTCTATACCAATGGATCTAGAGAGATTGTGTAATGAGAGATGAGTTCTACTGAGTTGAGCATTTTTTTCTGCCATCCTCCTTTGAACACCTTCTCTAGCTAACTCCATAGTCCAGAGATGGCATGCAAACAAGTTCTGAAAAACCTAGTGTCCTTCACCCAAAATTCTTCATTCCTCGACCTCCAAGGAAGCCACCCTGCAATGGATATGGACATGAACATCTAAGTCGAATAACTCCATGGCGTCATCAATCAAGGGAATGTGAGGTGAATTCCCAGGAAATTTGACCCCACCCCCTCGTCTTGCTCTTCCTATCTCTCTTTCCATGTTGGTAGATTGAGAATCGATGAACCCCGTGCAGTGATCTCTGGCAACAATGACAAGGAGAGCGAAGGAGTGTTTGTGCCTATCAACTGCTAATATTTGCATGAAGGAATGTAGGGGGAGACCAAAAGGTTGGGACATGAGTAGGGACATAAGCATTAACTGGCACATTAAATAAGTTTGTGAGGTAGATCACAAAGTAGATGATGAAGGAATGAGTTAGACAATTTGTAATAACTCGTGCATCTATTACCTAGAGAGAGACATGGTTGTACTTGGAGGCCCCAATCATTTTAGGAATGAATTTTGTCCTACCCATTCTTACAGGGATCCACCATCAAGAAAACACCTAGATCTGGGAGAATTAATTTTTAATATTATATTTTTTGATAATTTTATTTCAACATAAAATTAATATATGTTAAATTCATAACTTGTTAGTTAATTTTTTTATTTATTTTTTAATTCATATCAAAAGATCCATACCTTACCTATATATTATTGGATTGAACTAGATGTAAAATCAAGCAAGAATCATATACAAAATGTTGAAACAAATGGAAAACAAAAAATTGACTTAAAATTATTTGTTAGTGAACCATTTCAAAACATACTAACATATTTCTCGCATTTCAAAATTTTATATACGATGGATATTTATTCAATACTAAATCAACTATTTAACAAATGTGTTATTTAACTCCTAGTGCAGGTGCTCATAAATGGGGGTACAACCAGTGATTAAGTGAGGTAATAGTTGAGGGAGGTGGGGATATATGATCAACCTACATGGAAATTATATATGAAGATGGTTCATGCACATGTAGTAAGGTTTATTTTTGCACTATGTTTTGTCTTGATGATGTGTTTGATGGTCTCTCCCATCAAGAATGATCATTATTCAAGAAAGAGACATAACATATCTCTCATGGCAAGGAAAAGGGTGTGAGTATGGATACTTTGCATTATACAAAGGATTTTGGTTAGGAAACTATTTGTATTTAGTCACAATTTCTCTTTGAGCACTCACTTTTCCTAGGTTTTCTGTTCTTGGAGAATTTTAAATTCTTTGAAAACAAATATTTTCCTAGCTGGGGGAATATTTTTTGCATTGGGAGCTTGTATTACAGTGTTTGGTCCCATGGAAGTTTGATGTTTCTAGTGCTCATTAAGGAGGTTTGTGTTCCCTTGTGGGATTTGGTTACAATCTCAATTTTTGGTGACCAACAATAGGATTCAGGTGGAAAATTGGTCAAATAATTCCCTTATTCTACACTCAAGTTCAACTCATAGGGGAGCACGTGGTGCACATTATTATTTCAAGTCTATTACTAGTAACTTTATTTTTCTAGAGGTCTACTCCTTTTCTAGCATGTGGACCTATTATTGACACTTTATGCCTTTGTTACAATGCTTAGGTTTGTTGTTGTATCATATTTCATTAACCATTTTCCACAAGGTGTGGGACCTCTGGTAGGATTCAACTTTTAGTTTGATTTCAAAAGGGAAGGTGTGGGTTTTACTCCATTTTTGGCAGAATTTCTCACCACCTTTTCCTTTTGGATTGCAGTTCAAGGTCGTCCTTAGTTCTCTATCTTGGCTTGAGTTATTCTCTAGGTGTCATTATGGTTCTAGTGTGTTTCTCCCTATAGTGATACTACCTTAGTCTTGTTAGGTTTCAGTCTAACTAGCTCTTCCATATTTCGTGTCACTATGCCACTTACTATTGGTTTGGAGGGTCACTATGTGAGGAGGTCTAAGCACCCTCCAAGTTCAAGGGCACAATACATAGTTGAATGTTCTATAGCAATATTTGTGCAATCCACCCTCTTGATGTGAGAAGAGAAATTCAAAATGCGGAAAGATATGCAAGCATAGAAATATTATTGATATTGCATGCTCAAGCCAATAAAAAGGTAGGAAGTTGGGTTTTAGAAACACCAAAACCTAGGAAATGAAGTATATGCATACTATTGACTTATATCAGTAGCTAAAAAAAATAATAGAAAATGTGTTGGTCAATTGCTCATAAACCTACCAAGAACTTTTACTATGCATTGAAGAAATGCAAAAGAAGATGAAGAAGCTCAATCATAAGGTATCAATATTTTATTTTTCATTGCTGAAGTTAACATTGAAATATCGACATTAGTAACGTAGATGTACCCATGTTATAAACAATTATAAAGACATTAATTTTGGACTTTATGCCAAGTCAATTTGATAGATCGATGTCAATTATGAGATAAGCATCTAATGTAGCATTTTTTTTAATTATTTTTTTAAAGTTAGGGCTAACGTCAATATAACGAAGTTAGTAATATAAATATATATCTACATTAGTGATGTGATTAAACTAGAATAACAACATATTTGTGGTTTGAATGTACGGGTTATACATAAATATACCTACATTATTGTTATAAAATAATTAGAATAATACTATATTTATGGCTTGAATGTATGGGTTAATATTGGTACATAATGCAAGTCAAAATTGTAATTTTTATGAAGTTGAAAGATTGAAAAATGCAAACTTGCATATATTTATTTTAACTTTATATTTATCAAGTGTAAGGTGAGATCAAATTATTTGAGGTGCAAATATTTTTTCAAGTTTAGCATTTTAAAACATGTTTAAATCTCTAAAAAATTGATCCTTTTTGGACGCTTGATAAATCTCGAATTAAGATAGATCTATGAGAGTCTCTTATATATAAGTGAACTTCATAGTAAACATAGAAAGAATTACATATCTCATTCCTTTTTAGCCACACTCCAATAAAAGGTTTTATCCATAAAAGAATTTTAAATTTCAATTGTTATATAATACATACATAATTGACATTTAACATATTTTACTCAACATATGCATTGAAATATTTTATTTTTGATTCATATTGTCCAAATTATTAGTATCTTTAATGCATTGAAAGAATTAAAATACCCTTAATTAGAAATCAATAATCGATAGAATAAGAAATATCTATTTCTATATAGACAATTTAAATGATATATATCAACTATGCTTTAAAAATTAAATAAATTATACATGTTTTTCTAGACGAAAAAGTTAAAAGGATCTGAACATTGAAATATATTTGCAAATCACTATAAATTTAAGAATGGAGTAAATTTGAAACTCAACCCAAGAATGTCTGACTTTACAATTTGAATATCTCTGAACCAATATAAGCTAATAATGTCATATTTATTTATTTTATTCAAATAAAACACTAATAAATATTTTACAAATCGTATTTATTGTGCACATACAACTATATTATATGTGTTAAGTATGAAAATCTAAGACTCGACAAAGCAATGCATCCTTTGATTATGCATACCATTTGAAAGTTCAACACAATATGACAGACAAAGTATCCATCAGTATGGTAGAAGGCAACAATCTCGAGCAGTTGAAGAATCTTAGGATCTCCAGAATCCGCTACTATCAAAGTATGATAATATTAGAAACTAATAAATTATAAAATAATAATAATAATTAATGCATTTGTCCTTTGTTTTTAAAATAAATTATAAATATAAATTCATAATGGTTAACCATTTAATTATAAATAACATATAATTAAAATAATATATAAAAATTAAATAATATAATATAATAAATGTAATATATTATTTTATGTATAAATTTTGTATTGTGGGTTGAGTTGATTTGATTTATACCTTAAGAAGAAATACTATATAATATAAAAAGTAATATAATATATATTTTATAATTTGTAGATTATCTTTCATAATAATATATAATATTAATATAATTATAATGAAATGAATTGAGTTGTATTTAAAGTTACAGAAAAAATCTATTGAAATACATTTAATTTATATTTATGAGTAGGTGTAATATATATCAAAATTTTAGATGTTTCTTTGCCTAAAGCTATGTTGAATTTAAGTCGGACAAATTTCAATGTTGAATAGAAGGATGATCTTCTCAAAAGAGGAATGCTACTTTTAAGAATGTGCAAGAGTGGATCGATTTTTTATGGCTCATTGCACAATTTATTCCCTCCACAATTGGCTCCCATCCTCAACCTCTCCCCTTGAGATTTGAGAAATCCTATAAGAAATCTTAGAATCTTTGCTACCTGGTTTCTTCCATGCAATGGTGGAAATTAAACTCCTAAGGTTAGTTTTAAAATTTGTAAGATCCATGCCCCCAATAATGAAAATGTCAAAGGGGGAAATGATATTGTTACTCCTTATGAACTCATACAATTGAACTTCTAATAAAAAACAACAACCATTATTGCACAATTGAAGGCACTAGCCACTCTACTACTATTATCTATTTATCTTGAAACCAATAGGTATCCATTAGGCCCACTCACTTTCTTTAGTAAACTTAAGTTTCATTCTTCCATGAAATTGAAAATACTATAAATTTTATTACTATTATCTATTCAACTTGAAATGAATATTTATCCATTAAACCCACTCACTTTCTTTAGTAAATAAAATTTGATTCTTTGACTATCACAATAAATAAATAATTAACTTGTAAATATACTTATTTACCAAAAAAAAGGGATTGGTATTTGTTAGTGACTGAGAATGTTTAGCATAACCTATAAATATTGCTCTAGTAGAAGTAAACAATCACTGAGAAGGGCATTTTAATGCATTGTATATTCTTACTCATCTATCATTTCATGATGATCTCGACCTCTTCCACTATTAGGTAATTTTAGACATGTTTCCTTTACAGTGGATACCTAAATGCCAAGTATGGCTCATAATAATCTAGTTTATAGGGATGGTTTTTTCTTTGTCCAGGGTGTGAATTCAATATTTTCATACGGTAACCCACCCATCTCCTAATCTTATTCGCATCTTACTAACTCCGGAAGTTATGGACTCACATTTCCTAGTTCCTTCAACATGGTTCTCTCAAGTGCGCTAGAATCCTCTACCAAAAATTTAGGATATTTTTTATATCAAGTAATTTATAAAAAGTAAGAATGTTTGTTTTCACCAAATAATATTATTATAAGTAGGGTACAATTTTTGTTTCCAAATAAAAATTGTAATTTTAGTCAACCTGAAAATCAAGGAAAAATAAAATTAAATTTTGCAGATGCCTGTAGGCATTCCTTTAGATCAACCTTTCGACTGATGCCCAAAAAGAAAAAGAAAAAGAAAAAGAAAAAATTAAAAATTACATGAAACTTTCAAGGTAGAGCCAGTCAATAGTTGGTGCCTAAAAGCCAAAAACCAAACAAAAAGAAGAAAGGTGGGACTAAGGAATAAATCTTAGTCACCCTTTTCTACCCTTCTTATTTTCTACTTTTCGCCATCCTCCGTGATCAGGAGTGGACATTACAATGATTAGTTGATTGTCTATTGTTTTCCTCGGATGTTCTTTATCTGAGTCTGAGCTCTCAGAGGAATAAGGACGTTTGGGTCCTCTGGTTTCCTTCTCTTTTTGCATTTATTGATCAATATTTCCTTCTACATCTAGATTTTGTGACCTTGCTCCCACCGTTCCTTCTTGATTGATTCCTTCGTTTGTTGGAGGATTTGAGTTATCCTCAGTTATGGGATCCTCTTCCTCTTCCTCATCTGGTTGTTCTGCTAAGAATTGCCATCCCTTAGGCTTCTTGGTTGGTTTCTTTTTCTTTCTAGGATCTTTCTTTGTCAAAGGACATGAGTTTTGTAAATGTCCAATTTGTAGACAAAAGCGACACCTGAATGTTGTATTCACATAATTTAAGAATTGGGTCCAACAATCATTGTTGTGTTGCAGAAGAATACGATCAAGAAGTCCTTTGTTGAGGTCCACCTCTACACAAATTCGGGAAAAAGTATATATTGCTCCTTTTGTTCTTTGTGTACCCATCTTGATGTATCTTCCCAACAGGTTACCAATTCCTTCAAGGACTTTTGGATGCCATAAATGAAGGGCTAAATTATGAAATCTTACCCACACTGGCATTTTTGAGACCACCATTGAGTTGGCATCAAAATATGGGAACCATGGAGTGATAAATAGTCCTACATTACCCCAAAACCATGGGACCTCTTGTATAACATACTCTCTGGTCTCTGATGATTCAAATTTAACTATGAGGAAACCCTTGGACCATAAATGAACCTCACAGTTTGGTGTCCAAGTCATAAAAATCCATTGAAAGAGATCCAGAGGTTTTGGCAAAAACCATTAAACCTGCAAGTAATTGCCTGGGATTGATAGGTTGCACGAAGATTAGTTGACTATGCTAGATCTATTGTCATTGTCGAGATTTGTTTTATCTGCTCCACAATATAGGCTCCATGAATGTTTAGAGTCTATTCAGATTTACCTGATGCAACAAATTTACCTTTAAGAGCGTCTTTAAAGGAAGTAGATCCATAAATTCGTCCAGGCAAGACTCCCCGCAACCTCAGGTTAATGATGATTGTGGAGTTCCTATCTACGCCATAGTCCTATAGTTGTTGATCATCCTTCATAGATCTACCGACATAGATCAAACTTTGTGCCTCCACTAGAATACGGGATCTGTTATGGATCTCTCTTTTCAAATATTGTACCAAGAAATCATTTTTTGACCCCCATGAGGATCAATATTCCAAATGGGGCTTGAGTGAAAATTTGAAATACTGCACATTTTCCCATGATAAGTGCTTTCTCACTTTTCTTTGATGGACACTCGTTGGGAATAAAAAATGCCTCTCACCCATATTTCATCGACCTTGGGAGACCCTCCTTTTCGTCTTCATCGGGTTCTACCAAGAAAGGAGGTAGAAAGCACAGATCGAGTCTTGTATAGAGGAGGACTACAAAATCAGTATAACACTTTGGCGAATTTGCTACATGGTCTATGGAGTGTTCAATATGCATCTGAAACATAAGGATTTGGTCTCATAAATCTCACATCCATGATTATCGAACACAATCTTTAAACCATAGGAAAACCCTCCATGGTCATGGTCATCGAATGAGCTAGAATCAAAATCATGAACATAAATGGAAACATACTCTAGCAATTGAAGAAAATAGCCACCACACATAGAGGAGCCATACCACCATTTACCAATCCATGGTGAGAGCACTATGGTTGTGGAAAAAAGTTGGGCACAACGGTGGCAAACCTTTATCGAAAAATCTGATGCATTGCTCTCAAGACATCTAGATCCCAGTTTCGACTTGCCACACCTTCATTTTTTAGCCAAACTCTATTCTTCCTCAACCATATCTCAAAGGTCCCCACTGTTGTTTACATCGAGATAACAAAAGAACCAGTCTCCATTGTTTGGCCCTTCCCCAGTGGTGTAAGCCAACTCATGGCAAGCGGCGACATCCAGGCAAGAGAGGTGTAGCAGACAAACCCTAGAATCAATCACGTAGACCATTTTTTCTAGAGTGATTTTTCTCCTCTGATCTTCATAAGCAGGGTACAATTTTCATAGGATATTAAACCAATTTCACTTTAGAAAAATCAATTTCTCCCTATTAACTTTTTGGAGAGTCACATCTAATATACGGATAGATCCATTATTTAGAATGTTATGACAATTAACCATAATGATACAAAATCACAAAAACCATCTGTAAGCCCCACTTTATGTGTGTTAAAATTATGGTCGAAATCTTAAAGTCATAGAGAAAGGGGGCTTGACTTTCGAACATAATTTTTGTCTCATGGATTATGTTTTTCCATTTTGAAGCACTTGATAATCCATGCCCACCCTCAATAAAATTATAATTAACATGATTATTTTCCAATGAAATAGCACTTACAATGAAATAGCACTTACAATGCATTATGTAATTCCAATTTCATAGTGGTCTCATAGGATATTTTTTGCATCAAATAATTTATAAAAATTAAGGTTTTTTGTTTTGCTCATATTTTAGTTGTTAAGATGGCAAGTAGTCATGTTGGCACTAGTAATTAATTGGTTTAGTTGTCAAGTTGGCAGGTAGTCACACTATCATAAGTAATTAGATGTCTTTTCTTTCCTAGATGGTTCAAATCATCTTAATTGATACAGAGCTGATGATGTAGAGCAGTTCAACGCAAAGTCATTGAACAAATCCATCCAATATCTTCCTACAACATTTTAAATAGGTCGAATCTATATAACTCTTTTAATATATTTAGCTATTTTAAATTAAAAACTCTACCCAAAGGCCCTTGTTTTGGTGGCCAGGTCGAATATGGGGGCTTTGCTTGGTTTTCCGGCCAGGTCGAATTTGGAGGTTTTTGCTGGGTTTTTCAGCCAGGTCAAATTTGGAGGTATTTGCTTGGGTTTCCTGCCAAAACAGAAATCATGGCGTACATTTAAGTACATTTAAGCTGCATTAAATGTAAAATTTCCTATCTGCATTTTCCATTCCTGCAATTTTTTTCATGCCTTTATTTTCCATCTCGCGATTGTTTTCTTCTTGGCCAACTATCAATATTCATTTCACCTCCATTAATTTGAAAGATGGCCTCCAAAATCTACACATGAAGAGCATGTTGTATGACCAAAGAAAAATGGAGGAATAAGAGTTTCAATAAAAGGAAGAAGAAGAATTTCAAAGAAAGGAGTTGTTGTAACACACCTCTTGGAACTGGGGAAATGAATAATAGGGGAACCTGTCTCTCTAGGTGAGAATGGGTTCTATGACTCACATTATTTAAGTTTGGTTTTTGGTTGGATTGAATTATGGAGATTTGAACGATGAAACTTTTTGTTCTAGATGAGAAAACATATCTTACATCATATTTTAAATTTGCAAGGTCAACCATTTTGTCTCAAAGTATTTTAAGGGAAGCGAAAAACATATCCTTGGCAACCACTAGACAACAATAGTCTAGGTAGTAATAGAGGGGTTGCAGTTCATATGCAGGTTAAACTGCGAGTTGTAATGGATATTTTGGAGAGTTAAATTCAAGTTTGGTTGTCAACGTACCTAGTTTTGAGATCTGGAATACTAATTTATATTTACCACTTAACAGAATTAGATGTCAAGTGTACTTTACATGGAGATATTTCAGCATTCCAGCTCTGTAAAGGGACTAGAAATTTGACTGTTTTCTTTGACACCCTTGTTGTTGATAGTGTGGTGCAACTTTTTTACTCTATTCACCTATCCACTTAGAGGTTTGTGACTATAAGCATTGTTTCTACCCTTTTTGTTGAATCTATTCATGCATCTAATGAAGCTCCTCAAATTCTTCATATTCTTTGCAAGCGATGAACGATGTAGTATAAGTTACCACATGCAGGATATATATATATATATATATATATATATTTCACAATCAATGACTCTAACATTGATCATAGTATTTATCTTACTTTATAGAAAAAGGAATTTTGCAATTGAGGTTATTTACAACTATTCGAATGTAAACATATCCAGCCTAGGAAAACACTACGCATGTGCAAAATTCACTTGATTAGCATACAAAACCATTATAACATGTTGTTGTAATGCATACACTATGAGATTACATATGTTAACCCCAAATTTCATCATGGATACAACCCCTTGTGGCCTCTCAGTGTGGACTTCTCAAATAAGGAGAAATAATAACCATGCCTTGTTAATCCATATGTTGGTTGTAATGTAGAGGAGATTTAAACTTGTAGATCCACTAATTATATTAATTAGCTGTAACCCGTGAACAATCTTATGTATATACACAGATTTATGGTATGGTCCTTACATATGATACCATCGATTGTCATGTTCTAATAGGTAGCATGTTTCAGAGTAAATTTTGTAGCATCTAGATATATTAAAATCAACGGTGGTGCATTAAACCTTATGCAATGAAAACCTGAGATTTATTTGCATATAAAAGAAACCATTAGAGGTAATTTCAGTAACAACAATTATCTCCTTTACAACATTCCAGTGTTCCTCATAATAGCACACAATGCAACTAGGGAATAAGCATGATGTAATAGACTAAAGTGCTATGTAGGTGTTATGCCAAAGCCCTTAAAGCACCATACCATTTTTGTAACTTTAAGCTCTAAGTGTAAAATGGAATATAGTTTGTTAGGTCCCTATAATACTAGTGTAGCCCCCTATTGTTATTGTTGTTCCTGTGTTGCCCCTGTATTGTTATTGTTGTGCCGCATAGAAGCCCACTATTATTATTATTTTTCCCTTACATTATTATTGTTATGTAGGCTCTGATTTTATTGTGATCCCTTAGACTTCTATATATATCAAGGATGTCTTATCATTTGTATAAACCAATAATTGTTCATTTATGTGATGTAAAGGAGATTTACCCATCAAAGAGGATATTTCTCAAGTCGTTGATCTATATTTTATTTTTTTTGTGAGATGGTTTATAACATTTGGTATCAAAGTTTTGGATTCTAGGATTTCGCTTCTTCAAACAGGTCATCTTGGAACTTTCACTATAATTTTTTCTACGAGGTTTCAAAAGTTGATATTGCAACCACATGGACATGAAATCTTTGTGAACTTCATGTAAAAATTTCATATCTTTCTTCACTATAGTTTATGAGATATGATCCAAGGAAGTTGAGGTTTTGCAGGGTCCATAATTCATTCTAAAACAAGTGACCTAGGGAAATTCGTCATAACTTTCTCTACGAGAATCGAATTTGAATTTCACAAAAGCTGACTTAAATTTCACTAACTGTAGTTTTTCTTGTATCATTTTCAAGTTCGAAGGTTGTAAAAATGACACATGGAATTACCTACAAGTTCAATATACTAAACCAGTCCATAATCATGCCATCATGGGATATTGGGGATAACTTTATCTTGAATAATCGAATATCCATGTGAATTATGGAATTGGAAAGAAGACTCAAAGGGAAACCACAAGAAGAAATTTCAAACCTTGTAGAGCCGAAATTACAGAGATACAATAGTTTCAATATAGAGCTCCTAAAAAGCAAGAAAAATGTGTGTATTTTTTTAAATTTTGCATAACTTTGGTTTGAAAAATCAGTTTGAAGTGATTCAAAGGGCATAGTGAATCATATATATCATTGTTTGATTCAAAAATTCCTCAAAGCAAAAAAATGGATACACCTAGTAAGAAACCAGAAAGCTCGACTATGACACATGAAGAAGAGGAAGAAATTCAACATGATATATCAAAATTACGAGACCAAGTGCAACAAATTTCTCTCTCTTAAAGAGTAACCAAAAATGAATTGGAAGTGATGATGAATTTTAAGATGGATGGTTTAGATGTAAAAATAAAAAGGGACATGGAAGGTTTGAAGGATGGTTTAAAAGAAGACGTGGAAGCAATGATGAATGTTAAGATGGAAGAATTGAAAAAGTTACTACAAGAAAGGCTTCCCAATGGTGACAAGATAATCCATGAAAATCATGACGAGAACAAAAGGAATATGAATTATGATTTTAGAGACTCCAACGTTTGGTTAAATACAAACCACATTCCAAATATCAATATGATTTGATGGTAAGGTTCCGGTAACATGGATACTACAGATGGAGTAATATTTTGATCTCTATGATGTGCAACACACACGAAAGGTACACATTGCATCTTTATATTTAGAACCCAATCAGTTTGTATGGAATTGATGGATTTTTTCTCATGTAAACCCCTTGTCACTTGGTCAATTTTTATGGAGAAATGATAACACATTATGAAGATACAAAGAGAAACACCTTCTTTAGCCAATTGATAAATCTCAAACAAAAGGGTTCAATGGCAGAGCACATTGAGGACTTCCAAAAATTAAATATCAGGGTAACTGATATTCTATAGGACCATAGGATTGATGTTTTCATAGGGACTCTAAAGGATAACATCCAACAAGAATTTTTCCTTTGGGAACCTGATTCATTGGAGAAGGCATTATAGGTGGCAAGAAAAGTTGAAAGAAAATTTTTGGAAACAAGGAAGTCTACCACTCACAACTATAAAAATGGAAGTTTTGTTGCTCCTAGCCTTCCACAACCTATAAGGTTGACACCACAACAATTGGAGAAAAAAATAGCAAAAGGGCTTTGTTATAGTTGTGATAGAAAATACACTAAAGGTCGTAAGTGTCCTGAGAAGAAATTATTTTACATAAATTGTGAAGAGGAGGAAGGAAAGGAACAAGAAACATCAAAAGAGGATGATATACACCAGGAACCAACCCCTGAGAAAGAAGAAATGAATTTGACCATATCTTGTGATGCATTAGCAGGAATTACCACTCCTAAAACTCTCAAGGCAGAAGGATATATCAAGAAGAAAAAGGTAATAATGTTGATTGATTCGGGTAGTGCCCATAATTTTATTCATTGTAAGATAACCAAGGAATTGAATTGCTTTCTATATCCAACACCAGAGTGTCAAGTGATGGTTGCAAATGGAGGAACTATAAATTGCTCTAGAAAGTGCCATAATATCAACTTAACCATGGGGGAATATGTATTGAATAGTCCAATGCTTTCCATACCAATGGGTGGTGTTGATGTTGTACTAGGAGTCTAATGGTTACAATCTTTGGGGACAATAACTTTTAATTTTCAAGAACTTTTCTTGAACTGTTTTTGGGAAGGAGAGGAAGCTGAATTAAGGGGTATCACAGGGAAAACAAGAAAGATAATCAACTCTAATAGCATGACAAAGATTCTGAAGAAAGAACAACAGGGCGTAATTGCACAATTATGCTCACTAGATGTTCAAACAACGAAATCATCTATTTCTCCAAATCTCCAAAACGTTTTGGAAAATCATTCCAAGGTATTTGAGACTCCCCATGGCCTCCCACCTATTCATGATCATGAACATGCTATTCATTTGATTCCAGGAAGTGTTCCTCCAAACATCAAGCCTTACAGATATCCCTATGTCCAAAAGAGTGAAATTAAACATATGGTTGCAGAAATGTTAGAGGTTGGTATAATTCAACCTAGTCAAAGTTCTTTCTCTGCTCCAGTAGTATTGGTGCACAAGAAGGATGGATCATGGCATATGTGTCCAGATTATAGGGAGCTCAACAAGCTCACTATTAAAGATAAATTTCCCATTCTTGTTATTAATGAATTGTTGGATGAATTACATGGAGCAATTTACTTCACCAAGCTGGATCTTCATTCAGGATATCATCAAATTAGAATGAAGGTTGAAGACATTTCGAAAACAAGAGAGCGACTATGGCCTAAGAGGTCTAGAATAACAGTGGGGCCTAGAGACAGGCTGTTTGAGTGGCTGACTTGTCTCCTGAGGGTTCTGTTGATGATGTTGGATGAATGTGTGTGATATTCCATCGATTCCACTGCCTTAAGGTCACATATGAGGTTGAATTTGATCATAGTAGCCTCTCATCTCATGTTTACCCCGGTTAGCATGGTTACTTGGGTAGATGTGGGAGGAGGGTGTTGCATTTACATTAAAAAATTAAATGGATAGAAAAAGAAAAAAAATACATAAATGTGTTTTTAAATTTCTCATAAAAAAAAATACATAAATGTGTTTTCAAATTTCTCATAAATAATAATAATTTCAAAAAATCCATAATCAATATTTTCTAAATTTTTATATTAAAATAAAAATCCCAAATTTTTATATAAAAAAACGAAAACACATTTCCAAATTAAATTATAAAAAAAAAAAGGAAAAAAAAAAACAGAGACATAAAAATAACTTTCAAAAACAAAACAAAAATAAAAAAAAAATAAAAAACACAAAAAAACACTTTTAAAAACTAAATTCAAAACACTTTTTTTAAAACTAAAATTAAAAATTAAAAGAAATTAAAACAAACATTAAAAAATACTTAAAAAATATAAATTACATAAAAATAATAATAATAATAAACTATTTAAAATTAAAAAAAATAATGAAAGAAAACATTAAAACTATTAAAAATTTCATGTATTTTGGGGACGGGCATTGTGTGACCCCTCCACCTACATTCCCATTCCTTCTGCCATGTTTATCCAAACAACCACTATCTAGTTGGCCATGGGCCACCTCAACAACAACATGGTGGTGGAGTCTGCGTGGATGGGAACGATGGAAGGGTGTCCACCTTTGGTGGGGTGACCTACAAGTTACATGGTGGTGGAGCTTGTTTGGATGGATGTAGTGAGAGGATGGGAGCTTGGGTGAAGGTTTGGGTTTTGCTCACAAAACAAATGAATTTTTAATAGTTTTAATGATTTGTTTCTATAAGAAAAAACAAGGCATCAAGGCGTTCCAAAAATCTAGCTAGTGTTTTAGATAAAAGAGGGACCTTGTTGATCCTATCACCAATGTTCAACTTTCCTTTATCCATGGAACCATAGATATAATTGCTCACATATTAAGGAAGAATCAAGTTCCTACTTCTTTCAAGCCATTAAGCAACATTAGTGGTATCTTGAAATCTGTCAAGGATCCTGTTGACCCTTCAAACATGAAAGGGGTATACTTAATGTCGTTCTCTTGAGGGGCTCCCTATGTTGGCGAGACAGGAAGATATGTTAAGCAAAGGATTCTAGAGCATGTGGAAGACATTAAACATGGTAGGTCTCATTCCTCAGCTCTAGCTAAGCATGCTGAGAAAACCAAACGACATATTCGCATTGAAGACTACATGATCCTATCAAAAAATGGGCACTATCATCATAGGAAGTTCATAGAATCCACTGAGATTGAAAAACACTCGAGAAATCTGAATAGAGATGATGGTTGGAAGATTAGTAAGAACTTGGTTCCCGCCATTTCTTTTAGATTTGAACAATGTAAACTTTGAAATGGGAACTGATATTGTTACCCGTTTCATAGAGATAGCAAAAAAGTGACCCGATTTTGAAAAGGGGCGATGCAGAACACACATATTTTTTTTAGAGCATAGTTTTTGGCACTTTGTACATTACATTTTAGAATGTTAGTGATTTGCATGTTGATTTTAAAAAGTGGTGATTCTGCATCAGACCCCTTTTTTAAAAGACCTATTTTTTCACTTTAAATTTTCTAATTTATGAAATGTAAATAATTATTTTCTAAATTTAACAATTTTTGAAGTGGCCTTCTTCTTTATATTTTCTTGTTTTTTTTTTTGTAGTGAGGTTTTTATTGTTTTGCATATTTAAAGAAGAAGGTCAATATTTTGAAGTCTCGATATTCTACATATTTATACATCGTTAATTAATTTTTCAATGCACATGAAATAATTGTCTCTAAAAAACATTAATTTTTAACAATTGATATAAAAATAACCATTTTCAACATAAATATAACTAAAAAATTACATATTTTGATAATATTTTGTAATTTTTTGCTAGAAATGACATGCCAAAATCACAATTTTTATAGGAAAATTTTAACTAAAAATGGTCAAATAATAGTTTTTTTTTATGGATTTCATGTCAAAAAAAAATACTAATTACTGTTTTTTTTTTTCAAAAAATAATGATTAACATAAAAATTAATGCGAAAATCACATAATACAAATATTGAACACATAACAACATTAATTGAATGCTTATTTTTCTTATCAAATGTCAAAGTCAAAACATTACAAGTATAACTAATTAATAGTTACAAAAAATGAGTTTGATTTCCGAGCATAACTTAAATTTAATCAACAATATCACGTAATCCAATCTCTTCATTCTCTACAGTTTCATCATTGTCTTCTTCCACAATATTTTATGCTTCATTTTTCTCATTGTCCTCTTCTAATGGATCTTTGATGTCTGTGAATCTCCCAATGTATGCCTTTCCAATCATTCCATGTAATGGTGGTTGAGGTTCCTTTGCCTTTCTTGTCACATGTGATTCACTAAAGTCCCCTTTCTTCAACCCAATTTCTTGCATTGCATCTGGAAGAAATTGAAGAGCATTAATTCTTTGCTGAATAAAATTGCACTGTATTGAATCTTTTTCAATGGAAATGTAATTTCTTCCTTTTTGAAGGCAACATGCTTGTGTTGTAGCTAATTATCAAACACAAAAGAAATAATTACGTAAATTAGTACAATGAGATATAATTAAGAAAGAAGATATTGAAATTCAATTCTATATAATAAAACTTACCTGAGCCAGAAAATAAATCGAGAACCCAATCTCCTTCATTTGAACATATGTCTATAAGATAGTTAATCAATAACTGTGGTTTTTGATAAATGTTAACTATCTCTCATTTTTCTTCTTTGTCTTCATATATTAGTTTTCTCACAACAACATCATAATCCAGTACTTGGTTATGACTGTTTCCATCTACCCGATTAAAAATCATAGACATATAGCTATCATCTTTTTCCCAACTATTAATATGGATGAACTCACAATCATTTATAAATGGTTGATCTTCACGGTTAAGAAGATTTGACTTTTGCCTATATCATGAAATAGTAAAAGTTCAATTAACTTGTACATAAATTAATTTTTTAACATTAATCAAATATACCTTTTCAATGTCTTACCATGTAAGTTGAATCCTTGAGTTTGTCTTCCCCTTTGTAGAAATTCCCACTGTAGATCACCTGATAATGCAATATACTAAAGAAAAATACTTGATCTACTTCTACAAACAATTATGTGGAAGCTTAATCGAATATGAGCAAGATTAATAAGAACACATATAACAGATGAAGAGAAAGCAATCACATGAACACAGAAAAATAATCCTGGGGAAAGCCTCAGCCTAAAACCCCAATCTATGTATATCATACAAGTGGAAAATATGTCTGATTACACAAAGCCTTAGCTCAGAAAACTATCCAGCTCTCAGCACAATCAGATAATGCAGCTCACAGACTGTCCAGGCAACATATATGCCTTTCCTCAGCCCTCCAAGCCTCCTATTTCCTTGCGCAGTTTCTCTTGGGGTCTAGTGAAGCCACATGTGTGAATTGGCCTCATCACACTCACTAAACAGGAAGAAGTAACTGCGCAATCCTCAAGGAAAGAATTCCTTCTGCATGAAAGAGATATTCACCAAGGAATATTCTAGCAACTGATAGTACATTGTCCCACCATCTGATCTCAACTGGGTCTCTGACTGAAATGACATGCATGATTTATTTATGAGAAAATATTCAATTATCTGAAGTGCAGCAATTACATGCAAGAATGCATTAACTAACTGAACTCACAATTAGTTCAACAAACTATTTGAATTAATCTAACTAGACTTGACTCAAATAACTGAGCCAACTAATTACAACTCAAATTACAACTCATCCTTATCTCTTTGACTAATGGATAAATTCCTCAATCAATGGAGAAATTGTTGCATGTATTCACATAGACTTCACGTTTGATTTTCTACAACTAACTAACTCAAGATGAATTAATTAATTATTAATCAAACAGTTGTTAAGACCAAATTCAAATTTTACTTCTCTATTTTAGTTCAGGGACTAACTAAAATAAGAATACATCCCGAAATGCTATTTATAGCAATGTTATTTTTAGCACTTCCATTTTTCATTCCTTGTTTCTATGTCCAACACTGGTACCCGAACTGCTATTCATAGCAGTGATATTTTTAGCACTTCTATTTTTAGCATTTATTGTTGCCATTTTCAACACTCCCTCTCAACAAGAAAGACATTCAACTCGAACCCAATCCTAAACCTTTGGAATGTTCTGCATGCAACACTTCTCCCAAGTGTTATTGCTCCAACAACTCTAGAAACAAAAAACCTCCCAGCTGACCTCTTTGTTGGGCTAGAACATACTCTGATGCTGAAGCTTCATCTGCTACTGACAAGTGTTCCCTCTCTGACCTCTAAGCTGCTGCAACACTCCATGCATCTCGCACCGTTGCACACCTCTTTGTGCCATCCTGCACTGGTGCAACACTCCTGTGCCTCTCACATTGCTGTAGCTTGCTAGCTCTGCACAGTATTGGGACTCCTGCACTGTAGCTCTCTATATCGCTCCATCCGCATCTGTCTCTACCCACTCAGCTAGTCCTACTACTCCTTATCAGGGCTCCCATAGCAAGGTCTAATCAAAGAGGTTGGGTACCTCAATGATCCTGCCCCTATTCTAGCCTTCTTGGGACTATCACTCCACATCGCCCCACCTCCTACTTGGAGGTATGGATGCATGTGATCCCTCTGCCCACCTGGCTCGAAATTTCTCCCTACTAGAGTTCTCTACATGAGTTGATGCCTCCACTCTGTCTCCTCTCAACTTCCCTAGTTGTGGCTGCTCCACAACCTCCTAAAGCTGCTTCACCAATTGTGGTTCCTCCACAATCGTCTCAGACTTCTTTTGGCACTGCATGTTGAGAGGTAGTATGCTCTCCCTCTCAACCACCAGGTCTCCATCAGTTGCCTTGCTCCTCAAGGCTGTGCATGCATCTTGAACCTCAAGAGCATACAGGTTCTTGACCCGTGAACCGGTCTGCTTCACCTGTCTTGTGGTGATGTGTTGAAGGAAAACCTTTCGCTTACTGAAGACTACATCATATCCCTTGTCTTCCAGTATGGCGATTGACACCAAATTTATTTTCAATCCTGGTACATACTTGACATCGGTCAAGGTAATGTGAGCTCCATGCTCTCTCTGAAAAACAACCGTGCCTACACCTGAGACACTATGCTTTTCATCATTACCCATCGCTATGGGTATCTGGAGATCTTTCTCCTCTAAGGTACTGAACAAACTCTTGTCGCCGGTCATGTGGAAAGAAGCTCCACTGTCAAGAAACAAACCACTTCCCACCATGGTTGAAATCATGCATGCGAAGAGGGTGAAATCCAACTTGAACTATGAGGCCAATCCCTCACCTTCTGATCCTTCCAAGGATCCCTTCTTGGATTTCCTTAATGGACAATTTGTAGCAAAATGGTCCACTTCATGACAACGAAAGCATCACACTTTTGCTTTGTCAAACTTCTTCCCACCATGGGAAGAACTGGATTTGGAATGAGAATCCTTCTCCTTCCCCTTCTTCGCCTTACTCGCTAAGGCGCAATTTTCTTCATCCTCCTTGGATGAAGAACCATCTCTAGTGCTTCTTCTTATATCCTCCTGCATCATATCTGACCAAAGTCGTTCTCGATCTGGCAGTTTTTCTCTTCCATTTACCGAGTCTTGGTAGCTATGCCAGCTCTTAGGAAAACCGAGGAGAGCTAGACTCACCATGTCGTCATCGACGGTCGTGATCCCTACACTTCCAAGCTCATCCCTACAGGAGGTGAGCTTGTTCAAATACATAGAGATCGTGTCGCCCTTTTCACACTTGATTTTCTGAAGCTTATCTTTCAGCACTAGCTTCCTCTGATCGCTGTTGTTCTAATATAGATGTTTCAATGTTTTCCACATTGAAAACGGTGTCTCCTTCCCATGGAGACTTGAGACTATGTGGTCTCGAACTCCCTCCAAAAGGATTCTCCTTACTCTAGCCACACATTTCTTCCATTCCGCCAATTCTGTAGCATTAGCCACTACAGGCTTGGGGACTTCTTGATCAATGAAGTCCTTTAGACCATTATCCTCTAATATTGTTTCCATGAAATCCTTCCAAGCTATATAATTTGAGTTGCCATCAAGGGCATACTCGAGCCTTAAACCTTTGAATGCCATTGGTGAAATTAAGATGTGATAAGAACTCGATTTCTATATTCAGGAACCACAAACTTCGAACTTATCCCTTCTTATATATTATTCTCTCCTTGATCACCTTCGCTCTGATACCATGTAGAAATTCCCACTGTAGATCACCTGATAATGCAATATACTAAAGCAAAATACTTGATCTACTTCTACAAACAATTATGCAGAAGCTTAATCGAATATGAGCAAGATCAATAAGAACACATATAACAGATGAAGAGAAAGCAATCACATGAACACAGAAAAATAATCTTGGGGAAAGACTCAGCCTAAAACCCCAATCTCTGTATATCATACAAGTGGAAAATATGTATGATTACACAAATTTTTAGCTCAGAAAACTATCTAGCTCTCAGCACAATCAAACAATGCATCTCACAGGTTGTCCAGGCAACGCATATGCCTTTCCTCAACTGATAGTACACTGTCCCACCATCTAATCTCGACTGGGTCTATGACTGAACTGACATGCATGAGTTATTTATGAGAGAATATTCAGTTATCTGAAGTGCAGCAGTTACATGCATGCATGCATTAACTAACTGAACTCACAATCAGTCAAACAAACTATTTGAACTAATCTAACTGGACTTGACTTAGTTAACTAAGCCAACTAATTACAACTCATCCTTATCTCTTTAACTGATGGATAAATTCCTCAATCAATGGAGAAATTGTTGCATGTGTTCACATAGACTTCATGTTTGATTTTCTACAATTAATTAACTCAAGATGAATTAATTAATTATTAATCAAACAACCGTTAAGACCAAATTCAAATTTTACTTCTCTATTTTAGTTCAAGGACTAACTAAAATAGGAATCCATTCCGAAATGCTATTTATAGCAATGATATTTTTAGCACTTCCATTTTTCATTCCTTGTTGTTATGTCCAACACTGGTACCCGAACTGCTATTTATAGCAATGCTATTTTTAGCACTTCTATTTTTAGCATTTCTTGTTTCCATTTTCAACACCCTTGAATCTTGACAATAACATTGTCAATTGTGTGTTTGAATGAAATGTCACAAATCTCCATAATGGTGATGATGTGACTTATATAAATCCCACAACAACTTTACTAAGAGCTTGATAAGTATAAGGGTCACTATCATAGTCAATATTTGGAATATTGAAACCATGGGCAATATCTGCAATGACTAGGGCATAATCCCTTTTAGGTAGGAGTTTAGCAATGTCTTCACAGTCGCCTTGTATTACTTGATATTGAATAGTGTCAATCCCATTCCAAATGAAATGAGTGAGAGTTGGATCAAGTTCAACATTCCTAAGGCATTTCTTCTTCAGTCTTTTGATCTTAATTTGTTCAATAAAGGTTTTGAAACTACCTGGTGCTCCATTTGCATTCTTCATCATATTTACTAAAATAAACAAATATATGTGTAATTTATAAAATAAAAATAGTATACAAATGAATAAAAATGAATATATAAATCAACATACATTTTTAAATGCAAGATAAAAAAAAATTAATGTTGATGTAGAACGTGAATCTGGATAGTTGCATACAACATCATCCCAACTATCTTCATTCAACAATTTAACCATTTGTTCTTGTATTTTCATGTAAAATTTGTGACTACATAAATAAAGAAAAAAAAGTTAATATAATGATATGTATAACAAATACTACCAAACACAATATGTTATATTTAAAAGAAAATTATACTCTAAAATTAAGTAAAAATAACTCAACAAACTTACTTTTGAAATTCCTCAGACATTCCTTCCAATGATAATTCCCCCAACCTCACACGAGATAATATTTCTTTGACAAGTTTTCCATCCTTCACTCCTTGCAATGCTCTCCAAGGTGTGATAGTCATATCTTCTGGAAGTTGCTTCATTTTAGGACTTGATTTACTATTGCTATATATCAATGATTTAGACATTTTGACCTTCTCGTTTTTAATGCCAATGTTCTCCCACATGCTAAAAATATCATTAATCAATTCCCATATCTCTCCAGTTCTAAATTCCAACTAAAAAATGTTGTCAATACCTCTGAATAAATCAGTATTTACTCTGTCGCCTTTTGAACTGATTTTCTCCTTAATTTGATAGCTTATTTCCATATAACATTCATTTCGGAAATCTATAGTAAGATTTATCTTATCCCCGCCACATTTTTCTTCAAATTCACTCTGAATAAATCTAACCCTTTGGATGAAAGCCATAGACATCTTATATTCATTATCTGAATTATGATCCCATGCCACTAACTTTGCTTCTGTATCTGATAAACCAACATAAATGATACATTTCATTATTTCAAAATGTGGGTTATTGGGATATTCCTCCATCAATTGTCTTTGAGCTTCTACAGAAGGGTTCCCCCCAAGCACATAATAATTGTATTCAAAACATTTTGACTTATCAAATGCTTCTTTGTTGGGAACTTAAACTGGATCAACAAGAAGCACATAATTAACCACATGAGCATATGGATTGTACCTCATCAATGTCTTCAAGTTGTGAACATGCAGGTGGTGTGACTTTATGATTTGACATTTACATTGTACTACACTTGCGTTATAGATTTGTCTCACATTAAGCTGAAATGTACGACCACCCTCAATTAAGTTTCTCTTTGTCAAGTTTTGTGAAATGGAATTTTGTTTTGTTTTAATAATGTCATCCTCTAAATCAACTCTTGGTGTAATGATTTCTCTCCTTTCTTTTGAAGTTTCACTAGCATCTTCACTGTTGGTAATGACTACTTGAGAATGTTCAACTTTACTTTTCTTCGTCATAACATTCTCATCATTAACTAGAACAGATTTATTATTGGGCATTGTTACTTTTGGTATTTTATGGCTCTTCTCCTTTCTAACATCAGTTCCAATGTCATCCTCGGTAACGACAACATATTCTTCAGTGTCAGTTTCAACTTCCTCATCTTCAAAAGTAATTAGTCTACCTTTGCTAGATTTATCCACTAGAGGCATTTTTTCTGATCCCTTGGATGTAGTTTTGTAGCATCATGAATTACTACCTTTTGCTTGTTTGCCTATCTTCTTCTGACACTGATTAGAAACTGCTGACAACTTTCATAATATCATGCTCTATGAAATGAATGCCTCCCAACATAATTGAAACACTTTCAACAAAATTATGCCAAACAAAATATCATATGTCAATAAAAACAAAGTTATAAAAATATAATGAGACATTTACAAGAATGAAAAACACAAATATAAATAACAATACTTATGATATTTTGTGTCATATCATTTACGATTTGTTTACACAACTTTGTAGATACCTCTCTCGTGTCATACACTGAATATAATAATTGATATTTAATCCTTTCATGTGACTTGGGCGGTTTTGTAAGTATGTAAACAACTTCATTATCTGGTACCGAACACCTGTCTATGACCTTTCCCAGCACTTCATAAATTCCATTATCATTAGGTATATCAACATATAGATATATCTACATATCTTGGCTTTCTCTTTCTTTCACATACCAGACATTTTTTGGAAGTTTCACTTCTTTTGATTTCTTCCTGTATGAAATCTTCTTATCGTTTGAGGCACTTGAAAGATTTGTAGCTATCATCTTAGGTTTGGTTCATTCAACAGTGTTTTTGAAGATCCACCTTTAATAGTATTAGGCCCAGAAAGATTCACAAAAATCTTCTTTGATGCCATTTTCCTAAAAAAAAACAGATATATAAATCAATAAATTACAAAAAAATTATAGCTTAAATTAACAAACAAAATGATAAATGATAATTATTTTTGTAAAACATAACAATTAAAAAATAAAAATAAATAAGAAGTTTAAAAAATACAGTGCCTTGCCCTTTTCACAATTTTGCATTTCTTCTCACTTGTCGAACCAAAGGCTTCCACATTTGATGTGGAAGGCCCAACCATTGAGATTGTTTAACGACACACCAACAAAAAACACTCAACAAATATGAAGTGCAAGCCTAGAGAACTGAAAGGCATAAGTAACCACACAATAATATATGGGAGTCTGATGTTGACAAAATTGCTCAAAGATCCATTCATGAAATTGGGATTAAGAAATTAATAATTTACAAACACAACTCACAACTTCACTAGACTAAAATAGCATGACAACAAAAGAAACCCTAGGTGTAATGTAAACACAATTTTTAACCGCGCACACACACACATATATATATCTGAAATTAATATGATTAATTTAATTTTGAAAATTAATTAGATTAAACTTACAAAATGAAAGATATATTGAGAAATTAAATATAATTTTTTTATTATACAATCTATTTTTATTAAATATTTTATGAATAAATAATAAATTATATATAATATTTTATGAATTTGTTTCTCTACATATTTATATAAAAATGGAGTTTAATTAAATAAAAATAAAAATTTAATTAAATTTATTGTCATCAATATTTTTATAAAAAAATTGAAAATACTTGAATTTATAGAATATTCAACTCTCAATGACTATCAACAAATATGACTCCCACTTGTGAGAAATTGCATATAAAATAAAAAGTTTCCTTAGTATTTTGCATACCCACTCTCTAATTTGTTTCTCCTTATTTATAAAAATAGGTATAAATGACAAGCAATGAAGGGTTACTTTATAGCAATATTATTATTTAGTTGGTTAATGGTTATTTGTATGTAGATGCTTTGATGAGGGTTGTAAATGCCTAGAAGTATATTGATTTATGTAAGTTAAAGATGTTATTTATAAATGTATAGAATATAAAGTTAAAAAAATAGAAAAAATTTATATTAATAAATAAATAGAAAAATTAAAAATAAATAAATAAAATAAAAATAAAAATATACTAATGAATGAATCAGTCATCAAAAAAAACTTTATTGATAGATATATATATATATATATATATATATATAGCTTTCAATTATTGACTTTTATATTTGCAAAATGAAAATAAATTAATTTTTAAATAAAACACATTTTATAAAAACATATTGAAGCCTAAAATGCTTTAGATTTTATTTTTTTATATTTGAAAAACATAGACAATAAAGTTTAAATTTTGAAATTATAAGCACTTAGAATATGATTAAGAATTTTCAAAATTTCAAATTATTAAGTTTTTTTTTAATATTTTAATATAATAGAATTTTATTATTTTTATATAATATTTTAGTAAGTGTATGATTAAAAATTTTAAAGATTGGGAATTTCAAATTATTAATTTTTTTAATATTTTAATATAATGGAATTTTATTATTTTTATATAATATTTTAGTAAGTGTATAATTAAAAATTTTAAAGATGGGAAATTTTAAATTATTAAATTTTTCTTAATATTTTAATATAATAAAATTTCATTGCTTTTATTTAATTTTTAAATAGTTTTTGTTTTTAAATTAATTTAGTAAATATATAATTTTAATAAATTTTTGTAAATTTTTTAAATAAAATTTATTCATTAAAAAAAAATCAAACACGTAAAAAAACATATTTTAATTTTATATTAAAAAAATATTTTAAACACTTCCAAAGAGTTAAAAGTAAATTAATTTCTTCTTCTGTATTTTTAATAATCTTTAATAAATTTTAACATAAATTTCTATTAAATGAATTTACATCAATTTAATATAAAACTCATTCAAAGAAATTTTATAATATCACTTTATATCTTTAAACCTTTAAAAAAGGTTTAGTTCTCCAAATACATAATTCGTCCTCGATAATAATCTTTAATAAAAAACTTTGGTGTCCAGATATATAAACCTTAATAAATTTCTTTGATAATATAAGCTGCACTGTAGCCACCAGACCACGATTGTCATTCTGAAAGTGCTGTTATATTTTACCACTCGCTTTCGTCTCCCTGATACCCGCTTTCTTCACTGCAATCTATTTCTTCATTGAAACCTTCTCCATCACTGGAATCTATCCTTCTCCATCACTGGAATCTATTTCGTCACTGCTTTCTTCGTTGAAACCTTCTCCATCACTGGAAACTTTTTGCCATCCTTCTTCAAGAAATCCTTCTTCATCACTGGAATCTATTTCATAACTGCTTTCTTCATCAAAGCCTCCATCAAAGCCTTCTCCCAGGCGTTGGCGCAGCTGCTCTACTATTCCCGCATCCCATTGCAGTTTGGAACATTGAGACACATCAAGATACTTCAACGAACCCAAATGCTCAACATTGGGCACCATCTCTAAATTGGAACAATCGGCCAACCGAAGAGTTTGGAGGCTCGTTAAGTTGCCAATCGAGTCTGGGAGCCTTTGCAGAGCAGAGCAGTTAAACAAGTCCAGATGTTGGAGGCCTGCTAGGTTCCCAACCGAGTCCGGAAGCGTATGCAGAGCGGAGCATTCCCTCAAGTCCAGATGTTGGAGGCCTGCTAGGTTCCCAACAGAGTCCGGAAGTGTCCGCAGATAGGAGCACTCCGACAGGTCGAGATGTTGGAGGCGTGCTAGGTTCCCAACCGAGGCCGGAAGCGTCTGCAGAGCGGAGCATTTCCTCAAGTCCAGATGTTGGAGGCCTGCTAGGTTCCCAACAGAGTCTGGAAGCGTCTGCAGAGCGGAGCAGTTCCTCAAGTCCAGATGTTGGAGGCCTGCTAGGTTCCCAACCGAGTCCGGAAGCGTCTGCAGAGCGGAGCAGTTCCTCAAGTCCAGATGTTGGAGGCCTGCTAGGTTCCCAACCGAGTCCGGAAGCGTCTGCAGATAGGAGCACCCAAACAAGTCGAGATGTTGGAGGCGTTCTAGGTTCCCAACCGAGTTCGGAAGCGTCTGCAGATAGGAGCACCCAGACAAGTTGAGATGTTGGAGCCTTGCTAGGTTCCCAACCGAGTCCGGAAGCGTCTGCAGAGTGGAGCAGTGGCTTAAGTACAGATATCGGAGGCCTGCTAGGTTCCCAACCGAGCCCGGAAGCGTCTGCAGAGCAGAGCAGCGGCTTAAGTGCAGATATCGGAGGCCTGCTAGGTTCCCAAACGAGCCCGGAAGCGTCTGCAGAGCGGAGCAGTAGGTTAAGTCCAGAAGTTGGAGGCCTGCTAGGTGTTGGGTATACGAACAAAGTCCCACATTGATTAGAAGTGGTAGAAGTGGGAAGGATCATGGGTATATAAGGATGAACAAATATCTCCATTGGTAATGAGGCCTTTTGGGGTAAAGCCCAAAAACAAACCCATGAGGGCTTAGGCCCAAAGTGGACAATATCATACCATTGTGGAGATATGTGGTGTCCGGAGTCCCAACAAGTGGTATCAGAGCCAAGTTCGAGGTTACCCAAGTGGATGAATCCTCGGAATGCCGAACAAAGATGGTGAGCCCCCGTATTCCGAACAAAGATGGTGAGCCCCCATAAGCCTGTGGATGAGCTCGGTTAAACAGGCGGTGTGCTCTGGATTCTTCATGGACGTGTCTTGTTCTCCAACACGGTGAAGAGGAGTTGACTTGGGATGGAGCAAGCTCAACACGGCGAAGAGGAGTTGACTTGGGATGGAGCAAGCTCTGTTCTCCAACACGGTGAAGAGGAGTTGACTTGGGATGGAGCAAGCTCAACACGGCGAAGAGGAGTTGACTTGGGATGGAGCAAGCTCTCGAAGCTCTCGGAGAGCTCTCGAGACAGGTGGTGCTACCATGTAAGGCGTGTCCACCAATGCATTGGAGCGGAGAATCCTGGTTGGTAGAGAGGGGAGAATCCTGCGGATGGTTTGAGGGGAGGCTCGATGGTCCTTTGTTCGAGGGGAGGATTGTTGGGTATACGAACAAAGTCCCACATTGATTAGAAGTGGTAGAAGTGGGAAGGATCATGGGTATATAAGGATGAACAAATATCTCCATTGGTAATGAGGCCTTTTGGGGTAAAGCCCAAAAACAAACCCATGAGGGCTTAGGCCCAAAGTGGACAATATCATACCATTGTGGAGATATGTGGTGTCCAGAGTCCCAACACTAGGTTCCCGACCGAGTCCGGAAGCGTCTGTAGAGCGGAACAGTTAAACAAGAGGAGTAATTGGAGGCCCGCTAGGTTCCCAACCGAGTCAGGAAGCGTCTGCAGATAGGAGCACTCTACCAAGTCGAGATGTTGGAGGCGTGCTAGGTTCCCAACCGAATCTGGGAAAGTTTGAAGATGACTTAGGGACAGTACAAATTTTTCGAGGTGCTGCAGGTTCCCAATGAAATCTGGAACATTTAAAAGGGGAGCGCGAATACACAATTCCCTCAGCTGCAGAGGTGCCTGCATTGTTCACATACATTATTAAAGTACGTCTAAGACTGTAAATGTCACAGGCAGTGTGTTAGAGGAAGACAATTCTTATTTACAAATTGAAGAAAAAACAAAAAATAGAAATTTAAAAAGAATACCTGAGATTCGTGTTGCCAGAGTGTTTTCAAAGATTTTCCCTTTATATGTAAAACTCTTAAATTCTTTGTTGGAATCCAGGAAGGGAAGGAGGACTCGGGACAGTTCAGCCAGTCTAAATATATTAGGTTTGGTAAATGGTGGCAAACATTCAATAGGCATTTAGGAAAATAACTTTCAGCCTTAAGCAACTGCAACCTGCTCATATTACTCAATAAACGAGTGCGAGCAGGCTCCGCAAGGTTTTCGAAAGATTGTTCAACCTCATTTCCATCTACCAGGCTAATTCCACGCACCTGAATTGTTCACTCAGAGCTGTTAGAAACAAGATTCATTCTTGCAAAGTTTTAAGAATTGAAAACTAACCAGACACAATTGTGATAACAGGACGCTAATTGGAAATCTGTCGAAAACACTTCAAAATACTTACAGGTAATTGGCCGGAAAGCTTATGAAAAAGGTTGGCAGTTGGGTTCCAAAGCCGAAGCTCACCATCAGGAGGTTCCTTCTCCGCCAGATATCTGCCCATGTCTCTGACATGGTCATGCATTCTCAGACGGTTTTCACTGTCCACTTGCACCAAACATCTGTTTTCCAGCTTCCAAAGGCCCAGCGTTCCTTCCCAGCCGGTTCTATTCAATATTCTAATGACTCTATCTCTTTTTTCTCCTCTGAAGAAGCAGGCAATGTCTAAGAATATCTTTTTCTCCTCCTCATCAAGACCGTCGTAGCTAATTCTTAGCCTGCCTTGTATATCATCAGGAAGCATGTTGGAGATTTTGCGAAATTGTGCTTCCCAATGATTTAAATCATTTTTTCCACGAAGAAGCGAGGCAAGCACTTTAATAGATAATGGTAATCCAAGGCAGGAATCCAAAAACTTGTTAACCACTATGTCAAATCCCGCAGTAGGATGATGCTGGCCGAATGCATGCGAGCAAAAGAGCTCTTTGGAGTGCCGTCGACTGAGGCCTTTCAGAATGTATATGGATGATTCTGGGATGTCTGAGCTTGTGAGAACATCCTTATTGCGAGATGTCACTAAAATTAAGCTACTGCTTTTAAGGGCATCCTTCGCTGGATAAAGTAATGCCTCCAGCTGCTCAATATTATCTACATCATCTAAAATAATGAGACAATCAGAAGATGGAAGATACCTTCGGAGCTTTTCTTTGCCTTCATCAGTGCTGCCTATTTGCGCATTTGATTGAATTAAATCCTTCATAAGGTCGCTCTGCAAGGTAGCTAAAGATTTGTCTCTTATATCAAATAAAAAGCAACATCGCTTGTATTTTGATCTCTGATTGTTAAAGAACTCTTTTGCTAGGGTGGTTTTACCAACCCCTCCAAGGCCCACAATTCCTGTAACTCTAACCTTCCCATCTTCCTGCTGCAATGACATTGTGGTTTCAAAATTTTTTAATTTTCCCTCCAAGCCTTTTGGATATTCTGACACATACAGTCTTCTTTTCACATTTTTCAGCACTCTACCACCACGTCTTCTAGGAGCTGCTCCATGCTAAAACAGTGAAAGAAACCAAACATGAACAGTGGTTGAACATCAGACACTCGCTATGAAGTACAAGGGCAGAACTAAAGATCTCAAAAGAATATATGGACAGGAAAGAAGAATTTATTTTGAGTGATATTTAATCTAGATTTGGTTTCATCTTTATCATTAATCATAATTAGAAACAAATAAAGCTGCCTATATACATGCATCGGAAGTTTTAATCACATTTAACTATGAAATTTTTATGAATTTAATTTGCTTTTGCTCTAGGATATTTGTTTATTTGTTCATTATTTTTCCAAAGAGATTTTATTGATTTTTTTTATAGGAGTGCTTATTGCTACCACGCAAACGAAATTCATCTTCATCTCTTTCCTTCTCTTTTAAAACAGAAATGGAAACAGATAATAATTGGCGAAAAGTCAGCATGTAGAAATGGGTACATATGGTGCTACCTATCTATCAATTAAATGCCCAAATTTATATGGAGGGGTGGTTTTCTCACCTGTTGTATGTCGCTCCGTCAAACCCTTTTATATCTGCAACTGTAGACAGAGCATTCCTCCATTTTTCAATAATGTCGGAATCGTGTCGATGCTGACCATCAAATGTTTTTTTCCCTTGAAGCTTGTATAGGGCTTGAGCGTAGACTCCCTGTCCGTCCTGCGTCCGCCGAACCTCTGCAGGCGTGACACCAAAGAAGACTGGGATGATGGTGGACTTGTACTTTGACATAGAGTCTACCATATTTAGCAGCTCATTGAGGCACCATTTTGAATACGCATAATTTGGAGAAAAAATCGCTATATTCACTGAGGATGTTCTAACGGCGCTTTCAAGTTGAGGGTTTACAGGACCTCCCGCGCGCAATTCCTGCTCAATTCCTGGTAGAGATGGGTGGCCAAGGTTTTCTTGACATCGGGACCCCTATGATTAATGAAAACATCAAATACATAGTCGTTGTTGACGCTATGTGAGGTGGATGTTGAGGAGGAAGCCATGGGATATTATAGAAATGAATAACAAAGAAGTAAAGATTGAAGATGTGTTGCAGAGCCTGGAAATGCGCACTTAACCTCAATAGTGTTGTCGTTCTCCTCGCCTGTATGGTCTCACTATTTCAGAGTAACCAGTATTATGCGCCTTAATCACTCTCAATATTCGGCCAATATTCAGCCAATCTATTGAAAAATTGAGCACTGAAATCTGGTTGATTTCTGAACTTCTTATTTTCTTGAAGAAACTGAGTCGTGAGGCCTTTTCTCTTACCTTTTTTTTTCTTGGATGGATGGAAGGAAGGAAGTAATAATACATTAGTTTGAACGGGGCAGCGAGGAGGCAATTTCCTTGGTTATTGCTTTTTCGTGTCTTGGATGTGACGCATTGATTAGACGTAAAGCATTTAGCAGAAGTTCCGGGCAATTTCTCCCCATTTATTTTCAAAACTTTACCAACCACATACTACTGATGTGTTGTGATTAAACATAAAGCATTTAGCAATTCTTAGGGAACTTCTTCCCCATGCATTTTCAATTCTTACCACTAAGAATTGATCAGATATAAAGCATTTAGTCCAAGTTGTGAGCAATTTGTAAATAATTAAATAATTTTTTAATAATGCCACCGCCCAGGTATCTACGAATCTTGCCATGTATTGTGAACAAACATAAAGAATTTAGCGAATTTCGTGGGCAATTTCTAGTCAATGCAGTTTCAAATCCTGTCACTACCAAGTATCCCAATACATTTCTGAATATTGCCGCCGACCGTATACTGATGCATTGTGATTAAACAAAGCATTTAGCAGAATTTGTTAGGCAATTTCTTAGTCAGTGCATTTTCAAATCCTGCCACCACCAGCCCCCATGTATCACATTGATTAGACCTAAGCATTAAGTCGAATTTCTTAGTAATTTCCATGTCACTCCTTTAATGTAATGATAGCTTCACGTTCTTGGATGCCACAATGGTCACAAGTTGTAAAGAAAGTGGTTTCATTTTCCTGGAAAAAGAAGACAGTCACACCGATTTGACCTATCTTGCCATCATGTATTTGTGCTATTTGGACATCAATGTTCACAAAAGCCATGTATTCTTTTTTCTTTTTTCTTTTTCTTTTCTTCTTTTTTTTTTTTTCTTTCAAAAGGTGGAAAAACCTATCAAACTCAGTTTGTCAAACCAACAGTGAGGACAGCCATCTCTGGCTGCTATCCGCAAATGTCAGTTGACACATCACTGTTATCAAGGAAAACCACGCCACCTGAAATAACCCGCTGGTGGTCCGTAAGGGAGCAGGCTTTCACTCCTACCAGATGCCTCTGGGTCTTGGGCCGTTAACCTGTTTCCTTACGTCCGAGGAAGACGAGCTCTTAGCCAAGCAGAAGCAGTTTTAGGGCATACTCCAGGCCCAAAAGCCATGTATTCTTATGTTCACAAAGTCATGGGATATTACGATGCCAAAATTCAGCAAATAGAATTTTAATGATATTTTTTAAAATTGTTATTATATTTTTAGTTATCAGTTCACATCAATGTTAATTTTAAATTTGTAAATATAAAGAGGAATCAAATCTAAATCAAATCTCTTTTCATTTTAAAAGATATTTATATTTTAATAGATTTGATCATTCTTAGCACTTAGTAGATCAAGAGTTAAGATGGATCTACCCCAGTTATTATTATTTATAATTTTAAATTCATTTTGAATGACAAGCTAGTGGTCCCTAAAGAGGCAACCTCTCACTCCAACTAAATACTTGTCTTGGGCCTCTTAGTCATACAAAATCAATTTTGCTAAAAATTTAACTGCTTAACATACATAACATTAAATTATATATATATATAGATAATTTGTATATGGTTATTAATTAAATTTAAAAATAAAGTTTTGAAAATTATTATTTAAATTGTTTTCAATCTAATATGCATATTATGATTAAATTCTTTATTTATTTATTTAAAAAAAAATGTAATTTTATTAATAAAAACAAATATAACAAATTAAATTTAGCTCTTATTTTTTATTAATATTTTTAGCTTTTTTTAATTTTTCTTTTTTTCTTCTTCTTAAAACCCTAATTTTCATTCATTTATAAAACGATTCAAAATTACATTATGCATATACACCTTTAAGCCTATTTCAAGAAAAAGTTTTGAGTTCCTGTACTTTGAGCTAGCATGCTTCTTCTTAATACATTTTTCTTTATTTTAGAAATTTCAGAAAAAGCTATATAAATAATATTACTACAAAAATTGATAAAAATAATTTTTTCCACCCTTATTTGAAAAAACTGCATATGGATGGTAAGATTCAATGCATCTTTTATGTGAAGTGTTTATACAAAAAAATTAAGACCTTTTAGCCTATATTATTTGTTTTATGTATAAACTGTGATAATGATAGTACTCATAGGAGGAATATTCACACTACTAGATATGCGAAAAGTCTTGATCCATAATCAAACTTTATTTTGAAAACTGTGAAACACTTAACATCATTACTTTAAAAATTTATCCATATTAAAACCACTACAATATCTAATCCATATTAAACTGTGAAACACTTAACATCATTTATTGTACCAAATTTTGATTCAACAAATCGTGATTAATGCTTCTCACCTTACAATGCAAAGCAGTGGTCTATAATGCAACTTTTTGGAAGCCTTTGCGACTTTTTGGAAGCCTTTCCGGTGGGTTTTTCCGGTCAAAATCCGGCAGCAATTTATTGGAATCACAAGTTTGATAGCTAGTTTCTACACAATCAAAGCATCCCAGGGGTTTTTTAGGGTGCTGAACCCAAATATCCAGTTAAAAAACCATTTTAACTGCAACAAATCAAGATTTAACCTCAATTTCTTCTGCCAGATTCCGTCACCGGAATCTCCAAAAAGTCGCATTATAGACAACTCCCAATGCAAATGTTGGTAGAGGGCAGCTTGTAAAATAATATCAGGCAACGTTAATGGAAAGAATTTGGTAAGAGTTTTAGGAAACTGGGTTAACATGGCGCATGGCTTTTTTCTTGAGTTTGAAGAGGTTTCCATTTACATAGATCAAGTTTGTCTCACAAGATATTTAAAGAAAATTTGTAGTATAAAACAATTTGATTTCCTCATCGATACTACTCTTCCTGTTGTGGATGGCGCTATCATGTGTTATAGCAGTATATGGTTCTGACTGATTCCAGAAAGAAGAGAAGGGAAGAAAAGGCCCTGCTGCCTAGATGGGCTTCTCTATCTCCTTTTCTGTGTATTCGATGAATGGAAACTCTAGCTCTCAACATGTGTTAACCAAAATTCCCATGTAGCCTTCGACCCCATTCATCCATGGCGAGGATTGGGACCTCAAACCAGGAGGAGGAGGCAGAGGCAGAGGCATTCGTTCATAAACGTTTTGATACTTTCACCACAAACTTCATGAAACGTCAGCGCTGGGCGAATGTAACACAAAAACCATGGTGGAAACCCAACAATGGTTATGTCATCAGTTCATTTCAAAAATTTGAGCGCGCCTTGAAATTCAAATTTCAAAGTTTGGAGGGTTTTCAAAATTCAAGTAAGCGTCTCATTAATGTGCACAACGTATTTCTTAACTCGTCGTATATGTATCGTATACAAAGGTGCATCCCGCTCAAAACTCAAATCTGAAATTTGAAATAGAGGGACTGTTGCCGCAACAAATATCCAGGCGATGTGCATTAATGGGAGTCAGAGCTACGGAGCTGCCCGGAAATAGAGTTGAGCTCGGAAAGTGTTGGAAGCCGGAAAAATGTTTGACTATCGCACGGAGGCTGCCAGATGCTGTTAAATCTTCTTATGGTTAACATCCATACCATGTCAAATCTTCTTATGGTTTCCATCCATACCATGCATGCATGTTGGTGAATCCAGAGTGGTGGCAGGTATTGTAAGGGTGCATTAATGAATCTATAGAGTTGTAAGGGTGCATTCAGGAGTTAAATTTGACGGGTGACCCTACCCGTCAAGGAATTTATTTATGATGTTTTTATTTTTAAACTGCCTATCATATGAATTTTAATATTTATTTGTACAAGTTTCATCTAATTTCAATTTGTACTTATAATTGTTCAAATTTTCCATTATTTGTTGTACCATTTGGCTCAAGTCTCATTGCTACACTTTGTTTTGAGACCTGTTGATCAAACTTTTCTGCAAATTTTCCAGATTGTTCAAATGTTCTGAGTTTTTTTTTTAAGATGGAAATAGTGATAAAATAGATGGGAAATATATATAGAAACAACAAAAAATAATATTATAAAGTGAAAAAATATATATTCATAATTACTTTCACATGAAAATAATGAATGTTAATATTGTTGCAACAAATTTGACAAAAATAATTCACTCACACATACCATGTTTTCCATTTAAGTCACTACCATGTTAATCCCATTAAAAGAACAATAGTTGTGAAATAATTTTCAAACCAAAAACATAATGTGCATGAACTATGTAAATGTTCAAAAATTAGATTCAATATCATCACGTACACAAACTAAATTTTGGATAGTTTCACCAAAAGAGGTAATTGTCAAAACACCACTATTACAAACATAAAAGTAAAAGCAAAAACTTTAAATATCTAAGATTCTTCTTTCTTTAGCATCTTTCTAGATGTCAAATACCCTATCCCATTCCACCATTGATGAATCAAGCCCTATTAGAGACACCCGCATCAAGGCATCCAATGCAACTAATGATAACTTTGTTCTTCGGACATCCTTTATTATGTTTTGTCTTGAGAATCCTCTCTCACAAGAAATTGTACTTGCAGGAATAGTAAGTATCGCCTGCCATAATTTTGACATGTTAGGAAAATTTGTATGCAACCCTGTAACATAAAAATTCTCCATGCATCTTTCATGGATGATCCCTCGCAATGAACACGAAGAGTGTCAACAAATGGATGCAACTCTTTCAAACAAGCCTCAAAATCAAATGTAGTTTTGTTTTCTTCACTTTGATAATAAGGATGTTGTAAGTGTTGAAAAATCTTTTCGAGCCAACGCTTTGAATTTCGTTCTCTGCCATGAACATCCTCTAAATAATGGCAAGGGCTAAACAACCTTGCTGAGTTGAAAAATGCAAGATCAGAGAATCTTCCGTTCAAATTCTCTATGAGAGCTTGAACATAATCTTTTGCAAGTTGTTTGCAACTTTCTATTGAACCTTCAATACACGGTTTCCATGATTGTTTTTGTATATCAACACAATCAACATATGCATGTGGAATTGCTACAAATCGTAATTCATGCTTGTGAACAAGCCCCTCCTTATCACAAATTTCTAGAAAGCCAAATTTAGAGGCATCTATAAATTTAGATAAATAACATGTGCCATCTGCAAATGTGTCGCTTCTTAAAAGCCACCTTTTCAAAGTGTTTGCCATGACATCTGTGGCTGCCCCTAAAGAGCTGACATCAATGTACTCTTCTTGGAATTGCTTGTTCAACTTGTTTAATTCACACATTATATCTGCAAGCATATGTAAACAAAATTGTACTGAAAAGATTCTTGCCTTATCATACCATGAGTCTTTTCTTTCATCTTTCCACAATGTTAATATGGGAGGTATAAGTACAACAAGTCTTGCAATGACTTGTCCCCTTGAAAGCCATCTAACTCCATGGATTTGAAGAGCTTGAAGAGTTTCAAGTTGCATAAGTTCTTGTAGAGCAATAAGTTGACTATTTCTTTTAGTAGAATTTTGCACCCAAGAATATACCTTATTTGCTAATTTCTCAACAAATAATAATTCAGGTAATTTTTTTGAAGCATCTGATGCGGCTAAGGCTTCACGATGAGCAATGCAATGGACACCTACAAGATTAGGTACATCTTTCTTCAAGAAAGTGATAAAACCATTTTCATTACCAACCATTGAAGAAGCGCCATCTGTGGAAACTCCTATCAATCTTTCTGTTGAAAGGCCCCTTGATTCCATTAAATGTTTGATTGCATCATAAGTTGTTTTCCCTCTTCCATCACAAACATTTATGAGCTTTAAAAACTGTGAAATTGGAAGACCCAATCCTTTTGAGGTTAAAAACGTGGCATAAACCACAAGATGTTTTTCTAAACTACGGTCTGTACTTTCATCTAACATCAATGAAAAAGGTGGCTATCTAGCATTTTGGAAATTTGTAGCTCTTCAAGATACTGAGATATAGCAAAAAGGAATTCTTTCGCAGCCATGTGATTTGTATATGATGTATAATCTTTGTTCTTTGGCATATTTGGCGTGTGTAAAGACATTGCAAACAAACAAAGAGATTCATATTTTGAGAGTGGTAGATCCTCTTGCACCATCCAATATACTAATTTCATAGTAGTGATGACCCTTTCCTTGTTCATATAATCAATGCATGCAATGTGTTCTATAATAGACTTCGCCTTCTTCTCATTTCCACATATCCACTTTCCCTGTGAGAGTCTATGAATGCTTGAATTAGCATGAACAATTATAGAATCATGCCGAAATGTAGAGCAACCAGTCCCAATTCCCCATGGCCCCATTGCCTTATGCATTTCACAATATATGCATTTCATAACTGTTTTTCCTTCATGCTTTGCCTCTCTCAACCACTTATACTTAGTTTTCCACTGATCAGGAAACTCTCTTTTTACTTTCATTTTTCTTTTCTTTTGGGTGCTAGGTTCTCCGTGGTGAAATTCTTCATCACTTTCTTCATTATGCTTCAAGATATCATATTCTTCATTATGCCCCAAGACATCTAAATCTTCATTTAGATCAAAATCATGATCTTCTTTATCGGGCAATGAAGCTTGAGATGTATTAGACCATCCAAAGAATTTTATGATAGAAAGTTGATTCCCTTTTTTTGAAGACATTTTTGATATATAATATCTGTTGTGCAGAGAAAGAAAGAATCAAGAACAGAGAGAGAAGACCAAGAAATAGAAACTGAAATGAATCTGTTTTATTCGATGATGATTTCATTACATGGTATTCAATATAACCTATGAACAGCTACCGTTACATATAACTAAACTAACCGTAACTAAAAACTAAATCGGTTACAAAACTGTTTGACCAAGTTCGTTGTCAAACCAACAAACTCCACCTTGACAACAACTTTCCCATTCATCATCTTTCCTGCAAGCCAAGAGAAGCTAAACACCACCGCAACTTCTCTACTGTAACTGGCTTTGTGAATATGTCTGCACAATTTTCTCGTGTGTGGACCTTTTTAAGAGCTACTTTTCCACCATCGATCACATGTCTCAGAAAATGATATCTCACATCAATGTGCTTGGTTCTGCTGTGATAGGCAGGATTTGTGGCCAAGTG
The DNA here is from genome assembly GCA_031772625.1 of Pinus tabuliformis. Lineage (NCBI taxonomy): Eukaryota > Viridiplantae > Streptophyta > Pinopsida > Pinales > Pinaceae > Pinus > Pinus tabuliformis. The sequence goes on from CM062818.1 coordinate 592,431,173, forward strand.
AATAGCACTTTGACTGTCACAAAGTACACTCACTTTCTCCTGCGTCCTTCCGATTTCATCGAGCAAACCCTTTAACCAGATTGCTTCTTTACTGGCATCTGAAGCAGCTATATATTCAGCTTCGGTAGTGGACAATGCAACCGTGTCTTGAAGCTTTGACATCCAACTAATTGCTCCACCTGCAAGAGTAAAGACGTAACCTATAGTAGATCTTCTTTTGTCCAAATCACCTGCATAGTCAGCATCTACATATCCGCAGACTGATCCTTCACTACCATCAAAGACGATGCAATGATCTCTTGTGCCTCTTAGATATCGAAGCACCCATTTCACTGCTTGCCAATGTTCTTTACCTGGATTTGCCATGAACCTGCTGAAAACTCCAACTGCATGTGAAATGTCAGGTCTTGTAGATACCATCGCATACATTAAATTGCCTACTGCATTTGCATATGGTACATGAGACATATATTGCTTTTCTTCATCATCTCTAGGACTCAAAACCGAAGAAAGCTTAAAATGGGAAGCTAACGGAACATTAACAGGTTTCACATTATTCATAGAGAACTTTTCAAGTACCTTCTCCACATACTTCTGCTGTGATAACCAAAGCTTACCATTTTTCCTGTCTCTGTGTATCTCCATGCCCAAGATATGTTTTGCTGCTCCAAGATCCTTCATATCAAACGCCCTAGAGAGTTGAGCCTTTAACCTGTTGATCTCTTCCATGCTTTTGCTTGCAATAAGCATATCGTCAACATACAAAGCTAAGATAATGAATATGCCATTGAAACTTTTGAAGTACACACAATGATCATACTCACTTCTTATAAAGTTCTGGCTCACCATGAAGGAATCAAACTTCTTGTACCATTGTCTGGGAGACTGCCTCAGACCATACAATGATTTCCTGAGCTTGCAAACTAATCTTCTGCTGCGACCTCGCACAAAACCTTCTGGTTGTTCCATATATATCTCTTCGTTCAAATCACCATGTAGAAAAGCTGTTTTAACATCTAACTGTTCTAACTCAAGATTAAGCAACGCAGTTAGTGCCAACACAGTACGTATAGAAACAAGTTTTACAACTGGAGAAAAAATCTCATGAAAGTCTATACCTTCAACCTGAGAATACCCTTTTGCTACCAGTCTCGCCTTATACCTCTCGATACTACCATCAACTTTCCGTTTCAGCTTGAAGACCCATTTACATCCAACAACACTTCTCCCTTCAGGAAGCTCTACAAGATCCCAGGTATTGTTCTTGGCTAAGGAGTCCATTTCTTCTTCCATAGCCTTTTTCCATTTCTCGCTATCTGTATCATCTATCGCTTCCTGATAACAAGACGGTTCCCCATCTTCAGTAACCAAAGCAAAAGATGAAGCAGCAGAATCTTCATACCTTTTGGGAGTTTTCTTCGCCCTTGTAGACCTTCTCAGAGCGACTGGTTGCTGAACTGGTTCAGAAACTTGCTCTGGTTCAGAAGCTTCAACGGCTTCCTTTGTGTCTTCAACACCTTTGTCTCCAGAAGTCTCTCCTTCCTTTCGACTGCCACCGAAAGATCTGGCCTCCAACTGAACTCGTTGACTCGGCGATACCTGTTCCTGTTCAATTCTTTCAACATTTGATTTTAACAAAGATGATTCATCAAATGTTACATCTCTACTAATAACTATCTTCCGCAATGTAGGATCCCACAACCTATATCCTTTCACTGCATAGTCATACCCAACAAAGACATAACATTTCGACTTTGGATCTAACTTTGAACGCTGATTTTTCGAAATCAGAGAATAAGCATCATAGCCAAATATCCTCAAATGAGAATAGTCACAAGACTGACCTGTCCAGACTTCTTCAGGAATTTTACAATCAATTGCTACTGAGGGTGATCTGTTAACTAAATAACAAGCAGTAGATACTGCTTCCGCCCACAACTCCTTTTGCAAGTTAGCATTGCTAATCATGCTTCTGGCTCTTTCCATAAGAGTCCGATTCATACGCTCAGCAACACCATTTTGCTGAGGAGTATAAACAGCAGTTTTGTGTCTAACAATGCCCTCATCCTTACAGTATTGTTCAAATTCAACAGAAGTGAACTCACCACCATTGTCAGTTCTTAGACATTTAATAGATTTGCCTGTTCTTTTCTCTACCATTACTTTAAATTGTTTAAACACATTGAATACATCAGCTTTCCTTTTTAGCAGATAGACCCAAACTTTACGAGAATAATCATCAATGAACGTTACAAAATACAAAGCACCTCCATATGACATAACAGGGGAAGGCCCCCACACATCAGAATGAATGTAGTCTAAAACATCTTTACTATTATGATTACCAACTTTAAATCTCTGTTTACACTGCTTCCCATACACACAATGTTTACAGAAATCTAAATTCAAGGATTTCAGACCGGGAAGAGATTTACGTTTCATCAGTATGTGAAGACCTTTCTCGCTCATATGACCCAAACGCTGATGCCACAGACGAGTACCTGCTTCTTCATTTTCTGACGCAACCGCTGCTTCACCGACCTGAGTACTTCCTTTTAACCTGTAAAGATTCCCGACCTTCTCTGCCTTCATAACCACAAGGGCACCTTTGAAGACTTTCAAAACGCCATTCTGACCTGTAAACTTATAACCATCTGAATCCAACACTCCCAAAGAGATTAAATTTTTCTTCAAATCAGGCACATGCCTAACACTAGTTAATGTCCTAACTGTGTTATCATACATCTTAATCCTGATATCTCCCATCCCAACAGTCTGACATGACATATTGTTACCCATAAATACAGAACTACCGTTTACATTTTCATACGAAGTAAACCAGTTTCTATGTGGGCACATATGATGCGAAGCACCAGAGTCTAACAGCCAGCTATCAAAACTATGAGAGACATTACATTCAGGTGAAGTTTCATCTATCATACACAAATCATCAGCAGATAAAACTTCGTCTACAATACCTGAATCAGCCTGATTCGCTTCGTTCTTCAGAGCCTGGACAAAACCCCTGTTGTGCGAACCTGAATTCCTGTGGACCGTAGACGGCGTGTGTTCCTGCAGAATTGCTTGAAGAATCTCTTCGTGATTGATTGGAACTTGTGGAGTGGACGGCGTGTTCTTGCAGAAAGTCCAAAGAGTGTTCTTGCAGAAAGTCCAAGACCTGCGTGAGGGCTTGTTTTCTTTTTTGCTGCTGTGAGTGAGGCTGTCTGAGGCTGCGTTGGCTGCGTTGCAGGCGTTTTTTTTTCGCTGCTGTGCGTGAAGGAAGAGCCTGTCCAGTCCAGTGAGCTTGTTTTTTGCTGCTGTGCGTGAGGCTGTCTGCGTGAGGGACGTCAGTCCAGTGACTGCGTGAGGGAAATTGCAGGCGGTTTTTTTTTGCTGTTGTGTGTGAAGGAAGAGCTTGTCCAGTCCAGTGACCGCGTGAGGGAAATTGCAGGCGCTGCAGAGGATTTGTGACAGCGTGAAAACCGGGTATTTTTTTAAATTTTTGAAATCAAATCGAGTTGTGGTTTTTTTTCCAAATACTGTAGAACAGCAGAAGGGCTTGCAGAAATTAAAAAAAAAGATAGCAGGCAGCAAAATTTGTTCAGAATTTTCTTTTTCAGAAATTAAAAAAAAGATAGCAGGCAGCAAAGTTTGTTCAGAAATTTATTTATTTTTTTTTGACAGCAGAGAAAGAAAAGGTGGTTGTTTTTTTTCACATATTGTAGAACAGCAGAAGGGTTTGAATTTTTTTTTAAAACAGTAGAGGTTGCAAAGGATTGTTGTTTTTTTTAAATATTGGAAGAACAGCAGATTGAAAAGGTTGTTTGATGTTGTGAAACTAGAACAACAAAAGGGTTTGCAAGAAATCAAAGGTTTTGAAACCTGACTTTCTGTTTTTGAATTGGGAAAGTTATTTGTTTTTTTTAAAGACTGAAACCCTAGGAAGGAGGAAAAATGGCCAAGATGTCGAATGCAAGATTCGAGGTGGAGAAATTCACCGGAAAGAGTAATTTTGCTCTTTGGAAACTGAAGGTCAAGGATCTGCTTGTGCAACAAGGGTTGCACAAGGCATTGGATGGGGTTACTAAGAAACCCACAACCATGACTACTACAGAATGGGAGGACTTGGATGCCCGAGCCCTCAGTACCATCCGGCTATGTCTAGCGGATGAAGTTCTCTTCAACATCGTTGAAGAAACTACGGCGTCAGGTTTGTGGGAAAAACTTGAAAACCTTTATATGACAAAATCATTAACTAACAGAATCTATCTGAAACGACAATTATACAGTCTTCGAATGAAAGAAGGTTCAAGCATTGCAGAACATTTGAATGTCTTTAATACACTAATTTGTCAATTAACAGATATGGAAGTAAAAATACACGAAGAAGATAAGGCCATAACCTTGCTGTGTTCTCTGCCTGAATCATGGGATCACTTCGTAACTTCAATTAGTTTCAGCTCTGCTGATTCTTTGAAGTTTGAATCAGTCGTGGGAGCTCTTCTGTCTGAAGAGGTACGAAGGAAATCCAGCACTGATACAAATGCATCAGAAGCCATGGTTGCTAGAGGACGCTCAAAGGAAAGAGGAGGCAAACCAAGGGGAACTTCCAGGTCGAAATCGAAGGGCAAAAAGTGTAAGGCAAAATGTTGGAGCTGCGGTAAAGTTGGACACTTGAGGAAGGACTGTTGGAAACGGAAGGAATCCGAAAACCTGAAGAACGAAGCGAATCAGGCTGATTCAGGTATTGTAGACGAAGTTTTATCTGCTGATGATTTGTGTACGATAGATGAAACTTCACCTGAATGTAATGTCTCTCATAGTTTTGATAGCTGGCTGTTAGACTCTGGTGCTTCGCATCATATGTGCCCACATAGAAACTAGTTTACTTCGTATGAAAATGTAAACGGTAGTTCTGTGTTTATGGGTAACAATATGTCATGTCAGACTGTTGGGATGGGAGATATCAGGATTAAGATGTATGATAACACAGTTAGGACATTAACTAGTGTTAGACATGTGCCTGATTTGAAGAAAAATTTAATCTCTTTGGGAGTGTTGGATTCAGATGGTTATAAGTTTACAGGTCAGAATGGCGTTTTGAAAGTCTTCAAAGGTGCCCTTGTGGTTATGAAGGCAGAGAAGGTCGGGAATCTTTACAGGTTAAAAGGAAGTACTCAGGTCGGTGAAGCAGCGGTTGCGTCGGAAAAGGAAGAAGCAGGTACTCGTCTGTGGCATCAGCGTTTGGGTCATATGAGCGAGAAAGGTCTTCACATACTGATGAAACGTAAATCTCTTCCCGGTCTGAAATCCTTGAATTTAGATTTCTGTAAACATTGTGTGTATGGGAAGCAGTGTAAACAGAGATTTAAAGTTGGTAATCATAATAGTAAAGATGTTTTAGACTACATTCATTCTGATGTGTGGGGGCCTTCCTCTGTTATGTCATATGGAGGTGCTTTGTATTTTGTAACGTTCATTGATGATTATTCTCGTAAAGTTTGGGTCTATCTGCTAAAAAGGAAAGCTGATGTATTCAATGTGTTTAAACAATTTAAAGTAATGGTAGAGAAAAGAACAGGCAAATCTATTAAATGTCTAAGAACTGACAATGGTGGTGAGTTCACTTCTGTTGAATTTGAGCAATACTGTAAGGATGAGGGCATTGTTAGACACAAAACTGCTGTTTATACTCCTCAGCAAAATGGTGTTGCTGAGCGTATGAATCGGACTCTTATGGAAAGAGCCAGAAGCATGATCAGCAATGCTAACTTGCAAAAGGAGTTGTGGGCAGAAGCAGTATCTACTGCTTGTTATTTGGTTAACAGATCACCTTCAGTAGCAATTGATTGTAAAATTCCTGAAGAAGTCTGGACAGGTTAGTCTTGTGACTATTCTCATTTGAGGATATTTGGCTGTGATGCTTATTCTCTGATTTCGAAAAATCAGCGTTCAAAGTTAGATCCAAAGTCGAAATGTTATGTCTTTGTTGGGTATGACTATGCAGTGAAAGGATATAGGTTGTGGGATCCTACATTGCGGAAGATAGTTATCAGTAGAGATGTAACATTTGATGAATCCTCTTTGTTAAAATCAAATGTTGAAAGAATTGAACAGGAACAGGTATCGCCGAGTCAACGAGTTCAGTTGGAGGCTAGATCTTTCGGTGACAGTCGAAAGGAAGGAGAGACTTCTGGAGACAAAGGTATTGAAGACACAAAGGAAGCCGTTGAAGCTTCTGAACCAGAGCAAGTTTCTAAACCAGTTCAGCAACCAGTCGCTCTGAGAAGGTCTACAAGGGCGAAGAAAACTCCCAAAAGGTATGAAGATTCTGCTGCTTCATCTTTTGCTTTGGTTACTGAAGATGGGGAACCGTCTTGTTATCAGGAAGCGATAGATGATACAGATAGCGAGAAATGGAAAAAGGCTATGGAAGAAGAAATGGACTCCTTAGCCAAGAACAATACCTGGGATCTTGTAGAGCTTCCTGAAGGGAGAAGTGTTGTTGGATGTAAATGGGTCTTCAAGCTGAAACGGAAAGTTGATGGTAGTATCGAGAGGTATAAGGCGAGACTGGTAGCAAAAGGGTATTCTCAGGTTGAAGGTATAGACTTTCATGAGATTTTTTCTCCAGTTGTAAAACTTGTTTCTATACGTAATGTGTTGGCACTAACTGCGTTGCTTAATCTTGAGTTAGAACAGTTAGATGTTAAAACAGCTTTTCTACATGGTGATTTGAACGAAGAGATATATATGGAACAACCAGAAGGTTTTGTGCGAGGTCGCAGCAGAAGATTAGTTTGCAAGCTCAGGAAATCATTGTATGGTCTGAGGCAGTCTCCCAGACAATGGTACAAGAAGTTTGATTCCTTCATGGTGAGCCAGAACTTTATAAGAAGTGAGTATGATCATTGTGTGTACTTCAAAAGTTTCAATGGCATATTCATTATCTTAGCTTTGTATGTTGACGATATGCTTATTGCAAGCAAAAGCATGGAAGAGATCAACAGGTTAAAGGCTCAACTCTCTAGGGCGTTTGATATGAAGGATCTTGGAGCAGCAAAACATATCTTGGGCATGGAGATACACAGAGATAGGAAAAATGGTAAGCTTTGGTTATCACAGCAGAAGTATGTGGAGAAGGTACTTGAAAAGTTCTCTATGAATAATGTGAAACCTGTTAATGTTCCGTTAGCTTCCCATTTTAAGCTTTCTTCGGTTTTGAGTCCTAGAGATGATGAAGAAAAGCAGTATATGTCTCATGTACCATATGCAAATGCGGTAGGCAACTTGATGTATGCGATGGTATCTACGAGACCTGACATTTCACATGCAGTTGGAGTTGTCAGCAGGTTCATGGCAAATCCAGGTAAAGAACATTGGCAAGCAGTGAAATGGGTGCTTCGATATCTAAGAGGCACAAGTGATCATTGCATCGTCTTTGATGGTAGTGAAGGATCAGTCTGCGGATATGTAGATGCTGACTATGCAGGTGATTTGGACAAAAGAAGATCTACTACAGGTTACGTCTTTACTCTTGCAGGTGGAGCAATTAGTTGGATGTCAAAGCTTCAAGACACGGTTGCATTGTCCACTACCGAAGCTGAATATATAGCTGCTTCAGATGCCAGTAAAGAAGCAATCTGGTTAAAGGGTTTGCTCGATGAAATCGGAAGAACGCAGGAGGAAGTGAGTGTACTTTGTGACAGTCAAAGTGCTATTCACTTGGCCACAAATCCTGCCTATCATAGCAGAACCAAGCACATTGATGTGAGATATCATTTTCTGAGACATGTGATCGATGGTGGAAAAGTAGCTCTTAAAAAGGTCCACACACGAGAAAATTGTGCAGACATATTCACAAAGCCAGTTACAGTAGAGAAGTTGCGGTGGTGTTTAGCTTCTCTTGGCTTGCAGGAAAGATGATGAATGGGAAAGTTGTTGTCAAGGTGGAGTTTGTTGGTTTGACAATGAACTTGGTCAAACAGTTTTGTAACCGATTTAGTTTTTAGTTACGGTTAGTTTAGTTATATGTAACGGTAGCTGTTCATAGGTTATATTGAATACCATGTAATGAAATCATCATCGAATAAAAACAGATTCATTTCAGTTTCTATTTCTTGGTCTTCTCTCTCATTCTGTTCTTGATTCTTTCTCTGTTATTAACTCAACAATGGTATGATATTGTCCACTTTGGGCCTAAGCCCTCATGGATTTGCTTTTGGACTTACCCCAAAAGGCCTCATACCAATGGAGATATTTGTCCATCCTTATATACCCATGATCCTCCCCACTTCTAGTCAATGTGGGACTATTTGGTCGTATACCCAACAATCCTCCCCTTGAACAAAGGACCATCGAGCCTCCCCTCAAACCATCCACAGGATTCTCCCCTCTCTACCAACCAGGATTCTCCGCTCCAATGCGTTGGTGGCTCACGCCTTACATGGTAGCACCACCGGTCTCGAGAGCTTGCTCCATCCCAGGTCAACTCCTCTTCACCGTGTTGGTAGGCAAGACACGTCCATGAAGAATCCGGAGCACACCGCCTGTTTAACCGAGCTCATCCACAGGCTTACGGGGGCTCACCATCTTTGTTTCGACATTCCGAGGATTCATCCACTTGGGTAACCTCGAACTTGGCTCTGATACCACTTGTTGTGCAGAGAAAGAAAGAATCAAGAACAGAGAGAGAAGACCAAGAAATAGAAACTGAAATGAATCTGTTTTATTCGATGATGATTTCATTACATGGTATTCAATATAACCTATGAACAGCTACCGTTACATATAACTAAACTAACCGTAACTAAAAACTAAATCAGTTACAAAACTGTTTGACCAAGTTTGTTGTCAAACCAACAATATCTATATAATAAAAATAAAGTATTTAGCATATATGAATTTCATTTCATCAACTAAAACCATATTAAAAAAATAATCTTGCAGTGATACAAGAAATGATATTAACCAGAAAATATACCTATTTATTCTTTATAATATTTAAAAATATACCTGTTAATTCTTTATAATATTTAATAATTTCTCAAGAGTAGCTTTCATAAATGAAGACTGAAACTTCCACAGTGGCCAGAATAAACTTGGACATTAAAACTCCGAAATTATAAGACAAATCAGCTACCTGAAAATGGGAAGAAATTGGAAATATCAGGAAAAATAAAAAATATCTCCAACACTTTTAACTTATTAGACTATTAGTAATGGGGCAAAGGTAAGTAGTCTATATATGTAGAAATATTCCAAAATTGGAACTGTCATGTTTACAGTTACGGTCACTCTGCTAGAAAGTTTCTGTAAAATTATATATGTCCTTTCATTCAAGTTTAGTAATATGATTTGCCTTCCATTTATATTGGTCAAGGAGATTTTCCTCTTCTCATGCCCTAGATAGATACGTCATTCTTTTGTATTAGGAGTGATGGTTGTGTAAATAGACTCCATAGGATTTGATTCATGACTGCTATTTCAAGATTTCCATCTACATACCTACTTGACCAAACCTACTTCCTGAATATGAGCAGTTGACTTCGAAGTTTACAAATATTTCTTAAAAAATTCCTGATTCTCTGGCCCCATCTGTAAAATACTCCATTTACATCATGATCTCCTAGGGCCTTGTCCTATCCATTAGGCATCTTGAAGGCAATCAGCTAATGAGACTGGTGCGAGCCACTGGTAATACCACCACTTCTTACATTGTTAGAACTGTACATTTTCATTACAAAATCATTTTGTTCTGATTGGAGCTGGAGCCGAGAATCTTCCAGGATTTCCCTATGGTGCCCAATGATTTAGAGTTCTAGTTGTTCTGCCTCTGATTGAGGTTGAGTCAATATCCATCTTTTGGCTGAAGTGTTTGGTTGACTAAAAGTTGGTACATGTCAACCGGTGAAAACAAATAGCAGGTTTACCAATTTTCACCAGATGACAAGTAGTAGCCTCTGTAACAACAAATAGCAGGTTTACCAATTTTCTCCAGATGACAAGTAGTAGAATTTAGTATATTTCGATTCTCAAATTGGTGATACTTCAGAATATTTGAAAAATCTTGCACATGCTGATGATAGAGCTAGGGTAACTAATGATAACAAAGTTTAATTCACAAATTACATAATAATAATAATATGCCTATCAGAAAGTTTGTGGACATGATGGGAGACAGCGTTTGGCTAAGCCACTAACTCACTAATCAATGCTATGAAAAAGTCAATTTTAAAGATACATAAATCATAGTTTTCCTGGATTTTCAGCGGACACTCTGTCTTGGATACTGACATTTCAGTTGAAACAATCATTTCAATGTTCCAAATGTTTGGAGGCTTTCTCAACCATACTCATCGCTGCAAATTTTACCATTATCACTTATTTTACATTACATGAGCAAACATAAGAGAGCAAAGCGGACGCGTGGAAAATGTCATGCACCTGTCACGAGGTGAATGCCTTTCGTACATGTCATCACTGACTGTACCATCTGCCAACATAGAGTCTCATAGGTCGATTTGTCACTGTCAGATATAAACACTCCATATATTATGGCTATGTTTCCCCGCCACGTGGAAAATTCCATGAACAATAAGGTTTTACACAAGACCATCGCTGCTCAAATAAAGACTCCAGCTGGCTATATCAAAGCCACGTGTGTGTAATGTATTGGGCTAGCAATTTTCTGTATATGAATGAAACTAAAAGCAATTTCTCTTTTTCGCGTTGTGTAAAACTCCATGTCGAATCTATGAAGCGCTATTGAACAGAGATTTCTTCTTGTTGTAACAGTTCGCCTCTGTATTTTATTTCCTGTGTCTGCACTAGATTCTTTGCCTGTGTTTGGAACTTTCATGGGAGGCTCAGTGCACAAACTGTTCAGGGAATGATCTCCTCAGTCCTCAGTTACGGAAAGTTGTCATAAACGTAGTTTCAGGTATATTTTCAGTGATGAGGCTGCTCTCACTCTCCAGGCATGGACTTTACAACCCAGCCAATTTATTTTATAGTAGTTATCCACTAGTTTCGGCCCATTTCCTATTTGGTAACCATGATCTATTTTGAATTTTTTATTTTTGTGTGCCGTCAAGTTCTGGCCGCTATATATCGAGTGGTTGATGCCCTCACTGTGTAACGTAGAGAGTCAGAGCTTTGAAGGAAATAACAGCAAACAAGTGAGTTAGTGGAGGAACAGATGGCTACCTGTGTAGAGAAAATGAGTGACGAGAATAAGCTCACCAGAAAGGGAGGGAGGAAGGCTGCTGTGAAGCCAAAAACTGTTCCAGTGATTGAAAACACTGTTGCTTCTCCGGTGGGGAAGAAGCTGAAAGAGGACCAAAAATTTCTTTCTTCTTCTCCTGCTATTCTAATGGAAGACGAAGCACAGAAGGAGAACTTGGTGGTTTCGACTCCCAAGCCGGTTGGGAGATCGAGGAAGAAAAGTGCTCTTCAGAATGTGTCAAACCTTATTCGTCCCCCTGTAACTAATTCATTGCAGGAGGAGTTGGAAGCAGTGCGGATTAGACTCTAAAAGCTGAATATGGAGAAGGAGAAGACTGACGAGTTGCTAGAGGAACACGATGCTTTGCTTAGGGAGAAGGAGGCTGAGTTGCAGCTCAAAGCGAAGGCTCAAGAGAAGCTTCAGTTGGAGCTCAAAAAGCTCCAGAAATTGAAGGGATTCAACCCTGTTATGGTAATAGTTTTTTCTTACTTTTCTCGCCAAACCCTTCACCTAGGTTTTTGCTATAGAGCTCAAGAAGCTCCAGAAATTGAAGGGATTCAACCCTCCAACCCTCAATCTAGGTTTCTGCTACAGAGCTTTACGTCCATGCTGAAGAATTTTTTCTTTATTTGACCCCGAGGGGGTGTAGGTGGATTTGCAAAATGTGGTTTGCCGGCTATGTTATGATTTGACCCCGAGGGGGTGTAGGTGGATTTGCAAAATGTGGTTTGCCGGCTATGTTATGAGATTGAAATTCTTGAAGGGTAGGGTAGGTGAGTGGTTGTCCAAGCAAGAGGGTTATCTCATATTATGAATCTTGGTGCTGCTTAGGGCCAGGGTCTAAAGAATTACCTTTACTCTTCACCCTTTTACTATATCATCTATTTCGTAAAAGAAGGTGTTCCCTGGAAGCCTGAGTGCTATAGGCTTGTTTCCTGTTGTTAACACCTTCCTCTGTCCTGGCCATTAAATAATACATTTTCTATGCTTATGACCCCTCCATGCTTTTTCTTATGTCCCAGATGTCAAATTCCTTCTCTGTCCTTGAAGTCCAGTATGAACATATCTGTACACCTTGTCATTTGATGGGATTTATTCTTATATCATTTCCGGTGAAAGGATTTTTGTGGGAGTATTCTAATTAGTTATTAAATCAGAAATCTGGGTTAGCTGCTAGAGCAGAGCTTCTAAGAGGATTTATTCTTTCTTTGGTTGTGTTTAAACTATGATACACAACTTTGTGCTAACATAATATGTTACTTGATTTATTTTTGGTTGGAGCAGAGCCATCCTTTGGGGCAGTCGCTACGCATGAGTGAGCTTGCAAAGGAGGAAGAGAAGAAGAAAAAGAAAAAGGATCCAAACAGGCCAAAGAAACCTTCTCCGACATATATATTATGGTGCCAAGAACAATGGAATCAGGTAGGTCTTATTTGCAAAATGTAGGTGTGGAAGGCAAGCTTATCTTAATTGCTATTCTTTTCAATGGAAATGTCCCGAAAGTTCTCTAAGAATGGTGTTTGATTGACTTCCTTACAATACTAGGCCTAAAGAGAATTCAGATTCCTTTGCAACTTAAGTTTTCAATCTTATCATCACATGTGCATACTGAATATGCATTTCCCTCATGTCATAGACCATTTTGGTCTTTTCTAAGACAGATGGATCTTTGATTGTCTTCTAATTTCATTCTGCAAATTGATTATGGCATTAGAAGAAAGGCTTTGTTTTTTATTATATGAATGTTTCACATGTTTCTTCAGATTGCTCATTTTAATCCTTTGCTCAAATTTGTTTTGTTATACAACCAACAGGTGAAATCAGAAAATCCAAATGTTGTTTTCAAGGATATGGGAGCCATTTTGGGAGCAAAATGGAAAGCATTGAGCGCAGAAGAGAAGAAACCATATGAAGAGAAATATGAGGCCGAAAAGGAAGCATACTTGCAGGTAAATTCTGGATCCACCAAAAGTATTACTATGGACCTCTGTTTTTCCATCAGACGTTCAGAGGGCTTATCGCTATTGTATTTTTGAAGGTTGTGGGACAAGAGAAGCGTGAGACTGAAGCACTAAAGCTTCTCCATGATGAACAGAAGCAGAAGACAACACTTGAGCTTCTGGAACAATATCTACAATACTAGAAGGTAAGGTCCATTAACTTCACATGAATTCTCCATGATTACAATTGCGATAAAGGAATGAAGACTACAAACTCCAACACCTCTCTAAGAAACCTTGAAAAGTTATTTTTAATTTTGAGCTGTTGAGAAGAAGGGCTCAAATTTAATTCTGCAATTGTTAGGTACACACATTCTCTTTGTGGCTTGGGACGTCACCATGGCCGTGTGTATAACAAGAAACGGTCTTGGTGACCTGTTGCGAGAAGATGAACTGGAAAAATTTCCCATTAGTTCATTTGGGTATTGCCTTACACGTTTTAAAAATGAAAATCTAATATGCATGTGAATTGTTGCGCTTATCAAAAACTTGGCTAACCATGTTGTGGTTATTGCAGGATGCAGAGGGAAATGATAAGAGTAAGAGGTGGGTCTATTAATAGGCTTTTAACATCTCTCAGAAGTTCTCGGTTATATTCTGTCTTGTATCTGAAGTAACATAATCACTAGCATCCTATTTTGCAGGAAAGAGAAAGATCCATCAAAGCCAAAACATCCCGTTACTGCTTTCTTTGCATTCACGAGGGAATGCCGTGCTGCCTTATTGGTAGAGAATCACAATGTTTTACCCAAATGATTTATATCTATGTAGTCTAAGCACAACATTCACAGACACAGATACACAGGGGATAATAGGGAAGGTTGAACCACGGCTTATCGTTCTTTCATATCAATATAGATAGTAATGGATTTGAACTGGATACATACAGAAGGTTCATTACAAAGGCTGAATTAAATCAATCCTGTCATCATATGGATTTTACTTGATTATGGGCCGGAATAGTTACAATACATAGCCAAGTATACACAGCAACATCCAAATGTATGTTTAATGAATATACTTCAGTCTTCCTGATGATCCTACCATTATACACAAAGATTCACATTGTAGGTTTATCAGCCAGGCTGAAGTGTGTATATATATAAATAAATTGGGTATAGCTGATTATGGTTTGGGATCTAACCTTGATAGCTTTTTGCACAATGGGATCATCAAGGGGATTGAAGAAGGCATTTATCCGGTGTCGTCCTCCTGCTACTCTGACTGAAACCCCTGATTGTGGATATGGTGGTTTTGATATCCCTCTCAAATGCCTATTTGACCCATTTACACCGATTCTCTGCACAAAAGAAAGGGAAAAATCAAATCTTTGTAAAGAATGACAGAAAATGATACAGTTAAAAAGTTGCAGAGGAAGTTCCACCAATCAAAGAGAAAAATTCAATTTATTAAAAATTAAAAAACAAAACACTACTGCTTCAGAGGGATATTCAGCGCACTTACTGGTTACTTGGTCGGCTGAGTTCTTGGTCCGCTGAGTTCTGGTTTTGTAGCATTCGAAGTTACAGCAGAGTTTTTCTTATGACCTGCTCCTCACCAAAGTCACCACATTCAACAATGAATAACTCAGATTGCTGTGGATTGGAATTTGACACGAATTGGAACTTGGAAGTTACAACTTGCAAACGAATCACCATAAATTAGTAACCTAACTCGGCAATGGGTAGCTGGGAATTAATTACCAATAATACCATACCATTTACCTATTGAAAATTAGAAACTGATATTTATGACTCAGAAACTGATACGGGTGGATTATTAAATTAGATATTAAAAATGTTAATAAATCACAATTCACAATGATTCACTCTCCATTTAGCGCAAGGTTATATATATATATATATAATTTTTAAAACTTTTCATTTTTAAATATGCTTGTCATATTGACATTCTTAAAAATTATTGGCAAGTTACACATCATGTGGAGATTTGAAACTAGAAAGTATTTTACGTGTAAAAAAGCTAAAAACAAGTATACAGGCGTTAAATTTAACCCTTGATGCATTAATGAATCTATAGAGTTGAAAATCGCCGTTTCCCGACGAGATATCTACGAATCTTGCCACCAACCATATACGGATGCATTGTGAACAAACAAAGAATTTAGCGAATTTCGTGGGCAATTTCTCGTCAATGCAGTTTCAAATCCTGTCACTACGAGGTATTCCATTGATTAGACATAAAGCATCAAATAGAAATTTTAGGAAATTTCGTGGTCAATAACTGAATATTTCCGCCGACCTGATACTGATGCATTGTGATTAAACAAAGCGTTTAGCAGAATTTGTTAGGCATTTTCTTGGTCAGTGCATTTTCAAATCCTGCCAACACCAGTAGGCAATTTCTTGGTCAGGGCATTTTCAAATCCTGCCCACACCAGCCCCTGGGTATCACATTGACTAGGGAGTAGTCTATGTAGGCGGAGGAATGGCCCGTTTTCTATCACTGACCGGAAAATCGTCCAGCTCCGGCAACCGGCAATCCCTCCGCCTCTGCCTCCGCCACCCTCGCCTAGCTCCACCACCCTCTTTCTCCGCCACCCTCTCCTGGCATTTCTGATTTTATCCTAACATTCCCTGACAAAATCACCGATCGCAGCTGGAAGCCTGACATCCCCTGACAGATCGGGAACGAGCTGGAATTGCATCCATGGAAATTTTATTGCCGGTTCCAATTCGAATTGAGAAAATGGTCACCCGCAGGCTGCTCTCCAATTCGACTCAGCGCCACTCTGCAATTCCGCTCTGCAACTCCAAACCCAGGTACTTTTCGGTGAACCTGTTAGCATCCTCTGCTAAAACAATGGTGTGCTGAGCATGACTTGATATTGGATGCTGTATAATTTTGCGATGGACTTACATGAAGAGCCGAATCTCCAGAGACAAACATTGAATGAAGTGAAATGTTGTAATTTGTTATTTTACCCAATTTGGAAAAAGTCATATTTTCTTAGCCGTTTCTGTCAGACGATTTTAATCGATCCAGCTGTAAAGAAAACGTAAGATTCTTTCAGTGAAATAAAGTTTCAAACCCCTGTTTTGTCCAATTATGGAAAACGTTATAGTTTATGACATGAGACACATCCAATGAAATAAAATTCCAAACCTCTGTTTTGTCAATTCTCGAAAGGGTTAATGGAGTGCAAAAAGAATAATAATTTCTAAGCCTTCAGTGTCTTAGCACCCTATTCTTTCCCACAGCTTCAGTGAGTGTCTTAGCACCCTATTCTTTCCCACAGCTCCTATTCTTTTAGCACCCTATTCTTTCCCACAGCTCCTGTTCTTTTGCCCTGGACTGCTTTATTCACTAGAATTCACACAGACCAAGAATGGGCTATGGCAAGTACGAAAGCTCTACATGATCTTGTTACGATGGTCAGGTGTTTTATCAGTCATGAAGGTATTGAACAGTGGGCTTAATAGATTATTTCAAAGAACTGCTAGGTGTGAACAGTAGAGGATCCAAATACTGAATTCAGGTAAACCATCCCTGATCACTGATCAGAGTCTAGTTTCACATGATCAATTGGGTCTGATCTACAAACATCATTAAAGTTGCAAAGAATACCTATGAATGTCTACTTGGTGTTAGAAAACAAGGAAGAAATGCAGGCATCTGTTGACGTTCAATGAGCTACTTCCAAGTTCCAGCTCAGGATTGCATAATTTTCTGGTCCAAAAATAATAATATCCAACAAAACAAGTTGGTGACCAACTCTCGAGTATATCAGGAAGGCCAAAATGCTGAGCCTTCCACTTAATTTATTTTTAAGGAACACATAAAATAAGTTGAGTTGTAGCCAAAGCTAACAATTTCTTTTTGAGAAGATTGTGATAGGACATTGAATGGTACTCTAACCTGCGCCAATGTTGGGTTGGGATCAAATGTGTAATATTTGCTTGCTTCATTGGCATTATAATTTCTCTCTGAATGGAATGCGTTTTATGTGTTTTTACAGCTAGATAGATGAAGAATCTTCGGACATTAAAAGCTCAGAAATTATGATTTTTTTCACTTCATTAACATTTTTCAGAATTTGACAAAAACAAAGGTTTGAAATTTCACTTCCGTGAATGCATTTTATGTTTTTCACAGCTAAATCGATGAAAATTCTTAAGACACTGAAGGCTCAGACATTATTATTCTTTTTGCACTCCATTAACCCTTTCGAGAATTGACAAAACATATGTTTGGAATTTTATTTCATTGGATGTGTCTCATGTCATAAACTATAACGTTGTCCATAATTGTACAAAATAGGGGTTTGAAACTTTATTTCATTGAAAGCATCTTACGTTTTTTTTACAGTTGGATCGATTAAAATCGTATGACAGAAACAGCTCAGAAAATATGACTTTTTCCAAATTGGGTAAAATAACAAATTACATCATTTCACTTCATTCAATGTTTGTCTCTGGAGATTCGGCTCTTCATGTAAGTCCATTGCAAAATTATACAGCATCCAATATCAAGTCATGCTCAGCACGCCATTGTTTTAGCAGAGGATGCTAACAGGTTCACCGAAGAGTACCTGGGTTTGGAGCTGCAGAGCGGAATTGCAGAGCAACGCTGAGTCGAATTGGAGAGCAGCCCGCGGGTGACCATTTTCTCAATTCGAATTGGAACCGGCAATAAAATTTCTGCGGCTGCAATTCCAGCTCGTCCCTGATCTGTCAGGGGATGTCAGGCTTCCAGCTGCGATCGGTGATTTTTTCAGGGAATGTCAGGATAAAATCAGAAATGCCAGGGGAGGGTGGCAGAGAAAGAGGGTGGCAGAGCTAGGCGAGGGTGGCGGAGGGCAGAGGGATTGCCGGTGGCCGGAGCTGGACGATTTTCCGGCCGGTAACGGAAAACGGGCCATTCCTCCGCCTAGGTAGACTACTCCCACCCTGCGTTCTAGAAAACCAGATTCATATTTTTACCAGAAACCACCAACAACAAAATTCCTTTATTTAGTACTTACCTTATTTAGTACTTACCTAACTATGACTTGGAACCATATCCAGATTCGCCCCTCGCTCTAAAACGTCTTATCATACGCGTAGTCTAATATATGTAGGAGGTTTTGGATTTTTCACCAATTCAATTGCTCCGAGTTCCGGGGAATCGCTTGCATTGTGTGGAGGAATCAAAATAAGTAGAGTACAGTTCATATATTACACATATGGCGTTGGCAGAGCCTGCACTCAGTGCGAAAGGTAGAAGCCCTCTGCCATTTTTGGGATTCTGCGAAAAGCAAATTCCAGCGTTTAAGACTGTGTATGCTGAATGGCGTCCGTGCTTTTTCCAAATTAAACCCTGTGGTGGCGTCAACTGCAATCTATGCGCTTTGCACGGGTGTAGTATTTATCATGTTGATTGGCATGGGTTTCTTGGATTTGGCAGCGGGGACTCATGTTTTGGAGGCCCTCCTAATTGTGATGGAGGGATTGAATGAGCATGTGCTCCCTACTTTGCAGCTTCTCAACGGATTGCTTGCCCTGTTTGTGGGATCTTCCATACTAATGGGCAGGATTGATATTAGTATCACTGTTAATAGCAGTCGGTCCAGAATCAATCCGTACACCACGGCTAATACTCTGTCTCGCCGCTCCATGATGATCAGAGCTCTGCCTAAAGGCAAGTACGGGTGTTTAAGAAAATCAAAGGATGTATATAGGAATGATTCATCCTCATCTTCATGTGTTATCTGCTTGGGATGTATTGGGGAGGAGGATGGAGTACGTATTCTTCCCAATTGCAGACGCTATTTTCACATTTCCTGCATTGATCGGTGGCTTCTTCCATGCAATGTTAATAATTCTTCATGCTCTTTGTGCAGAGCCACTGTACTTGGTTTTCCCACATCATAATAAACGAAATAGTTGGGTATCTCGGTTGTTGTTATTAAGGTGATTTGGGTATATGATTAGTTTTGTATATAAAAGAATGGAGTTGTTTATGGGCAGAGGAATTGCTCATAGGGTTAAAAGTGGTTGGAATCTGAGGGTTAAAAGTGGTTGGAATCTGAGTAAACAAATTTCAAAAAATCTTGTTTCAATTATGGTTTTGATGATGGAAATAGATTCAGCACCATCAAAAACTTCTAGGTCACCTAAAATTATGAAATTTGACAACTTTTAGTTAGATTTACAAAAATCGCTGGCGAATTTTTTCAAAATATGACCAGAATTTCTGTAACTATAAAAAAAAACATAATTGTTAGACTAGACTAAAAAAAATTCCCATTCAAATAGTCATTTCTCACATGGTCACCTCTCACTTCCTGCAAGTACATTAAAAATACCATTAAGATGAAACATTCCAACATATTTACTAAAATGCCACCATCAAGATAAAAATTCATCTCTTAAATTTACTTACAATTTTTCTTCCCAAAAGAACTACTCAATCATGCAAATCATTGAAAATGAAAGCATTTCCTCCCTTATGGTTTGGTGCCCGTTTTCACCTTATGATGTCCGTTTATACTTTAGCTTCCTGGAGATTTTAAACTGAAAAATATTCTGGTTAAATTGATCTGTGTAAATACATCTCTGTACTGAAATACACTAAAATTTTATACGCCAGAGCTATGATTTCATAAAGAATGGTGTTACTTCACTAAGAATGGTGTTACTTCACTGATGGTTCTGATATCGTTCTTGTCATACAACTATTTTTCTAACTTATTAGTCCCTACCATCTGGCAATGGCCAGGGACTATAGTAATCGATTATGCCCATTTTAGCATTAGTTCACTTGTTTGTTAATCCCATTGATCACGATATAACTAAAGTTTCTCGACAAAAACTGATTTGCCATCCAAAGTTTTTCGATACAGATTTATTTTCCTTCTTATTTGGCCTCTTCCCGAGGCCGAAGAGCAAAACCATATGTTATAATTAGTAATTCGTTTCGTATTTTCAAACTAGTAAATACTAGCTGAATTAATGCTAGTATTAGCAGAGCACATTAAATGCCAGTTCTGTTTCACTGGCATACATGGTAAGTTTAATATGTTTCCTTTCCTAGCTTTCCCTTTTTGACGTCTGGATCTTTCAGCCATTTGGACCTTTGTAACACTTATGTGGTGTTGGGATCTCCAGAGCTGGGTTTAATACCTTAGTGCTGAGAATCCCAGGTCTCTGTCTTCATACCATAACAATCTCGGATCTCACCTTAGAATATATAATATCGCTACAACTCGTTGTGCCCTTGCTTCAGCACAGCAAGGGCAACAGCCTGGAACAGGCCGCTTCACGCCCCAAGAACAGAGAAAAACGAGATTTTTTTGCGGCAATATCATCACCTGAGACGATATAGCAGTCTTGGATAAGGACATGTGACCAGGAATCTACATATGAAAAGGAGCCATTCTTCTGCTAATAAATATGTAAAATTCAACTAAACTCTTTTTGTTGCTTGCAAATATGTAGAATTCAACTGAACTCTTCTTGTTGCTTGCAGTCATTTAAAACTGTTATTGTTTTAACTGTGAAAGTAAGAAGTATGCACCTGCAACCTCTATTATTAATACTGGTTTTTCTTATCAAGAAAATAAAAAACTATAATTTAAATTTAGTATTCTGCTAGGTTCATAAAATAAAAGCGGTGGTTTTTCTTATCCAAGAATTCATAAAATAAAAGCAGTGGTTTTTCTTATCCAAGAAAATAAAAAATTGTAATTTAAATTTAGTGTAGCGATAGGATCTTCCCAGGACTCATGTTGGACACGTTACCGAGCCACAAAAACATTTGGTGTTTGTTGGATCACAATAGAGGTCTGAATTTCAATAGGCCTGGCCGTATACCCGCCATTATAATACATGGAACATGAAGGCGTGGTCGTGTTATTCTACCGTGGTGTTTGGTCGAGCCTCTCAATCTTCGAAATCCTAACCCTAGGGAGTAATCTTACCGAACAAGGCGGTAAATCAAAACTTGCCCCAGAACGAGGTGGCATTGTTTCCGCGGCATATGCACCCTGGAGGTTGCAGAAAGATATAGATAACGTGGAATTCAATGACAAATCAGTCAGTTAATGGTATGACAGAATAATTGAAGTCACTCAAGAGCAAGTTCGGGTCCCCCGACATATCATAAACCATTATAAGCAGCGGCTCCAGTTCGAGGTGACAAGAGATAGCTGCTATATCCGACCTATCATGGAAGGTGGAAACCGGATAGAGGTTAGTCCTCTGAAGGGGGATGTCCCAAGGGGAAGGGTAGTGGGGAAAGCCCCAACCACCCCCCCACTTGATAGGTTAGATAGGGGGCCTTATTGGTTTACCATAGGGGACCTCTAAGGGGCCCCTATTACTCCCCAGGAATAGACGGGAGTGGATAATGTGGCTAGGGTGGGGTAGTTTCCATTGAGTTTTGGTAGGGCCCCACTAATGGGGTGGCCCCCCCTACCCCATTGGGTCCCCCCAACTGGGTTGGTCCCGAGGGACAGAGGAGGCTAGGTTAGCCGAAAAATGGTTATCTGTTCAAGGATGCAAGGTTACTTTTTTCAGGGTAAGAAGGGGTAGAGAAAATGCCTTGAGCCAATGTCCGAGTACTAAGCGCTGAAGTAACCCATGCCATACTCCTAGGAAAAGCTCGAACAACCTTCAATAAATGGGTACCTGTACCCAAAACCGACACAGGTAGGTAGGTAGAGAATACCTAGGGGTGCGAGACAACTCTCTCTAAGGAACTTGGAAAAATAGCCCCATAACTTCGGGAGAAGGGGTGCCTCCTCAAGAGGTCGCAGTGACCAGGCCCGGGCGACTATTTACCAAAAACACAGGTCTCCGCAAAGTTGTAGGACCATGTATGGGGGCTAACACCTGCCCAGTGCCGGAAGGTTAAGGAAGTTGGTGACTTGATGACGGGGAAGCCAACGACCGAAGCCCCGGTGAACGACAGCCGTAACTATAATGGTCCTAAAGTAGCAAAATTCCTTGTCGGGTAAGTTCCGACCCGCACGAAAGGCGTAATGATCTGGGCAATGTCTTGGAGAGAGACTTGGTGAAATAGCCATGTCTGTGAAGATGCGGACTACCTGCACCTAGACAGAAAGACCCTTTGAAGCTTTACTCAGTCGTTTTGACGTAAGGGATAAGTAGAAAAGCAGTAGGAACTACAAGGAATAGTAGAACAACAACAAATGCAAGGGTATTTACTTCCATGATCTCCTTATTTTAACTTTGTTCAAAAATAGCTCGAGATTTGATCTCATTTTGATCTCATAGAGATGAATGAATCCTTCTTTCAAGATCCATGAAATAGATGTATGTCATTGATAGAATTGGTTTGAGTAACGGAATCTAACTAATGGATTGAATGAATTCTTCGATGGAAATAGTATAACCTAATACGATCACTTTTGATAAGACTAGTAGTTAAAACTTACATGCATCAGAATAATGCTGGTCCCATATAACCAGGGGCCCATAAGAACCCCTATACTAGTAGTTGCCCATAATTATCCCCCATAGGAATAATTATACCCCTACTTCCATAAGGGGCCTAGATATCCCTTACCCCCACAAGGGATTCCCGTCCCCCCATAGCATCAAGGGGGGAGCCGCCTAGGGGGCCCTCGGGGGCTCCCTTACGGGGTCCCTTTGGGGCCTCTAGGGTCCAAGATCCCCCTTCCCTAGAACAAGGGGCCCTAGGGACCCCTCCAACGGCTAGAACTTGGTCAAACGAAAAGTCACCTATGATGAAAGGGTAGCATCACGAACCTCAACTGCAAAGGATCCCATATCCCATATAAGTGACTCATCGAAACCCATGCCTTCCCTCTTCAGCAGCCCCGGGCACAAACAGTACACAGAACAGAACCGCTGAGTATCGCTCAGAACGCTTCATAGTATCGCCATGGTAGGGGGATACCTGAGGAACGAGGACATCGGGAACGATGAATTGAGTCAAAGAAGTAGGGATGCAGGATGCGAGGGTACGAGTAGATCTCATCGAAGTTCTTGGATTTCAGTGGATTTCATTGAAGTTCTTGGATTTCATTTGATTTCCAATTTCGATCAATAAACTGGATTGTCTAGCTAGGAACCTGAACCTTGAGGACCTAATTCTTCAGCCCCTTGAAGGTACACTTATGCTCCTCGGAGGAGCTCCAGCGCTCTGAGACAAGATTTCGAGAAAGCCCTGACCGACCTGGATCTTCCTATGAGGCCTCGAAATCCTTGCCCCTCCGTCTGATGGTAACAGTTCAGCTCGAGTGGATCCCCTCTTTGGCCTGCACTTTCCCTCATAGTTGAGCCGATCATGCTGGGGTGAGCGATGGGCTTGACTGATCCTCTTTGGTCCGTTAGGCCCTTCCCATATCTTGGAACCAATTCTGACATATGACCAACTAGTGGCTAGGAGGGATAGTCTTTTGTCATACAACTATTTTTATAACTTATTAGTCCCTGTCGTCTGGCAATGGCCAGGGACTATAGTAATCGATTATGCCCATCTTAGCATTAGTTCATCTATTTTTTAATCCCACTGATCACGCTATAACCAAAGTTTCTCGACAAAGACTTATTCGCCATCCAAATTTTTTCGATACAGATTTATTTTCCTTCTTATTTGGCCTCTTCCCGAGGCCGAAGAGCAAAACCATATGTTATAATTAGTAATTCGTTTCGTATTTTCAAACTAGTAAATACTAACTAAATTAATGCTAGCATTAGCGGAGTGTAAAGTTCTTAACTCACAGCCCAAAGATTATCAATACCAAATATTTCACTGACAAACTTAATATGATCTTTGTTTAAGATGACATACCTTGATTAACAGCGGAAGAAGTAATGGCCGCCATCTTCTGTCTTCTGTCTTCTGTCTTCTTCTCAGAATTCGGTTTCTCTCCTCTTGCCCTCACTTCCTTTATGCGTTTCTTGATGGAGAAGAATACAACTCTTGTGTGTGGGAGAGAGAGGACCCAATCCTTTATATATTATTTAACTCTAATCTGGTACGTCCATCATATACCAATTCAACGCTTAAGATCTAATGCTTTAGATTAGAAACTGCTTTAAGATAAGATCTAAAAGCTTTAAGATTAGATCGGGTCACATTAAGATTAGAAACTGCTTTAACGTTAAAAAGCAATGAGCCTTTTGCTGTTTCTAATAGCAGTTTCTAACATTCTCCCACTTGACCCGACTATTCATAATATTAAGTGTTGAACATCATACTATGATAAATTGCTGAGAGTTATGGCGGTTGTGCACTATTAATTCAAATGCATTCCCTTCCATATACTACAATACCAGCAATCCATCAATTCATACTCATAATTTATATAAAACAGCATAATGGTCCACATAATGTCTTATATCATAATGATTAAACATAATATCTTTATAAGACTCTTTCTTGTTTTAAAATTACATAAAATACGTACTACTACATTGAAACAAGAAACACATGATTGTATATCAGAAACACATAAAAGAGCTCAGAATGTCACACATCAATTATTATTAATACAACCAAGACCCATTCTTTGAACATGTTCCTTAAATTGTCTTGGTTGTAACCCTTTCGTCAAAGGGTCTGTAATCATAAGTTCTGTCCTGATGTGCATGATTGACACTCTTTGTTTCTGAACCTCATCTTTCACAACAAGATACTTCAGTTCTATATGTTTGGCACCTTTAGAGTACTTGTCGTTCTTTGAGAAAAATATTGCTGCAGAGTTATCATAATAAATTTTCAGCGGCTTGCTAATGGTGTCGACAACCGCAAGTCCTGAAATAAAGTTCTGCAACCATAATGCATGAATTGTGGCTTCATAACATGCCACAAATTCTGCCTCCATAGTGGATGAAGCAACGATAGTCTGTTTCGTACTTTTCCATGATATGGCACCTTGAGCAAACATAAACAGGTAACCAAAAGTCGATTTTCTAGTATCGATGCATCCAGTAAAATCTGAATCGCTATATCCAATCACATAGGATGCCTCTCCCATATCTTTCATTTCAAAGTTCGTCGAGAGAAATTCTTTAGTCTCATGCAATATACTTAAATTATTTGCAGCAAGCAAGATGTCATCAACATAAAGGACCAGTAAAATAAACTTGCTCCCACTGATCTTTTGGTATATACAGTGATCAACCGTATTTTCCTTAAAACCAAAAGATGTAATAATGGTATTGAACTTAATATACCATTGCCGGGATGCTTGTTTAAGCCCATATATTGACTTCTTAAGTTTACACACCAATTGTTCTTTACCTTCTACAGAAAAACCCTCAGGTTGATCCATATAAACATCCTCATCAAGATCTCCAGACACTCCTTGTAATCAACAATTCCAAACCACATAATCATAATCTGATTCTTGCATATAAACCACATAATCATTAGAAATAGCTGACCTACGATTTCTTTGAGGTCTTCTTAATGCTACTTGTTGTGGTTCATGCATATCAGCATTATGTAAGTCATTTCCTTCAGGAAGTACTTCTTCATTTATATGTTGTTCATTATCATCATGCTGTTCTACAACAGCTGGAACAACATTTGGAGTAATAGTAGATGGAGGAACTATTCTAGGCAATGTAACATTTACCCTTGTTTCCTTTATTTCTACTATTTCTCTTCTAGTACTCCCACTGACTTCACCACTCCCAATGAATCTTGCATTACCAGTTTCTAATTGCCTCTCAACTTCCTTTACAAACGTCTCAAGGACATTCACAGATTGAGATTTTTTTCATGAAGCAAATAGACATAACCATAACGGGAAAAATCGTCAATAAAAGTGATGAAATACTTTTCTCCATTAAAGGCTGGAGTGTCCATAGGTCCGCAAATATCAGTGTGTATTAGTTTAAGAAGCTGGCTGCTTCTAGTGGCTCCTTTCTTATTATGTTTGGTTTGTTTACCTTTAATACAATCCACACATAATTCTAGATCACTAAAGACAAAATTTCATTACTTACTAATCTCATCATTCTTTCTTTGGATATATGACCTAGTCGTTTATGCCACAAGAAAGCAGAATTTTCATTCAACATGCTACGTTTACATCCAACATTATTTACTACATTCAACAAGGAATTCGCATAAGTGTCATTCAGTTTCAACTTATATAAACCATCAATTAGAATACCAGAACGTGTCATTCAGTTTCAACTTATATAAACCATCAATTAGAATACCAGAACCAACATTATCAGTATTCTTATATAAATCAAAACAACCAGATCCAATCATACATCTAAAACCAGAAATATCCAATTTACTTGCGGAAATAAGGTTTCTAGATAATGAAGGTACATAAAGGGTACTGTATAAGTTTAATACATATCCACTTTCTAGAATTAGACAATAAGTCCCAATGCCTTCAATTGAAGATTTCATTCCGTTTCCCATAAAGAGAAAACGATCTTCATTTGGATTTATGGTTCGGATCGTAAGAAATCCCTGCACATTGTTGGAAACATGAGTTGTAGCACCAGTATCAAGCCACCATGTATTAATAGGAACTTCAACTAAATTTGATTCAAAACATACGAAAGATAGATAATCACCTCTCTTTTCGAACCAAGCTTTCCTTTTCGGACAGTCACTTTGATAATGTCCTTTCTTTTTACATAAATGACATTGAACATCCTTTAGTTCCTTCTTTTCCTCATCCTGCCCATTCTTAGCAGGTGCCTTTTTCTTCTTGAAATGACTCGATTTTCCTTTCTTTTCTTTACCAGCTTTATTACTCACAAAACTTACTGAGTGATTCACTTGATTTTTCAAACGTCCTTCTTCCTGAACAAGTCTACTGGCCAATTCATTAACATTCCACTTATCCTTTATAGTGTTATAGTTAATCTGAAAAGGTCCATATTCAGAAGGTAGCGAGTTCAGGATGAACTGGACAAGAAAAGAATCCTCTACTGTAAGTCCTAGGGAGTTTAACCTTGCTGCAATATTAGTCATCTCTATAATGTGCTCTTGCATAGTTCGCGACCCATCAAACTTCATGGTCGTGAGTTCTGCCATAAGAGTACCAGCGAGTGACTTATCAGCTGAACGAAAACGCTCTTCCACAGACTGCATATATCCCTTAGCACTTTCTGTTTGTGGAATTGTTGACTTGATGTTGTTGGCAACAGTCATCTTAATAAACATAAGGATCAATCTGTTACTGCGTTCCCATGCTTTATGGTGTGATTTTTCTGCCTCAGTACTGTCTCTTGTAAGAGCAGCAGGCTTATCCACAAGGAGTGCCAAGTCAAAATCCTGAATACCTAAATGGAAATTGACTTGTTCTTTCCATTCAGAAAAATTAACACCAGTGAACAATGTAACAGATGAAGCATGTGTATTCATGGTAACTCCTTGAAATTAAAAATGAAATAACTATAAGCTCATAACTAACGCGATTCAGATGTAGACATAATAGTTTAATATAGCACTCCTTTGGGTAGATACTATCTTATACTTAACATAATTAAATACCAAAACATAAGTAGGTAATAAATATATTCAATAAAATAGAACTGACATCTTTGGATGATCAATATTTATTTAATCAAAATATCTATTAAACCTCATCATGTCAACTAGTTATAGAACAAGACTTTCCTTTGGGTAAGTTCTCAGGTTCTATCATTAGTGACGCCAGTTTTAATTGGTATTTTATAACTGGCAATTTCTATCAATAATCATTATGTCACTTATGCACTAAATGATTATTCTGATTTTGACCACTTTGGTGATTAACAAAATCATAAATCTCATGTGCATAAATGATTTATAACACATACTTGATACGAAACATTCAGTCACAGAACAATTACTATAGAGATCCATCATTATATGGATCCATCATTATATGGCAAAACAATCAAACGTCAATAACTTCTATTATCAACGCAATTACTCTGTGGAAAAAAATAAATTTCCAACACATTATTCTATAGAGCATGTTCTTGTAGAAAATATATAATGGATTATATCAAGATATTTATATGCTGTTATTGATTCCACTATGGGCCAAAATCTTACGCCTCAAGCTAGCAGCAACCAAAACCTTGATTTTTACCACTCAACCACCACGGAACAACTTAGAGTTTCGCAGATTCCATTACAGCAAATACAAAATGATGAAAAATCACAATACGGCGGTTGAGACAGGACGGCAAGTAATAACGATGGTCACGATGAATTTATTCACCATATCGGCCCCATATCGCATTACTTTAGCTTTAGTATTATTGTTTGGGTGGGCATAAAATTCAATACAGTCAATACCCTTATGTGATTATAGTATACATTTCGATATTGAGGGGATTCATAGTTATTCTCCAGAGAAGCCCAAATTTCAAACAATGCCAAAAGTGCATAAATCTTGCCCTTGAATCCAAAAAACGTTCTAAGAATTCAGTCTTGGGTTATACAAATACTGGTATTAACTTTTAAATATCATACAATATGACGCATTCAAAACAGAATTAATCCAATAAGGAAAGACGTCACTCCAAACTATATGCCCAGGCACAGAATGTATGATTCGAAGCTGGCAATGCGATGAACTTTTGACAGCGCTGGAAAATTCAGTGGTAGCCTGAGTTTCTCGTGAGCATACCTATCATTCTCAGGAGCTGTCAAAACAGGAGGGGTCGGATTTGATTCTTAGTACAGAGGCCGAGCATATTTTTCAGAATTAAAAGCCGGTGGCTGCAGAAGGACGTATTCAAAAGGGCCGACTACTATTTTTCTTCTCAAGTCGAATAGCCAGTGTGGGGATTCGATCCTTCAGTTTGAGGCTATTCTACAGATCAACGGTTTCATGTTGTCACAGTACCCACCAGCAAGGAAATCGATCTTTCCAAGGGAGGATGGACTCGTCATTGCCATTTTCATAAATGATATTTGGGAATGTTAAACCTCCAGGATTTCCCAAAACTTAATGGATGATCGCAGGGCATATAAAACGCTTGGAAATATTCATAGGAAATATTCAGTTATTGATTTGCTCCGATACCAAATGTAAATTTCTTAACTCACAGCCCAAAGATTATCAATACCAAATATTTCACTGACAAACTTAATATGATCTTTGTTTAAGATGACATACCTTGATTAACAGCGGAAGAAGTAATGGCCGCCATCTTCTGTCTTCTGTCTTCTGTCTTCTTCTCAGAATTCGGTTTCTCTCCTCTTGCCCTCACTTCCTTTATGCGTTTCTTGATGGAGAAGAATACAACTCTTGTGTGTGGGAGAGAGAGGACCCAATCCTTTATATATTATTTAACTCTAATCTGGTACGTCCATCATATACCAATTCAACGCTTAAGATCTAATGCTTTAGATTAGAAACTGCTTTAAGATAAGATCTAAAAGCTTTAAGATTAGATCGGGTCACATTAAGATTAGAAACTGCTTTAACGTTAAAAAGCAATGAGCCTTTTGCTGTTTCTAATAGCAGTTTCTAACACGGAGCACATTAAATGCCAGTTCTATTTCACTTGCATACATGGTGAGTTTAATATGTTTCCTTTTCTAGCTTTCCCTTTTTGACGTCTGGATTTTTTTGATGTCTGGATCTTTCAGACACTGCCATTTGGGCCTTTGTAACAATTATGTGGTGCTGGGATCTCCAGAGCTGGGTTTAATACCTTATCGTTGAGAATCCCAGGTCTCTGTCTTCATACTATAACAATTCGGATCTCACCTTAGAATGTATAATATCGCTACAACTTGCTATGCCTTTGCTTTAGCAAGGCAAGGGCAACAGCCTGGAACAGGCCGCTTCACACCCCAGGAACAGAGAAAAACGAGAGTTTTTTGTGGCAATATCACCACCTGAGACGATATAGCAGTGCTGGATAAGGACATGTGACTAGGAATCTGCATATGAAAAGGAGCCATTCTTCTGCTAATAAATATGTAAAATTCAACTAAACTCTTCTTGTTGCTTGCAAATATGTAGAATTCAACTGAACTCTTCTTATTGCTTGTAGTCATTTAAAATTGTTATCGTTTTAACTGTGAAAGTAAGAAGTATGCACCTACAACCTCTATTATTAATACTGGTTTTTCTTATCAAGAAAATAATAAACTGTAATTTAAATTCAGTATTCTACTAGGTTCATAAAATAAAAGCAGTGGTTTTTCTTATCCAAGAATTCATAAAATAAAAGCAGTGGTTTTTCTTATCCAAGAAAATAAAAAATTGTAATTTAAATTTAGTGTTCTGCTACCTGTAATTTAAATTCAGTATTCTGCTAGGTTCATAAAATAAAAGCGGTGGTTTTTCTCATCCAAGAATTCATAAAATAAAAGTAGTGGTTTTTCTTATCCAAGAAAATAAAAAATTGTAATTTAAATTTAGTGTTCTGCTACCAGCCGTGAGATTCATGTTTCAATAAATTGATTGATTTTATACTCAGTGATTCATGTTTCAATAAACTGATTGATTTTATACTCAGTGAAACATGAAGGGACTGCAAAACTAAATTGTAAAACTAAAGCTACTAACCGCATTGAATATTGAATTCTCTCTGTAATAGTGATGGTTGAAGCCTCCCCGTTCTTGGATCTCTGAGCAAAACAAGATGGCAAGGACGTGCAAAGCTATGCTACATCAGAGAGCTTTACAAGCCCAAACATCTATGGGCCAGAACGATATCAGCATATTAATACCAATATGTATGCCAATTATTCTAAGTTCGGCCCTAGAATAATCCCTCATATGTTCGAGCAAAATTGTGGCTTAACAATTACTGAATCCAGTTCTGAAAATTGTGGCTTAACAATTACTGAATCCAGTGCAAGTTCAGAACCTGCTACATTCTGGTTAAATCTTCAATCAGTCCAGCTTAATCGGGAAGTGTTTGACCACAATTCCTGTCTCAGGAAGCTGCCACAGAGGCATGAAGAAATTCTGGAGGCTCTCCAAAACAGGCATGTAACTGCATCAACCACTCACAATTACTGCATTCCGTTACTGCATTCCGGTGCTCATAATCAATATACCTCCAATGGTGCAAACTTGCATATTTACAATGGGATGGTGGCCTCTCCAGTACTTCTGTGTGAAATGCAGATGAATAGTCATATAAGACTAGGGAACCCATCTGCAGTGTTAGCCAAAAGTGATAATTCACTCGCTTTTTCTGCATGAACAACACGCTCACTGCAAACCCCAAGAAAATCATGCTCAAATTAATGGCAGAGCTTGTAGTTCTAATTCTATGGTGTTCCCTGTCCCAATTCAGCTAAAGCATCATCCGTGGATTGAGTTCTAGCTTCACTACCAGGAGCAGAGCAAGCCAATACAGAGTTTGTTCTATATGACCTTGATCGACACACCACGGTAGGAGGCGGAGACTCATTTCCGGATGTCCCCCATCCATCCTTTGCTTCATGACCAGAGAAGTGAATACCGTGCCCGCTGAAAGATGCAATGCTAACTGGTGTGCTTGAATGTTAACTGTATGCTTGAGGCTTACACGCTATGTTATGGAGAAGGGTTACACGCTATGTTATGAAACGCAACATTGAGATGCAGCAATGAGGACAACTATGTTATGAAGACAGAGCATTGAGACGCAACAATGAGGACACGTGATCTTCATGTGAGAGCCCACATGGTCTATCATGTTTCATGTTGTTTATTGTATACCTCTTTAATGACTATAAGCTCCATTGTGTTACTTAATACCTGCTTAATTAAGTATACCCTCAAGGCCATGTAATTAATATGATTATTATTTTGACTTTTATGGGTAATACATGCAGGGGCTAAGATGGCTTTCAAACTGGCTATATCTACATCCGTTCATCACCCACTCGACGCCTTTCAAGTGGTCTGAACAGTGAGCCCACATACAGACTCTGGTTTTTCCAACCCAAAAACCAATATAATTACAAACCCTAGAGGGTTGATGCCAGATGGCATGACTGAGGAGGGTTTTTACCAGAAAGTGGGTCGACAGAGCTGTCCACCATGTCGATACTCAGCCC
The DNA here is from genome assembly GCA_031772625.1 of Pinus tabuliformis. NCBI lineage: Eukaryota > Viridiplantae > Streptophyta > Pinopsida > Pinales > Pinaceae > Pinus > Pinus tabuliformis. The sequence continues at coordinate 592,463,375 of CM062818.1, forward strand.
ATCCATAAGACCATTGGAACTCCAAGAGGCCACGTTGAAGGCAGACGCACTTTCGTTTCGAGTGATCAATCGCATGGTGGAAATTCCTGTCACTTCACCTCTCATGTTTCCATGCCTTCGCTCTATGCTCTAGACTCGGACGAAAAATATTCCTTCAAACACCATCGCTGCCATCCATTTGTACAAAAAAAAAAAAAATCAACACCAGTGCATCCACTCGAAGCTGATATAGAGACGCCTTCAGCCAAAAATAATTTTTACCCTTTGAAAATTTGAGCATAGCAAATGAAGTAATGTAGTTACATTATTTTGCATTTTAGTCCATTAGTTTCTTACATATAATTCAAGCATACACAAAGTCATTTGCGCACTCATGAAAATTCCGTGACTTACTTGAATTTCATTCTCCAAGTTTTTTCTGCCACCAATGCCATTAATGTTTTTAACGATGTTCTCCTTTTTATATTTACGTTTCAACATCAATGTTAAGTATGTAGAAATTACACCTTACTCACATATCAATGTTTTAATTGGGTGTATGTGTTAATGAAATTTAAAATCACATGCTTGATGTACAAAACTAGTTTTTTTGGGGCTTTATAATAGATAATTGTCTCAGTATATCAAAATCTTCGAGCTATCATAAAGAGAAAATTAATAAGTAAAATATATCTCTCATATTTATTACAACTTCTTAATAAAACAAGGATTGCAGGAAATGGCCGATTTGAAAGCACATTTTACATTTGCTGCTATAATGCATATTTATGGTAACATCAGTGCAATTCAGTGGGAGAAGGCAATAAACTCACTGTGAAATATGACTATAAGAGACCAAATATATTTATGGTAACATCTGACATCCCTGCTTCACATTTTGACATATGTGGGTCCTGACCTGTCCATTTGAACATACGTGGGTTCCCCTGCCGATGGTGTTATAGGATCCATAGCATTAAATCAATTATAAATCGATGATTACGAAGTTCCTTATATGCGGTTTTTGCATGAATGGCAGGTGTCTTCAGCATTGCAGGTGTCAAGCAACGCAAAATCCAGTTGTTAGTGCTCTCCAAGCATACAGTTAACATTCAAGCACACCAGTTAGCATTGCATCTTTCAGCGAGCCATCAATTGCAATTTCTGCTTCTAGCTTAGATGCTGTTGGTGTTACTAATTACTCGTATTACTGCTGGCAAAAAAACTCCTCTTCACCATTATTTTTCTTTCTAAAGCAGGGACTAGCTGCTCTGCTTAATTTCTAATTATGTATCACCTCTACATAGAATCCAACATCAGCTCCATTAGCAACAGAATCCAACATTAGCTCCATTAACAACGAGCTCCAACCCCGCTTCCCACTCAAAGCAGTCAAAAATATGAACCATTTCAGCGAGGAAGTCTGAGCTGTTTCCAAGGCAAAGCAGCGAGCCCTTACAGGATTATTTACATATTAAAAGCTAGCGGGTCAGGAGCAATGGTTTCCAGGCCTCCTATTGCACCCAGACTATGACCCCTCTCACATAAAGGGATATTTTGACCTAGCCTCTAAGAGTAATCCAGGATGCAGAAGCGCAAGTGGATAAGTTATCAGTTTCGTACCATCAATTAAAGTTTTGTTTTAACTGCCGGCAGGGACTTGCTACTTCGCAACGGTTCTTGTTCATTTATGTGATTGAATTGCAGAAGGTCCATCTGAATCTTGTGGTACTATATGTGATTAGTTTTGATTTTAGTGTCTCCAAAGTTTGTTAATGATAAAGGTATTGGGAAATGCAGATCTTGAGCTAGCTATGTCATTTCATCTGTTAATTCAGTGGTGAAGTTGTCATGGTGTAGTTCAGCGGTTATTGTTATTGTTATGGGTAGTTTTAATTTATAGGAAAAATGTTTTTTTTTTCTTAAGAAATTTGTGAATTTTTGTTATATTATTTAAAATCTTGAAAATTTTCAAGTTTTCAAAATCTTTAAATTAAACAACTTAAATTCAAAAAATTTCCTAAATTTTAATTTTAATTAAAATTAAAAATAATTTCCTAAATTTTAATTAAAACTAAAATTAAAAATAAAAAATATATTTAAAAAATAATTTAATTATCAATTAAATTAATAGATGTCAACAAATCCTATCATGATTACTTTTATCATTATAATATGGTCACTTTGTCCTACTCTCATGATTACTTTTATCATTGAAATATGGTCACTTTGTCCTCGTTACATGGATGATGGAAGTATCTTGACCATTAAATGTGAAGAACAAACCCGTTATTAGGAAACAATTTTTTCGATAATATAATGTATAATCTTTTTTTTGGTCGATTAAAAGTATTAAAAATCATTTTAAATATTTTTTATTTAAGTTGATTTGAATTTATTAAATAATTTTTTTTAATAGATATTTTAGTGATAGTTATTATTATTTTTCAATTTATTTATTTTTTTATAATAAAAATATTTATTTTTTTTTATAATAAATATAATATTTTCAGAGCAAAAGAAAAGTCATCACAACAACATTTATCAATTTATTATAGATCATTATGTTATTAGTAAGAATTTGGACCAAATGGAGAAGATAATAGCCAATAACATGTCTATTTTGAAATAGGGCTTTCACAAAATTTAGTTTAATTATCCATAATTATTGCTCTAAGGGTTCTACGATTAGTCTCGTGTAGTGCCTTCTTCTTCCAGGATTATCGCATCCATGATTGTATAAATAAAAATTTCGAGCCATCCATTGTGGCTCATCACTCCATAGAAAATTATATAATATTATTAGATTTATTTCCAATTTAGATATATCTTTTTGGCCATTTTAATTAAATTTATTAATTAAAAAATGTAGTATGAACAAGTGTAATATGAAATGAGTTATGGTTTTTTGCATATGTGGTATTGATAAGCGACGATATTGTAATAAATCCTATTTACAAATTAAGAATCACCATGATGAAACTCCATGGTTAAGAATAGTGTTACATGTTTTTTAAAAATGCGTATATATGTTTAACTTACATATTAATTCAGTTTACCATTAATAATAATTATTATTATTTTAACTAAAGTTATAAATTAGTTTCCTATCGGGCATAGAATAGATGGTGATAGGGTGTATTGTTAAGTCACTCTATGATGTGAAGGTCACCGGTTTGAAACTCTGTGGGAAAAAATCCAGCCATGTTAACATCTAGTTTTGTTGAAAACACTGAGAGGGGGGTGAATCGATATTTCTTTTCAATTGTTATTATTACCAGTTTAGATTCTTTACAATTTTAATCAAAGAAATGATTTTATTAAAATATAGAAAAAGATTGAATACAATATCTGATGAATTTTGCCAAGCACCAACTTGGACTTTGATGAGGCTCCAACCTCTAGGGCTCCAACCCTATATAGTTAAGGCACCACCCTTGGATTTTGAAGCACCAACTCCAAGGACACCAATCCTTCCAATTTTAAGGCACCAACCCCAAGGGCTCTGACCCTATAGTTTTTCTTTGTCAATAAATGTTTTTTATTGTATTACACTACTTACTATCCTTGAGATCTTTGTAACAGATCAATGTCTGCACTACATAACTGCATCAGGAGTGACTGATTCTCATGAGCCCTATTAGAGATTAACCCAACCAACAAACTTGCTCGACCTTCGGCTTCCTTCCTTTTGTTGGAACTTCGGTTTTCCTTTTCAACGCTAGACCTTTAGCTTCCGTCTTCAACCTTTGGCTCTCTTTGTTTCTTTGAGTTCATGAATTGTGAACTATCAATTCTACTCTGTGCCCGATGCCGAGATCAATTAATGAGGTGAGGCGTTTTAACACATATTTATACGAGTCTCACCAATAAGCAAGAGACACGTTCATTCGAGGGAGAGACCGACTTATGAATATTCATCCAATTATTCACAAACTTGTTTATTTACTGAAAATATCATAGGAGAGACCATACCCACATGAGATCCCACATCCACGTCATTACCTCAATCACAATCGCAACTTTCAGAGGTCGTTTACAAGTCGTGCTCATAACATAGGCGATTTCCGACTACCCCTAGTGGATGTGATATTATATTAGACTGTTTTCATAAATTCGTTGGGTCCACCACACTATCACAATCAACGGTTTGGGGTCCACCACTCTATCAAAATCGACATCTGTCGGTCCATAGTAATATCGCAATCGTCATTTTTGGTGAGGCATTTCTTCAAGACTTGGGGTACATGCGATATTTTAATAAATCGTTTAATAAATCCATTGGGTCCACATATTATATCGCAATCGTAGTTTTGGTGAGGCATTTCTTTAAGACTTGGGGTACATAACTTCCGATGCAAAGGTTTCGGTATGGTAGATGCGATATAACAATAGAGCATATTTTAACGGTGTAGTGGGTCCGCAATATTATATCACAATTGGAAGATTTGAACATGACATGCTTTAAGACTTGTGATATGACAACTCCAATACAACAGACACGATGTTTCATTAAGTCATATTGTAATGGAGTTATCGGGTCTGTGTTGTATATCGCAATCGGGGGTTTTGAGCAGTGTTACATAACTCAATATAATAGAATCGCCGATAAAGTTCCTCTGATATAAATTCTCCGATGCGGTGTTATTACATGGTTTTATTACTCTGATGCAGTTTGTTACTTCCTTCGATATGGATCTTGCTCTTGGGTTCTTGATCCTGTGACTTCTCTTCACTCTTTCGCTCTTCCAATAGTTGTTTCTCCTATGGCTTATCTTCCTGTAACCTCCAATAAATCTTCTTTGATGAAGTCTGATGAATTGCTACTCTTTCGACGTAATGCTCATGTTGCTTCATGGATCTGCTCTGCTTGGCTTCAAATGATCATTTAGTATCCCACAATATTTCCATATTGACATCAATGAAAATCTAGATCAATGATCTCCCTCTTTCTCATTGATGGAAATATTCTTCTTCTCTCCTCCTTTACCAACAATTGCAAATGAGTGCACAAGGAATCCCCCTGTTGAACTATTCCCCTTGTCAAACTGCTCCCCCTGTCATATGACATCTTAAGAATCAGTTTAGTGTGATGCTAAAGCAATAACCCCCACCTTTTTATGGAGATGTTCAAATGCTTCTTGAGGAAGAGGTTTGGTGAAAATATCTGCAATCTATTCCTTAGTATTGATATATTCCAACTTGATGTTTTGTTCAACCACTTGTTCACGGAGAAAATGATACTTGATTGGTATATGTTGGGTCTTTGAGTGCATCACTAGAATTTTACTGAGACTGATAGCACTTGTGTTGTCACAATAAATGGTGATTGGTTGTTTAGTTTCTATGTTGACATCCTTCAAAACTTCCTTCATACATAGTATTTGTGTACAACAATCAATTGCGTTTATATATTTGGCTTAATATGTAGAGAGAGATATAGATGAATTTTTTTGCCGAGCCAAGCTACCTGGCAATCTCCCATAAAAAGTGCATTTCCACTGGTGCTTTTACAATCATCCATGCTTCCAGCCCAATCAACATCGATATAAGTTGTTACTGTAATATTTGTGCTTTTGGGATACCAACGACCAAAGTCAGGCGTTCCTTTCAAGTATTTGAGAATTCTTTTCATAGCCAACAAGTGGGATTGCTTTAGAGCTGATAGAAATCTTCCCACCATTCCCACTGCTTGCATAATGTAGGGTCTTGTAGAAGTTAAGTATAAGAGAGCACCAAATATTGACCTGTAAAGAGTTGCATCTACCGGGGGGGATTCATCATCTTCGCTTAATTTGCAGTTTGTGATCATTGGTGTGCTCATAGGTGCACATTCTTCCATTCCATATCTTTTAAGCATGTATTTGAGATATTTTGTTTAAGAGATAAACATACATATTGTGATTTGCGATACTTCTAGTCCAAGGAAGTAGGATATCTCACCAATCATTGATATTTCGAATTCTTTTGACATATTTTGAGCAAACTCATGGCTCATTTCATCATTATTGCTAGCAAAAATTAGATCATCAACATATACAAGGGTGATTATTAATTTATCCTTATCGATCTTCATGTAGAGATTACTTCTTGCCACCCCGTTTTTGAAGTTTTGTTGTTGTGATCCAATCTTGCGTACCACACTCTAGGAGCTTGTTTCAAACCGTATAATGCCTTTTTGAACTTACATACAAAGTCTTTTCCTTCTGCTAGATCAAAACCTTCTAGTTGTTCCATGTAGACTTCTTTCTTGAGTTCCCCATTTCGAAATGTTGATTTTACGTCCATTTGATAGACTTTGAATCCTTTTGAGCAAGAAAATGTCAAGAACATCCTTATAGATTCCATATGAGATACCGGTGCAAAGGTCTCTTCAAAATCGATTCCTTCAATTTGTGAATAACCCTTACAAACAAGTCTTTCCTTATTTATGATGATTTGTCTATCTTCATTCATTTTTTTTTTTTAACACCCACTTAGTTCCGATTAAATTTTTATCCTTTGGATGAGGTACAAACTGCCATGTCTCATTTTTCTCGATTTGAGACATTTCTTCTTCCATGGCTTCCACCCAATGAGGATCCTTACTTGCTTGAGCAAATGTTTCTGATTCTATCATAGATAGGAAAGAAACATCATTTTTCTTTGGTGTACTTGTCATCCTTCTTCGGGTTTGTATTCCTTCATCTACATTTCTAATAATCTTCTCTTTCGAGTGATTTTTTTGGAGGAATTTTACTTTTGGAGGAGTTTGAGATGGTCCTTTTTCTTTTTATTTTTCTTGATCTTTTTCCTCCTTTTCAGGTTCTTCTTCGCTTTCTTCAATAAAGGGGTCAACTTCATGATCTCCAATTTTCTTTTCTGGAAGGCCTTCATCGATCTTTACATCAATACTTTCCACAATTTTCTGTAGTTGATTATTGTAGCACTTGTAAGCTTTGCTTATGGTAGAATATCCAAGAAATATTCCTTTGTCAACCTGAGAATCAAATTTTCCTAGTGAGTCATCATTGATCTTTATGAAGAATTTTCTTCCAAAAATCCTGAAGTGCTTTACTAAAGTAGGTCTTTTGTTCCATAATTCATAAGGAGTCTTCTCATTATTTGGTCTTAGTTGAGTTCGATTCAAGGTATGAACTGTTGTCTAGACTGCTTCCTTCCAAAATTTTGGCTGCAAGTCAGCTGCTAGTAACATAGTTCTTGCTATTTCTTGAATAGTTCAGTTTCTTCTTTCAACTACCCCATTTTTCTTAGGTGTTCTAGAAACAAAGAGTTCTCTTTCGATTCCATGTTCATTACAAAATTCATCCAATTCTTTTGATGTGAATTCTCCCCCTCTATCTGTTCTAAGACATTTATTTTTGGAGTCCTTTTCATTTTCTATAAGAGCTTTAAGATTCTTAAAGCATTGAAAGGATTCAGATTTATATTTTATGAAACATACCTACATCATTCTAGTATATTCATCAACAAATAAAACAAAGTACCTTTCTCCTTGGAGTCCTGTTTGGCCCACATAAATCTGCATGAATGATCTCTAGAGGTTTTGATGTGGAGAATTCCTTAGTCTTGTGGCTTGTTCTAGTTTTCTTACCATGTTGACATGTGCCACATACAGTTTGATTTGGTTTGAACATCTTTGGAATGTCCCTTACATCATTGATTTTCCTGATATTGATCAAGTTATCAAAACTTGTATGCCTCAGTCGCTTATTCCACAACCAACTTTCATCTGTTTGACTTAGATAACATTTATCTTCTTGAATTTTGTTCAGAATGTAGATGTTATTTGATGTTATAACTCCTTTCGCCACAAGTTCTCTTGAGGAAGAGTTCCTTATTTCATAATTTTTAGTGTTGAAGACAACATTATGTCCTTGACCACAGATTTTGCTAACACTTAAGAGATTGTGTTTGAGACCATCTACTAGCAAAGCATTTTGAGCCCTTCCTTTTCCATTAATAAGGGTAACAGTTCCTTTTCCAGCAATTTTGGCAGACCCACTCCCAAAGGATACATTTCATTCCTTTTTGTTTAATGAGACAAACTTCCTTTTGTCACCTGTCATATGTCTGGAGCACCCACTATCCACAAACCAAAGATTTTCCTCATTGTGAGCACATAGAGCTAGACCACATTTATCTGTATTGGGATTTTCATCTTTTGCTTCTCTACTTTTGAGGGGGAAATTTTGTTCGCTATGTCCATTATCATTACATAATGAGAAAATTGGATCAAATTTGGCCAAAGGATCAAAAGAGTTGAAGGTCTTGATTTGTCCTTGCCCTTTGAGACTACATGGTTTGTTTGTCTGATCCTTCAATCTTGGTGCTTCATTCTTACGAGCCATGCAATGTTTAGCTTGATGACCAAATTTTTTACAATAATAAAAATGCCCAAGAAATATAGTTTGGTACTTGTTATAATAGCCATGATTTGAATAAACCTTCTTTCTTGGAGTTTCTCTTTCTTCATTCTTTGGATTTGAGTCGGGCCTTTGATGAGATGATTTTTCTTCTTTTGGATTGCTGCAAAGTACGTCGGCATAGCTTCTTGCATTATCCTTAGCACTTGATGATTCTTCTTTAAAACCAATCCCAAACTTGTCACTTTGAGATTTCTGAGTGTTGAGAATGTGATCAAGTGTTTGAGAACTTTGCCAACTTCTTTTGATTTGTTCCAATTCTTTCTTGAGAGATACTATTTCAGCTTCATGTCTTTCATATATGATGTCCTCCCTTCTTTTAGCTTCCTCTTTATCTGTTTTAAGTGAGATGACCTTCTTTCGTAACTTTTCATTTTCTTCAATGGCACTAATTAGTAATTTGTTTGTATCTTCTTCATTTTCCTATCTTGATTCACCATCACCCATGAATGCCATAAATATTACTTCCTTGCTTCCAGCATAGTCATTTTCTTCATCTGATTCATCATTAGTTCCTTTGGATGATTTCTTTTTTATGACCACATATTCATCCTCATCAGATTCATCTTGTTTAGAGAGGAAATTCTTCTTAGTAAATCCTTTCTTTTTGTATATCCTCCTTTTTGAATCTTCCTCATCATCATTGTCATGCTTATGAGGACATTTTGTAGCATAATGACCTATTCTTCCACATCTGAAACAAATCAGAGGATTCTTACCTTTTAGCTTGGATCCTTTCTTCAGTCTTCGTACAAATTGCGCCAATTCAGATTCAACATCGGAGTCATCACTGCTGGTATTCCATCATTTCCCCTTTTTTTATTTTGAGGCCTTGAATGCTACATCTTTAGAACTTGGGATTCCTTTTGTCATCTCATAGGCAATGAGGATTCCATGAAGTTCATCTATCTTGAGAGTGTTTTCCTTCATTTCTTTTGTAGCACTTATTTTGGAGTCAAATCTGTCTGGGAAAGCTCTTAAGACTTTTTGAACAACAATGCTTTCTTCAATCTTTTCTCCCAATCCTTTAAGAGAGTTGACTACTTCAGCTACTCGGAGGAAGTATGATGCAATATCTTCTTCCTCATCCATTTTTAGACTTTCGAACTACCTCTTATAAGTTTTAAGCTTTTCCTTCTTAACTTTGGAGTCCCCATCATATAAGCTAACCAACTTACCACATACTTCTTTGGCTGAGTCACAATTCAAGACTTTTGTAACCTCAAAATCAATAATTCCATTGGTAATGGAATTTAGAGCTTTGGAATTTGCAATGTACGCTTTCCTTTCATCTTGACCAGTAGGAAGACTAGGAGGGGCATTTTTCCCATTCAAAATAGTGTTTCAAACTTCAGGTCCAAGGGACATTAACCAGTAATACATTCTCTTTTTCCAAAAGCCAAAATTAGCACCATCGAACAAAGGAAGGCTTCCTGTCATTTCTTGATTCTTCATTGTAATTTAGAATCCTTCTTCTAGCTGTTAGGCTGATTCTGAAGAACCTGGCTTTGATACCAATTGTTGGAAAGACTAAGAGGGGAGTGAATCGATATTTATTTTCAATTGTTAATATTACAAGTTTAGATTCTTTACAATTTTAATCAAATAAATGATTTTATTAAAATATAGAAAAAGATTGAATACAATATCTGATGAATTTTTCCAAGCACCAACTTGGACTTTGATGAGGCTCCAACCCTCTCTAGTCAAGGCACCAACCTTGGATTTAGGAGCACCAACTCCAAGGACACCAATCCTTTCAATTTTGAGGCACTAACCCCAAGGGCTCCGACCCTATAGTTTTTCTTTTTCAAGAAATGTTTTTTATTGTATTACACTACTTATTGTCCTTGTGAACTTTGTAACAGATCAATGTCTGCACTATATAACTGCTTCAGGAGTGACTGCTTCTCATGAGCCCTATTAGAGATTAACCCAACCAACGAACTTGCTCGACCTTTGGCTTCCTTCCTTTTGTTGGACCTTTGGCTTTCTTCTTCAACTTGGACCTTCAGCTTCCGTCTTAAACCTTCAACTCTCTCTGTTTCTTTGAGTTCACGAGTTGTGAACTATCAATTCTACTCTCTGTCTGCTGCCGAGATCAATTAATGAGGTAAGGCATTTTAACCCGTATTTATACGAGTCTCATCAACCAAGAGACACGTTCATTCGAGGGAGAAGTTGTCTTATGAATATTCATCCAATTATTCACAGAATTGTTTATTTACAAAAAATCTCATAGGAGAGGCCATACCCACAAGAGGTACCACATCCACGTCATTACCTCAATTGCAATTGCAACTTTCAGAGGTCTTTTACAAGTCGTGCTCATAACATGGCTGATTGCCAATTGACCCTATTGGATGCGATATTACATTAGACTGTTTTGATAACTCTGTTGGGTCCACCACACTATCGCAATCGGTGGTCCGAGGCGCACCACTCTATCAGAATCGGGGGTCTATCGGGCCCACAGTAATATCGCAATCGGCATTTTTGGTGAGGCATTTCTTTAAGACTTGGGGTACATCCGCTATTTTAATAAATCGTTTAATAAATATGCCGGTCCACATATTATATTGTAATCACAATTTTGGTGAGGCATTCCTTTAAGAATTGGGGTACATAACTTTTGACACGAAGGTTCCGGTATGGTGGATGCGATATAACAATAAAGCATATTGTAATGATGTAGTGGGTCCACAATATTTTATCGCAATCGATGGATTTGAACTTGACATCCTTTAAGACTTGTGATATGACAACTCTGATATAGCAGACGCTATGTTTCATTAAGTCATATAATGGAGTTATCGGTTTTGTGTTGTATATCGCAATCAGGGGTTTTGAGCAATGTTATATAACTCAATATAATAGAACCTCCAATAAAGTTCCTTTGATAAATTCTCTCATGTGGTGTTATTACATGGCTTTATTTCTCTGATGTGGTTTGTTACTTCCTTTGATATGGCTCTTACTCTTGGGTTCTTGCTCCTGTGACTTCTCTTCACTCTTCTTCTCTTCCGATAGTTGTTGCTCTTGTGGCTTATCTTCCTGTGACCTCCGATAACTCTTCTTTTATGATTTCCATTTAATTGCTACTCTTCGAACGTAATGCTCCTCTTGCTTCATGGATCTGCTTTGCTTGTAATGTTGTTGGATCTGCTCTGCTTGGATTCACATTATCATTTATTATCCTAGAATATTTCCATATTGACATCAATGAAAATCTATATCAACAAGTTTGGCCCAGGTCGGGTGTGATCCATAGGTGATTTTGACGACTTAGATGCCCTTAGGTCGTGGTTTCTCAAGTCATATGTCAAGCCTGAATTAATCTCTAAAGGATTCAGACAACTTGACCAAAAAGAAAAAAAATATAAATTAGTTTGAATTACCTAAAGGTTACTTTGGTAGCTATTGGAATCAATCCCTTTGTCACAGGAGTACGAGACTTGCCCAGTTGTCTATTCCTCTAGATAGAACAAAAAAATAAATAAATTTTAATTTAGTTAAGTTTTATGATTTCTTTAATTTTAAAAACTATGATGAAGCAAGTATTTTGGGACTTAATATGGATTGATGCCTATGCATATTTACCATCCATCCAACTTAAGAGAAGTCTCAGTTGTTTATTCCTCTAGATAGAACAGAAAAATAAATAAATTTTAATTTAGTTAATTTTTATGATTTCTTTAATTTTAAAAACTATGATGAAGCAAGTATTTGGAGACTTAATATGGATTGATGCCTATGGACATTTACCATCCATCAAACTTGAGATAAGTCTTTAAGTGTGACTTTTTGGATAGTTTTCACATTTATTTTTCAATATAATTTGTCTAGAATCGGTAAAGATTCATTGAATTGTCTAGAATCCAGTAAAGATTCATTGAAATCACAAGTTTGACAGGTGAATTCTTTACAATCAAAGTGCCCCACGGGTGTTTGAGGGCATTTGTCATGCCCTTATCTTGGTGGTGGTCTTTCAACCCCTCATAGGTAGGTGCGACACCACCACCTGATTTCTTTTCAACAATACTCTCAAGTGTGGACTATGCATAACATCCCATACTTAGTTTATTTTTTTCTTTCTAAGCATTTAACATTCATAACACAACGGAAACATTCATTTAATATTATTTCATCATCATTATCATTTATAATATATGCACAACGGATACAATCTTTAGTGGGAGGGGCAACCCCCTGATAAGAGTTTGCCCAACAATGATAATAATAATCTTTTATAAATAAACATACATTTACAACCATTATGACGGAACCCCAAACTTCCTTTCAACAATTCTATCAAACATCACAATTTGTCCTGCACCATTCAACAGTTCCCAAACTGTCGTTAAGGAGCACCCACCCCTGCCAGGTCAGATCACCCAACTCGTTAGGCTGAGGCACCTGCCCTGGGCCGCCCTCCACACTATTCGTCACACACACCAGTTACCTGCAATTTCAACTCGTTCGGCTCTTTGTTCGACTTCACTTTCGGCGTGTTGCCCTTCTGGCGCCTGTCTGCTGCTCAACCCAACTCCTCGGAACTTCACTCGCACCTTCGAACGACTTACTCGCAGTCCAACCACAACAACTATCGTAACTTGTTGTTTCAGGAAGACGTGCCCTTGTCATGCAGCGATGCCCTCTGCAGGTCACCCACCAGGTAGACATGCCCACCTCATGCAGCCACGCCCTACCCGGTTTGCCCATCGGGGAAACGTGCCTTGCCTTGCAACCTGTCTGCCCAAAAACTTGTGTTTTGTTTCTCCTCGGCTCGGTGCTTTTATCTAGAGCCGTTTGCACCTCACCTTTACTCCGTTCGTCCACTCTTTGGCTCACCTAACATCACTTGAACTCGCACTTGAATGTTTGAACTTGATTGCTTGCCTTCTTCTCCACAAATGCATCGTCTACTTATATGCTCTTCCATGGATGTAACGTGGGTCAGCCTACCCAGGCCAACCTCTCAACTTGGCCAGCCATGCCCCCACTTCACGTCGGCTCACCCATGTCGTCACCCCATCGGGTCCACTTGCCCAACTTCGCACCGTATAAGCTTACCATCGCAAAGTCTCCACACTTAGCCAAATTTTGTCTTCTTCAGTTTTTCGACTCTCCATTAGCTTGTCGCAACTTATGTCCTGGGCGCCTTTAACCGATCACCCAACTCGTCACACACCAACTTGTCCCGTCATCGCAACCTCTCATTGAAACCGACTCACTCGCTCCCCAACTCGTCGCACTGGCTCACCACCCATCGACTCATCACATACCAGCTCGTCGTGTTTAACCGAGGACGCAACGCCCCACTTCGTCACACATCAACTGCCGACTCATGGGCTTGACATACTCCCCCACTCTAAACAGTTGTCGTCCTCGACAACACTATTGTATGGCATCACAAAGTGTCGCTAGCTCCAACATCCAAAATGTCTATGCCGCCCACCTCTGCTCTGCCATCGCACAAACAATAAAGGTTCATATCTCCATGAATAGGAAAGTCTCCTCAATCCATGATCATCAACCACCTCTATCGCAATCTCCACATGCTACCCCACCGTGGAAGGTTGGTCCCTCTAACTCAAGCTACATGCTATCACTGCAACATATATCATTTCGACCCTATCATGTATCATCATCATGTGAACTACTGGCATGATACTCCAATGCAATGCTAACACATCTCAGTATACTTTCGGACCCCATGATTCAAACTAGTTGGGTAGCTAATCCAACTATCACGCTCAAACCATGAGATTGCACATCCTCATTCCATCATCGATTGTTTCTCTCAACATCCTGTCACATCATCAACTTGATTAAGAATCCATCTCATCTCCATCAAATGTAAGTAATTCATGCCCAGGTCCATAAAGTAACCTTCATCTCATCCGTAACATGTTGTCCATGATGTTTGGTGTCAATGTGCTACATGTCAATCCATTGCATCTATCCCAACATCATCATCCATATATGTGTAAGATCAATCTCCTCAAAATGAAGAGATCCTCTCATCAAATCTACTCTCAATGTGCCACATTCAGGTCCATGAAGCAACCTCCATCATCTCCGCAATGTGCCATCCCTCAAGTCTACCAAAGAAATAAGTATACACCTGTCTCATCATCCATGTGCTACCCATGGTCAAAAACCAATCAGCCACCATGTATCAAAAGTGGTTAAGTCTTGGCTCAACCCATGCCCAATTGTTGCCACCAAGGCATCAACATCGTTGCAACTCCATCAACTCCAGAGTGTCTAGTCCCAATCATCCACATCAAGTCACTCTCCCAGGAACACCCATAAATGTACTCCAAAGTATGCGCCCCATACTACATCAAAGTCACTGACCTCAGCTCCTTAATGCATCAGATCCTCGAAGCCCACTATAATATGAAGTCTCCAATGGCTGCAACAATCTCATGTCACCATGAGCTCCATGAATCATTTCCATCCAACATCTCAGCAAACATCTCATGTCATCATGAGCTCCATGAATCATTTCCATCCAACATCTCAGCAAGCATACATGTCTCGGCCTCAAAGGTCCCTGCAAGATGCCTTAGCTCTCCATGTAGTAGGAATGCTCCCATAGTCTTCTCACAAATCCAACCAGTCCATGGCCTTGTTGTACAAGAGTGTACAACATCTCCATCGGCTCATAAGTAAAATGTCTCCATGTCGCATCAACAAATCCATTCGCACAACATCACTACCTTGGCACTCCTTATTGGATGTCCATAAGTGACATCTCTACAAGTGTTCCCGCATAATGCCCCTGCATAAGACTGCCATCCTCCATCTATCCAACTCGATGTCCATGACTCAATCTTCCCATGTTGTCCAACTAAGTAGACCTATCACAACATCGATCATCCCATCCAAGTTCTCAATCAGGTTTAGTGCCTTCGATCACCCAAACCATATATATCATCAAGTCACCTAAGTCCCTTCCATCATAGCTCCCCCACTAAAGGGTCTACCAAGACTGCCTCTTGGTCTTGGCCATGAAGAAGTCCACTCAATTATCATCAAACTCAAGTGTGTGCCCTTCTCCAATCTGTCCATGAGTCATGTCGGGCACTTAGCAAATTCTCCATATTGCTAAGCATGACCCATCCTCCACAATGATCATCACGTTCCTCCCTTGTCATGGGCATTTGCACCTCCTGCCATAAGGTCAAAAACTGTCAACAGTTGCATATGGAAGACATGAATTGGAAAACAACACAGGAGGAGCTCACAAGTGCGGATCACCAGGAGCTCCTACCAGCAAATATGTCACTTGGGTTTCACATTAAACTCCAATAATAAATAGATACACTTAGTTAGGGACGGTAAATCAAATCCCTGAATGATAGGAACCGAATGTCCAAGAAAAGAACATTCATAACTACGTAACAATAATTACCTAATCTCCATTAATTCTAACACTCCCCCTTAATGGAGAAAGGGTTCTTAAACACACCTAATATGTCCCTAAACAAATCAAACTTCAGTCTTCCTAGAGGCTTAGTAAATATATCAGCCATATTATCACAAGAATTACAATATTCAACACAAATCTCTTTGGATTGCACCTTCTCCCTGACAAAATGAAATTGAGTGTCTATGTGCTTAGTGTTTTTATGAAACACAGGATTATAGGCCAGTTTGATGGAACTTTGATTATCACAATTGATAACTGTAGCTTCTGTTTGTTCTTCTCCTGCATCTTGGAGAAGTCTGCGCAACCAAACTGCCTCACATGCTACTGCACACATAGCTTGATATTCTGCTTTTGCTGAGGATAAGGCAACAGTATGCTGCTTCTTGCTGCACCAAGAGATGACCCCAGACCCAATGCTGAAGGCGTAACCTGTAATTGATCTTCTATCATCTAAATTTCTTGCCCAATCAGAGTTTGTATAACCTGTCAAACTAACATCAAATGAGTCAGAATACAAAATACCAAAGTTTGAAGTTCCTTGCAGATACCTCAGCACTCCTTTCGCTGCAATCCAATGGTTCTCATGAGGTCGAGTCATGAACTGACTCAAAACACTCACTGCATAGGCTAGATCTGGTCTCATTGTAGTCAAATAGATAAGACTACCAACCAACTGTCTGTACAATGTTGCATCTGCATATTTCGAACCATCATCCACCTGAAGTTTGCTATTCTGCTGTAAAGGCACAAATGCAGCCTTGCACTCATCCATTTTGAATTTAGTCAACAAACTCTTAGCATACTTACCCTGGGACAAGAAAGTTTGGTTTGAATCTCTCCAAACTTCTAGACCCAAACAGTAATGCATTTCTCCAAGGTCCTTCATCTCAAATTTCTGTGATAATTGCTTCTTGATTTCTTTAATGAGAATGTCTGCACTCCCTATCATGATCAGATCATCTACATATAAAGAAATCAACACTATCTGTCCCTCATCATTAAACAAAGTATACAAATTGGGATCATTTTTTCTTCGTTTATAACCACGCATGAGGAAAAATGAGTCAATTTTTTCGTACTAGGATCTAGGAGTCTGCTTTAAACCATATAAATCTTTCTTTAATCTACATACTAAGTGATCTTCTCCATTCTTAACAAACCCCTCAGGCTGCACTAAGTATACTTCTTCTTTAAAATCACCATTTAAGAAATCATATTTAACATCTAATTGATGTATTTTCTAATGATGCTTAGTGGCTAAAGCAATAATCAATGTAATGGTATTTAGTTTTGCAAGAGGGGCAAATGTTTCCTCAAAATCAATACCTTCTTTCTAGGAATACCCCTTTGCCACCAACCTTGCTTTATGCTTATCAATAGACCCATCTGCTTTAAATTTCAACTTAAATAACCATCTGCAACCTATGGGTTGTTTATCATTAGGAAGCTTTACTAGATCCCAAGTATTGTTCTTAATAATAGATTCATATTCCTCTTTCATTGCTTCCTTCCATTCAAAACTCTTACTAGCTTCATAAAAATTAGAAGGTTCTGCAATGTTTAACATACCAGTCATGAGCGCACAATCCCTATATCAAGCTAGTAATTGTTTTGGCTTGCTAGATCTCCTGAGCGGTGGGGGTTCAATTATTCTGTTGTGTTCTTCTCTTTGTGGACTGAACTCAATTTCTTCCTCTTTATCCTGTTGCGGCTTCTGTTGCTCCTGCTGCTATTGCTATTGCTGTTGCTGACTGATCCCTGTTTCACTATCCTCATCTGAAAGTAAGGGTACATGCCATTCTTCATTGTTTTGAACAGGATTTCCATCATCAACCTGTTCATGGAATACTACGTCTCTACTAACAAACACCTTGTGAGTAGAAGGATCAAACATTTTATAAGCCTTATACTCATTGCAGTATCCAATGAAGGTACATTTAATGGCCTTTGAATCTAACTTCTTCTTGTTCTCTTTGGGAACGTGCACAAAAGCTTTACAAACAAATACTCTAAGGTGACTTACTACAGGCTTGAAGCCAAACAATGCTTCAAAAGGATTTTTATAATCAAGACTTTTAGTAGGACTCATATTCTTCAAATATACTATAGTATTAACAGCGTCTGCCCAAAAACCATTAGTTAGATTCTTACCTTTCAACATACTGCGAGCACACTCCACCAGTTTTTTTTTCCTCTCAGCTACTCCATTTTGTTGAGGAGTGTAAGGTGTTGTAAATTGCTGCTATATCCCATGCTCGTTGCAGTATTTGATGAAAACCCCTTTCTTGAATTCTCCACCTTGATCTGATTGAAGAATCCTGATGAAATTTCCTATCTGCTTCTCAATCATATTTCTGAATTGGTTGAAATACTCAAAATCATGACTCTTTTGTTTAAGAAAATATACCCATGTAAATCTTGTATAGTCATCAACAAAGATTAAAAAGTAATAGGCCCAACCTAACGATCTTGTCTGCATCGGGCCACATAAGTCAGTTTGTACAAGTTCGAGTATATCCCTCCGTTTCCTATCTTTAATAGCAGGAAATTCATCTCTATGTTGTTTACCGAATGCACATGCTTCACAGTCAATATGAAACTTTTTCAAAACAGGGAGACCATCTACCATACCTTTGTTCTACAATAGAAGAAGGTCACTGAAATTGATATGCCCAAGTCGTTGATGCCACAAATTTTCAGTAGACTTATCCGATGACATCAAGGCTTGCTGTGTTGTACTCTTCACATCCAGTTTGTAGAGTCCTCCTATGCAAATACCTATAGCAATAGGCTTCATTTGATCCAACAAATCTTTAATAATACAATAAGATTTAAAGAATTCTAACTTGAGATCCTGATCTGTAATATTTGATACAGAAATCAGGTTCTTCTTAATACCAGGAACATACCAAACATTAGATATATTCCTGTTCTTTCCATCAATTAGAGTAACAAGAACATCACCATGTCCCTTGATCTCATACCCTCTATTATCTCCATGGTATTCTTTTACTCCAGTGTTAGATTCTCTAAAATTTCTGAACCATTGCTTTTTACTTGTCATATGTGAGGAGGCTCCAGAATCTACGAACCAAATATTTGATTCATCCTCCTTACTAGCTAAAGTAGTCTCAACCTCAACCATAAACAATCTGACATCTTGATTCTGATCTGCATCTGCATCAGCCAAATGACTTGCATATCTTCTCTGCTTGTACCTCTCCCCATCTGCCTTTTTCTTATGGCAAAATTTAGCAATATGGCCTATCTTACCACAATAAAAGCATTTAGGAGTAGAGTCATGTTTATGCGAGGTCATACCTTGTGGTGTCCGTTTTCTTGATGTGCTGCCTCTCCCTTGATCAACCACTGCTTTCCCTTTTGGCTTGAACTTTGTCATCAATGAAAGATCTGGATTTTGAGGTTTGAGCGAAAACCTCCTTTCCTCTTCTTGTAGCAAAATCCCAGTGAGCTCTTCAAAGTCTGGAGGCTTTTCTCTTGCATTCAATCCAGTTATAAACATTTGATAATCATCTGTCATGCCGTTCATGGTAATTTTCACCAAATCATCATTTGCCACGGTCTGATCAATATCAGTTAGTTTATCTTTAACTTCCTTTATCTGGGATATGAATGAAGAAACAGACTCATTCTCCTCCATCTTGATTGAGAGAATCTTCTTCCTCAGGTACAAGGTTCAACTAGTGTTCTTGATCTCATACATCTCTTTGAGAATTGTCCATATGTCATTCGCTGTCTTGCAATCCCGAATGTGAGGGATGATGCAATCTTTGATTGATAACTTGAGTAGCACCTTTGCCTTCATCTCCCTTTTCTCCCAGTCTTGAATTGTTGTATTTGATCCACCAGTTGCAGTAGTCGGCTTGACTTCATCACCGGTGGAAATGCTATAGGCATTCTGTCCCTCAAGTAGAGTCTGAAGCTTAAATTTCCAATTTGTGTAATTGGAACCATCAAGCTTATTACTCTCATTGAGATAAGCTTCGGCAATTTGATTATTCATCTTGAATGAATAAAATCTTCAACAATTTGAGCAAACCTCAAATGTTAAAAAAATACCCTGTTCACTGCAAATTTCCTTCACAAAAAAATTGCCCTCCTCCAATTTCACTTAAAAGAATTCGAGATCCTCTTTTTCTTCTTTTTAAAAAATGGTCACTCCAAAAATGCACACCCATTTTTTAAAAATAAGGATTCCTTCAAAAAATAATGAAATTCCTTTTTGTTTTTAATTAAAGAATTAAAATCTTTAATTAAAAAACTTCCCAAAATCCACGTGAAGTTTTAATGTAAAAAAAAGGGTGACTTAAAAAAAATCCATGTGAAGCTTTAAAGTAAATAGTGGCTTTAAAAAGATGCATAAATACATTACAATTAAAAAAAAATTCACGTGTGGCAATGTGTTGCGAAAAGACAACCACCGTTAATCTCCTTCAAACACAACCACAAAATCTCCTCTTCGCAACAAACAAACGCAGCCTTTAACCACCGTAGCCACTGCTTTTCCACGCTTAGATAACACAATTTGTCGTGACTTTTCACCTCTTTTTCATGACTAGTCGCAAGTGTACACTAGAAACCTGCGACGATGTCGGAATATAAAAAATTGCGTAGTCTCGAATAGTATCATCGCGATTACTCTTCATCCAACCTGTGATGACGTCACGATTTTATATTCCTCAACTCAGCTTACAAGCCTCTCCTTCCTGCAGCTCTGATACCATGTCAACAGTTGCATATGGAAGACATGAATTAGCAAACAACACAGGAGGAGCTCACAGGTGCGGATCACTAGGAGCTCCTACCAGTAAATATGCCGCTTGGGCTTCACATTAAATTCCCATAATAAATAGATACACTTAGTTAGGGATAGTAAATCAAATCCCTAAATGATAGGAATTGAATGTCCAAGAAAAGCACAATCATAACTACATAACAATAGTTACTTAATATCCATTAATTCTAACACAAACAACCCTAACAAGCTCTGCAACAATCAATGGTCCTTGCTTCTCCATACAGGGTCTCACCGTAGACATCCATGATAAGGTTGTCCATCGTGTCGACAAACTAATGTTTCCCTTCACTGCATATGGCCCATCCTCCAAAAGCTCCAATGAAACACAAGTAATAATAGAAATACTTACTTCATCATGAGGCTCCTCCATGTGAGTGTCCTCATCCACCAATGTATGAAAAATGCACGTTCCTGATCCAACTTGAGCAATTGGAAGTGCTTCAAGTTCTTCCTCCATCGTTCTCACATTTGCAACATCTTCAAACATCACAACTTCCTCTTCTTCATCATCACAATCTGTAGCTACATCCTCCTCCATTGCCCAACCAAGTCGAAGAAGTTCGTCTTCAACATCTCTTTCCAAGACTTCAAGTTCATCTCGAATCTGTGGGTTCTCTTCTTTCATCCGCTTCAACTTGTCTAAGGGCAGCAAGAGCCTCCCTTGGCATTCTTCCCAACTTGCCATGTCTCGTTGTTCAGCTTAGGCCAAGCACAATGCTTCACCCCTACTAAACTTGTCATGAAGTGTCGTAGTAACACTTCTTCTTCAAATCTTCAACAGAGATCGCGAAATCTGAACCTCTGATACCAACTATCACGCCCCTATCTTGGCGGTAGTCTTTCAACCGCTGATAGGTAGGTGCGACACCACCACTCGATTTCTTTTCAATAATACACTCAAGTGTGGACTATGCCTAACATCCCATAGTTTATTTTTCACTTTCTAAGCATTTAACATTCATAACACAGCCGAAATGTTCATTAATCTTCTCTCATCATCGTTATCATTTATAGCATATGTACAATGGATACAATCTTTAATGGGAGGGGCAACTCCCTAATAAGAGTCTGCCCAACAATGATAATAATAATCTTTTATAAATAAACATACATTTACAACCTTTGTGAAGGAACCCCAAACTTCCTTTCAACAATTTTGTCAAACATCACAATTCGGCCTGCACCGTTTAGCAGTGCCTGAACCATCGTTCAGGAGCACCCACCCCTGCTAGGTCGGGTCACTTAACTCGTTGGGAAGAGGTACCCGCCCTGGGCAGCCTCCACACAGTTCGTCGCACAAAATGGTTACCTGCACTTTCGACTCGTTTGGCTTTTCTTTCGGCATTTCGCCCTTCTGACACTTGTCTATAGCTCAACCCAACTCCTCGGCACTTCACCTGCACCTTCGAATGACCTACCCACAATCCAACCGTAGAAAATGTCGTAACTCGTCGTTTCGGGCAGATGTGCCCCTGTCGTGCAGCGACGCCCTTCGCGGGTCACTCGCCGAGCAGACATGCCCACCTCATGCAGCGAAACCCTACCTAATTCGCCCGTCAGACAAACATGCCTCGCCCTGCGACCTGTCCGCCCGAAAACCTACGTTTCGTTTCTCCTCGGCTCGATGCTTCAGTCTAGAGCTGCCTGCACCTCGCCCTTACTCCATTTGTCCACTCTTTGGCTTGCTCAACATCACTTGAACTCACACTTGAATGTTTGAACTTGATTGCTTGCCTTCTTCTCCACAAATGCGTCCTCTACTTATATGCTCTTCCATGGATGTAATGTGGGTCGGCCTGCCCAAGCCGACCTCTCAACTTGGCCAACCATGCCCCCACTTTATGTTGGCTCGCCCATGTCGTCGCCTTGCCGAGTCCACTTGCCCAACTTCACATTGTATAAGCTTACCATCGCAAGGTCTCTACACTTAGCCAAATTTTGTCTTCTTTGGTTTTTCGACCCTCCGTGGGCTCGTCGCAACTCGTGTCTCAGGCGCCTCTAACTGACTGCCCAACTCGTCGCACACCAACTCGTCCCATTGTCACAACCGACTTGCCTGCTCACTAACTCGTTGCATCGGCTCACCGCCCACCGACTTGTTGCAGGCCAACTCGTTGTGTTTAACTGAGGGCGTGTCGCCCCACTCCGTCGCACATCAGTCGACGACTCGTGGGCTTGACAATGTTGAATACATATATGCAATAAAAAAAACAGTTTAAACACCAAAATTCAAGATTTGGCCACAAATTTTTTCACCAAATTTAAGGCAAAAATCCATTGGAAACTCCAAAAAGTCACTCTTAAAGACTACTCATTCAACTTATATAGTTGGGCCAATAAATAAAATATTTATTTTAAGCCTAAAATAAATTTAAAACAATTTTAATACTGTAAAGTAGTTGGTGATAAAGTGTAATGTGAAGACACTTAAATTTTTTTGATTCAAACTATATTTATGTCCCCTATTTAGGGGCATGAATTATATTTAGAAATTCACCACATGTCACAGGAATATTAGTTCTTTTCCAAAATTTAATTAAATATGTTGTTTTTTTTTTATATAATTGAAATTTGATATGGTTAGTGTGGGGTTTAGTCTTCACTGAGATCAAGATTGAAATCTCATAAGGAGGGGTTGAAGATGGAAGCCACCTTTAAAAAAATAAAATTATTTCAAAATACTTCCAAACTCAAACTTCACACAATCCTTATCGATAAACAAATTATTTTTCCATCCAACATTAATATTAAATATAGCCTAAACTCAACTAATCTATCAAAAAAATTAAATATAATTAATTTTTTAATAATTACTATTTTTATCAAAATGTTAAAATTAATAATAAAATCATTAAAACCTTGCCATCTAATAAATAATTTCATTTCGAAATTCAACCGCAGTCTACAAAACTAATTTCATTTTGAAATTCCAACCGTACTCTGCACTAAATTATATTATTATTGAATCCCATCTCTTTGCTAGGTGCGCATTTCCAGTGCACGTGTTTGAAACGAAGAATGATGCGTGAGCAATAGAGACACTTTCCGAAGTTTCTTAAATACAGAAAAGTGATAAAGGCTTCAACGATGGAGAGGCTTCCCGAAGATCCTTGAATACCAAGAAAAGCGATAGAAATTTGGTAGGGGTACGTGTATGATGCACGCAAGTCATAAGCATTGATGGATATAAATTGAGATTCAATAATACGTTGTAGGTTGGGTTTTATTGTTTAAGAAATTTTATTTATATATAATTATGTTATTTAATATGGACATTGAAATATTTTAGTTTTTTTTTTTTTTTTTTTTTTTTTTTTTTTTTTTTTTTTCCGAAGGTGGTAAAACCTATCAACTCAGGGGTCAAACCAACAGTGAAGACAGCCATCTCTGGCTGCTATC
The DNA here is from genome assembly GCA_031772625.1 of Pinus tabuliformis. Taxonomy (NCBI): domain Eukaryota; kingdom Viridiplantae; phylum Streptophyta; class Pinopsida; order Pinales; family Pinaceae; genus Pinus; species Pinus tabuliformis. The sequence continues at coordinate 592,487,439 of CM062818.1, forward strand.
CGCGAATGCTGGGTTTGACTCATCACTGTTAAATAGGAAAACCACGCCACCTGGCATAACCCTGCTGGTGGTCCGTAATCGGGAGCAGGCTCTCACTCCTGCCAGATGCCTCAGGGTCTTGGGCCGTTAACCTGTTTCCTTACGTCCGAGGAAGACGAGCTCTTAGCCAAGCAGAAGCAGTTTTACGGCATACTCCAGGCCGACATTGAAATATTTTAGTTATTGTTGAAAGTAAAATATTTTGTTGTAAATATATTTTTATTTTAAATATCACATGTAAATGGAAAGTCGAATGAATTACATATAATGTAATATCAATACTATTTCTTCTTATGTGAAAAAATTACATTTATTCTTTGTAGTAAAAAGTAAATTATGTTTGTTTACTCATTATATTTCCTCCTCATAATAAAAGGTAATTTTATTTTTACTTTCCGTTACTTTTTATCTCTATATAAAGTTATATAAGATTAAGGCGTAAATTGAAGTATTGTGGAAATTATTTTTTTCGTGATTACTACTTTTAATTTTTTAATTTAAATTATTATTTTACTATTTTTAAATGTAATATTACATGACAACATCTCTCCCACGCTGAGTTGTAGACTGCATCTGGGCCCAAAAATCCACGCACAAATACTTCATATATATTGGATGTTTTGTAATTAGATAATCTTATAACATTTCATTACCACCCATATTTACACACCCGATTGTTCTATATGAAATATATAGATGCATATAGATGCATGCATATAGACTAAGTATGCAGTTTCTAGAGTTTATTTATGTTTCTAATTTTAACAACTCTAAGCCTCTATCATTAATTAATTGATTAAGACAATGCGGGGTACGTGTTTTGTCATTATTCACACCTTTGATTCGCGCACAAAATGTGGGATATGTGTTTTGTTGTTATTCAAGAATTGTTCATTTCAACTATCTGTTGTTATTGTCATGTCTGCATTTTTGCACTGTGCACAATGAAAGGTAACTCTGCGCAGTTTTCTCCGCACTTTTGCATTCCGCACATGTGGTCGGTCAACAATATTTCTTAGAATTTTTGATACATTGTTCAAAGTGCGGAGGTGCAGATTCATACATTGTGTGGAGTCCGAAAATTCATATTGAGCAAATACTGAGCAATATTATATATCAGTTTATTTGTGCGGAGGGGAATGTATGCAAAGGTGCAACTTTTTTCCATTGTGTGGAGCCCGTAAATTCATATTAAGCATATAATGAGGAATACTAAGCTCAGAAAATGACAATATTCCTTGTGCAGATTGATACATTGTGCGGAGTCTCGAGATTCGTATGAAGCAAATACTGAGCAATATTATATATCAGTTCTGTAATCAAATTCTTCTTCATACAATGAAAGCGCATGTTCGCACTACGCATAATGAATTTTTTTTACACGCAATAAAAGTCATTGTCAGCACAATGAAGGGTTTATTGAGCTACTTCCACACAATGAAAGTTTATCCACATTGTGCACAATGAAAGCTTTTTCTGTATTGGCACAATGAAATCTTCCTTTGTAGATGTGAATTATGTAGAGTAAAAGCCTCTTCTGCACTGAAGCTTATGGAGATATAGAACATTGCACGGGAAGAGTATATGTTTCTTTCTCTGCAAACTCGTTTTCGTGCAACACCTCTTCCTCACTTGCATTAAAAAGACACTTAATTGAATTTTCGATAATAAGTATTTAATTAATATTATTTGAAAGCATATTGGAGAATGAATATGAAAAAGAAATTTGTCGACAAGAAATTTATGCGGAGGACCACAACATTGCAGATGAAAGTTTCTATCACATTAAGAATTAAAGTTTTTGTTTTTTCCTCCACACATCCGTTCTCCTGCACAACACTCTTTTCTCACACGCATTAAAAAACACTTCATTTAATATTGGATACTAAGTTTATGCTTAAAGTTGAAATAATTTCATGTCTACGAAATAAATTTCTCTCTGCAACATTGGCCAACAATATTAATTGATTAATAATATGTAATATTATGCGGGAAAAACGCGTGCAGAAGGAGGACCGAAACATTGTGAAAGAAAGTCTTTGTTCCTTGCTCCTTGTTGTGATGTTCCTTGAAAATCATCTCTCTTTGAAAGTGTGGCATACCCCTGAGCTCCCTTCCTCTGACGAGAGCCAAAAATCTTTCTCCACATCTTCGCATTTGGCACAATGAAAGATAAACCATTGTCAAGTAAACATAGAAGAAAAATTAGATATCAAATTTGACAAAATTAATAGATCAATTTCACTCTTGACATATGGAAGAAGCTTTCATTGTACGAAGTGCGAAGATGCAAAAGTGCAAAAATGTGCAAGATGCATAATGAAAGCTTATTCTGCACCTCAAAATTTTGAGGCAATATATTTTATATTGGTTATGAAAAATAGGTAGTCTTTCAGCCTCGAAGATTCACTGTTATAGCTTTTTCAATTGTTTTAATTAAGAATTGTTTCCAAGTTCAAGGCGCATGTAATTGTTAGCAAAGATTTCCTACGAATCATTATTGTGGTCGCTTTTCATCTTTTAGAAACATTAGGAATGTATTCTTCATGAAAAACATTTCTTGATCGACAACTCTACTAAATGATGTTATGGAATAAATGATAGATCAATTACTTGATATAGTGACTGTTATATATCTAGGGGGGATAATATGGGGTACCAAGGGAGGTACCCAAGGTAATAATGTAATAATGGGATGGGTCATAGTAATAAATAAGGTGGTTAACCCATATCATGTAAGGGACCACAAGTAGTTAGTAATAATGTAATGGGCCCATGGTATTAGTTGATGGTATGAGGGAACCATGGTAATGACCCATGGTATTGTATGTATGAGGCCTATATAGAGGCTAGAGACTCCATGTCAAGGAGGATTGTCGAGGATTATTGTATGAACAGGCATATGGCTTGTGGAGTGTTCTCCTTCCTTAAGGAGTGAATGTATGGTGTTGCCCTACCATAAGGGTTTGAGATCAATCAAGAATCATTTCATATTATTTCTGGGTTTATTTGCATTATCTTATATTTTCATATCAGATCTATAGTATTTCTGGGTTAGATCTATAACAAGTGGTATCAGAGCTATAACAAGATCTGCTTGAACCTTATTGTTATTAGTACAACCCACTTATTATATTGATGTACCCATCTAGTGCCCATATTGTTACTATTGTGCCCCATAGAAGCCCACTATTGTTATTATTGTGCCCCATAGAAGCCCACTATTGTTATTATTGTGCCCTTACATTATTATTGTTATGTCGGCTATGATTATGTTATGACCCCTTAGACTCCTATATATAGAAAGGAGGTCTTTTCATTTGTATCATCCAAGAATTGTTCATTTATGTAATGTAAAGGAGGTTGCCCCCTCGAAGAGGCTGAATTCTAAGGCGTTGATCTCTTTTTTCTATCTTTTTGTGAGCTGGTTTCATAACATTTGGTAACAGAGCTTTGGATTCTAGGGTTTCGCTGCTCCAAACAGGTCATCGTGGCATTTTCGCTATAACTTTTTTCCTGCGATGTTTCAGAAGCTAAAACAAAAACCCATTTGATAAGAAATTGCGCTGAATCTCGGGTCCAAATTTCAGAGCTTTTCACGCTATATTTGCAGAGATATGATCTGAGGAAGTTGGTCTTTTTGCAGACTCCTGAATTACATTCCAAACAGGTGACCTGGGGAAAATCGTCATAACTTTCTCTTTGAGCATCAGATTGAAATTTCGTAAGAAGGTACAGAAAGAGGACAAATTGTAGTTTCTTTTATAGCTCTGATATCACTTGTTATAGATCTAACCCAGATCTTGTTATAGCTCTGATACCACTTGTTATAGATCTAACCCAGAAATACTATAGATCTGATATGAAAATATAAGATAATGCAAATAAACCCAGAAATAATATGAAATGATTCTTTATTGATCTCAAACCCTTATGGTAGGGCAACACCATACATTCACTCCTTAAGGAAGGAGAACACTCCATAAGCCATATGCTTATTCATACAATAATCCTCGACAATCCTCCTTGACATGGAGTCTCTAGCCTATATATAGGCCTCATACATACAATACCATGGGTCATTACCATGGTTCCCTCATACCATCAACTAATACCATGGGCCCATTACATTATTACTAACTACTTGTGTTACCTTACATGATATGGGTTAACCGCCTTATTTATTACTATCGCCTATCCCATTATTACATTATTACCTTGGGTACCTCCCTTGGTACCCCATATTATCCCCCCTAGATATATAACAGTCACTATATCAAGAAATTGATCTATCATTTATTCCATAACATCATTTAGTAGAGTTGTCGATCAAGAAATGTTTTTCATGAAGAATACATTCCTAATGTTTCTAAATGATGAAAAGCGACCACAATAATGATTTGTAGGAAATCTTTGCTAACAATTACATGCGCCTTGAACTTGGAAACAATTCTTAATTAAAACAATTGAAAACACTAAATACACTTGGACAATCAAGATTAGAAAAACACTCAACAATAATGCTTGTGGCTATGGCTCTTTATTAACTACTTAAATACCACGTAAAATATTTCTCTCTTGTACTATTTCTTTTAGAGGTTCATAATGTTGCCCTCTTTCTTCCCCTTTTCATATGGAATGGAAAATTGTATAATGTATCCTTGCCAATTTATGATATTTAAAATTAGCATCATGTGCAGGGGAGGAAGCATTGATTGTGCATAATGCGAGAGTGCAGAGGAAGCACAATGAAAACTTCCTTCACACTTACATATTTTACACAATGAAATTAATTAAATAATAAAGACATAACAAGAGATTAAAGCACATAACACATTTATTATGTTAGCATTGTATTCTTGAGAGATGTATGCCTTAGATCCAAAATTGTTGTCAAATGTTCATTTTCATTTTAATTAATAACATAACATTATATATAATACATAGTCTTAAAGCATATGTTCGAAAAATTATACAAAATATTATCACAAAATTGATACAAACTCTGATTTGTGCTTGAGAAGCATTGAAGAGTAAGCAATATAATTACAATAACAATATTTGTATCTAGATTCAAATGCCAATCACCATAGCTATAATTTAGATATATACAAGATCATATTCAAAACATTATGTCAAGATTCTTGACAAAATTGCTGAACAAAGTCAAAACAGGAACAATGAGAATTGAAAATCCTTATACAGAATCGTAAAAGTAATTGCATTTGTCCCAATAATAGTATAGTATATAGTATACTAAATATATATTAGTATCCCTTGTATATAATATCTAATATATATTATATACTAGTTATACTATAGTATACTAGTATATATATATATATCTACTATTTCCTACTAGTGTAGTTTTTAGCTTAATGTAAAGCATTAGAAACCATATCGAGTAAAGATACAACGTTTCCATACAGTTAATTGTATATACGTAGTCCACATTTGATATACACATAAACCAAACTTCTCATACCACAAATTTAAACAAGCCAAAACTGCTACTTAATTGATTTATCTTCATTATGCAACACATATCTGTTCTCCCTACCGTGATCAATATTTTTAATTATGAAGGTTGCTTATATCCATAGTGAGAAATTTCTGATATCTAAGCTCACTAGCTTGTTCACTATGGCCATCTTGCATTTTGTCTCTTTAAATTTTTTCCCTTTTTATTTCAAAAAATAATAACAATTGTTCTAAAATAAATTAAATACACGTAATAAATGATAATTTGACTCTGAAACAAAACTATCTAGAAAAAGGAAGACATGTACAAATGAAAGACATTATGTAACTGAACTTACATTTTGGATATTAAACCAAACCAAAAGTTTTTGGTGCAGAGAATAATGCTTTTTTTTGTAAGCTTGGCATGACCTTTTTCATTCATCTTCTTCAAAAAGGACATGTTACAACCATAATTAAAGTGGTTAGGTGGCCTCAATATGCCTAAAGGGAAACCAGATTCATTGGCCACCTACCTACATTATAGGCCATCCAAAAACGTAAAAGTGTAAGATTGTCAAGCAGAGCTATGTATGTTTGAGTATCATGTAGCCTTATACATACTAAATAACTAAAACCAGAAACCATAATCTGCATATACTTCATATGACAAAATGAAAAACCAAAATCAATCCAACCATGCTACTAATCATTAGAAGAATCCATTGGGGCTGGATCCTTCGCGCTTGATCTAGGAAGTTCTTTCTATGGGAGGCACAAAATATGTCGCTCAATGCAACTAAGGCATCCATTATGTTGCTCGAGTTGGAACTGAATCAATTGAAATTCCTTGTGGATATATGCAAATCTATGATATGTCTTGGAAGAGTTAGCGAGAGGGTTAGCTAAGGCTTTGGCTACAATGTTCTTCATCAACCAATAAAGATAGAATGTTTTTCTATATTATGAGGACCTGTGTTTGGAATGGCTAGGGTCGGGCACCAAATCCTGCCATTAACTCAAATCCACATTTGTATCTGTTTCTAGTTGTTTCAACTCAACTTCCCAACCCGGAATTAATTGACGTGCCTGTGATGAAGTACCACTTTGGAATGTGTGAGCTACTTCTCGGATGAAATGTGAGGTGGTTCTATGACCTCTACTCCTCGCTGGGTGAGGTTGGGGCTGGATATCACCATGACTTGGCCCCTGCTTCCTGTTGTGTCCATGACCTCCATCCACTAGAGAGCCTTTGAAAGAGGGGGGGTTGAGCCATATGATTGATAAAATTTAGTCCACAAGGATGGAAAACCTTGGAATGGGGCATTATAACCTCGGACTCATGATGGATGACTGACTTAAAATAACTGGACCCTCTCGAAACAAATAGACATGTAAGGATACCAGGGCATAAATATAGATAACAATGAGTACTATTGTGTCTACCCAAAAATTGTCTTGGAAAATTCTATTGGTATGGCATAGGAGGTATGAGACTACCACCCAAGTCTCCCCAAGTCGTTTGAGAATAGGATAATAAGACAAATGAAGGAAAATCGTATCCGAGAAATCCCGATACTTATTGACCAGCAGAACCAATAGATGGTAAAGGTAGTAAATACAGGAAACCAAGCATGAGATATAAATAAAATTCCTTGCCAGAATACCCAAATAAATCCCCATGCAAGAAAGCAAGATTCCAAAATAAACAAAAACAACAGTGCAATATTCAGACAATCCTTCATTAAAACCCATTATTTCCATCCAAAATTCATGGGTGAGCTTCCAAATAGCTCTAGACATTGCTGTATAAACACTTCTCCAGTGAAAAAGCAGAGAAACAGAGCAAACAAGGGAGGATGAAACAAATAAATCTGTAAAAGATGCATACCCGCTTAGATAGATTGACGAGGGGAGGAGGTCATCTGCACTTGGGTGGCGGACCGCTTGGAGCTCCATCTTGTTCATATGATGATATACTAACTAACTTGAAACCTTATACTCTCTCAGAGCATGAAATATGTGGAATAACATTAAGGGAAGGCCATCATAAAACCCCGGTACACAAGCGGTCCTGCCACCTTCCCATGCATCATAAATGTTATACAGGCGCGAATGAAACTCCCTGTTCAGTTCAAGTGTGCGAGGGATGGAGTACATCTAACCTCAAATCTTAGCTTTCATCATAATATTCAGATTTGGAATCCCAATGCAGCTGGATTGCACCCCGATCGGGGATGTGCAAAGAATAGTGTTTGATTCCTAAATCGCTTATCAAAATATTTATACTTAACTGCAAAAGTAAATGAATTTTCCTAAATGGAGACTAGGATTGGCCTCTTGTTAGCTCCAATATGAAAAAGGTACCAACAAAGAAAAGCAATAAATTACATCCAGAAAATTGCTTAGCTCATGATAACATATCTAAAAAACCTGGACAATTAATTATTTGTAAGCAGGAAAACGAATGTTCCAATATTTAAGGAGACTCACAATATGTAAAAGCATAAATCCTTATTGTTTAACTATCAGTTGTTTTTCATATTTTTAACTTGTTCAAGAAATTTTTCTAGCTTGGCTTCGATGTAATCTTTCATGGGAGCGACTGTAATTTCCAGTTTGACACGTTGATTGAATATATCCTTATCAATTTCCCTAGCTTCTCCTTGCAACTATGCAACTAAGGAAAACTTTTGTCCGTTAACATTAACAATAGTAATTAGCCATTTGCTAATTTCATCTATACTAAAATCAGTTATACTACTGAATTTTGTTTCCTTTGATTGTTTTAGCTTATCTAATTCAACCATCAATGTGTTTCTCAAAATTAATCCAGAGTTACATGTGATGCGTGGACTGTTTAGATCTTGCACAATATGTATGACCTTGACATAGGAATCAACTCTTTGATTCCATGTGTTTTTACATTCAGAAATGATGTTCTCCAATCTTCTGATTCATTGATACCATGCAAATTTGATTTTCTTCATCCAATTAGCATTCAGTAGTTTGTGCCTTTTTTTCTCTAGATTAGAATGTAAATCAAGCCTTTGGCTGAAAGCACGTAAGTCATTATTTATGAAATACCTGTCTCCTTTTATATCACGTTCAATGCACTTGAAAAATGACTTATTTCTTTGTCTTAAATGCCACAAATTGAAAGCTACTTTCCATGCATGCTCAATAATTTGCAATATTTTTCATATATTACTGATAGTATGTGTTTTCACTGCATTAATGACATTGATGGTTTATAAAATCTATGTGATGTTCTAGGGGAGGGAATTACCAATGATGATGTTCGTATTACCAATGGATTCATCAATAAAGGACCTAGATTTAGAGCATCTTATAACTATTTTATTCTTGTTTTCAGTTTCAAGTTTTCTACTTCCTATTGGATAATAGACTGTGCAAGTATGTCACTGGTAGCTTGATGAAATTTCATGGGCCACATGGTTCTAGCTTCAAATAGATCAACATGCATTTCCACTTGATCAATAACCTTTTTGTTATTAACCTTTATTTTTTCAATCTTAAAATTTTTACTTCCCATATCATGCTTTGCATTTTACAATGTGACAGAACAATGATCGAAAGTAGTAATTTCTTCAGCAATTTATTGCATTGTTTTTTGATTTTATGTCAAACAAGCACAAAACAATAACGTTGCACAACACTATTAACTTCCACGTCTATAACTTCTTCAACACTTCTTGTTTTGAAAACACTTCTAGATTTGGTCGATTCAGTGGTATACACTCTTTCTGGAGTGAATCTATGAAGAGACTCTTTGTCATTTCTTCTACTTGATATCCCACAATGAACCAGTTTCGTACTTGTAGTATCTTTTCTCTTTTTTTTTGACTTCAGGATGAATTTTCACTAGTATTAGTTGTATAAGGTACAAATTGCATTTCAAAAGTACCGATGCTTGCTTCTTTAGCAATTCCTTCAATATCCATTACTAGCCCTTGATTTTTTGTTGATGCATTCTAAATTTCCTTTCTTTGCTCTCTAACTCGTGGGAACAAGTTCTTGTACCCAATAATTTCCAAGTGTGTGCTAAATAGACCCTACTTATCAAAGGATTTGATCGATGAAAATTAACTTAAGTTAAAAGAATGTAAAGTATTTGTGACCTCTGCAACATGAATTGCATTCTTTAATGTGATTTATCCAATAGTAAATAACAAAGAAATACATTGTCTTTTCTTTTTTCTTTTAAATATTACCAACCAGTCATGGTATTGCCTACAGACTTGAATAACAAAATACCTATCTATAAAAAAATTTAGCAGGAACAATGGCTTCCCTTCAAATCCATAAATTTGAATTTGGGTATTACTTTCTCTTTTGTCATGCATACCTTTTCCCCATAGGAAAACTCGGCCTTGTGTAGATATTTAATGAGCCTCTTGTCTAATTATCATGAAATTAACTTTCTTTATAAAGACATATTTAATTATATATATTTTTAAAATAAGCATTATGCATCCAGAATATAGGATGCCATAACTTCATTAGTTCTTGATTCTCATTGAATTTAGGATTATACGACAAGGCATGAAAGACATGGTTGGAAACAAAATTTGTTATCAAATACACCATCATGAAGAATATATTGGGTATGGACAAATTGACTAACTGAAAAGCTAATTCATTAGAAATAATATTAGCCTATCAAATCTATAATATTTTTATATGTGTGATAAAGCATATAGAGAATGCATTTTGGAACATTTGTTGTAGCTTCTCAGCCCATCTCATGGGCATAGAGCCAAACAAATTCCCTAAACAACTATTTAAACAAAGAACTGTCTAGAACAAAAATATCAAAAGGAATCTAAGAATTTGGTGAAATGAATTCTCTAAAAATGTTAGCCTCCCCTGCCTCCAACTTTAGGAAACTAATTTCTTCCAAAAAATTTAAGTGCATATTAGGTTCCCGTAGCTTGAATATCCATCTGAATGCCTTCAAATTCATAGGAAGTTGGTAGCATAATTTCTCTTTTCCTTTAATAAAAAATTGTTTACGCACAAACGAACAATTTATCTAAAATAAAAAACTTCTAGAACACACGCAACATTCGCCAATACACAAGTTCAAATCTTGTTGATGTTATTCTCTTCTATTGAGAAATTCACATACTGCTAATATGTAGCTGACTAGTGAAATCTCTCATCAATAAGAGCAAGTGAATTAATCGTATCAGTGCAAATAGCCTCTTTCCTTCCTCTATTATCCAATTTTGTTTTGTACTTGAAAACACTCTCTCAATCAATAAAGTTCTCAATGCTAGTTAACTGCACAATTTTTTAGTTCCTTGTATAGTCACTAGATGTTACTACTGCAAGTGTGAAATCAAAAGTTATTATTGCAAGTATGAAATGTTTTATACGGGATATTTGCAACAAATATCAATTGAAGATACCAAAGATAACGTTTATGGAAACTAGTGCAAACAAATCTTGAAATTCCAAAACCATCTCGTTCATTTATTACACACCTTGCTTATGTTTTAATATGAATTATTAGTGATGATGACAATTAGCTTACATGTTGTTGATAATAACTCTCAGTTCAAAATACATGCTCAATTATCTATACTATGAAGTGATTCAATCGCTTGGCTCACGAATAGAAAATGAGAAATTTGTGACTAGGTGACTAAAAAGAGTTAGTTGTCGCAACTTTTCCAAGTGAAATACTACAAAAATGGGAAATCCTAAGTGACCCAACTAAAAGTGACTAACAAAAATGACTAATTTAGCCTCAGGTTAAAATGTAGGACTAACTAATAAGTAATACAACTAAAATTGCCTAATGAGAATGACTAATTGAGTCTAGGAACAAAAATACGACTGCCTAAAAAGTACTATAATAATATGAATCAGTCGTTTATATTAGTCATTTTAATTGTGTCACTGCATAAATATAAACTTACAAGTGATAGGGGATTAAAAGGTTGTTATAGTTTAGCTAAAAGATTGTACTTCCTTAAATACTTCTTCGTTGCATAAACAAATGATTAGAGTTATGGAGCTTATTAGAATCCCGAAGGTTATATCCCTCGATCACATTCATAGGGAATTAAATTCAAAGGCTAACAATTTATCTAAAATGGGAGTGGGATTAAAGCTGAGTCAAATACATTTTGAAGAATAACTTCAAGGAGAAGTGTTGGTTAATTAATAGAGGACACATTTCCTTTAGTTGAAGACTTAACTTTTCATGCATATCTACATTTTTTTTTGTCAGGGTCATATCCGTTGAACTTATGCTACTAGTTTTTAACTTGGATATCAAGTTGTTTATCTAGATTGAGCATACATTATGAAACTAGGACTAATAGACTCTTATGAAATCATTTTGAATCCTATGGGGATTTTGATATTTCTTGAACATTAGATGTTTGTAATGATCATCCTATTTAAGCATAGTTTTCTTTTTATCTAAATTCATATATTAGATTATAAAAACACATTGATATATATTCATTTTGATCCCATGTATACATTTTAAAAGAAACACACCATTTTCATTTTCTATTTTTAAAGGTCTAGCCTAGATTCCCCATGTAATATAGGATAGAGTTCTTTGTTTTTATATAAAAATGCTTTGGAGATTTAACCCTTGGCCTCATGTTATATACTTACAACATATAGCAAGAACTATGTTAGTCACTTATGGTTCAAATGTCGCATAGGGGAATATGTTAGGAATTACCTCTGTTAGGCTAATCAGTAGGATGATATGTGTTTTACAAATGTTTAAATTGTGATATGTTTGGACTTCATGTGCATATCCACTTCCTTGCAAATTTTATTTTCCCATTCATCTTAGAGCTTCCGTGGTGTATTATGCAAATTTTACTTCACCCAAGCAAGTGAATGATCAAGTATTTAACGGTGGGGAATTACCTCCAAGGTTTCAAAGGTTCATCTCTTTGGAGATTAGTCATGATTTTGATTAGAAATTCACAGGATCATCCATTCTCCTAGCTTCTTAACTCACAATGGTAGTAGGTAAACCATTTCTTCACACTAGGGTAGATATTTTTCCATAATTTACTTTGTAAATCTTATAATGAGTATTTTACGTTATATTTTCTTGTCACTAAATTTTCTTGTTACGTTATATTTTCTTGTCACAAAATGGTTTCCAATCCTTAAGATCACCAATTATTAACAGGCGGTTTCTTCCTTCCTCAGTCATAGGGCTTGTGACCATGCATGCTCGATTTAGGTTTGCTGATCCTCAAATTGACAATAACAAGTTTTCTATTTTTTCCCTATCTGATTTACTCTGACTTAACTTAGAATCTAACTCGAAATGGGTTGGATACTTGAGGTTTGAGACTATAACCCTTGGGAATGGTGAATAGGAACTTTTTCATGTCCTCAACTATAATTCTTCTTCCTTTTAGACTCCATCTAATCAATGGTTTGAAACCCACCTAATAATGCTCATCATTCGATATCGTCCAGGTAATCACATATCTTCTTCCTTCTTCTCAGAAATTTTGGTAGTATACCTTAATTATTAGTAGGGTTTAGTTGTACAATTTTCTCTGCAAGTATTGTCATACAAACCATATGAGTTTGATAATAATTGGTCTATTTTGAATATATTGTGCATTCTGGGTTTTATTTTCCTATATTTCTTTTACCATGCATTATTATTGTTCTCATATTTGTGTTGCGAGGCTTCGAGTTCGTATTTCACTTCAACTCACTGTTGATACCTATTCCTGACATCATCATCCATATTTTCTTGTGGATATGGCACTTTGGAGTCTTTCAATGTTTGTAAATACTGCTTTGGAAGTTTTGATGTTGTTTCACTTGCACTACTTGAGGTCACTTCATCATGTATTTTGTCATTTAACCTTTTTCTTAGCCTCTTCATATGATGTGGGTTCATCAACACTTAATAACAAATTTGACATTAGTTTGTATTTCACTTCAAATTGTTGTTGATACCTGTTCCTCACATCATCATTCATATTTTCCTGTGGATCTGGCTCTTTGGAGTATTTCAATGTTTTTAAATACTAGTTTGGAATTTTTTATGTTGTTGCATTTTCACTACCTGAGGTCACTTCATCGTGTAGCAGAGCAATTACTTCATCTTCTCTATCACCTTTTTCTTTTCCATGAGTTGTTTTCCTTTATCTCTGGCACTTACCACATGTGCTAGAACTTAATTTTTTTCCATGGAAACCTCACAGGGAAACACTTTAGCACTTCTCTGCATTTTGTGGATGGTACCTAGCATAAACCCATCAACACTGGTTATGGTGTTTGACCTTGTAGGGACATTAAGTGAGGCACACAACATAGGCAACCAACTCAGGGAATTGAGACTGACATCTCCTTCCTAAATCTCAAAGCACTCAACAACTCAAGTTAGCCCACCCAACTATAACTTCTTCATTTGGGCAACAATATTGGAATTTTTGTTGAATATTGCATCTCTACTATTTATTTGCTCCCTTTTTATGGATCAAAGAATCTATGCTTTGGATATATTAATATAACCTACAAAAACACATTTTATGCTTTTAGAATCGAATTTATATCTCTTTTCAAATGGAATACATCCATATTTTTTATATGCAAATAACGAAAGTTATCTTCTTAACGTTTTCTTCTAGGAAAGGCTTCCTTAGGTGTTGTATCATGCATTTCCTAAGTAGGTTTTTATTTAGTGGATAGATAGGTATGTTTGTAGACTCATCTTAAAATCCACTTGAAATAGTATTAATTTTAAGCTACAACATGCCATTTCAATAATAAGTAAGTGTTTTGTCTCTCAGTGGCATTATTTTGTTACAATGTATGTCAAAGTAAATTGTCTTTTGATGCCTTGGATTTTGCAAAATGTCTTGATCCCTTTTGCCCGATTGAATTTGAATTTTTGCCTTGAATCATTTTAATTTTTTTAGAATATAGTCCTTCTAAGTTTTGATTTATCTTTCAATATCTATCTATACCCATACTTTTCTTGTATAATAAAGTAGAGTCACAAAGCGTTTTGTGCCTCCAAGAGATGTCATCCTCATCGGACCACATAGATTACTATGCACAAACTCAAGTTTGTCATTATCTCTCCATTGGATCTTCTCAAGCTACTCTCTGTGTTATTTTCCCAATGCACACGTTTCATAGCTATTGTCATTTTCCTGTGCTATAGGAAATAATCAATCCATTTTCGATTTATTTAGAAATTGCAAACTATAGTAGTTTAAATGTCTATATTTTTCATGAAATAATTTCTATAATGTGTCTTTCTACAAGAGCACACTCTTCTATCTCTGTTACTGATAAATGATATAGTCCATGCTCATGTATGCATGAGATTTTTTTTTACCCTTGTCTCTTTTATCTTGGATGGGACCTAGTTGGCTTAAGGATGTGTCCCACCCCTAAAGGATGCATCCATTGATGGAGAAATCGGTGGATCTATGCTCATTTCCATCCCACCCTGAATGGATCTGGCCACCATCAGATGCAAAATGAAAGTGGGTAGTATTAGACTTTAGTGTTTCCTTGTCCATGAGGTACAAGGCAACTATTGGGGACATCTCTTTTTATTTTGGGATGTTACCCACATCCCCAAAATTGGTGATGTAAATATCCTCGAGGATGGGAAAATGTCCCTCAAATGTCTTAGGAATGTCTGGATGCCACCTATCAAAACTAGTTCCTCTTAAGTGCGCTTGATGAAAAGTGAAAACAAATCTAGCATTCCCTTAGGTGCGTTAGCATGGGATACAAAGGACAGAAATAAAACAATGGTGTTACTATTAGAGTTGTCTGTAAATAAAAAATATTGGAAACAAAATATAGAGTTCAAGATTGTAATCTTATACTAGTCACCATACTTAATAGTGAAGACCCATGCTCTAGAGTCACCTTGCTTAATAGTAAAGACCCCATTTTGTAGAGGGTTGTTGGGAATATCACAATACTTTATCAGAGGATAATAAAAATATTGTCCAAATTGCAGAAGCTAATAATTTCAAGTCACTTTTCTAGTATTTGTCTGAAGGCAATATAAGTTCTTTATTAATCAATTCTTAAAAACCTTCAACAAAGTCTCACGTTACTACAACATTTTGTGCTCTACTAGGTATATAGGAGTTGTTACTTAAGAAAACATACTACTTTGGTGAGCTATTTGCTAAGAAAGTTTGATTTCCACATTATCATTTATATTGAAATTCTGAAAACCGTTGTATTTTAGTTTACCTTGATGGAGTTTCCTAAATTCCTTTAGCTTATCTAACAAATATTTTAGCACTCTACATGTTATTCGAAAGTGAAGTCATTCTCTTAGCAGATGATTCCTTTGTCCTTCTCATTTTTGTGAATACAATTTGTTCGGTTTCTTATGATTAATCATTAACCTATAAATCTATCAAGTAAGTATATGCCCATTACTTCTATAGTTCTAACAATAGTAGATGGTATTAGTTTCGTATTGTTTAGTTGTATTTTATCGTTTGATGCAATTATGAATGGTGTTGGTTGCATATTGACTAGTTTCCTTTTACCATATGATGGAATTATGAATGGTATTGGTTTATGTTTCATGTGGACTTGTAAATATTATCGCTCATAATTTATCATGTATGTTTATAAGTTACTTGCACTTGAATTTCCTTCACTTTGTCCATTTGAAATTTTCATTGTTTTAAGATTTTACATATTTAATTTGTAATATTAATTTTTGTATCTTTAATTTTATTCCTGCCCCCATTCCACTGTCCATTGTTTAATTCTAGGGTACCTTCTAGCCATTGCCAAACCCCTTCTCCTTGTCCCCCTACCCCTAAAACTTGTGTAACATTGGTGGAGACAATTCCTCTCAGCAAGCTCTATTTTATGTTTTGTTTTGTGATTGGACTTACACGCAACAGATTGTGCTTGAAGCTAGGAACATACAAGACTTTTGTATCTTTTTGAAAACACCATTTGGTATAAGTATAGACACATTACCATGTCCCTATACTATATCTTGGTTACTTTCACCTCAACAATTGTTCCTCCTTGCATTTGATTTATCATTTCAGAAAACTAATCCCTACCGTGTTAAAGAATCTTTTGTACATTTATAGCATGTACTTCTATTTATTGTCAATTTAAATTGTCATTATTAGTGTATTTTGGCTTCTTTTATGGAAATCCATGAGATTCTCAACCAAAACATATAATTTAACTGTAAAATATTAGAGTTTAGTTTTGACACATTTTTGAATGGAAATCTAGTTGTTGTTTCCAAATATCCCCACAAAGATAAACCCTACAACCATACTTGGCCATTTACTGACATTAGTTTTGCTGGCCATATGGAGAGAGGCATGGAAATATATATGATCTCATGAAGACATGTCCCCATTTCACTCTGTGGGATCAGATTTTATGTTGTAGGTGAAAGATGGGACAAGCTATCCATTCACTTTTTCCTATTCAACATAACTTGAAAGCCTTTCCCTAGCTTTGGGAATATCCAAGGCTAAGTCATCAAGCTACCCTTGTGAAACCTATCGTCGTCTGATTTATTGCAATAAAACCTTCACTTTAACATTCCTATAGTAAAATCAACAACCTATCGTTTTTTTTTCTCCACTCCCATAACCAAAGTTGTTTTCACAACCTTGTGGTGGGAGAATGGCATATTATGGTCCCATATACATTCTCATGGTTCTCCAATGTATTTCCCTATCTCATATTCCTCCAACAGTTTATTGATTTTGTCCTTTGCATCCTCAAATATCCAATCATTTCCACCATGATGGGAATGAACTTGAGGAAAACCATTTTGAAATCTAATGTTCAACTTCTGAAACTATCCTTCATACTGCTACCTACTTCATTCCTGCTCTCATCACAATTTATATATCAAGTAGAAATGTATTTAAATTTTCCTTCCTACAACTTTCTTTGGTGCCATAGATGCCATAGATGATGGTTTTCCTATGGGTTTACAGGATATAATATTCATCTGAGTATATAATTTACTTTGGCATGATGCCTCAATTTGTTTTCACAAAAGTGTCCTTTCCCAATAGAGCTTAACATATACCCAACTGTTGGAAAGCTAGAATCATTTTGCTACCTAGTTGAATGATGAAAAAACACACGTTTTATCCTTATGTAAAATATTGGATAATAGGTTATCAGTAACCTAGAATAGAAACACCAAGGATATCTTGGGTGTAGCAGCAATAAAATAGCCAAATTTCACCTCAGCTAGCTTTTTGTCACTTTGGGCTAATGCATGCTAAAAATTAGAACTAATATTTTTATGGTTTTAAGTAAAAATTTCACTGGTGCCTTATTAAATTGGGTGAATGGAGAAAGAGGAGAAGAAAATCTACAAAATAGATTAGTTAATCCCAAACTTATTGATTAAGAATATTTCCACAAAGAAACATTAACTAGAAAGAAATCTATCTAATTGATTAAACATTTGACATAGAAGAGTAACTCCATTAGTTAAAAGAGAAAGCCTTGCATGACCAACCCTGAAAGTAAAATTCACAAGATGACAATTCCATAGACTGACTTCTCAAGTTCACCAAAATCAACCTCCTATGTTACTGTAATATTTTCAAGATGGCAAGAGAAAGAGGGATAAATAGATGAAATGTGAAAAGACTCGCGGACCACCAGTCAGAAAAATCCTCACTCACCTTTCCATCGCTTACAAAATGAAAATGGGATGGTACATTCAATGTCTCTCAAAATAGTAAAGTA
Source organism: Pinus tabuliformis (assembly GCA_031772625.1). Classification (NCBI taxonomy): domain Eukaryota; kingdom Viridiplantae; phylum Streptophyta; class Pinopsida; order Pinales; family Pinaceae; genus Pinus; species Pinus tabuliformis. The sequence goes on from CM062818.1 coordinate 592,505,706, forward strand.
GGTTATTGGTGAGCACCAGTATTGTAGCAATAATGCTGCAACTCCTAGGCTACCTACTTTACTCTTATCAACCTGGTAGTTCGTAACAAACTTGGAAGCGTCGGTGCTCTATGCACAAGTACTAGTTCTTACTGCAGGTTGTCACTTGGTCAGCCGGCGCAAGATCACTAGGAGCTCGAGCCAACTTCTATGGATTCCAGAAGAAGCTCTATATGTGATGAAAGGAAAGAAAGATAGATGCTATTCTAACTGCAGAAAGGAGAAAGACTGAAATGTAAAGCAAACCTAGTGAACCCTAATTAACCAACTAATTCTACTTTTGCAAAAAGCACTATGAAAATCATGAAAGGAATGCCATTACATATTCAAGGAAGTAAACAACATCTAACTATGCTATTTCTGGAAGTAAATAAGAAAAATACATATTTTTGGATATTTATGTGAAATTGACATGCATGTAATTTATTGTGTGTGAATGTGGCAGCGAATAGGTGGTGTTGAAGGGCGGTTTTGGGACTTGAGAGGATGTAGGATGGTGTGGGTGCGTCCTAGGAGGTCTCAGGTGGCCTTCTGGATTCTTTTCTCACACTCGGCCTTCAGAAGAAATCCTACAGGAAAATCTACAGGAGGACACAGGAAATATAAAAGAGGAAAACAAGGAATCTATAGGAGGCCTACAGGAGGAGGCCGAGAGCAGTTTCCACTATTTTGAGGGTGTGAGAGTGGGTGAAAAAGGTGGATGAAGGTTGGAATGAGGTGTTAGGGTGCCTAAGGTCTACCATGAATCACCAAGAGAGAAAAAGATGATTGGGTTTGCTCAAGGAGAGAGGAAGAAGTTTTATGGAAAAATGCAGGAAACTAGGGCAGAATTGAGGTGAGATTTGGGAGACCTATAGGGCATGGATCATATGGAGGGTGTGATTTCTGATAAGCTAGCCTACTACTAGAAGAGATCTGTTGCAAAGAAACAGATAGTTAACCAAGGAAATCAAGTAACAAGTGAAATGAATGCATTTAGGAAAAACAGAGTTTTGCATAAAAATGGTCTAAACTATGATCTATGAAAGGAAATGCTAAGAAATGCTGTAGGAAAGGAAAGCATGAAAGAAGACTATTGCAAATCAAGAAGTGAGCATGATGAAGAAGATCTAAAGCAAAGCAAAGCTGGACTATTAACCTACTAAAAAGCTACAAACACTAGAAGTCCTATGAAGGAGGAAAATCTGTGTTTTTGGGGCAGCAAGAGGGTATTTTCCTCAAATCATGGTCCCAAAGGGAGGAAGAGAGGCCAAGGCACTATTTCTAGCCTTTTGAATCTTTTTTGATCACTGTTTAACCTGCTACAGAAAGCAAAAATGGAAGCAAAATATTGAATCATAAAAAACAACCTATTCTTAACCATAAAAGAAATACATCTAACAACAACCTAATCTACAAACTGAAATAAAAAATACAAATACAAGTAAGAGGAGCTTGACTTCTTGGATTGGGCCATAACCCAATAGCTTCAGTCTTCTGAGGTAACTCAGTGCTAGCTAAAACAGGATCCCATCTTTATTATCAAAACAATAGCAAGATTACATGAAACTGTCACAAAATAATAAGCTCGAAGTTGGAGCAGAGTTTACATAAACAAAAATCCAACAAAAATCTGACCCTAGTGAGGCCCTAGGCCCCTCTACTTATAAAAATGAAGCTATCAATAGCTTCTTTAAAATCAGGGAGTTTTGGCTCCCAAAACTTGAGATAATCATCAGTCATCCTCCACTTGCTCGGCTGCCTTCTAGTGCATGATTCGGCTGCTTGTACTCTGCGCTGAATGAAGGGGAATTCGAATTGAGGAGTAATAAATGGGGGGCATTCCCTCCTATAATTCCTCTCCTTTGTCCACTTCGAGTTATTGTTTCCATTTGTCCATTGGATCCTTGACTTTGACCTCGAAACTCATCAATAATCTACATTAAATACATGTTAGACCACATGGAACAATAACTAACTCAACTCACTCTATAATCATAAATATAATCAGAAAATCATAAAATAAGCTAAGACAATGGTTAATTTGACTATGTTAGGAGGTAAAATGAGCCCATATAATTACCCATTTATGAGGCTCATCATCACCCCCCTACTGAAAGTGTTGCTCATCCTCTGAGCAACTTAGTCAATCTCCTCATCTTTTATGGCCCTGGTGGCCTCCCTAGCATCCCAGGCTTTTGATGTGGTATGCTCTTCTTTGCCATAGAATCCTACCTTCCTGTCTATCTTTTTCCACTTCTCCTCCTCTTCTTCTTCTCTCCCGCCTTCCATCATGCCTAAAAACAATGGGGGACTCAGTTTGAGGCCAATCTATTTGACCTTCAGCCTCTGCATGGAGTGCTTGTACATTGGCACTCTTTTCAATGCCTCCTTCAACCTCATGGGGGAATGATATTCCTTGATTTGCAAACTATGGTGAGGTGTTCCATCTCCTCATGCATGCATGCACACAGCCATCCCCAAATAGCCTTTGCATATCCTCAAAGTGTGCAATGGCTTGTGCCTGATTGGTGAGATATATAGGGGCAATTTGAGAGTCATCAGCAAGCAGGTTGTGTGTGTTGATGAGTGCCATAGCATCAGATGGCTCAACTCTTATCATTAGTGGCTCATTCTGCTCCTTTACCATCAACCTTTTTATTTTGCGACCCTCAATTCTTCATGGTTCATCCATGAGGCCATGGACATTAATTGTAGGTCCCCTAGCTTGGCATTGGGGTCCCACACATGCATGTCTATGAGGGCCATGTTATGTAGGTAGAATTATGCCGTCTTTGTCTTATCCTCTGAGGTGCTTTGGTCACAGAAATCCATAAACTTCCTGTAATTTTGGAAAGGCATTGTGCCTCTTTGTGCCAAAGCCTTTATCTGGAATTGTAACCATTGGTCCTTGAGATAGAGGCCATAGGATTTTGCTGGTGTTCTACATTGCAATGCCTCCATGGATAAGCTGGCCATGCATGCCAGCTGAGTCTCTTTCTCTTGTAGTTGCCTCCTTAACAATTCATTTTTAGTTTCAAGGTGGCTTCTTGTAATTGCTTCCCTGTCTCTTAGAGCACTCAACTCTCTACCCATTTCTCTGAGTTTGTTTTCCATATGGCCAACATCCTAAACTCCTTTGGATTTGGCTATTTGCACCCACCTATGTGTTCTTATTCTTTCTTTCTTTCTCTAATTCAAAGAATAATAGAATTGAAAATTTTTGTGGAATTATTTTGCCTCCCTCAAGTAGGTTGTAATAGGAGGCAAGACTAGGCTAGGGGTCAGGCTCTTGTATCTCTTGTGCTTCCTCCTTCACCTGTGGCTGTCCTTCCATCCTTTTCTCAAGCTTTTGGGTCTCCTGTAGTTTTGACAGTGTCTCCTATAGAACTGTTTGAGCCTCCTATAGGACTGCTTTTTGGTTCTGTAATACTACCTTTTCCTTCCATGTGGAAGATCTAGGAGCCCCCCTTTCATATGTGATAGGTGTCTTGGAAGGGGATTATTTCCCCTTGGAAGAGGGTGAATCTTCAATTCTAATTGGCATTTTTGAAGAGGGCTGAGGTTTTCCTGTTTTGATTCTTGTGCTCTTCCTAGCCCTGAAATACATGGAGGCCTATCTTTTCCTCTTTTGCTTTGGCTTGATTGGTGTACTGAGGGCAGTGAGGGCAGCTGCTGCCTCCCTTTCCAGAGTCTCAAGGGACCCTTCTCCTTGTTCTGCCTTTGCTGCCTCTTTTTCTGTCTCTTCCTGCTCTGTTTCCTCAACTCTCTCCTCCTCTATTTCAGTTTCTTCCTCCTTCCTTTCTTGTTCTGCTAAGTCACCAATGGCTTCACCTTCTCCCCCTTGCTGCTCTTCCTCCTCACTGCCAGTAGGACTGACATCATAGGTTAAGGCCTTTATGTCATCCTCAGCTGTCATGTTTCAGAAAACTTCCCATGCTATAGGGAGTGTAAATGTATGGAGGGCTTCCTCCACTAGGATTTTGATTAACCCATGGTGAGCTAGCTACTTTGAATTTCCTGCTTGAACCTTAGTGCTGGAGTCAATGAGGGACTACAGGAGGAAGTAGGGGATACTGAGCTTTTGAGGTGCTGGAGTGTCCATGCCATACCTTAATTCATGGAGGATTCTAAAGTGATAACCATAGACAATGTTGTACCTCCCCTCACAAGAAATGTATTTGATTATTTGATAGCTAACCTCATCCCAAGGATATGGTATGCTAGCCCTTCTAATGCCATTTTTATCCTCTACAAGGGTTTCATTGTTTTGGAAAAAGTTTTTCTTGGCAGCCTGGCCAATTGGTTTCTCATCCTTACTCCAAGGCAGCTTAAGAGGAAGGGTAGTGACCCTATTGATAAATTCAGGGGTTATCTCCATGGAAAGACCTCTAAAGGTGACAGTGGCATGAGTTCTTGTGTGGGGTACCAGAGAGACAACAAAATCTTGGGCAATTTCCTCATCAAACCCATGGAATTTCTCAATGAAATTCATCCAATTTGCCCTTGTGAAGATGTCCACTACTTGTGGATGTGCATGGATCCTAGTGGATTTAGTGGGCTCCTTTATCATAAACCCTCTTGTCATTTTTTTTATTCTTTTGGGAACCCAAATGTGGAGATGGAGACAACAAATTTTGAGAAAAATAGAGAAATAGAGGAGACTGTGTTTTTTTTTTTTGGTATTTTCTCCTCTCCTAAAGACTTTATTTCCTCCTCAATATGAAACCACTTCTTGCATATATTGATATTCAATAGGGGCATGCATGAACCCTACCTCTTCAGACCAAAAATCGTGCTAAAACTCGCGTTTTCTCCCCTCAAAACAACTCAATGCCCCTCCTGTAGAAGCCTGTTGTCCCTCCTGTAGAATTCCTGTAGGTGCTCCTGTAGAACCTGTAGGTGCTCCTATAGAAAACACCGAGAGCAGGAATATGGGAGAGATCGATGAATGACAATAGTTACGAGGCTGTGGGGGCACAAGGAGACTATTGTAGCTGAGTTAGGAGGAGAAAATGAAGGAAAAGGTGGTGAGAATGCTCGGGGAGGAGTACTTATTACCCTTTATGGATATTTCCGGTGATGAGGGGTGAGTTGGCAAGGTATACGTTGGCCATATTCAGACCATTGGTCCCCACCTATTTGGTCATCATGGCTTCTCCTCGTAATAATCTCCGATCATTGCATCAGAGTTCACACTTCCTTCACTACCTGTCCTTGGCATCTATTCTTGAGTTGACTGTGCGCACGTGTGGGTGACATCTCGGATGAGTGGAGTCAACTAGATGAAGGTGGCTAAGTTAACTGGCCACCTTTCCTTCATTCGACCTCAACCATCTCGTTTCTTTTTCATGACTTCTAACTACACAAATGCAAATAGAGGAGCGATTTAGTTACTTACCTGTGATCCGAATGTATTTGCTGTGAGGTTCTATGGCTTTCTCTCTGTTGCATGCCTTTATTTCTTTTGATGCATGTTGTCTGCTTGCTGATGTGTGGCTGTGTCTTGTGCAGGTTCTTATTTGGATGGGTCTGAGCTTCATGTGCCTTCTCAACCTTCATGTGTGCATTCTCCTACTGCTGGTGCTGCATTTTGATGGGATCAGCTGCTACAGGAATTCCTATAGAAGCTCTTGTAGTTTCTTCTCCCCTTGAAACTTCAGCTTCTTCCTATGCTTGGAGCTTGAAGATGATGCCATAGGTATAGACAAAGATGGAGAGGTAGTAGGTAGGCTTCAGGTGAGGTGGATGGTGCTGCTTCCTCTCTTATTTGTTGAGATTGCAACAAGATGATGGAGCTTAGTGAAAAGAGTTGCCTTCACTAAGTGGGCCCGCAGGCAAATTATGGCGCAAGTTCTATTTTTGGATCCCAGCAGGGATGATCACAGCAGGAGTGACCACAACAGGGATGATCACAGCAGGAGTGACCACAGTAGGAGTGATCACAGTAGGAGTGACCACAGCAGGAGTGATCATAGCAGGAGTGATCAAAGTCTATTTTTAGACTGGCTGTCCAAAATAGAAAAGTCAAATATTATTGTCTCATAATAATATTTGGACTATAAACTTGATCTTATTCTCTTGGAGCACTTCAGTTTGAGCTACAGATGTGGCCCATGCAGCTGTCAGAAGGAAGTACTCTTTTCTTATGAGTCAGTTGAGTTGTTGCATGCATGACTTCAGTTAGAACTCAATCAGTTGAGTTTGGTGGAGTTGATTGTGGAGTTGATGGAGTTGTGTTCAGTTTGACTTGGTCAAACTAGTTGTAGTTAGTCTAACTGCAAATAAACTAATGATGAGTTGTTAAACTAATTATTAACTCATAATACAACTATAGAATACATCAGTTAACTCAGTTGCATGTCAGTGCATGTTCAGTTCAGCAGGGACAGGTGTTAGAGAATCAGATTGCTATCAGTTGTGACTATAGTTGTGCATTAGATCTTGCACAATCAAGGGATTGAGTATGCCAATGAGTTTTCTCAAGTATTTGCCCAGTATTATAGCATCTTCTCACGTCTAACATAGTGTGAGTGATTCTTTGGAGGTGAAATATGAGTTTGGTAAACCATTCTCATTCATTCTTGAGCAGGTATTGAGCAGTGGAGGCAGGCAAGCAGTGGAATAGATTTGGAGATCAGATCTTAGCTGTATTATGTGTAATAGGTGGAGCTGGTACTAGATTGCTTGTGATAAGCATTGTACTTTGTAATGTTACATGGTATCAATCATTAATATACAGATAGTTGGGGTTTTTAGCGAGATGCTTTCCTCGGGTTACATACTGTGTTAATGTGTGAATGCTCTTGATGTTTTATTGTTATTGATGCTGCTAAATTGATGATCAACGTAGAGGAGATTATGTATTGTGTATGTATTCCGCAATAGTACATGATCAGGATAATCTCTGTTGAATATGTGTTAAATTATTCAAAATTTCTACATTATTTTCTTGTTTTTTGTTTTTTTACTGACAAACTATTTTTTCTGTGTTTTTTCTGGAATAGGAAGAAAAATGATGCTTCAGGTGTGATGTAGGCTTGGAAATTATGGCAAGGAGGTTTGAAGACTGTAGGAGGGTTTATAGGTGTTTTTTGAATCTTCTTTGTCCCTCAAATTTCCTTTTCTATCCATTTCCGGCCCTCTGTAATTCCTACAGGAGCCTCCTGTAGAAAACACAGAGCCTCCCGTAGAAAACACAATTTTTTGAAAAAGAAGCACAGTGGGGTGAAAGAAATGCCAAAAATGATGGAGAAAAGTGTGGAGAAGATGAGATGGGTGCTGGTATGAATGTCAGGGTCCCCTTGGCACCTTCTTATGCTCCTTGTAGTCCTCTTGAAAACCTGCAATGCAACAAAAATTCATTTCTTTTCTCTCTCGCTATCTCTCTTTTTTTTTTGTTTTTTGTGAAAAACAACTAGGGTGCCTCAGAGAGGTTTTCACCCTAATTTCCTGCCTTGGGTGCCTCCAAGAGAGTTTTTGACCCAGGGATCTTATTCTTCTTTTCTCTTTTTTTTTTTGACATCACTAGGCTGCCTCAGAAGAGGTTTTCAACCCAATGATGGGACTCCAGCACCTAATGGAGGTTTTCACTTGAGTCCTTATTATTCTTTTATTTTTTTTCTTTTCTTCAGTGAGTGGGTGAAGTGGAAGGTAAGACATGTTCCACTACCATCACTGTTTTATTCAGACCTTCAATAAACTCTCGCTTGGAGAGGGGTTTCTTGTAGACTTTCAACCGATGTCCATTTACAAGCATGGGGATGGCTTCATCATCAATGGTTCTAATCAGAACTGAACCATTGTCATTACATTTCTCCACAGTGTAGGGTCCCAGCCATCTTTTCCTCAGCTTGCCTTTGAAATCTTTGTATCTTGAATCATAGAGTAGTGCCCAATCTCCCTCTTGGAATTGCTTCTCCTTGATATTTTTGTCATGCCATATCTTTCTCTGAAGCTGAACTACCTCTGTATGGAGAAGGGCTTGCAATCTGTATTCATCCAATCCATTGAGCTGAAGTAATCTCTCCTTCTATGCATGGCTGAGGTCTAGGTCCAGCTGAGCTGCCATCCTTAGTGTATTGAACTCAAATTCTATTGACAGCAAAGCCTTCTTCCCATAGACCAGTTCATAGGGTGTGAACCCTGTGGTGGTCTTCCATGTTGTGTTGTAGGCCCAAGTGGCCTCAACTAATCTGTCCACCTAGTCTTTTCTACTATTGCTCACTACCTTGGTCAGGATCCCTTCTAATGCTCTGTTAGTGACCTCCACCTGCCCATTGGCTTGTGGATGGTAAGGGGTGGAAGTCCTGTGCTTGATTTTATGATGTGTGAGCAGGTCTTCAATCAAATTGGAAGTGAACTGATTGCCTTGATCTGTGACCAACTCTCTTGGATACCCGAACTTGTAGAATATGTTTTCTCTCAAAAACTCAACTACTTTTTCCTTTGTCGTTGCTTTGATTGCTTTTGTCTCTGCCCACTTTGTCAGGTAATCAGTGCACACAATGATGTATTGTTTCTGCTTTGAAGGAGGGCTGATAGGACCCACAAAGTCCATGCCCCACTTCTCAAATGGCTCAAAGGTCACTTGAGGTTGCATGGGAATCTCATCCTTTGGAGTAGGTTTCCCCATCCTCTGACATTGATCACACTGGCTAGTATATCTCCTCACATCCTGATGAAGAGTGGGCCAGTAGTAGCTTGGTTGCAATTTCTTGAAGGTTGTTCTTTTTGCTACAAAATGACCTCCACAAGACCCATCATGACAGGTTAGAGGGATGTCAAAGACTTCCTCCTCCTTGACACATCTTCTCAAAATCTGATCTAGGCCAAGTTTGAGGAGATTGCCCCCAATCTAGGTGAAAGGGGTGCTTTTCCTTACTATCTTGCTCTTCTCTTTTGAGGATAGGTGTGGTGGGAACTGTGCTGAAACCAATTAGTTTCTTATATCAACAAACCATGGGGAGAGTACTGAGATAGAAAACAGATTTTCATCTGTCATTTGGTCATCCACCATTCCATCTTCACCTGCAGGTAAATTTACTCTAGACAAAAATTCAGCAACAACATTTTCTTTACCAGGCTTATCAATAATGGTCAAATCAAACTGCTGCAGTAAAAGCAACCATCTAATAATGCGAGCATTTACATCTAGTTTGTTCATTAAATATCAAATTGAAACATGATCAATGTGCACAAAAGTTTGATAGCTTGTGATATAATGTCTGAATTTGTTTAAGGAATGCACGACAGCTAAGAGTTCCTTCTTGGTTACTGTATAGTTTAAATCTGGCTTTGATAAGTTCTTGCTTATAAAGTATATGGCATAAGGTAACTTTTCATCAATTTTTCCTAAGACTGCTCCTATCGCTTTGTTTGAGGCATCTATATGAATGTGAAATGGTAGGGCCCAGTTTGGGCCTCTGAGAATTGGGGCAGTCACTAGCTTGCTCTTCAAGGTATCTAGGGCTTCCTGACAGTTTTCTAACCATATGAACTCAACATCTTTTCTTAAGAGGCCAAACAAAGGAGAGGCTAGCTTGCTGAAATCTTTAATGAATCTCTTGTAATACCCAGCTAAGCCTAGGAAACTTCTAACATCTCCCACCTTTTGAGGAGCTGGGACCCTTTGGATGATGGCAATTTTGTTGGGGTCCACTTGCAGTCCTTGTTGAGATATTGCATGACCTAACACTGCCCTTTCAGTCATAAAAAATTCACATTTTTCTGGATTGAGGGACACGTTCATTTCAATACACTTGTCTAGAACTTTTCCTGGGTTAGATAAAGCTTCCTTAAAGTCAGAACCATAAGGAGTAAAGTCATCCATGTATATCTCTAGTGCATCATGAACTAATTCAGAAAATATACTCAATACCGCTCTTTGGAAAGTGGCTGGAGCATTGCACAAACCAAAAGGAAGGACCCGATATGCAAAGGTAGCCCATAGACAAGTGAAAGTGGTCTTATCTTGGTTTTCTGGGCTGATTTGAATCTGATTGTACCCGATAAACCCATCTAGGAAAGAGAAAAACTTTTTCCCTGCCAGACTGTCTAACACTTGATCTATGAAAGGTAAAGGAAAATGGTCCTTTTTAGTGGCTTTGTTCAATTCCCGATAGTCGACACAAATTCTCCACTTACCATTTTTCTTTGCACTAGCACCAAAGGAGAGACCCATTCACTGTCAGAGATGGGATAGATGAACCCTGCATCAAGAAATTTCTGCAGTTCTTCCTTAACAATATCTTTAAGTGCTGGGTTCATCCTCCTTTGAGGTTGCCTGACTAATTTGCAATCTTCCTTGATGTATATATGGTGAGTACGTACTGAAGGGTGTACTCCCTTCATCTCCTTATAACTCCAAGCGAAGGAATCTAGATGTTTCCTCAGTAGGCTGCATAGTTCCTTCTCCTGGGAAGTGGATAGGGATGGATTGATTTTCAAGGTTATTTCTAGGCCGAACTCTATATTCTTAACATGGAGAGAAGTGGAGTCGTCTGCACAGAGATCAGTTGAGGGGTTGTTTTGGGTTTCTCTTACTATGTCCTCTAATGGTGATACATTGGGAGGTGGATTCCGAGTCAAATTTTCATTCATATCATCCTCATCTTGCTGTTTCCCCCCATGGATATTTCTAATGCACAAAGCGGTGTAGAATAAACTTCATCCTCATCTTCCTTCTCTAACCAGAGAGGTAGATCATATTCTAGCAAGGGTTGGGCAGGAGGATATAGGATCAACTGCTTGGACATGTGCCCATTCTTTATGGTCATGTTACCAGCTCGATAGCTGATGTAGGCATCAACTGTAGCCAACCAGGGTCTTCCTAGAATGAGAGGATACCCAGTGAGCTTTGCCTTTGGCTGGAGAACTAAGAAATCCGCAGGGTACTCCCAAGGATCAATGGAGACAATCACATTTTCCACAATCCCCTCAAGGGTCACGGTGGAGCGGTCTGTTAGCTGTAGCATGGTCGTGGTCTTCCTCAAGGAGCCCTAGAGGTTAAGTTTGAGCATTATGTCCTTTGTCATCACATTAATGGAAGCTCCCAGATCAATCAAGGTATGTGGGATCATGGTGCTTGTTAGCACCTAAATCTGCCCTAGGCTGAAGGAAGGCAAAATTCAGGGTAACCACAAACCATGCTCAGTCTGGTAGCTAGCCCTACTAGAACAAGAAAGGGCTCTCTCTGAGTCACGCTCAGTGAATGGATAAATGAAACGGTCTGAGATGAATTACAGTGAAATATTTATCTTAGGATAGTAAGTGAATATGGATACAAGAACAATTTTTATGAATGACTGAGCTTCTGGGATGTTATGGGACCAACGAACAGCAATGAACAGAGAATTTAATACAAAGGCATAGATTACTTCATGAGGCAAGGTAGTCAGAAAGTGTAGCAATTTAGTTTGGAATAATGCGGAACAGAGAGATTGCTGAGGAGTGTGAAAAGGGCATAGGAACATGAATCCTTTTCAACAGAAGAAGAACACTGAACATGAAATTTTCCCACAGGCAGAGCAATAAAATTGAATTCTACCTAATCTCACTCATAAAATTTCACTGGAAATGAACATGAATTGAATTATGAAACATAACGAAATACATATGAAAACATAAGAGGCACATTTGCTACACTCACAACCACAAGAATCTCATGAAACAGAGCCGCTGCCTTTCATTAATTCTCTATAAAAAATACACAGTGAAGAAACAGAGTTTCTTTCCCACAGTCTCCCAGAAGTTACAAACTAACCAACCCTTTGAAAATAGCTTACATACAATATATAGAATGTGCCATAAAGAGATAGAACGCCCAAGGGTTGGGGAGTTACTCGAATTATTACAAAATGGAAATGAAGAGCCAACCATCAGTTATAGGTGCAGCACTACAAACATGACATTTGGCTTGGGTGACCGTTTTCCTTCCTTTGCCACTTGGATAGAAGTCCATTTGGAAAGAAAATGCTTTAAATGCCACCTTTGGTGCCAAAAAACAGAAGTGTAGATGAGCGGGCCCACTTGGAGAAGTCGCGAATCGAAAATTCGCGAAACGGAAGCAAATTGGGCAATTTTTCCTCTGTGCGCCACACTACTTTGGGGCCTGTTTTGGGGCACTTTTAGGTGTCCAAAATGTACCCAAGTGGGCCTGCTGGAAAGCCTATCCTGTCTACTTTCTAACCCCACTGGAATTTTTGAATTTGATACTCATTTTCCCCTCCAAATCTCCATTCTCCCAAGACTACTTCCTGTGTGTCAAAAAAGGGGCAGAGAGGCCATTTTTTGGGTGTTTTTGACCTCCTGGAGACTCAGATCTTGCCCATATTTCTTTTTTGGGCACCAGTAGTTGTGATTTTCCATGATGAATCCAAAAATGCAAACCATTCCTCATTTGGAGCTCTATATTTTTAGCGTCGCGCCACTGGGGAGAAAAACCCTGTGTTTTGCCCAAAAATTTGTCATGTGACCAAAAATTCCCCAAATTTCTTGAAATTTGGGTTGGAGGTTCTTTATGGGGTGTTATGATGGGCCAAGGAAGCCTCAGCCAAGATTCAAAGCCGATATTTCTCTTTTGCCTCTTTTTCTTTTCTTGTTGCTTTCCTCAATTTCGCCTTCAAGCTCCTTATCCGGGCCCTTGCACTCATATTTCGTGTCCTGTAATGATAAGCCATGTGTCTCAGCAAGGCAAGGTCCTGATCGGCCTTGTCCAGCAGCCTCTCCAAGTGCATGTTCACACTCTCGAGATGGGCCTCCCGATCCTCATTGATCTCTTTCTCCAATGATGTGAGCTCAACTCTTCTCCTTTGAGTAGTTTGGCGATGCTCACGAATGTTTTGCAGCTCCATAATCGCCCGCTGATCCTCTAGATGTTTGTTTCTCTGCTCTAGGTACTTCATGTTCCACTTAGCCCTCTCCAAGTCAAGGGATAAGGCCTCAATCACTGATTGCTGCTCTTGGATGATCCCTCCAAGCTCTGCAATTGTAGGTTCTGTATCTGTCTCATCATCATGAAGGAGAATGAATTTTGTCTCTCGTTCACCTGATGGCTCACCTGAAGGCCCCTCATCATGCATGGGCTCCTTACCTTTGTCCTGTTCCTGTGTTGTCGATGTAGGAAGCGAGGCCCCTTCCACCTCGGTGGAGATAACACTCGCTTTGCCGCTGCAAACAAATGTCTACTGCCTCTCTGATAGGTGATGAATACTGGCATAGTAGCAATCTCATGGCGCTCATACTGATGTGAAGGACCACCTATCTCATGCTCTGCCTCTAATACCATCTGTGGAGTGCTGAAGAAGTCACGGGAGATGAAGTCCTCCCAAGAAATTCTCTGCAATCCCAACTGATGATCCACCAAAATCCAGATAAGAGCAAAGTGATAAACACTGTTGAGTTGCTGCTGAGGGGTCTTATGCTGCATGAAATTTTTCATCCTCTCTATGTTCCCGCAAATGAAAAATGGGAGGTTCATCATCCGCACCCTGGTAAAGTGCATGAGCAACCTAATGTGATAGGCATAAAGGCGAGAAAACCTCCCCTCACAACTGAAGTACTTCATGATCAATTTCATGAGCGGAGCATACTCATCTCTCAAAAATCTGAATGGGAAAACTCTCGTGAGCTGACTCAAACAACTGGCCTTAATGTAAGGCTCATAATGATGCCTCTCCACCTTCTTCTTCTTATGCCACTGTTCTCCAACATTTGGTATGATTGTTGCCACTGATATGGCTTTGGGTGTCAATGTGAAAGTGACCCCAGCCAAGATAGATTGACCTCCATGTAGGTGAAGCGCAAAAAGACGGGCCAACTCATGATGAACTCTGACATTTTCCACCCTTTGACAAAATTCAAAACATGCTAGGTGCTGGAAACATGACATAGCAAGAGGGCATGCCTGCAACTCAGTGAGGGTGTTTGGCTCATCTCTAACATGTTTGCCACTCCGGTGATGTCTCCTGGGGGCCTGTTGTCTTGAAGCTGTATCACTGTGGGTCTCCACCTCATATTCTGATGAAACCTTGGATGGCGTGGCTGCTGTTTATAAACTGTATTTAGGTTGCCCCTTTGATGATGGTGAAGCTGGGTGTTGTTTTGATATTTGCCACCAAGGGGGACAATGAAACAAGGGAGTATTAGGAGGGGAGTAATGAAATGGGAATAGGGGTTATAGGAGAATTTTGTTTGGGGATATGTAGGGGGTTTTGGGTATTTTGATAGGGTAGGGTTTGGGATTTTTGGTAAGGTAGGGTTTTAGGGTTTGTATTGAGTAATGGGAGGAGGGGTAAGGGAATGTGAGTTTGGTAGTGTTAGGGTAGTGATAATAGGAAGAATGCAATAGGGGAATAAGGAACAGGGGTAGGGAAGGGAAAATACCTTGGCAACAATAACACTGTTACACAACCCTAGCAAGATGATTTCTTGGTGTCTTTTTGTGGTTGCTTTAAGAAATTTTTTCATTTAATCATGGGCATGAAACCATCATATCTTTACCAAATTTGATGCACAAGTGAATTTAGGTAGCCTACCTTGCAATTAGAGTGTCTTCACAAAACATTTGGGTGAGTTTGGCAATTTCTGGGCGCTTTGTCTCTGTGCGCCGCGCGCAAAGCCCAGTGCGCCGCGCTCCGGGTGTGCACCACGCCAGTTGTAATTTAACACTACAGGTGGGCTCTGTGTGTGCCACGCCCTGTGTGTGCGCCGCACCCCTGCCTGTGTGCGTTGCGCACCCTGAAACCTCCTCAAACTGCTCCAAATCACGCGATTTCTCACTCAAACAGTTTGAAATGTTCTCCCAAGCACTTGGTTGCACAATGACTTGGATTCATGATGGAATTTGTGTATATAGGCTTGGAGGTCATGTTTCAAATTTGCTTTTTTAAAACCCACTTTCTAATGTCCTGTTTGGCACCCTTTTCACTGACTTTAATATAACCCCGATTTTCACTTTTTCTCTGAATTTTGGGCTCAAATGATGAAATTTTCGACACTTTTTGCGGGGATATCATGACAAATCATTTGGCCACGGAAACCATGATTGCACCTGAAGAAATCAACTGTAGACCCCTTTTGAAAATTTTGTCACCAATAGCACTGTTTGACTTTTCTTTAAAACCGAGTTTTGAAGAACAGTCGAAGTTTATCAATATGATGATGAAACTCTGCAGATCATTACTTTGCAAGAGCATCACTTTGGCCTGCATGTCTTTACTGGACATATGTAAAGACCAAATTGATCAATCCCTAGACCTAATGACCAAAAATGAATTTCGTGTGTTAAAGGGACCAGACCTTCACTGTTATGAACTTTTTGATTCTTTGACACAAAGACATAAGCCAACAGGAGCCAGACATGAGGGGAAATGACTAGCATGACCTTCTCCGTCAGATCATGGTCTGCCCCTAGCGGAATGCAGCTGAGTGAATAGAGAGGGACACCTAAAAATGAAATGCAAGAAAGAGTTTTGATCTCTGACGGAGGACTGATAAGACCGACTCTAACAGTGCCATTGATGTGGACATCAACTACTGGGCTTCCAAGGTTTAGTATTTTGGACAGATTACCTGCCTTAACATCAGGTCGGACAATTGTCCTATGACATTGATGGTTGGGGCATCTCTCTTGCGCCTTCCTGTATGCCTAAATAAATTCTCTTAGATCAACCTATTGTAGATAGGCACACCTTTTATGGCTTGGAGAAGTGGTATCTTTACACATAAATGTTTCAATTCTCCCAGGAGTTCAGTTTCTTCTGCGGTAGGCTGGACCATCACGGATAGTCTCTCAGGAAAGGGTGGAATTGCTTTAGGTTCACTTTCCTCTTTATCTTCCTCAACCTCCATGGGTGGAGGCTGGCTATCTGGGAGGAATTTCCCAGATCTCAAGTTAATTTCTTGAATCTCCATAGCAGAAGTTGGGCATGATGGTTCCCCACTATACACTTGCTGAGCCTATCTATTGTTCGGGTTAGGATTTGGCTGGGCAAGCATTTGGGGTTGCCTTAGTGGAGCAGAAGGTAACGGTTGTGGTTGGACAGGTGGTGGAGGCATAAGAGCGGGAGGAGAGTTGTATTGGGGCCTCCACCCTTGATGAGATGCATTCCACTAAGGCTACGACTGAGCATAGGATTGAAATGAATGGGTGGCTAGTTGGGCATGATATTGAAATGTGAAGGACCAAGGAGGAGGCGTGGACCAGGAGGGATGAGCAGAAGGGCCCCAAGAAGGTATGGAAGTGACATGGTTGGGGTTGTAGTATGCCTGAGATGTCCCTTGCATCCCCTGCTAGTATGGTCTAGGTCCATGCGGCCTTCTTTGGTTTATCTAATAGAGCTATTCAGTGACTCCCTCAGCCCCTTGATATACAACTTTAAGTCCGGGCAAGGAAGGGCACTTATCTGTAGAATGATTTTCTTCACAGGCTGAACAAACCTCTATGAAGTTCAATGGGCATTCATTCCTAGGATGCCTCTTGGTGCATCTAGGGCAAAAAATGGCCAAAGCCCTCTCTCCTTCCTCTTGTTTTCTTTTGATATGTAAATTGTCCATTTGCATGACAAGAGTCTACAACATCTCACTCTTGAAGTCTTCTAGCATGTTTCCAATTTCACCTTTAATGGATGAGTTGGAGGAAGAGGTTCTGGCTATGGGTTGACTACCCCTACCTTTCTTTCTGGCTGCTCTAGAATGGTTTCTAAAAACAATCTTTATGTCCTCATAGGATAGTTGGTAGATGTATCCCCCAGCCAATAGATGGAGGGTGTCTAGAATATATTCCTGAATTCCCTTGAGTAGGACTAGCTTGAGAGACTCAGGGTCAAGTGTACATCAGGCCCTTTTGTAACTGAGTTGGAACCTCTCTTCATAGTCTTCCAGGGACTCATCACTTCCTATGGTCATTCAGAAGATTTCTTCTTTAGTATATTTTGACCTACAATAGTCTCGATACTTGTTGTTAAAGGCCTACTGCATCTGAGCCCAAGTTGTGATGCCATTGCCAGGTAATCCCATGAACCAGCACAATGCTGCATCCTTGAGAGTAGAAGGGAACAGTTTCCACTTTTGCTCATCTTTTGCATAGTCATAAGTTCGACAAATGACAACAAACTTGAACAAGAAGGTGTCAAGATCTTCTATAGTCAGACCATGGAAATGAGGTAGGGCGGAAGGGCTTATATTCTTCATTTTGGTGTCCCCATTGGTCTCCCGAATGGGAAAAGTACCCTCTACTCTCTCTCCATTCCCCCTAGCATTTCTATTTTTAGCCATTGGCTCCAGAGGAATGCTTTCTTCTCCTTCTTCCGCTATAGGTTCTTCAAATATGTCTGGCTATTCACCTAAGGGTTCTTCTTGATTGCAACCACCGAAGAAGAGAGAAGGTTGGCTGTGTGAAGCAGTGGGGGTGTTGGGCAAAAATTTTCCTGAGTTATCTCTATTCCTATGAGGCATGAAAGGAAATCTTTTTTTGGTTGGTTTTTGTTTCTTTTTCCCCACACTAATAGTACCTGCAAAAATGAAATTGATTGAACAAAACAAATTGCAACTAACTGAAATGAACTTGCTGAAATGGAAATTTGCAGAATTGAAAAGGAAAGCAAGGAAATGCAGAACTGAAGGAAAAGAAAGGACTAGTCTACTTTTGCTGAAAGAAACTATTAGCAGAACTTTGCAATAGAAAATAGAAGAAAGCAATAATTATAGAATACTCTGACGCTTCCCCGGCAACGACGCCAAAAAGTGGTGAGCACCAATATTGCAACAATAATGCTGCAACTCCTGGGTTGCCTACTTTACTTTTATAAAGTCGGTAGTCAGTAACAAACTTGGAAGCGTCGGTGCTGTATGCACAAGTACTAGTTCTTACTGCAGGTTGTCACTTGGTCAGCTAGCACAAGATCACTAGGAGCTCGAGCCAACTTCTATGGATTCCAGAAGAAGCTCTATATGTGATGAAAGGAAAGAAAGATAGATGCTATTCTAACTGCAGAAAGGAGAAAGACTGAAATGTAAAGCAAACCTAGTGAACCCTAATTAACCAACTAATTCTACTTTTGCAGAAAGCGCTATGAAAACCATGAAAGGAATGCCATTACCTATTCAAGGAAGTAAACAACATCTAACTATGCTATTTCTAGAAGTAAATAAGCAAAAGACATATTTTTGGATTTTTATGTGAAATTGACATGCATGTAATTTATTGTGTGTGAATGTGGTAGCGAATAGGTGGTGTTGAAGGGCGGTTTTGGGACTTGAGAGGATGTAGGATGGTGTGGATGGGTCTTAGGAGGTCTCAGGTGGCCTTCTAGAGGCTTTTACCACACTCAGCCTTCAAAAGAAATCCTACAGGAAAATCTACAGGAGGACACAGGAATCTACAAGAGGAAAACAGGGAATCTACAGGAGGCCTATAAGAGGAGGCCGAGAGAAGTTTCCACTGTTTTGAGGGTGTGAGAGTGGGTGAAAAAGGTGGATGAAGGTTGGAATGAGGTGTTAGGGTGCCTAAGGTCTACCATGAATCACCAAGAGAGAAAAATATGATTGGGTTTGCTCAAGGAGAGAGGGAGAAGTTTTATGGAAAAATGCAAGAAACTAGGGCAGAATTGAGGTGAGATTTGGGAGACCTATAGGGTATGGATCAGATGGAGGGTGTGATTTTTGATAAGCTAGCATACTTCTGGAAGAGATCTGCTGCAAAGAAACAGACAGTTAACCAAGGAAATCAAGCAACAAGTGAAATGAATGCATTTAGGAAAAACAATGTTTTGCATAAAAATGGTCTAAACTATGATCTATGAAAGGAAATGCTGAGAAATTCTGTAGGAAAGGAAAGCATGAAAGAAGACTATTAAAAATCAAGAAGTGAGCATGATGAAGAATATCTAAAGCAAAGCAAAGCTGGACTATTAACCTACTAAAAATATGTAAACACTAGAAGTCCTATGAAGGAGGGAAATCTATGTTTTTGGGGCAGTAAGAGGGTCTTTGCCTCAAATCATGGTCCCAAAGGGAGGAAGAGAGGCCAAGGCACTGTTGCTAGCCTTTTGAATCTTTGTTGATCACTGTTTAACCTGCTACAGAAAGCACAAATGGAATCAAACTACTGAATCATCAAAGCAACCTATTCTTAACCATAAAAGAAATACATCTAACAACAACCTAATCTACAAACTGAAATAAAACATACAAATACAAGCAAAGATGAGCTTGGCTACTTGGATTGGACCCTAACCCAAGAGCTTCATCCCTCTGAGGTAACTCAATGCTAGCTCAAAAGGGATCCCATCTTTATTATCAAAACAATAGCAAGATTACATGAAACTGTCACAAAATAATAAGCTCAAAGTTGGAGCAGAGTTTACATAAGCAAAAATACAACAAAAATCCGACCCTAGTGAGGCCCTAGGCCCCTCTACTTATAAAAATGAAGCTACCAATAGCTTCCTTAAAATCAGGGAGGCTTGGCTCCCAAAACTCAAGATAATCATCAGTCATCCTCCACTTGCTCGGCTGCCTTCTAGTGCATGATTCGGCTGCTTGTACTCTGAGCTGAATGAAGGGGAATTCGAAGTGAGGAGTAATAAATGAGGGGGATTCCCTCCTATAAGTCCTCTCCTTTGTCCACTTCGAGTTATTGCTGCCATTTGTCCATTGGATCCTTGACTTTGACCTCGAAACTCATCAATAATCTGCATTAAATACATGTTAGACCACATGGCACAATAACTAACTCAACTCACTCTATAAGCATAAATATAATCAGAAAATCATACAATAAGCTAAGAGAATGGTTGATTTGACTAGGTTAGGAGGTAAAATGAGCCCATATAATTACCCATTTATGAGGCTCATCAGTTATCCACAAGAACCCTTGGGGTTATGACGAGGAGTGTTAAGAAGAGAGATGCGGAATCCCCTTATGAAAAAATTATTAGTAGACAAAAATGACTAAACAAAGTGAAGCATCAAATACATATTTTATAGATTTTTTTCATTAGTCCACTTCAAAATGTTTGGATGAGATACATGAGTGTTGTCTATAACAACAAAGATTTTTCTAGTTTGTCTTGAGCTATGTCTAAATTTGCTAAATGTGTCTATGACTCATCTCTATATGTTACAACTTAGTCCAAGTTGCTGGGGGCCAATTAACATCAAGATTTTTTTTTTTTTTTGTGGCTTTGTCATCAAATTATTTTCAGGAAAACATGGATTTGACAATATTGAATTCTTGTCAATCTCATCTACCATGTATCCAAAAAATCGTGTTTCTTCTATGATAGGAAGGTTTGGGATTTTCTATGGCTATCCATATCTAAGGAACTATGTGGAGACATAAATTTTTCTTGCAACCATTGGATCAAGTGAGGTTGTTGTAGTTGTTGGGTTGCTCCATGATACACTTGATGATACATATATGGACTATGGTGGGTTGTTTGACATCTTTAGAAATGAAGTGGCAGATTTAGTACAAGGGGTATGCATTGTCGTGATCAATATCCATTGCTAGTTTCATTTCATACATAATTCATTTTATGTTAATCATTTACAGAAAATGTGTCATGTGTTCCATTTGGGTCTCTTCATTTTTGAGAGAGGCACTGATAGTATAGTATCAATGTTTTACTAACAATTTTGTTCCTCTTGTAGATGTCCCTTTCCCCTGTATATTCTTTTCCTTTTTTGGTGTTAGGTCCATTTTTTGTGGTTGTTTAAGTTGTTGACTTTTTACATCTTTAATTAATGGTCAACTTCATGTTGGCAGGTGTCTAGAATAAGTTTGTTCAGTAAGATTTCTTGCGAAAACAACAAAGAAAGTAAAATTGTTGAAGCAGACTGTCTCCACACAATGTTTCTTGCAATGATGGATGTAAGGGTAGTCTTGGTCAAATTGGAAGATAAATTGCATAACATGAGAACCTTGGGAGTTCTACCTTTTTCAAAGCGACAACGATTTTCAAAAGAGAAACTAGATATTTTTTCTCCCTTAGCCAACCGACTTGGAATTTGGAGTTGGAAAGCTGAATTAGAAGACCTCTGCTTCAAATATTTGAAGCCAAGGGAGCATGGAGAGCTTTCTTCCAGGTTTGTTGAAGGCTTTAGGAAGAAACTATCATGTTTATAATCCAAAAGTTGGATAAATCTTTGAAGAAGGAAAACATATCTTATTCTGATTTATGTGGCAGACCTAAGAGCCTATACAACATTCACCAGAAGATGTTGAAGTAGGATTTCTCTGTTCTTTGCGCAAAATGTGTTGTAAGTAACCATTTACTTTACAAGCTTCCAAATTAATTAATTATAAAATCTATTATTGATTCACTTTAGTTCATTGGCCATTGTCAGGAATAAGTAGAGAATTGATGGAATCCATGAACTATGTGGTCTTTAGTTGATTTTCTTGGATGAGGTTGACTGCTATGCTACGCTATGGATTATTCACAATATGTGGCTAGGTATTCGTCGGAAGCTAAAGGATTATGTTAAGTGCCCAAAAATTAATGGGCAGGGTAGTGTTTACCAACTAGAGTAGTATATTTTAATTATTCAAGCATAATACATCATTATTATCTATTGAAGTTACATCATGTGTATATTAGGTTAGGCACAAACCATTGGGCTTTTTAGGTTACTCTCCTAATGCATGATGTGCTCCAAACTCTTTAGGTATCAGTGTTTGCATACTATTGTTTTTAGGGATGATGTTGGAAATATGAATACACACTAAAGAAATGCATCAATAAGCTGAGTTTGGAGTTGCTGCACATTGGAGGTACAAGGAGGGTGAAGCAACCCACTCCTCCTTCATTGTTAAGATGGTTGAGTATACAATATGGATTCCAACATGGAACAGTGAGATTATGCACACTAAACTGCGGTTATCTCCCGAGGATGAAGACATGGGACCACCTTTCCTTTTCCCTTCCCATAAAGATGGTCTCCCACATATGGATAAATTTTGCATCCCACCATGTGGCACAAATGAGAGTCTCCTTGTCATTATGTTGGAATATGATAAAGTAAGTATGTTATTCTTAAAAACATATGTTGTAGTGGCTACAACCATCCTCCAAAAGTTTTCCTATGATTCGATTTTGGATCCTTCATTCTAAACCATAGCAACTCATCTTGCACTGATCTAGGTATCCATGCTTCGACTGAGACTTATCATTTTAATTTTGGCTTGTGTTTTCTCACTTGGTTGATTTTTTGACCCACAAGCTGGTCTCCTAACTTAGTCCCTCAACAGTTCTAGGCTTGCCCCAGAAAACTGCAATTCTTGAGGGAAACTAGCCTTGCTATTGTGAATTGCATAGTCCTGACTGCCAGTGAGCCTTGAGATCAGAAAATGTGCAGACATGAGGGGTCATCCTAGAACCAAGCCCAAGAATTGTGCAGCCCTCACTGATTTCAGAAACGGTGTAGTTTACTGAGCTAGAAAGTTGCCTAGCTCCTGGAACTGCGTTTCCTTTCTTGGCAGTGTGCATGGTATGTTTTCATGGAAAAAGAAAAAAGCAAAAAGAAGAAAACATCCCCAAAAAATAGGGATCTATTTTTAGTATGCCGAAGGAGACACTTGCGTTACTTTTAGAAACTTTTGCGAAGTGTTGCTTTTTCCTTAATTTTATGCACACGCATCATAAACCTTAATTTGTCCAAATATATTTAATCAACACTGCTAGGGCTCATTTTCACACTCGATCTTATATCTATAGCATTCCCAAGGAGATCAACTAGCCTTTGGTGTGATCATCATCGCTTTTCTGGGTGAGTTTTGATTTCATCATCTTTTGCCACTTTTTCTATTTCTTTTTATTTTTTAGGTTATGTGAGTGTCATTTCACTTGCTTCTCCACATGGTTGTTGGCACTTTAACTTGTTTTATCTTGTATAAGTGTTATTTCAAGTTATAGATTGCCTTTCCCAAGTGTCGCATGAGTTTTCATATTTTTGCATCAACGATCGCCGTTGCGACGACTTTCCTCACATGCTTTATTTTTCTTTAGTTTACTCAATGTTTGCACTTGTTTCACATGCATGCATCAACACTTAGTCAGATATGAACTCAAATTCACACCATCTTTCAGATCTGCTTGTTTTTCACACTCCCCTTGGGTAGATCTGGGTGCCCTTATAGGGATCTCGCTTTGTACATCTTGCACTGCGCAATATGGAAACTCAAGCCTCTAGCTTGGCTTTTGGAATTTCACATAGTGTAGCTTGGGCTGGGTCCAACTGTGCAATGTGTAGTTCCAGGAGCGAGCCTCCTAACTTGGCCACTGAGTCTGTGCAATATTTACTCTCTTCTAGGCCTTGGCCCAAGATGAATTACGCAATGCACAGTTCCAATCATCAAGCTCCCACGCTGGCTACTGGGACTGCATAGTGCACAGTTCACATAGTTAGTTAGTCACCCTTGTCGAGTAAAACTGCCAATCCTTCCCATCACGTGCTCGACTTGTTGCTTGAATTTTCCTTGAATTTCTTTTGGTTTTTAGCTGACATTTGCTTTCCATGAGTGTCCTCTCTGTCCCACAGGTACAATAGTTGCTAAGCATCTCTAGAGAAGTCACAGTTAACATGGCATCCAAGAGAGCTACATCAAAGCAAACGATTGAAAGTACTACTGGGGAAGAAGTGGAGTAGATATAAGTTGATTTACTAGTTTTTGCAAATACTCTATTGTTTATTGAGAAGGGAAAAAAACTGACATGGTAGCAAATCAAAGACATTTTTGCAGGGTAATTTAAGGCAGACTTAGAAGATTGACATGTTTATATTAGCAACCATTGGTCAGGGTTATTCAAGGTTACATGCAGGTGTCCTACCTTCTCGTGTGTGTACATCATCAGCTGGATTGTCTTACATATGGATGAACAGATTATAAAATTGAGCAGTGCCAGCGGGAGGAAGCTTGCCACCTTAGGAGCATAATACATTTAGCAGATGTATCACTTTCCCGAGCTGGTGAAGTGCATGGAGTCACTCTTCTATGCAACCCATAGCTATGTGAACACAAGAGACATTGTCAAGTGCTAGGTGAAAGAGTTATCGAAGTTAATATAGACACCCACCCTTTACAAGACAAGACTGTAAAAAAGGCTTACCAATTCTTGATCATATTTTTTTGCAGAATGTATGGTCAAGAGAGCACAAAGACCTTCCCTGAAGGGTCGACAATCTTACTCGACTAGTTGGTAAGTGATGGAAGGCCATTCAAATGGTCAAATTTGTTGGCTCAACCAATAAAATCCCATGTAGCTAAGGCTCGGAATCTTCCCAAGAATGAGCAAGCATGGTTTTACATGTATACATACTTACTGGATGCAATATGTTCCTAAAACCAGTTCCCTGGCATGAGATAGACATGGACACCACAAGAGACTTCCGTGAACATCTATTGCAAGTTGCTTTCTGAATGGAGCTATCGAGGAGTGATGGAAATCCTAATTGACTACTCTATCATCCCATTATACAAGCTTATATTTGAGAAATATCCACCTTGCATGTCTCGAGAAGCAATGGAGGTGATAGTAAGCATTACAAACTGGTATGCCTCACCAGGTGGCACATTCATGAGAGTGTTTGCTAAAGAGAAGCCTCTGCATGTCCTACCAATGTATGCCATTAAGAAACTGATCATTCAAGAAGTTTCATACCACCTCACTACAGGGTTCTCAACATGACTGCATAAGAAGAAGAAAGTGCCATGGCCAACTCTTCCTTTACAGATGAAATTATAGAAGATTAAGATATTGAAAGATGAAGATGCTGAAGCTAAGGAAATAGTGAAATTTGAGTTCAAAACCAAGGATTATAATCTGTATGAACCCCATGGTGTTTGCAAAGACCACTGTACAAAATTTTGCTTTCCGTGGATCCATGAGACATTTCATTGGCCAGAGGAGGATACTTGGAAGTACTACTATAATGCCTCTAGAATCAATGAGCCAATCAATATATCAAGAAATTGGAAGGCTTCTCTACAGACAACACCAGTTATGGAAGCAACAATAGCAGTCACAGAAGGCAACAATCTAGTGCATGACAAGGGAAAGAGGAAGGTTATTGATGATCCAAAGGGATAACAAAGCTGCAAAATGATGGCATATCCTATTATAGGAAAAGAAACTTTGGAAGCAGAAGAAAAGAGGGAGCAAAGGATGAAGAGAGCAGAGTACATGAAGAGAGAAAAGAAGAGGTTGTAGGAAGAAGAACTGAAGTTGTAGGAGATGGAGAAGAATTTGAAGGAAGAATAGGAGTTGAGGAGGAGAGAACGAGAAGAGAAGAAAAAGTAGGAAGAAGACTAAAGGCAAGGCCTGATGATAGAGGAAACAACACTGATATAAGTTGATGAGCCGGAACAACCAACAGTTGAGGAAGAGGGTGAAGAGATACAGGATCAGGAGCTTGCTCAGTATATTGAGCAAATGATTGAAGTGACAGACATGGAGTTGGAACATGAGCCATAGAGGGAAGACACTGACTTGATGCCGAAAGCACCATAGGTCATTTCTTGGTCTCCACCACCTAGAGTAGCAGAGCCAACCCTGAGCAAGCAAGGAGATGTTGTTATCCTTGATGATGATCCAGTCATGGATGTGTACAATCTATCATTCGATGAGTTCTAGAAGAGGATTTCCAAGTGCGGAGGAAGCACTTTTCTAATGATCATTCATCACTTGTATTCATTAAGGAAAGGGTGATATTGTCGGACCAGGAAGCATCCAATTTCCATTGCCCAAGCCAGCTTGGCCTATGCAGGAGAAACAAGATCAAATGTTCAGTACTTGACAACAGATGAGCAACTGGAAAAGAATTTTCAGGCTGCTAGGAAAGACGCAGAACAACCCCAAGCATCAACGCAAAATATAGTTTTCACATTGGGGGAGAAGAGGACAATGATACTTATTGAAGTATCACTACTTGGTGATACCATGCAGAAGCTCTATGATGAATTTATCACTGTGCATAAAGAATTTTTCTATTTGCATGGTGTACAACAGCGAAGCAAAGAGTTTTTCCAAACTCTCAAGAACATACATGTTTCTGTCGCCCATGTACAAGAGTGGAAAATGCAGTACAAAGGGGCCCCACTTGATTTAGAAAAGAAAATGAAGTCACCGACAAAGCTGGAGAAAGTGAAGATTTGAATGTTGATTTAGAACAATGAGCAGCTCACCTCATTCATCGGTAGCACACAAGCCTCACATGCGTGGTTGTACAATAGCTTGGATGTCTTGGTGAGAAAACACTAGATCCCATCAATCGGTTCCCTCACTAATGCTAAACCAAAGAACTAAGCCCTGTTGGAGATCGATGAATACATGGAGCAGCTAAGACAAGAAGCCACTAGGGAATACTTGGAGCTGAGCACACACAACATGAACAAGTACATCGATGGTCCTGCCAAGGTCAAGACAATGTTGCTCATGCTTCAAAAAGAGTTGGACACAAGTTCCAAGACAATATACCTGAATGCCATGGAGGCTAGAGTCTGCTTCCAAAAAGACATTGTTAAGCAGTTTGGTGACAACATCACACAATACTAATCTTTGCACCGATATGTGATCGAGAAGTAGTAAGTGGAGGTTGTTGAGCTGGAATTTCCCAAAACTCCAAAAACATAGTGTTGTGTCTTTCTAGGTCGTCTCTACCCTATTTTGTCTTATATGGGTACATGTGGAAAATGTAATATTATTTGTAACTATGTTGTAAGTGAAATTCTAAGTGTCAATATTGGAATATGAAAATTCATCACGTAATGCAATGTGTCATTTAGTGAAGAAGTTCAAGAGTCATGATGGAAGTCAAAGAGTCAAAAAGGGGAATGTTAAGGGTCACCCCACCATTTTTTATAAATAGAACCTCATAACTCATAGAACATGCTTTTGGGAACCAACATTTTGGCTAGGCTTAGACTTAGAGAAGGCTTCTGAGTAGTGTGAAGAGCCTTGGCTTCTCCATAGCATACAATGGGTATACTTGTTTGGAGGAGAAAGTGTTCTTGACTGTAATGTTCCACTATTGGGGCTAGTGGTCATCAATGGTGTATGTATGGATGGAAATTTCACTTATAATAATAAAATAAGAGCCAACATGCTTTCATGCATATGTTGTTAATATAGTAGGACTATTCTTGTTGTATTGGAAATATATGTTATTTAACTTACACATATGCTTATGAAATACTTTGTATGATTTTGTACAAATCCCATTGAATGCATGTTGTTAGATTAACTCATCACTTTAACTTTTGGACTATTCTGAATTTTAGCTTGTTATGTCATTTCGCTCATGTGTTCCTTTCAAGATGCGTACTGTTACAGGCTTCGAAGGGGCACACTCCCTTTTCCCCTACATGTGTTAGAACCTTCATGCATCACACTTAACTCTTCGCAGGGTCACACACTTGCTTTCACCCAAAGTTATCATACTTTCCTCGTCGCGCTACCGTGGCCAAGGAATTACATCACCACCCACCATTGGGACTCCTACTCGAAATGATGTGGGGTCTAGTTGGGACTTCATATTAGGGAGATCCCCTGAATGTTGGTAGGTCTAGCACTATCAACTTTTCTGGCACTAAAAGGAGTGCCATGTAACAATCTGAGCCCTTGAAGTCTATTTTGAATTTTTGTACATATTTCATGAGTTTTTCCAAATCAAAACCGTGACATGTTTTTCTAACTCTACACATTTTGAAGTGCCAATGAGCATTTTAAATGACTTTTCCAGAATGAGTTTCAATGGTGAGGGTGGAATACTCAGGCACACAATTTTTTTTCTTGGTTTTTGTGACAGGCATGACATCCCATTTGAGGATATTGCATGTGGGTTGTTCACTTTCATGTTCGAAGGGCACACAAAGCAATGGTGTCACACATTGTACACAACTTCTATACACTCTTTCCAACAATGTTTTAGTGAATCATGTCATTCTTTCGTTCTTTATGATCGTAAAGCCCTTAATAGAAAAATTTTAAAATTTCGAAAATCACGTGTGTTACAGATCCATTTGGGCACATCACTCCCATCATCCAAATCAGTGTTTTAGGGCTCATAAAACCCTAATTTCAGTTGCTACATGCCCTAAACAAGTCAACCCTTTGAATGCCTCCTTCCTTGATAGTTTCATGGCTTGAAGACATCTTGAAATGACTCTTAGAGGGACCAGCGTAGGTAGGCCCATGCAAGGGTACTCTTCAGAGCACTTAGACCCACTTTGACCTGCGCTAGGAGAGATTGAGCGAAATATACATAGGATTCTGGGAATATTCTTATCTTCTAGAGCCTTCTAGAGGATTCTCACACTTATAATCTCCTATGAGCTTGGAAATGGACAAGGAATGAGTTAAGTAACCTCCTATCCTCTCATCCCTTCCTCCATGGAAACTAATTCTAAGTATGGAAGGCCATTCAATACCCCCATTTATGACATAACCTCCTTCATCCTGCTATAAATTGAGTACTCATATAAGTGATTAGGGGCTAGACTTTGATGAATTGCAAGGAGATAATGTTATTTTTAGATTTGA
Organism: Pinus tabuliformis; assembly: GCA_031772625.1. NCBI lineage: Eukaryota > Viridiplantae > Streptophyta > Pinopsida > Pinales > Pinaceae > Pinus > Pinus tabuliformis. The sequence goes on from CM062818.1 coordinate 592,534,268, forward strand.
GACTATTGTAAGTTTTGTTATGCTGCCGGAATGTCATGCTTATGATGTGATGTGGATGGAACCAAAGCTGGAGGAGTGACTTTGAATCAGGCTTCATGTTTGTAATTATTCCTTCTATTCAATAAAGTATTTACACCTTTTTCAATATGCTTATATTGATATATGAATGCTTATATGTGTGAATGTATCTGATTCCATTTACTTGTATTCAATAGATCTTTTGCTTTGATTGGTTCTTTGTCTTCTGTTGTTGTTTACAGGTACTTCTCAAGCGTGTTAAGTACAGGAAGGAGCGACAGGATCAATACAAAGGAGACAAGAGGAGAGCAGAACTAAGAGTAGGTCTTCTCATCTTCTTTGTCTTATCTATTGCTTATAGGAAAAGGCTAAAGTGATTTAAACTATTGTTCTAGATATGACTACTTATATAGGGCATTAGTATTTATCCATAGATACCAAATTATTCAAAACAAATTGGCAACTCTGCCGGGGAACGATTATCGTTCCAAGTAGATGATCCACATCCTATGACACTCTAGCAGATCTTACTTCCTTTCATTGATTGTATTTCAGCCTTGTTGAAGTGTTATTTGGTAAAAAAATTGAGGTTAGATGACTCTTGAGTGGCCTCTGAGGAATCAACATAGGCTTGGTTAGGGGATAGTGCTCTATAGAGCACCCTTGAGTGAGAGACAGTGCTCTGCAGTGTAGTTAGGCCCTCTTTGACCTGCGATGATCCACCTTAGGGAAAATTTTCACCTTTGGATTGGGTTTTTTCTCCAAATTTCCTTTTGTTTATGTTTGCTGAAAGATCAATGATTGTAGTATCTCTGAAATCAACTTGTATTTCCTCTTTCCAGACCTAATTTGACTTGGTTGATTAATGTTTCTTAAATTTTTGCTTTGTCCTTATCGATCCATAGTCAAAGTTAGATTATAGTCAATTAATCTTTGTTCAAAAGAAAGTGTCGTAAAAGTCTTCATTTCTTTCGAAAAGGAACTATCATAAAGTCTTCGTTCTTGCAAAAAGATTGATTGATTGTATGTGCATTAGTTTCCTTTTGTTCATCTTAACATTAAGGAAATTGAAAAGAAAAACTTGCATCGTTCATATTATAGTTTGTGAATGCTTGATAGGAATAGCTAGGGAAATTGCATTAGGTGTGCTCTTTGCTCTCTGTCAAAGATCTGATTGCTCTATCCCTACTAGCTAAGGTTTTCATTGTTCAATTGAATGAAAAGAATGCTTATCATATTAGTTTCATTTTAGGAATTGCAAACATACATCACGTGGTGAACCTTGAAAGGAAAATTCTAAAGAAGATCAACTTAAAATTTATCTGAATTTACCTAATGGAGCATTGTCACTTAACAGAAAACATTTAGAGGTCTAGGCTAGAAAAGTGTTCCAGCATCATAAAACATAGCAACTATCGCTAACTTGTTTGCAATACATCCCCAGTGTGATATCTCATTCCACGTACGTGAGTATATCTTAGCTCGTCCACGTACCTTAGGGTATATAGGGCGGTGTTACAGTATGTAAAGTATATGGGAATGCTCTCATTGTGTGGTTTTGCATTAGACAGTGCTAATGTGGATTGGGCCTCCATGTACTTTCAGGTATATATGGGAGGACAACACTAGGTTGCTATCCATCTTTAGGTAACCAAGTCAGCCGCCTTGTACATTGTGATACACCGAACACAACATTCAGGGAGATTGCCTGCCCATACTTCTCGATTAGCCAGGAGGTTTCTACAGTTCACAGTTGCTTGGTAAACCTTTTTCCTAGATTATGCCTCTTTTGTTTTTTTATGTTACTTTGATTAAAATAAATTTAATTGATCGCAGATAACATCCTCCATGCTTGCTCCTTAGTTTATCTTAGTTTTAGACATATGGCAAAAAATCCGGAGTCCACCAATCAAGGAATTCATTTTGATGGGAATTCTAGTCCTTTCCCTCCTTTTGAAATATTGGTGCTCCTTATATGGCTACATTGTCCCTTCTGGGACTTACCATTGGCTTGCTAGTATGGTTGTTTTCAACCTCCTTGGTTCAAAATTTCGTGATTTCCCCGCAATCAAGTACACCTCCAACTAGACAAAATCAACCTCTAGTTGATCCTAAAGTTGACCCTTTTCCTTCTTCCTCCCCTTCTTCCTCTTCGCCTGGTGAAATTATTGGTACTAGTAACCAGGTGGCTAAGAAGAAGAAGAAAGGGAAGAAGAAGAAGAGAAGCAAATTCAGCAGATGGGCAACCAAGCAATCATCGCTTTGAATGCAACATCTGATGATAAACCATTCGTGAAGCCTCACAAAGTTCGATATCCATGCAAAATTTGTGCAAGAGACCATCTTCTTTGAAATTTTTCTGGTATTCCTCAGATCTTAGAAGAATGGTCTTCCCATTCACATCATCATGTGTCATAAACTTCTGGAGATCATGTTGGTGACATACCATCAACTAGTGGTAATAAAGTTCATGGAAAGAAGGGTAAAGTTAAGTTTCCCTGTAGGTTATGTGAAGAGAATCACCCGATTCACCTTTGCCCCTATCTCGATGAAGCCAAAAATGTGTTGGATAACCATCCTGCTTCACCGCAATGAATTCCATCTGGTTGAACCCACTCTCTTTGAAAGTGAATCCTATGAGTCTATACCTAACCCAAATCAACAGGTCAAAGAAAAAGTTGACTTGATTTCACCTTCAGTTAATCCTACCGTTCCCATAGAGAGTGAGTATGATACCACTCAGGTTCTTTTTGTTTCTTTAGATTCTAATGAGCTTGGAGACAACCCCCCTGTTCCATCAAGACAGGAGGAAAATGCTCCCGTTCTCGTAACACAAGGGGATAATACTCCCGTTTCTACCGTGCCCCCTCCAAGTAGTCTACTCACTTCCTTTGATTGGAATCTACTGGCAGGATTCCGTCTTCCTTCTTATGTGCCTTTCCAGATCATAGTATAGGTTTGTAATATGATTGTATTTGGCATTATTATAGATGAAGGTGCATCTGTGAGTATCCTTTCCTCCACTACCTGGCAAGCGGTCGGTTTGCCGCCACTTGTGCTAATTACCCAGAATTTGTTGGATTTTAACAGAGGAACCAGTCAACCATTAGGGATCCTTACTCAGTTTCCTATTACTTTGGGAGGAAAAATTATTTATTTGAATGTGATGGTAGTCCCAGGCCCTTTAGATTACAATTTACTTCTTGGGCGTGACTATGTTTATGACATGGGAGCTATTGTTTCAACACTCTTTCGAGTGATTTGTTTCCTGCATGAAGGCAAAATTATCATCGTTGACCAGCTTTCATTTCCAGGTCCAAATATGGATTCTAGTGAACCATCTTCCGTAAATGGTCCTTTTTTACCAATGGTATCATCCCCCGCATGGGTTAATTATGTGGCAACCCGTTCCATGCCTACATCAACTGACGATCAATTCAATGATGTTGTACATTATGTACTGGGGGCATTGGAACCAGACCTCTCTAATGGATTCCTTGCTATAGATCCCTTCGAGAGCATTGTTCTCCCATCTGATGAGAACCTATTGGAAGTCATGACCTCTTATGAGTCGTGATCGAGGAAATTGAGGATAGTTCCTTGTCTTGTGTCAACCTCATTAAAAAAATAAACCAATGATATGAGGATAGTTCTTTTACTGTGTCAACCTTATTAAAAAATGAAATAGCTCCCACGAGGACAGTTCCTGGTCTTATGTCAACCTCATTAAAAAATGAAACAAGGGTCTATAAGGATAGTTCTTTTACTATGTCAACCTCATTAGAAAATGAAACAACTCCCATGACGATAGTTCCTTTTCTTGTGTCAACCTTGTTAAAAAAAATGAAACAAGGAATATGAGGATAGTTCATTGTCTTGTGTCAACCTCGTTAAAAAATGAAACCAAGGATATGAGGATAGTTTTTGGTCTTGTGTCAACCTCGTTAAAAAATGAAACAAAGGGTATGAGGATAGTTCCTGGTCTTGTGTCAACCTCTTTAAAAAATGAAACAAAGAACGTGAGCATAGTTCCTTGTCTTGTGTCAAGCTCGTTAAAAAATGAAACAAGGAATATGAGGATAGTTCTTTTACTGTGTCAACCTCATTAACAAAATGAAACAGGTTCTAGAGCATAGTTCCTTGTCTTGTGTCAAGCTCGTTAAAAATTGAAACAAGGAATCTGAGCAGAGTTCCTTGTCTTGTGTCAAGCTCATTAAAAAATGGAACAAGGACCCCTGGAGCAAAGTTCCAATTCGAGTTTTGGTTAGATCTTGTAAAATCCCGGTCGAGTCTTTCATTTGATCTCGTAAATGGACCTCCATTCCATCCACTTGATAGCCACAAGTAGTCTACTTATGTGAATATAATGAATCTACGGGGGCATGCACCTAGTGGTAAAGTTAAGTTTCCCTGTAGGTTATGTGAAGGGAATCAGCCCATTCACCTTTGTCCCTATCTGGACGAAGCCAAAAAGGTGTTGGATAATCGTCCTACTTCACCACAACAACTTCCATTTGGTTACAGGAGACTCTCCCTTTCATCATGCTGGGGGCATGTAAACCAATTTCAAGCATAGTTTTTCCTTGTTTCAAGCTTGTGTAAAAATGAAACCAGTTTCAAGCAAAGTTTTTCCTCGTTTCAAGCTTGTGTAAAAATGAAACTAGTTCCAAGCATAGTTTTTCATTTCAAGCTTGTGTAAACATGAAACTGAATCCAAGCATAGTTCCCTATGGTTCAAGCTTGTGTAAAAATGAACCCATCTCCATTTTAACCCTCGTGATTGCCATTTTATTAGCCTCTTCCATCAAATGAGCCTTGGATTTTCTCCTTCCATTATCACTATCTGTTTGGCTGATCATACGATTTCACTTGGTTGTTTTAACCTTTTTGAAGAATAGTTGCAACAAGTGGCCTTATTAGCCAGCCTCTTCACATAAATCAACATGTTTTGAGAAGTTCCAACGTCATCGGAACCAGTTGCTATCCTAGACACCACTCGTTCCTCAAAGTGGAGTCCTATTTAAGCTCTTTTCAGACTCTTGAAATATGAAAATATTGTCGAGCACTTGTCCTTTTTAGCTCGTTAACGGATTGGAAATGACATCTTCTCAGTATAAGTTTAACCATTTCCCGGTTTGAGATAGATTATTTACAAAAAAGGAATACGTTGATTAAACAGGGTGAATAGGTTCTCTCTTGTATTATTTTACACTTTTCGGACTTGAGAGACAAATTTACGAAAAATAACTTGTGGAGTTTTCTTTTTGTCCCTTTTCAAACTCTCTAAACATGAAAAGGAATGAGTTATCTTTGTCATTAAACTCGTTAAAACATCAAATAACGACAAACTTTTCCATCCAGACAAGACCGAGTTTCACCTTCGCTAGACTCGTTAAAACATCACATAGTGATGGATTCACCGAAAGGGTGGAATTATACAACAAGCATATGTTATCCTCCTCAAGCTTGATATAAAAAATAAAGAGGTACTGGTCAGCAATGACTGGGGAAAATGGGAAAAAGGGGAAAACCACTTTATGGTAGCAGATCGCTCTTGGACATGACACTTTCACTTCATCACCGTGACTACTTGGGTTGGGTTATCAACTTGATGGCTATCATACAGTTGGTCTATCATAGCATCCATCACCTTTTTTGGGTCAATGCTAACAATTCATTTCAGTGTCGCCGACATGTTCAAGAGCAGTCATCCAGTTTAAATTCATCCTTTGCAATACCATAAACCTTCATTTTCATGACCGCCATTCCTGAACCTTGTGTCGTTAGTAAAATTCTGTCTCCAAAATCATTACACTCGTTTCGTGTCGTTGATGTGGGATACATCAAGGCCCTGCTACGATGAGTTGCTTCTTGTTGACATCAACACATTATCCAAGAAGTTGACTTAGAAACACCTTTCTAGTACCTTGAGGCTTGCATACATCAATGGCAGGTTTCTCGCTTCCGGTGATAGGTTGACATCACTGGCCTTTGACCGAAATACTTTGTATGGTCTTTGAAATCAAAACATCCATTCACACCATGCAAAATGTACTACAGTACCTTGTTGATCATTATCATTATCGGTGATTTCTCTCGCATCTGTTAATGACTTACATCATTGGCTGGTAATCAGATGGTGTCTCCCCATGTTCGACTTCATATCACATATTCACATGGTTAGACTCGTACTTGAGCGAACGATTGAACGAGATAGAAGACCCAGGATCTAGTTTCATCAATCCAGGTTGCAATTTTAGGAAAGTACCAAATCATCTGTGCAATGGCTTTACATTGATGGTCATCCGATCATGGGTCTATATCTGTAGATGACTATCTATGTACTTGTAATGAAAGTTTATATGTTGAGCATGGGTATGCCTTCCCTTAGCAATTCATGAGAAAAAATTAAAAAATCATGATATATGTATTGTAATTGATCCAGGTCACCTTCCACTTCGAAGCCTCCTCATCACATCGTAAAGCATTTTAATCGACATTAACATTTTTCGACTTCATGCTTTAGGGGGTGGTATTTACAGATCCATTTGGGCACATCACTCCCATCATCCAGATCAGTGTTTTAGGGCTCATCAAACACTAATTTCAGTTGCTACATGCCCTAATCAAGTCAACCCTTTGAATGCCTCCTTCCCTGACATTTTCATGGCTTGAAGATATCTTGAAATGACTCCTAGAGGGACCAGTGTAGGTAGGCCCATGCAAGGGTGCTCTACAAAGCACTCAGGCCCACTTTGACCTATGCTGGGTTAGATTGAATGAAATTCACATGGGATTCTAGGAATATTCTTATCTTCTGGAGCTTTCTAGAGGATTCCCACACTTATCATCTCCTATGAGCTCGAAAATGGATGAGGAATGAGTTATGTAACCTCCTATCCTCTCATCCCTTCCTCCATGGAAACTAATTCTAAGTATTGAAGGCCATTCAATACCATCATTTATGACATAACCTCCTTCATCCTCCTCTAAATTGAGAACTCATCTAAGTGATCAGGGGCAGGGATTTGATGAATTGTAAGGAGATAATGTTATTTTGAGATTTTAGACTATTGTAAGTTTTGTTATGTTGCCCGAATGTCATGCTTATGATGTGATGTGGATGAAGCCAAAGCTGGAGGAGTGACTTTCAATCAGGCTTCATTGTTGTAATTCTTCCTTCTATTCAATAAAGTTTTTACACCTTTTTCCATATGCTTATATTGATATATGAATGCTTAGATGTGTGAATGTATTTGATTCCATTTACTTGTATTCAATAGATATCTTTTTTTGATCAGTTCTTTGTCTTTTGTTGATGTTTACAGGTACTTCTCAAGCATGTTAAGTACAGAAAGGAGCGACAGGATCGATACAAAGGAGACAAGAGGAAACCGGAACTACAAGTAGGTCTTCTCATCTTCTTTGTCTTGTCTATTGCTTATAGGAAAAGGCTAAAGTCTTTTAAACTATTGTTGTAGATATGGCTACTTATCTAGGGAATTAGTATTTATCCATAGATACAAAGTTATTCGAAACAACGTGATAAATCTCTTCAAGATTTTCATGATTGTTTTGTTCAATACTGTTTTGAATTTCATAAAGATGAAGTTAAATTGGAATTCTTGGATGAAAGATATCAATATATTTTTCATGTTTATGAAAATCCACGTGAGTTAAAATCTTTCAAACCTCTCCCAACATACCTTAGTGTTAGAGCTTCTAAATATGAGCTGGACAAGGTTGTTGTCCCAAGTGACCCCCCATCCCCTTCTCATCAAACAACTCTAGCCCCATAAGTCAAGGTGGGAGAAGTTGGGAATCCACCTATTGATTTATCAAAATCTCCTCCTGCTCCGCCTGCTCAAAATTTATGGACAGATTTGGACTGTAACTCCAACGGTTTCCATGAAGTGCTATCTCCTCATCCTCCATCCTTTTGTTCCTTTGATCCTCCGGATTTTGGTTTGTTGTGTACATATATATCGGATATCACAATAAATTTTCATGAGGATCAAGTTCTAGATGGAGTTGGTGTTGAAAAACCAACTTGCGATATCATTTTTGATGAGTATGTGTGGGAATCTGAACAAGAATTTGTGGTGAAGGATGACCTCCTTCTGTCCACACCTCATCCACTTTATCCTGACATCTTCCACGATTCTGTTATTTCTGTTCAATCTTGTGAAAATTCATTTTCCAGTGTTTCTACTTCCGATCATTCGCAGAACATGTGGAATGCCAATTTTTCATTTAAACGCGGGGAGGAAAAATGTGTCTTCCCTGATTCCCCTAATCTCTCATCTTACCTTTCTGGAAACATATAGGGTGAATTTTTTTCTCTTTTCATTATTCCCTCTATATGATTCATTAGATCATGAGGATGCGCCTGTTTATCATCTTGAACTTTCTGATCATGGCTGTTGTGATCTTTTCGTTCATTCATCCAATCATGATTCTAATTTTTCCACTATTCATCTTCCTAAGCCACTGGCCTTTGATGATCCATCTTCTCATGAATTGGAAACTCCGCAAGCTATCGAGGCACTTCAGTCTGAGCTAATGGTTATGTTAGGTTCTTGTAGCCTTGAGGTCAGTTCCACTTCTGATAAGAAATATGTTGAATATTTCCAGGCTCCTCATCACTCCGTTGTTGACATTGAAAATCAATCTGTTTCACAATTTTTGCACCCTCCATCTGTATCACACGATCCTGTCGCTCAATCATTAGAGGAGTCGTACGTAGCAAGCACTGTTGCAAAAATGAAAGTTTTATTCTTTCTTTATATTTGCTTGTTTTTCAAGTTCAAAAGAGTGTACATGCTTGTATTTCACTTGGAATGTGTAAGGACATGATGATACATCCACAAAGTGCCTCTCATTCACTTTCTATTGTTACTTTTCTGCGGATGAATTCAAGCTTCGAGCATTATGGTTTGCACTGTTTTATATTTCTTGTTGGTTGGTTTTCTTGCATATATTTCTTGTCGATCATGTTCTCACCTTCATGGGCCAACCAATGTACCGATGTCTGCATTGGAAGTATCAATTTACATTAGTTGGGCTATGTTCTCCTTAGATTAAGAGTAGGAGTAGTTTTTCTTTTCTTTTCTATTGCTTGATTTTCTTCACTTTGTTTTACCTTTTCCCACTTCTTTCCTTTGTTTGTTTTCTTTTGCACCTATAGGTTAATTTTCACATGAAACCATGTTTGGCTTATCAAGCAAGTAGGGTGAAGTCCACGAGGAACTTGTATAGCTATCAACACTTGGTTATATGTCTATTCCCTCTCTTTATGTGAATCTTTCATTTATTCTAGTCGATGATACCTTGATGGATACACTTGTTTTAGAGAGAGTCATGGTGTGATCATGATGCTTGTACTCTTAACTAGTACTGCCTAATCTAATTAGTTTTATATTTTTGGTTAACCCTTATACACTCACTCAAGTAGAGTAAGGAGAGGGGGAAAAACTTAAAAAGTATGTCAGAGGTATATACAAATATCCTTCTGTGAAGGGAAAACCTCTTCTTCTCTCAATAAGTTATGATCCCTCTTCCGCATCATGAAATAAATAAAAAGTATGTAAGAGGTATATACAAATATCCTTCTCTGAAGGGAAAACCACTTCTTCTCTCAATAAGTTATGATCCCTCTTTTGCATCATGAAATAAATAACTGCCTATGCACAGTTCTTTGAAAAAAAAACAAAAAGATAAAAAAATGAAATAAAAGGTGAAAGAAAAGAAAATATTCTTGCATAGAGAGGTGAAGCAATTAACTCCACCTACCACTGTCCAGGATCCCTAGCAACAAATAAATTCTTGTGTTCCTAAAGTGACTCCATAGGGGTACTGTCCAGGCCTGCTGGCAGCGGAGGAACACCACATATGACTCACTAAAACTCTCATAGTCTATTTCACTTGTGCGTCTATATAGCCTAATCCCAAACCGAAACAACTTAATTTGACTTGTCTTGGTATGTTTGTTGCCAATAAAGAGAATGGTAGGGACTACATCTTTAACTCAAGCTAAGTGAAGAATCTATGTTAATCGAATAACTGAACAATACTTCAGATGAGCCTCATCATTGGGTAACTATATGGGACCTAATTCACCTCCTAGCTTAGTCAAACCAACTATTCTCACATATTATTGCATACTTTTGATTATATTTTGTTTATGAGATGAGTTAGAGTTGGATATTTTGCTTTGTGGTCTAATGTGCATGTAATGTAGGAATAAAGGATAAAATAAAGGAAAAATGCAGGAATAAAGGATAAACGCAAGGAATTGTGGCAAAGACCTTGGTTAAAACTTGAATGGGACAAGGGAGGGGAATTATAGGAGGCAAATCCTCCTCATTTACTACCCCTCCATTCGAATATTCCTCCATCAGCTCGGAGTGCAAAAAACCAAATCATGAGGACTAAAAGATAACCGAGCAAGTGAAAGTGACAGGAACCAGTTTATCTTGAGTGGGGAGCCAAGCTTCCCCAATGGGAAGGAAGTCGTTGGAGACTTTAGATGTATAAGTAGAGAGGCTTAGGACCTCAATACAATTCAAATTGTTATTACAAAACTCTACTTTATTTTTGAGCTGCAAGACTTGCGACAGTTTATTATGTAATCCATGGTTTTTCTAATAAAGATGAGTTCTGTTTTGAGATAGCACTGAGTTAACTCAGGGGGCTGAAGCTCTTGGGTTAGGGCCCAACTTGAGCAGCCAGAGCTCCTCTTTATTGTACATGTATGCTAGCATATATTTCTGGTTTTGTTCATTTTCTTAAGTAGCTTCCTGGTTTTCTGTTCATTTTCTTAAGTAGTTGCATTTCCATTAGAGTAGTATAGCATAACTTCCTGGTTTTCTATTCATTTGCTTAAGTAGCTAAATTCCCATTACAACAGTGTAGAGTAGATCAGTTGTGCTTTAGTTTACTTCCATTTGTGTTTTTTTTTTCAATTAGTAGGTTAGCTAGGAGAAAAATATCACCATAAGGTTGTCCGCAAGTGTCTCGACCTCGCCTCCTCCCTCTGGGACCATGACTTGAGGAAGAGACCCTTCAGCAATCCCAAAAACATAGGTTTCTAGTTCTCGCATGAGATTTCGAGTTTGTTTTTTGATGCAGTTACTTGTTTCATTTCATTATCATCGTTTTCCCTCACTCTCGGTCCACCCTCACCCTCACTGGTTTTTCTGTCATTTTCATTTGAAACCTCCTTCAGCACGTTCTTCATGCATTGTTTCCTCACCATCCGATCCACAACAAACCTGACCAATCACCATCTGATTCATTAGTTTACCCAACGGCCATCGCGTGTGAAGTCTTCCACCTACTTTATGTGCTCTAATCTCCACCGTCAATCTATCTCTTGATCCAACAGCTATCGCGTCACCTCAATAATTTATGCACCCCAATCTCCACTGTCAATATGTCTATCCTGATTCGACAGCTATCGGGGAATGTCACGCAGATTCTTGCACGACTATTATCTGCTAGAGAGCATGCGAGAAAAGTGGTTTTCCCATGCTACGTGTCACCCAGTTAGGCTAATCACGTGAAATTTCAAAATACAGCTTACAACTTTGAGGGCACGTGAGAAACTGCTTACCACCTCTAAAAACCCACTCCATCATTTCCGCACGTTTCTTTCACGATAAGATCTCCATCGTTCATATACCGATTAATCTTGTTCATCCATCCATTCACTTAATTCCTTGCGATAAGATCTCCTATGTTCATCTGCTTCGTTACCCTTTTCGTCCATCCATTCACTTAATTCCTCGCAATAAGACCTTCGTCGTTCATCTGCTTCGTTACCCTGTTCATTCACCTATTCCCTAAATTTCCCGCGATAAGATCTCCTCCGTTCATCCTTTTCATTAACTCTGTTAATCCATATATTCACTTAAGCCTCCGCAATAAGATATCTGCCATCCATCTTCTATTTGTTGATCGATCCAATAGTCCCTAAGCACTACTGCCTCCTTACGTCCTCCTTTCACCAATTTCGATCTTCGACTGCTCTTTTGCTTGAAAACAGATTTAGTTTAGTTCCTTTGCTTACACCTTAGTATAGTTTAATTCTCTTTACCTCTGCAACTTAGATAGCAGCATTAGGTTAGTGTTGATTTAGCAATTCTGTTTAGCATAGCTGTTTAGATGGTTAGTTAGGTTATGGTGTGGTTTAGCATTACATGTTGTTTTCCTCATTACTACAGTAGAGTAGCTCTCTCTTAGAATATATTTTGTCTTCTTCCATCAAATAGTTAAGCTTCTTCTGACCCTACAGAAGTCTGGCTTGGAACCCCTGGGGTCTCTTGCCAGATGAGTAGTGACAATAGGCAGGACCTTCACTTTTACTTGTGCATATAGCACTGTCACCTCCAAGTTTGTATGAACCTCGGGTTGGTAAGTAAAGCTGGTATCCCTAGGAGTTGCAACATTCTTGTTGCAATACCTAGGCTCATCACTTTTTGGCGCTGTTGCTGGGAGATGTCTAAGTAGAATGTGATTATTGATTTCTTCTATTTCTAGTCTCCAGTTTTCTTCCATTAGTTTCTTTCTGCAAAAGTAATCTAGTTTCTTCTTTTATTTCAGTTGTCATTGTTTACTTTCCTTTCTATTCTGCAAGTAGAATTTCAATTCAACAAGTAGTTTCTTTGTTAGTAGCTTCCTTTCTTTCATTTTTCATTATCTTCTTTCCTTTTCATTTTGCAAGTAGAATTTCAATTCAGCAAGTAGTCTTTTTCCGTCAGTAGTCTTCATTCAATCAACAATTTCATTTTGCAAGTATAATTTCAATTCAGCAAGTAGTTTTTCTTGTTAGTGGTTTTTCATTCAATCAACAATTTCCTTTCTGCAGAGTACTTTCCATCTTAAAAAAATAAATCTTACAAAAACCAACCTAAACACATTTCCTTTCATTCCTCGTAGGAATATGGACAATTTAGGGAAATTCTTTTCAAATACCCCCACTGCATTTAACAGTCAACCTTCTAGCTTCTTCAGTGATGGTGAATTGAAAGACCCTTTAGGTGAGCAACCTTACATATTTGAGGAACCTACAGGGGAAGAAGAAGAGGAAGAACCCATTCCTACTGAACCAATGGCTGAAAATCGAAATGGCAAAGGAAATAGAGAGAGAATTGAGGGTGCCTTCCCCATTAGGGAGACCAATGGGGACACTAAGATGAAGAATATAAGCCCCTCTGCTCTACCTCATTTCCATGGCCTGACCACAAATGTTAGGAAACTAGCTCACAAAAAGATAAAAAGATAGATCAACGCCTTAGAATTCAACCTCTTCAAGGGGGAAACCTCCTTTACATTACACAAATGAACAATTCTTGGATGATTCAAATGAAAAAACCTCCTTTCTATATATAGGAGTCTAAGGGGACACAATGTAACCAAGATGACCTAACAATAATAATATAAAGGCACAAAAATAGCAATAGTGGGATTCTATGGGGCACAATAATAACAATATGGAGACAATAGGGGCACACCAATAAAAATAAGGGATACAATGACAATAGTAATGGGGGAATCACTAGTATTATAGGGACCTAACATGCCCCTCTCCTTCAAAAAAGTGTTGTCCTCAACACTTGAGTAGTTCTCGGTGCTTCTGTATAAAATTCTCATCCTCCCATGTGGAATCTTCAATGGGTAAGTTCTTCCACTTGATGAGATACTTTGAAATTGATCTATTTCGTACCTATCGAGTTATTGTTTCTTTGACTGCTTCAAGTTCCAATAGGATTTTTCCTTCCTCATCAAGTTTTGGCAATACTTTTTGAACTGGAATCTTGTCACCTATAACCTTGTTTAAGCATGAAACATGGAAAACTGGGTGCACTCAGGAAGCTGCAGGAAGTTCCAATTTGTATGCCATTGTACCTATCTTTTGCAACACCTTGTATGGACCATAATACTTTGGTTATAATTTATTATACTTCTTAGCTTGCTTGAGGGACATTTGTTTATATGGTTGTAGCTGTAGGGATACCCAATCACCTACATCAAAACTTGTTTCACTACGAGGTTGATCTGCCTACTGTTTCATTCTATTCTGCGCCAAGGTAAGGTTATCCTTTAAGAGTTGGAGAACTTGTTGCTAATACTCGATGTGATCTTCCACTTCTTGAAACTTAGAATTTTCTCTTAAATATGATGTGATGGATGGTGGATGATATTCATAAAGTTCCATAAATGGGGTCATTTTTGTTGCAATATGGAAGGAAGTGTTATACCACCATTCAGCCAGAGGCAACCATTTGACCCATTGTGTCTGTTTATCAGATACAAAGCAACAATATATCCTTCCAAACATTTGTTTACTAGCTTAGTTTTCCCATCAGATTGAGGATGATAAGATGAGCTATGAGCTAACTAAGTCCCAAGAAAAGAAAATAATTCTGTCCAAAAATTTCCAGTGAAAATGAGATCTTTGTCGCTTACAATAACCTTTGGGTTTCCATGTAGCTTTTGAATTGTTTCCATAAATGCAGTAGAAACTATACTCACTTTAAATGGATGAGATAATGCACAAAAGTGTGCATACTTGGTAAGTCTGTCAACTACCACCATGATAACACTCTTTCCTTTGGACTTGGGTAAACCTGTGATAAAATCCATTGAAATCTCCTCCCAACATTGGCTTGTAATGGATAAGGTTTGTAATAGTTCCGGGGTCTTAATTGTTTCAACTTTATTTTGTTGGCAAACCAAACATTCTGCCACAAAATTTTGAATATCTAATTTAAGTCCATCCCAAAAAAAATCCTTCTTAACCATGTGGTTGGTTTTTAGAAATATTGAGTGCCCTCCTAAGGGAGAGGTGTGCAATTCCCTAAGAATCTTTTGTTTGAGTTTGGAATTCTTACAGAGGTATAACCGATCCTTGTACCATAACGAATCATTTTTCTAGCTAAATGTATCAGATGTACTGGAATCTTGTCATATCTCTTGAATGAGTGCCCACACTTTCTCGTCATTCTTCCATTCATCCCTTGCTTCGTTTATCCAATCTGGTTGGATAATAGAAATGGCGCAAAGAAATGCTTCCACATCCTCATCCTTTCTTGAGAGTGCATCTGCCACAACATTTTGCTTCCCTTTTTTGTAGATGATTTCAAAGTCATAGCCCAACATCTTTGTGATCCATTTTTGCTACTATTCTAAAGATAATATTTGTTCCAAAAATTATTTAAGACAATCATGATCTGTTTTTACCTTGAAGTGTCTTCCCATTAGGTAGGGTCGCCATTTCTTAAGTGCATGTAGTATTGCCAGCATTTCCTTCTCATAAATAACTTTTTGTAAATACTTTCCTTTGATTAGAAAACTTTTGAAAGAAATGAGTCTTTGTTCTTGCATTAAAACAACACCAATTCCATTTCCTGAGGCATCACATTCCACAATAAAGGTTTTTGTGAAGTCCGGTGTAGCTAAGACTGATGCTTGGCACATTGCCTCTTTAAGATGTTCAATGGCCTTCATTGCTTCTGGAGTCCATGATAATGCATCTTTCTTCAATAATGTTGTTAGAGGTGCTGCTATTCTCCCATAATTCTTAACAAACTTGCAATAATACCCTGTCAACCCGAGAAATCCTCGTAGATGCTTTATGGATGTGGGGATTTTCCATTCCTTAATGATTTTAATTTTGCTAGGGTCTACCTTAACACCTTCATGAGATACAATATGACCCAGATATTCCACCTCTTGTACTCCATAGAAACATTTGGACATTTTTGCATATAATTGTTTCTCCTCCAATAATTTGAGCACCATGTCAACCTGTTGGACATGATCCTTCCAAGACTTGCTGTAGATTAGTATATCATCAAAAATTACTAACACAAATTTTCTAAGGAAGGGTTTGAAAATGGAATTCATCAAACCTTGAAATGTAGAAGGTGCATTAGTAAGGCCAAAAGGCATGACCAAAAATTCATAATGACCCTCATGAGTTCTAAATGCTGTTTTTGGAATGTCTTCAGTCTTCATTCTGATTTCATGATATCCTGAACGAAGATCCAACTTGGTGAAGTAAATTGATCCATGCAATTCATCCAATAATTCATCAATGAAAGGAATGGGAAATTTATCTTTAATAGTGAGCATGTTGAGCTCCCTATAATATGGACACATACACCATGAACCATCCTTCTTGTGAACCAATACTACTGGAGCAGAGAAATAACTTTGACTAGGTTGAATTACAACAACCTCTAGCATTTCTGCAACCATATGTTCAATTTCACTCTTTTGGACATAGGGATATCTGTAAGGCCTGATGTTTGGAGGAACACTTCCTGGAATCAAATTGATAGCATGATCATGATCATGAATAGGTGGGAGGCCTTTGGGAGTCTCAAATACCTTGGAATGATTGTCCAAGATTTTTTGGAGATCTGGAGAAATGGATGATTTCGATGTGGGAACCTATAGTGAACATAATTATGCAATTATGCGTTGTTGTTCTTTCTTTAGAAGCTTTGTCATTCCATTAGAGCTGATTATCTTTCCCAGTTTCCCTGCGATACCCCTTTATCAACTTCCTTTCCTTCTGAAGAGAATTTCATGAAAATTTCTTGAAAATTAAAATCTATTGTACCCAAGGATTGTAGCCATTGGAATCCTAGTACAACATTAGCTCCACCCATTGGAATGGAAAGAATTGGTCTATTCAATACATATTCTCCCATGGATAGCTTGATATTATGGCACTTTCCTGATCAATTTATGGTTCCTCCACTTGCAACCATCACTTGACACTGTGGTGCTAGATATACGAAGCAATTCAATTCTTTGGCTATCTTATAATAAATAAAATTATGGGTACTTCCCGAATCAATCAACACTATTACATTTTTCTTCCAGCCAATGCATTACAAGATATGGTTAGATTCATTTCTTCTTTTCCTAGGGTTTGTTCCTGCTGTATATCCTCTTCTTTTGACGTTTCTTGTTCCTTTTCTTCCTCCTCTTCACAATCTATGTAAAATAATTTCTTCTCGGCACACTTATGACCTTTAGTGTATTTTCTATCACAACTGTAACAAAGCCCTTTTGCTATTTTTTCTTCCAATTGTTGTGGTGTCAACCTTGTAGGTTGTGGATGGCTAGGGGCAGCAACACTTCCATCTTTATGATTGTGAGTGGTAGGCTTCCTTGTTGCCATAATTTTGCTTTCCAACCTGAATGCCTTCTCCAATGAATATGGTTCCCAAAGGCGAACCTCATGTTGGATGTTATCTTTTAAAGTCCCTATGAACATATCAATCCTATGCTCCTCTGGAATATATTTTACCCTTATATTCAATTTTTGGAAGTCCTCAATGTGCTCCATCATTGAACCCTTTTGTTTGAGATTTATCAATTGGCTAAAAAAAGTGTTGCTTTTTGTATCCTCATATTGTGCTATCATTTCATCTGTAAAAATAGCCCAAGTGGAAATTTGTTTACGAGAGCAAAGCCATCGATACCATACAAACTGATTTGGTTCCAAATATAAAGTTGCAATGCATACCTTTTGTGTGTTTTGCACATTATGGAGATCGAAAAATTGCTCCTTCTGTAGTATCCATGTTCTGGGATCCTTGCCATCAAACATACTCATATCGATCTTTGGAACATGGTGGTTCTTCAATCCAACATTAGAGTCTATGAAATCATGATTAACATTTATTTTGTTCTCATCATGAGTTTCCTTTACTACCCTTTCGCCATTCGTAAGCATTTCTTGTAGAAATTTTGTCAAATCTTTCGTCAAATCTTCCATGCCTGTCTTCAAATCTGTCTTGAAATCATCCATCTTAGTTTCCACACTATCCATCTTAGCTTCCACGCCATCCATCTTAGCTTCCACACCATTCATCTAAGCTTCTACGTCTTTCTTTAAACCATCCATCTTAGCTTCCTTGCCATTCATCTTAGCTTCTACGCCATTCTTTAAATCATCCATCTTAGCTTCCATGCCTTTCTTTAAACCATCCATATTAGCTTCTACGTCTTTCTTTAAATCATCCATCTTATCTTCTGTTACTTTTTGTGCGAGTGACATTCGTTGTACTTGGTCTTGTAATTTTGATATATCATGTTGCATTTCTTCCTCTTCTTCATGATTCATGCTAGAGCTTTCAGGTTGCTTACTAGGTGTTTCCATTTTCTTTCTTCCAAGCATCAACTACCGATAATAATGCTTCACTATGCCCTTTGAATTCCTTCAAACTAATTTTTCAAACCAAGCTTATGCAAAAATTGAAAAAAAATAAACTACACACCTTTTTTTTCACTTTGTAGGAGCCTGATATTGAATCTGATGTATTTCTGTAATTTCAGCCCTTCTAGTTCTGAAATCGTGACCTGTCATAGCCCTTTGTGTCCTCTTTCTAATGCCACCAGTCTGATCAAAATTGGATTCTCTAAGAAATATTTATGCACAATCACCCAAGATGACCTGATTATATACCATTTCAAAAGAGCGAACTTGTATGAAGTGCCATGTGTCACTGTTTTGACCTTTGGATCAGAAAAATATATACAAGAAGGTACAATCCGTCCTCTTTCTATAACTTCTTATGAAATTTCAATATGATGCTCAGAGGGACAGTTATGACGATTTTCCCATGGTGACCTGTTTGGAATGTAATTCAGGGGCCTGCAAAAACCCTAACTTCCTCAGACTATATCTCCGAAAATATAGTGAGACAAGATCTGAAATTTGCTGAGGTTTAGACTGATTTCTTCTCAAATGGGTTTTTTCTTTAGCTTCTAAAACTTCATAGTGAAAGAGTTATATCAAAAATCCCACGATGACCTATTTTAGCTAAAATTTTGGAGCTTGCAAAAACCATAACTTCCTCAGATCATATCTCCAAAAATATAGCGAGACAAACTCTGAAATTTGGACCTGAGGTTCAGCATGATTTCTTCTCAAAAGGTTTTTTTTTTTTTGCTTCTGAAACATTGCAAAAAGAAAGTTATAGCGACAATGCCATGATGACCTATTTGGAGCAGTGAAACCCTAGAATCCAAAACTCTGATACGAAATGTTAGGAAACCAGTTCACAAAAAGATAAAAAGATAGATCAACGCCTTAGAATTCAGCCTCTTCGAGGGGGGAAACCTCCTTTACATTACACAAATGAACAATTCTTGGATGATTCAAATGACAAAACCTCCTTTCTATATATAGGAGTCTAAGGGGACACAATATAACCAAGCCGACCTAACAATAATAATATAAAGGCACAAAAATAACAATAGTGGGATTCTATGGGGCACAATAATAATAATATGGGGACAATAGGGGCACAACAATAACAATAAGGGATACAATGACAATAGTAATGGGGGAATCACTAGTATTATAGGGACCTAACAACAGAGGACCCGGACACTTTCCTATTTGAGTTTTCTGTTATATGCCGAACCTATGACTATATAGATGATGAGAAAAAGTTAAAACTATTTCCATCTACCCTCAAGGATGCATCATTGAGCTGGTTCATGGGTTTACTTGGAAATAGCATCACAAATTGGGCTCAGATGAAACAGGCTTTTAAAAACAAATTTAGGGACTACTGTAGGTCAAAGGATACTAAAGAAGATATTTTCAGGATAACCATAGGCCAGGATGAATCCTTAGAAGACTATGAAGAAAGATTCTAGCTCAGTTACAAAAGGGCCAGGTGCACAGTTGACCCTGAGTCACTGAAGCTGGTCCTGCTTAGAGGGGTAAGGGAGGATCTTATGGATACCTTACATATGATAGCAGGAGGAGATATCTACCAATTACCCTATGAGGATATTAAGACTGTCTTTAGAAACCATTCTAGGGCAACTAGGAAAAAGGGTGGGGGTAGTCAACCTGTGGCCACTACATCATCCTCCAACTCATCCATTAAGGGTGAAATTGGAAATATGCTGGGAGATTTCAAAAGTGATATGTTGCAAACCCTTGCCTTGCAATTGGACACCGTGAACATCAAAAGGAAGCAGAAAGAGCCCTGGCCATCTTTTCTCCTAGATGCACCAGGGGACATCCTAGGAATGAATGTCCATTGAACCGTATTAAGATTTTCTCAGCCTATGAAGAAAACCACTCCATAGACAAGTGCCCTTCTTTACCTAGACTCAAAGCTGTATATCAAGGAGCTAAAGGGGTCACTGAGCATCTTTGCTACATCAACCAAAGGAGACCTCCTAGGCCTAGACCAACCAGCAGGGTATGCAAGGGTCATCCCATGCATATTACAACCCCAACCAAACCACAACTATACCTTCTTGGGGCCCCCCTGCTCATCCTTCCTGGTCTACACCCCCTCCTTGGTCCTATACATCTTAGTATCATTTCCAGCCAGCCAGCCAATCATTTCAACCTTATGTTCACCCACAACATCAGTGGAATACCCCACTCTAGGTGTGGAGGCCCCAATTCAACAATGTTCCAGCCCTATTTCCTCCACCACCTAACCAACCATAACTACTGCACTCTACTCCACCCAAGAAACCCCAGATGCCTACCCAGCCAAATCTGAACCCAAACAATAGGCAGGATCAAAAAGTATACAGGGGAGAGACATCATACCCAGCTTATGCTGTAGAAATCCAGGAGATCAACCTAAGATCTAGGAGAATTATCCCTGGTAACCAACCTCCCTCTTGTTATCGGGAAAACTAGTGTCTATTCAGAGTTGCTAGTCCCACTAAGACAAGTAGCTATCTTAGAAACAAACAAACTAAAGTCACTTGTGTTTTCCTTTACAAGAGATAGATGAGAAAGAAGCAGAGAGTACCAATCTCAGTCTTTCACTTGCTTCCTTGCTTCGTTCCTTTCCCCTTTGGCAGAATTTCGCCACTCCTTCCTTACTTGTCCCGCTTCAAAGAGCACCTGTAGAGTCAAAGCAGCATAATACCATCAAAGCATAGAGATCTATCACCATAAACAATATAGGATCAAATATATATTGACCATACAAATGCATATATCAACACAAAATTTAGACATATATAAGAATATGGAGGAAAAATCAAATAGCTTTATTGATAGAAGTAGTAGAAGAGAGGATTACAACCACTTGGTCTGACCTAGCGCCATCCTCCCAGCATGAAAGCCCTCTTCACCTCATATAAAGCAAGATCACCCAACAATGTCTTCAAAGAGAAACCAACAACACTTCCTTGCAAATTACAAAATTCCAGCCTTTGGATCTCTGGGATGAGGGATCCATATATAGATGTTTGTAGGTGGGTGAGTCAGCTTCTGGGATTTTGATTAGTGTCATCTCTCTGATAGTTCTTGGTTCCACTTGGAGATTTCATGATCTCTTACTCATCCTTGGGTGAATTCAGAGAGGCAAGTGTCAAATGAGCAGATTCTAGAAGATTCTCAGGGTCTCCACCTAGCAAACTATTTGTGCCATTTGTCTGCTCTCGCTCATTGCACCCTACAGAAGGGCGTTTTAGTATGCATCGTACTTTTTGCATGTGGCAGGTGAGATGCATCACACCCTTAGCACTGGGCAGTCTGTATGGTCCTGCTTTGACCAGTTCTGAGTAGTTTTTCATGGAGAACTTCTGGGAGATGATGTACTCAGTTGACCTTGCTCCTTTAGGGTATGAAACAACACTTTTAGGGACTTAGAAGCCCTTGGTTTATGGACATATATGATTGGGGTTGCAGTGCCCAAATATGTCTATAATAGTTTCTCCCTGAAGTATGAGGTCGTAAATCTTCTGATGTCGGGTGAAATGCTTTATAATGAGGATTCAAGGTTTTTCGAATTGGAAGGTGACCTGCAATAAGATACAATAAAATACATTATCTTCATAATATTTTCATGATCTAGCTGAGGGGGGCATTCCCATGCTCAAATTTATAAATTCATTTTCATGTACATAGGACAGACAACCATCTGTGTAGTAGACCGATGATTCTAGTAGAGCCATCATCCTTTGGCTTGGATGATTATCTGTGCAACAATGATGTACATTTGATGTCTTTATTTTCCTGAATATATCGCAGCCCGGATGGATGAAAATAGATCCGGGGTCTTCAAAACTCGTTCAATCTTCGCCCGAAAGTACAAGTTGCTCCATGTGAAAAGATGTTCTGATGTCAAACATGGAAAGACATCGCCTGATTACCAGCCAATGGTAACAGGCGTGAGAGGAATCATCGATGATGATGATGAACCTCAAGGTACTGCAGTACAATTCACGTGGTGTGAATACATGAGTTGATGTCGAACACCACACAAAATCTTTCGGTCGAAGGCCATTAATGTAAACCTGTCGTTGGAAGTGAGAAACTTGCCATTGAGGCATGCAAGCTTCAAAGTACTGAAAGGGTTGTTCCTAGGTCGACTTTTTGGATAATGAGTTGATGTGGACAAGAAGTGACCCGTCGTAGGAGGGCATTAATGAATCCCACATATACAACATGGAACGGAGCAAATGATTTTATGGAGGTGAAAACGATCTGATGATACAAGGTTTAGGGTGGCGATCATGAAAGAATGAAGCATGAAGGTATTGCAGCGGATGAGACACAAGCTGGGTAGTTGAATTATCTGAGCAACTTCTCTTTAACATATCGGTGACACTGAAATGGATTGGTAGCGTTAACCCAAAAAGTGGATGGTGTGGTGGACCAATGGTGATATGACCTGTGAAGGGAATAACCCAACCCGACTCAATCATGGTGATGGAGTGAAAGTGTCATGTTCAAGAGCGACCTGCTACCAATAAAGTTTCTTCAAGTTTTCTTCCCAATTTTCCCCAGTCATTTCTGACTAGTACGTCTTTACTTTTGTCAAGCTTGAGGAGGATAACATATGCTTGTTCTATAATTTTCCCTTCAGGCAAACCCGTCGCTATGTTTTAACGAGCCTAGCGATAGTGAAACTCGCTCTTGTCTGAATGGACAAGTTTTTCACTATTGTTTTAACGTGTTTAACGAGAAGGATAACTCGGTTCTTTTCAATTTTAGAGAGTCTGAAAAGAGACGGAAAGGAAACTCCAACATTCCTTTTTCGTAATATAATCCCTTAAGTTCGAAAAAGTATAAAACGATGCGAAAGAGATGACTTTTCGATAGTTTTAACAAGCTGAACAAGACAAACGATCGATCTTTTTGTGTAATAATCCCTTAGGTCCAAAAAGATTAAAATCTAGAGGAGGGATGGCACTCCCAATCACTTTAACGAGCTGGAGAGGCCAATTTCTTTGGAATCTTTTCATATTTTACGAGTCAGATGAAAAGAGCTTAAAGGAGACTCATTTTTTGAGGAACGAGTGATGTTTTCGGATAGCAGCTGGTTCAAGGTAATGTTTGGAACTTTTCAATCATGGTAGTGTAAAGAAGGTGGCTAATAGGATCACTCATTGCAGTTGTTCCTCAAAAGGGGTAAATAATCAAATGTAGGCATATGATCGGCTAAAAAAAGAGTGGAGGTGATGGTAAGAACACAACCAAGGCTCAAAAGTTGAGAATAATGCGATCACAATGGTTATTTACCGAAGGTGGGTTCCTTTTTTAACAAGCTTAAACTCTGGTGGAACATATGCTAATTGTTAGGTTTATTTTTTAATGAGCTTGAACTTCGCGTAAAATTGCTCATGCTAGTCATATAATAAGGATGTCTCATCAATAGGTTCATTTTTTAGGGAGCTTGAACCATTCGAAATTTTTCTCCGACTCCTTTTATTATGTAAGCTAGGAATGACCAATCCTACAAGTTTAAAGGGTTAAGAACCTACAAACTAAGAAAATAAATGGTCGCTTTTCACTTTCATGCAAAAATGTTTACATGCCCCTAGGTATAGTGAAATAGAGTTTCCAGGTTACCCTTCAATTTGCAGACAAAACATTTGCTCTGTCAGGAAAGGCATACCTTCTGATGGAGGTATCTTATTCCGGTCTAATCCCTTTTTCCTAAATGGATGGGTGTGTCAGACCAGTCATATATCCTTCATGGAAACCTACCCTGTACCTGAAGTTTTCCTGCCGAAGTAGACCAGGGTTCATGCCCCCTGGGTTTCAGTCACAACCACCGAATCACTCGCGCTCATTAAGCAGACGGACTGGAGATTGATGAGACATTCCTTGCGCAAAAATACCTGTTAGGGATGGCATTTGATTATTAGCTATGTGTGAACCGGGGAATGAAAGCTAGTCTACGAGCTGGACCACTCTGCCTTCATGCGGAAAACACATCACTCCAAAGAGTGAGGAAACAATAGCTCCCATGCTATAAATGTAGTCATGCCCAAGGAGTAGATTGTAATCTAAAGGTCCTTGGACTACCATTACGTTCAGATAAATGATTTTCCTTCTCAAAGTTATAGGCAAATTTGGAAGGATCCCTAACGGTCGACTGGTTCCTTTGTCGAAGCTTGTCAGATTTCACATCTCAGGCAAAAGTGATGGCGAACCAAGCGCTTTCCAAGTAGTTGAGGAAAGGATACTCACAGAAGCCCCTTCATCTATGATGGTACCAACCATGACCATTTTGTAAGTTTGCACTATGATTCAGAATGGTACATTAGATGGTAGACGGGGTCTGCCTAGTAGATTCCAATCGAAGGAGATGACTAGGTTGCTTGGAGGTGGGACCGAATAAACGGCCAGATACATCTCTGACGAACTTCCTTCCTATGGTAAAGGAATGGGTAGATTGCCCCCATGTTCATCGGAGTTTGTGTTTACGAAAAGAATTTGAACGGTGTCGTTCTCATTCTCTTTGGTGATTGTATCATCTGAAGGTAAATCCTCTGAAGACAAGATGGGGTCGACTACCATCTCGACCTATTGACTTTGGTCTGATGTGGACTCAGAGGGTTTATCTTCAATGATAGGTTCTTTGACCGACAACAAAGGTGTTTCAGTCAGATTTTCAACTAGCAATGGACTCGGCAAGAGTTTCTTGTATCTAGGAGGAAGTCACTGCGGTGATGCAAGACAATTATCCAAGACTCTTTTAGCTTCGTCTAGGAAGGGACAAAGGTGGAGGGCATGATAGCCTTCACACAGTATGCAAGGAAATTTAGATTTTCCTTTTTGTACAGTGACTTCATTTTCACTAGTTGACGGTGTACTCTCAACATGATGGTCAGAGATTGACGACACCGGATTGTGCAAGCGGGGAGACCAGTCCCTTAAGATCCGTGGGATGCAAGGACAATCTCGATGATAGTGGTCCCCTTTGTAGATGACACATGGAGATTTAGGTTTGGATGGTGCAGTGTGTGGATTTTCGGTAGACGACGTATAGCTGCCCCTTTTTGCCATTGGCTCCTTATTCTTCTTCTCCTTCCCTTTCTTCCTCTTCTCAGTTACTTGGTTTTTAGTTTTACTAGCTTCACCAAGCGAAGAGGAAGAAGGAGAGGGAGAAACAAACGAAGTAGAAGGTTGGGGGGTAACTCTAGTATCATCTAGTTTATGATTTGATTGCTCAGGAATCACGGTTCTTTGAACGACAGAGGTCAAGAAAAACCATACTGGCAGGCCAATTTTCAATCCTAGAAGGGACAATGTGGCCATATGAGGTGCACCAACATCTCCCCAAGAGGCGAAAGGACTAGGATTTCCCCCAAGGGGGAATCCTTGATGTTATAGACATTTTTGTGCCCTACAACCCCAAGCATGAAATGTCCATAAACCAAGGGCTCCTAAGTCCCTAAAAGTGTTGTTCTAACCCTTAAAGGAACAAGGTCAAAAGATTACAGCTTCTCCCAGAAGTTCTCCACCAGAAACTACTGAGAATTGGTCAAAACAGGATCATTGCAGCTGCTCCATTGGCTAAGTGCGTTGCATCTCACCTAAATACACTATGAGGGTGCGTTGCATTTCAAAAGTCCCTTCCGTGGGGTGCGATGGGCGAGAAATGACAAATGGCAGTGTCATTCTGCGAGGTGGAGAGGCAATGGAAGCTTCCAGAATCTTCCCCTGTGGCACTTGCCTCACTGAATTCGACCAAGGATGAGTAAGAGACCCTCAGTCTCCAAGTGGAAGCAAGAACTGACAAAGAGAAGACACTAATCAAATCATAAGCTGACTCATCCCCCTTACAGATATCTATATATGGATCCCTCATCCCAGAGATCCAGAGGCTGGAATTTTGCATATTGTAAGGAATTGCTGTTGGTTTTCTGAGACAAACATCAGATTGTTGGGTGATCTATGCTTTGTTTGAGGTGAAGAGGGGCTTCTTTGCCAGGAGGTTGATGCTGGGTCGGAACAACTGGTTGTAACTCCTCCTGGATCTTTTCTTGTTTATCAATAAAAGCTATTTGAGTTTTCCTCCATGCTTTTGTATCATTGATGCTTGTTACATTTGTATGGTCAATTTAAATCTGATCCTAAGTTGTTTATGAATATAGATCCATGTCTTTGTATAGTGCTATGCTTCTGTGATCTTACAGGTACTTTGTGAAGCTGGGCGTGCAAGGGAGCAGGTAGCTAGGGACTATCAAAGAAGAGATGGATCAAATCAAAGGATTAGCGCAAGACAGAGGTTGGTCCTTCTATTTCTTTCTATCTATAATTCATAAAGGAAAAACATAAGTAGTTTTTCTCTATTTGTTTCTAAGGCAGCTATCACACCTTAGTGGGATAGAGCAGTTCTAAATAGACACTTTTCCCTATAACACTTGATTGGAGGACTCCATTTTCTCAACCTACGATCAACGTGGGAACAATGACGTTATTCCGTTTAAAATAAATTTTAGATGCTTTGACACAACTTGCTTTTTCAATTTTTAAGAGTCGAGAAAAAGATAAACATGAAACTAGTCGCCTTCGATTTTTAATGAGCTTGAAGTGACAAGTTATCAGATGGACCTTTTCCTTTAAGGAGTCTGAAAAGGAATGAAAGAGACTACTCTGGAAATCTAGATAGAGGGATTACCAAACCAATCACAAAACCGTAGAATACTTTTTATGGTATGGTAGTCAATCTTCCCGAATGCTGTGTTCAGTGCATTGCGATCGATAGGGCAGCATACACAGCTTCCTAAGGATAAAGGATATAGCCTATTGTGGTATCCCAATATATACTCGACGGTACGTAGGATCACAAGTCTGTACTAGCACTTGTCATCTCAAAGAGAAGGAATCACCCAACCTACGATGAAAGCGACAGTTACCAGGCTTTACGACGCCAGAATATGTCTCTGGCATATACTTCTAGATGTTGTGTGTTAGGTTCCAAAGCGTTTTTATGTTCATTGAATTTATTTTATAGTTGATCTTTCTTAAGAAGTTTGCCTTTAAGGTTCACCGCATGATGTAGATATACAACTCCTAAATATGCAATCTACGATGATAAACAATTGTTTACTCTTCTTTTTGCAATGAAATCCTAGCTACTAAGGAAAGAGAAGCAAAATCCTTTCAACATAGAGCAGAGAGCACACACTAGATGCACTGTCCTAAATCAAAATCAACAAGCAGTCTAAATGAAAATGCACATGCATGTATTTTTTTTCCGCTTTCTTAATGTGTGAATGACAAAAAGACTGCTCAATACAAATCTGAATTATTTCTTCTTTCAAAGTGACAGTACTAATGATTTTCTTCTCAAAAAACCGAAAGGAAGATAAGATGACACTTTGCGATTTTGAATTGAAAATTGCTTTCGACACTTGAAATACTATTAATTCAGATCAAATACAAGAGTAACAGTGTAATCGACTATCAAAAAGAGAAGGATTCTTTTCTTTCACTGAAAATGACACTTGCGACACTTTCAAATCAAAAGACGACAGTTTGATTAAGTTACTATTTTGTAAAGGAGAACTATAAATGGTGAAAAATACATAAAAACATTTACAATTCTTTGTACAATGGAGGCTGAATGATGCAAAGGAAGGGGGTTTCAACAGTGGTCTACTAATCACAGACAACAAAACTCCTGAATAAAGCTGAAGACAGTGAAAAAAAACCAAAATCTGGAGGCAAAAACAGTCTTACCTGATCATCGCACCTGTAACATAGGGAAACAAGGATGCGTCCCACCTACTGCACATGGGAGGTGCGATGCATCCAGTCTGCCAAAAGGAGACAGTGTGATGGTCCAGGGACGAGACTTTAACTTGGTTTTTGGTCACAGTTTGCATCTTAGTTCAGGGATTTAGGCTGAGCTAATGATAGTCAGTAAATACAAAGTATAGGGGTTGATCTAATGAGGTTACTTGAGCTACCTCTAGGGCACTTAGGATGTTTGCAAGTCAGTTGTTTAGTTCATAAACAAACCCGGAGATTGACTGAAGCAGCATTGATCTACTTTTCACTTGCATAGCAAATGCAGTTCGAAGGCTAGCTAGCTTAACTTCAGGCTCCGTCTATAGTTTATGAAGCAAAAAAATAGAGACAAGCAATCAAACTATTCGTTCCCCAGCAGAGTCGCCATTTTGTTATCGGGAAAACTAGTGTCTATTCTAAGCTGCTAGTCCCACTAAGATAGGTAACTATCTTAGAAACAAACAAACTAATGTTACTTGTGTTTTCCTTTATGAGAGATAGATGAGAAAGAAGTAGAGAGTACCAACCTCAGTATTTCGCTTGGCTCCTTGCTTGTTTCCTTTCCCCTTTGACAGAATCTCGCCACTCCTTCCTTACTTGTCCTGCTTCAAAGAGCACCTGTAGAGTCAAAGCAGCATAATACCATCAAAGAATAGAGATCTATCACCATAAACAATATAAGATTAGATATATTGACCATACAAATGCATATATCAACACAAAATTCAGAGATATACAAGAATATGGAGGAAAACTCAAATAACTTTATTGATAGAAGTAGTAGAAGAGAGGATTACAACCACTTGGTCTGACCCAGCGCCATCCTCCCAACATGAAAGCCCTCTTCACCTCATACAAAGCAAGAACACCCAATAATGTCTTCAAAGAGAAACCAACAACACTTCCTTGCAAATTACAAAATTCCAGCCTTTGGATCTCTGGGATGAGGGATCCATATATAGATGTTTGCAGGGGGGTGAGTCAGCTTCTATGATTTTGATTAGTGTCATCTCTCTGATAGTTCTTGGTTCCACTTGGAGATTTCATGATCTCTTACTCATCCTTGGGCGAATTCAGAGAGGCAAGTGTCAAATGAGCAGCTTCTAGAAGATTCTCAGGGTCTCCACCTAGTAAACTTCTTGTGCCATTTGTCTGCTCTCGCCCATCACACCCTACAGAAGGGATTTTTAGTATGCATCACACTTTTTGCATGTGGCAGGTGAGATGCATCGCACCCTTAGCACTAGGTAGTCTGTATGGTCCTGCTTTGACCAGTTCTGAGTAGTTTTTCATAGAGAACTTCTGTGAAATGATGTAATCAGCTGACCTTGCTCCTTTAGGGTATGAAACAACACTTTTAGGGACTTAGAAGCCCTTGGTTTATGGACATATATGATTGGGGTTGCAGTGCCCAAATATGTCTATAACACCTCTCCACATATGGAGGTTGAGGAAGAAAGAGAGGAAAGCAACCTTAAAGTAAATCCACCCTTTCCCGAGAGATTAGCCCAACCAATCCAGTCTACCCCAGAAGAAACTAAACTTTTGGGAGAATTGAAAAATATATGTGTAAAGATCCCCCTTCTCTAGGAAATCAAGGATGTTCCCATTTACAATAAGTTGATTAAGGAGAAGTGCTTCAAGCATCCAGGAAGAAGAAAAAGGGATGCCTGTTATAGGGAAAAGTGTTTATGCAGAACTGCTAATCCCACGAAGGTGTGGTAGCTACCTTAGAAACAAACAAAGTAAAACTACTTTCGTTTTCCTTTATGAAAGATAGATGAGAGAAGAATAAAGGAGACCAACCTCTGTCTTGCGCTTGGCTCCTAGTTCGATTCCTCTCTCTCCTGATAGTCCTTTGCTACTTGCTTCCTTGTACACCCAGCTTCACAGAGTACCTCTAGAATCAAAGTAGCATAACACTATACAAGAACATGGATCTATTATCATAAACAATCTAGGATTAGATGTAAATTGACCATACAAATGCATAAAACATAAATGACACAAGAGTATGGAGGAAAACTTGAATAGCTTTTATTGATAATCAAGAAAGAGCCAAGAGAGTTACGACCAGTTGTTCTGACCCAGCATCATCCTCTCAGCAAGTAACCCCTTCTTCACCTCATGCAAAGTTTAGATCACCCAACATTATGATGTTGCCTCAAGGAACCAACAACAATTCCTTACAAGATGCAAAATTCCAGCCTCTGGATCTCTGGGATGAGGGATCCATATATAGATATCTGTAAGGGAGATGAGTCAGCTTGTGATTTGATTAGTGTCTTCCCTTTGATAGTTCTTGCTTCCACTTGGAGATTGATGATCTCTTACTCATCCTTGGTCGAATTCATAGAGGAAAGTGTCACAGGAGAAGTTTCTGGAAGATTCCATGCCTCTCCACCTCGCGAATTGACACTGCCATTTGTCACTTCTCGCCCATCGCACCCCATAGAAGGGATTTTTGAAATGCAACACACCCACAGAGTGTACTTAGGTGAGATGCAACGCACTTTGCCTATGGAGCAGGTGAAATGATCCTGTTTTGACCACTTCTGAGTAGTTTTTCATGGAGAACTTCTAGGAGAAGCTGTAATCAGTTGACCTTGTTCTTTTAGGGGTTAGAACAACACTTTTAGAGACTTAGGAGCCCTTGGTTTATGGACATTTTATGCTTGGGGTTGTAGTGCCCAAAAATGTCTATAACAGTTGCCCCCTAAAGCATGAGGTCATTAATCCTTTTTGATGTCGGGTGAAATGCTTTATCATGAGGATCCGAAGTTCTTTCAAGCTGGGAGGAGACCTATAATAAGATACAATACAATACATTATCTTCATAATATTTTCATGATCTAGCTGAGGTGGGCATTCCCATGCTCAACTTTATAAATTCATTTTCATGTACATAGGACAGACAATCGTCTGAGTGTAGACTGATGATTTTGGTAGAGCCATCATCCCTTTGATTGGATGATTATCTGTGCAGCAATGATGTACATTTGATGTCTTTATTTTCCTGAATATATATCGCAGCCTGGATGGATGAAACTAGATTTGGGGTCTTCAATCTCGTTCGATCTTCACTCAAAGTACAAGTTGATCCATGTGAGAGATGTTCTGGCATCGAACATGGAAAGACATCGCCCAATTACCAGCCAATGATGTAAGCTATTAATAGGCGCGAGAGGAATCACCGATAATGATAATGACCCTCAAGGTACTGCAGTACAATTCACGTGGTGTGAATAAAGGACTTGGCATTAAACACCACGCAAAATCTTTCGGTCGGAGGCCATTGATGTAAACCTGTCGCCGGAAGTGAGAAACTTGCCCTTGAGGGATGCGAGCTTCAAAGTACTGAAAGGGGTGTCCCTAGATCGACTTCTTGGATAATGAGCTGATGTCGACAAGAAGCGATCCGTCATTGGAGGGCCTTAATGAATCCCACATCAATGACACGGAACGGAGCAAATGATTTTAATGGAGGTGAAAATGATCTGGTGATATAAGGTTCAGGGTGGCGGTCATGAAAGAATGGAGCGTAAATGTATTGCAGCGGGTGAGACACAGGTGAATTCTCTCAGTGACTTCTCTTGAACATATCGGCGACACTGACGTGATGGATTGGTAGCATTAACCCCAAATGTGGATGGTGTGATGGGACCATGGTGATGTGGCCGGTGAATGAAACAACCCAACCTGACTTGGATGCGGAGTGAAAGTGTCATGTTCAAGAGCGACTTGCTACCAACAAAGTTTCTTCAAGTTTTCTTCCCAATTTTTCCCCAGTCATTGCTGACCAGTTCCTCTTTATTTTTGTCAAGCTTGAGGAGGATAAAATATGCTTGTTCTATAATTTTCCCTTCGGGCAAACCCATCGCTATGTTTTAGCGAGCTTAGCGATAGTGAAACTCATTCTGGTCTGCTATGGACAAGTTTGTCGCTATTAGGTTTTAACGAGTTTAACAACAAAGATAACTCGGTCCTTTTCAATTTTAGAGAGTCTGAAAAGGGACGTAAAGGAAACTCTAAAATTCATTTTTTGTCATCTAATCCCTTATGTCCGAAAAGAGTATAAGCCGGAAGTGAGAAACTTGCCATTGAGGCATGCAAGCTTCAAGGTACTGAAAGGGGTGTCCCTAGATCGACTTCTTGGATAATGAGCTGATGTCGACAAGAAGCGATCCATCATAGGAGGGCCTTAATGAATCCCACATCAATGACACGGAACGGAGCAAATGATTTTAATGGAGCTAAAAACGATTTGGTGATATAAGGTTCAGGGTGGCAGTCATGAAAGAATGGAACGTAAATGTATTGCAGCGGGTGAGACACATGTGAATTCTCTGAGTGACTTCTCTTGAACATATCGGCGACATTGACGTGATGGATTGGTAGCATTAACCCCAAATGTGGATGGTGTGATGGGACCATGGTGATGTGACCGGTGAATGAAACAACCCAACCCGACTTGGATGCGGAGCGAAAGTGTCATGTTCAAGAGCGACTTGCTACCAACAAAGTTTCTTCAAGTTTTCTTCCCAAATTTTCCCCAGCCATTGCCGACCAGTACCTATTTATTTTTTTCAATCTTGAGGAGGCTAATATATGCTTGTTCTATAATTTGCCCTTCGGGCAAACCCATCGCTATGTTTTAACGAGCTTAGCGATAGTGAAACTCATTCTTGTCTGCTATGGACAAGTTTGTCGCTATTAGGTTTTAACGAGTTTAATGACAAAGATAACTCGGTCCTTTTCAATTTTAGAGAGTCTGAAAAGGGACGTAAAGGAAACTCCAAAATTCCTTTTTTGTCATCTAATCCCTTAAGTCCGAAAAGGTATAAAACAATACAGAAGGGATGAATTTTCGATACTTTTAACGAGCTGAACAAAACAAGCGCTCGAACTTTTTGTGTAATAATCCCTCGGGTCCAAAAAGATTAAAATCTAGAGAAGGGATAGCACTTCCGGTCCCTTTAACGAGATGGAGAGGCCAATGACTCGACAATCTTTTCATATTTTACGAGTCAGTTGAAAAGAGCTTAAAGGAGACTCATCTTTGAGGAACGAGTGATAAAATTGGGTAGCAACTGATTCCAGGTAGGGTTTGGAATTTTCCAATCACGACAGTGTTACAAGGATGGCTAGCGGGATCACTCTTCGCAGCTGTTCCTCAAAAGGGGTAAACAATCAAATGGAGGTGAATGATCGGCCGATATAGAGTGGAGGTGATGATGGGAACATGACCAAGGCTTTAAAGGCTGGAGTATTACATTCACGATGATTATTTACCGGGAATTGGTTCATTTTTTATTGAGCTTAAATGTTGGGGGAAACATTTGCTCATTGCTTATGTTTATTTTTTAACGAGCATGAAGTCCGCGTTAAAACTACTCGATTAACCCAGTCGTATAATAAGAATGTCTCATATATGAAAACGAAATTTTTTCAAATCTTTGCCCCACATCCTTTCTTTATGCAAGTTAGGAAACGACCAATCGTACAAGTTTAAAGGGTTAGAGGACCTACAAATTTAAAAAATAAATGGTCGCTCTTCGCTTGCACACCAAAAGGTTTGCATGCCCCCAGGTATAAAATAAAGCTTCAAGGTCACCTTTTATTATACCGACAAAACATTTGTTTTATCAGGAAAGGTCTACCTCTTTCAGGTTACCAAAGATTGTTCTATTCACACCGCAAACAAAACACTTCTTCGGAATGTCTACCGAAATAAACAAAGGCGAGTCAATCCACTCACATAACTTTGACGAGGGAATCTTATTCCAGTCTAACCCCATTTTCCAATCACGAACGGGAGTACAGACTAGTCATATATCTCTCGTGGAAACTTACCCTATACCCGAAGTTTTCCTGCCGAAGCAGACCAGGGTGCATGCCCCCTGGGTTTCAGTCATGTCCTCCGAATCACTCGCGCTCATCAGGTGGACGGACTGGGGATTGATGAGACATTCCTTGTGTGAAAAGACCATTCAGGGATGGTATATGACTATTTGCTATGTGTGATCCGGGAAATGAAAGCTGGTCTACGAGCTTGACCACTCTTCCTTCGTGTGGAAAACACATTACTCTAAAGAGTGATGAGACAATGGCTCCCATGCAATAAATATAGTCTCGTCCAAGGAGTATATTATAATCTAGGGGTCCTTGGACTACCATTATGTTCATATGAACAGTTTTCCCTCTCAACGTTATGGGCACATTGGGAAGGATCCCTAACGGTCGACTGGTTTACATCAATGGCCTTCAACTGAAAGATTTTGCGTGGTGTTCAACGCCAAGTCCTTTATTCACACCACGTGAATTGTACTGCAGTACCTTGAGGGTCATAATCATTATCGGTGATTCCTCTCGCGCCTGTTAACAGCTTACATCATTGGCAGGTAATCAGGCGATGTATTTCCATGTTCGACGCCAGAACATCTCTCACATGGATCGACTTGTACCTCGAGTGAAGAATCGAACGAGATTGAAGACCCCGGATCTAGTTTCATCCATCCGGGCTGCGATATATATTCAGGGAAATAAAGACATCAAATGTACATCGTTGCTGCACAGATAATCATCCAATCAAAGGGTTGATGGCTCTACCAAAATCATCAGTCTACACTCAGACGATTGTCTTTCCTATGCACATGAAAATGAGTTTATAAAGCTGAGCATGGGAATGCCCGCCTTAGCTAGATCATGAAAATATTATGAAGATAACGTATTGCATTGTATCTTATTACAGGTCTCCTCCTAGCTTGAAAGAACTTCGGATCCTCATGATAAAGCATTTCACCCGACATCAAAAAAGATTAGCGACCTCATGCTTTAGGGGGCAATTGTTATAGACATTTTTGGGCACTACAACCCCAAGCATAAAATGTCCATAAACCAAGGGCTCCTAAGTCCCTAAAAGTGTTGTTCTAACCCCTAAAAGAACAAGGTCAACTGATTACAGCTTCTCCCAGAAGTTCTCCATGAAAAACTGCTCAGAACTGGGCAAAACATGATCATTTCACCTGCTCCTTAGGCAAAGTGCGTTGCATCTCACCTAAGTACACTTTGTGGGTGCGTTGCATTTCAAAAATCACTTCTATGGGGTGCGATGAGCGAGAAGTGGCAAATGGCAGTGTCAATCCGCGAGGTGGAGAGGCATGGAATCTTCCAGAAACTTCTCCTGTGACACTTGCCT
This sequence comes from Pinus tabuliformis, assembly GCA_031772625.1. Taxonomy (NCBI): domain Eukaryota; kingdom Viridiplantae; phylum Streptophyta; class Pinopsida; order Pinales; family Pinaceae; genus Pinus; species Pinus tabuliformis. The sequence goes on from CM062818.1 coordinate 592,569,529, forward strand.
CTCTGAATTCGACCAAGGATGAGTAAGAGATCATCAATCTCCAAGTGGAAGCAAGAACTATCAGAGGGAAGACACTAATCAAATCACAAGCTGACTCATCTCCCTTACAGATATCTATATATGGATCCCTCATCCCAGAGATCCAGGGGCTGGAATTTTGCATCTTGTAAGGAATTGCTGTTGGTTTCTTGAGGAAACATCATAGTGTTGGGTGATCTAAACTTTGCATGAGGTGAAGAAGGGCTTACTTGCTGAGAGGATGATGCTGGGTCAGAACAACTGTTTGTAACTCTCTTGGCTCTTTCTTGATTATCAATAAAAGCTATTCAAGTTTTCCTCCATACTCTTGTGTCGTTTATGTTTTATGCATTTTTATCATCAATTTACATCTGATCCTAGATTGTTTATGATAATAGATCCAAGTTCTTGTATAGTGTTATGCTACTTTGATTCTACAGGTACTCTGTGAAGCTGGGCGTACAAAGAAACAAGTAGCAAAGGACTATCAGAAGAGAGAGGAATCGAACTAGGAGCCAAGCGCAAGACAGAGGTTGGTCTCCTTTATTCTTCTCTCATCTATCTTTCATAAAGGAAAACGAAAGTAGTTTTACTTTTTTTGTTTCTAAGGTAGCTACCACACCTTAGTGGGATTATCAGTTCTGCATGGAAGATTCCATGCCTCTCCACCTCGCGAACTGACACTGCCATTTGTCACTTCTCGCCCATCGCACCCCATAGAAGGGCTTTTTGAAATGCAACACACCCACAGAGTGTACTTAGGTGAGATGCAACGCACTTTGCCTATGGAGCAGGTGAAATGATCCTGTTTTGACCAGTTCTAAGTAGTTTTTCATGGAGAACTTCTAGGAGAAGCTGTAATCAGTTGACCTTATTCCTTTAGGGGTTAGAACAACAATTTTAGGGACTTAGGAGCCCTTGGTTTATGGACATTTTATGCTTGGGGTTGCAGTGCCCAAAAATGTCTATAACAGTTGCCCCCTAAAGCATGAGGTCGTTAATCCTTTTTGATGTCGGGTGAAATGCTTTATCATGAGGATCCGAAGTTCTTTCAAGCTGGGAGGAGACCTGTAGTAAGATACAATACAATACATTATCTTCATAATATTTTCATGATCTAGCTGAGGTGGGCATTCCCATTCTCAGCTTTATAAATTCATTTTCATGTACATAGGACAGACAATCGTCTGAGTGTAGACTGATGATTCTGGTAGAGCCATCATCCTTTTGATTGGATGATTATTTGTGCAGCAATGATGTACATTTGATGTCTTTATTTTCCTGAATATATATCGCAGCCCGGATGGATGAAACTAGATCCGGGGTCTTCAATCTCGTTCGATCTTCACTCAAAGTACAAGTCGATCCATGTGAGAGATGTTCTGGCATCGAACATGGAAAGACATTGCCTGATTACCAGCCAATGATGTAAGCTGTTAACATGCGTGAGAGGAATCACCGATAATGATAATGACCCTCAAGGTACTGCAGTACAATTCACGTGGTGTGAATAAAGGACTTGGCGTCGAACACCACGCAAAATCTTTTAGTCGAAGGCCATTGATGTAAACCTGTCACCGGAAGTGAGAAACTTGCCGTTGAGGCATGCAAGCTTCAAAGTACTGAAAGGGGTGTCCCTAGATCGACTTCTTGGATAATGAGCTGATGTCGACAAGAAGCGATCCGTCATTGGAGGGCCTTAATGAATCCCACATCAATGACACGGAATGGAGCAAATGATTTTAATGGAGGTGAAAATGATCTGGTGATATAAGGTTCAGGGTGGCGGTCATGAAAGAATGGAGTGTAAATGTATTGCAGCGGGTGAGACACAGGTGAATTCTCTGAGTGACTTCGCTTGAACATATCGGCGACACTGACGTGATGGATTGGTAGCATTAACCCCAAATGTGGATGGTGTGATGGGACCATGGTGATGTGACCGGTGAATGAAACAACCCAACCCGACTTGGATGTAGAGTGAAAGTGTCATGTTCAAGAGTGACTTGTGATGTAGGAGCATCGGACCTGGCCAACAATGTGGAAAATTGTCCACATGTTGTGGCCTGACAGGGTGAAATTTATTTCTGTGTGTTAATGTCCAGTTACTAAAGAGGTCGATTTCATAAATAATTAGTTATTATTGTAAGTGGGTGTGTTACAACAGGTGTAAGTGAGCGCTACTAGTTAGGAGTTTTACTTGCTAGAATTTTAAATTAAAAGATTGTGTATTAGTTTGTAGACAATGTAAATAAAAAAAAAACGAAGAGATTTGAGTTAGTTTTAATGTGTGATCCTCTGTTATCTCGGATCAGATTAGAGCGCCGAAAAATTACAAGTGTAAATCCCTGGAATCGCAGCATGCCCACCGACGGCTAGACGACAATCCGTTTCAGAACTGACAATCCAGGTGTTTGGTTCATGCGTTGTCATCTGGAAGTAACACACAACGTGGGAACTGAAGATAGCGTTTGTTGTGGAGAATGGAGATGGACCCAACCAATCTGTTTTTTTCCTCCTCCGAAGGACCTTCCAAAATGCTGATTATTCCGATGATGGACCAGCCATGCTGGACGGCCTCGTTCTTCACATTCTTCTCGTTTTAGTTGCGTCATGGCTTATTTTCAGAAAGGGGATCCAAATCAACATTCTCTCTCTCGTTTTGGGTAGTATTAGAGCATTTTAACGCTGATGTAAACGAATTTTGGTATATTATTATATTGTGACAGTTGTAAACGTATTGTATCGGTGGATACAATGGACGAATGGGTATGTTCATTTGGTAATTGTAACAACACTAACGCAGTTGGAAATAAAATGTTTTCTGTTTTGGTTTGAAACCAACGGGTGTTATTTGTTTTTATGCGTTGGGAAAAGAGTGTGATGGTTGCGCCTATATGATACTAAGAAGAATCCAGTTTGATGGAAAAAAAACAGAGGTTCTACTTTGGTAGTTCGGCGTTTTAAAGGTAAAGAAGATCGCTTTATCTATTACTGAAGTCTGTTGTTTGAAATTTAATAGATTGATCTCAGTCACAGGTGCATTATTTGGTATCAGAGCCAGATTAGCAGGTGTTTGCAGCAAAGATGCCGCCAAGGAGAGGAATTGGTCGAGGGAGACCAGAACCAAATGCAGTCCTGATAGAAGAAGTGCGAAGACTATGTGAACGCATGGAGACAATGGAAACAGCCCAGAGAAGAGCGCCTGATGAGGGAGTTGAAAGTTCTTCAGAAGAATCTGAGGAAGAAGCGGAAGCAGGAGAAGAAAATGAAACTACCAAAGTCCTCAAGATGCTGGCAAAAGTTGGAAGCAAACCCAAGATAGAAATTCCTATGTATGAAGGGAGTTTAAATGCCGAGGAGCTCATGGATTGGATCAGATCCATAGATCAGTATTTCGATTATGAAGAGGTTGAGGAGAATAAGAGGGTGAAGTTTGCAGTCACTAGACTGAAGGGCCATGCAGCCATCTGGTGGGACGAGTTACAGACCTCAAGAACGAGGAAGGGAAAATCTAAGATCAAGCAGTGGGATAAAATGGTAAGCAAACTGAAAGCCAAGTTTTTGCCTAAAGACTATCATTTGAATCTTTTTAAGCAGATGCAAAATTTGAAGCAGAAAGGAATGTCTGTTAAAGAATATACTGAAGAATTTTACAGGTTAAGCATCAGAACAGGGCATGTAGAAGATGATCTGGAGAAAGTAGCCAGATATGTTAATGGGCTAAGGTATGAGATCCAAGACGAGATTAGCCTGTTAAGTTTGAAAACTATTGAAGATGCCTATCAAGCAAGTTTGAAAGCAGAGGAGAAAATATTGCGGAAACAGAGTCAAAGAAACAGAGGAAAGAGCTCGGCAAGAGGTAGAGGATCAGTCAGATCCAGAGGAACACAACATCAGTTGCCAGAAGGGATCGGAATATCTCCCATTTTTAATATCGCAGACTTGTATCCATTCAGAGAGGCAAAAACAGAATTGCAGGCTGAAGCTATAGGTGATGAAGTTCAAACTGTGGATTGGAAAGAACAGGTACCAAAAACATTCAAGAAAGAAGTTGAAGCTGTTTTAGATCAAAAGATATCCAAGAAAACTCGAGGACAAACATATTTTCAGTATCTTGTCAAGTGGAAAGAGCAGCCAATGGAGGATTCCAGTTGGTTGACAGCAACTGAATTGCAGAAATACGGTATAAATCCTGAAAGTTTAAAGAACCAATCTTTTCTTCTCCGGGAGTCTGATGCAGGAGCATCGGACCTGGCCAGCAATGTGGAAAATTGTCCACATGTTGTGGCCTGACAGGGTGAAATTTATTTCTGTGTGTTAAAGTCCAGTTACTAAAGAGGTCGATTTCATAAATAATTAGTTATTATTGTAAGTGGGTGTGTTACAACAGGTGTAAGTGAGCGCTACTAGTTAGGAGTTTTACTTGCTAGAATTTTAAATTAAAAGATTGTGTATTAGTTTGTAGACAATGTAATAAAAAAAAAACGAAGAGATTTGAGTTAGTTTTAATGTGTGATCCTCTGTTAGCTCGGATCAGATTAGAGCGCCGAAAAATTACAAGTGTAAATCCCCGGAATCGCGGCATGCCCACCGGCGGCTGGACGGCAATCCGTTTCAGAACTGACAATCCAGGTGTTTGGTTCATGCGTTGTCATCTGGAAGTAACACACAACGTGGGAACTGAAGATAGCGTTTGTTGTGGAGAATGGAGATGGACCCAACCAATCCGTTTTGCCTCCTCCGAAGGACCTTCCAAAATGCTGATTATTCCGATGATGGACCAGCCATGCTTGACGGCCTCGTTCTTCACATTCTTCTCGTTTTAGTTGCGTCGTGACTTATTTCAGAAAGGGGATCCAAATCAACATTCTCTCTCTCGTTTTTGGGTAGTATTAGAGCGTTTTAACGCTGATGTAAACGAATTTTGGTATATTATTATATTGTGACAGATGTAAACGTATTGTATCGGTGGATACAATGGACGAATGGGTATGTTCATTTGGTAATTGTAACAACACTAACGCAGTTGGAAATAAAATGTTTTTTGTTTTGGTTTGAAACCAACGGGTGTTATTTGTTTTTATGCGTTGGGAAAAGAGTGTGATGGCTGCGCCTATATGATACTAAGAAGAATCCAGTTTGATGGAAAAAAAACAGAGGTTCTACTTTGGTAGTCCGGCGTTTTAAAGGTAAAGAAGATCGCTTTATCTGTTACTGAAGTCTGTTGTTTGAAATTTAATAGATTGATCTCAGTCGCAGGTGCATTAACTTGCTACCAACAAAGTTTCTTCAAGTTTTCTTCCCAATTTTTCCTGAGTCATTGCTGACCAGTACCTCTTTATTTTTGTCAAGCTTGAGGAGGATAACATATGCTTGTTCTATAATTTGCCCTTCGGGCAAACCCATCGCTATGTTTTAACGAGCTTAGCGATAGTGAAACTCGTTCTTGTCTGTTATGGACAAGTTTGTCGCTATTAGGTTTTAACGAGTTTAACAACAAAGATAACTCAGTCCTTTTCAATTTTAGAGAGTCTGAAAAGGGATGTAAAGGAAACTCCAAAATTCCTTTTTCGTCATCTAATCCCTTAAGTCCGAAAAAGTATAAAACAATACAGAAGGGATGAATTTTCAATACTTTTAACAAGCCGAACAAAAAAATCGCTCGATCTTTTTGTGTAATAATCCCTCAGGTCCAAAAAGATTAAAATCTAGAGGAGGGATAGCACTTCCGGTCCCTTTAACGAGCTGGAGAGGCCAATGGCTCGGCAATCTTTTCATATTTTACGAGTCGGTTGAAAAGAGCTTAAAGGAGACTCGTCTTTGAGGAACGAGTGATAAAATTGGGTAGCAGCTGATTCCATGTAAGGTTTGGAATTTTCCAATCACGGCAGTGTTACGAGGATGGCTAGCGGGATCACTCTTCATAGCTGTTCCTCAAAAGGGGTAAACAATTAAATTGAGGTGAATGATCGGCCGATATAGAGTGGAGGTGATGATGGGAACATGACCAAGGCTTTAAAGGCTGCAGTATTACATTCACGATGATTATTTACCAGGAATTGGTTCATTTTTTATTGATCTTAAACGCTGGGGGAAACATTTACTCATTGCTTATGTTTATTTTTTAATGAGCATGAAGTCCGCGTTAAAACTACTCGATTAACCCAGTCGTATAATAAGAATGTCTCATATATGAAAATGGAAAATTTTCAAATCTTTGCCCCACATCCTTTCTTTATGCAAGTTAGGAAACGACCAATCCTACGAGTTTAAAGGGTTAGAGGACCTACAAATTTAAAAAAATAAATGGTCGCTCTTCGCTTGCACGCCAAAAGGTTTGCATGCCCCCAGGTATAAAATAAAGCTTCAAGGTCACCTTTTATTCTACCGACAAAACATTTGTTTTATCAGGAAAGGTCTACCTCTTTCAGGTTACCAAAGATTGTTCTATTCACACCGCAAACAAAACACTTCTTCGGCGATGTCTACTGAAATAGACAAAGGCGAGCCAATCCACTCACATAACTTTGACGAGGGAATCTTATTCCAGTCTAACCCCCTTTTCCAATCACGGACGGGAGTACAGACTAGTCATATATCTCTCACGGAAACTTACCCTATACCCAAAGTTTTCCTGCCGAAGCAGACCAGGGTGCATGCCCCCTGGGTTTCAGTCATGTCCTCCGAATCACTCGCGCTCATCAGGTGGATGGACTGGGGATTGATGAGACATTCCTTGTGTGAAAAGACCATTCAAGGATGGTATATGACTATTTGCTATGTGTGATCTGGGAAATGAAAGCTGGTCTACGAGCTTGACCACTCTTCCTTCGTGCGGAAAACAAATTACTCTAAAGAGTGATGAGACAATGGCTCCCATGCAATAAATATAGTCTCGTCCAAGGAGTAGATTATAATCTAGAGGTCCTCGGACTACCATTACGTTAATATGAATGGTTTTCCCTCTCAAAGTTATGGGCACATTGGGAAGGATCCCTAACGGTTGACTGGTTCCTTTGTCAAAGCCTGTTAGATTTCTCATCTCAAGCAAAAGCGATGGCGAACCAAGCGCTTTCCAAGCAGTCGAGGAAAGGATACTCACAAAAGCCCCTTCATCTATGATGGTACTGGCCATAACCATTCTATATATTTGAGCAATGATTTGGAATGGTACACTAGCTGGTAAATGGGGTCTGCCTAGTTGATTCCAGTCAAAGGAAACAACTAGGTTGCTTGGATGTGGGACCGAATAGACGGCCAAGTACGACTCTGACGAACTTCCTTCCTGTGGTAAAGGAATGGGTAAACTACCCCTATGTTCATCGGAGTCTGTTCTTACGAAAAGAATTTGGACGGTGTCATCCTTGTTCTCTTCGGTGACTGTATCATTTGAAGATGGAACCTCTGAAGGCAAGACCAAGTCAAATGCCGTCTCGCCCTTTTGACTTTCATCTGGTATGGGTTCAGATGGTTTGTCTTCAATGATAGATGCTTTGGCCGACCACCTGGGCGGGTCAGCCGGATTTTCAACTAGAGACGGACTCGGCAAGAGTTTTTTATATCTAGGAGGAAGTCGTAACGGTGAAACCGGACGATCGTCCAAAACTCTTTTAGCCTCGTCTAAGAAGGGACAACGGTGGATGGCATGATCACCTTCGCACAGTTTACAAGGAAATCTATATTTTCCTTTTTGTCTTGGGGCTTCACTTTCACTAGTCGACGGTGTGTTTTCAACATGATCGTCAGCGGTTGATGACACCGGGTTGTGCAAACGAGGAGACCAGTCCCTTAAGATCCGAGGGATGCAAGGACAATCTCTATGATAATGGTCTCCTTTGCAAATGACACATGGCAATTTAGCCCTGGTCGGTGCAGTGAGTGGATTTTCGCTAGACGACGCTTGGTTGCCCCTTTTCGCCTTTGGCTCCTTCTTCTTCTTCTCTTTCTTCTTCTTTTCCTTCTTCTTCTCTGGTACTTGATTTTTGGCTTTACCAGCCCCATCAAGCGAAGAGGAAGGAGGAGAGAAAGAATTGGAGGAAGTAGAGGGTTGGGGGGTAACTCTGGAATCGTCTAATTGTTGACTCGATTGTTCAGGAATTGCGGTGTTCTGAACGATAGAGGTTGAGAAGAGCCATACGGGCAAGTCGATTGTCAATCCTGGAAGCGACAATGTGTCCATATGGGGTGCACCAACATCTCCCCAAGAGGAGAAGGGACTATTATTTCCTCCAAGGGGAATTCCTTGGTTGGTGGACTCCATTCTCTCAACCTAAGACCAACGTAGGAAAGGTGATGATTATTCCGTTTAAAATAAATTTTAGACGCTTTGACACAACTTGCTTTTTCAATTTTAAAGAGTCGGGAAAAAACAAAAGATGACTCTAGTCGCCTTCGATTTTTAATGAGCCTGAAGTGACAAGTGCGCAGATGGACCTTTTCCATTAAGGAGTCTGAAAAGGAACGAAAGGGACTGCTTTGGAAATCTAGGCAGAGGGATTACCAAACCAATCGCAAAACTGTAGAATACTTTTTACGGTATGGCAGTCAATCTTCCCGAATGCTGTGTTCAGTGCATTGTGATCGATAGGGTGGCAGACATGGCTTCCTATGGATAAAGGATTAAGCCTATTGTGGTCTCCCAAAATATACTCGACGGTACGTGGGAGCACAAGTCTGTACTGGCACTTATCGTCTCAAAGTGGAGGAATCACCCAACCAACAGTGAGAACAATAGTTTCCAGGCTTTACGACGCCGGAATACGTCTCTAGTCTAGACTTCTAGATGTTGTGCGTTAGGTTCCAAAGCGTTGTTAGATTCATTAAATTTATTTTATAGTTGATCTTGCTTAAGAAATTTGCCTTTCAGGTTCACCGCGTGATGTAGATGTACAATTCCTAAAATGCAATCTAAGATGATAAATAGTCTTTTATCTTCTTTGTGCAATGAAATTTTAGCTACTAAGGAAAGAGAGATAGTATTATTTCACAAAGAGCATAGAGCACACACTATATGCACTGTCCTAAATCAAACCAATCAAACAGTCTAAATGCAAATGCACATGCATGTATTTGTTTTCAGCCTTCTTAATATGTGAATGATAAAAAGAAAGCTAATTCACAAATCTGAATTACTTTTCAAGCGACAATTACTAACAAGTTTCTTTTCAAAGTCAAAATGAAGATAATGACAACACTTTACGATTTGGAAATGAAAACTTGCTTTCGACACTAGAAAAACTACTAATTCAGATCAAATACAACAGTAACAGGGTAATCGACTATCAAGAGCAATCAGATTCTCTTCTATGACTGAAAACGACACTTGCGACACTTTCAAACCAAGAAACGACAGTACAATTACGTTACTTTTTTGCAAAGGAGAACTGAAAATGACTCAACAAATACACAAAAACACTTACAGTTCTTTGCACAATGGAGGCAGAATATCAGCAAAGAAAGGGGTTTCAAACAGAGGTATACTGACTACAGGCAACAAAATTCATGAATAGAACTAAAAAGAATGAACACAGAAACCAAAATTCAGGAACAATGCCTAGTCTGATCAGCACACCTGTAACACAGTGAATTTGAAATGCAGCGCACCTACTACACTTGGGAAGTTTGCTGAATTTTAGATTCACAGAACAGAGACTGCGCTGGGCTAGAGACGAGACTTTGCTTGGGTTCGGGTCACAGTTTGCAGTTCAGTTCAGGGATTTTGGCTGAGCAAGTGGTAATCAGTAAATCAACAACAGGGGTAGATCTAAGGAGGTTACTAGAGCCACCACAAGGGCAATTAGAGAGTTTGTAAATCAGTTGTTTAATTCATAAACAAAACCCGGAGATTGACTGAAGCGGCATTTATCTACTTTGCATTTGCATAGCAAATGCAGTTCGAAAGCTACCTAGCTCGACTTCAGGCTCCGTCTGTAAGTTTATAAAGTAAACAAAAATGTAGATAAACAAACAACCTAGTCGCTCCCCAGCGGAGTCGCCATTTTGTTACAGGGAAAAGTGTTTATGCAGAACTGCTAATCCCACTAAGGTGTGGTAGCTACCTTAGAAACAAACAAAGTAAAAGTTCTTTCATTTTCCTTTATGAAAGATAGATGAGAGAAGAATAAAGGAGACCAACCTCTATCTTGCGTTTGGCTCCTAGTTCGATTCCTCTCTCTCCTAATAGTCCTTTGCTACTTGCTTCCTTGTACACCTAGCTTCACAGAGTACCTATAGAATCAAAGTAGCATAACACTATACAAGAACATGGATCTATTATCATAAACAATCTAGGATCAGATGTAAATTGACCATACAAATGCATAAAACATAAACGACACAAGAGTATGGAGGAAAACTTGAATAGCTTTTATTGATAATCAAGAAAGAGCCAAGAGAGTTACAACCAATTGTTCTGACCCAGCATCATCCTCTCAGCAAGTAAGCCCTTCTTCACCTCATGCAAAGTTTAGATCACCCAACACTATGATGTTGCCTCAAGAAACCAACAGCAATTCCTTACAAGATGAAAAATTCCAGCCTCTGGATCTCTCGGATGAGGGATCCATATATAGATATCTATAAGGGAGATGAGTCAGCTTGTGATTTGATTAGTGTCTTCCCTCTGATAGTTCTTGCTTCCACTTGGAGATTGATGATCTCTTACTCATCCTTGGTCGAATTCAGAGAGGCAAGTGTCACAGGAGAAGTTTATGGAAGATTCCATGCCTCTCCACCTCGCGGATTGACACTGCCATTTGTCACTTCTCCCCCATCGCACCCCATAGAAGGGCTTTTTCAAATGCAACACACCCACAGAGTGTACTTAGGTGAGATGCAACGCACTTTGCCTATGGAGCAAGTGAAATGATCTTGTTTTGACCAGTTCTGAGTAGTTTTTCATGGAGAACTTCTGGGAGAAGCCGTAATCAGTTGACCTTGTTCCTTTAGGGGTTAGAACAACACTTTTAGGGACTTAGGAGCCCTTGGTTTATGGACATTTTATGCTTGGGGTTGCAGTGCCAAAAAATGTCTATAACAATGCCCCTACCATTAATGTCATTGAGCAGTTGTCTTACTTAATGCTGGGGCAGGTAATATGTCCAAAATATTTGGACCTTGGAAGCCCTGTAGTAGATGTGCACATCAATGGCACCATTGTCCCACACACTCTGATTGATCTTGGGGTTGCCATTGATGTGATGACCAAGGACACCATGCTCAATCTCAACCTCCAAATTGAGGAAGACCACAATAGTTTTGCAACTTTCAGACCATTCCACAGTCACCCCTAAGGGAATTATGGAGGATGTGATGGTCTGCATTGACTCCTGGGAGTACCCTGCAAATTTCCTAGTTCTCCAGCCTAAGGTTAAGATTATTGGTTACCCTCGCATCCTTGGGAGGCCATGGTTGGCCACACCTGATGCTTACCTTAACTACAGAGCTGGGAATATGACCATCAAGAATGGGCATATGTCCAAACAGTTAGTCCTATACCCTCCTGCTCAACCTACCCTAGAGCATGATTTACCTTTATGGTTGGAGGAGGAGGAAGAAGATGAGGTTTATTCTGCCCAACTTTATGCTTTGGAAGCAACCATAGGAGGAGGACAACAAGATGAGGATGACTTAATTGAACACCTACTCCAAAGTCCAACTCCTAGTTCACTACCATTAGAAGAAGAAGTAAGGGAAACCCAGAACAATCATCCAATTGACTTATGCTTGGCTAATTCCAACCCACTCTATGTCAAAACCATAGAATTTGGCCTAGAGAAAACTTTGAAAATTAATCCATCTCTTTCTTCTTTAGAAGAGGAAAATCTATTCAACATGTTGAGAGAAAACATAGAAGCCTTCTCTTGGAGTTATAAAGAAATGAGGGGAGTACACCCTTCAATGCGTACTCAACACATATACATCAAAGAAGGTTGCAAGCCAGTCAGGGAACCACAAAGGAGGATGAATCCAACTCTTAAAGACATAGTCAAAGAAGAACTGCAAAAACTGATAGATGCATTATTCATTTACCCTATCTCAGACAGTGAGTGGGTCTCTCCTTTAGTGTTAGTTCCCAATAAAAATGGTAAGTGGAGGATTTGTGTTGATTATAGGGAGTTGAAAAAAGCCACAAAGAAGGATCATTTTCCCCTACCCTTCATTGACCAAGTGCTAGATGGCCTGGCAGGGAAGAAGTTTTTTCCTTCCTATATGGATTCAGTGGGTACAACCAAATCCAAATCTGCCCAAAAGACCAGGATAAGACCACATTCACCTATACTTGGGGTACTTTTTCATATAGGGTCCTTCCTTTTGGCCTATGCAATGCTCCTGCCACTTTCCTGAGAGCAAGGCTTGAGTATTTTTGTTGAATTAGTACATGATGCTATGGAAATCTATATGGACAACTTTACACCTTATGGCTATGATTTTCAAGAATCCCCCTAACCTAGGCCAAGTATTGCACAAATGCATTGAAATGAACCTGTCTCTCAGTCTAGAAAAATGTGAATTCTTAATGACTGAAGGGACTGTGCTAGGTCATTCAATATCTCAACAAGGATTGCAGGTGGACCCAAACAAAATAGCAATCATCCAAAGGGTCCCACCTCCACAAAATCAGAGAGATGTCAGGAGTTTCTTAGGGTTAGCTGGATATTACCGAAGGTTCATAAAGGACTTCAGCAAGTTGGCCTCTCCTTTGTTTGGTTTGTTGGCCAAAGATTCTGAGTTTATATGGTAAAAGAGCTATCAAGAGGCCTTAGACATTCTAAAGGGTAAGTTAACCACTGCACCAATCCTTAGAGGCCCAAACTGGGCCCTCCCTTTTCATATTCATGTTGATGCCTCACACAAAGCCATAGGAGCAGCCTTAGGTCAGGAAGAGGAGAAATTGCCCTATGCCATCTATTTTATCAGTAAGAACCTATCAAAGGCTGAGCTAAACTATAATATGACTGAAAAGGAACTCCTTGCTGTTGTGCATACATTAAACAAATTTAGGCATTACATTATAGGCTATCAAACATTTGTGCATACTGATCATGCTAAAATCAAATATTTAATGAAAAAACTAGATGTGAATGCTAGAATTCTAAGATGGTTGCTTTTATTATAGCAGTTTGATCTTACTATTGTTGATAAGCCTGGTAAGGAAAATGTTGTTGCAGACTTTCTATCTAGGATGAATCTGCCTGTAGGTGAAGAAGGAATGGTGGATGACTAGTTACCAAACGAGCACTTGTTTGCTATTTCAGTTCTCTCCCCATGGTTTGCTGATATAGAAAACTATTTGTTATTAGCATAGTTCCCACCAAACTTGTCCTCCAAATAATAGAGCAAGATAGTCAGGAAGAGCACCCCCTTCACCTGGATTGGGGGCAATTTTTCAAACTTGGCCCAGATCAAATCTTAAGAAGGTGTGTAAGTTAAGAGGAACTTTTTGACATCCTTCTGACCTGTCATGATGGGCCTTGTGGAGGTCACTTTGCAGCAAAAAGAATAGCATACAAAGTGTTGCAAGCAGACTATTATTGGCCTACTCTTCATCAGGATGTGGAAAAATACATTAGTCAATGTGATCAGTGCTAGAGGATGGGAAAGACTACTCCAAGAGATGAAATTCCCCTACAACCTTAAGTGACTTTTGAGCCATTTGACAAGTGGGGCTTGAACTTCATTGGGCCTATCAACCCTCCTCCAAAGCAAAAGAAGTACATGATTGTGTGCACTGATTATTTGACTAAGTGAGCTGGAACCAAGTCAATTAAGGCAGCAACAGGGGAGAAGGTGGCTGAGTTCCTAAGGGAGAATGTATTCTACAAATTTGGGTACCCTAGAGAGCTAGTCACAGACTAAGGCAACCAGTTTAACTCCAGCATGATTGAAGAACTGCTCAGCCATCACAAAATCAAGTATAGGACCTCCACTCCCTATCATCCACAAGGTAATGGGAAAATGGAGGTGACCAACAGGGCACTGGAGAATATCTTAACCAAGGTAGTGAGAAGCAGTAGGAAGGATTGGGCAAAGAGACTAGTTGAGGCCACCTGGGCCTATAATACAACATGGAAGACCACCACTGGATTTACACCCTATGAGCTGGTCTATGGGAAAGAGGATTTTTTGTCCATTAAGTTTGAATATAACATATTAAGGATGGCAGCCCAATTAGATTTGGATCTCAGTCATGCACAAAAAGAAAGATTGTTCCATTTGAATGGCTTAGATGAATTGAGAATGCAGGCCCTCCTACATACAGAGATAGTTCAGCTTCAGAGGAAGATCTGGCATGACAAACAATTTAAGGAGAAGCAATTTCAAGAGGGATATTAGGCATTGTTATATGATTCTAGGTATAAAGACTTCAAGGGCAAGCTAAGGACATGATGGCTCAGAACTTATGTGGTGGAAAGATGCCATGATAATGGGTCAGTGCAAATCAGAACTATAGATGAAGAAGCCATTCCATTTCTTGTTAATGGACACCGATTGAAAATGTACAAGAGGCCTTTATCAAAACAAGAGTTCATTGATAATATCAATAATATAGTGATGATGGTGGAGCAAGTTCCAGCTGCTACCTCATCAGGGCACTGAAAAAGAGAAAAAAGAATAAGGATTCAGGTGAAAACCTCCGTGAGGCGCCTAAGTCCCATCATTGGGTTGAAAACCTTGTAAGGTGGCCTAAGGATGAGAAAAAATGAAAAAGAGTAAGAAGATCCCTGGGTGAAAACCTTGCTTGAGGTGTCCATGGCAAATATCTAGGGTGAAAACCTCTCTGAGACAGCCTAGGTGTTTTTCAAAAAAAAATAATAATAAAAGAGAAAAAATAAAAAAGACATAATTTTTATTTACAGGTGGGTGAGAAAGACAATCAAGGAGCAAAGAGAAGATCTAAAGGGAACCTTGCCTCACGTATATTCATCTCCTCCACTCCTTACCATGCATTCCTCCACCAATTCCATAGTTTTTTTACTTCATCACTTCAATTTAAGGTGAAGATTGTGTTTTGTACAGGATCCCCTGTATTCCTACAGGATCCCCTGAATGGTAGGTTGGTTATGTCCCCAAAATTCATTCTAGACATGATTTAACCCCTCATCTCATCCATTACCATCATCTCTGCACTCACACAAACTCCTACTCCCTCTGTCCATTCATTACAACATCCTCACAACACCATCCAACAACATGATCAAGAAATTCTAAGGGAGACACCAAACATTGCCAAGTGGTAATCCATGAGCCACACAACAGCAGCAGCATTAGATCTGCAGTCACAGAAACCATCAACAGACAACAAAAGAGGAAGAAGAATGACCATGTAGCAAATAAACAACACAACACCTTTGATCCTCAACAAACTGCAGCATGGCATCGAGACCACATGTACGTATCCCACTCACTCACTCATATGCATCATTTGATCAAAAGTTGTAAAGGTTATGAGGTAGTTGGTTTGTAAGTGAAAAAGAGGCCAGATAACTTGGCCACCTTCATTCAATCATCACATACAAAGCAAGGTGTCCTCTCACACATGGCTACATTCAACTCAAAGAACAAAGGAGGAGTAGGACAAGAAGTGGTTAAGTATGGATTTAACAACTGTGGGAGTTGATTACAAGGAGTCGGAATGATGAGGTGGTATAAGGGGAAACAAAACATTGTTTGCATGCATTCATGTATTCCACCTCCTTGAAACTCCCTCACTCAAGTAGCTCTCATAACTCTGGCCACCCACTGGAAGCAAGCATCCATCGTTCTATAAGAGAATTCCTACAAGAATAGGCTACAAGAGCAGTCTACAGGATACACAGAGGCAGTCTATAGGATAGGCAGAGAGGGGTTCAAGAGGGAATATGAAGAGAATTGTCCACTGGCACCATTCTAAAGAGGTAGGATCTAAAAATTGATCCCCATTTACAAGCAAATGAACTAGAAGTCCTATAAAAAGCTAGTGGATTACATACACAGGAAACTCTGTTTTCTCAAGAATTTGCTCATTCTCTCATTCCACACAGTAGAATGCATGCCACTTTTATAGTTAGAGGGATCACTATAGATCTCACCCCAGAGTTCCTCAGTAGGGTCACCACACTTCCCCTAGGAATTGCATGGAGAAAAGAAGATAAAGTAGATGTTCAGGTGGCAAAAAGGAAATTCTTTTTAGAAGGTGAAGAACCCATAGAGGATAAAAATGGAGTAAGGAGGGATAGTCTATCATACCCATGGACTGAGGTAGGCTACCAACTCATCAAATATATCTCATATGAGGGTAGATACAATGTTGTTTATGGTTACCATTTTAGGATGCTTGAAGAACTAAGATTTGGGGTAGAAACATCAGTTCACCAAAGACTCTGCGTACCCTATTTCTTGATGCAATCACTCATAGAATCCAACAACAAAGTAAAGGAATGGAATTCGCAACAGTTGGCTCACCATGGTTTGATCAGAATCCTCATTGAGGATTCCCTCTAAAACCTCAGGATCCCTATAAAATGGTCAGTATTCAGAGACTTACCAGCAGAGGATGACATCAAAAACCTCATCTATGATGTTAGTTCTTCTGTTAGAGAGGAAGAAGGCATTGAAACAGAAGGGGAAGAACATAAGGAGGAGTCACCTAGGGTGTCTCCAGAGGCCCCTGAGAGGACAGTTGCAGGAAAAGTAAAACCAACTATCATGTATGGCCAACCTCTCCTTGGATTACATCCAGTGTATGATGCCAGCTAAATCCTATGCTCTTTACCTCAAAGAATAATGGCTGCAATTTCAGATTAAAACACTAGCACAAAGGGGCATGATGCCATTTCAAGGCTGCAGGCAGTTTATTGATATTTTTTATCAAAGTGCACTAGAGGATAGGGCCAAAATGGCTGAGTTTTACTTGCACAACATGGCCCTCATAGACATGAATATTTGGGATCCTAATGCAGAGCTAGGAGATCTACAATTAATGGCTTTGGCATCATCGATGAACCATGAGAAGTCAAGGGCTGCAGAGATGAAAAGAATATTGGCCAGAGAGAAAAATGAACCTCTTTTCATTAGAGCTGAATAATCAAATCCCATGGCCCTAATCAGCACCCATAATCTAATTGCAAATGATCCTCAGTTGGCACCTAGATATCTTGTTGCCCAAGAGCAAGCAATTTCACATTTTGAGGATATGTTTAGGCTGCTAAGATATGATAATATACATGCCTACTAAAGGAGATGGAAAACACTCCCACATAGCTTGAAGATCAGAGAATATCACTCCTGTTGTAGCTCTGATACCACTTGTTGTAGCTCTGATACCGCTTGTTATAGATCTGACCCAGAAATATATGATAATGGAAATAAACCCAGAAACAATAAGAGAGAAATAGATAGAAATGCTTCTTTATTGATCAAACCCTTAAGGTAGGGCAACACCATATATTCACTCCTTAAGGAAGGAGAACACTCCACAAGCCATATGCCTGTTCATACAATAATCCTTCACTATTCTCCTAGACTTGGAGTCTCTAGCCTCTATATAGGCCTCATACATACAATACCATGGGTCATTACCATGGTTCCCTCATACCATCAACTAATACCATGGGCCCATTACATTATTACTAACTACTTGTGGTCCCTTACATGATATGGGTTAACCACCGTATTTATTACTATGGCCCATCCCATTATTACATTATTACCTTGGGTACCTCCCTTGGTACCCCATATTATCCCCCCTAGATATATAACAACTCCCCTCAAAGGTTGAGAGAGGCACTCAACATGACAACTATGTATAAGCAATCAATGCAAAGGTTGAAGGTCAATTGGATAGGCCTAAAATGCAGTCCACCACTACTCCTAGGGATGCTAGAAGGGATAAAAGAAGAAGAGGAAAAGAGGCAATGGGAATAAGTATAAAGGAAAGCATGCTTCTATACACAAGAAGAAGAGACCATGGTAGAAGCATGGGATGTCACAAAGGCTACCAGAGCCATGAAGGACATGGACATTGACTAAGTTGCTCTAAGGATGAGCAACACTTTTAGTAGGGGGGTGATGATGAGACACATCATTGGGTAATTATATGGGCCTTAATTGGCCTTAATTCACCTCCTAGCTTAGTCAAACCAACTATTCTCACAACTTATTGCATACTCTTGATTATATTTTGTTTATGAGATGAGTAAGAGTTGGATATTTTTCTTTGTGGTCTAATGTGCATGTAATGCAGGAATAAAGGATAAAAGCAAGGAATTGTGGCAAAGACCTTGGTCAAAACTTGGTGGGACAAGGGAAAGGAATTATAGGAGGCAAATCCTCCTCATCCATCAGCTCAGAGTGAAAACAGCCAAATCATGAGGACTAAAAGATAGTCGAGCAAGTCAAAGTGATAGAAACCAGTTTATCTTGAGTGGGGAGCCAAGCCTCCCTAATGGGAAGGAAGTCGTTGGAGACTTCAGATGTATAAGTAGAGAGGCTTAGGACCTCAGTAGGATTCAGATTCTTATTGTAAAACTCTACTTTATTTCTGAGCTACAAGACTTGTGACAATTTGTTATGTAATCCATGGTTTTTATAATAAAGATGAGTTCTGTTTTGAGCCAGCACTGAGTTAACTCAGAGGGTTGAATCTCTTGGGTTAGGACCCAACCCGAGCAACAGAAGCTTCTCTTTATTGTACATGTATGCTAGCATAGATTTCTGGTTCCGTTCATTTTCTTAAGTATCTTCCAAGTTTTCTGTTCATTTGCTTAAGTAGCTTCATTTCCATTAGAGCAGTATAGCATAGCTTCTTGGTTTTTTGTACATTTGCTTAAGTAGCTGCATTCCCATTATAGTAGTGTAGAGTATATCGGTTGTGCTTTAGTTTAATTCCATTTGTGTTTTTTTTGAATTAGTAGGTTAGCTAGGAGAAAAACATCACCATAAGGTTGTCGTAGGTGTCTCGGCCTCACCTCCTCTCTTTGGGACCATGACTTGAGGAAGAGACCCTTAAGCAATCCCAAAAACATAGGTTTCTAGTTCTCACATGAGATTTGGAGTTTGTTGTTTGATGTAGTTACTTGTTTCATTTCATTATCATCATTTTCCCTCACTCTCGGTCCACCCTCACCCTCACTGGTTTTTCTGTCATTTTCATTTGAAACCTCCTCCAGCACATTCTTCATGCATCGTTTCCTCACTGTCCGATCCACAACACACCTGACCAATCATCGTCTGATTCATTAGTTTACCCAACAATGATCGTGCATGGTGTCTTCCACCTACTTTATGTGCTCTAATCTCCAGCGTCGATCTATCTTTTGATCCAATGGCTATCACGTCACCTCAATACTTTATGCGCCCCAATCTCCACCACCGATCTGTCTAGCCTGATCCGACAGCTATCGCAAAATGTTGCTCGGATTCTTGCATGATCGTTATCCACCCAAGAGCACACGCAAAAAGTGGTTTTATCGTGCTACATGTCACTTAGTTAGGCTAATCATGTGAAATTTCAAAATACAACTTACAGCTTTGAGGGTGCGTGAGAAACTGCTTACCGCATCCGAAAACCCACCCCATCATTTTCGCACATTTCTTTCGCGATAAGATCTCTGCCATTCATCTGCCGATTAATCTTGTTTGTCCATCCATTCACTTAATTCCTCATGATAAGATCTCTGCCATTCATCTACTTCGTTACCCTGTTCATCCATCCATTCACTTAATTCCTCGCGATAACACCTCCGCCATTCATCTGCTTCGTTACCTTGTTCGTTCACCTATTCCCTAAATTGCCCGTGATAAAATCTTCACCGTTCATCTTGTTCATTAACCCTGTTCATCCATCTATTCACTTAAGCCCTTGTGATAAGATCTTTGTTGTCCATCTTTTGTTCGTTGATTGATCCATTGGTCCCTATGCACTACTACGTCCTTACATCCTCCTTTCACCAATTTTGATCTCCGATTGCTCTTCCGCCTGAAAATAGATTTAGTTTAGTTGCTTTGCTTACACCTTAGTATAGTTTAATGCTATTTATCTCTTCAACTTAGATAGTAGCATTAGGTTAGTGTTGATTTAGCAATTTTGTTTAGCATAGCTCTTTAGATGGTTAGTTAGGTTATGGTGTGGTTTAGCATTAGATGTTGGTTTCTTCATTACTGCAGTAGAGTAGCTCTCTCTTAGAATAGATTTGCTCTTCTTTCATTAAAGAATTAGGCTTCTTCTAGCTTGGAACCCCTGGGGTCTCTTGCCAGATGATCAGTGACAATAGGCAGGACCTTCACTTTCACATGTGCATATAGCACTGTCACCTCCAAGTTTGTACGAACCACAGGTTGATAAGTAAAGCTGGTAGCCCTCAGAGTTGCATCATTCTTGTTGCAATACCTAGGCTCATCAACTTCTAGAAGACTTAGAACCACTTTGCATGAGACAAGGTCCATACAAAGAGTTGGAGTTCTACCAGTGCGTTGTCAATGTTGTAGCGGCGAGAACCACCCTTCAAAATTTTGCCTATGCTTTGATTTTGGAGCCTTCCTTCTAAACCACGATAGCTCATCTTGCACTGATCCAAGTATCCATGCTTCGATTGAGACTAATCCTTTTCAGTTTGGCTTTTGTTTTCTCACTTAGTTCATTTACTAACCCACAAGCTGATCTCCTAACTTGGTCCCATAGTAGTTATGGGCTTGCCCTAGAAAATCCCACAATTCTTGAGTGAAACCAGCATTGATGTTGGGAATTGCGTAGTCTTGAATGTTAGTGAGCCTTGAGCTTAGAAAATGCGTAGTCATGAGGGGGAAGCCCAAAACCAATCTTAGAAATTGTGCAACCCTCACTAAGCTCAGAAACTGCGTAGTACACTGAGTTGGAAAGTTGCCCAGTTCCTAGAACTGTGTTGTCTTTCTCGGTAGTGTGCATGGCAAGTTTCCCCGAAAAAAATAAAAAAATAAAAAAATCCTTAGAAAGTAAAGATATATTTTTATTATCTCAAAGGAGACACTTGTGTTATTTTTAGAAACTTCTGCCAAGTGTCACTTTTTCCTTGATTTTAGGAATTCATGTCATAAACCCTAATTTGTCCAAATCTATTTAATCAGTGCTACTAGGGCTTATTTCCACACTAGATCTGGGGACTCTAACATTCTTGAGGAGATCAAGGAGCCTTCGGTGTGATCGTCGTTGCTTTTCCAGGTGAATTTTGCTTTCGTCGTCTTTTGCGCCTTTTTTCTGTTCCTTGTTGTTGTTTAGCTTGTGTGAGTGTTGTTTCACTTGTTTCTTTGTAGTTTTGTTGGTTTTTTAACTTGTTTTAGCTTGTAGAAGTTTTGTTTCAAGTTATATATTGTCTCTCCCAAGTGTCACATGAGTTTTCCTATTTTTGCACCAATGGTTGCCGTTGCGGCGACTCTCCTCACATGCTTCATATTCCTTTAGTTTAATCAAATTTTTCACTTGTTTCACATACGTGCATCAACACTTAGTGATATCTTCTCTCAACTTAACACCATATCTTATATCCACTTGTTTTTCAAGTTCCCTTTAGGCAGATCTAGGTCCACTTGTAGGGATCTCACTTTGCACATCTTGCACTGCGAAATCTGGGGACTCAAGCCTCTAGCTTGGCTTCTGGAATTATGTATAGCATAGCTTGGGCTTGCTCCAACTGTGCACTATGTAGTTCCAACAGCCAACCTCCCAACTTGGCCACTAAGACTACACAATGCGTAGTCTCTCCTAGGGCTTGGCCCAAGCTAAACTGCACATTGTGTTATTCTAGTCATCAAGCTCTCACACTGACTGTAGAGTACACAGTTACCACATTCGGTTAGTCACCCCTATCATGCAAAACTATGCAATTCTTCCCATAAATTTCATGACTTGTTGCTTGAACTTGCGTTGAAGTTGTTTTGGTTTTTAGCTGACGTTTACTTACCATGAGTGTCCTCTTTGTCCCATAGGTACAACAGTTGTTGATCATATCTCGAGCAGTCATAGTTAACATGGCATCCAAGAGAGGTGCATCAAAGGAAACCACTGAGAGTAGTACTGGGGAAGTAGTTGAGCAAATATCAGTTTATTTACTAGTGTATGTAGATACTTAGCTATTTATTGAGAAGGGAAAAACACTGACATGGAAGTAGATCAAAGACACTTTTGCAAGGGACTTTAAGGAAAATTTATAATACCAAAAGGTTTATCTTAACATCCAATGGTAGGGGTTATACAAGGTTGCATTCAGGTACCCTGCCTTCCCATGTGTGGACATCATCAGCTGGATTGTCTCACATATGGATAAATTGGCTATGACATTGAGCAGTTCCAACGGGAGGGAGCTTTCAACCTTCAGGGTAGAAGACTTTCAATAGATGTATCACTTACCTAATCAGTGAAGCGCATGGAATCACTCGTCTATGCCACACATAACTATGTTGAAGTTTAGATAGACACTCACCCATGTTTACAAGACAAGGTCCCTCAGGAAGTCTTACCAATTCTTGATCATCTTCGCTTGCAGAATATATGGTCAAGAGAGCACAAAGACCTTCCCTGAAGGGTGGAAAGTCTTACTGGACTAGTTGGTAAGTGATGGAAGGCCATTCAACTTGACGGATCTGTTGGCTCAACAGTTGAAGTCCCTTGTAGCTAAGGTTCAGAATCTGCGCAAGAATGAGCAAGCAAGGTTTTCCAAGTCTGCATACTTACTAGATGCAATCTATGCCCAACAACAGTTCCTTGGCATGAGATGGACATGGACACCACAAGAGACTACCGTGAACATCTATTGCAAGTTTCTTTCCAACTGGATCTATTGAGGAGTGATGGTAGGGCTAATTGACCACTTTATCATCCCATTATACAAGCTCATATTTGAGCAAGATCCACTTTGCATGTGTCGAGAAGAAATGGAGGTGATAGTAAATATTGCAGATTGGTATGCCTCACTAGGTGGCACCTTCATCAGATTGTTTGGTGGAGAGAAGCCTCAGCATATCCTACCAAGGTATGCTACTGATAAAGTGATCATGCAAGAATTTTGATACCACCTCGCTATAGGGTTGTCAGCAGGAATGCATAGGAAGAAGAAAGTGCCATGGATTTCTATTTCTCTGCAGATCAAATTATATGAGATTAAGATCTAAAAATATGAATATTTTGAAGATAAGGAAATAGTGAAATTCAATTTTGGCACCAAGTATTTTAATTCGTATGGTCCCCAAGGTATTTAAAAAGACCGTTGTATGATAGTTTACTTTCCGTGGATCCATGGAACATTTCATTAGCCAGAGGAGGATCCTTGGAGGCACTGCTACAATGCCTCCAGAATCAATGAGCTAGTTAGTATAGAAAGAACTTGGAAGGATGCTCTATAGACAAAAACAACTTCACCAGCAACAACAACAATAGCAGAAGGCAACAATCCAATGTAGGACAAGGGAAAGAGGAAGATTTCCAATGATCCAGAGGGAGAGAAAAGCTACAAAATGATTGTATATCCTATTATAAAAAAGGCATATTTGGCAGCAGAAGAAAATGGGGAGAAAAGGATGAAGAGCGTAGAGCGGAGGAAGAGAGAAAATCAGAGGTTGTAGGAAGCAGAATTGAAGATGCAGGAGATGGAGAAGAATTTGAAGGAAGAACAAGAGTTGGTGAGGAGAGAATGAGAAGAGAATAAAAAGCAAGAAGAAGAATAAAGGCAAGGTGCAATGTTAGAGGAAACAACGCCCATATAGGTTGATGAGCTAGAACAACTAGTAGTTGAGGAAGACAGTGAACAAATGTAGGATAGGGATCTTGCTCAGTAGATTGAGAAATTGATTGAAGTGATCGAAATGGAGTTGGAACAGGATTCACATCAGGAAGACACTGACCTGATGCCAAAATCACCACATATCATTTTTCAATATCCGCCACCTCCAGTAGCAGAGCTAGCCCTGAGCGAGCAAGGAGATGATGTTCTCCTTAATGATGATCCTGTCATGGATGTGTAAAATCTACCATTCGATGGGCTCCAGAAGATGGTTGTATAAGCGCAGAGGAAGAACTTCCTGGATGATGATGCATTAATGTTATAGACATTTTTGGGCACTGCAACCCCAATCATACATGTCCATAAACCAAGGGCTCCTAAGTCCCTAAAAGTGTTGCTTCACACCCTAAAGGAACTAGGTCAGCTGATTACATCATCTCCCAAAAGTTCTCCACAAAAAACTGCCTAGAACTGGTCAAAGTTGGACCATACAGACTGCCCAGTGCAGAGGGTGCGATGCATCTCACCTGCTCAGTGTAAAAGGTGCGATGCATACTGGAAAGCCATTCTGTAGGGTGTGATGGGTGAGTGTAGACAAATGGCAGAGACAGTTTGCAAGGTGGATCCTCATGGAATCTTCCAGAAACTTCTCCTCTGACACTTGCCTCTCTGAATTCGCCCAAGGATGAGTAAGAGATCATAAATCTCCAAGTGGAATCAAGAACTATCAGAGAGAGGACACTAATCAAAATCCCAGAAGCTAACTCACCCCCCTGCAATCATCTATATATGGGTCCCTCATCCCAGAGATCCAGGGGCTGGAATTTTGTATTTTGTAAGGAAGTTCTGTTGGTTTCTTGGTGGAATATCATAGTGTTGGGTGATCTAAGCTTTTCAGGAGGTGAAGAGGGCTTTCATGCTAGGAGGATGACACTGGTTCAGAGCAATTGGTTGTAATCCTCTTTGCTATTCTTGATATTATTAAAGCTATTCAAGTTTTCCTCCACATTCTTATATGTTTGATGATATAAGCATTTGTGTGGTCAATATATATCTGGTCCTATATTGTTTATGATTGTATATCTTTGTTCTTCGATAGTATTATGCTGCTTTGATTCCACAGGTGCTCTTTGAAGCGGGGTAGACGAAGGAAAAGCAGCAAGGATCTGTCAGAAGGGAGAGGAACCAAGCAAGGAACCAAGCGCAAGACTGAGGTTGGTGTCCTTTGTTCCCCTCTTATCTACTTCTCATAAAGGAAAGCGAAAGTAGTTTTAGTTTTTTTGTTTCTAAGATAGCTACCAGCCTTAGTGGGACTAGCTTCTTCGAGTGGACACTAGATTTCCCGATAACAAAATGGCGGCTTTGCTGGGGAATGAATAGATTATTTGCTTGTCTATATTTGTTTGTTTTATAAACTTACAGATGGATCCTAAAGTTAAGCCAGCTAGCCTTCGAACTGCATTTGCTATGTAAGTGAAAAGTAGATCAAAGCTGCTTCAGTCTATCTCCGGGTTTTGTTTATAAACTGAACAATCGATTTGCAAACATCCTAACTGCCCCAGTGGTGGCTCTAGTAACCTCATTAGATCAGCCCCTGTGATTTCTATTTACTGACTAATATTAGCTTGGCCTAGATCCCTGAACTAGGCTGCAAACTATGAACCGTAACCAAGTTGAAGTCTCATCCCTGGACCATTGCACTTTCTCCTCTTGGGAATCTGGCTGCATTGCACCTCCCGTGTGCAGTAGGTGCGCTGCATCATACTTTCCCTGTGTTGTAGGTGTGCTGATCAGACAAGACCTCTTCTGCTTTCAGATTTTGGTTTCTGTGTTCACTCTCTTCAGCTTTATTTAGAAGTTTTGCTGTTTGTGATCAGTATACCACTGTAGAAACTCCCTTCTTTTGCATGATTCCGCCTCCATAGTACAAAGAATTGTGAATGTTTTTATGTATTATGCGCCATTTACAGTTCTCTTTTACAAAAAGTAACATAATCAAATTGTCGTCTTTTGATTTGGAAGTGTCGCAAGTGTCATTTTCAGTCAAAGAAAAGAATTCTATTGTTCTTGATGGTCGATTATACAGTTACTCTTGTATTTGATTTGAATTAGTAGTTTTTCAAGTGTCGAAAGTAGTTTTCAATTCAAAATCGCAAAGTGTCGTCATTATCTTCCTTTCGTTTTTGAAGAGAAATTTGTTAGTACTGTCGCTTTGAAAAGATAATTCAGATTTGTACTTAGCATTCTTCTTGTCATTCACACATTAAGAAAGCTAAAAAAAAATACATGCATGTGCATTTGCATTTAGACTGCTTGTTGGTTTGATTTAGGACAGTGCATCTAGTGTGTGCTCTCTGCTCTATGTTGAAAGAATATCATCTCTCTTTTTTTAGTAGCTAGGATTTTCATTGCAAAAAGAAGATTAAACGATTGTTTATCATCTTAGATTGCAATTTAGGAATTTTATATCTACATTACGCGGTGAACCTGAAAGGAAAATTTCTTAAGAAAGATCAACTGTAAAATAAATTTAATGAACATAAAAACGCTTTGGAACCTAATGCACAACATCCAGAAGTCTAGGCTAGAGACGTATTCCGGTGTCGTAAAGCCTGGTAACTATCGCTTTCACTGTTGGTTGGGTGATTCCTCCTCTTTGACATGATAAGTGCCAGTACGAACTTGTGCTCCCATGTACTATCGAGTATATATTGGGAGACCACAATAGGCTATATCCTTTATCCATAGGAAGCCGTGTCTGCCACTCTATTGATCGCAATGCACTGAACACAGCATTCGGGAAGATTGACTAGCGTACCGTAAAAAGTATTCTGTAGTTTTGCGATTGGTTTGGTAATCCCTCTGTCTAGATTTCCAGAGTAGTCTCTTTCATTCCTTTTCAGACTCCTTAAAGGAAAAGGTCCATCTGAGCACTTGTCACTTCAGGCTCATTAAAAATCGAAGGCGACTAGAGTCATCTTTTGTTTTTTCTCTACTCTTAAAAAATGAAAAAACAAGTTGTGTCAAAGCGTCTAAAATTTATTTTAATCGGAATAATATCACCATTCCCGCATTGGTCTTAGGTTGAGAAAAATGGAGTCCACCAACCAAGGATTTCCCCTTGGAGGAAATCCTAGTCCTTTCTCCTCTTGGGGAGATGTTGGTGCACCACATATGGCCACATTGTCACTTCCAGGATTGATGATTGGCTTGCCAATATGGCTCTTCTCGACCTCCATCATTCAGAACACCATGATTCCTGAACAATTGAGTCAGCAACTAGATGATACTAAAGTTACCCCCCAACCTTCTACTTCATCCAATTCTCCCTCTCATCCTTCCTCTTCGCTTGATGAAGCTGGTAAAGCCAAAAATCAAGTAACTAAGAAGGAGAAGAAAGGGAAGGAGAAGAAAGAGAAGAAGAAGAAGGAGCCAAAGGCAAAAAGGGTTAACCAGGCATTGTCTAGTGAAAATCCACACACTGCACTGTCCAAGCCTAAATCTCCATGTGTCATTTGCAAAGGAGACCACTATCATCGAGATTTTCCTTGCATCCCTCGGATCTTAAGAGACTGGTCTCCTCGTTTGCACAATCTGGTATCATCAACCTCTGAAGATCATGTTGAAAGTACACCATCAACTAGTGAAAGCGAAGCATTTGGACAGAAAAGGAAATGTAAATTTCCTTGTAAACTGTGTGAAGGCGATCATGTCGTCCACCGTTGTCCCTTCCTAGACGAAGCTAAAAGAGTCTTGGATGACCATCCTGCTTCACCGCTACGGCTTCCTCCTGGATACAAGAAACTCTTGCCAAGTCCATCACTAGTTGAAAATCTGACCGACACGCCATTGTGGTCGGTCGAAGCATTTGTCATTGAAGATAAACCCGCTGAATCCATACTAGATGAAAGTCAAAAGGTTTAGGCGGCAGTCGACCCAGTCTTGTCCTCGGAAGGCCCATCTTCAGATGATACACTCATCGAAGAGAATGAGAACGACATCGTTCAAATTCTTTTCATAAACACAGACTCCGATGAACATGGGGGCAATCTACCTGTTCCTTTACTGCAGGAAGGAAGTTCGTCAGAGACATATCCGACTGTATATTCAGTCCCACCTCCAAGCAACCTAGTCATTTCCTTTTATTGGAATCCACTAGGCAAATCCTGTTTACTGGCTAGTGTACCATTCCGAATCATTATACAAGCTTACAAAATGATCATGGTCAGTACCATCATAGATGAAGGGGCTTCTGTGAGTATCCTTTCCTCGACTGCTTGGAAAGCGCTTGGTTCACCATCGCTTCTACCTGAGATGAAAAATCTGACAGGCTTCGACAAAGGAACCAGTCGACTGTTAGGGATCCTTCCCAATGTACCCATAACGTTGAGAAGGAAAACCTTTTATATGAACGTAATGGTAGTCCAAGGACCTCTAGATTATAATCTACTCCTTGAGTGCGACTATATTTATAGCATGGGAGCCATTGTCTCCTCACTCTTTAGAGTAATGTGTTTTCCGCATGAAGGCCGAGTGGTCCAGGTCATAGACTAGCTTTCGTTCCCTGGCTCACACATAGCTAATAGTCAAATTCCATCCCTAACTGGTCTTTTCACGCAATGAATGTCTCATCAATCTCCAGTCCGTCCACCTGAAGAGCACGAGTAATTCGAGAGGACATGACTGAAACCCAGGGGGCATGCACCCTAGTCTGTTTCGGTAGGAAAACCTTGGGTATAGGGTAGGTTTCCACGGAGGATATATGACTAGTCTGACACACCCGTCCGTTTAGGAAAATGGGATTAGACTGGAATAAGATTCCCTCGTCAAAGTTATGTGAGTGGAGGCAACCGCGCCACTCACCTTTGTCTATTTCGGTAGACATCGCTAAGGAAGTGTTTTGTCTGCAACGCGGATGGAGAAATCTTGCAAATGCGAGAGCTTTCATATGGTAACCTGGAAACTCTACTTCGCTATGCCTGGGGGCATGCAAACCTTTTTGCATGAAAGTAAAGAGCGACCATTTATTTTCTTAGTTTGTAGTTTCTCAACCCTTTAAACTCATAGGATTGGTCGTTCCTAACTTGCATAATGAGAGGATCCGGAGAAAAGTTTCGAATGGTGCAAGCTCCCTAAAAATTGAACCTATTGATAAGACATCCTTATTATACGACTGGCACGAGAAGTTTTATGTGAAGTTCAAGTTCGTTAAAAATTAAACCTTAGCAATGAGCAAATGTTCCCCCAGAGTTTAATCTCATTAAAAAATGAACCAATCCCCAGTAAATAACCATTGTGAATCCATTATCATCAGCTTTTGAGCCCTGGTCATGTTCTTACCATCACCTCCACTCTATTTTAGCCGATCATTCACCCCCATTTGATTGTTTACCCCTTTTGAGGAATAGTTACAAAGAGTGATCCTGTTAGCCATCCTTGTGACACTGCCATGATTGGAAAATTCCAAACCTTACCTGGAATCAGCTGCTACCTGAAATTATCACTCGTTCCTAAAAAAACAAGTCTCCTTTAAGCTCTTTTCATCTGACTCGTAAAATATGAAAATATTTCTGAGCAGTTGACCTCTCTAGCTCGTTAAAGCTACCGGGAGTGCTATCCCTCCTCTAGATTTTAATCTTTTTTGGACCTGAGGGATTATTACACAAAAAGATCGAGTGCTTGTTTTGTTTGGCTCATTAAAATTATCGAAAATTCATCCCTTTCGTATTTATTATACTTTTTTGGACTTACGGGATTATATGATGAAAAAGGATTATTGCTGTTTCCTTTACGTCCCTTTCAGACTCTCTAAAATTGAAAAGGACCGAGTTATCTTTGTCGTTAAACTCATTAAAACCAATAGCGACAAACTTGTCCATATAGACAAGAATGAGTTTCATTGTCTCTAGGCTCATTAAAACATAGCGACGGGTTTTCTCGAAGGGAAAATTATAGAACAAGCATATGTTATCCTCCTCAAGCTTGATAAAAATAAAAAGGTACTGGTCAGCAATGACTAGGGAAAAATTGGGAAGAAAACTTGAAGAAACTTTATTGGTAGAAAGTCGCTCTTGAACATGACACTTTCACTCCACATCCGAGTCGTGTTGGGTTATTTTGTTCATCGGTCATATCACCATTGGTCCATCACACCATCCATATTTGGGGTTAACACTACCAGTCCACGTCAGTGTCACCGGTATGTTCAAGAGAAGTCGCTCAGAGAATTCACCTATGTCTCATCCACTGCAATACATTCACGCTCCATTCTTTCATGACCGCCACCCTGAACCCTGTATCATCAGATCATTTTCATCTCCGAAATCATTTACTCTGTTCCGTGTCGTAGATGTGGGATTCATTAAGGCCCTCCTACGACGGGTCGCTTCTTGTCGACATTAGCTCATTATCCAAGAAGTCGACTTAGGAATAACCCTTTCAGTACTTTGAAGCTTGCATGCCTCAATGGCAAGTTTCTCACTTCCGACGACAGGTTTACATCAATGGCCTTCGATCGAAAGATTTTACGTGGTGTTCGACACCAAGTCCGTTTTTCACACCACACGAATTTATACTGTAGTACCTTGAGGGTCATCATCATTATCGGTGATTCCTCTCACGCCTGTTAACAACTTACATCATTGGCTGGTAATCAGGCGATGTATTTCCATGTTCGACTCCAGAACATCTTTCACATGGATCGACTTGTACTTCGAGTGAAGATTAGACGAGTTTTAAGAACCCGGATCTAGTTTCATCCATCCGGGCTGCGGTATATTCAGGAAAATAAAGACATCAAATGTACATCATTGCTGCACAAATGATCATCCGAATCAAAGGATGATGGCTTTATTAGAATCATCAGTCTGCCACACAGACGGTTGTCTATCTTATGTACATGAAAATGAATTTATAAAGCTGAGCACGGGAATGCCCACCTCAGTGAGATCATGAAAAATATTATGAAGATAATGTATTGTATTGTATCTTATTACAGGTCACCTTCCAGCTCGAAAAAACTTCAGATCCTCATGGTAAAGAATTTCACCCGACATCAAAAGATTAACGACCTCATGCTTTAGGGGGCAACTGTTATAGACATTTTTGGGAACTGCAACCCCAATCATACATGTCCATAAACCAAGGGCTCCTAAGTCCCTAAAAGTGTTACTTCACACCCTAAAGGAACAAGGTCAACTGATTACATCAACTCCCTGAAGTTCTCCACAGAAAACTGCTCAGAACTGGTCAAAGCTGGACCATACAGACTGCCCAGTGTAGAGGGTGTGATGCATCTCACCTGCTCAGTGTAAAAGGTGCGATGCATATTGGAAAGCCCTTCTGTAGGGTGCGATGGGCGAGAGTAGACAAATGGCAGAGATAGTTTGCAAGGTGGATTGTCATGGAATCTTCCAGAAACTTCTCCTGTGACAGTTGCCTCTCTGAATTTGCCCAGGGATGAGTAAGAGATCATCAATCTCTAAGTGGAATCAAGAACTATCAAAGAGAGGACACTAATCAAGATCCCAGAAGCAGACTCACCCCCTTGCAATCATCTATATATGGATCCCTCATCCCAGAGATCCAGGGGCTGGAATTTTGTATTTTGTAAGGAAATGCTGTTGGTTTCTTGGTGGAATATCATAGTGTTGGGTGATCTAAGCTTTTCATGAGGTGAAGGAGGGCTTTCATGCTAGGAGGATGACGTTGGGTCAGAACAATTGGTTGTAATCCTCTTTGCTATTCTTGATATTAATAAAGCTATTCAAGTTTTCCTCCACATTCTTGTATGTTTGATGATATATGCATTTTTGTGGTCAATATATATCTGGTCCTATATTGTTTATAATTGTAGATCTCTGTTCTTCGATAGTATTATGCTGCTTTGATTCCACAGGTGCTCTTTGAAGCTGGGTAGGCGAAGGAAAAGCGGCAAGGATCTATCAGAAGGGAGAGGAACCAAGCAAGGAACCAAGCGTAAGATTGAGGTTGGTGTCCTTGTTCCCCTATTATCTACTTCTCATAAAGGAAATTGAAAGTAGTTTTAATTTGTTTGTTTCTAAGATAGCTACCAGTCTTAGTGGGACTAGCAGCTCTGAGTGGACAGTAGATTTCCCGATAACAATTAGCTACATGCATCAAGGAAAGGGTGATATTGTCAGACACCGAGAAGCATCCAATTGACATTTCCCAAGCTAGCTTGGCCCATGTAGGATAAATAAGCTTAAATGTTTAGTACCCAATGACCAAGAATGAGCAACTGGAAAAGAACTTGCAGGAGGCTAGGAAAGAGGTAGAACAACCATAAGCATTAGTGTAGAATGCAATTTCTGCATTGGGGGATATGAGGAGAGTGATACTTGTTGAAGTATCAAGACTGGGTGATACCATGCAGAAGCTCTATGATAGATTTGTCGTCATGCATAAAGAAATTGTCTTCCTGTATAGCCTACAACAACGGAGCAAAGAGTTTGTTCAAACTCTGAAGAACATACATGCTTCCATCGCCCATGTACAAGAGTGGACAATGTGGTACAAAGGGGCCCCACACGATTTAGCAAAGAAGATGAAGCCACAGAAATATCTGGAGAAAGCAAAGTCCGGATATTGATTCAGAACAATGAGCATATTTCCTCATTCATTAGCAGCACAAAGACCTCACCTGCGCGGTTGTACAATAGTTTGGATGTCTTGGTGAGAAAAAATTAGATCCCATCAACCAGTTCCCTTATTGATGTTAATCCAAAGAACCAAGTCTGGCTAGAGATTGATAAGTACATGGAGAAGCTAAGACAAGAAGCAAGTAGGGAAGACTTGGATCTGAACGCACACAACATGAAAAAGTACATCAGTGGTTTTGTGAAGGTCAAGAAAATGTTGCTCATGCTTCAGAATGAGTTGGAAATAGGTTTGAAGACAATATACCTAGATTCCATGGAGGCTAGAGTCCACTTCTGTAAAGAGACTGTTAAACAGGTTGGGGAGACCACCACACAGTAATAAGCTTGGCACTGATATGTGACCGAGAAGTAGCAAGTGGAGGTTGTTGACCGGGAAGTTCTTCAAACTCCAGAAACATAGTGTTGTGTCTTGGTAGGTTGTATCTACCCTATTTTGTCTTATATGGGTACATGTGGAAGACGTAATATTATTTGTAATTATGTTGTAAGTGAAATTCCAAGTGTCAAAATTGGAATATGAAATGT
The DNA here is from genome assembly GCA_031772625.1 of Pinus tabuliformis. Lineage (NCBI taxonomy): Eukaryota > Viridiplantae > Streptophyta > Pinopsida > Pinales > Pinaceae > Pinus > Pinus tabuliformis. The sequence continues at coordinate 592,602,485 of CM062818.1, forward strand.
CATCATTTAATGTAATGTGTCATTTAGTCAAGAAGTTGAAGAGTCATGAGAGAAGTCAAAGGGTCACAAAGGGGAATGTCAAGGGTCACCCCACCCTTTCTCATGAATAGAACCTCATAACTCATAGAATAGGCTTTTGGGAGCCAAGCATTTGGCTAGGCATAGGCTTAGAGAAGGCTTGGGAGTATTGTGAAGAGCCTTGGCTTCCCCATAGCATAGAGTCAGTATACTTCTTTGGAGGAGCAGGTGTTCTTTACTGTAACATTCCATTATTGGGGCTAGTGGTTGTGAATGGTGTATGTATGGATGGAACTTTCACTTATAATAATAAAATAAGAGCCAACACACTTTCATGCATATGTTTTTAATATAGTAGGATTATTCTTTTTATATTGGCCATGTATGTTTTTTAACTTACGCATATTATTATGAACTACTTTGTATGAATTTATACGAATCCAGTTGAATTTTTGTTATTGGATTAACTCATCACTTTAACTTATGGACTATTCTGCATTTTAGCTTGTGATGGCATTTCAATCATGTGTTCCTTTCAAGTAGCGTACTATTACAGGCTTCCAAGGGCGCACTTCCTTTTCCCCTCTGTGTGTTAGAACCTTCATGCATCACACTTAACTCTCTGCAAGGTCACACACTTGAACTCACCCAAAGTTATCAAACATTCCTTTGTGCGCTACCGCAGTCAAGGCATTACATTAGCACCCACTTCTAGGTCTCCTACTCCAAACAATGTGAGGTCTAGGTCGGACTTCATATTAGGGAGAGCCCTTGAATGTTGGCATGTCCAAAACCATCAACATTTCTAACACTAGAAGGATGACTAGATGACAAGATTAGCCCTTGAATTCTAGGTTGAATTTCTGCACATATTTCATGAATTCTACCCAAATCAAAACCCCAACATGTTTTTATAACTCTACACATTTTGAAGTGTCGTTGAGCAATTTAAATGAATTGTCTAGAATTAAGTTCAATGGCGAGGGTGGAATAACCTTTCTCTAGCATGTCTGAGTATATTTCCTGTGGGTTGTTCGCTTTCATGTTTGAAGGGTGTAGAAAGAAATGACATCACACATTTCTTGCAGCCTCTATACACTCTTTCTACCAGTTTTTTAGTGAAACATTTTGTGTTTTCATTCTTTATGATTGTAAATCCCTTAATAGAAAATTTTTAAAATTCTGAAAATCACCTTACGAATATCTTCAAGATTTTCATGATCATTTTGTTCACTACTATTTTAAATTTCCTAAAGATGAAGTTGAATGGGAATTCTTGGATGAAATATTTCAATATCTTTTTCATGTTTCTGAAAATCCATATGAGTTAGAATCTTTCAAACCTCTCCCAACATACCTTAGTGTTAGAACTTCTAAATCTGAGATGGACAAGGTTCTTATCCCAAGTGACACCCCATCCCCCTCTCATCAAACAAATCTAGCTCCACAAGTCGAGATGAGAGAAGTTGGGAATCCACTTATTGATTTATCACCATCTCCTCCTACCCCACCTTCTCACAATTTCTGCGCATATTTGGACTATAACTCCGATGGTTTCCATGAAGTGCTATCTCCTCATCCTTCATCCTTTGGTCCCTTTGATCCTCCGAATTTTGGTTTGTTGTGTTCATCTGTCTCAGATCTTACATGTGATGTTCATGAGGATCATGTTCTGGACAAAGTTGGTGTTGAAAAACCAACATGCGATATCATTTTTGATGAGTATGTGTGGGAATCTGAACAGGAATCTGTGGTGAAGGATGATCTCCTTCTGTCCACACCTCGTCCGCTTCCTGACATCTTCGTTGATTCTATTATTTTTGTTTAGTCTTGTGAAAGTTCATTCTCAAAATTTTATACTTCTAATCATTCGCAGGATACGTGGAATTCTAGTTTTTGATTTAAACGTTTAGAGGACAAATTTGCTTCCTTGATTCCCCCAATATATCATCTTTCCTTTCTGGAAGCATAGAGGGTGAAATTTCTTGTTTTTCATTATCCCCTTTGTATGATTATGCAGATCACGAGGATGCCCCTATTCATCATCTTGAACTTTTTGATTGTGGTTGTCGTGATATTTTCATTCATTCATCTGATCATGATTATGATTTATCCACTGTTCAACTTTCTAAGCCACTGGCCTTTGATGATCCATCTTCTTATGAATTGGTAACTCCTTAAGATGTCGAGGCACTTCAGTCGGAGCTGATGGTTATGCCATGTTCTCCTAACCTTGAGCTCAGCTCCACTTATGGTCAAAAATTTGTTGAATATTTCCAAGCTTCTCATCATGTTAGGTTCCTATACCAATAGGTGTCATATTTCATGATTGACTGTGGAAATGCCAAATATGATCATCCTTTCCATGCTGACAAGGTTCCATATTTTCAAAAAAAAAAAAAAAAAATGTAAAGAGGGTATACCCTAAAAGAAAAATCAAAGGGCAAAAAGAGTGAATTGGTCAAGAAAGAAAGAAAATGAACCCCAAAGAAAAACCAGGAAAGTGTGTTAGTCAAAATGCCACTACTGTTCTATTTTTGAAAACAAGTTCAAATTATGCAATTAGTGACTTCTATCGCACTTGATGGATGGCCCAACAGCTCAATCTTGGCCAATCCATGTTTAAATTCCTTGTTTTAGAACTAGAGAATAAGGTCTGTTCAAACAGTTTAAGCTTGACAGATCAGTAGTTAGGTAGAGAAGCAAGGGTGCCCAACAGTGAAATCTAAGCTCTTGGAAGAGATAAGGGCAGACTTAGATAGGAGGGCAGTCAAAAGAAAACAAGAGAGAAAGGGTTTGCTAGCTCAAGTGCACCCAAGGAGAAAGAAGAAAAAATGTTAGGTGTATTAGGCTGGGTAGGCAGTTTGATGTTGCAGAAGCAAGTTTGTGATCAATGGTGTCTTTTTTGAATATGATTTATCTCATGGATATCACAGGTACCATGGCAAGGTGGCTGCAAAACAGCTGGAGCATGTGTAATTTCCCCTCCCATTCCCCCAAGAACATTTGCTAACTTCCCTCAAGGTCTCTGAGATCTGCTGAGTACACCTAATTCACTTCATTTTATAGAAAAAACCAAGTGAAATTCTGGTTTTACTTGAGAGAACTAAGCCATATTTCTTGTGTAAAAATCTTTTTTCTTCCATTGTGCTAAGCCTCTGTAAATCCATCACCTGGATCCCTTTCTATTCTCTAGGCCTAAGTTTTACTCATTTGACTTAATGTATTGATCAAATATACCATTTCATATTGACATCCTAACTCTATTATATAACTCCTATATAAAGTTTTCCCTTCCCCTACTATGTAAAAATACATAAAAAATCCCAAAAACATTATAAATATCCCCCCCTGTGGCTAAAGTTATGGCCATATTGTAATTATTGTCGGGAGCTATTGGTCCACCTGGGGCCAATAACAACCCTCCACGCACTCCATCAGGATTTGTTTAACATTTGGTTAAACAAATAACCAAAGCCGCCAACATAAACCATGTAATAACCCCGATAACCAAAGTTTTATATCCCGCAAAACATATAAAACGTTAATATTACGGTGGGTCCCTGCGCCGTACCTCCCTGCCATCTCCTCGTCTTGTAAACCGTCGGATCCGATCTCGCAGATCAGACGGCTCACATCCATATCGGAACCCCTCCGATGTGCAAAAAATAGCGTGCGATGAAAAGCAGTATTTCCGCCGTACTCCGGGACGCGTGTCGTTCACCCGCTACCATCGCATCCCCTTCGCCCGAAACCACCTTTGCTCAAAAGCGGTGTGGGGAATACCATATACCACCCCATGGAACCCCCGATGATGTCACCTCCACGTCATCGCCCACATCAGCCCCCACGTTAGCTACCACCTCACAACTGTGTTGTCCGCCCTGTTCACCACGTCAGCGTCAAGTCACCTTCCGTACCCCGCTACATGAATTTTTTTTTACGTCATGATGACATCATCACAAAAAAGCGCCAAAAGCCTGTAAAGCCCAAATTTTGTTAAAAAACCCGTGAAAGTGATTGTTTTTGTCCATTTCTATTCGTTGATTTGCGGAACCTATGCATGCAAATTACGACGAATTTGCCACTAAAACTCCAGTCCGTCACCTTGACCACCATAATCCGGCATCCTGCTATAAAAATCATCATCCAATCGGGAAATTCCTCTCGGACGCGTCGCTAAAACACATGTATTTCTCCATTACTCCCAAACCCTGAGTATTTTTGGTTTTTTATCTGCATTCCACTTGAAAAACCAATAATCCGACAAATTCAGTCCATAACCCCTGAAAAGTACGCCCCAACCACACCTCTTTTGTCCATTTTTTTCCGCCAAAAACTCAACTGCCACAGCTAAAAACACAGTGAGCTGATAAAAACAGGTATTTTACCAAAATCTAGTTCCCAAGCCCCCTGTTTTTAACTTTCCTCCGCAGAATCTCCGGAAAATGCCCAAATATTGAGGTAAATTTGTCAAAATACCTACAAAAGGCGCACCATTACCACTGTTTTTGTCCAGCTTTTTGACTTAACTCTACAAACTTTGTTTTTTACTATGAATTTTACCCAATGAGCCAATTTATAATTGAAACTCAGTCTACAATTTCTTGAGAAAAAACCCCAGAGCTAGTATTTTTTTTCTGTTGCTGCACAGACCCAAATTCCAATTAAAAACACAGACAGTTGAACAATGGAGGCTCCAGTGGCCCTCAATGTTGCCCCTCTCAATGCTCCACATAAAGAACTTGAATGGCTACCCCTAGCTGACAGGGATTTCCAAATTAATGATTTAATGGCCTCATCTCCAAGCCTTCTGTGAGATTAGGAACAAAGCTGATGTATTTGGAATCTGGGAGTCTAATATGCCCATGTATTACCTCCCTTCAGTGAATGTATTCCCTGACCTCATTCACCAATGTCATGACAATTATGAGCACACTCAAAGAGTAGTTATGGCACCATCTGGGACTGTCCTCTTCTATATTACTCCTCAATCCATAAATGAGATGCTGCACTTTAAGCCAACTCAGCCTCTGACCCCTCTCTCCATGGGATTCTTGCTTGACCAAGGTGCCAAACTTCCCAGTTCAGAGATAACCAGAATTGCTCAGTTATTCATGAAACCAAATTGCCAGCCCCAACAGCCTCCTCCTTATCTGCATTCTTGGTTCAATGAGGCAGGGAGATTCATTGTAGACAGGATATCCTACATCTTAGTATTCAAAACCAGTGAGTTTGTTGATGAGACTACCTTAGTGCTGATGTCCATTTTTGCTCCAAGACAGCCCCCTGCTGTCAAGTATGATTTTGCTACCTTCATAGCTAATAAAATCCATGAGCAATTCATGAGCCTGGATAGAGAGAGAGTGTTTAAATACACATCATACATATATCATTTGTTGATGTACAATTAGCCAGACAGTTTTCAAATCTCCCTTAAAAAATTGGATTGCAAAGGAGAGCCTAGGTCAGTAATCTTCTGGACCTCAGTTTTCCACTGTGTTAATGATTCCCCTTATTCTTACTGTGAATTCATTGACCTATTCATACATCCAGCCTCCTATTTACTGATGACAAGTCCTGCAGATAGACTTTCTGGTGAAATGCAGAGAATTTTACAGCTCTCTAAAAATTACAGCATAGTTGACTAGTACTTTTACCAGAATCACACTGAAATAAGAATATATGACTCTGAACTATGCCCCTACAAGCTACCCAAATTTGTGCCCATGAGGTTGTTTCCACTAGAGTACTTCAGGCAGTTTATCCATGCAGACTTAATCCACTTTTGCAACGCTAAGAAAAAGGCACAACTCAAAATAAGAAATCAATTGGGCCCTTTTATCTTTAATAAAAGGGAAGCCTAGGAGGAGGCAGATAAGATTCTAGGGGAGCAACTTAAGCTGAAACAAAGCTTTTATTGGTCACCATATGACCCTGGTCATTTTATAAGTTATAGAAAGGTCAAATACAACTTGGCACCATACGTTCATTGCAAGATCTTTGAAATCCAACAGTATGCTAACCAACAAGAATGGTTAGAGGGCACATTAGTTGAAGAGATTACTGAAGAAGAAAAACTGGAAAGGGCTATGAAAGGGCTTGAAAAAACACTTGACCTGGACTCTTTTGGACATGTATCCTTCAAGCTGCCCTAGCACGTAGGAGGTGACACATATTTTGCCGGGACTTCTCAACAACTATTACAAAAGGCCAGCATAGCATCAGCTAAAGGCAAGGAGGTAATAGGTGGGGAACAGAAAACAATGGCAGATCAGCCAGATACATCAAAGGAACAAAGCCAAGGTCAAGGTCCTTCAACACAGACAAAGGTTCCTGAAATCCCTGTATTACAAACTCCTCTAAATGAGGAAAGAGGCAAGAAAAGAGAGAGAAAAGAAGACACACCTGTAAGTGGATCAATAGAATAGCAAGGGGAAAATAGGCAAAGGTTAAATCCTTACTTTGAAGAGGAACTCTCGGAAGAGACAACAGGCAACCTGAGAGGTGAGGGAAGAACCGAACAACAGACTCCTCCAATTTTGGACACATCAACTAGCTCATATCAGCAAGAGCTAGAGAAGCAGCATGGTGTGGAGGTTACATCCACTAGGCCACAAAGCAAGCAAGGTTCGGATATCAAGAAAGCATTTACTGAAATAAAGGCTAGAAATGAGCCAGTAAGGATCCAACTTTATAATCAATTGCTGAGGATGGCCCCCACAAATCAACAAAGGCTAATGGCAACCTATGATATTCAAGAAGGGAAAATGACCCTTAGTCACTTCAGGCCCACAATGCAGCAGCCACAGTCAGCTGCAGATTATATCAGGACCAATTTGGAAGTTCTCTCTAAAGACATCCACCCAATGGACTAGATTGAATTACATAAACAAACTGGAGAAATGGTGTACTCCACCTTGGCAGACAAAGCATTATTAGCTCACTAATTGTAAAATTCATTACATAACACCTCTGCCCAATTAGATTTGGAAAAAGGCTTCTTCTTTGGCTAAGGATAATAGAATTAAATCCTTGGAGGAAATTATTATTGAGCTGGGACATGATCCCAAGGATCCTAAAGGTATCCAGGCATTAATAAAAAAGAAAGAAGAAGATATTGTAGCCCTCAAAAAGCAATTGAAGTTGTCGATTACAATGCACCCACAAACCACAGAGGTTGCACAACAGAAAGCAGAGGATGACACGATGGGTTTACTCATGAGGATGAATGAGAGATTGGTAGAAATAGAGAAGGCATTGGAGGAGGCACTACAAGGAAAGCAGGGAGAGTTGGCCTCTCAACCATCTCAAACATCTCCAATTATTACAACCGCTCCTTCTAAAGTCACAACAACAGTCCCTCCTACTGATCCGGCATCAACAGCACCAAGCACTACATTAACAACAGCGGCAACAACCACAGTACCAGATACCAGCATGAGCATGGAAAAGATGATGGAGGAAATAAAGGCCTTAGAACTCCAAATGGCAAAGCTAAAGGAAACTAAAGAAAAACTGGCCAAGCTAGAGGTGAGCTATGATAAATCTAAGATAACTGTAGCCGTAAAAACTAGAGAAGTAAAGGCCTTGGAAAATAAGGTAAAATCCTTGGAAAAAGATCTTACTTTTCATAAAGCTCTATCAGAAATCAAAACAATTTTGTGGACTAAAATTGGCCAGTCCATCACCGATCAATGGATATCAATACAGACAGTCCATGAGCAAATTGAATTGATAGAAAGAGCTCAAGTTGAGATTCAAAAGGCCAGAGCATTATTAGGAAACATGCCCTAATAGGCCAATTGACTAATTCATTTTTTGAACACTAACACCAGAGAACAAGTAGTAGCTCTGGATATCAAGGATAGAACAAGCACCATTTTGACAGTTAAAAAGGTGCTGACTATGAAAAATTTTGTACAAAATCTGGAGAGAAAGTTACAACCAAGTTTACAGTCTTGCAGCAAAAGGGTCTACCCAGTTTGTTAACCAGTAATCAGAGGCTGTTGACACATGAACAATATGCTCGCAGGGTGAATACATATGTTACCAATCAGATTACAACATCATCAAGCACTTCAGAAGACATAGTACCTCCCTCTGGACAGAGCTTATATGACAAATTGGAAAATCTGTTCTACATTGAGCATGAGATAACACATCTTTTTGAAGTCTAGCCCAATTACTACAAGTATACTGAAGCTGATGAAACATTAATAAAACTACAAAGACACCAGTTGCCAATAGACCAATGGTGGTAGAGCATGTTAGAGGTTTTACCAAGGTAGTTTTGGTTCTCTTTCTTTTGATCATATGCATTTAATCAAATTCAATGTATGTGCCACACATCATGAGAATGAAAACAACAGAAAAAGGAAGGCACGCCAGAACGCATTAAAGCGGAATCAAGCACAGATGGAAGGGCCGGGACAGCAACACAGAAACGCAAAGGAACGCAACATAAAGAGACAGCTACCAGCCGACTTGCTGAGTCAGAAAAGTCAAAAATATCTGACCGATTGAACAACCAGCGCACCAACATTCACTTCTGCATTCATTTCTTTCATTTACTCCTCCTGTAAAAGTAGATGGATGAAGTTATTGCTTGATATTTTCTCTATGAGATATTTTGTAACTCTTTTGTATAAATACCTCCTCTAAAGATGTATTGAGGGTTGGTTGGTGAATATCATTCTGGACTTGCGCTGTAAATTTTGAGAACTCTTCTGAATAAAGATTGCTGGAATGCTTTGCTGATGAACTTGCTGGTTGTGGGATTAATGGCAGAAGAATATGTTACAGAATTCTCGTATTACCTCATGAATCAATAAGTCTTTTAAATCTTGTTTTACTGTTCCTGTGTTTTATATATCATCTATATATCATGTTCTAATTGCAGGAAAAAAGAATAGCCCAGAATTTACTTTGCTGTACTCTGTGTTCAATTCCTGTCAATTTTTATGTTTTCTTCAGGACTAGCATAGGCAGGAATTCTTGACTGCTCCTATCTCCTTGGTTCTTACACCTTGAATATAATTAAGGAATTCTTAATTGCTCCCTGGTAATATTTACACACTTTCCCTCTGTTAGCATAATGAAAGATTCTTAACTGCCTTTCATTCCTTGACTCCATTTCATCTTATTCTTGCTTGAATATTGTTCCATGGCTAATTATCTTTCTCTGTAGTTCCTCCTTTTGCCAAAGAAACCTTACCCAAAAGTTTATTTTCATTAGACTCCATTAACCCAATGGTCTGAACTTCTCCTATTTTGCAGCGCTGTTCTATTGAATGTCACCTTCCAAACACCAAACAAATACTTGTGCTTCATAACTAGCCTAACATATAGCAAAACAAAGCTAAATTATAAAGAGAGAGCCCTCTCTGGTTGCATATTGGCTAGAATCTGCAACTAAAAGACTGGTTAGTGGTTACCTCGGCCGTATTCCCTTTTCCACCGCTTTTGGGGAACAACCTGAGTGATAACATCATTGGCGACTCCACTAGGGACTGAATGACTATTTTTTACTGCTAGCTATTTTCCAAAGCTACAGATAGAGCCTGAAGTTAGCCAGGTAGCCTTTGAAATTGTCTTTGCTGTGCAATTACAGGAGTAAATAAAAGCTTCTTCAGTCAATATCCAGTCTAGCAGTAGGCTTTAAACAAATGTCTCAAAAGTTTGATCAGTTTCCTCTTGTTTTCAAAAAATCTTCAGGAAAATTCAAGGCTCTTACAATTTATATTTTCCTAGAAAGATATTGTCAAAAGCATCAATCTTCAAAAATTTCCAGAAAATACCAAAAACAGATTTAGAAGCTGGCTCCAAAGAAGAAAATTCGTTACACTAGATCAAACCCAGATCCAAATCCTCCAGCTATTTTCAAAAATCCTAACTTGATCTCCAAGACCCTTAGAAGACAAGAAAGTTTAGAAAATTCTACTGATTTAAATCTTGATATACTTCAACAAAACCTTACCCAATCGCTTGCTGCAAAAGTAGCAGTCCTTCCTATTGTTGCTGCAGCTTCTTCTAGTTCACCATCATCACTTCAAAGCACCTTCTCCACTCCTCCATCCACTCCACTTATTTCAGCTGTTATCCCTGTGCTTCCAGCTGTCCCATTTATACCTGTAAATATGGCAAACCGATATGCTCCTCTGTAGTTGCCTGCAAATCTAGGGGCTATGCCTCAAGATTATCAAAGAAAAATTACATATGTTGATGGTACTGGCTCCTATATAGCCCAACAACACACTAAGAAAATTATGGACTACTTTGAGAACTATGAAATTGATGATAATGATGTCAGGATGAAAATTTTCGTCCAAAGCTTGATAGGTGATGTGAGGACCTGGTTTAGGGCACTTGCTGCAAACACAATTGCTGATTCGGATGCCCTTTACCAAACCTTTTTGAACAGATGGGAAAAGAAGAAGGACCCATTGCATATCCTATCCGAATATGAAAGCTTGAAAAGAGGCCCACAAAAAACTGTCCAAGACTATTGTGCTAGATTCAATAACGTGTACAATGCTATCCCTCAAAACCTTAGACCCCTACCTGACTTAGCCTTGATCAAATTCCCTGATGGATTTAATTCTGACATGGCATATCACCTAAGGGAAAGAGCTCCTCCAAGCTTAGAAGACATGCAAAGCATAACTGTTAGTGTGGAGGCCAACTTGATCTCTAAAAGAGTCCGAGCAAGAGCTGAAAGAAAGACTCCCTTCAAAGAAGAGCCTCCTACATTTGAGCAAAAGCTAGATGAAATCATCAAAGAAATGGATAGACTGGGTGGTAGAGTGGAAACCATTGAAAGAAAATCCTCTTGGGAAGGTCAACAAAGCAACACCACTAGAAATCCAAACTTTAGAAAAAATCAAAATCGTAACATCAGGAAGGCTGGCCCTGACCAGAACATCAGACCTCCATTTCAAGAGAACTATTCCGAAGCATCAACCTCTAGTGAGCCAACAAAGGATACTCAAATCAACCTAATGGGTTTGAACAGTGAACAAAAAATATTTTTAACCCAAGATGACCAAGAAGCTCATAATTTCAACCAATTTCAAACCAAATCCGGAGAATCATTTGATTTCAGAGAAGGGTATGATGCAGCTGTCTATGAAGTTCATAAACAATACAAATTGAGAAGCAGAACGATAGATGTGCCTGAACCTAGCAAGCTGAAAGATACTAAGCAGCCTAAGAAAGCAAAGGATAAAACTTCCCTGATAGAACTCCTTGCTAAAACAGACCTCAACCCAAAAGAACCCACGGTTGAGGAGATATCAGACTTAAAGCCCTTACAAAATCAACCATCCACCTCCTTTCCTCCAAAAAAAAATGTAAATAGTTCTCCTGAAAATAATTTCATAGCAGATTTAGTTCATAACAATACTCATGATGAAGAAAAAACCACTGAAAACACAGCAGAAAGGGAAAATTTTGCTGCCCGGAATACGAAAAATTCAAGTGGAAAAACCCTTCAACCTAGAAACAGAGATAGGTAAGTTAAAAATATCCATTCCACTGTTCGAATTGGCTAAACATGAGGCTTATAGGGAACAAATCAGTAGGTCACTTCAAATATCAGAGAATAGAGATGCAGTGAATGTTTTAGATGACCAACCAGAACTAATTTTTGGTCCTGAGGTAAATGGTAAAACAATAGATGGAGGAGTCCCTCCATTCTATGTAAGCTTAAACATCCATGACAAAGTGCTACATAATGCCATGTTTGATTTAGGAGCTTCCCATAATCTGATGCCTAAATCTGTGATGGAAAGATTGGACCTAGATATCACACGGCCATATAAAGACTTGTTTTCATTTGATTCCAACCAGGTTAGGTGTCTAGGCCTAATCAAAGATTTGTGTGTATCTCTAGTACAATACCCTGCCAAGACTATTTTAATGGATGTAGTAGTAGCTGATATCCCACCAAAGTATGGAATGCTTTTGTCCAGATCCTGTGGTGCAAAACTCCAAGGATCTTTGTAGCTAGACATGTCTTAGGCCACCATTTCAGTCTTTCGCCAGCCAAAGAGATTGTACCGAGAAACATTGATGAAGTATGTGGTCAGCAGTCAAGAAAAACCCCAAAACTTTCCCATTTATTCCATGCATTCGGATATGGATTCTTTCATACTATACAATGCTGAAATGTGTCCCAAAACTGATCACAGGTTTCTAGAACCAGCACAAGCAAGAGACATAAATGAAGAATCTACCGCTCACGATCTAAAAGTTATTGAAGTGATTGATGCAACAAACAAACAAGGCATGCCATATGAGTTACAAAATCCGAATCTGCTCATTAAGGCAGTTTCCAAGACTCCTGATGATAGTTATAATTAAGAAATCTTATGGTATTTAGAGTTTGATGGATCAGTGAATAAATTGGGAGCAGGGGCAGGGATTTGGATACATAATATGAAAAATGATCATGCTGAAGGACATGCATATAAGCTGAATTTTAGATGTACAAATAATATGGTCGAATATGAGACTCTTTTGCTGGGACTCAAATTGATTAAAAGTCTAGGGGCAACTAAAATTTCAATTCTAGGGGACTCAGATTTGATTATCCAATAGATGAAGGGAAACTTTGTTACAAACGATCTCAGGCTAAGGGTTTATAGAGGGGCAACAATTGAAATACTCAACACCTTCTCAGAATCCCAGCTAACCAAAATTCCGAGAAACCACCATGTACATGCTCACATTTTGGCAATATTTTCCAGCATTTGTAAGCTACCATTCGAGCCCAACCATCACTTTACTGCTGAGATTAAACACAGACCTGTTGTTCCAGATAATGTCAAAAATTGGCAAGTGTTTGAAAATGACACACAAATTAATAATTTCTTGACTTTGCAAGAGGAATTTTCAAGCACAAACATAGACACAAGCACCATTTATGATGAACAACGAACAGACCAAACTGAGAAAAATATATCAGCTAAAACAACAAATCACATTTTGCATCCAACAATATTTACCAGCAAAAATTTACAAGAGCTGAAACAAATGGACCTTGATGACATTGCTAAGGACGAGTCTGAAGTAATTGATTTAAAAGATAACTTTTTGCCCACATGCCTGACTCCTTTAGAAGATATATTTGATTCAAATGATATTCCAAGAAAGCCAAAAATGCAGCTTTTAAATGCAGAAATTGAAGACTGTAATATAGGAACTGCACAAAATCATAAGATGGTAAATTTATCCAAAGCCTTACCTCCCAACCAAAAATTGAAATATATTGAGCTCTTTAAAGAGTTTCAAGATGTCTTTGCATGGAGCTATGTGGACCTCAAGTCCTATGATACTTCAGTCATCCAACACACAATACCTTTAAAAGAAAATCAAAGGCCTTTTAAACAAAAACTTAGAAGGGTTAATCCAGTCCTCCTTCCTCTCATTGAAAAGGAAGTCAAAAGAATGTACCAAGCTGGAATAATCGCTCCTATTAGATTTTCAGAATGGATTTCAAATCTAGTGCCTACTAGGAAGAAAACGGGAGAGATAAGACTGTGTGTTGACTTAAGAAACATAAAATAAAGTTTCTCTCAAAGATCATTAACCCTTACCCAAGATGGATCATGTTTTACAACGGGTAGTGGGAGCTTCTAGGATTTCACTGTTAGATGGATTCTCAGTATTTAATCAGATCCTAGTTCACCCGGATGATCAAGATAAAACTGCCTTTATAACGCCTTGGGGAACCTTCAAATATGTAAAAATGCCTTTTGGACTTAAAAATGCAGGGGCCACATTTCAACGAGTAATGGACATAGCCTTTGCAAAAGAGATTCATGATTTTTTAGTCATATATCTTGATGACCTCACTGCTTTTTCTAAGTTAGATCAAGAACATTTAGAACACCTCAGACAAGTGTTCCTAATTTGCAGAAAATATGGGATATCATTGAACCCAAAGAAATCATTGTTTGGCCTAGAAGAAGGTAAACTCTTAGGTCACATAATTTCAAAAGATGGCATTAGAATCGACCCAGACATAATACAAGCTATCCTCCAAGTGCCTCACCCAAGAAATATCAAAGAATTGCAGGCTTTTCTAGGAAAAATCAATTTTCTAAGAAGATTCATTCCCAACTTGACCGAACTAATAAGATTGTTGAATAACATGCTAAAAAAGGATTCCAAAGTGAAATGGACAATAGAAGCTAAGCAAGCCTTTGAGGAAATCAAAATAGCTTTAACCAAAACACCAGTCCTCACAAGCCCAAAGTTTGATAGAGACTTCATAATCTTTTCCTTTGCATCTGAGCATACTATTGCTGCTGTCCTATTACAAAAGGATGATCAAGGATGCGAGAAGCCCATTGTTTTCTTCAGCAAAGCACTTAGAGATGCTTGACTCAAATATCAAATTATGGAGAAACAAGCTTATGCCCTTGTAAAGGCCATCAAGGATTTCAGAGTTTACAGCTTATACTCTCATGTGATAGCTTATGTACCAAATGTCGTGGTGAAAGACATTCTGACTCAAGAAGGACTTGAAGGTAAAAGAGGAAAATGGATAGCTAACATCCTGGAATATGACATTGAAATTAAACCAACAAAACTGATAAAAGGACAAGGATTAGCCAAATTAATGACTGAAACCAATTTTCAAGCCCTTGACATCAATGAACTAGATAACGAACATGAGATGGTGACTCCACAGATCAATCAAGCCTTCTTACAATCACCTTGGTATGCTGATATAATTTATGTATTGTTAAACCTGCAGGCTCCTCCAGGGTTATCCAGAACTAAAAAGAGATTCTTGAAAATGAAAGCTTCAAAGTTTTGTATTCTAGACAATGTTTTGTTTTGGAAAAATCATGAAGGAATTTTACTAAACTGCCTAACAAAAGATGAAACTGACAAAGTGCTTAAAGAATTTCATGCAGGGGACTGTGGTGGACATTTATATTGGAAGCCAACAGCTGATAAAATCCTAAGAGCTGGGTTTTATTGGCCCTCCCTATTTGCTGATGTAAAGAAATTTGTAATTTCTTGCCATAAATGTCAAACCTTTGAAGGCAATAGAAAACTGTTACCTTTGCCCCTAAAACCCATTTCCACTCAGAGACCATTTCAACAATGGGGTTTTGATTTCATTGGGGAAATTCACCCTTCCTCTTCTGGCCAACATAGGTGGATTTTAACTGCCATAGATTACTTCACTAAGTGGATAGAGGCCATTCCTTGTAGGCAAGCCAATGACTCAGTCATCATGCAATTTGTAGAAACCAATATCCTATCTAGATTTGGCTGTCCGGAAAAGATTATAACTGATAATGCTGCTGCCTTTAAATCCAAAAGAATGATCAATTTTTGCCACAAATACCACATTAACTTAGGCCATTCCACAGCTTATTACCCTCAAGGTAATGGTTTAGCTCAATCATCCAATAAAAGCTTGATCAACATCATAAAGAAAGTATTGGAGGAAAACAAGAAGAATTGGCATAAAAAGCTTGTCAATGCACTTTGGGCAGAC
This sequence comes from Pinus tabuliformis, assembly GCA_031772625.1. Taxonomy (NCBI): domain Eukaryota; kingdom Viridiplantae; phylum Streptophyta; class Pinopsida; order Pinales; family Pinaceae; genus Pinus; species Pinus tabuliformis. The sequence continues at coordinate 592,618,023 of CM062818.1, forward strand.
AGGTTGACCACAAAGAGATCCATTGGAACAAGCCCCTATGAGTTGCTTTATGGCATGGAGGCTGTGTTTCCTTCATCTTTGGGAATCCTTGTGATAAAATTACTGCAAGAAATACAGGCAGAACCCAATGATATTTAGAGAAGAATCAATCAAACAATTCATTTACAGCAGACTAGAGAGGAAGTGTATCAGAGATCTTAGGTCCTACAAGAGAAACTGAAGAAATTTTTTGACAAAAGGACAAAGCCAGAGGATTTTTGCATAGGAGACAAAGTGCTGAAATGGGATTCCAGAAGGGAAGATAAAGGAAAACATGGCAAATTTGATTTCCTATGGAAAGGACCTTTTGCTATTCAGTCTATACAAGGAAACAACACCTATTTTTTGAGAAGTTTGGATGGTACAGAAGTAGAGGATGGGCCAGTCAATGGTCGGATGCTCAAGCATTATTTTGATCCTCTTTGTTAACATATTAGGACTATATTTTGTACATAATAGTGTCTATTTTCTGCAGTTTATTACAACAATAAGATAGGGAACAAGATGCAGCAAATTTTGAGGAAAAGCAAGGATCTGTGCCACCTTTTTGTATTCCATTTTGAGTCTATTGGAAGACTTAAGGAAGAAGACTTGGGAGCTATAAAAATGATGACAAATACTCAGACAAACTAGCAAAGACAAAGCTGTAATTCTATTTAGATCAGCTCATGAGAAATGTATATGTCACAGAGATACAGTTTCATTTGTGTACAACAGAAGGAAACTTTAGATTGCAGCAGGAGTTGAATATAAGGCCATCTGACCTGCTGTTCTTGGCTTTCCATGTGGAAAAGCCATCCCCAAGTGGAGCCACTGTTAGGTTCCTATACTAATAGGTGTCATATTTCATGATTGACTGTGGAAATGCAAAGTATGATCATCCTTTCCATGATGCAAAGGTTCCATATTTTCAAAAAAAAATCAAAAAATTTAAAAATGTAAAGAGGGTATACCCTAAAAGAAAAATCAAAGGGCAAAAGAATGAATTGGTCAATAAAGAAAGAAAATGAACCCCAAAGAAAAGACCAGGAAAGTGTGCTAGTCAAAATGCCACTACTTTCCTATTTTTGCAAACAAGTTCAAATTATGCAATCAATGACTTCAGTCACACTTGGGTTGGTGGGGCGAGAGCCTAATTTCATAATAAGGGGCCGAAGCACTATTGATTCTAACTACTAATGAACATATTGCTCAGGGCTGCTCCTGCAAGAGAACAACGGGATGAGCTATTAATTATAGTGCCTTGCGAATCAATTCAGAAATGTTAAAGACGAAATCAATTCAAAAGAAACGTGCTTGTCCGCATCGGGGAAGGGAATATAGCCTGCCAGTGGGCATAGAATCAGGTCCTGTAGGGGCATTTGGAAATAAACCATAGCAAAGAGAAGGTAGGTAAAAGGTTAGATCTTTTACTCAAATGGTTAAGGTGAGGCCAAAGGCAATGGTTCAGGTGGTCTGATGGATGGCCCAACAGCTCATTCTTGGCCAATCCATGATTAAATTGCTTGTTTTAGAACTAGAGAATAAGGTCTGTTCAAACAGTTTAAGCTTGACAGATCAGTAGTTAGGTAGAGAAGCAAGGGTGCTCAACAGTGAAATCTGAGCCCCTGGAAGAGATAAGGGTAGACTTAGATAGGAGGGCAGTCAAAATAAAACAAGAGAGAAAGGGTTTGCTAGCTCAAGTGCACCCAAGGAGAAAGAAGAGAAAATGTTAGGTGTATTAGGCTGGGTAGGCAGTTTGATGTTGCAGAAGCAAGTTTGTGATCAGTGGTGTCTTTTTTGAATATGATTTATCTCATGGATATCACAGGTACCATGGCAAGGTGGCTACAAAATAGCTGGAGCATGAATAATTTCCCCTCCCATTCCGCCATGAACATTTGCTAACTTCCCTCAAGGTCTCTGAGATCTGCTTAGTACTCCTAATTCACTTCATTTTATAGAAAAAACCAAGTGAAATTCTGGTTTTACTTGAGAGAACTAAGCCACATTTCTTGTGTAAAAATCTTTTTTCTTCCATTGTGCTAAGCCTCTATAAATCCATCACCTGGATCCCTTTCTATTCTCTAGGCCTAAGTTTTACTCATTTGACTTAGTGTATTGATCAAATATACCATTTCATATTGACATCCTAACTCTATTATATAACTCCTATATAAAGTTTTCCCCTCCCCTACTATGTAAAAATACAAAAAAAATCCCAAAAACATTATAAATATCCCCCTCGTGGCTAAAGTTATGGCCATATTGTAATTTTTGTCGGGAGCTATTGGTCCACTCGGGGCCAATAACAATCCTCCACGCGCTCCATCGGGATTTGTTTAACATTTGGTTAAACAAATAACCAAAGCCACCAAAATAAACCATGTAATAACCCCAATAACCAAAGTTTTATACCCCGCAAAACATATAAAACGTTAATATTACAGCGGGTCCCCGTGCCGTACCTCCCTGCCATCTTCTCGTCCCATCAACCATCGGATCCGATCTCGCAGATCGGACGACTCACATCCATATCGGAACCCCTCCGATGTCCGAAAGATAGCGTGCGATGAAAAGCAGTATTTCCACCGTATTCCGGGATGCGTGTCATTCACCCGCTACCATCACATCCCCTCCGCCCGAAACCACCTTTGTTCGAAAGCAGTGCGGGGAATATCATATACCGCCCCACAGAACCCCCGATGACATCATCCGATGACGTCACCTCCACGTCATTGCCCACATCAACCCCCACGTCAGCTACCACCTCACCACTATGTCATCCGCCCTGTTTGCCACGTCAGTGCCAAGTCACCTTCCATACCTCGCTACACGACAAAAAATTTACGTCATGATGACGTCATCACAAAAAAGCGCCAAAAGCCCGTAAAGCCCAAATTTTGTTAAAAAACCCGTGAAAGTGATTATTTTCGTCCATTTCTATTCGTTGATTTGCAGAACCTGTGCATGCAAATTACGATGAATTTGCCACTAAAACTCCAGTCCGTCACCTTGACCACCATAATCAGGCATCCTGCTATACAAATTATCGTCCAACCAGCCAATTACTCTCGGACGTGTCGCTAAAACACAGGTATTTATCCATTACTCCCAAACCCTGAGTATTTCTGGTTTTTTCTCTGCATTCCACTCAAAAAACCAATAATCCAACAAATTCAGTCCATAACCCCTGAAAAGTACGCCCCAACCACACCTCTTTTGTCCATTTTTTTGCACAAAAAACTCAACTGCCGCAGCTAAAAACACAGTGAGCTGATAAAAACAGGTATCTTACCAAAGTCTGGTTCACAAGCCCCCTGTTTTTAACTTTCCTCTGCAGAATCTCCGAAAAATGCCCAAATATTGAGTTAAATTCATCAAAATACCTGCAAAAGGCGCACCATTACCACTGTTTTTGTCCAGCTTTCCGAATTAACTCTGCAAACTTCGTTTTTTACTATGAATTTTACCCAGTGAGCCAATTTCTAATTGAAACTCAGTCTGCAAATTTCCTGAGAAAAAACCCCAGAGCCAGTATTCTATTTTCTATTACTGCACAGACCCAAATTCCAATTAAAAACACAGATAGTTGAGCAATGGAGGCTCCAGTGGCCCTCAATGTTGCCCCTATCAATGCTCCACATAAAGAACTTGAATGGCTACCCCTAGCTGACAAGGATTTCAAAATTAATGATTTAATGGGTGACAAGCCTCATCTCCAAGCCTTCTGTGAGATTAGGAACAACTATAGGAACAAAGCTGATGTATTTGGAATCTGGGAGTCTAATATGCCCATGTATTACCTCCCTTCAGTGAATGTATTCCCTAACCTCATTCACCAATGTCATGACAATTATGAGCCCACTCAAAGAGCAGTTATGGCTCCATCTAGGACTGTCCTCTTCTATATTACTCCTCAATCCATAAATTAGATGCTGCCCTTTAAGCCATCTCAGCCTCTGGCCCCTCTCTCCATGGGATTCCTGCTTGACCAAGGTGCCAAACTGCCCAGTTTAGAGATAACCAGAATTGCTCAGTTATTCATGAAACCAAATTTCCAGCCCTAACAACCTCCTCCTTATCCGCATTCTTGGTTCAATGAGGCATGGAGATTCATTGTAGACATGATATCCTACATCTTAGGATTCAAAACCAGTGAGTTTGTTGATGAGACTACCTTAGTGCTGATGTCCATTTTTGCTCCAAGACAACCCCCTGCCGTCAAGTATGATTTTGCTACCTTCATAGCTTATAAAATCCATGAGAAATTCATGAGCCTGGATAAAGAGGGAGTGTTTAAATACACATCATACATATATCATTTGTTGATGTACAATCAGCCAGACAGTTTTCAAATCTCCCTCAAAAAATTGGATTGCAAAGGAGAGCCTAGGTCAGTAATCTTCTGGACCTCAGTTTTCCATCGTGTTAATGATTCCCCTTATTCTTACTGTGAATTCATTGACCTATTCATACATCCAGCCTCCTCTTTATTGATGAAAAGTCCTCCAGATAGACTTTCTGGTGAAATGCAGAGAATTTTACAGCTCTCTAAAAATTACAGCATAGTGACTGGTACTTTTACCAGAATCACACTAAAATAAGAATATATGGCTCTGAACTATGCCCCTACAAGCTACCCAGATTTGTGCCCATGAGGCTGTTTGCACTAGAGTACTTCAGGCAATTTATCCATGCAGACTTAATCCACTTTTAAAACGCTAAGAAAAAGGCACAACTCAAAATAAGAAATCAATTGGGCCCTTTTATCTTTAATAAAAGGGAAGCCTAGGAGGAGGTAGATAAGATTCTAGGGGAGCAACTTAAGCTGAAACAAAGCTTTTATTGGTCACCATATGACCCTGGTCATTTTATAAGTTATAGAAAGGTCAAATACAACCTGGCACCATACGTTCATTGCAAGATCCCTTAAATCCAACAGTATGCTAACCAACAAGAATGGTTATAGGGCACATTAGTTGAAGAGATTACTAAAGAAGAAAAACTGGAAAGGGCTATGAAAGGGCTTGAAAAAACACTTGACCTGGACTCTTTTGGACAAGTATCCTTCAAGCTGCCCTAGCACGTAGGAGGTGACACATCTTTTACCGGGACTTCTCAACAACCATTACGAAAGGCCAGCACAGCATCAACTAAAGGCAAGGAGGTTATAGGTGGGGAACAGAAAACAATGGCAGATCAGCCAGATACATCAAAGGAACAAAGCCAAGGGCAAGGTCCTTCAACACAGACAAAGGTGCCTGAAATCCCTGTATTACAAACTCCTCTAAATGAGGAAAGAGGCAAGAAAAGAGAGAGACAAGAAGACACACTCGTAAGTGGATCAACAGAACAACAAGGGGAAAAGAGACAAAGGTTAAATTCTTACTCTGAAGAGGAACTCTTAGAAGAGACAACATGCAACCTGAGAGGTGAGGGAAGAACCGAACAACAGACTCCTCCAATTTTGGACACATCAACTAGCTCATATCAGCAAGAGCTAGAGAGGCAGCATGGTGTGGAGGTTATATCCTCCAGGCCACAAAGCAATCAAGGCTCAGATATCAAGAAAGAATTTACTGAAATAAAGGCTAGGAATGAGCCAGTAAGGATCTAACTTTATAATCAATTGTTGAGGATTTTCCCCACAAATCAACAAAGGCTAATGGCAGCCTATGATATTCAAGAAGGGAAAATGACCCTTAGTCACTTCAGGCCCACAATGCAGCAGCCACAGTCAGCTGCTGATTATATCAGGACCAATCTGGAAGTTCTCTCTAAAGACATCCACCCAATGGACCAGATTGAATTACATAAACAAACCGGAGAAATGGTGTACTCCACCTTGGTAGACAAAGCATTATTAGCTCACAAATTGCAAAATTCATTACATAACACCTCTGCCCAATTAGAGTTGGAAAAGGCTTCTTCTTTGGCTAAGGATAACAGAATTAAATCCTTGGAGGAAATTATTATTGAGCTGGGACATGATCCAAAGGATCCTAAAGGTATCCAGGCATTAATAAAAAAAAGCAATTGAAACTGCCGATTACAATGCACCCATAAACCACAGAGGTTGCACAACAGAAAGTAGAGGATGACACAATGGGTTTACTGATGAGGATGAATGAGAGATTGGCAGAAACAGAGAAGGCATTGGAGGAGGCACTACAAGGAAAGCAGGGATAGTTGGCCTCTCAGCCATCTCAAACAGCTCCAATTATTACAACTGCTCCTTCTATAGTCACAACAGCAGTCCCTCCTACTGATCCGACATCAATAGCACCAAGCACTACATCAACAACAGCAGCAACAACCACAGTACTACATACCAGCATGAGCATGGAAAAGATGATGGAGGAAATAAAGGCCTTAGAACTCCAAATGGCAGAGCTAAAGGAAACCAAAGAAAAACTGGCCAAGCTGGAGGTGAGCTACGATAAATCTAAGATAACTGTAGCCATAAAAACCAGAGAGGTAAAGGCCTTGGAAAATAAGGTAAAATCCTTGGAAAAAGATCTTACTTTTCATAAAGCTCTATCAGAAATCAAAACAATTGCGTGGACTAAAATTGGCCAGTCCATCACCGATCAATGGATATCAATACAAACAGTCCATGAGCAAATTGAATTGATAGAAAGGGCTCAAGTTGAGATTCAAAAGGCGAGAGGATTATTAGGAAACATGCCCGAACAGGCCAATAGACTAATTCATTTTTTGAACACTCACACCAGAGAACAACTAGCAGCTCTGGATATCAAGGATAGAACAGGCACCATTTTGATAGTTAAAAAGGTGCTGACTATGAAAAATTTTGTACAAAATCTGGAGAGAAAGTGCCAAGAGATGCAGACAGAAATAAATGCCTTTACAGCCAAGTTTATAGTCTTGCAACAAAAGGGTCTACCCAGTTTGTTAACCAGCAATCAGAGGCTGTTGACACATGAACAATATGCTCGTAGGGTGAATACATATGTTACCAATCAGATTACAGCATCATTAAGCACTTCAGAAGACATAGTACCTCCCTCTGGACAGAGCTTATATGACAAATTGGAAAATCTGTTCTACATTGAGCATGAGATAACACATCTTTTTGAAGTCCAGCCCAATTACTACAGGTATATTGAAGCTGATGAAACATTAATAAAACTACAAAGACACCAGTTGCCAACAGACCAATGGTGGCAGAGAATGTTAGAGGTTTTACCAAGGTAGTTTTGGTTCTCTTTCTTTTGATCATATGCATTTAATCAAATTCAATGTACGTACCACACATCATGAGAATGAAAACAATAGAAAAAGGAAGGCACACCAGAATGCATTAAAGCGGAATCAAGCACAGATGGAAGGGTTGGGACAGCAACACAGAAACGCAAAGGAACGCAACATAAAGAGACAGCTACCAGCCAAATTTCTGAGTGAGAAAAGTCAAAAATATCTGACTGACTGAACAGCCAGCGCACCAACATTCACTTCTGCATTCATTTCTTTCATTTACTCCTCCTGTAAAAGTAGATGGATGAAGTTATTGCTTGATATTTTCTCTATGAGATATTTTGTAACTCTTTTGTATAATACCTCCTCTAAAGATGTATTGAGGGTTGGTTGGTGAATATAATTCTGGACTTGCGCTGTAAATTTTGAGAACTCTTCTGAATAAAGATTGCTGGAATGCTTTGCTGATGAACTTGTTGGTTGTGGGATTAATGGCAGAAGAATATGTTATAGAATTCTCGTATTACCTCATGGATCAATAAGTCTTTTAACTCTTGTTTTATTGTTCCTGTGTTTTATATATCATCTATATATCATGTTCTAATTGCAGGAAAAAAGAATAGCCTAGAATTTACTTTGCTGTACTCTGTGTTCAATTCCTGTCAATTTTTATGTTTTCTTCAGGACTAGCATAGGCAGGAATTCTTGACTACTCCTGTCTCCCTGGTTCTTACACCCAGAATATAATTAAGGAATTCTTAACTGCTCCCTGGTAATATTTACACACTTTCGCTCTGTTAGCATAATGAAAGATTCTTAACTGCCTTTCATTCCATGATTCCATTTCATCTTATTCCAGCTTGAAGATTGTTCCATGGCTAATTATCTTGCTCTCTAGTTCCTCCTTTTGCCAAAGAAACCTTACGCAGAAGTTTATTTTCATTAGACTCCATTAACCCAATGGTCTGAACTTATCTTATTTTTCAACCCTGTTCTAGTGAATGTCACCTTCCAAACACCAAACAAATACTTGTGCTTCATAACTAGCCTAACATATAGCAAAACAAAGCTAAATTATAAAGAGAGAGCCCTCTCTGGTTGCAGATTGGCTAGAATCTGCAGCTAAAATACTGGTTAGTGGTTACCTCGGCCGTATTCCCTTTTCCACCACTTTTGGTGAACAACCTGAGTGATAACACATCACTCCGTTGTTCACATTGAAAATCAATCTATTTCACAATTTTCTCAACCTCCATCTACATCACACGATGTTATCGCTCAATCGTTGGAGGAGTCGTACGTAACAAGCACTATTGCAAAACACAAGTTTTCTTATTTCTTTATGTTCGCTCATTTTTGAATTTCTAAAGTGTGTAAATTGTTTTCCTTCACTTGCAATGTGTTAGGACACCATGATACATCCGTAGAGTGCCTCTCATGTGATTTCCATTGTTACTTCTCTGCAGATGTGTTCAAGATTCAAACGTTCTAGTTTGGAATTTTTTATCTATCTTATTGGTTAGTTTACTTGCATATCTTTCTCGTCTATCATGCTCTTGCCTTCATGGGCCAACCAATGTGTCAATTGTTGCATTAGAAGTACCACTTTACGTGAGTTGACCTATGTTCTACTTAGATTAGGAGTATGAGTAGTTTTTATTTTGTTATGTGTTTCTTTATTTTCTTCACTTTGTTTTTCCTTTTCCCACTTCTTTGCTTTGTTTTTTTGCTTTTGCACCTATAGGTTAGTTTTTGCATGAAACCATGTTTCAATTCTTTGACAAGAAGGGTGAATTCCATGATGAACTTGTACAACTATCAACACTTGGTTATCTGTCTATTCCCTCTCTTTATGTGAATCTTGCATTTCTTCTAGTTGATGATACCCTGATGGAAAATAAGTTCCTTTCAGAGAGAGCCATGGTGTGATCACGATGCTTGCACTCTTAACTGGTATCACCTACTCTAATCGGTTTTCTATTTTTAGTTAACCCTTGTCAAACTCAGTCAAGTAGAGTAAGGAGAGGGGGAAACCTTAACAAGTATGTCATAGGTATATATACATATGCTTCTTTAAAGGGACAACCTCTTCTACTCTCAATAAATCAGGATCCCTATTCCGCCTCATGAAATAAATAAGTGCCTATGCATAGATCTTTGAAAAAAAAATTGAAATAAAAGGTGAAAGAGGAGAAAGGATTCTTGCATAGAGAGGTGAAGCAAATAACTTCGCCAGGGCACTATCCAGGCTCGCTAGGAGTGGAGCAATGCTTGTGTTCCTAAAGTGACTCCACCGGGGTACTATCCATGCCTGATGGTAGTAGAGAAACACCAGAGATGAAACTAAACTCCGACAGTCTATTTTACTTGTGCATATATATACCCCTCATCCCCATCCGAAACAACTCATTTTGACTTGGCTTGGTATGTGTGTTGTCGTTAAAGAGAATGGCAGGGACTACATATTTAACTCAATATAACTAAAAAAGCTATGATAATTGAAGAACTAAACAATTCTTACGAAATATTTATACTCACTTTTCTTCAGACAAGGTCCATACAGAGAGTTGGAGTTATACCAGTGTGTCTCCAATGTTGTAGCAACTACAACCACCCTCCAAAATTTTGCCTATGCTTCGATTTTGGAGCTTTCCTTCTAAACCACAACATGTCATTTTGAACTGATCCAGGTATCCATTATTCGTATGAGACTTATCATTTTCATTTTGTCTTGTGTTTTCGCATTTAGTTGAATTTCTGACCTACAAGCCAATCTCCTAACTTGGTCCCTCCGTAGTTTTGGGCTTTCCCCAAAAAACTACATAATTCTTGAGGAAACCAAGCTTGCTATTGGGAATTGTGTAGTCCTGACTTTGAGTGATCCTTGAGTGTAGAAATTGTGTAGTCATGAGGGGTCAGCCTAGCACTAAGCCCACAAATTATGCAACCCTCACTGAGCTTAGAAATTGTGCAGTGCACTGAGCTGAAATGTTGCTTAGTTCTTGGAATTGCACTGTCTTACTCGGTAGTGTGCATGGAAAGTTCCCCCCTAAAAAGAAAAAAAATCCCTAAAAAAAAGGGATATAGTTTTAGTATCCTGAAGGAAACACTTGTGTTATTTTTAGAAACTTCTGCCAAGTGTCACTTTTTCCTCGATTTTACACATGCACGTCATAAACCCTAATTTGTCCAAATCTATTTAATTGATGCTCCTAGGGTTCATTTTCACACTAGATCTTGGAGCTCTAGCATTACTGAGGAGATCAAGGAGCCTTTCGTATGATCGTTATTACTTTTCCGGGTGAGTTTTTCTTTCATCATCTTTTGCCACTATTTTTTGTTTAGCTTGTGTTAGTGTTGTTTCACTTCTTTCTCCATATATTTGCTGGAGTTTTAACTTGTTTTATATTGTATAAGGGTTTTTTCAAGTTCTAGATTTCCTTTCCCAAGTGTTGCATGAGTTTTCCTGTTTTTGAACCAACAGTCGCTGTTGCGACGAATCTCCTCACATGCATCATTTTCCTTTAGTTTAATCAATTGATGCACTTGTTTCACATGCATGCATGAACACTTAGTCAAATTTTCACTCAACTTCACACTATCCTTAAGATCAGCTTGTTTTTCACACTCCCATTGGGCCAATATGGGTCCCCTTAGGCAGATCTCACTTTGCACAACTTTCACTGTAGAATATGGAGACTCAAGCCTCTGGCTTGGCTTCTAGAATTACGCAAAGCATAGCCTAAACTCGCTCCAACTGCAAACTATATAGTTCTAGGAGCCAACCTCCCAACTTGGCCTCTGAGACTACACAATGTGCAGTGTCTCCGAGGCATTGGCCTAGGATGAACTGGACATTCTGCAGTTCCAGTCATCAAGATCCCACATTGACTGCTGGCTCTGTGTAGTGGACAGTTCCCACAGTCAGGTAGTCACCATTGTCATGAAAAAATATGTAATCCTTCCCATAAAGTGCCCAACTTTCTACTTGAACTTGCCTTGAAGTTGTTTTGGTTTTTAGCTGACATTTTCTTGCCATGAGTGTCTTATCTATCCCATAGTTACAATAATTTTTAATCATCTCTCCACTAGTCATAGTTAACATCACATTGAAGAGATTTTCATCAAAGGAAATCATTGAGAGAAGTACTAGGGAAGAAGTTAAGAATATATCAGTTGTATTTACTAGTGTATGCAGATGCTTAGTTGTTTATTGAGAAGGTAAAACACTGACATGGCAGCAGATCAAAGACACTTTTGCAGGGGACTTTAAGGTAGGCTTAGAAGACTGGTAGTTTTATCTTAGCATCCAACAGTCAGGGTTATACAAGGTTGCATGGAGGTACCCTGCCTTCCCTATGCGGACATCATTAGTTGGATTGTCTCACATACAAATGAAGTGCTAGGGGGAGCAAGCTTCCCACCTTTAGGGAAGAAGAATTTTAGCAAATGATACATTCTCGAGCTGGTGAAGCGCATGGAATCACTCTTCTATGCCACCCATAGCTATGTTAACACAAGAGACATTGTGAAGTGCTTGGTGAAATAGCCATCGAAATTAAGATAGACACCCACCCATTTTACAAGACAAAGTCCCTCAGGAATGCTTACCAGTTCTTGAACAAGAACCTCCCCTGAAGGGTGGGAAGTCTTACTAGTCTAGTTGGTAAGTGATGGAAATCCATTCAACTTGTTAGATCGGTTGGATCAACAATTGAAGTCCCATGTAGCTAAGGCTCGAAATCCTCCCAATAATGAGAAAACAAGGTTTTACATGTCCACATACTTATTGGATGATATATGTGCCCAACAACAGTTCCTTGGCATGAGCTATACATGGACACTACTAGGGACTACCTTGAACATCTATTGAAAGTTTCTTTGTGACTACAACTATCGAGAAGTGATGGAAAGGCTAACTAGCCACTTTATCATCCTGTTATACAAGCTTATAGTTGAGCAAGATCCACCTTGCATGTCCTGAGATGAAATGGAGGGGATAGTAAACATTTCACATTGGTATGCCTCACCAGGTGGCACCTTCATTAGAGTGTTTTATAGAGAGAATCCTTCACATATCCGATGAGGGTATGCCACTGACAAATTGATCATGCAATAAGTTTCATACCACCTTGATATAGGGTTTTCAGCATGACTCCATAGGAAGAAGAAAGTAGCATGGCTCACTCTTCCTTCACAGATTAGATTATAAGAGATTAAGAGCTTGAAAGATGCAAATTCAGAAGCTAAGGACATATTGAAATTCGAGTTCACTTTCCGTGGATCCACGAGACATTTCATTGGCCAGAGGAGGATCCTTGGGGTACTACTATAATGCCTCCTATTGGAGTCCTATAGCAATAGGATTCATAATTTTGAATTGGCTAAGTTTAAGCCTTGTAGTATTGTACATATCTTTGCTTTCTGCAAATGTTTTCCATATTAAAATTTAAAATAAAAAATGTGTAAAGAGGGTATGTCCTAAAATAAACATCAAAGGACAAAAAGAATAAGAAAAGATCAAAAAATGAGAATATAAGAACCCCAAAAACAAAAATAGATCATGAAAGTGTGCAAGTCTAAATACCACTACTATTTTACTGCTTTACTATCTTAAATAATGGTTGTGTGTAGCTTGTCATACATGCCACAATGCATGGTAGTCAAACTACTTAATCTTGACTATTTCATGCTTTGAATTTCGTGTTTATAGTTAGAGAATAAAATCTGACCAAAAAGTTTAATCTTGGCAGATCATTAGATAGGTAGAGAAAATAAAAGGAGCTCATCAGTTTAATCTGAGCCCTTGGATGATATAAGGTTAGAATTAGATAGTTTACTTTTCAAAAGAAAAATGAAAGTTAAGGGTTTGCTAGCCTAAATGCACCCAAATAAAATGAAGAGAAAATGGTAGGGTAAGTAATGGATAAGTAGAATAAAGGTTGCTGAAGTATAAAGTTGATTGGATAAAACCACATTTGTCATGCTTAGTCATATCTTTCAAATGTGCATGAGTAGTTAAGAAAGAAAAATAATGGTTTACAAGTTGATTTAATTAACTCCCCCTCAGTCATTTCATCCCTTTACTTACTAATTTTCCCATCCACAACTAAGTTCTAGTACTAAAAAACCTTCAAGTCAGAAAAGATCAGAGCATTTGTCTGACTTTTGGTGGGACCGGACCCTTGGCTTAATGACTTATGCAAATCAAGTGTTAGAATTCCCTTCATAAAATTCATTTCCCTTATTTCCCTAATAAAACCCCTTTTCCTAAGGTTAAACTCCATTTGCCTATGAAAAGTAAACAACCCCAAGTTAAAATTCCATTACATTCAAAAAACCCACAAAAAGATTTTATCCTAAGTATGAAGTGTATGTGAATAAAATGCACAAATTTTACATTTATGCTTAGTGGTATGTTCACTCCGCTCATCTCATTTCATATTATTTTTTAACATAATACTATAGTTCCCAATATACCTTTGCCCGTATATAATTAAATCCCCTATATCATACCCCAACCCTTTGTTTAGTTATAAACTATACTTTTACCCCATATTCTCGACAAAACCCACTTTATTCACCCTTTCTCGGTAAAGTTAAACTAATCACGTCACTAAGCCCCAACCGATCATTTAATCCCATGATTAAATCCTAAATAAATCCCAAACTGCCAAGGATTAAAGCCCTGACCCCCCCGAAACCTATCCTCATATCATCTGTGCACCTCCCTTGCTGGATTGTTGTCTGATCATTAGTGCCCACATCTGACAGTCCACAGCCATATCGGGTTCACCCGATGTTCGACCGTTACCCTACCGATAAAGTGGTTTTGCCTGGTCCCATCTTTGCCACGTGTGAAGCGCTGGCATAGATTGGGTGACCCCTACAAAATACCACTCCCTCCATGAAAGCGGTGCGATGGCTTGGGAAACCATCTCCCCGCTCAACCCGAAAAACTGCCTACTGTTCATTTGAGAATTACTCGCCAAAAAGTGACCGTTGCTCAATAAAAGGCCGAGAAGACCTATTTCACTTTTTTTTGCTCATTTTATTTGTAAACCTATGCAAACCATTACGACACCTGCAAACCATGAATTCGCCCATTAAACTCCAATTTCACTCCTCAAGAAGCTGCAAAGACCCCAATCAAGTTCTCAAATTTGTGCCAGAGCCATTCAAACATCTGCAATTACTGTGAACTTTGAATTTGAGGTTAATTCACCAAATTACAGGTATTTGAAGACAAATTACTAGACAACCCTTTCAATTTGAAAACGTTCAGTCTTTAAAGAGTTTTAATTAAGTAAAATTAATTGAAATTACTTTAAATTTAAAACACATACTGAAACCCTTTTGAAAGCTTCCAGTTTCCGTCAGAACCTCTGATACAAACTTGTATTGCCAAATTCAAATTCGTAAGAACTGAGTTATGGCTGCCCCCCTCACCATGGATGTCAGACCTATCACAACTCCCAATTTGGACCTTGACCACCTCCCCCTGGTAGACAAGGATTTTCAAATCAGAGACAGAAGTGCATACGAAGTCCTGCTCAAAATTCATTGTTTGAGTAAGGACAGATATCTAAACCATTCTGATGAAATTGTCCTTTGGGACTCCAATTTGCCCAAATACCAGTTTCCACAAGTACATATCTTTCTTGAGACTGTCCATATGTGCAATGCCTATTATATTCCCAGTCAAAGAGCTATAATGTCCCTTGACCAGAAAGTCTTGTTTACAATTACAACTGAGTCAACCAATGAGATGTTACAAGTCCAACCAGGTCCAAACCTGACCCCACTCTCAATTAGGGATTTGTTAGACCATTACACCAAATTGAGTCCATTTAGATTGGCCCAAATATTCCAAACTTTCATTATAGAAGAGCAACACATTCCTAAAGATGCCCCTCCATATGTTTCTGCCATATTCTTTGAAATGGGAAATCAAATTATAACCATGATATCATGTATCATGGGTTGTATCACTGATGAATTTGTTGATGACATCATCCTGGCCTTCATGTCCATTTTCACCCTAGGAAAGCCTCTTGCTACTTTGTACAATTATACCCAGTTCATAGCTGAGAGGATGTGTTGTTCCTTAAGAAACCAATTTCCTGGTTGTAGGGAAATTATCATAGAAAATTAAATTGTCATAGAAAATTTTAGGGGCGAATGTTCGCCCTTTGGCGAAATTAAGGGGTTTTAAATTTTTAGTGGGTGAATATTTTGTATCATAGAACATTTTTACAAATCACCTCAAATAGCCCACCTTATTTTAAGGGAGAGGGTAAAAAAGGTAAATTTAGCCCTTGAAACTAGGAGTTACAACCCCATTTTCAAGAATAGGTTTTATTTAAGTGAATCCTATGGGCAAAATACCATATTTATAAAAGAGGTATGGTAAATTAATAAAAATATAAATAAATGAGAGGTATGGTAAATAAATAAAACATTTTTTATGTTTACTCCACAAGTCACCTTATATACATGCAAGGGTGTAAACAAATAAAAATATAAGTAAAGTGGAGGTATGGTAAATAAATAAAACGTCTTTTTATACTTACTCAAAAGGTATGGTAAATAATTAAAAATATAAAGAAACTAGACATATGGTAAATAAATAAAACCTCTTTTTATATTTAGTCCATAACCCTTGTTCTATTTATGAAGGCTCAAGAAATAGGTTTTATTTAAGTGAATCCTATGGGCCAAATACCATATTTGTAAAAGAGGTATAGTAAATTAATAAAAATATAAATAAATGAGAGGTATGGTAAACAAATAAAACATTTTTTTATATTTACTCCATAAGTCACCTTATATTTACGAACACTCAAAAAATGCATTATATTTAGGTGAAACCTATGGGCAAAATACTATGGGACAAATACCATGGACTAGATTGTTATTAATACCATGCAAAAAAACATTATTAACCCTACTATTTGTATTAATAAAAATAAAAATGGCACATGGTATTGACCCATGGTATTCACCAAAATGGAACATGGTATTGACCCATGGTATTCACTTGGAATGTAGCCTATTTAAATGGGGGAATTAAACCAACATAGATCCATCTTTACTCTGGATCTACTAACCCCCGAGAGGTATCAAATATCGTGATATGCAAACTAGCATAGAGTGAACAAATATTTGATCCCTATCGGGGCTTGGTGGATCAAGAGTAAAAATGGATGTTGTAATTTAATGTATGTTAAACATTTTAGCTTCGTTAAAATAAAAAATAAAATAAAATTCAACTATTAATTTTATTAATTTTTATAAATTACTAATAGTAATTTTTAAGCTCCAGGTTTATGATAACCCATGGTATTGACCCATGGTATTCATGTGAGCATAGACTATTTAAAGGGGAAATTATATCATCTTAGATCCATCTTAATTCTGGGTCTACAAAGTGATGAGAGGGATAAATAGATTTCATCCCCCTAAGAGTGGTAGATGTGGAGTTAAGATGGATATAGGTTGGTTTTTATGATAATGAAGATATTAAATAGACTCAGGAAATCATATTGTAAAAACATCTTAAGGTGAATGGTTAAAGCATAGACATTGGACAAGTATATCTGTATACTTCTATTTTAAACTGAAACAAATCCAGGGCTAAAAGGAATGGATTGATTGCACTAGTCATCCTTCTATAACTTTCCAACATATGCTGGAGTAAACAAATTGTAATTTGGGTAATTTTTCTAACTACAAACAGGAACATACTTGTGTATTGGCAGGGTGGTTACGAGGTCCCTAGAAGTGATGAATTTGAATTTTTCTTGGTTTTATAGATAGTATTAGGTTTTTTCTCATGCTTTCTGTGAATGACACGGGTGAATTTTATCCTACACCCACTAGGTTATCGATATGTAATTTCAGTAATTTTGATTTCAAAAGATATTTTAAAGAAATGCAATGGTTTCATTCGTGTATTCAATAAACACAATATTCTAATGGAATTCTACATTTGTGGTTTACCTATATAGATTCCATGGAGAAGTGTTAGTAGTGTGACATCAATTGTCCTCAAGCAGAGGCTTTAGTTTTACTCTTTTTGGAAGAAAATACTTTCTTCCAACATTTTTGAGTTCCATAAAAAATTTGAAAGTCCTAATAGTATTCAATTATGGGTACAAGAGAGACATAGTATTCAATTATGGGTTAAAAAGATCCACACAGAATGATCTATCGGCCTTATCTTCACTTAGTTTAAGACTATTCACTTGGAGAGCCTGCATGTGCCCCCACTTCAAGAGCATAGTAAAGTCATGTAGAACTTAGAGAAGCTATCTTTAAGCTTTTAGTGAAGAATGGAAAAATGGCTGGGTTCAATAACAACCAGTCGAGCATTAAGCTTCCAATAATGCTAGATTTTAACTTGGAGCACTTTTCTGATTTGGAGGAGATGCCCCCTCATATTTGTGACACATCTTCAGTTGTGAATTGGACTATTACTAACTGTCATTTCCTTCAAAATTTACCTGATGACTTGGGGAACCTCAATTCTTTAAGAATGTTAAGGAAGGAAAGAAATTACATTATGCTAAGTTCTCTTATGCTTTTCAAGTTTTTCTTGGATATCTACAATGTTTCAGGTAGGAAAGTACATTCTGTTAATGAAAATTTGTCTTGATATAAAGGCCCAATTTCAAATTCTAATGCTTTCAAAAAACATTGTATAACTGTAATGTTTCTAAAAGGAAAGCATATTTTTTCAATTTAAGTATCATGATCCCATATTCCAACTTATTTTTCAGTAACCCATTAGGCTTTGTAGCTTTGAATAAATCCATGTCTTTTGATAAGATCCTCTTCCAAATTAGAACACAGTTTCCTTTTAGCAATAACCACATACAATGTCTTGATTTTGTTATTGAGAAAATAGAGGTTGTGAAACAAGCTTGTGCCATACAAGGACTTGATTCATGGATTATGTATCAATTATGGCTCTTGATGTAACAATGTCTTGATTTTGTTGCTTAAAAATAGAGGTTACGCTTTACTATTTCACAGAATTTCTTACAATCTTTCCATAAGTATTGATTTGTAATCTCAGTCATTGAGGGATGACAGTAATGACAAAGGTAATATTCCATGGTTTGAAGTTACCCTCTTACTAAATATTTAAATATATCACCACAATTTAACTGTTAGTTAAAGGAATTGTATTTGATTTGTAAACAATTCATTGCTTGATTTATAGATTTTGATTTTTTCCCTTTCTTAGATTTGGTATGAGATATCTTCCAATATTTGGGTTCCCTAGTTTCCCCACGATAGCTATGAGGTTCAGATGTTATCATTAAATATTCTCAGAAAGTTACAACTTTTCTAGTAAGTGTACTTTGAAACATTGTTGTTGCTTTTCCATGGTGTTAATGCAAATAAGCACTACAACTAGTGCCATTATTTAGATTAAGTGTTGAAATCTAGGTGGTCTTGTAATAATGGAGTGATTGTTTTCTAGCTACTAAGGCCATATGCATTTTTATCTTTTATGTTGTCCAGAGATATTCAAATTCAGAATAAGAATTGAGGTCTCGTTTCCACTGTAGATTGTAGTCAGTTTCTTGAACATAATATATAGTAGATTATATTTTACTAATCAACTGTGGATGTGATCCCTCACAGGAAAGGAAATTCAAAGTGACTTTGATTTCACATTGATTTGTCAAAAAATCCGCACAGGAAAGGAGATTCAAAGTGACATTGATTTCACACTGATTTGTCAAAATGGAGGCAAGAGAAAAGGAAACGTTGTATTCAACAATGCTCTTAATTTCATATGTACATGCACAGACATATTAGTAGAAAATATTGAAGGGTTTCCTAAGTAATATTTTCCATTCCACTACATTCTTTATAGCTTGTAAATAAATAACTCAGAACAATTCATTACACTACTTGTTATTCTTTATTAATCAATGGTTAAGATTTTGATATTGAACTGGCTAAGATTTTTCTTCCTTCTGTGAAATTGTGTGTTCTATAATGCTTCTTTTCCATTCACTATGTATATCATATAAAGTGTGTCTAATGGAGTAGGAAGATTGGAAAGTCTTGTGATACTTGAACTATGTTACAAGGCAGAAACCCAACGGGGCAGGGTAGGTGCATCCCCACAAAGGGGTCACAAATACCAAAGTTGGTATTGGCTAGTGCCTTGAGCTAGAAAATTTCCTTTACCCTTGTATTAACAGTGAATCCGGAGATGATTCTGCTATTATCTTTATAAGATTTATATTAGTTAATATTGATGAATAAAATTCATGAGACATGAGCTAGGATGTCCTTGCAAGGTGGTTGTTGATTATTGGAAGCTATGATGGCCATTATGTCAGGCTAGGTGGTCGCACTCCCTTGATCGTGAGCACGATTGTGATCAAGATGGAAGACTTCATAGTCTGGATATATTGTTTAGCAGTGATAATTAGTGGGCTCATTCACAAAAGCTTCTATTTCACTAATCCTTTTTATAGAGTTGTCAGATTCAATTTCCAAAGGTTTTAATTACACTATAGGGTTTAGTTCTGAGAGAGTTGTGATTCACAGTGTTAAGTATAGCAGCTATGACACTTGAATGAAGACAAGCATAGTAGATGTATCAGACTCTATTATAAGCTTACCTGCATATTATAAGGGACTTGGTTGGATTTTTTATAATTTTATAAACAAGTTACATTTCGTGGAAATGTGAAAAAAACAGTGATATTGCCACCATGTGGCTCTTGTCATATATGGTTTTATACTTTTTCAAAAAATTCTCTAAGAGATCACAATGCTAAGATTCACTAGGACATTACAAAGTTTTATTATTTAGTGAAAGACTCACCAAGATCTTACAAGATTTTATAATTGAGTAAAATATTCGCCATGCCTGGTGAGAGATTCGCCAAAAAATTATATATACATATATATTATTGATAAAATCACTTTCCATTTTTCCTATATACCATGGAGATTCGCCCATTTATTATACATATAAATTTAGGGGGGGTTCTTAAAATTTTCCCTGGAAATTGTGCTTAAGACATTAATAAATATTATTTACTGTCACTTATTTGTCACTTAGATATATGTTGTGTCTTTAAATGAAGGACCTGGAAACTTGGTTTTTTACTCTTAATACACGTATGACCAGAACATCTCAGAATGCCATTGGTTGCTAGATACAAATGATGAATGAAGAAAGCCTAAAGGAAAAGTTAAATATAGTATGCTAATCTTTCACAGAAACTATTATCCATCACTTAGAAGAATTATGAAAATGAGAACTAAATCATAGACAATATGTTGCTTAACACAGAAACTACTATCTATGACCCTTGGAGAAGTTAAAGATAATACGTTGGTCTTTCACAGAAACTATTACCTATAACTTAGAAAGGAAGGTGGAAACTTCAAGTATAGGAGCGCTCTTCTAAGGAATTTTAACTTTATCTACAAAAGAAAATAAAGACCTGCAACTTCATTACTATACTTGAAAGAAGAAAAAATAAGATGGCACATAACAGAGAGGGTTACAAAATTATACCCAAAAATTCATGGAAACTTCTGATTCTTTCATTAATCAACAATTATACCAGGAATACAGTGGCCTAGTCTTTGGTTTCTCCAAAGTTTGAACCCTTTCTTAGTAAATTTTTCTCTTTTTATACATTGTGGAACAGTTGTTGATTTTTGAAACTGCCCAAATTATCTAACTGCTTTTCTAACTATATGAAGTAAAAACTATTACAGAATTTTATAGAGGATAAAAGACACCTCAAATAACATGAAATAACAAAAACATAATTGGATTTAGAAGGGGATGATAACTACTGGCTTTCTCTGTTGATCGGCTGTCGAATTCCTCTGTAAATTCCCTAATGATGCTTAATTCGTTTTAGCCGTAATGAAATATGTTTAGGGGCATTCCGATTGGCCAAAATGCAAAGAAACATACTAGATTGTCTTCCTCTTCAGCTTCAGCTCTAACCCCGATTTTCCACTTTACATAGTGAAATTGACGCAAACCTTTAATTAATATAGAACTCAAAAGAGTTAATCTTGCTTTATAAACCTGTCAAATCCGCCCATTCAACACACTGTTGAATTCCATCACAAATTGCAATCGGCCCAATAATCAATGTAAAACTTAACTTACGCACCCTTAGGCCGCATAACTATGGAAGTGTTGGATTTATGTGTAAATTATTTATATCTATGCTTTTCTATTGTAAACCTTTTATAATGAAAATATATTATAAAACATGCTTTTTCCGCTTTCAATACGGGCTCTGCACAATTTTCGAGGTATACCTGTCCGCCAATACATCCCACCGTAGATCTGCGCTTTTTAGATCAAACAGTCTATAAAGGTTTTGGGTTGGACATAAGCCCAGAGAATACCCACCTGAAATGGGCGGTTTCCTCTCTCCACCCGGCTGCTACGTGTTGAACAATAAGTGGGATCAGATGAGTTCCAAATAAAACCATTTACCATTTTTTCTCCACTCGAAAACTTGCCTTATAACTTGAAATCTACCTTTTTGTATGCCTTATGGACCTGCTAGACTTATATAACATAATATATATCAACTATTGGATCTGGCCCGTCGCAAATCGCAATTGGCATGCCATATACATATATATAAAGTGTTATGCGATGACCCGCCGGGCTTATAAATCATAATATGTATATGCTTCGGGTCCGACCTTTCTATTATAACCCTTTACAATAGAAATACATATAAAATTTCGTAAACAAAATATATATGAAGGGCTTTTAATATAGTGGACCTGCCAGACTTTACAATAAAACATATATATATTTCAGGTCTGCTATCGTGAATCGCGATCGGCAAAAGAACCAACATATATGCATAAAGGCATTGCGGACCCATGAGAGCTATTAAACACATTATATATACATTTGGGTCTGGCCCTTATCGCGGATCGCAATTGGTGGGATCACATATAAGCGCTCTATGTTATTTCGGACCCGCCGGAACTTTGCAACGTAATACATATATGTTTCGGGTCCAGCCCGCGATCACAAATCGCAATCGGCGCTATCAGCGGAACCAGTCATATATATCATTGTGAACTCGCCAAACTATATAAAACATAACTTATAGTATTTTGGGTCCAACTTTAACCCTTTTAACACTTGTCTTTTTTGCAACTTCGATATATTACTTTGTTTCTTTTGTGCTTTGATTCCGATATACAATTTGTTACATCTCCCTCTTGCCTTATCTTTTTTCAAAATATTTTTCAAGTGATTTTTTGAATGAAACAAAAAGATACATGTTACAACATCTGGCTCCACCTGGGGATAGTGCTTTTGCCATAGAAGCACTAAGAACCACAGATTAGTGCCTTCACTTCAGGCATGGAGTCATATATTGTTTTGCATAAACTGAAATGCTATGGCATTTGTACATTGATTTCACTTTGGTATTTATAATGAAATGATGCTTATTATTTAGAACTGGAAGTAGTGCTTTAAGTATTTCCCATTAACAGGCAACTGTAGAGTTTCACCATCAAGATTCTCAAGGATGAAAGTATTATTGGATCTCACTTCAGAAATTCTAAAAGGACCATACCAGAGAGGATCAAACTTCCCATGTTTACGATTATCTTCTCTTCTGGTATCCCATCTCAATAATAAATATGCAATTTTAAAATCAATTTCCTTGGATTTCCTGTCAAAAATATTTTTCATCTTGGATTGATACATAATCAAGTTGTCTCTTACCTTGTCCCTGTTCTCGATTAGCTCCACCACTTTGTTCATTCTTCTTATCAAAGCATTTGGTTCTTCTTTCGCCTCTTGAATCATTGAAATCACTGGATTTACAAGTTAACTTGGAAATAGAGCCTGAGTTCCATATACTAATTCAAAAGGTGATTTCCCTGTAGATCTTCTTGTAGTTACTCTAGCAGCCCACAGATCAAACTTTAACTTAGAATCCCAATCTCTTTGATTTTCTACAATGGTTTTCTTAAGGATCTTCATCAAAGTTTTGTTAGTAGATTCAGCTAATCCATTTCCTTGAGGATGGTAAGCTATTCAAGGGGACAAAATAACATTATACTTGTGACAAAAAGCAATGAACTTACTTGAGTTGAAGACTTTAGCATTGTCTATTATAATTTTAACGGGGCATCCAAATCTGCTGAAAATATTTTCTTCCAGGAACTTCATTACTATCTGATCATTTGCTCTCTTAGTAGGAATTTCCTCTACCCATTCGGTGAAGTAATCAATTGCTATGAGAACCCACTTGTGTTGTCTTCTTGAAGGTGGATTGATTTCTCCAACAAAGTCTAGTCCCCATTGTCTAAATGGCTCCTCTATGAAAACTAGAATCAAAGGTAAAGGGGCTAACCTCTTTTTCTCCGCAAAAAGTTGGCACTTCTGAAAACTTCTAACAAACTTATATGTATCACCAAATAAAGTAGGCCAATAAAATCCCGCCTGAAGGATCTTATGTGCAGTTACTTTCCAACGGTAATGTCCTCCACAAAACCCCTCACGAAAATCTTTGATTGTTTCTGTAAATTCATCTTCTGTTAAACATAGTAATAAAATTCCAGCAGGATCCTTCCAGTACAATCTGCCTTCCACAATCACATATGGTTGTGCCTTGATCTTTAGTGCCCTATCCTTTGTTCTATCTAAGGATTGAGGACAAGAAAAAAAGAACAAATAATGAATTATATGCTTATAACATTCTGAACACAAAAATTTATACGTGATTTTCATACTTGGATCTTGCTCTCCTTCACTTTCTTCAGCTGCTTTTTCATCCATAGGTGCCAACAAGTTAATTCCCAATACCTGAAAGTTTGATTATGTTAACATTTTTGCCAATCCTTGTCCCTTCACCAACTTTATGGGTTTTATGTCCAAATCATATTCTTGGATCTTGGCAATCCACTTTCCTCTTCTACCTTCTACATCTCCCTGTAATAATACATCTTTCACTGCAGCATTTTGCACATAAGCAATGATTTGGGACTGCAACACATAATTTCTAAAAGCTTTCAGGATTTTTACCAAAGCATACACCTGTTTCTCAAGAATATTATATTTCAGCTCAGAATCCCTAAGAATCTTACTGAAGAATGCAACTGGCTGCTCTCTCTCTTCATCATTCTTTTGCAGTAAGGCAGCAACTATTGAACTTCATGATGCAAATGAAAAAACTTGAAAAGGCTTTTGGTAATCAAGACTGATTAAGACTGGAGCTGCCTGTAATGCCTCTTTAATCTCGGAAAATGATTCTCTAGCTTCTTTGGTCCAACTCACTTCATTCTCCTTCTTTAGCATATTAGTAATTTCTTTTAAAATTTTTGCATAGTTGGATACAAATCGTCTCACGAAGTTTATCTTTCCCAGAAACTTTTGAATATCCTTTTTACTCTTGGGCAATGGTATTTTTTGCACAGCTTGTACTTTGGCTGGATCTATCTTCACTCCTTCTTTGGAAACAATGTGTCCCAATAGTTTTCCTTCTTCCAGAGAAAAAATGGATTTCTTGTGATTTAAGGAAAGTCTAAATCTTCTACATTTATCAAAATTCCTTCTCAAATGATCCAAATGTTCTTCATTAGACTTTGAGAAAGCAATAATATCATCTAAATATATTACTACAAACTTATCTCCAACAAAAGCAATGTCCATAGCCCTTTGAACTGTAGCACCTACATTCATCAATCCGAAAGGCATTCTGGAATACATAAATGTTCCCCAGGGAGTTGTGAACGCTGTTTTCTTTTGATCCTCCTTATCCACAGCCACTTGTTTATAACCAGAAAATCTATCTAGCATTGACATTCTAAAAGATCCTGTTACCTTTTGCAGCACATGATCCATCTTAGGCAATGGATAGTTATCTTTCAAAGAAGCCCTGTTGAGATTTTTGAAGTCCACACACAACCTTATTTCTCCATTTTTCTTTCTCACAGGTACTAAATTAGCCACCCAATCAAAATACCTGAGTGGGACTATTATTTTGGCATCAAGCAACTTCTTGACCTCCTTTTCAATTGATGGTAGAAGCATAGGATTTATTTGTCTAAGCTTTTGTTTGTAGGGTTTAACCCCCTCCATCAAAGGAATCTTATGCTAAATAATATTTACATAATAGGTTTTGAGATCTACATAGCACCATGCAAAGAAATCAACATAATTCTTGAAAATTTTAATATATCTTTCTTGAAAATTAGGTGAAACTCCGGCATATAATTTGACTAGCCTAGGATTCTCCTGAGTTCCAATGTTGTGATCCTAAATATGTTCATCCTGTGAGATTTTCCCTCAGTCCACAACCACATCATTGGAATTAAAAAGCCTTTCAAGAGGAACAAGTCCCTTTGGCAGAATATTATCTTTCAATTGAAAGATCTTCTGATTTGCTATTGAATCTTTTAAACCACCGGCTTCTGCAATTTCTGTTGTCTCTTCTTCATCCTGATCAATTTCTGTGCCCTGGAACTCTTCAACCATAGTCAAAAACTCCTTAATCTGTTGGTCATCTTCAAAAACTTGCCAATTCTTAACATTATCAGGAACAGAAGGTCTCTGTCTCATTTCTACCTCATATCTTCGTCTTGGATTAATAGGAGGCTTGAAAGTTCTAGCAGCCACAACCAATGAATATGCCAATCTATTCTCATCTCTTGGAATGAATTGAACGTTAAAAGCTTCAAAGAAGTTTTCAATCAAATCCCATACCTCATTTCTGTATGCCTGGAGCCTAGGATGCTTTGTTTGGCAGTGATCTTTTATCTGCTTAATAATTAACTCCAAATATCCAAAAGCGGAAATTGACTTGACTCCCATCTGTTTGGCTGTTTGTAGAGCAATAATCAAGGACTCATATTCTGTCACATTGTTCATTGTTAGTTGCCACAAACTCTAATTGAAAAGAAAAAGGGAACATATTACCTCTAGGTGCAATTAGAAGAAAACTACCACCTGTTCCTTCCTTGGAATAAGCTCCATCAAGGAAACATTTCCACACTTCTTATGTTTGTAGCTCTGTAATTACATTGGCTGAAGCAAGCTGCTTCTGATTATCTTTAGCCAGCTCTGCATTATCATGTAGTGTGAAACAAGCAAAGTCATTCTTCTCCTGACTCTATACAGGTGAATTACTTGCTCCATTTTTCGTAATTGTTCTTACAAACCTAATTTCTCTGTACAATCTCCTCTTGTCCCCACGAAAAATCAGTATAATAGCGTATGTAAAATCTAGTTACAGAACACCTCACAATTTAGCCCCCCAGGACCTATATAGAAGCATTCCAAATCTAGCAGGAATATCTGCTACTACAACATCCATGACCAAGCTTCTAGCTGGAATTTGGGCTAGTGACAGTGCCAAATCCTTGATAACACCCAGACACTTGACCTTGTTTGAATCAAAAGAATACAAATCCCTATAAGGTTTGGTCACTTGTAGATTTAATTGCTTCATCACTAACAGAGGCATAAGATTATGTGAAGCTCCCGAATCAAACATACAATTATGTAGGAGGAAATCATGAACCAATAGGGAAATATAAAAAGGAGGTATTGAACTCTACTTCCTCTACATGTGGACCAAAAACCACTATTGGTTTATCTTATTGCAGATTTACAGTGTCACTCTCATTTTCTTTTAAATTAATAATCTCAGCAATCTCCTTTTGATAAGTAGGTGAATTTGCCAATTTTGTAAGGGAAACTTGTATTCTTGCCTTTTCCAACTCCTTAGTAAGACTAAACAAGTGACCATGTTTAGCAATCTTTTCATTTTCATCTTCACCTTTCTTCATGACTGGAATTACTTGAGGAATTGAAACAAGTTTCTCCAAAGGAATTTTTCTATTTTGATCTTGTGAAGGCTCACCTCGAAGTATCTGTGTCTTGTCATTTTCATTATGTTGCTGCTTCCCTTTATTTACTTGTTTTACAGGCTGAGATTCTTGTGGAGTTGCCTTTGGTAAGGATGTTGAAACTTGCAACTCACTTTCATTTTCTTGATTTCTTGATATTTTCCTAGATCTCAGGTCATATTTCTTATGTAGTTCAGCCCGAATCAAATCAGAGAATTGTTTCCAATATTCATCAATTTCATTTTCATCATGAATAGCATCTACTTCATTATACACATACTCTTCTCCTTCAACATCAAGTTCATCTTCATCTATTGCATATAATGTAGAAATTTGATCTTCAGGTTGTTCTTCACTAGGATCTACTTCTATATATAATGGTGCTTGAATTTGATTTTGATCTTTCCTTTCCTTTTGCAAGATTTGCAAAGGTTGTCTTCTATATTGGGGATTAAAGTTCTTATTATACTGTGTTTGTCTCTGAGAGTTCTTATTTTCTAACTCTAACCTATTTAACTTATCTGACAAAGTTTTAATTACATTACACATATCCTCCAATGATTGACTTTGAGAGGATTCTATCTTTGCCTTTCCCTTGTCTTGGGTAGGCTGTGTTTCTGGTGCTTTTCTTGCAGCCACCAGATTCACTTCTATCTCTAAAGCATCTGTTTGGATTTGATCAAGGGTTGGAGCTCTTCTTTCCCTTAATGTGAATCCAAAATTTGATTCAAAAGCCCCTACAAAAGTTATTTTTGCACCAGTAGGAGGAGGCTTAATCTCTGTTGGGAGACTATTGTACAATTTGTTAAATCTTCTAACAAATTCAGCCACAGTTTCATCAGACTTCTTCTTTATGGCATTAAACTCTGTTAATGAATATCCATGGTCTCCTTTTTCTCCCCATCTCTAAATAAACACATGTTCCATCTCTTCCTAAGAAGGAATAATATTATTGGGAAGTCCTTTGAACCATTTCCTTGCTTCTCTATCCAAGGACTGAACAAATAGTCTTAGAAAAACATCTAAATGTTCAAAATTTAGGCTTTCTGCAAAATTACAAAATACTACTACATGATTCTTTGTTGTCTATTCGTCTTCTCCTGAAAAGCGAGGAAGAGTTTTGAGGTAATATTGTGGCATTTGATTGAACAATTGTGGTAGTTTAAGAGGTGCATACCTATTCACTAAGAATGCAAGTGCTGCCATGTTTACTGAAATTTTATTACCAACAGATGTGGAACCTGATTGAGAGGTAAATGAAATGTGCATAGGTGGTAATGTGGCTATTGGTTGAGGTTGAATGATTATAGCAGATAAATGAAAAGTAATAGATTCTAAAGATTGCTTTTCATAGTTACGTTCCTGAAATGAAGATGATGAAAAAGATGACTCTTTATTAGATGAATGTTCAAGTGAATTTCTGCCTGATGCAAACAATGTAGGAATTGGTGTAATTGGAATCCTAGACCTTCCAACCCTCCTAGAAACTAGCCTTTCAGGATCTGAAAGAGCTTGAACCTTCTTTTGGGAAGCATCTAATCTAGTATGGGGCCTTCTTGAAGCCAGAGTTATTGCTTTGATTCAAAACAGCCAAATATTTCTTCCTCACTAAACAACTAGAGGAAAATATTGAAACCTAGGGAAAATTCTTCTTCTCTTCTTTCCCTGGCAACAGTGCCAATTAATGTTGTTCCTTAAGAAACCAATTTCTTGGCTATAGGGAAATTGTGCTTAAGACATTAATAAATATTATTTACTGTCACTTATTTTTCACTTAGATATATGTTGTGTCTTTAAATGAAGGACATGGAAACTTGGTTTTTTACTCTTAATACATGTATGAATAGAACATCTCAGAATGCCATTGGTTGCTAGATACAAATGATGAATGAAGAAAGCTTGATGGAAAAGTTAAATATAGTATGCTGATCTTTCACAGAAACTATTATCCGTCACTTAGAAGAATTATGAAAATGAGAACTGAATCATAGACAATATGCTGCTTAACACAGAAACTACTATCTATGACCCTTGGAGAAGTTAAAGATAATATGCTGGTCTTTCATAGAAACTATTATCTATAACTTAGAAAGGAAGGTGGAAACTTCAAGTATAGGAGTGCTCTTTTAAGGAATTTTAACACTATCTACATAAGAAAATATAGACCTGCAACTTCATTACTATACTTGAAAGAAGAGAACATAAGATGGCACATAACAGAGAGGGTTACAAAATTATACCCAACAATTCATGGAAACTTCTGATTCTTTCATTAATCAACAATTATATTAGGAATACAGTGGCCTAGTCTTTGGGTTCTCCAAAGTTTGAACCCTTTCTTAGTAAATTTTCCTCCTTTTATACATTGTGGAACAGTTGTTGATTTCTGAAACTGCCCAAATTATCTAACTGCTTTTCTAGCTATATGAAGTAAAAGCTATTACAGAATTTTATAGAGGATAAAAGACACCTCAAAGAACATGAAATAACAAAAACATAATTGGATTTAGAAGCGGATGATAACTGTTGGCTTGCTCTGTTGATCCGTTTCCGAATTCCTCTGTAAATTCCCTAATGATGCTTAATTCATTTTAGCCATAATGAAATATGTTTAGTTTGTGTAATCATGGGCTTACATGGGCATTCTGATTGGCCAAAATGAAAAGAAACATACCGGATTGTCTTCCTCTTCAGCTTCGGCTCTAACCCCGATTTTCCACTTTACACAGTGAAATTGAGGCAAACCTTTGATTAATACGGAACTCAAAAGAGTAAATCTTGCTTTATAAACCTGTCAAATCTGCCTGTTTAGCACTCTATTGACTTCCATCGCAAATCAAAATCGGCCCGATAATCAATGTAAAACTTAACTTACGCAACCTTAGGCCGCATAACTATGGAAGTGTTGGACTTATGTGTAAATTATTTATATCTGTGCTTTTCTATTGTAAACCTTTTATAATGAAAATATATTATAAAACATGCTTTTTTCGCTTTCAATACAGGCTCTGCACAATTTTTGAGGTATACCTTTCCGCCGATGCATCCCACCGTAGATCTGCGCTTTTCAGATCAAACAGTCTATAAAGGTTTCTGGTGGGACATAAGCCCGAAGAATACCCACCCAAAATGGGTGGTTTCCTCTCTCCACCTAGCTGCTACGTGTTGAATGATAAGTGGGATCGAGTGAGTTCCAAATAAAACCATTTACCATTTTACTCCACCCGAAAACCTGCCTTATAACTTGAAATATGCCTTTTCATATGCCTTGCGGACCTACCAAGCTTATATAACATAATATATATCAACTATTGGATCTGGCCCGTCACAAATCGCAATTGGCATGCCATATACATATATATAAAGTGTTATGTGATGATCACGGATCCGTCAGGCTTATAAATCATAATATTTATATGCTTCGGGTCCAACCTTTCTATTATAACCCTTTACAATAGAAATACATATAAAACTGTATAAAAAAATATATATATGAAGGGCTTTTAATATAGTGGACCTGCCAGACTTTACAATAAAACATATATATATTTCGGGTCTGCTATCGTGAATCGCGATCGGAAAAAGAACGAACATATATGGATAAAGGCATTGCGGACCCATGGGAGCTATTAAACACATTATATATACATTCGGGTCCAACCCTTATCGCAGATTGCAATCGGCGGGATCACATATAAGTGCTCTGTGTTATTTTGGGTCTGCCAGAACTTTACAACGTAATACATATATGTTTCAGGTTCAGCCCACGATTGCAAATCGCAATCGGCGCTATCATCGGAACTAGTCATATGTATTATTGCGAACCCTCCGAACTCTATAAAACACAACTTATAGTATTTAAGGTTTGGCTTTAACCCTTTTAACACTTGTTTCTTTTGCAACTTTGATATATTACTTTGTTTCTTTTGTGCTTTGATTCCGATATACAATTTGTTACATCTCCCTCTTGCCTTACCTTTTTTCAAAATATTTTTCAAGTGATTTTTTGAATGAAACAAAAAGATACATGTTACAATAGGATGCATGAATAGTTTACCAGAATGCACAATGAAAGAGTATTCAAGTACTCATCTGTACTGTACCATATGTTTTTGCATTATCAGCCAGACAAATTTCCCTTCACCATCCAGAAGTTGGATACTAAAGGCCAACCCAGCTCTGTCATATTTTGGACACCATTATTCCACAAGTATTCATCACCATACACCTACACAGACTTCATTGAATATTTTGTCCATCCAATCATGACCATGCTAACAGGATGTCCTCCACCCAGAATAAGCCCAGAACTCAAAAGATTCCTGCAATTGTCCAAGCAAAGTAAGGTGGGAGATTGGTACCTTTACCAAAATCACACTGAAATAAGAATCTATGGTTGCCAGCTTGCACCATACAAACTACCCAAATACCTCCCCATGAGGTTATTTTCTCTAGAGTATTATAGGCAGATAATGAACTTTGATGAATTTAATTTTGTCTCAACCAAGAAAAGAACTCAGTTCAAGCTAAAAAATCAGTTAGGCCCTTTCATTTGCAATTCTAGAGAAGTAGGGCAGGAAGCAAATCAGATTTTGTAACAAATGAAGTTCCAAAATAGTTTCATGTTGAGGTATGACGCCCAAGGTTTTATGACCAAACTTAGACAAAAGGTTAAATTGGGACCTTACATTCATCACCCCATACTAGAGATAGAGAGATATGCCAATCAATCTGAGTGGTTGGAAAACACTCTCATAGAGAGGGATAGTACAAAGGTAGATGTTGAAAATACCTTGATTGATTTAGAGAGACAGCTTGATGAAAACTCATTCCTGTAGGTACCAGAGCATGAAGGAACCATGAGTACCCCTACTATTTTGCAGACTCCTCAGAATGAGGAAAAGAATCCCAAAAGGAACAGAGAGGGAGCCTCCTGTTCAGGCATGGAAACTTCAAATGTGCATATGAAGCCATCGAGAGAAAAAGGCCAAGGTTCAATCCCATTTCGGAACAAGAAGGCACAAAAGGCTCAACAAAAATAACTAGTATTGAGTTAGGCATGAGCAAGGGCACAACTCTGTCTGGAGAAACACAGGAGCCATCTACATCACAGACTCAAATGTTAGAAAGGCAGCTCAGTGTAGAAGTCTCCTCATTTCTTTGGCCCGCTGATAAAGATAAGGATATTAAGGACATGTTCAAATAAATCAAAATGAGAAATGAGAAACTGAAGGCAGAGTCTTATGCATAGTATCTCAAGCTTACACCTACCAATCAAACCAGGTTGATGTCAACTTTTGACATCAAGGAAGGAAAGATGCAAATGTCCTTCATCAAGCCAACTGTAGAACAACCAAGGACATCAGAAGACTTCATGAATATTGATTTTGAGGTATTGGTAAGGGATATTCATCCCATTGACCAAATTGAATTTCACAAATAGGCTGGAGAAATGATTTACTCCACCCATACAGGAAAAGCCATAGCTTCCCATCAGTTGTATAATTCATTGAACAACATTTCAGCCTAGTATCAGTTGGAAAAAACCTCGTCACAGGCCAAAGACACCAGAATCAAGTCTTTGGAAGACTTAGAGATTGAATTGGGACATGATCCCAAAGACATTAAAGCTACTGAACAACTGATCAAGAAAAAGAATGATGACATTGCAGCTCTCAAGAAGCAACTGAAGATACCTCAACTGCAACATCCCTAGGCACAAGAAGTATTGGAAAATCAAACAAGACATGAAGAGTTGATGGACTTAGCCCTCAAACTAAATGATCAGTTAAGGGAGACAGAGGAGGAATTGGACAACCTAATCCAATTAAAGAAAACTGATATTGGAACTAGCTCAGTGAATGTCATTCCAGCACTTACCACGGCTGTTCCTTCCACACTGGTAGCCTCATTGGCTCCCATAGCTCCAATGGCTACAACACAACGAGCCTCCATAGAATCTACATTAGCAGCAGGTACATCAGCAACAGGTACATTAGGTGAAGAAGAAGAAAAATTGGTTAAAGCTATGGAAGAAGTGTCCATATAAGCAACATAGATGAATAAGCTCAAAGAAAAGGTGACAAGCTTGGAAACTGATTACAAGCTTGCCAAATTCATGCACAAAGAAGAAGTGCAAAAAGCTGCCAGGATGAGTGAGAGATTGGAAGCCATGGGAAAGGACTTAACTCTGAAAGAACCCCATGGACAGGGTAAGGAACTACTATGGGCCAATATCATTGACTATGTCAATGATATTTGGCCATCCATTCAAGTGATTTTTGAGCAGATAGATTTAATAAAGATGGCTACAGAGGCCATCCAAAGAGAAAAAGAAGAATTAGGAGAAATGCCAAAAGAAGCTACCAGAATTATCCAATTCCTTAACAGTAAGAATAAGTATGAGCTTCAGGAATCGGAGATAGAAGACAGAAAAGAGACAATTTTGGAGGTTAGAAAGGTCCTCTCCAAGAGAATCTTAATGCTAAACTTGGAGGAAAAATGTC
This sequence comes from Pinus tabuliformis, assembly GCA_031772625.1. NCBI lineage: Eukaryota > Viridiplantae > Streptophyta > Pinopsida > Pinales > Pinaceae > Pinus > Pinus tabuliformis. The sequence goes on from CM062818.1 coordinate 592,651,667, forward strand.
AGAATACGCTGGTAGCCATTGACAAATTTAAGGATAAGTTTCAAATTTTGAGAGAGAAAGGGTTACCGAGTCCCTTAGTGATATATGACAAGCTCATGACACATGACGATTACAACAGAAAAATCAGAGAGCTAGCAAAAGAACATGTCAATACATCATCAATCAAGGCATTTCCAACAAGAAAAGTACTCTACCAGACATTTGAAAGCTTATTTTACCTCCAACATGAGGTAAAACACTTGTTTATCAATAAGCCTACTTTTGCCGAAGACATCGAGGAAGATGAAATATATAGGAGGATGCTAAAAATCCAATTACCTAATGCTGAAGCATGGGATAGATTAACTAATTTACTGTAAGAAATATGCAGTAGAAAGGTTAATGTACAGTAAAAGTAAAACAACTAGGTAAAAATATGAAGACAGATCAGTAGAGTTAAAGTGTATCAGATGAAATCCTAAAGTAAATGAAGCTTCCAACGAGAAAGATCAAACAACAAAGTAGCATAAAGGGCTAAAATCAAACCATAAAAGCCAGCAGTACCAAAATAAAAGGGACAGCATGAAGCAGTTCAATAACTGTCTCTATCTTCTTGCAAGAAGATATTTTTATTTCCTAAATTAAATCTGAAATCAATTTGAGATATTTTGTAATAAAATTTTGTATAAATACTTCAAAATTCGAAGTATGTAGGGTGGATTCTATTAGACATTTCTATAGACTTTTTTATCAAGAAGAACTAGAAGGTTATTGTATCAGTTGATGAGCCAGCAAGCTGGATTGATTAATAAAGATCAGACTGTTCCAAGGATTCATGTGTTGAGCGAATTTCAGACAAGTATTTTCATGTGTTTTTGTCATTTTTCCAAAGTTATTCATAATCTTATATGTGTTTCAATCTAAATGCTATAACTAGAATAATATTTTAGAACTTGTTTAAATCACACTCTATTTTAACAGTTAAGCATTTGAATGTTTTCTTCTGATATTTAAATTAAAGAATTCTTAATTTCTCTTTGGTTTAAATTGATTTCATGAATAATCCAGATTAAAGGATTCTTAACTGCCCTTTGATTTCGATTACCCCTTCCTTCCTCATTCATTATCCAGGTCTGAGAACCCTTAACTTCTCTCTCACCCCGAGTGAAACCCTTTCACCCATCTGTTTCAAACATCTGAAATACACTCTGCTACCTTGCCCTTGGAACATCCCCTTTAATGATTTTATCCAACCTTGCTTCCTTATGATTTGACTCCATAGCCCAATGGTCTAAAAGACATCAATTTATCCATCTGTTTAAGAGATCCCACCACCCAATTTCAAACAAAATTAAACACCCCTTGAACACTCATAGCTAGCCTAAAACATCTTAACTAAAAGAAAGTTAAACTTTAAAGAGAGGGCCCTCTCTGAGCATCAGGAAGGCTAGGTCTTGATCTAAAATAGCAGATAGTGGTTACCTTTGGTGTTTCCTTCTTATTACTTCTGCTAGGTCTTGATCTAAAATAGCAGATAGTGGTTACCTTTGGTGTTTCCTTCTTATTACTTCAAAGGAATTATCAGAGTAATAACATTTCTGGTGACCATACTGGGGTACTCGATCCTCAGTCTCATAAAAACATTAAGGAAACCTTCAATCAAATCTTGAGCCCCTTAAGGTCATTAACCGATGTAAGTTTTCATAAAATTTCATAAAAACAATTTAAAAACTTAAAATTCTAGCTCCTAAAAAGATTCATTACACTAGGGCCAACCCAGATCCAAACCCTGCAACTATAGTGGATAACCCAGATAGAATTCTAAGGAAGCCAAAAAATGAAGAAACTCAAGCCAGTAGTAGCCAGCTAGACAGATCCAATTCACTCCCTGAGGAGTTTTCAACTTTAGAAGAAGTCCCTTTTGATTTGTCATTTGACCTCTCACTATTTAGAACCAAATCTGAGAATGATATCCATGAAATATTTTTAGACCCTGAGTTTACTCAACTCATCGAATAAAAAAGGGTTATTCATCCAGATTTGGATAAATTTGTCTTAGATGCTTTTGACAAGTTAGAAGCCTTGACCTCTATGTTGATTAGTAATATAGATAGTGCTTATCTTCAACAATATGTAGAGCTAGCTGCCCTTACTGCTACTACATCTCAAATTTCTTCATAGTATTCACTCATTGTAAATCCACCTTCCATTACCACAACTTCATCAATTGTATTTACCACAATTCAATCACCTGATCACTTATTAATCAATCATGTTCATCATCATCTAGTTCACCTCCATTAGTTTCAAGCCCTTCTTCAACCACCTCAACTTTACCCCCCAGTCAAACTAGAATCACAGCAATGGCAAACAGATATGCTCCTCTTGTTTTACCTACCCAACTCCATGCCATGCCTGCAGATTATCAGAGTAAGATTTTCCTGTTTGATGCTACTGGTCATTACACTGCCCAACAACATGTAAACAAGATGTCTGACTTTTTTGAATTGCATGAAATAGATGAGGCAGATGTCCAAATGAGACTCTTTGCCCAAACTTTAACTGGTGATGTCAAGAAGTGGTTTAAAGCCTTTCTTGCCAACCACATTGCAGACCTAGCAAATTTTCAAAGGTTATTCATTGATAGATGGGAAAGAAAAAAGAACCCATTGCAAATACTTTCTGAATATGACAATATTAGGAGAGCTCCCAACAAGTCAGTTCAGGACTATTTCACTAGGTTTAATAATATCTATAATGCAATTCCAGCCAACATTAAGCCTCCTCCTGACCTAGCATTAATTAAGTTCCCTGATGGTTTTGATGTTGATATGTCATACTAGCTAAGGGAGAGAAACCATGAAACTCTTGAACAAATGCAGAGTAATGCTGTCAGTGTAGAGGCCAACCTGTTAGCTAAGAAAGAACGAATGAGGAATAAAAATAAAGTAGTATTTAAAGAAGAAGTTTCAACTTCAGATGGAAAATTAGATGTTTTAGCTAACATTTTAGAAATAATCATGGATAGGAAAAATCAATGGGAAAATCAACAACAACAACCCCCAATAAGAAACCCAAATTTTAGGAAGAACCATAATGCTACAAAAAATGCTACACCAGACCAACAGATTAGGCCCCCCTTCCAAGAAAACTATGTCAAGGAATCACAAACCAAGAAGTAGAAGATGATCCCCAGATTAACTTACTAGAAACCACAGAGAAAGACATTGTTTTTCTTACTCAAGCAGAACATGAGTTATATATGCTTCACTAGTTACAGTTAGAATTTGGTGAATATTTTGATTTTAAACAAGGGTATGAATCAGCTATATATGAGGTACATAAACAATATAGCTTGAGAAGGAAGAAGAATAATGAGACTCCCATTAAAATATCCATCCAAACTCAAACCAAGATAATAAAAGAATCTCTAGTTAAAAATGTATTGCAAATTCTCCCTAGGGGAACACCTGAAACTTCAACCCATAAGATTGTAGATATAAACTCCACTGAAACCCAAACAGAGCCAACAATTGAAAACAATCAAGATAAAAGAAATCAAGGCAAAACAGTAGAAACATAAACTGAAATGCCTACCACTGAGAAACATGATAAAGAAACTCAAACTGCACACATTAAGGAAGATGTGAATGAAACAAACAAACCTCAGCTCCCTTTCAATATTAAAAATGAAATAGATAGATTAAAGATATCAGTTCCTTTGACTAAACTGATAAAGAATGAAACTTATAGGTCATAGATAACTGAGACTTTGAACATAGGACATGGAGAGGATTTTGTTAATTTGAATGATGATCAACTTGAATTGTTGTTTGGCCTGAGGCCAATGGAATTCATCAACAAGGGGGAGTTCCTCCGTTTTACATCAGCCTGAATATTCATGATAATATTTTGCATAACATTATGTTGGACTCAGGAGCATCCCACAATCTCATGCCAAAAGCAATAATGGAAAGACTGAACCTAGATATTACCAGGCCTTATAAGGATTTATTTTCTTTTGACTCTAGCCAGGTTAAATGCCTTGGTTTAATCAAAGACTTATGTGTGACCCTTGTCCAGTGCCATGCAAAGAGAATTTTAATGGACATTGTAGTTGTAGATATCCCACCAAAATATGGAATGCTACTATCTCGCTCATGGGGAGCAAAACTACAAGGATCTTTGCAGTTGGATATGTCTTATGCCACCATATCTGTTTTTGGCCAACCAAGAAAATTATATAGGGAGACATTGATGAAGTACATGGTTAGTAGTGAGGAAAAGCCCCAAAACTTTCCCATATACTCCATGCACTTAGATATGGACTCCTTCATCTTATACAATGCAGGAACTGATGAAAAGGAATTTACAACGAAAGACCTTAAGTACAGAACATGTGACAGTGAGAACATATTCCATGAGTCACTTTAGCATTTAGACTTTGATGGGTCTGTAAATAGGTTAGGGGCTGGTGTAGGAGTTTGGATCCATAATATGGAAAATAACCATGCTGAGGGACATGGTTTCAGATTGAATTTCAAATGTACCAATAACATGGCCGAATATGAAGCCTGATTCTAGGGTTACAATTGGTTAGGAAATTGGGAGCCAAAAGAGTTTCTGTCATGGGATACTCAGAGCTGATTATGAAACAGATCAGTGGTGAATATTCTGTAAACAACCCTAGGCTTGGTAGATATAAGGATACTGTTTTAGACTTGGTCAAGGACCTCCTGGAATCAAACTTTGCTGCCATTCCCAGTAAACAAAACATTGAGGCCCACAATCTGGCCACATTTGCTAGTACTTGTAAATTTCAATTTCAACCAAACCACCAGTACAACGCAGAAGTCAAACATAGACCTGTTATACCAGATAACCTTAAGTATTGGAAAATATTTTCCCAGGACTCTAAGATCTATGATTTCATGAACAATGAAGGTGAATTTCGGAATCGTAAGATAGATACTGACTGTACAATAGATAATAATATAGAAAATAGCTTAGATGTAAATATTTTTGATGTACATGAACCAACTAAATTTACTAAAGTAGAAATAGATAGTTTAGAGAATGTAGAGATAGATGAAATAATGGATGATGATCCTCAAATTCTTAATTTGAAAGATAAGTTTTTTCCTAAAGGATTAGTACCTTTAGAGTATTTGTTTGACTCTAATGATGTAGCTAGAAAGCCCAAGATGGAACCTCTAAGAGCTGACATAGAAGAAGTTAATATAGGAACTGAAGATAATCCAAAGCTCATTAAGATATCTAAAGCCTTGCCCCCAGAGGAAAAGGTCAAATATATAAATCTGTTTAAAGAGTTCCAGGATGTATTTGCTTGGAGTTATGAAGACTTAAAGTCCTATGGCACGAGCATAATCCAACACAAAATACCTCTAAAAGAAGATCATAAACCTTTCAAACAGAAACTTAGAAGGATAAACCCAGTTCTTATGCCATCCATAGAAAAATAGGTTAAAAGAATGTTTGATGCCCAAATAATAGCACCCATTAGATACTCAGACTGGATTTCAAACTTAGTTACAACTAGGAAAAAGACAAGTGAAATTAGACTTTGTGTAGATTTTAGAAACTTGAACAAGGTTTCTTTAAAATATAGCTACGCCTTACCAAAAATGGACCATATATTGAAAAGGGTAGTGGGCTCATCTAGGATTTCACTGTTAGATGGATTCTCTGGCTATATCCAGATATTAGTCCAACCTAAGGACCAACCCAAAACTGCATTTACTACTCCTTGGGGTACCTTCATGTATTTGAAGATGCCCTTTGGATGGATGAATGCAGATGCCACATTTTAGAGAGCTATGGATATATATTTTGCCAAAGAAATCGATGATTTCTTAGTATTATACCAGGATGAAATTACAGTCTTTTCTAAATCAGACAATGAACACTTAGACCACCTTAGAAGAGTATTTATCAAATGCAGGAAATTTGGGATTTCTTTAAATCCTAAAAAGACACTTTTCGATCTAAAAGAGGGAAAGCTGTTAGGACACATCATATCTAAAGATGGGATTATGATAGACCCTGCTAGAATAGAAGCCATTTTGACCATTTCCAATCCCCGAAACATTAAAGAGCTACAATCATTTCTAGGTAAGATTAATTTTCTTAGAAGATTCATCTCAAATCTAGAAGAATTCATTAGGGAATTAAATAACATGCTAATAAAGGATTCATCAATCAAATGGAAATTGGAGGCCAAAAAATCCTTCTAAGCTATTAAGGAAGCTTTAACCAAGACTCCAATCCTGATTAGTCTTGACTTTAACAAAGATTTTATCATTTTTTCTTTTTTCTTCAGAACATACCATTGCAGCAATCTTGCTGCAAAAGGACAATCAAGGATATGAACAACCAATAGAATTCTTTAGTAAATCCTTAAGAGATGCCACACTTAAATACAATATCATGGAAAATAGGCATTACCTTTGGTTAAAGCTATCAAATATTTCAGAGTATACATTCTGTACTCACATTATTGCTTATGTTCCAAACTCTGTAGTTAAGGACATTTTGACTCAAAATGGGCCTGAAGGAAAAAGAGGCAAGTGGATTGCCACAATATTGGAATATGACATAGAGATAAAACCCACCAAGCTCATCAAAGGCCAAGGTTTAGCCAAACTCATGGTTGAATCAAACTGTCAGGCCCTTGATATCAACTTCATTAGTGCTTTGGATGATCAGGAGGAGATGGCGACTCCATAGATCAGTGAACCTTTTACTGATTCACCATGGTATGCAGATATTACATTTGTATTACTAAATTTACAAGCTCCTCCTGGACTGACAAGAACTAAAGCTAGATTCTTAAAAATGAAGTCATTGAGATATTGTGTTATAGATAATGCATTGTTTTGGAAGGACAGTAGTGGTATTCTCTTAACATGTTTATTAAAAGATGAGGATGACAAGATTTTACAAGAGTTTCATGTATGGGACTGTGGAGGACACTTGTACTAGAAGAACACTGCTGACAAGATTATGAGGTCTGGTTTCTACTGGCCTAATTTGTTTGCAGATGTCAAAAAACATGTAACCTGCTATCATAAATGCCAGATTTTTGAGGGAAAGAGGGAGTTGTTACCCTTGCCTCTTAAACCAATTTCTACTGAGATGCCATTTCAACAATGGGGGTTAGAATTCATTGGAGAAATACACCCCCCATTCTCAACTCAACATAAGTGGATTCTAATAGCCACAGACTATTTTACCAAATGGATAGAGGCCATACCTTCTAGGAAAGCCATAGACATTGTCATAATCACCTTCCTAGAGAGTAATATCCTTTCAATATTTGGATGTCCCTAGAAGCTCATCACTGATAATGCAACAACCTTTAAGTCCAAAAGAATGATAGATTTCTGTAATAAATACCATATCACCCTTGGCCATTCCACAACCAATTACCCTCAAGATAATGGAATGGCAAAGTCATCCAACAAAAGCTTGGTAAATATTATAAAAAAGTTAATGGAGGATAGTAAAAATACATGGAACAAGAAGTTAGTCAATGCCTTATGGGCAGATAGATTGAGTACTAAAAGTCCATTGGAACATCACCCTATCAGTTGGTTTATGGGATGGATGTAGTTTTCACACCATCCCTTGGAGTGCGAGTCATGAAAATCCTCCAGGAATTACTTGTGGAACCGAATGACATTGAGAGAAGAATAAACCAAACTATACACCTGCAGTAGACCAAGGAAGAAGTATATGAAAAATGACAAATAATCCAGGAAAAGATTAAGAAAGTCTTTGATAAAAAGACCAAAGCAGATGACTTTCACATAGGAGACAAAGTCCTTAAGTGGGATTCAAGGAGAGAAGATAAAGGAAAGCATGGAAAATTTGATTTTCTATGGCAAGGGCCTTATGTCATTTTTGGCTACAGAGGCAACAATGCCTTTTTCTTGAGAAACATAGATGGGTTAGATCTACCAGGAGGACCTGTTAATGGTAGGATGCTGAAGCACTACTTTTCCACTGACTTACAGTAGTTCACTTTATTTTCCATCATTGTACATAACATTGCAGAGTGTAGATTGGATTGGATGGTAATCCTTTGAAGTTGAAGCCCGGAGAGAAGGCCCTAAGATTTGAAATATTTACTGTCATAAGTATCAATAATGTAGATTCACAGAAGGACACTTTGCAAGGTAACTTCAGCCACAATTCAAAGGCTACTGATATTTAGAGTTCTTGACATTTCACTAGGAAATGCCATCCCCAAGTGGAGCCATTGTTAGAGTCCTATAGTGATAGGATTCATAATTTTGAATTGGCTAAGTTTAAGCCTTGTAATATTGTACATACCCTTGCTTTCTGAAAATTTTTTCCATATTAAAAATTAAAAAAAAAATGTGTAAAGAGGGTATGTCCTAAAAGAAATATCAAAGGACAAAAAGAATAAGAAAAGATCAAAAAATGAAAATATATGAACCCCAAAAACAAAAATAGATCATGAAAGTGTGCAAGTCTAAATGCCACTACTATTTTACTGCTTTATTGTCTTAAATAATGGTTTTGTGCAGCTTGTCATACATGCCACAACCCATGGTAGTCAAACCACTTAATCTTGACTATTTCATGCTTTGAATTTTGTGTTTATAGTTAGAGAATAAAATCTAACCAACCAGTTTAATCTTGGCAGATCATTAGATCGGTAGAGAAATAAAAGGAGCTCATCAATTTAATCTGATCCCTTGGATGATATAAGGTTAGAAATAGGTAGTTTAATTTTCAAAAGAAAAATCAATGGTAAGGGTTTGCTGGCCTAAATGCACCCAAATAAAATGAAGAAAAAATGGTAGGGTAAGTAATGGGTAAGTAGAAGAAATGTTGCTGAAGTATAAAGTTGATTGGATAAAACCACATTTTTCATGCTTAGTCATATCTTTCAAATGTGCATGAGCAGTTAAGAAATAAAAAATAATGGTTTACAAGTTGATTTAATTAACTCCCCCTCAGTCATTTCATCCCTTTACTTACTAATTTCTCCATCCACAAGTAAGTTCTAGTACTAAAAATCCTTCAAGTCATAAAGCCTCAGAGCATTTCTCTGACTTTTGGTGGGACCAGACCCTCGACTTAATGACTTATGGACATCAAGTGTTAGAATTCCCTTCATAAAATTCATTTCCCTTATTTCCCTAATAAAACCCCTTTTCCTAAGGTTAAACTCCATTTTCCTATGAAAAGTAAACAACCCCAAGTTAAAATTCCATTTCATTCAAAAAACCCACAAAAAGATTTTATCCTAAGTATGAAGTGTATGTGAATAAAATGCACAAATTTTACATTTATACTTAGTGGTATGTTCACTCCGCTCATCTCATTTCATATTAATTTTTAAAATAGTACTATAGTTCCCATTGCCCGTATAGAATTAAATCCCCTATATAATACCCCAACCCTTAGGTTAGTTATAAACTATACTTTGACCCCATATTCCTGACAAAAACCACTTTATTCACATCTTCTCAGTAAAGTTAAACTAATCCTGTCATTAAGCCCCGCTCGATCATTTAATCCCATGATTAAGTCCTAAATAAATCCCAATCCGCCAAGGATTAAAGCCCTGGGACCCCCAAAACCTATCCTCATATCATCCGTACACCTCCCTTGCCTGACTATCGTCCAATCATCAGCGCCCACATTCGATGGTCCACAACCATATCGGGTTCACCCGATGTCCGACCTTTACCCACTCGATAAAGTGGTTTTGCCTGATCCCATCTCTGCTACATGTCAAGCGCTGGCATAGATCAGGTGACCCCTCTAAAATACCACTCCTTCCATGAAAGTGGTGTGATGGCTTAGGAAACCGCCTCCCCGATCAACCCGAAAATCCACCCACTGTTCACTTGAGAATTACCCGCCAAAATGTGACCGTTGCTCAATAAAAGTCTAAGAAGCCCTATTTCGCCTTTTTTCGCTCATTTTCTTTGTAAAACTTTGTGAACCATTGCGACACCTGCAAACACTGAATTCTCCCATTGAACTCCAATTTCACTCCTCAAGAAGCTGCAAAGACCCCAATCAAGTTCTCAAATTTGTGCCAGAGCCATTCAAACTTCTGTAGTTGCCGTGAACTACGAATTTGAAGATAATTCACCAAATTATAGGTATTTGAAGACAAATTACAATACAACCCTTTCAATTTGAAAATGTGCGGTCTTTAAAGAGTTTTAATTAAGTAAAATTAATTGAAATTACTTTAAATTTAAAACACATACACAAACCCTTTTGAAAGCTTCCCGTTTCCTTCAAAACCTCTGATAAAAATCTGTATTTCCAAATTCAAACCCACAAGAATTGAATTATGGTTGCCCACGTCGCCATGGATGTTAGACCTATCACAACTCCCCATTTGGACCTTGACCACCTCCCCCTGGCGGACATGGATTTTCAAATTAGAGACACAAGTGCATATGAAGTCCTACTCAAAATTAATTGTTTGAGTAAGGACAGATATCTAAACCATTCTGATGACCTTGGCCTTTGGGACTCCAATTTTCCCAAATACCGGTTTCCACAACTACATATCGTTCCTGAGATTTTCCATATGTGCCATGCCTGTTATATTCCTAGTCAGAGGGCTATAATGTCCCCTGAACAAAAAGTCTTGTTTACAATTACAACTGAGTCAACCAATGAGATGTTACAAGTCCAACAAGGTCCAAACATGACCCCACTCTCAATTGGGGATTTGTTAGACCAGTACACCAAATTGATTCCATCTAGACTGGCCCAAATATTCCAAACTTTCATTATAGAAGAGCAGCACAATCCTAAAGATGCCCCTCCATATGTTTCTGCCATTTTCTCTGAAAAGGGCAAGCAAATTATAACCATGATATCATGTATCCTGGGCTGTACCACTGATGAATTTGTTGATGAGCTCATCTTGGCCTTCATGTCCATTTTCAGCCCATGAAAGCCTCCTGCTACTTTGTACAAATATGGCCAGTTCATAGCTGAGAGGATGCATGAACAGTTTACCAAAATACACAATGAAAGAGTATTCAAGTACTCATCTGTACTATATTTCATGTTTTTGTACTATCAGTCATACAAATTTCCCTTCACCATATAGAAGTTGGATACTAAAGGCCAACCCAGGTCTGTCATATTTTGGACATCATTACTCCACAAGTATTCATCACCATACACCTACACAGACTTCATTGACTCTTTTGTCCATCTAGTCATGACCATGCTAATAGGAAGTCCTCCACCCAGAATAAGCCAAGAAATCAAAAGAGTCCTCCAATTGTCCAAGCAAAGTAAGGTGGGAGATTGGTACCTTTACCAAAATCACACTGAAATAAGAATCTATGGTTGCCAGCTTGCACCATACAAACTGCCCAAATACCTCCCCATGAGGTTATTTTCTCTAGAGTATTATAGGCAGATAATGAACTCTGATGAAGTCAATTTTGTCTCAGCCAAGAAAAGAACTCAGTTCAAGGTAAAAAATTAGTTAGGCCCTTTCATTTGCAATTCTAGAGAAGCAGGGCAGGAAGCAGATCAAATTCTGCAACAAATGAAGTTCCAAAACAGTTTCATGTGGAGGTATGACCCCCAAGGGTTTATGACCAAACTTAGATAGAAGGTGAAATTGTGACCTTACATTCATCACCCCATACCAGAGATAGAGAGATATGCCAATCAATCTGAGTGGTTGTAAAACACTCTCATAGAGAGGGATAGTACAAAGGTAGATGTTGAAAATACCTCGATTTATTTAGAGGGATAACTTGATGAAAGCTCGTTCCTGCAGGTACCAGAGCACGAAGGAACCATGAGTACCCCTACTATTTTGCAAACTCCTGAGAATATGGAAAATAATCCCAAAAGGAACAGAGAGGGAGCCTCTAGTTCAGGCATGGAAAGTTCAAATGTGAAATATGAAGCCAGCTAGAGCAAAAGGCCAAGGCTCAATCTTGTTTTAGAACAGGAAGACACAGAAGGCTCAGTAGAAATAACTAATACTGAGTTAGACATGAGCAAGGGCACAACTCCATCTGGAGAAACACGGAGCCATCTACATCACAAACTCAAATGTTAGAAAGGCAGCTCAGTGTAGAAGTCTCCTCATTTAGTAGGCCTACTGATAAAGATAAGGACATTAAGGACAGGTTCAAAGAAATCAAAATGAGAAATGAGAAACTGAAGGCACAGTCTTATGCACAGTATCTCAAGCTTACACCTACCAATCAAACTAGGTTGATGTCATCTTTTGACATCAAGGAAGGAAAAATGCAAATGTCCTTCATAAAGCCAACTATAGAACAACCAAGGACATCAACAGACTTCAGGAATATTGATTTTGAGGTATTGGCAAGGGATATTCATCCCATTGACCAAATTGAATTTCACAAACAGGCTAGAGAAATGATTTACTCCACCCTTACAGGAAAAGCTATAGCTGCCCATCAATTTCAAAATTCATTGAACAACATTTCAGTCTAGTATCAGTTGAGAAAATCCTCCTCACATGCAAAGGACACTAGAATCAAGTCTTTGGAAGACTTAGTGATTGAATTGGGACATGATCCCAAAGACATCAAAGGTACTGAACAACTGATCAAGAAAAAGAATGATGACATTGCAGCACTCAAGAAGCAATTGAAGATACCTCAACTGCAGCATCCCTAGACACAGGAAGTATTGGAAAATCAAACAAGGCATGAAGAGTTGATGGACTTAGTCCTCAAACTAAATGATCAGTTATGGTAGACAGAGAAGGAATTGGAAAACCTAATCCAATTAAAGAAAACTGATATTGGCACTAGCTCAATGAATCTCATCCCAACAATTACCACAGCTGTTACTTCCACATTGGCAGCCTCATTGGCTCGCACAGATCCAATGGCCACAACACAACCAGTCTCCACAGAATCTACATCAGCAGCAGGGACATCAAGTGAAGAAGCAACAAAGTTGGTTAAATCTATGGAAGAAATGTCCATATAGGCAACATAGATGAATAAGCTCAAAGAAAAGGTGACAAGCTTGGAAATTGATTACAAGCTTGCCAAAATCATGCACAAAGAAGAAGTGCAAAAAGATGCCAGGATGCGTGAGAGATTGAAAGCCGTGGAAAAGGACCTAACGCTGAAAGAACCCCTTGGCTAGGCTAAGGAACTACTATGGGACAATATCATTGACTCTGTCAATGATATTTGGACATCCATTCAGGTGACTTTTGAGCAGATAGATTTAATAAAGATGGCTACAAAGGCCATCCAAAGAGTAAAAGAAGAATGAGGAGAAATGCCAGAAGAAGCTACCAGAATTATCTAGTTCCTTAACAATAAGAATAAGTATGAGCTTCAGGAATTGGAGACAGAAGACAGAACATAGACTATTTTGGAGGTTAGAAAGCTTCTCTCCAAGAGAAACTTAATGCTAAACTTGGAGGAAAAATGTCAGAATATGCAGGTAGCCATTGACATATTTATGGCTAAGTTTCAAATTTTGAGAGAGAAAGGGTTACCCAGTCCCTTAGTGATAAATGAAAAGGTCATGACACATGAGGATTACAACAGAAAAATCAGAGAGCTAGCAAAAGAACAGGTCAATACATCATCAATCAAGGCATTTCCAACAGGAAAAATACTCTACCATACATTTGAAAACTTGTTTTACCTCCAGCATGAGGTAAAACACTTGTTTATGAATAAGCGTACTTTTTCCAAATACACCGAGGCAGAGGAAATATATAGGAGGATGCTAAAAATCTAATTACCTAATGCTGAAGCATGGGAGAAATTAAGTAATTTACTGTAAGAAATATGCAATAAAAAGGTTAATGTACAATAGAAGTAAAACAACCAGGTAAAAAGATGAAGACAAATCAACAGAGTTAAAGTGTATCAGTGTCAAAGTGTATCAGATGAAAGCCTAAAGTAAATGAAGCTTCCAATGAGAAAGATCAAACAACAAAGCAGCATAAAGGGCTAAAACCAAACCATAAAAGCCAACAGTACCAAAATAAAAGGGACAACATGAAGCAGTTTAATAGCTGTCTCTATCTTCTTGCAAGAAGATAATTTTATTTCCTAAATTAAATCTCAAATCAATCTAAGATATTTTGTAATAAACTTTTGTATAAATACTTCACAATTCGAAGTATGTAGGGTGGATTCTACTAGCCATGTAGGGTGGATTCTACTAGACATTTCTATAGACTTTTTTATCAACAAGAACCAGAAGGTTATTGTATCAGTTGATGATCCAGCAAACTAGATTGATTAATAAAGATCAGACTGTTCCAAGGATTCATGTGTTGAGTGAATTTTAGACAAGTATTTTCATGTGTTTTTGTAATTTTCTCAAAGTTATTCATAATCTTATATGTTTTTCAATCTAAATGCTATAACTGGAATAATATTTTAGAACTTGTTTAAATCACACTCTGTTTCAACAGTTATGCATTTGAATGTTTTCTTCTAGTATTTAAATTAAATAATTCTTAATTTCTCTTTGGTTTAGATTGATTTCATGAATAATCCAGATTAAAGGATTCTTAACTGCCCTTTGATTTCGATTACTGCTTCCTTCCTCATTCATTATCTGGGTCTAAGAACCCTTAACTTATCTCTCACCCTGAGTGAAACCCTTTCACCCCTCTGTTTCAAACATCCGAAATACACTCTGCTACCTTGCCCTTGGAACATCCCCTTTAGTGAGTTTATCCATCCTTGCTTCCTTATCTGTTGACTCCATAGATCAATGGTCTAAAAGACATCAATTTATCCATCTGTTTAAGAGATCCAACCACCCAATTTAAAACAAAATTAAACACCCCTTGAACACTCATAGCTAGCCTAAAACATCTTAACTAAAACAAAGTTAAACTTTAAAGAGAGAGCCCTCTCTAAGCATCAGGAAGGCTAGGTCCTGATCTCCAAAAGCAGGTAGTGGTTAACTTTGGTGTTTCCTTCTTATTACTTCAAAGGAATTATCAGAGTGATAACACCTCCAAAATCAATGAGCCGGTCAGTATAGAAAGAACTTGGAAGGCTTCTCTACAAACAATAAAAAATTCGGAAGAAACAACAACAATAGCAAAAGGTAACAATCCAGTGCAGGAAAAAGGAAAGAGGAAGATTGCTGATGATCCAGAGGGAGAGAAAAGTTGCAAAATGATGGTAGATCCTATTATAGAAAAGGAATCTTTGGCAGTGAAAGAAAAGTGGGAGAAAAGGATGAAGAGAGAAGAGCGGAGGAAGAGAGAAAAGTAGAGGTTGTAGGAAGTAGAACTGAAGTTGCAAGAGTCAGAGAAGAAGTTGAAGGAAGAAAAAGAGTTGACGAGGAGAGAACGAGAACAGAAGAAAAATAAAGAATAAGAACAAAGGCAAGGCATGATGACACAGGAAAAAACTCTGATAAAGGTTGATGAGCCAGAACAACCATCAACTGAGGAAGAGGGTGAACAAATGTAGGATAGAGAGCTTGCTAAGTAGATTGAGAAATTGATTGAAGTGATAGTGATGGAGTTGGAATAGGAGTCGTAGCAGAAAGACACTGATATTAGGTCGAGAGAACCACATGTCATTTCTCAGCCTCCACCACCTCGAGTTGTAGAGCCAGCCCCAAGTGAGAAAAGAGATGTTTTTCTCCTTGATGATGATCCGGTCATGGATGTGTATAATCTAACATTCGATGAGTTCTAGAAGAGGATTGTACAAGCAGGGGGGAATCACTTTTCGGATGATCATGCATCACCTGCATTCATCAAAGAAAGTGTGATAGTGTTGAACACCAAGAAGCATCCAACTACCATTGCCCAAGCTAGCTTGGCCTATGAAGTAGAAACAAGATCAGATGTTCAATACTTGAAGACCGCGAATGAGAAAATCGCAAAGAACTTGCAAGGTCTGACGAAAGAGGTAGAACAACTCTGAGCATCAACGTAGAATGAAGTTTCTACATTAGGGGAGGTGAGGATAATGATACTTTCTGAAGTATCAAGACTTGGTGATACCATGTAGAATCTCTATGACAAATTTGTCACCATGCATAAAGTAGTTTTCCATTTGCACAACCTACAATAGTGGAGCAAAGAGTTTGTTAAAACTCTCAAGAACATACATGCTTTCATCGCCCATGTACAAGAGTGGACAATGCAGTACAAAGGGGCCTCGCTTGATTTAGCAAAGAAGATAAAGCCATAGGCAGAGATCAAGAAAGAGAAGGTCCGAATGTTGATTTAGAACAATGAGCAGCTCGCCTCATTCATTAGTAGCACACAAGCTTCATATGCACCGTTGTAAAATAGCTTGAATTTCTTCATGATAAAACACTAAATCCCATCAGTCGATTCACTCACTGATGCTAAACCCAAGCATCAAGTCCGACTAGAGATCGATGAGTACTTGGAGAAGCTAAGACAAGAAGCCACCAAGAAAGACCTAGAGTTGAATGCACACAACATGTAGAATTACATCGGTGGTCCTATCAAGGTTGAGACAATGTTTCTCATGCATTAGAACGAGTTGGACACAAGTTCCAAGACAATATACCTGAATGCCATGGAGGCTAGAGTCTGCTTCTAGAAATACATTGTTAAGTAGTTTGGGGACACCATCACATAGTACCAAGCTTGACACCAATATGTGACCAAGAAGTGGAGGTTGTTGAGCTGGACTTTCCCCAAACTCCAGAAACATAGTGTTGTGTCTTGTTAGGCTATCTCTACCCTATTTTTTCTTATATGGGTACATGTGCAAAATGTAATATTATTTGTAATTATGTTGTAAGTTAAATTCCAATTATTAATATTGGAATATGAAAATTCATCATGTAATGTAATCTATCATTTAGTTAAGAAGTTGAAGAGTCACTAGGGAAGTCAAAGAGTCACAAAGGGGAATTTCAAGGGTCACCCCATCCTTTTCTATAAATAGAACCTCAAAACTGAGAGAACAAGTTTTTGGGAGCCAAGATTTTAGCTAGCCTTAGGCTCAGAGAAGGCTTGGGAGTATTGTGAAGAGCCTTGAATTGTCCATATGTTATAGACAAATTTGGGCACATCAACCCCAAACTTATATGTCAATGTATTAGGGATCATCAACCCCTAAAAGAGTTTTTTCATACCCTAAAGGAACATAGTCATCTAAATACATCATTCCCCAAAAGTTCCATCTGAGAAACCATCCAGAAACTGCCTAAATTGAACCATACTGACTGTCCGACTGGAAAAGTGCGATGCATATTGAGTGGTACACTGCCAGGGTGCGATGCATACTATTTAGGCCTTCTATAGGGTGTGATGGGTGAGGATGGACAAATGTCCGGGACATTTGTCAGTTGATTTCTCATGGAATCTTCTAGAACTTTCTCCTATGCCACTTGCCTCTCTGAATTCGCCCAAGGATGAATAAGGGATCTAAGAAATCTCCAATCCCTTCTCTTGTGGAACCCATTGTAACAAGTGGAATGACACTAATCAAACCCCATGGATGACTCACACCCTTGTAAACATCTATAAATGGATCCCTCATCCAAGAGATCTAAAGGCTGGAATATGGTGAATTGCAAGGAAGTGCTGATAGTTTGTGATTGAGGAAAGAACATTGTATTGTTGGTGTGATCTTGCTATTTCATGAGGTGAAGAAGGATTGAAGCTGGGAGGATGATGCTGGATCAGACAACTGGGTTGTAATTCTCCTTTCTATTAATAAAGCTCTTCAAGTTTTCTTCCATATGATTGTGCAATTGTGAATGTTATCATTTGTGAATGCTATTATTTGTTCATTATATATCTAATTCTGTAATGTTTATGTTGTAATAGATCACGATGCTTTGACGATTCTTTGTTGTTGTACTTGTGCAGGTACTCTCCAAGCATGTTAAGTACAGGGAGCAGTTGTAGGATCTGTCACAGGGGAGAGAGATCAAGTAAGGGATTAAGCGAAAGTTCCAGGTTGGTTCCATTATCTTTCTCTTATCTGCTACACATAGAGGAAATCATTGAATTGCTTTAAACTGTTGTTTCTAGGGTAGCTACCAAACCTTGAGGGCTAGGATTCTTTAGGAATACTAGTTTTCCCATAAACAAATTGGCGACTCCACTGGGGAATGAACAGATGTTTGTTTGTTGTTGTTTTTTCTATGTTCAATTTGATAAACTATAGACAGAGTCTGAAGTCATCCAGGTAGCCTTCGAACTGCTCTTGCTCTGTAATTGCATAGTAGATGAATGCTACTCGAGTCAATCTTTGGTTTAGTTTATGAATTAAACATTTGACTTGCAAACATGTCTAGATACCCTTTTGGTAGCTCAGTAACCTCTCAACACATTCCATCATACTTTGCTCATCATTGTTCATCAAAACTTACCTTAACTCATTGAAAACAGCTCCACATTTGAGCCAAAACCCATTTCAGTTGCACTCCCTGGACCATCGCACTGTCTTCCATGTGACTCAGTATGCATAGCACCTCCTAAGTGCAGTAAGTGTGATGCATCTCAATTTCTGTGCCTAGGTGTCATGATTGATTGAACTCTTTTTCCATCTAGAAATTGAGGGGTTTTGACCTTGTTTTCAGTTTGGTTTGGTTGTTTTGCTGCATATGAACAGTGCCTCTTCACTGAAACTTCCTTGCATCACTTAGATCAGCCTCAATTACATTAGTAATAGTGAATGTTTTTGTGTATTTTTTCCTCATTTACAATCCTTTGTCGAAAATTTGTTTAAATCGATTTGTCGCTTTGGTACAAAAACTGTCGTAATTGTCGAAAAGAGAAGTGTCGTAAGTTCTTCCTTCCCTTGATAATCGATTGAACTTTTTCTTCATGCATTTTATTTGATTTGTTTATATTCAAAGTGTTGAAAGAATTTTTAATTCAAAATTGAAAAGTTTTTTTTAGAGTCTTCCTTTCTCTTTTGAAGAAAAAAATGTCGAAATTGTCATTTTGAGTGAAATATTTCAGATCTTTGCTGCATTTAGTTTTCCTTTTTTGCATTTTTCACATTAAGGAAAGAGAAAACAAATGCATGCATTTGCATTTAGCATTTTTTGGTTTGTGTGCGAAAAAATGATTTAGGGGAATGCACTAGTGTGTGCTCTTTGCTCTTTGCTTAAAAGCACTGTTATCTTCTTTCCCTAGTAGCTAGGATTTTCATTGCTCAAATAAACAAAGATTGTTTATCATTGTAGATTGCATCTTAGGAATTTCAGATCATCATCACGCAGTGAACCATTTAAAGGAAAACTGTAAACAAGATCAATTTTAAAATAAATTTCAATGAATCTAACAATGCTTTGGAACTTAACGCAACATATCTAAAGGTCTAGGCTAGTGACGTGTTCCGGTGTCGTTAAAACTAGTGGCTATCGTTTTCATTGAAGGTTGGGTGATTCCTCCTCCTTGATACGACAAGTGCTAGTACATACTTGTCATCCTTGTACAGTCACGTATATATTGGGAGACCACAATAGGCTTAAATCCTTTATCCATAGGAAACTGAGTCTACCACCTTATCGATCGCAATGGACTGAACCCAACATTCAGGAAGATTGACTGCCATACATAAGTCCTTGGTAATTTATTTTTTAATTTATCACCAAGGTGTATATTTCAGTTTTGTGATTGGTTTGGTAATCCCTCTGTCTAGATTTTCCAGAGTAGTCACTTTCGTTCCTTTTCGACTCTTTAAAAGAAAAGGTCCATTTGAGCACTTGTCCTTTCAAGCTCATTAAAAATCGAAAGAGACTAGACTCATCTTTAGCTTTTTCTCGACTCTTAAAAACTAGAAAAGCAAAGTTGTGTCCAAGCATCATTAAAATTAATTGAATTCAGAATAACATCCTTGTTCCTTAGTTGATCTTAGGTTGAGATATATGGAGACAAATCCGGAGTCCACTGATCAAGGAATCCCTTTTGAAGGGAATCCTAGTCCTTTTCCTTCTTTCGGAAATATTGGTGCTCCTTATATGGCTACATTGTCCCTTCCGGGATTTACCATTGGCTTGCTAGTATGGTTGTTTTTCAGCTTTTTTGGTTCAAAATGTCATTATTTCTCCACGATCAAGTACACCTTCGGTTGATCCTAAAATTAACCCTTTGCCTTCTTCCTCCCCTTCTTCCTCTTCGCTTGGTGAAAGTATTGATACTAGTAACCAGGTGGCTAAGAAGAAGAAGAAAGGGCAGGAGAAGAAGAAGAAGCTAATTCAGCAAGGGGGCAACCGAGCAACCATTGCTTCGAATGCAACATTTGATGAAAATCCATTCATTAAGTTTCCCAAACCAAATATCCATGCATAATGTGTGTGGGAGACCATTTTCATCGAATTTTCCTTACTTGCCTCGAATCTTGAAAGAATGGTCTTCCCGTTACAACCATCCCATGTCATCAACCTCTGGAGATCATGTTGGTAACACACCATCAACTAGTGATAGTAAAGTTCATGGACATAAAGGAAAGGTTAGGATTCCATGTAGGTTATGTGAAGGTAATCATTCCCTTCACCTTTGTCCTTTTTTGGATGAAGCCAAAAGAGTGTTGGATAACCATCCTACTTCACCATAGTGACTTCCATCTGGTTACAGGAAACTCTCCCTAAGTCCTTCACTAGTTGAAGAACCGACATAATTAAAACAACCGTCGGATGAAACCACTCTCTCTAAAAGTGAATCCTATGAGTATATACCCGAACAAAATCAACAGGTCGAGGTAATAGTTGACCTAATTTCACCTTCAGCTAATCGTACCCTTCCCGAAGAGAGTGAAAATGAAACCATTCGAGTTCTTTTTGTTACTTTGGATTTTAACGACTTTCGGGGCAATCTGCTTGTTCCATCAAGACAGGAGGAAAACCCTCCAGTTCTCGTAACTCAAGGGGTTAATTCTCCCATTTCTTCGGTCCCCCCTCCAAGTAGTCTAGTCACTTCCTTTGATTGGAATTGACTGGTAAGACCCCGCCTTCTTTCTTATGTGCCTTTCCAGATCATAGTACAAGTTTGTAAAATGATTGTGTCTGGCACTATTATAGATGAAGGTGCATCAGTGAGAATCCTTTCCTCAATTTCTTGGAAAGTGCTTGGTTTGCCACCCCTTGTGCTTGTTACACAGAATCTATCAGGCTTTAACAAAGGAACCAGTCAACCATTAGGGATCCTTCCTAAGTTACCTATTACTTTGGGAAGGAAAACCATTTATCTGAATGTGATGGTAGTCCCAGGGCCGTTAGATTACAATTTACTTCTTGGGCATGACTATGTTGATAACATGGAAGCTATTGTTTCAACACTCTTTCGAGTGATGTGTTTCCCACATGAAGGCAAGATTTTCATCGTTGACCAGCTTTCATTTCTCGGTCCAAACATAGCTCCAAGTCAATCATCATCCCTAAATGGTCCTTTTACATCAATAGTATCATCCCTGCTCCCAAGTTCCAAGTTGAGTCTTTCACTTGAACCTTCATTCCATCCACCCAATAGCCATAAGTAGTCTGGTGAATGTAATGAAGCTTGGGGGGCATGCACCTAGTGGTAAAGATAAGTTTCCCTGTAGGTTATGTGATTGTTCTATCACACCATTCACTTTTGTCTATCTGGATAAAGCCAAAGAGGGTTTGGATAACCATCCTGCTTCACCGCAGTGATTTCCATCTGGTTACAGGAGACTCTCCTTTTCATAATACTGGGGGCATGTAAACCAATTCAAGCACATTTTTCATTTTAAGCTTATGTAAAAAAGAAACTGATGCCAAGCATGGTTTGTTCATTTCAAGCTTGTGTAAACATGAAACCGAATCCAAGCATAGTTCCCCATGGTTCGAGCTTGTCAAAAAATGAACCCATTTTCCAACCCTTGTGATTGCCATTTTGTCAGATTTTTGAGCCTTGGTTGTTTTCATCTCATCACCACCATCTCCTTGGCCGATCATATGCTTTCACTTGGTTGTTTTACCCGTTTGAGGAATAGTTGCAATGAGTGGTCTTATTAGCTAGCCTCTTCACATAAATCAACATGTTTTGAGAAGTTCCAATATCACTGGAACCAGTTGCTACCCTAGACACCACTCGTTCCTCAATATAGAGTCCTCTTTAAACCATTTTCAGACTCATTAAATATGAAATATTGTCAAGCTCTTCTCTTTTCTAGCTCATTAAAGTATTGGAAATGTCATCCCTCCTGTATTATTTTATCCTTTTTCGAACCTGAAGGATTACTTTACAAAAAAGAACTTGTGGAGTTTTCTTTCCTCCCTTTTCAAACTCTCTAAACATGAAAAGGACCGAGTTATCCTTTTCGTTAAACTCATTAAAACAATAGCGACAAACTTGTCCATCTAGACAAGACCGAGTTTCACTGTCGCTATACTCGTTAAAACATTAAATATCGACATGTTTGCCCAAAGGGTGAATTATAGAATAAGCATATGTTATCCTCCTCAAGCTTGAAAAAAATAGAGAGGTACTAGTCAGCAATGACTGGGGAAAAAGGGAAAAAACTTGAAGAATTTATGGTAGCAAGTTGCTCTTGAACATGACACTTTCACTTTGTCTGCATTATTGAGTTGGGTTGGGTTATTCCATTCGCCAATCATCATACCATTGGTCTTTCATACCATCCATTTTTTGGGTTAACGCTACCAATTCATCTCAGTGTTGCCGACATGTTCAAGAGAAGTCATTCAGTGGAGAAATCACCATCCAGTCAATGTCTCATCCACTGCAATACCTCCAACCTTCATTTTTGCATGACTGCCATTCCTGAACCTTGTGTTGTTAGTTCATTTTTCACCTCCAAAAAATCATTTTCTTCGTTTCGTGTCGTAGATGTGGGATACATCAAGGCCCTCCTACGACGAGTCACTTCTTGTCGACATCAGCTCATTATCCAAGAAGTTGACTTAGAAACAACCCTTTCAGTGCTTTGAAGCTTGCATACATCAATGGCAAGTTTCTCACTTCCGGCGACAGGTTGACATCAATGGCCTTCGACTGAAAGATTTTGCGTGGTGTTCGACATCAGATCATATATTCACACCACGTGAATTGTACTGTAGTACCTTGAGGGTCATTATCATTATCGGTGATTCCTCTCACATTTGTTAACAACTCACATCATTGGCTGGTAATCAGGCGATGTCTTTCCATGTTCGACTTCTGAACATCTCTTCACATGGTTTGACTTGTACATCAAGCAAAGATTGAACGAGTTTGAAGACCCTGGATCTAGTTTCATCCATCCGGGCTGCGATATATTCAGGAAGATAAAGACATCAAATGAACAAAGGCTCTACACAGATGGTTGTCCTAACCATGGATGATGACTCTATATCTAAAGAATCACCAGTCTGTATTTGCAGACAACTATTTGATCTATGTCCATGAAATGAAATTTATAAAGCTGAGCATGGGAATGCCTCCCTCAACTAGATCATGAAAATCATATTATGATGATGTATTGTATTGTAACTTATGTAGGTCACCTTTTAGTTCGAAACTTCAGATCCTCATGGTAAAGCATTTCACTTGACATGAATATTTACGACCTCATGCTTTAGGGGGAAACTGTTATAGAAAAATTTGGTCACATCAACCCCAAACTTATATGTCGATGTATTAGGGCTCATAAACCCCTAAAAGAGTTGTTTCATACCCTAAAGGAACATAATCATCTAAATACATCATTCCCCAAAAGTTCCATCTGAGAAACCATCCAAAAACTACCTAAATTGAACCATACTGACTGCCCCACTGGCAAAGTGCGATGCATACTGAGTGGTACACTACCAGGGTGCAATGCATACTATTTAGGCCTTCTATAGGGTGCGATGGGCGAGGATGGACAAATGTCCGGGACATTTGTTAGTTGATTTCTCATGGAATCTTCCAGAGCTTTCTCCTATGCCACTTGCTTCTCTAAACTCACCCAAGGATGAATAAGGGATCTAAGAAATCTCCAATTCCTTCTCTTGTGGAACCCATTGTAACAAGTGGAATGACACTAATCAAACCCCATGGATGACTCACACCCTTGCAAACATCTATAAAAGGATCCCTCATCCAAGAGATCTAAAGGCTGGAATATGACGAATTGCAAGGAAGTGCTGATAGTTTGTAATTGAGGAAAGAGCATTGTATTGTTGGTGTGATCTTGCTATTTCATGAGGTGAAGAAGGATTGAAGCTGGGAGGATGATGCTAGATCAGACAACTGGGTTGTAATTTTCCTTTCTATTAATAAATCTCTTCAAGTTTTCTTCCATATGATTGTGCAATTATGAATGTTATCATTTGTGAATGTTATTATTTGTTCATTATATATCTGATTTTGTAATGTTTATGTTGTAATAGATCATGATGCTTTGACGGTTCTTTGTTGCTGTACTTGTGCAGGTACTCTCCAAGCGTGTTAAGTACGAGGAGGAGTTGTAGGATCTGTCAAAGGGGAGAGAGATAAAGTAAGGGATTAAGCGGAAGTTCCAGGTTGGTTCCATTATATTTCTCTTATCTGTTACACGTAGAGGAAAT
The DNA here is from genome assembly GCA_031772625.1 of Pinus tabuliformis. Classification (NCBI taxonomy): domain Eukaryota; kingdom Viridiplantae; phylum Streptophyta; class Pinopsida; order Pinales; family Pinaceae; genus Pinus; species Pinus tabuliformis. Next base: position 592,676,189 of record CM062818.1, read on the forward strand.
CATTGAATTACTTTATACTATTGTTTTTAGAGTAGCTACCAAACCTAGAGGGCTAGCATTATTTAGGAATACTAGTTTTTTGAGAAACACCATAGCGTAGAGTGAGTATAATTCTTTGGTGAAGCAGGTGTTCTTGATTGTAGTGTTATACTATTGGGGCTAGTGGTCATCAATGGTGTATGTATGGATGGAACTTTCACTTATTAATAAAATAAGAGCTACCAGACTTTCATGCATATGTTGTTAATATGGTAGGACAATTCTTGTTGTATTGGAAATGTATGTTATTTAACTTATGCATATGATTATGAAATACTTTGTATGCATTTGTCAAATTTTGTTGAATGTGTGTTGTTGGATTAACTCATCACTTTAACTTGTGGGATATTTTTTACTTTAGCTTGTGATGTCATTTTGCTCGTGTGTTCCTTTCAAATTGAGTACTATTACAAGCTTCAAAGGGGCACACTTCCTTTTCCCTTTCTTGTGTTAGAACCTTCATGCATCACACTTGACTCTCCGCAAGGTCACACACTTGCTCTGACCCAAAGTTATCATACTTTGCTTTGCGCGCTACCACGGTCAAGGCATTACATTACCACCCATTGTTGGGACTCCTACTCCAAACGGTGTGAGGTCTAGTTGGGACTTCATATCAGGGATATCCCCTGAATGGTGTCGGGTCCAACACTGTAAATACCATCATATTATGATGTAGTTTCTTTGTAATATGATTGTTTTGAGTAAAGGATTGCTTATTGTTGTTAAATAGATGACTATGCAAGTACTACCCCCACATTCAACTATGAAGGATTTTCTAGACAAAATAGCTTATGGAAGTTCACTTTTTACATCATATGGTTTGCCAATGCAAGAGCAGTTGAGGCTAAGAGTGAATCACAAAACCGTTAGTGATCCTTGTTAGAAGCTGAAAATGGGTTATTTAGTTGAATTGACTCTATCAATACCATATACGTTTTTGACTAAATATACGAAAGAAATAAGTCAAATGTTTTGGTAAGGTAGATGAATGCTAGGATGAAACAAATCATATGCTAGGAAATAATACACAAGTTGCAGTTGTGACCACCTATGTAGGAACTGGGCAATTGTTTTTGGTCCAACGAATTAGAAAGAATGGCTACGAAAAGATTTACCTTGTTGAATGCCATTCAACAACAATGTTCAATGTCATTACACGAATTACTTGTTATGATCTCAACACGTCACTTATGGAAATTGAAACTAGGTGGGAAGGATAACAATCATTCCTCCCAATGACCAAAGATAAAACCAATTGACAAATTTATTTGTGGAGATTATAATCAATATCATGATAATGACAATTGTTTTTTTATCAAATTCATTCCACTCTTTGAATAATTTTAAGAACATTATTTTAACAAGGGTAGGAGATAGGTATGGATAACCACGAGAGGAAGGCTTGGGATTGTCTGAGCTATTTTGATTCGCATCTTTCTATTTCACTTATTTAGAGAAAGCTATATATTCAAATATAGACTAAACTAAAATAAAAATATAATAGAGAAGCCTAATTATGAAGATGTTTCTCTCTCCACTACCTCGCAATGACGTTATTTTTTCTAAATTATACTTGAATTTCACCGATAGTAACCTAGATTTATATATTTCTTTTAATACCAAATTGAAATCACATTAAACATAAAAATATACCATTAAGTATGACTTAAAGTGATTCAAAGAATCTCACATTTAGCCTAAGCATGTGGCATAGTAGTTTTTGAGGTGTAAAGTTTTATTAGAGGCACTATTTGTTTTTCTGTTTTGGTTAGAAAAATGTTTTCTCTTGGTTTTATGTGACTTTCAATTTACTATTTGTAGCATGTTGAGAAATGGGAAAGAATAATGTGTGAAATTTATCTTGGAGAAATTGATGCTGAATGAAAGGATATAAAGTTTATCCAAGGTACAGTCCACTTTGGTAAAGGTAGAGCAAAATCTTAAAAACCTGCCTAAGAATACGCCATATATAGAGTTTGAACACAAGTAATATATGCATTTTTCTTTTGGAGATACGTTCTTTTTTCTAACCAAGATATGACAACAAGAAAAATATTAATATTGTCGGAATTTTTTCAAGACCTCATTGAGGTCAATTTTTTTGATGTCCTACTTGATTGATACCTTATCATGACAGGAAGGATTTTAATATGATTTAATATGTTCTTGAAACAAATCAAATTCAAACTCTTATAGATATAAGAGATAAAAAAAAAATGTCATTTCCCTCATTTGATTGTTACTTGACTCTTGGGTGAGAAGGTTACATGAAATGGGATTGGAAAAAGGTTGGGGATACAATGCATAACATGCCTTGGATATGATTCATTTGTTGTTGGATATCCTTCAGGAACTTGAGGCATCGACTTTGTAAATGTTTCTAGTAGGTATTCCCATGGTTTTTAATGTTGTGGTTCTTTCATTGTTGGCTTGAGGGGTCTTGGACCTAGGTTTAGAGTTAGATATGCAAACCAACAAAACCCTACACTACCGGCCCTTTCGGCAACATTCCACATAGCATAGACCGCAGTCTCACTCGAGTCATTATTGGGGGATGATAGAACCAGGTTTCTGCATCCAAAACGTTTATGATGTAGCAACAAGACATTTCCTTAATCCATGGCCTGATCCAACCTTCACGAACCCTTATCTTTAGAATCACAAACTTAAAGCTATTTCTAATTAAATAAATCTATGAGCTTTAGATAATTGTTCTAACGTGGATAAGTTATCATACAAAAGTAGATCTGGACCTTTGCAATGCAATTAAAACTATATTATAGAGAATCAAACAATAATTGAGCATAAACACAAAAACATATAAATATACAGAGACCACACAAAATTTTTTCAAATAGGATTTATTACTTTATATATTCAATGAATACACTTCTTCTGACCCTACGGACAAAGCTACAGGGGCCCGCACACTTAGATACAGACTTGCCAAGGTCTCCGCGCACTTAGCTGTAGGAGTCTTCCCCTTCATCGGGATACAAAATTACAAAAAAAATAAACTCAAAATCCCCTTCATGAAGTAAACTCCTTAATGACTCCTAGATGACTTCCTTTTATAGCTTTTACATTACATTACGATGGTTCGTGAACCATGGGATGATCTCAATACTTAATCAAAACAACCCATCCCTTTACGAAATAAGGGGTTTTGACTTACTGAAAATCCCCTTTGACTCTTAAATTTTTGTTCTATTTGAGCTCTGCTCCTCAAAATGAGGAGACTTTACAATATTACTTCAAAATTGACTCAAAATTTAGACAAAACTTAGACTTGGGGGACCCCATCCCAATAGGTCCCCAACACAAAGACGTGACTCGTCCTGAGTCACTCTACCAGTACATCCTTGACACATGGTTTAAGGTTGCTGAACTCTGTCTTCAATGCTTGAAGCTTTGTTGTGCACTGCACGGTGGCCTGCCGAACCTCCTCAACCAATTTCTCAATAGTTGGTCCCTCTACTACTAAGCCAATGGTCCTCTATGTTTGTTGCATACATTTCAGTTTACTCTCTACATCTTGAGTGATTTGACTAGCTTCATCGACCCAAGGCTACATTCTTGCTGGAATGATTGATGCTTTGCGTCACAACTCGTCTATTTGAGTCCAAATAGCGTTCCCTTCCTAGAGCCTTGTGAACTATTGCACATGTGCTAAGGACTGAAATATTGCCATGATTTCATCAAACTGAAGTTGTTTTTCTCTTATGTCAGCTTCAATCTTCTCTACATTTGGGTCCTCCTACAGTGAGGCCCACATCTCCATGGTGTTCTCAAAAATATGGTTGCAGTCTGTAATTGCAGCTGCTAGTATGTCCATGCCTGCCTTAATAAGAGCCTCGTGGTGCTCTCAAACTTCTGGAGGTGTTGCTGGTTGTAGCCTCATCTGAAGCCCTATGACCTGCATCTTCATCTCAAACTTTACTTATTCAAACTTTGCTTTATACTCGTTTACCACGACTACCAACTTGTGGAGCTTCTCATAAGAAGCTTCTTCAATCTGTATGAGGAGCTCTGGTAGCTCAATGAAAGTCTAGGTAATGACATCCTCCATCTATTGCCTATGCGCAATAGCTACGTCCCTATCCTGGATAGCCCTGACAACTTCCTTAGTTTGCTTCTCATTGTGTCTCTTGATGCCTTTGATCACGAAGAGTGTCTGTGCTTCTTTGATTTTCAATTCATTAGACACTCCCTAGTGGAGTTCATGTAATTATTGAATGGGAAGCCTCGCTAAGTTTAGCGTTGAATTCCTCCCATATGGCACTGCTGCTTTATCTGCCTCGGTAGTAAAATGCAATGACGCTCCTGGAATGGGAACTATGTGGACCTATGTGGTTACCACCAATGTTGAAGGTAATTCTAGTTTCGCACTTGATGTTCCCATGCTCACTTAATTCTTCCTCACCTAAATCGTTCTTGCTTGAATTTCACTTGCTTGTACCTGTATATCTTTGAGGCCTTGCTAGACCTACGTCAGTGCTTACTTGTACTAATTGTTAAAATTGGAAACCAGGGAAAAAATTCATGTGGGTCATCTTATTCATGGCTGATAATATTTTTATTAGATTCCTCTCATCGAGAGGTGTAGGATTGATATAAAGACCATCCGATTCTGATAAGTATTCATGGAGATATGAATTTATTTTGATTATGGAATTATTATCAAGCCGACCTACAACTCATGTAGGCTCAGAAGCCCAACAATCGCATCTATTCAAACACCAACATTGTGTATAAATATAAGAGGACTTTTCCTCATTTTCACTCACTCATCTCATCACATCTCTCTCTCTCTACTGCGCAAAAATGAGTCTCTTCTCTACTGCGAAGAAATGGGTCTCTCTCTCACACATGTGAAGCCGAAAGCTATTGAACCTGAAGCTGCAACTGCAAAAGTAAAGATTGACTTGCGTGGCCTAGAAGATCTCCTCTTTGGAACTATGCTGTAGGTTCATTTGAACCTCCTCTGAAAGCCACAAGTTTTTTGGTGGAATGAAGTCAATTCGACGAACGATTTGCAAGATATCGATTGCCCTAGTTTGAAGCCAGAAACTGCTGAAACTGAAGCTGCAATTGCAGAAGTAAATATTGACCTGCATGACCTAGAAGATCTCCTCATCTAAACTGTGCTGTAGGTTCATCTGAACCTCCTCTGGAAGCCGCAACTTTTGGTGGTGGAATGAAGTCAATCCGACGGTCAGTTTGTGAGATATCGTCTGCCCTAGTTTGATAATGAAGCCGCTAATGCTGATGCTGCTGATTTAGGGTTTTCTACTGCTGATATGAATAAGATTTATTGTACTATTTCTCTCTGCTGAATTATTGAAGATAAAATGAGATTTGATCAAAGGGTTTCCCCACACATTGTGGGGTTTGTCCCTGGCTAGTCGCCACATCTTGTGTCTCTTGTCTTGGCTTGTTTTCTGTCGATCAGTTAATGTTCTATCTGCACTTTACTTTATGTACATTTGATTGCTAATCTGTGGAATATAATAAGAAAAAGAAGTAAACTGTTATAAGCATAGAACATACCATAACTTAACATGGTATTGGAGCTGAGGTGAAGACAAAGCCCGAGCAAGAGCAAGAGCAATCACCGAAGAGAAGATTGGCAAAGTTATCCTAAAAGAACTATGGGGTCCTCAACACTCTTTCCTGCCAAAGACAAGCTCCGTGAGAAAGATGACTATCACGCATGGAAGATGTCTATCGATCTAACCCTAGAAGACCCATGAGTGCTGGACTATGTAAGAGGCAATATTTTTGAGCCTCCATCAAATGCATCCGCTGCTGCATGGAACAAATGGAAAACCAAAGAAGTCAAAATAGAAGACCATCTAGGACTTTATCGACAAGCACTTGGTGGCCTACATCTCTGAACTGGACACCTCCAAGGAAATCTACGATAGACTGGGAAATGGCACTCACGACTCTCGGAGGATTACCATCTGAATGGTACGTGTTCAGGACTACTCTTCTGAACTATAATGTAATTCCTGGTTTCGAGGAATTAATGGATAGATGCATTCAAGAAGAAACAAGGGAAGAAGAGCAAGAAATGCCCATGCCTAAACGTCCTCCTACTTCTTTTTCTTCTCATGCTAAGAGAAGAAATAATTCTGGGTCTAAATCAAAAGGAAAGGTTGGATCTAAGGGTGGAAGAAAAGGATGATGTTTCATCTGCGATGAAGCAGGTCACTATGCAAGGGAGTGCCCTGATAGAAAGGACTCACACTAGGATGATGATAAAAATCCCTCTGATGGCAAATCAAAGGAATGACAAATTGAACAACAAAGGTAAGAGGAGAGTTGGGGATCGAGGAAGAGGACAACCATTCATGAAGGCTAGAAAGTCCAGGATGTATTAAATGCACCTGACCTCAAAAAGAACCCAGTGTCCATCTCGGAAATGGAAGACAAAGGCTACAAGGTAACCTTCAGCAATGGCAAGGTATGTATATGGAAAAATAATGTTAAATATGCCTTTACTCTTGGGTTTAGTGTTGATTCATTATATCAGGTCGATGGAAGTCCGCTAGGTATCATGTCTTGTGACACAACTCTTCAGTTCAAACTTTGGCATCGGAGGTTTGACCACCTTCATTACAAAGCTCTACCCGATGTAAGATAGATAGTAACTGGGATGCCCAAATTCCAAGTAGAGAAAGAAGGTATATGTCCAGGATGTGCCAAAGGAAAGCTCAAAACGGGACTGTTCCCCTCAAGCCAAAGCAAGACCTCCGATATATTACAGTTAGTTCACTCAGGCATATCTGAGGCTGGCATTAAGAGGGAGACTACTACACCACATACTCCTGAGCAGAATGGTGTGGCAGGAAGGAAGAACCGCATGATTGTGGAAGCTATCTGGGCCATGCTACATGATCAAAGACTTTCGAAGTTTTTATGGGCTAAAACTACAAACACTGCCGTATATGTACAAAATTTTATGCCCTCATCAAGCATTGGGTTCCAAGACTCCTGAAGAAAAGTTCACTGGTAAGAAACTTGATGTTTCTCATTTTAGAATTTTTGGAAGCCCTGTATATTTTCATGTGCCGAAAGAGAAAAGAAATAAATTGGGTGCATCTGGAAAGAAGGGAATTTTCGTGGGCTATGGTGAAAATACTAAAGGCTATAGAATCTATGTAGCCGGTCAAAGGGAAGTTGTAATTAGTCATGATGTCACCTTTGACAAAGATATGGCTCTCAGCAAGGTGAACAATCTTCCGACTTTGAGGAGCTCTCAAGAAGCCAACACCAGGGAATGGAAAGAAAAAGATGATGAATCAATGCCTGATGTAGAAGAACCCATGGATCTGATTGATCCTCATCCACATGAGCCTTCCTCTTCTAGGAAGAGGCCTTCATGGCTTAGGGGGATACTTGATGATGCTGAAGGACATGCTGCACCCTAAGGAACCTTTCGTCAAAGTAAGAAACCTAACAGGTATCAGGGATACCTGACCATCATGAGCACGATCATACAAAATGAGCCTTCATCATTCTCAGATGTTGTCAAGCATTAAGTATGGAAGGATGCTATGACCAAAGAATATGAGTCTATCATGAAGAATGATGTCTGGGAAGTAGTTCCCAGACCCCAAGACAAGATAGTTGTTACTTCCAAATGGCTTTACAAGATAAATCATGCAGTAGATGGAAGTACGAAAAAGTATAAGGATCATTTTGTTGCTCATGGTTTCTCCCAGAAGGAAGGTATAGACTATGATGTGATATTTGCACCTGTTGCCAGATATACGACCATCCACTCGATCATAGCCCTTGTCGCTTCACAAGGATGGAACCTACATCAGATGGATGTCAAGACTACATTCTTACACGGCTCGATCAAAGAAGCGGTCTACATGGAGCAACCCAAAGGATTTGAAATCTATGATCGAAAATCTCATGTATGCAAGTTGAAGAAGGCTCTCTATGGGCTAAAGCAAGCACCTCGAGCATGGTAAGAGAGGATCGACAGCTACTTGATGAAGCTGGGATTCACTAGAAGTGAAGCCGATCCTAACCTTTACTTTAAGGTTGAAGATGGCAAGCCTCTCATACTGGTGCTGTATGTGGATGACCTCTTTCTAAGAGGGAGTTGGCTTCTAAATTTGAAATGAAGGACCAAGGACTTGAAGTATGGTAGAAGCCAAGGGAAATTTTCTTATCTCAAGGAAAATATGTGGTAAATATATTGGAAAGATTTGGTATGATGGACTGCAAGCCTATGACTACCTCGAGGATCTTAAATTTTAGAAGTTATATGGTAGTGATGTCGGACCAAATTTGGGAAATGCCTTTGAGTTTCAAAAACTCATTCGCGTTGATGTTCTTGGTGAACCTCCGTCTGAACATATGTTTTACAGTTAGCATTGTGAGCTCATATTTGGTTGAGCCTCACTGGCTTAATGCCAAGAATCTTCTAAGATATCTTCGTGGCATAATGGGTTAAGATACACTGCCAAAGATGTGATACTACTTGGATATACTGATGCTGATTGGGCATGCAGTGTGGTGGATCGTAAGAGCACTTCTGGGTGCTGTTTCACCTTGGGATCTGCTTCGATATCCTGGATGAGTAGGAAGTAGAAATCGGTGGCTTTGAGAACCGCCGAAGCAGAATATATTGATGCTAGCATGACCTCATGTGAGGCAGTCTGGTTGCGAAAGCTCTCAGTGAGCTATTTCGATTTACATCCAACCACTGTGATTCTCTGTAACAACCAAAGGTGGGATTCGATTATTGAGGAATCCCGTATTCATCGATTGCTCTAGCGGATAGACATCATCTGGGATATGGTAAGTCAATGAGAAAGGATGCTCCATCGCATTAGGATGATGTATAGGTCGATACACCTTGTCAAAGCCCCGGGGAAAGATCTAATCTGTGATTTTACCAAACAACATGGAGTCATCAAGAAACCCTTGTACAAGGGTCCTGCATGTTGCATACATTGAGCTCTGGGAGCTCTAAGGGCTTCCGGTTATTACTAGAGCAACAAACGACCACAGGGTGACTCACCCTCCCCTGGTGGTGCGCATTGGAACAAGATGATTCGCTGTCTTATGGACAAGATGATTCACTCTCTTGTGGAACAAGATGATTCGCTCTCTTGTGTAGCAGGATGATTAGTTCTCCTGTGAGGCCTGGATTGATGTGTTCTCCATGGCGATTATAGCAGGATTGATGTGTTCTCTTGTAAGGCTTGGATTGATGTGTTCTCCATGGTGGCCTGGATTGATGTGTTCTCCATGGCGATTGTAGCAGGATTGATGTGTTCTCCTGTGAGGATAGGATTGATTAGTTCTCCTGTCGAGGCATCTTACCCATGCAGTCTGGGACTCATGGGAAGTACCTCTCATCTGATCAATGAGCAGGGAAATGAAGTTAGGGACCATAGTAGTATCGATGGATGCATCATTGTATCTACTGTACTTCCTACGCTAGGATGACCTCCATTGATCTGGGATCAATGATACTAGTCTGGGACTAGTGGTAGGAGTTGTACCATACTATGACGCTGACTTCGGGTCGGTTGAGACTGGTTTGGGACCACTGGTACATACTCCGAGACTGAATTCATGTCAGTGCAGTACTGGTCTGGGATTAGTGAGAGTGGTACATACTATGCCGCTGACTTCGGGTCGGTTGAGACTGGTCTGGGACCAGTGGTACACTCTCTGAGACTGCGATATTGATCTAGGACCAGCGGTAGGAGTTGTACCATACTATGACACTGACTTCAGGTCGGTTGAGACTAGTTTGGGACCAGTCATACATACTCCGAGACTGACTTCGTGTTAGTGCAGTACTAGTCTGGGACTAGTGAGAGTGGTACATACTATGACACTGACTTCAGGTCGGTTGAGACTGGTCTGGGACCAGTGGTACACTCTCTGAGACTGCGATATTGGTTTGGGACCAGTGGTAGGAGTGGTACTTACTATGAAGCTGACTTCATGTCAGCTGAGACTGGTCTGGGACCAGTGGTATGCACTCTGAGACTGACTTTGAGTCAGTGCAGGATGATACTGGTCTAGGACCAGTGGAGTTGTACTCACTATGACGGTGACTTCGGGTTGGTTGAGACTGGTCTGGGAGCAGTGGTACATACTCTAAGACTGACTTTGAGTTAGTATGATACATCCTCAATCATTTCTTCTTCTTCATAATTCGGACAAAAGCAGAGCAGAACAGAACAATGCAAGAGCAGAGGAGAACAGAGGAAAATAGTACCAATCAGTACTGGGCAGAACAAGAAAAAGCAAAACAGGCAGAATAGAGCAGAGTAGGGCAAGGGTCAGGATGTATAGGGTAGTGCATTTGATGGATGAATAGTAACGATCGATAGACAGATTGTAGACGAAGTTCTCCCTGGTTGAGTGGGAGTGTTAAAATTGGCAACCAGGGAAAAACTTCATGTGGGTCATCTTATTAATGGCTGATAATATTTTTATTTGATTCCTGTCACCGAGAGGTGTAGGATTGATATAAATATCATCCGATTCTGATAAGTATTCATGGAGATATGAATTTATTTTGATTATGGAATTATTATCAAGCCGACCTACAACTCATGTAGGCTCAAAAGCCCAACAGTCGCATCTATTCAAACACCAACGTTGTGTATAAATATAAGAGGACTTTTCCTCATTTTCACTCACTCATCTCATCACATCTCTCTCTCTCTACTGTGCAGAAATGAGTCTCTTCTCTACTGCGCAGAAATGGGTCTCTCTCTCACACATGTGAAGCCGGAAGCTGTTGAACCTGAAGCTGCAACTGCAGAAGTAAAGATTGACTTGCGTGGCCTAGAAGATCTCCTCTTTGGAATAGTGCTATAGGTTCATATAAAGCTCCTTTGAAAGCTGCAACTTTCGGTGGTAGAATGAAGTCAATCTGACGATCGGTTTGCAAGATATCAACTGCCCTAGTTTGAAGCTGGAAACTGCTAAAACTGAAGCTACAACTACAGAAGTAAAGATTGACCTACGTGGCCTAGAATATCTCCTCATTTGAACTACGTTGTAGGTTCATCTGAACCTCCTCTAGAGGCTGCAACTTTTGGTGGTTGAATGAAGTCAATCCGATGGTCGGTTTGTGAGATATCGCCTGCCCTAGTTTGATAATGAAGCCACTAATGCTGATGCTGCTGATCTAGGGTTTGCTACTACTGATATGAATCAGATTTATTTTACTATTTCTCTCTGCTGAATTATTGAAGATAAAAGAAGATTTGATCAAAGGGTTTCCCCACACATTGTGGGGTTTGTCCCTGGCTAGCCGCCACATCTTGTGTCTCTTGTCTTGGTTTGTTTTCTGTCGATCATTTAATGTTCTATCTACACTTTACTTTATGTACATGTGATTACTAATCTGTGGAATATAATAAGAAAAAGAAGTAAACTATTATAAGCATAGAACATACCATAACTTAACACTAATCCTCTACATTCCCTCACATTTCCTTAGTGACTGTCGCATAGGGTCTTCGTTCTCATTGATGCCCCCCTCAGTGAGGACCATCGACTCAACACTGGATGTCTTCTTAGACTTATGCTTCTTTTGCACACCTCCAGTGGTGGTTTTCTTCCTCTTCTTTATGATGAAAGGAAACTCAATATCTTCTGTCTCCTCAAAAGGGCCTATTCCACCCTACTCTGGTTCCTCCATTTATGGCTCCTCTTCTTCTAAGTTCTCTGGCTCTTGCATGATATTATTCTCAAGGTCTATAGTGGCCTTTTGAGGCACCTTCTTTGTGTCTCCCTTTGGTGCAGATTTCACAATTGGCGTACCTCCTGTGTCCTTTATTGTTTTGTTGGTACCTTCCTGGTCTCTTTCGACTTCCCCACTGGGATCCAGCTACACACTTGACTAGTTAGATATGACCAAAAAAATTTCTTGTTCTATGACCAAATAGGGCAACTCATACCATATGCTCTCTGCATCTTTCTTCGCATGTATGTATCTGTTGTGGAAGTCTGCTTTGAAGTTTGCAACTCTACGATATTCATTAAGAAGCATTGAAGATAGTTGTGGCTTGTGGCTGATCACGGTTTGCAAATCCATATCAAACAACACCCAAAATAATTTATTCTCTACTACCTGAATTGGATCCTTCGACACCCATAATGAAGCATACCTCACAACTTCACACAAGTCTAGGTTGACATCAGGGAACTATGGCTAATCGTGGGATCTCGAGGCTGTCAAAGAAATCAAAACTAACAACCATGCATAATGGAAGGGTTTTCCATCCTCCTGGGCCTCTTGACAATCATCCAAACACTCCTAGGAGAGGTCTCCTCACCAATTAAACTGCACCCCTTAGCTGCACTGTGCAACTAACTGAATTACTAGGGCTGGCACCTCGTCTACCCTGCACTTCCTCATAATCTTACGGGCCAGAATGGACGTGGTAAAAGTGACAACCTTACCATAAGTCGAGCTTAAAGGGTAGCCTCACGACTTCTTGATGATATTGAAATATTTCTTTACTTGATCTATAAGCTTCTTTTCTTGAGACTTTCCAACAAAAGCATCGGCATGGTTTGCTCCTACACATGGCAGCATAGTGATCATCTTGATCAACATATCATCAATTGGGATCCTTATCCCAAGCCATAAATCTTTGTCATGCACCGAATCCAGAAACTGGCATACACATATTGTATTGATTTTGCTTCATCCAAAATGAGGCAGATACAACATGTTCAGTAAATCAACACACTGAATTCCAGCCACCTAATTCATTGGTTCTACTCTCATTACACCAGACTCCTCATAGTATACCATCTTCAGGTATTTATTAGGCTCAAAATGAGGGAATTTGTCCCTATCCGTAAAATCCCAATCCTCCATGAGCAGTTTCATCACTTGTGCCAGAAAATATCCATCAAAGGGCACATCTTTTGGCAGCAAAGGTGTAAAAATGGAAAATTTTACTGCATGAGGGTCCTTTGTCACCTTAGTAGTCAGATTTCATAGAGGCATATAAGGAGGTAACGTGATATTAGCTCAGCCTCATGGACACTTATGTCATCAATTCCTACCTCAATTTATTCGTCCTCGAAATCAACTGGATCCATTGGTTGCTTCTTTTTCCCTTTGATATTTGCTTTTCTCCTCTACTCAGCATGCACCTTCCTAGACAGCTGCTTTAGCGGTGGATTCGACAGTTTTTTCTTCTTCTTTATTGATGTTGTTTCTGCTGGTTCTACCTCTATTGTTGCCGTTGCTGCATATGTGGGATTCAACCTTGGCAATCTAGGAGTTGTGGTGTGTGTAGGAGGTGTAGCAGTCATGATGTTTGTTAATCCTCATTCTAAAAATTCCCAGTAGATGTCTTGCTAATCCTCACCAGACATGCAAAACTTTTCTACGCTCAAACTTAGGCGCAAAGGCTCACAAGATTTCTTCAAGAGGAAAAGTGTCTAAATGTAGAGAGGGATGCCATATTTATAGCCAAATTCAAATTTGAATGCCTTGAATGCCTTAATATCCTCCTCATAAATGTGAATTTGGCAGCATATTTTCATAGATATGCTCCTTAAATGCACTTCCCCCGCTCCCTTTAATGGAAAAATCACTGTCAAATCAACTATAGCTTTTCCAATGGTCACATTTTGAGAAATATGCACTGGACCCTCTCTTATGGTGCAACTACATTGCTATATCTTTCTCCACTTACATTATCTCCTTATAGATTGTGCAACCCTCCTTCGACAAAACCCTTCCTTGGTAGAGTAGTTTATAGTACTGCACTTCCTTCCAATTGCCTGAAGCACGAAGACTTTCCTGCTATCATATACTCCTTGGATATTTACGGGGGTGAGAACATCCCTATATACCTTCAATCCACTCCCATTAATCCTTCGAGGAAACAACTCCCCATTCATCTTTAGTAATTGAGTTGTGCCACCATCCGAAATATCCTTGATCACATAGGATCCCAGCTAATGCATCTGAAACTTCCCCGGAAATTTAGTGAACTTTTTTTCATACATCATGACCAAATCTCCATTCTTAAAAGTGTATTTCTTAATGTGGTGATCATGCCACACCTTTTCCCTGGCTTTCTACACCTGCTGATGAAAATGAGCCAAAAGGAAGACCTCCTCCAACACAAGCAGTTGCGCTAAGCATTCCTCCATGAAGTCAGAATATGCCATCTTAGTTACTGCTGCGATCCTTAGGATGGGCACTATATACTCCATTGACATCACTACTTCTTGTCTATATATGATTCTAAAAGGCGTTTTCCCTGTCAATTTCTTACAAGTCATCTTATATGCCCATAGAACCACCGGTATGCGCACATCCTAGTCATTCCTATTAACATTGCAGATCTTTGTTAAGACATTCTCCAATATTTTGTTAAAAGCTTTGATAGTTCCATTTGCTTGGGGATGATACAATGTACTCTTCTGATGGTGCATTTGGAACTATTCTTTCAATGCCTCAATTGTTTCATTCAAGAAGTGCGAACCTTGGTCACTCATCAGGATCTTCGGGCATCCAAACTGTGACATAATATACTTGAATATAAACTTCACAGTAGTTTCCACACTACAATCCTTAACGGTCTATTCCTCAGCCCATATGGCCAAGTAATCTATCACAGTGATAATATAACGTGCACTCATCTTCTTCCTTGGTGGATTAATTGGTCCAATGAAGTCAATTTCCCATTTATCAAATGCTTGCAGCATGACTTGTGGATTTAAGGGAAATTCATCCCTTCATGATGGTCTTCCAGTCCTCTGACACACATCACACACACTGCAATACTCCTTAGAATATTTATGTACCATAGGCCACCATAATCTTGCTCACAGAATCTTCTGCATAGTTTCCTTACCTGCATAGTGTCCTCCTGCGACACCACCATGCGCTTCAGCTAGAATACTGTGCCATTCATACTCAGGTACATATCGGTGCAAAACTTCATCTAGTCCCATCTTATATAAGTGTCCTGCAATCACTAAAAAATATGCAACCCTGACTACTAGTTCCTTCTTTTTCTATGTTGTGTATCCTTCAGGAGCTACGCCAGTAGACATAAAATAAATAATGGCTGTAAAATGTTCATTATAAACTCTGACAATGAAGAGTTGTGCACAAGGTAACCCTTCATCAATATTAGTGGGTTCTTCATTGTTCTCGATCCTAGAGAGGTGATCATGTCCAACATTCAACCTCTCTGACTTAACTATCACTTCAAAATCATACTCCTATAAGAGAGGCAACCATCTACAAATCTCCCCCCCCAACATAGGCTTTTTGACCAAGTATTTAAATGCAGAATGATCCATGTACATTTTAAAGTGCGCACCTAGCAAATAATGCCTGAAATTTTGTAGTGCATATACTATGGCAAACCCTTTTCATTCTATGGTTGAATAGTTCCTATCTACCTTAGATAGTTTCCTACTTTTAAAGGCAATCAGATAGTCAATATCGCCTTCACCTGGTTGAGTTAAAGAAGTTCCCAATGCTATACACGATGCATCCACATGCACATGAAATTATTTCTCCCAATCTGGGAATACTAGGATTGACATAGTAACCATATTCTCCTTAAGAACATCCAAGCTCTTCTGACAGTCATCATCCCAGGAAAATGTAGCATCCTTCTTCAACAACCTCTCCATTGGCACAGTGATTTATGCATATTCCTTTATAAACTTCCTGTAATACTCTGTATGACCCAAAGTTTCACGTAGCTGCTTTACATTCCTGGGTGGATCCAAATTGATAATTACAACGATCTTGTCAGGGTCTACCATCAATCCCTGCTTACATACGACATGTCCCAACAATACTCCATAAGGTACATAGAAAATACATTTATTCAAATTCAAGCAAATCTGATACTTCCTGCATGTATCCAACATTAGGCACACACTAGAAACATGTTTCTTAACCCACCCAAATATTGTCCAATCATTGAAGTAGACCTCCAGAAACTTGTGAATAAATTCCTTGAATGCTGCGACTACCACCCTTGAAAATATTGCAGGAGCATTTTTCAGTCTGAAAGGCATAACTGTATATTGGAATGAACCCCACTCTATAGCGAAGGTAGTCTTGCTTCTATCCTCCGACGCAATCTTAATTTGGTGATATCTCGAAAATCCATCTGTGAATGAATAAGCCTCTTGTCTGCCAACATTTTCTAGAACTTCATCTGTAAAAGGCATAGGAAAGGGGTCATGCATGCATGCATCATTTAACTTCCACAGATCTATGCAGATCCTTATATCACCCTTTGTTTTCTTTTCCTGGACCACCATCAGACTGACCCATTCTGACTCTTCTACTGGCTCAATTATACTTGCCACGAGCATCTTATCCAGCTCTTCTCTTACCTTTTCCTTGTACTTGGGGTTTAGTCGATATGGACGTTGCTTAATCGGATTCGCATATGGATTTAAATTGATCTTCATCATACCCAAATCACCTACTATACCATTCAATTCAAAGAACTTTGTTGGAAATAAATCCTGATATTCGTGCAATAATCCAACAACCTTTCCTATCCTTCCTTCATCCCAATAATCAACAATATGCACGAACTTTGGTTATTCTTTTGAGCCAATATTTACTTATTTTGTCTTTACCGGTTGTGATATATGAGGGATATCTACATCAAATCCTACAACTTCATGCAGTCCCTCTGACCCAGGAATATTGATATTTCGCGGATCCTCATCGCCTTCTTCCATAGTAACATTGTAGCATTCCAAAACATGTTGTATATGCACTCTCCAGCCAGGCTGCATCCAATTTATAGGTTCTATTGGTGTTCGGAAGATCGCTACCTTAATCTCCTAAAGTTCCTCATCAATGCATTCAAACCTGTCTTCAAAGCTGAATGTCAGTAGGAAACTCTCCTTCATTTCAACCAAATAAGTAGTCTCATGTTGCAGCTCCGTCTCCAAATACCATTTCATTGGTATAACGTCTAAGGTATGAATAAATATATGTACCCACTCCGATTGAGGTACCTCACCCCAAGCCTTAGCCCATTGAGCCAAATTTTCCCACGGGTCATCCTTACTTGGGTACTTTTCACTGAGCCGCATTTTTGTTTAGTGAAATATTAATCTCATCAGTCTACAATATTATCCTTGTGGGTTACCCACCATCTTGCAGGCGTAGCTCTTAAACTCAAATCTAGAGTGGGGTACCTGTGCTCCTTTTGTACGTCTCTTTCAAAATGGTCAAGAAAAATATTGACATCATCTAGCCCATCATAATAAGGCAATTTACATACCTCAGTTGATATATGGTGAAAATACTTTGTAAGCCTATTGCATCGTAGTGTAGAGACGTCATGGAACCGATTCTGTGAATTTTATAATTCTTCATCTGAGTTTGATTGGCATGAACTATCCTTCCCCCAACTGATTCGTCTATTTGCATTGGGATTAATACAGTCTTCGTCTCGCACAGTGAGCTTATATATGTGATCAATGTCTTTGTCATCATAGTCATCATGGACTGAATTTGTGTATTACGCACCTTCAGTTGGATCCAATGGAACTACCACTCTAAGGTCGTTCTTGTCAAACACCATGCTTCGCTTCTTCAAATTAATAATAACATTCATGTTGAAATCCCAATCAATCCCGAGCAATGTTGGGTATGGATTACTGTCATCCACTATTTCAATAACTTCAAAATCTGCGAGCACACTAGCTCCCTCAATATCTAGAACCACTCCATGTAGGCGACCCATCAGAATTATCTATTGAGATATTAGCATGCCACCGTATTCTTTGACACCCAATCACCATCTAGCATGTGGAATATGTTGACATGTTCTCTTATACATAAAAACCAATGACATGTATGCTTCTACATGTCATTTATATTTACATAGTTGGCATTACAAATGTGTTGAATCTGGGTGACATGTGTCAGACATGTGGCATCACCATGTCATCATTTGTGATACCATAATGACATCATTACTGTTAGTGTGAAATTTCTTGGAAGGTGTACCAAAAATAGTTCACTTAAGTCACTAGGTGACAAGTCACCCCAACAACAATTTTTTGTTGCTTACGATTCAAATCTATAATAAAAAGTGGAAAAAGCTACAACAAAAACATATACGATCCAAAATAACAAACAACAATATAGATATCAATGTAATAATCCAATGGAAAGACTTTAAAATGAATAATTTTGTTTATTGATGACTTCTAGTGAAGGAGATCTACAAAAGGGTCTACAAATCCCCTTCTGTGGGATGCCTCCTTTGATGTCCTTGATGCTTCAGTGATTGATCTTCTCTCTCAATGTGTGAAAAACCCAAAACAATGTGGAGAACTAAAATGGGAGTTCAAAAGAAAAGACACGATAATGGTAACGATGATAATGATCATGGTGAAAAATGAATGAAAAACCCTCCTATTTATAACAAAGTTTTAAGTTAATCTCGAAAATGGAGAATAATAAAACAATATTGACCAAATCAAGATCTAACAATTAGGAATAATTTATTATATTTTTTGGCAAGGGAAAAGATATTAAAAAACGGTCAAATATCATTTAGAAATAATTAACAAATAAAATTATTTATTAATTATTTCGTGAGGATTAATAATGGTGTGAAAATTAAATAATTATTAAATAATGATTTAACAATTATTCTAATAATAAAAATAAGGAATAATAAATAAATAGTGATTTACTTAATTATTCCTAGGGGATTTAGTCAAATGTGCTAAGGAATAATTATTTAAAAAATTATTTGATAATTATTCCTAGAGAAAATTAAATAAATAATGATTTATTCAATTATTCTCATGGGGTTTTTTATTTAATCAGAAAATAATTTAATAAAAATGGTTTACTAAATTATTTCCCATGGTGAATGTGATTTTACTATGGTAAAATTAATCCTACATGGTGTATTTCAATCCCCCTAGTTAGAAATGGCTAGGTAATCATTTTTTGGTGATAACAGATTGCCCCCAACGCATGACTCTTAGGAGAAAATCATATGATCGAAATACGTTGTAGGTTACACTTCCATGAGACACCAAGTGGGATTCAGAGAGAGAGAGAGAGATAGTTGAAGAAATGCAAGGACAGAAAAAATGGAGGGGGTGAGACCTACTAAACTCATAGAAGTATCCTTTTATGTGGGAGTACATGATCTCAAATGAGGCGGGGGAGACATACCCATACCCGCCGAGATAATTGCATACAAATAATAATGGTGATACAAGGATTGCAGGATTGATATACAAAGTACATAATACATAATATGGTGGCATCAATGGGCCATAAAATTATACAATGGATCCAATATATATAATGCACCTGGAAAAACATAGGCCAAGACTGAATACAATAACATCTATGTGCATGATACATAATGCCCCTCAAGTTGACATGGTAGGGAGATTGCAACTAAGAAGCCATGCTGAATAGGAAAGGTCTTTGAAGATGGATCATCTGAGGGAGACATTCATGCTGGGGGCACTGCAAGCGGCTGAAACCAAACCCATCACATCTACATAACTACATCTGAGGTTGAATCAACATCAATGGTCATTCGGGCATGTGGGGGGCTACCTGAAGGGCCACCCCCTCACAAGGTCTGAAACATCTCTCACACACTTGGGAATCACTGGGACAATTGTTTGAATCACCAAATCATCAAGTGTCTAATTCTCAATCATGCGATACGGAGTTTCCGTCGAGCACGTGAGAAAAAACTAAGTCAAAGGGAAATGATGATTCCCTTTTCTTGATTTGAGGTACCAACAAAGATGAAAGTTTCAAACAAGGTAAACCACCCTCTAGACCACACTTCTAGAATAAATGTGCTCAACTCGACAGAAGAGGGCCCGCTAGAGTTAAGGAAATAAGGAATCCTTAACAAAGGAATGGGGTATCATAGTAGAGTGACTAATATACTAACACCATGGATGATGATGGAAGGAAACAAGATGAGTGGTGGACTAATGAATTCCCTTATTAGAGCATTGTATGCATGGTTGAACTGATAACAACTGACTCAATTCCGGAGGGGACGGTCAATGACTCAAAAGGGGGTTCAGAAAAGATGGAGCAGTAGAGCTAGAGGAAAACTATGAATATAATGGGTTAGATGTGACATAATGATGTATGGAACACTGCAACTGGACTCAAGGGGACTTGGAACATAATTCATAGATAAAAGGGTGACTCATCTCGATTGCTTTAAACAAGGGTGACTTGATGATGTTGTGATGTGGGGGGTCAGGAGGTGACCATAAAAACATGAGTAAATGATGGTTACTCATGACAAAAATTGACATGTGAAACAACCAGTGCAAAGGTAAAGTGGTACTAGAGTACGTGTGGCTCAAGTGAATAAATTTGATTTTAATAAGCGACAAAGTGAGACTTCATGGAAAAATGAGTTATTGGAAGCCTATCCCATCGATCCTACACCTAAACTACTGACATATCAACATATGAGGATTTTGTGAAGTTTGTAGTTATAAAAATATTTGATATCCCAGTGTTCTGGTGTATACATACTAGAGGAATTCATATAAGGACATTTCTGAGCATGACATAACAAATTATGGCATGGTAGTGCTAGGTGGAGGAGATGTGCCAACAAAATATGACATTTTATGACCAAAAAAGGTATGAAAACAAGTGCCATGTGTTAGGGAATGATTGGGTATTATATAATGAGGTGCCATGTTGAGCTATCAT
This sequence comes from Pinus tabuliformis, assembly GCA_031772625.1. Lineage (NCBI taxonomy): Eukaryota > Viridiplantae > Streptophyta > Pinopsida > Pinales > Pinaceae > Pinus > Pinus tabuliformis. The sequence goes on from CM062818.1 coordinate 592,696,986, forward strand.
ACTGGCATATTGACATATTTTCATAGCGGGATATAATGATATCGAGACATCAGAACACCAAAGAGTTGGAAATGCACTTTTTCTAGAAAATTATGGTTTGGCAAGGCTCTAGTATGATAGACTACAATAGAATTGGACAAGTGCATAAGTGACATCTGGCCAAGCGGTTCCACATTTCATCCATGTGGACTTTGGATTTTTATGTTTCTTTTAAGGGGTGGATCATAAAATTGGCATAAATTTGTGTTGAAAAATTAGAATGAGATGAAATTTAAATATCTAGAAAGTTCCCGATGAGAAAAAGACAAATTATAATATTAGAAATGTGATTAAGAAAATGGAAGATAGAGGAAATTTGATAACCCCATCCTCATAATAAACCTTGAAGGCCGATTTTGTTACGCTCCTATTGTCGCTGCAACAACAACCCTCCAAAAAGTTTTCCTAACTCAATTTTGGAGCCTACATGAACTATATTTTCGAGCTACTTAGTGTCGTCACGTTGTTTTATTTGATATTTTTATGTTTTCTCTAAGTCTCACATCCTCCTAATTCAACGGTTTCTAAGTTTCGTCACCTAACCTTTAGAAGAGCTTGTTTTATCTTGTCCAAGTATAGGTGCACTCATATCTTTTTTTGACTTAGAAACTAGCCTTATTCGCTACACAAAAGCAAAAAGAAGCAAACAAAAGCAAACAAAAGGAAGAAAAAAATTTTTTAAGAAAAAGCGCACTCCAAGGTCACAAATATTTGCTCTATTTTTTATCGCACTCCTTTGGGGTGAACAACTATGCCCTAGTGGAGCACACTCCTTCATGCTCAACCAGAGCACCCTCCTTCAAAGCATTCCTTTCTAGAACTCATGCATGTGATTTTTTGTTGCATGTGGGCACACTCCTAAAAAATATGAGCCCACTTCAATTTGCTTAACTAACTCATTCACTCATTGAAAAGTGGCGAGCATGCATGGAATGTATTTGCATGTAATCTCTTTATAATCAACCCAGTTAATCATTCTTTCTCATAATCATTCTCATCTGAGTTGGGTGCACATCTTTGGATCAAGAATATCTTTGTCGATCTTCATTCCAAGTATGTTTTGCATGTCGATTCTATTGGTTTCATTTGATGTTTTTGTTGTCGATCTTGCTTCCCTTGCTGGAATTTCACTTCTTTTCAGTTTCTTTACTGGAATTTCAGGTCGTTCTTGCTTCTACAAGTGTCAAACTATTGTTGCAGGTTATGATTCTACATAGTCGTCAAATCTTCATATTGTAGCCATGATTGTGACATAATCTATAGAAACTTGTAGATCTCCTCTCTCATCATTTTCATCATTCTATTTTACTGTTGAACTTGTCCTTGAGCCATTCTAATATAAAGCGCACTTCTAGAAGCTGAAGCTTGAATATCTCAGAAAACTTCACCTAGAAAGACAGGTTTCCCTAAAGAGCACACTCCATCATGAATAAATGTGCCCTACTTGAGTGCATGAGTGCACCCTGAAGGGTTGAATGCCTTCCCCTTCATCTCTTTAGTATGTGCCCTTGCACCCTCCTTGTCAGATCATGAGTGCATGATAGCACCTTGAAGGCCTAAATTTCTCATGATATGGATTAGATCATTATATTGTTTTCTATCCAATTGATGCATTCAGAGTGGAAAAAGTGGAGGAATCATCTCACGGGATCATTTTTATCAACGTGACCTAGTTTGGAAAAATAGGGTATGAAACCTTCAAGGAGTGTTTTGAGGCATCAAATGACATTTTTTGGGGGTAAAACTTTGCTTGTTTAGTTCTAGAACTTTTCGTGTTTTTCTACATAGAAATATTTACAACGATGCAAGAAGTGACTTAATCAAAGTATGTATGCAAAAATTATTCCACTCAGAAGTTATGCTTCTTTTTTTGACACCTATAATTCAGGAGGATGTCACGTTAGCCCCCATTATTCATGGAAAAAGGGGCTAGCCATGTGTTTGCGATGTAAAATATTCTAAAAGAGTCTATAATGTATACTCAAAATTAACCACTAATAGGCTTTGAGTCCATGTCATAACCGGGCCACTAGGAGGAAGAGACATTCAATTATTTCGAGAGAATTTTGTTCTATTCCCAAGAAAAGATAGCTAGGAGAGATAGGAGGTACAATACACAGATAGGATTTGTGCATTGTAGCAGCCCACGGGCCACAAGCGTTGCTTCTTTGTACTTGTAACCTTATTTTCCACACAGAGAAAGAGAGTGAAGCAATCTCACCTTCCAGTTGGGTTTTCTCCCGAAAGGGTCTCCTAGAGCATATTTTGTGTCTTATGTGTGTGTGAGAGATTTTTTCGTTGCTCTTTATTTTTTTGCATAATTTCCATTCGCAATCATGCACTAATTACAATTAGTTTTATAGATCCTAAAGTTTAATAAAACTGTAATAATGTACAATCTCATATTTTTAATATAATATTTTTAGATTTGTTGTGATGAACTGTCCAGTGGAATATCCACAATAGTTTACAGATGATTTTGTATCAGAGATAGGTTTCTTTGGGTATTTTTCAGAGATTGTAGGGATCTATATCATCGGGGCCGAAAATTGTAAAAACCTAATCATGGCCTACGAATCTGTAAATGAACCTTGTGATGCTGTAGAGGTGAGGTTTACATAGTTGGAACAAAAAGTCACAGATATCAACAACAATATAGACCTCCTCATGGAAGCCTTGAATAACAAGCTAGGGATATTTGGAGAAGATGGTGATTCGAATGCAAAGGACAAATAGCTAATTTTTCATAGAGCTATATTTTTATTTTCTTAGATAATTGCATTTCTTCATTAACACATTAACTTCACCCAAAATCATCATTACATTAATAATATTTACATAATTATTCATCAACATATGCAACTATGTAAAAAGAACAACATCATTATCATCAATGCAACGAAACATAAAGGAATAATAGAAGAAACGCATGCACACATAGAGACACTAGGATTGTACCGAGACTAGGGAAAAAGCCACTATGGGGAATACCCTTGCAAATTATTCTTCTTAGGTCATCATGAAATGATTTAGAAAAATATAGTACAATGATACAAATATTCATTTATGCGGCTAACCAGTAAAACAACTATGACATCCATGAAATGAACCTAATCATGCTGATACTCAAAACGTTGATTCTGAGGATGGTAATGTATTGTCACTATTTGTAGTCAATTGTTGAACAATTCTCTTGCTAAGAAGAGTCTTCAAAATACTAAAATTTCATCTTTTAGTCAGATTCATAGAGGAGGAGTTGCGTGAGTGACTATAGCAGTCCTAGACGCTCCCTGGTGAATTGTATGCATGTGTCTAGGGACCAAACTGTTTGATCTGCTCCAGAAACCCCAAATTCTCCCTCTAGGATTATGTGCAACATTTGAGACCCCAAACGTACCCTTCACCACTATGTGTGTGCGCTTGGTGCTGAAAATACGCACTTACATGTGTGCATTTGTCCAAGAAAAAGAAACCCTAGATCCATGCGAGCTTTAACCCTGTAGTTTCAGACACTTGTGTATGCGAACTTTCTCCGTCAGACCTCTGTGAACCAAGACAATAGAAGAGAAGAAAAAATGGCTTGATAAATGTGTCAAAATGAGCTTGAGGTATTTTCTATTTATAGGCTTCCATGAGGGTCCACTTGGTGTTGAGGCTGAACTGTCCAATTGTACATGTGCTTAGGGCCAACTTATTCCAATATACATGAGTGGATAAAATAAATTCAAAAACCAACTTTTGCTTGTCCAAATGAGGTGATCTTTAGGTCGATTGTGGTCCTCTCGAAAAGAGGAATCTATTTCAATTAATATATTCATAATATGAGCTATCCAAAGTTGAATTTTACCATAGTTTCATAATTTTAACACCCTCTCAACTAGGGAGAATTCCACATGCCGATATTTGTCCATCGATCAATATGCCATTCAAGTATCATCAGGTATAGTCATTGATCATCTATGCCATGTATTCGTCATGCCATGACCATCTCAAGTATCTCATCATCCAAAATCATCAATGTACATCTCGATTATCCCTTGCTTATTCCTTCTTATCTCTTGATTGTTCCTACTCATATGATGAACATTCTCGAATCTAAAAGAAGAATAATTTGTTATCAGACTATGGTCTGGAATCTCTATCAGTGAGCTACTACCTGGAATATCATCATCAATAATCATCGGAGAGCATATCATCAGGGAGCATGTCTCCGCCTGCAAACCAATGACAATGAGGAAGGTCATAATGGACACTCTCACCTCATATCCATGATAGTGGGGAAGGTCCTATGGGAAACTCTCACCCCATGTCGAGAAATAGGGTATCTAAACACACAAGGGAGCACATCTCTACCATAGGATCACACTGGGGAGCTTAATCTCAACATGAAACTAGATAGGGTTATCTCAACCCATCCTATTGCCTATTGATCTTCGCAACGATGACCCTGAATAGTCATGTGGTAGAACACATGCATCATAATAAACTTGGGTTGTACACCCCAATTACACTCTCAAACCATTGGAAAAATGGGGGGTTGTATTCTTGGCAAGCCCCACTTGTGGGTATGATGCTAACTGGGTTATACTCTGCAAATACCAGTCAGGGGAGAAACATTCTCCGACCCTATGAAGATAGGGGGCGAGCATCTCCAACCCTATGGGTAATATATAGGGGTCATACCCTATTTTCCATAGTTGCTTCAACCCCAGGATACCTCTATCTCAATTCCTCACCCTGGGAGCTCAGACAAGGAGGAAGAGTTGGCTAATTTTCCTCGATCAGTGTTGCTCTCATCATAGTCCAATGTAGTATCTTCTTGTATCAATAGAATTTGTTTCCTATTCATATAGGACATCAAATAAAATATCATGTTAGATCTTAAATAATCATATAAATAACAAAAGGATACCACAGTCATCTTCCCTCTCAAGGAGGTATCAATCACAAGCCTAAGCTTGTCTCGAATAGCTACACTATCTCAATATATAGAAGTATCTCAACTCTGGCTATATATATGGTATTATCTTTCATCACAATGTATCCATGTCATATTCATATCATGATCAAACAAATATCTAAGAAGCTTCTACATCTTGCCTCGTAGCTAGCCATGCTAGCAGCATCATACTCAATCTCGGTGGAGTGTAAAGCTATGGACCTTTCATCAATAATATCATGGAAGATATATAATAAGGAAAGACTCATATGTGCTCATAAACAATAATATATATCAACAAAAATACATCCATGCAATCACATATCATAGGATAAATATCTTAGACTCAAAAATAGATCATCTCATGCAAATATTTCAAAGGATTCCCAGCTGAAACTCCATGTGAATGAAGCAGCTCAATCATTAATTTATTCAGGTTCTATGCACATCATATATATGAACGGATGTTAAAAAATAGAACATCAATGCTTCAATCAAATTTTGGTTGCCAAGTCAAGTTTCACAACATATTGTAATTCAATCAGAGTATCCAAGGATTTGCATTTCCATTATTCATTAAATATTTTTCAATTGATTTGCAATATATAATTTCTTTCCCAAATTCTGGAAATCGATTCATCATGCAATGATACACCATTTAGAGCTTCAAAAGCCATCTCACTCTTATTTAGATCATCATAGGCTCAACACTTGACAATAATATATCATTAGTATATAATACCAGAACCGAATTCAAGGGCATACCTTGGACTTCATCAGATAACTGTCAAATATGGACATATCTGGATTAGGGAACTTGCTACATGCAATTCTCTTTGCAAACATAATGCCTTACTAAGCCAACATAATCAACCTTACATAAATAAATGTTGTACCATCACATCAACAAAGTGAGCTCATCAAAGTTTAGAAGCCAGATCAAAACTATTATCAAAGTCATCAATATCACAATATCATTTCTTTCAACCAGGTGATAGGTGGAGCTCATATCAAGTCTTGAATTCATTTATTATCATGCCAAAACGTTTTTCATCTATCATGAAATACCAATCCAAGCTTCATCAAGTCATTCTCATAATCATAATACAAGTCATTTATGTTACTAGATACAAAGGCATATGCAAGTTCCATCTTCATACTGAATCACAATTGTCAATTGTGCAAGGAACAAGGAGGCCAATACCAAACCATTTTAGAATTACCATATAATTCATTAGAAGTCATTATGCTCATATATCATTTTCATCAAGGGGAATCATCAGTCTTCAAATTGAATCATTAAGCATTAGATAAAAAGCAAATTTGTTATCGTAGAGAGATTTGTTGTCCATGACATATCTTAATCATCAAGTCTAAGTTGTTAGTCATTGTTAAGGATCATGAAATAACTCCAAACATTTCTTATCTATATTAGTCAACCAAACCTAGTTAATCAAAATATACACATAATGACATATATGTATCCCAATCACCTACAAAAACAAGTTTTATCTACATATTCATATTATAGAAAAAATTAAAACTTTTCTTGCTTTCATATCCCTTTGTTATCTATGACACATCTGTAGTACTAACATACTCCAGGTTAAAATCTGATTTCATGCACAAGACTTCATTTTTTTGTGTTCTACAGGCATAGATAGACCCATAGGCCTTCCTCTATGCGACTAGGACCCATAATTGCAGTCTTCAAGATGTTATGTGAGTGACTGTGGTTGAATCAGCCCAGAACGTAGCTTAGGGCCTTGGTCGTGCCCTTGAGCTTGTATCCGTGCGACTGGAAGGCTATAATCGCACCTGTAGCCTTTCTTCCATCCGACTAAGGCTTTGAGTCATAGAAAACTCATCTTATCTCAGATTAGAACTTTTTTGCGGTTCAAAAATGTCAGATGCATATCAATCATACTTCAACATTACATAATATATAATGAAAATGGTAATATGAGTAAGAATATTGAGGAGTGATTCTCCCTCTAAATGTGAATCCACTTCATTCCTCTTCATTCATGTCCTCAATTTGTCTATACTAATGTCATGCAACAACAAATCCATTAGATCATAAAATCAAACATATATCCATCATGGTCATCAGCATCATGACATCAATATTTCATCAAGGGTTAGACTCAAATAAGATGAAAGATGTAACATCATATCTCAAATATTATGAACACTTTCTATCAAGTAACTCCATAAAGTTATGGCATTAAGTTTTACCATATGCCATCAAGACATGACCATAGGTAGTAATAGATCTAGAATACAAATTTCATAGTTATACATCTATCATCAAGGTTACCATGCTTTTCACTATCAATAGGATCAAGTAAGGTCATTCAATAAAACTATACCAAAAAAAAAAGAGTGTCAACCTCTCTTTCCATATTCTTTCATCGTGATTATCACAAAAATTATCAATAGTATCATGTATAAGATTCAATGATCTATCCTTCTATGTGAAATCCATCATGATTTATGCATGAAAGGTATCAAGAGTATAATCTGCTAGAGTCAAGGTGCTATCATTCTTTTATAGGATCAATATATCCAATAGATGGATGTTATCCAAATGTTAAGTATATCAATGTATGAACATTAGGTATGCTCATAGAATTCAAGAAGATCAAAATGTTTGACATCAAGTGCACTATTTCATCATAGGAAACATAAATCCAAGTCGCTTTCATATGCACGTATGAGCCATTAAATAAAGAGACATTATCATCATGCATTAGGGCTTAATAGCTTAAACATAACATTGAAAAAATACCTTGTAGTGTTCAAATAAATGTGCACCTTCTCATTAGACATATGCAGCTTGTGTGACCTATTCATATAGTGCCTCTTTACGTTTTCTAGTTCTAGCCATCCTTCCTGCATATAAAATGGTCCTCAAGAAGTATCCACTCATTATATCTCATCAAGGAGGTTAGAAGAATCCATATACTCAAATACATATGCAGGAAGTATAAAAAATAAACTTAACTATCAGATACATAAGTCTAAACAAAAGTAAGAAGCATCATAAGTCAAGAGATACTTATATTCAACTAGAGGTGATCCTGTCCCTCTTGAACCAACCTTCAACAACCATCAATGTCCATTTTCCACATACCAATGTTGCCTTCAATCAACCAACTAGGCCTACTAGGGATTATCCCATCTAGGTGATCCAGGTCCGGGTGTGAAGAAGGACCCTTCCAAGACCTTTTAATTTCTTGATGTGATAAAATAGTTTTTTAAAAGAACACTAATGAATACATCTGCATGTGGAAAAGAAGAGGAAGATAACAATCATCAGCACATGAAAACATAAGCCGTTGATAATGGAGTTCTTCCAGTAGGGACTACGTCTCTGGGCCCCGGTGTTAAGATGGTGTAGGCGCTACATTAAGTGTTGTCAATAATGGTAACGTACACAAGAGATGATGTCATGGTCATACAAGGAAAAATTCCCTCACGTAGGTGTGGCTCTAAGAGATATTCCACAACCAGAATTCTCAATCAAAACTCCTATCAGTATGACACAAAAACATGCATGATGAACATCTCGTCAACATGGCAAGGGATGTCAAAACAAAACACATACATGACGACAACAAGAGTATCCCCGCAACATACAACAAGGGATCTCAAAGAATAACATGAAGAGTTATGATAGCAAGTACATCATATAGAATATTCTGCATCAAATCAAGCAAGGAATTATGACAACATATAATAAATAAGATCCTGCCTCAATATCAATCAAGGATCTATGCAGCATAATGGAATAAGAAGAATTATATAAAAAATAATCATATACCTCACACCACGGGCCATCTAAAGAAGTTGATGAAGAAGTGGATGTTCATAAGTAAATCCATGGTGAATATGTTGTTCATATTATTGATGCGCATGCACAACCCGCTACCAACCTGTGACAGCCTCACCACAAATGAAGAAGCGGGACATCTGAAACAACTGTCAATAAGCTGAAGCTTGCTAAAACATCGATCTCACAGCATCGATTTGCAAGAAGAATCGATCAAAAGATGAATCTATCACAAGAAGAAGAATCGATTAAAAGAGAAGAGCAAAGAGCGAATAACAGCTCTGGACTTTCAGCTCTGTAGCTCGCTGGCTATTCAGCTCTATAAGGCTCTTGCTTATGTCACTGCAGCTCTGCGATCTGCCTGAATTTCAAGCACTCTCTGGTTTCATGCTTCTCTGTAGCTTTGTGGCTCTGTGGAGTTCAAGCGCTGCTCTAGCTTCTCTGTGTAATTCACAGCATTTTCAAGCTATCTCTGTCACACAGCCTCTCGCCTCGACTCTCTAGCACTCAGGCTCTCGCCTCTATCAAGTAGCCTTTCGCATCCTCCTTGTCTCAGCTCACTGCATCCATCGTGTTTTATAACACGTTTGGGGCAAGGATGCTTAGAAATCAGGGGGTCTGTTTTTTTTATAATGGAAGCTGTTTGCATAGAAGCATCGGCCATTGCAACAAAACCTTGAAAATATCATTTTTTCTGTTAAACAGAAATACACTGAAAAACTAAAAAATCCAACCAAAACATAAAAGACCGGATCTCAAGTTTTATTAAATCGGGCTTATAATTCCCACTGGGTCTGTGCTTATCACTATCGTTGTTGCTAATAGCCCTGCATATCGGGGGATCACCAATTGCCCATATACTGATATGCTGATCACCGATACCGGCAATCGCTAATCACAATCGCTACGGCCCGGGGTCCTGGTCCTAGGCCTTTCGCCGACCTGATCTGCCGATCTGACACTCCATCTCTGATTCACAAGCATTGATATCACCGATCGCTACCTAAATAGCGCCGATATCATCCATTGCTTACCTCCGATTGTGATTTGCCTTTTAAAGGCTTAAAACCCATTTTTAAGGGGAAATGTCTTATTTTTTCTAGGGAACAAAGCAACCTTCTTTTGCGATAACTTCATCATCCGGACTCGGATTCAAGTGCCGTTCACACCATTGGAATCAAGACGACAAGATCTACGCTCTAGTCCTGGGTCAAAATCATTCCAAACACTTTGATTTTCGAGCATTCCCATGCCATTGTGTCTGAAAATCCACCTGGATCGATCCTCCCCACTTAGGAGCTTTTGGTCCTCCAAAAGAATGAAAAATAATCTGGAATTCTTTCTGTACCCTCTCTGCATCACAAGCATCCTGACAAGGTCTTTCTTTCATCTCCTTCACCTTTTTTCTTCAGAGCCTTAAGCGACGAGCCGACACCTGCTACTTCTCCAACCTATAGTACATTGTTTTGTAAATCACATGCTTGAATGATATGACCAACTAATGACCCAACGTCCCATGCTTGCCACGAGTTTATCACATAGTCGATGGTCAATCTTACAACAAGATGGTTGTAATATCCCAGCTATGACAACATGGCCAACCTATCATGGTTGCTTAAAAAATTGATGGAAAACATATCATCACTACAACACATGATTTACACACATAAGGTCAAACACTATTGTGTGGACAAGTGATGGAAATATAACATCACTTTCATAGCTTTAATATGCGACTCAAAACATGACCAAACATCATTGTTGCTGACCACGTGATGGAAACACACCATCATGTTTACATTTAGAAATGCAACAAGTGATTTACAAAAGAATGACCATGAAATGACAACATATCTAGAAACCATTTCTCACTTATCTTTGTGACTGGGTCATCTCCTTGAGGTGGTTTTGCTTGTCAAACAACTGCTTTACCTAGTTCACGCACCAATGCTTTGTCTTTAGGGTGCTGCTATGGATGGAGCTTCCAGCAAGTGGCCTTTTGATGGCCATTTCTATTGCAATGACTATAGTAGGTTTTCTTCCTCCATATCTGCTTAACCTGTTTCTTTTCATGCTGTTGAGAGGGTTTTTCATGCCTCATGAGTGCTGCCATTCTTTTCCAACACTTAGAAAAGGTATGGTTAGGTAAACCATAAAAGGTACATGTTTTTCAATGTCTTGATCTTCGTTCATTAGTAACAACATGATCATAATCAAAATGAACTTTCGCAGATCGAAAATGGTTATACCTTCCTTCGCTATCTTTGATGTCAGTATGGCGATGAGAGCTTGCCTTCGCTCTCTTCCTACAATGGAAACTGCCATGGGATGACGAGGATGTTTTCCCATCACTCTCTTTCCTCGACGATGTCTCGGATGAATCTAACACCCTTGAGCACTCTCCTTTAGTGTATCTCGAGCCTGAAAATGGATGTTCATGCACAACCTCCAAAGGTGGAGTTATGCCTTGGCTATTAACACCAAGTCCTTCTTTCTCCTCGTGCCTCATCCTTGTAAGGAGACTCATGTTTTTCCCTGTAATTAGGATCTCCAAATCTCCAATAGACATCATACTATGAGAAGATGAAACTGAAAGGAAATCAACATCTTTTACCTTCTCTTTAGATTTGGAAAGATCTGATGAGGGCTACTCATCATCTGTCATTGGTGGTTCGCTAACTGTCTCAACACATTCCCAAAATTCTTTCCTGACATATCCAAGTCCTGCCTGACAGGGTAATTCCTCTACTTTGACAGGGTTGACAATGCCTTGGCCATTAACGCTGAAGCCATTTCCTTCATACCCCATTCTCTTTAACAGTTTGGAGCCAATTCCTGTGGTGTGATTTTCAAACACATCGAAGTCATCATCAAGAAACATACATGAAGATGGAGAACTACTTTTTACCTCACATGAGTCATGCTACAGCTTTTCAAAGGCCTCATCCTAAGCTTGTAGCTGTCACAGCAAACATTGTTTTTCCTCTTTCTCTTCGTGTAAGCGCATATTCAATTCATCATTCTCTGTTTGAAGATTATGTTTTTTTTCTTCAGTTCCTCCATGGCCTCTTCTGTGGCTTTCAGCTGAAGCTGTAACCACTCCTTTTCCTCTATTTCTTTCTGTATAGTTTCATACACAATTTCCACTTTCTTGGAAATGTAGAGCATGGTCTCGCACATCGCTCTTTCATCCTCTGTCATTACACGTTCCATTGTTCACACTGCAATTCAAATACACGTAAAGACCGCTCTGATATCCCTTGATCTAGGTCCGATGTGAAGAAGGACCCTTCCAAGACCTTTTAATTTCATGATGTGTTAAAATTTCTTTTTAAAAGAACATTAATGAATACATCTGCATGTGGAAAAGAAGAGGAGCATAACAATCATGAGCACATGAAAACATAAGCCGTTGATAAAGGAGTTCATCCAGGAGGGACTATGTCTCCGGGCCTCGATGTCAAGATGGTGTAGGCCGCTGCATTAAGTGTTGTCAATAATGCTGATGTACACAAGAGATGATGTCGCGGTCATACAAGGAAAAATGCCCTCACGCAGGTGTGGCTCTAAGAGATATTCCACAACCGGAATTTTCAATCAAAACTCCTATCAGTATAACACAAAAACATGCAGGATGAACATCTTGCCAACATGGCACAGAAGGGATGTAAAAAAAAAACACATGCATGAAGACAACAAGAGTATCCTAGCAACATACAACAAGGGATCTCAAAGCATAACATGAAGAGTTCTGACAATAAGTACATCATATAGAAGATTCTGCATCAAATCAAGCAAGGAATTATGACAACATATAATAAATAAGATCCTTCCTCAATATCAATCAAGGATCTATGCAGCATAATGGAATAAGAAGAAGTATATAAACAATAATCATATACCTCACACCATGGGCGATCTGAAGAAGTTGATGAAGAAGTGGATGTTCATAAGACAATCCACGGTGAATACGCTGTTCACATTATCAATGCGTAGGCATAGCCCGCTACCAATCTATCACGGCCTCACTACGAATGAAGAAGTGGGACATCTGAAATAGTTGTCAATAAGCTGAAGCTCGCTGAAAAATTGATCTCATAGCATCGATTTCCAAGAAGAATCGATCAAAAGATGAATTGATCACAAGAAGAAGAATCAATCAAAAGATAAGAATTGAGCAAAGAGAGAATAACTGCTCTAGACTCTTGGCTCTATAGCTCACTGGCTATTCGGCTCTAGAGCGCTCTGGCTTATGTCTCTGCAGCTTTGCACTCTGCCTGAATTTCAAGCACTCTCTAGTTTCATGCTTCTTTGTAGCTCTGTAGCTTTGTGGAGTTCAAGCATTGCTCTGGCTTCTCTGCATAATTAACAACATTGATAAGCTATCTTTGTCATGCAGCCTCTCGCCTCGGCTCTTTGGCACTCAAGCTCTTGCCTCTGTCAAGTAGCCTTTCGCCTCCTCCCTGTCTTGGCTCTCTGCGTCCATCATTTTTTATAACACGTTTGGGACAAGGCTGCTTAGAAATCAGGGGGTCTGTTTTGTTTATAATGGAAGCTGTTTGCATAGAAGCATCGGTCGTTGCAACAAAACCTTGAAAATAGCCTTTTTTCTGTTAAACAGAAATACACTGAAAAACTGAAAAATCTGACCAAAACATAAAAGGATGGATCTCAAATTTTATTAAATCAGGCTTATAATTCCCATCGGGTCCACGCTTATCACTATGATTGCTTCCAATAGCCCTACATATCAAGGGATCGCCAATCGTCGATATACCGATATGCCGATCATTCCGACTACGGCCTGGGGTCCTGGTCCTAGGCCTTTCGCTGACCCGATCTGCCGATCCGACACTCCATCGTCGATTCGCAAGCACCGATATCGCCGACCACTACCTGAATAGTGATGATATCAGCCATCACTTGCCTCCGATTTAGATTTTCCTTTTAAAGGCTTAAAACCCATTTTTAAGGGAAAATGCCTCATTTTCCCTAAGGAGCAAATCAACCTTCTTTTCACGATAACTTCATCATTCGGACTCTGATTGAAGTGTCATTCGCGCCGTTGGAATTAGGATGATGAGATCTATGCTCTGGTCTTGGGTCGACATCATTCCAAACACTTTGATTTTCGATCATTCCCATGCCATTGTGTCTTAAGAGCCACTTGGATCAATTGTGTGAGCCATTAAATAAAGAGACATTATCATCATACATTAGGGCTTAATAGCTTAAACATAACATTGAAAAAATACCTTATAGTGTTCAAATACCTATGCACCTTCTCATTAGACATATGCAGCTTGTGTCACCTGTTCATATAGTGCCTCTTTACCTTTTCTAGTTCTAGCCATCCTTCCTGCATTTAAAATGATCCTCAAGAAGGATCCACTCATCATATCTCATCAAGGAGGTTAGAAAAATCCATATACTCAAATACATATGCAGGAAGTATAAAAAATAAACATAACAATCAGATCCATAAGTCTAAACAAAAGTAAGAAGCATCATAAGTCAAGAGATACTTATCTTCAATGAGAGGTGATCCTCTCCCTCTTGAACCAACCTTCAAGAGCCATTAATGTCCATTTTACCACATACCAATGTTGCCTTCAATCAACCAACTAGGCCTACTAGGGATTATCCCATCTAGGGCTTCATCAAATCTTTCACAAGTGCTTGAGTATCTTCACATTGACCATACTAGGTTTCATATCTCATATTTTTCCATAAACCGAGGTTTCTCTCAAACCCTAACACTAATAACCAATTTTCTTAGGTTTTTCTTCAATACCTATAATTCTTTTAGGTCTCGACCATCCTCTTCTTGCTTCCATCAAATGTGTCAACGTTAGGGTGATCTCAATGACTTTTCTTTATCCCAGCTTTGATACCATGTTAACTTTTAGTAGGGCTATATTATTATTTTCTTAGATAAATGCATTTATTCATTAACACATTAACTTCGCCCAAAATCATCATTACAATATTCATATTTACATCATTATTCATCAACATATGCAACTATGTAAAAAGAACAACATCATTATCATCAATGTAGGGGAACATAAAGGAACAATAGAAGAAAAGCATGAACACATAGAGACTCAAGGATTGGTCTGTGACAAGTGAAAAACCCACTATGGGGAAAACTCTTGCAAATTCTTATTCTTAGATCATCATAAAACTATTCAACAAAAGATAGTATAATGATACAAATCTTCATCTATGCAACTAACCAGTAAAACAACTATGACATCCATGAAATGAACCTAATCAAGCTGATATTCAAAACATTGATTCTGAGGACTGTAATGTATTGTCGTTGCATGTAGTCAACTATTGAACACTTTTGTCACTGAGTGGATTCTTTGGAATACTAAAACATCATGTTTTAGTCCCATAGGCATAGAGGAGGATTTGTGTGAGTGACTATGGAAGTTTTGGACACTCCCTGGTGAACTGTATGGACGTGTCTGTGGACCAAACTGCCTGATCTACCCCAGAAACCATAGACACTCCCTTTAGACTTATTTGCGAGCATCTTAGACTTCCCAGATGCACCCTTGACTACTCTATGGATGTGTCTATGTGTCTAGTGACCAAACTGCCCAATTTCCTTCAGAAACACCAGAAGCTCCCTTCAGGCTTATGTACGAGCATATGAAACTTCCCAGATGCACCCTTGACCACTCTGCGTGTGCTTCTGGGGTTGAAAATACTCAGTTACGTGTGTGCATCTGAGGAATTGAAACCCTAGATCTGTGCAAGCTTCAACCCTGTAGTTTCACCCGCCTGTGTGAACTTTCTCCATCAGACCTATGTGAACCAAGACAATAAAAAAGAAGATAAGATGGCTCATTCGATGTTTCCAAATGAGATTGAGGTATCTTCTATTTATATTCTTCCATGAGGTTCTAATTGATGTTGAGCCTGACCTGTCCAATTGTACATGTGCTTAGGCCAGACCTATTCCAATATACATGAGTGGATAAAATAAATTCAAAATCCAAATTCTTCTTGTCAAAATGAGGTGATATTTAGGTTGATTTTGATCCTCGCGAAAAGAGGAATATATTGAGAAAATTATATTCATCATATGAGTTGTCCAAAGTGGAATTTGACCATAGTTGCATAATTTTAACACAAATCAGAACAGGGATCAAAAGATCAGGGAGAAGCGGAGAATGAGACGAAGAAAGAACCCAAAAAAGATCAACCCAATTCAAGTATCATAAATAAATACCTATTTAAAATGGAAGAAAAATTTAATATCAAACTGTACCATTGTGATATCGATGTTCTAAAGTTGAATTATTGGTTTTAGAGGGCCATGTACTAACTTGGTGGGAGAGCCACATGGAAACCCTGAGATTGGAGGGAGAACCTCTAGTAACTAAGTGAGGGGACATCAATATCCTCATTAAGTGATAGTTTCATCCCATTGGGTACATGGAGGATCATTGGATCCGATGGAATTACTTCAGGAAAAAGTCAGGCCAAAGCATGTACGAGTACACCACGATATTCATAAAGATGACTATAATGTTGGGCATCTCTCAAAATACCCAAGATATACTCCTCAAGTATTTTAGGGGTCTGCACTGCCATTTGCATGAGGAAGAGATGATATTCAAGACCAAATCATTGGATGAGGCTTGAGTACAAAAACAATACATGGAGAACATAGGACTAAAGAGAGTGCAATCAAGTGGATCAAAGCATAAGGAGAAACATGATGCTTCTAAGAAGGTAAAGAAGAACAAAAAAGGGGGACATGATAAAAAGATGGTAGCCACAACACACCAACGTAAAGATCCTAGAAACCATTGCAACAATTGCAACAGTGATGGCCGTATACAAGAGAAGTGCTAGAAGTTGCATCCAAAGCTAAACCTGAATAACAAGAAGAACGATAATAAGAAGAAGAATATAATGGCCATGGATTCGAGCAACCAAGTGAAAGTAGCTCAAACGTGGATGATAATATCCTTTGTACATAAGTGTAGAAGGAGGTGAATCTGAGTATCCTTCAGTAGCAGGAAGAAAAATAAATGACCAAACTCTTCCATATAAAGATACAGGTCAAGAAGACAAAGATTGACGCTGTGTTTGACTCAAGATCACAAGTGAATCTCATTGCAGCGGGACTAGTCAAGAAGTTGGGGTTGGAATTTCATGATCATCCAAACCCATATCCATTGGGATGGGTAAAGAGGGATACAAAGTTGAAGGTAACTAAATAGTGAAAAATTAGATTTTCTATCAGTGTTGATTTTATTGATGAAGTAGATCTAGATGTGGTTCCTATTTATGTATGTGTAGTCATGTTTGGGATTACATACATGTACATGCGTGATGCAATATTCATGAGGAGAGCCAATGAGTATCAAATTGTCAAGGTTATAAAATTTTTCATCATCAATGTGCAAGAAGGCAAGTCAAAAATTTCACTGGTAAGTTCCAACCAAGCCAAGAAATTGATCATTTCCAACAAGAAGTATGTTTTATTGTTTTTAAGAGAAATTTAGTCTAAAGAGAAGTCAATAAGAGGAAAGACATCCTTGTATGGGTGTACTAAGAAACAAAAAAAACAATTAGAGGAGTTGTTACAAGCATACATGGATGTGTTCCAAGAACCTAAAGGGTTACCACCTAAGAGAGAAGTGGAGCACAAGATCCAACTATTTTCGTACTCCCCATTGCCGAATATAGGGTTGTGCAGGCAGTCTATTATAAAAGTAAGTGAGGTGAAGAAACAGTTGCAGCAGTTGCTGGAACAATGTGTCATTCGATTGATTAAATCACCATGTGGGTCAAACATCATTATTATGCTGAAGAAGGGTGGGACTTGGCGGATGTGTATATATTACAGGGCATTGAACAAAATCATGCTCAAGAAAAGATACCCCCTGCCCAGGATACATGATTTGTTGGATAAGTTGCAACAAGAAAAATACTTCACCAAGTTGTACTTAAAGTCTGGATATCACCAGGTTCAAGTCCAAGAGGAAGAAACCTAGAAGACCGCCTTCAAAATTAGGCAAGGTTTGTATGAGTGTCTAGTCATGCCATTTGGCCTATGTAATCCACCAGCTACAATTATGAGACTAATGAGTGATATATTGCACCCTTTTATAGATTCATTTGTTATTGTCTATTTGCATTATATACTGGTATATAGTGCTACCCGGGAGGAGCATATTTCAAAATTGACGTAGGTGTTGGAAACATTAATGAAGAATCAATTACTAGAAAATATTAAGAAGTATGAGTTTGTGCAGCAGTCCTTGGTGTATCTAGGGTATGTGAACGGTGGAGGAGAGTTGAAAATAAATTCTTCCAAGATGGAGGCCATCATGAAATGGCCAGTGCCTACTAATGTTTCTAAGGTCAAGAGTTTCATTGGAGCAACATGGTACCTGAGGAAATTCATAGCCTTATTTTGAGTGATAGAAACATGTCTCCATTCCATAACAACAAGTGGCAAGATATTCTAGTGGGGAAAAAGTCAGGAAAGATCTTTTGACGAGTTAAAGAAGAAGATCATCAAGCACCAGTTCTCGAATTACCAAACTTGCAGTGACCCTTTGAAGTGGAGACAGATGTGAGTGGTTATGTTATGGGAGTTGTCTTAATGCAGGGAGGAAGGTTTGTATGCTACCATTCTAAAGTATTTTGTAGGGAATTTCTTAACTACCCTACCTACAATAAGGGGTTCTATGACATGGTGCATGCTATGAAGAAGTGGAAGCACTATCTGTTGGAAATAATACTGAGAGGGGGGTGAATCAGTATTATCAAATTCTTTTCAATATTCCCTCTAGAGTTATAATTTAATTTATTCTTTAGATGTTGACCATTAATTTGAATGTCAATACCATATAACAATGAACAGGAACAAGAAAAACAGACAGTCACACCAAAGAACACCATATATAAGGTGGAAACCCAATGTGGGTGAAAACCACCTGCTGCAATGTGTCTCTATCTTCTTTCAATTAGGAACTTCTTTTACAATGATTCTGTACTGGTGCAGTCCTTTACCAGTACGCAAGCTGCAACCTGCAGAGAGCTACAACCCTCTCTCGTTTTCCAGTTTCTCCTGGAAGGGAGCGACAACCCCCTTAGCTCTTGTACTAGCTGAGCTACTAGTACGTAGGTGCTGACCTACTTCTTTTCTTCCAAGGACCACATTTCATTAATTTTCAGAATGGATCCATGAATATCAAATAATCATCAAGTACATGTGAATCAACCAATCTCCTTTTACAATCAACTAATGAATCAACCAATAGCTTCTCAGAATGCAGTAACTAGAAAAGCAATACCAGTAATCTAAACCCAGAACTCTGCAACAATAGACAAAAGCTAGCCAACAAATATTTCAAGAAAAGTCTGCAACTTCACCAATAGAAACCTGCGAATATCCGCAGTTCTTCTATGTCTAGCCTGCATAGCTCCGCATCTGCTCTGTCTACTGGACAGCGTACCTCTGCACTGATTCATCTGCTGAACTGTGCACCTCCGCACCTACGCCGTTTACTGGACTGTGGATGTCCGCACTTGATCCGTCTGCTGGACTGCGTACCTCCACACTTGCAGCTTCTGCTACACTGCCCACCTCCGCACCTGCGCCTTCTATTGGACTGCATACCTCCGCACCTTCTCCTTTTACAGGACTACGTACCTCCGCACCTGATCTTGTCGCTGAGCTGCGTACCACCGCACCTGCACTGTTGATCGCTTGTGGACCTCTGAATAGAGCCAAATTATCAGTCCTCCAATGTGCCACAGAATGTCAGATCCACATATTTGATCATGCGCCAAAGAGATCACGACCCCTCAATTGATCTGTCTTCTCATGCTCAGGTTCAACTTTAACTCACCAACCGATTACAATTATTTCAGATCTTGTTCCTCTTAAGATATTCAACACATAAGTGCTTAGCCAATTGATCTCCTTTCCTTTTTATAGGCAAGCCCTTAATCAAACCATGGATCAAAACCATAGAAATCCAATACAAGGGACCCAAAAACTGGGGTTCAATGTTTTAGATGCAATACCACGGACCAAAACCATAGGATCAAACACGTCGGACTAGATACCATGGACCAATCATAAAAATTCCCATGTGCGCGCGCTTCTCTGCATGAAAGTGAGTGAATTTGACGTCCGCACCTTTTGTTCGGAGAAACTGCGGGTATGTCCGCACTTCTTGTTTAGGGCAACTGCGGGTCTGCAGCTTTTGTTAGTCTCACCTGCGGGTATCTCATTTTCTATTATTTTGAGAGCCTGAACAGAGATTTTCCACTTGAGTTAGTTGCCATCAAGGACAACACCTGTGCCATAGTGCCAAACCTCAATCATAATGCCAACAATCTCCCCCTTTGGACTTGATGGCAACCCCAAGATCCTCAAAGTCATTCTCCCCCTTTGTCATCAAGGGAAAAGGGTTATGATCCCCCTGAGACCATGCTGAAAACTCTATTCTACTGTGCTAATCATGCTCCCCCTGACTGTAGGCCAGATCTGGAAAAGAAATTTTCTTCAAGAAGAACCATAAACCACCATACACCAAATTACCTTCCTATCAGCAAAGACTTTATACATACATTCATCACCCAACCAAGTGGGGTTACATCAGAAATTTACATATGACAACCAATTACATTATTTATCCCAGACATAGGCCGTTACATGACCTTAACAAAAGAAATATAAGACATAGAGACAAAACATTAGCAGCAATATTCAGATCAGCATCCATGTACTCCTTCTGTACATGCTCCTCCAAGATCTTCTACAATAATGCCAACAATGCATTATTAGAAGAATATATGCTCCCCCTGAACCTGTGCCATTCGGTCTTCGATCAATCCATAAACCAGCGAATGTACGCGTATACCCCATATGAAACTCGCGTACAACCAACAATCTCTGAAACAGACAAGATTCAATAGCAAGATGATGCATCAACTACCCCTAGCTTTTGCCTGAGGTATTCAAAGGTCTCCCTGGGCAGCGGTTTGGTGAGTATATCGGCAACTTGTTCCTTAGAGGGAACATACTCCAAATTGACCTTTTGTTCAAGCACTTGTTCGCGAAGAAAATGATACTTGATTGGAATGTGCTTGGTCTTTGAATGCATGAGAGGATTCTTTGAAATACTGATTGCACTTGTATTATCACAGAAGATGGAGATAGGTGGAGTACAAGTGATTTGCATGTCTTGCAATGTTTGCATCATCCAAAGGAGTTGCGTGCAGCAAGATGTAGCAGCTACATATTCTACTTCAGCTGTAGATAATGCAATAGAGCTTTGTTTCTTGCTAAACCAAGATACTAATCTAGGACCCATGAAGAATGCACCAACACTAGTGCTTTTCCTGTCATCCACGCTCCCGGCCCAATCTGCATCTGTATAAGCATGAAGTGTGAGATCTGTATCTCTAGGATACCATAAGCCATAGTTTTGAGTTCCTTGAAGGTACTTGAAGATTCTCTTAACTGCCTGCAGATGAGTTTCTTTTGGATTTGCCTGAAATCTTCCAACAATTCCCACTACATGCATGATGTCTGGTCGGGTACCTGTCAAATAAAGCAAACATCCAATCATGGATCTATAGCTTGGGTGATGTACTGCTGCCGACTCATCATTCGTGCTGAGGCTGCATCCAGTCACCATAGGGGTACATACTAGTTTCGAATCCTCCATCCCATATTTCTTCAAGATCTGCTTGAGATACTTGGTTTATGATAGAAAAATACCATCTTTGTTTTGTTGGACTTGCAAACCAAGGAAATATGTGAGCTCACCAAGCAAGGACATTTCAAACTCCTTTTGCATCACCAAGGCAAACTTTTGACTCATGTCTTCTTCATTGCTACCAAAGATGATATCATCTACATACACAACAAGTATTAGCAACTTTTCATTATCAACCTTTATATATAGATTGCTGTCAGTTGATCCTTTTATAAAACCTTGTTGATGAAGATATTTATCCAACCAATAATACCATGCCCTAGGAGCCTGTTTAAGACCATAGAGAGCCTTTTTGAGCTTGCATACAAGATTTGGATCATTTCCAAGGATGAACCCATCTGGTTGTTCAATGTACACATCTTCATTCAAGTCTCCATTCAGAAAGGCAGATTTTACGTCCATATGAAATACTTTGAACTTTTGAAAGCTAGAGAGACCAAGAAACATTCTTATAGCCTCAAGTCTAGCAACTGGTGCAAAGGTTTCTTCAAAGTATATGCCCTCTTGTTGCACATATCCTTTGCAAACAAGTCTTGCCTTGTTTCTAACCACATCTCCATTTTCATTTGGTTTATTTTTGAAAATCCACTTTGTCCCTATGACATTCTTATCTTTTGGTCTAGGAACCAATTCCCAAGTGTTGTTCCTTTTAATCTGTTCAAGTTCTTCCTCCATTGCCTTGACCCAGCATTCATCTTTGCATGCCTCTCTTACATTTTGTGGTTCAGTGGAGGAAGGTAATGCCAGATAGCTTGAAGCTTCTGCAATTGTTCTTCTTGTTTGTATGCCTACCTCCTTTTGCCCCAAAATTTGAGATTCTGGATGATTCTTTTGAACATACCTGGACGGAGTCTCTTCTTCTATCCTTATCTGTTCCTTTGGTGCCTCACGGGTTTCTTCTTCATTATGAATCTGATTTGATGTTGATGGATAGTCCTCATCATCTTCGAAGTTTTCAGATCTTACCTGCCTGGGAGTGTTTTCTTTTTCATCTACCACTACATCAATGCTGTCGACAATTCTTCCAAGCCTTTTATTGTAACATTTGTATGCTTTGCTGTGAGGAGAATAACCAAGGAGAATGCCTTCATCTGCTCTAGGTTCAAACTTTCCAAGATTTTCATCATTATTTTTAATATAGCATTTGCTTCCAAACATTTTGAAATGTTTTACCGAAGGAGTCTCACCATACCAGAGCTCATGAGGAGTTTGAGTGTTGTTCACCCGAATATTTGTCTTGTTGAGAATAGCAACTGTAGCAAATGCAGCTTCACACTAGAAGGTTGCGGGAGTTACAGACTCATTAAGCATAGCACGAGCCATTTGTTGAACCATTCTGTTCATTCTTTCCACCACTCCATTTTGCTGTGGAGTCCTAGCTGTAGAGAATTCCCTTATTATTCCATGTTCTTCACAAAAGTCAAAAAATTCATTTGAGGTAAACTCCCCACCTCTATCAGACCTGAGGCATTTGATTTTGTGATCTGATTCGTTCTCCACCAAGGCTTTGAATGATTTGAACTTTTCAAAGGCTTCGTCTTTGTGCTTCATAAGTCCTATCCAACACATCCTGGAAAAGTCGTCAATGAATAATATGAAATATTCTTCTCCTTGAGGTGACCTTTTCCTAGATGGGCCACATACATCATTATGGACAAGTTCAAGTGGCTTGCTAGCTGATCCTTCCTTCTCAGGCAAGTTAGTTCTGGTTTGCTTACCAAACTAACACGATTTGAAAATTGTATTGTCTGGAATTCTGATGTCTGGAAGACCACGAACTGCCTAGTATTTACATGCTTTCCTTATCTATAAGAAGCTAAGATGCCCCAATCTTTGGTGCCATAACCAGTGTTCATTGTTCTTGCTTAGATAGCATTGATGTTGTCCTTCTTTGAATATGTATAAATTATTTGGAGTCCTTATGCCTTTGATCACTGTTTTTCATGTATCAAGATCATGAACACTACATCCATTTGATTGAAATTTTACTTCTGTTCCTTGAACACACATCTGAATAACACTCAACAAATTATGCTTTAACCCGTCAGCATACATAACATTTCTAGCTTTGCCCTTTTCTTTCAACTGAATAGAACCTTTACCTTTTATGAGCGTAGGGGTGTAATTTCCAAAAGAGACCTTCTTCTCCTTCTCTAAGGCACTATATGATTGGAGTTTTTCCTTATCACTCGCCATGTGTTTCGAACAACCACTGTCAATTTACCATTGATTTTCTTGCCCTTCTGCATATAAAGCTATACCACATCTCTCAGGTTGTGGTTCCTTCATTCTCCATGTTTTGACACTTGAGGCTTGCTCCTTCTGGGTTGTCTGCTGAAACCTGCTCCTGCATTCAGAATCGTCATGACCGAAGTTGTTACAAATAGAGCATTCTATTTCATTTTCAAGAGCAGAGAAGTTATTGTAGGTTCTTTTCACGATCCCAGTCATGCTCCTTTGTTTTTGAGCTTCTCTACTCATGATTGTCTTATAGGCAACACATTGAGCTACTTTGTGGCCAAAGTTATGACAAGAGGAACATTGGCCATTAAAGAAACTCCTGTGATTATCAAATCTACCAGCCAAATGATTGTAGTTTCTATTGACATCCATTCTTGAGGCAAATTGAGAAGGTTTTAACTGAGGCTGGTTGTAGCTTCTATTTGTCCTTAAAGTCGATTGTCCCCGATTTACCTGATAGTCTTTGTTCATTCTTGAGGTAAACTGTCCCTGATTTACCTGATGGTTTCTATTAGGCCTTTGCTCGCTCCTCCTTGCTTCATCAAGATAACTTTTGGAGGTGGATGCTTGAGATGCTTCTTCATTACATCCCAGACCTGTCTTGATTAGTGGAGAACGCTACACATTGATAATATCATCTAGAGTTTTAGATCCTTTAACAAATTTAAGATTAAGTGCTTTTGTTTTATTAATCTCTTTTCTAAGACCAACAATTTCACATTCTAACTTTTCATGAAGTTTTTCTTTTTCACCCAATTGGAATTACAGAGTATCAATAATCATATTTTTCTCTTCTAAACAAATTTTGAGTTTAGAAATCTCTTCATACAGACCTTCTTCATCTATAGCATCCATGAAATCATCATCTTCAAAAGCCATTAAGAGTCTATAATTGTTACTTTGTTCATCTTCGTCACTATTTGAAAGTCCATCACTGTCTTCATGAGTGTAATAACTTTTCTTATTTACATTCTATTTCTTGTTCCATCTGACAGGTTCCTTACCTTTATCAAGCTTGTCTTTATGAGGACACTTTGTAGCATAGTGACCGACTCTTCCACAAGCAAAGCATTTGAAAGGTAACTTACCTCTAAATCTTCCAGCACCCCGTTGAAGGTTCTTGAAAAAATTTGATTCTTCGTCTTCTTCTGATAGATGTCCTGACTCATAGTAATCTCCTTTGCCTGAAGCCTTGAATGCAACTTCTCTTCTGTCTGATGGTCCTCCTTTCCTCATTTCGTAAGCGGTCAGAATTCCGTGCAGCTGTGACATAGTGAGGTTTCGTAGATTCTCCTTTTCTTCTATTTCAGAAACTTTAGATTCAAATTTAGGGGACAAGGATCTTAGAACCTTTTCAACCACAACAGCCTCTTTTACTTCTTCACCCAAAATTTTCATACAATTAACAATCTCATCTACACGAAGGAAATAGTTAGCCACACTTTCATCATTGTGCATTATGAGATTTTCATACTGAATTCTGAGGGTTTGAAGTTTTGCTCATTTTACCTGTTCATCTCCTTCATAGCTCAGAACAATCTTGTCCCATATTTCTTTTGCGGATTTATACTGCATAACCTTGATGAATTCTGATTGAGATAGACATCCTAATAGAGTATTAACAGCCTTTGCATTTGTTTCATATTGCTTCTTACCAGCCGGATCTGTAGGTGTTGCTGACGGAAAAGTGTACCCTGTATCTATGATATCCCATACTTCTGTACCAAGAGATTGAAGATAGGCAGTGACTCTTACCTTCCAATATACGAAGTTTGTCCCATCAAAAATCAGTGGCCTGATTGATGCTTCTCTCTCATAGTTGCTCATGATGATAGATCTTCCTTCAAGCGATCAAGCTTCTTCTGAAGGACCTGCTCTGATTCCAATTGTTGGAAATAATACTGAGAGGGGGGTGAATCAGTATTATCAAATTCTTTTCAATATTCCCTCTAGATTTATAATTTAATTTATTCTTCAAATGTTGACCATTAATTTGAATGTCAGTACCATATAATAATGAACAGGAACAAGAAAAACAGACAGTCACACCAAAGAACACCAGATATAAGGTGGAAACCCAATGTGGGTGAAAACCACCTGCTGCAATGTGTCTCTATCTTCTTTCAATTAGAAACTTCTTTTAAAATGATTATGTAGTGGTGCAGTCCTTTACCAGTATGCAGGCTGCAACCTACAGAGAGCTACAACCCTCTCTTGTTTTCTAGTTTCTCCTGGAAGGGAGCGACAACCCCCTTAGCTCTTGTACTAGTTGAGCTACTAGTACGTAGGTGCTGACCTACTTCTTTTCTTCCAAGGACCACGTTTCATTAATTTTCAGACTGGATCCATGAATATCAAATAATCATCAAGTACATGTGAATCAACCAATCTCCTTTTACAATCAACTAATGAATCAACCAATAGCTTCTCAGAATTCAGTAACCAGAAAAGTAATACCAGTAATCTAAACCCAAAACTCTGTAGCAATAAACAAAAGGTAGCCAACAAATATTTCAAGAAAATTCCGCAACTTCACCAATAGAAACCTGCGAATATCTGCAGTTCTTCTGTGTCTAGCCTGCGTAGCTCCGCACCTGCTCTGTCTACTCGACAGCGTACCTCTGCACTGATTCGTCTTCTGAACTGCGGACCTCCGCAACAACGCCATTTACTAGACTGCGGATGTCCGCACCTGATCCGTCTGCTGGACTGCGTATCTCCGCACCTGCGGCTTCTGCTGGACTGCGCACCTCCGCACCTGCGCCTTTTATTGAACTGCGTACCTCCACACCTTCTCCTTTTACTAGACTACGTACCTCCACACCTGATGTTGTCGCTGAGCTGCGTACCACCGCACCTGTGCTGTGGATCGCATGCGGACCTCCGAATAGAGCCAAATTATCAGTCCTCCAATGTGCCACAGACTGTCAGATCCACAGATCTGATCATGCACCAAAGAGATCACGACCCCTCAATTGATCTGTCTTCTCATACTCGGGTTCAACTTTAACTCACCAATCAATTATAATTATTTTAGATCTTGTTCCTCTTAAGATATTCAACACATAAGTGCTTAGCCAATTGATCTCCTTTCCTTTTTATAGGCAAGCCCTTACTCAAACCATGGATGAAAACCATAGATAGCCAATACAAGGGACCCGAAAACCAGGGTTCAATGTTTTAGATGCAATACCATGGACAAAAACCATAGGATCAAACATGTCGGACTAGATACCATGGACCAATCATAAAAATTCCCGTGTGCACGCGCTTCTTTGCATGAAAGTGAGTGAATTTGACGTCCGCACCTTTTGTTCGGAGAACCTGTGGGTATGTCCGCACTTCTTATTCGGGGCACCTGTGGGTCCGCAGCTTTTGTTAGTCTCACCTGCGGGTATCTCATTTTCTATTATTTTGAAAGCCTGAACAGAGATTTGCCACTTGAGTGAGTTGCCATCAAGGACAACACCTGTGCCATAGCGCCAAACCTGAATCATAATGCCAACACTATCATATGGGAAAGGAGACAGTAATCCACACATATCACTAGTTGTTAGAGTACTTTCCTGTCCAGAGTAAGCTACAGTAGACAAGGCATTACAAGTGGATGGGGTTTTTACAACAATTTCATTTTGTGATAAAGTATAAGAAGGGTAACACAAACAAGTTGGTTGAGATGCTTTCAAGGCCACCCACATCAAATATTACATCCTTGGGGATTCTTATGCACATGGATCCATTCACCCATGATGCATACATGGAAACATATTTAGAAGATGAGGACTTCAAGGAGGTGTATCAATAGTTGCAAATTCAGAGTCACGTGCATGATGGAGACAACACCATTGAATAATATCTCCAGGATGGGTTACTCTAGAGGTTTGATAAGATATGTGTTCCTAAAGGTGAGCCATTTCAGCTAATTAAAGAGGCTCACACCTCCAAGATTGTAGGTCACTTTGGTGTAGGGAAGACCGTGGCTAATGTTAGGACCTCATGTTGTCCCTTTTTGACTATATATTTTGCTATGATACCATCCCTTTCAAACTTATATTTGAAAGCCTTTGTTAAATAATTTGACCCAATTATCTCTAAGGTATGTAATGATTCTTCTCATCACTATATGTTTAATTATTTAGCATATAATCATGACATCTTCATAATTAATCTTTGAATTATTAAGTGCTAAACAGTTAAAGGATGATGTGCAGTCTGTGATGTTGAAACAGCCGGAAGACTATTTTTGTAGTTGCTGAAACATCGGGAACGACATGCGGATCACAATGCCGAAACAGTTGAGATCCGCATTCTAAATATGATAGTAGCAAAGGAATCGGGACTGATCACCAAAGAAGCTGTTACACAGGATGTAACACTTATATCTAAAGACAACATTACTGTAACAACATTTCATTAACAGGGAATTGACTTCCCTATTTTTGTATAATGGGTTAGAACAATGTAAATATTTTGTAATAGATGTCTCCTCTATATAAAGAGGAGACATCTACATTAGATGGGGACCGATTTTGGGAAAAAAAAGGCTTAGCTGAAGGAACAAGACTGGAACTCTTTTCTGTAATATGACATATTGATGGATGAATAAAGTTTTGTTTTGAGCATTTCTTTCTAGTTCTTGTTTCCTGGGGAATCTTGTGAGAAGGACAGGGCCCACCTTCTTCACAAGATTCACCCATTACATTTCTGCAGTGTGTTAAGTGTGCCTTTTATTCATGCCTTGTTAATAGCACTGTTTGTTGAACATTGTTTATAATACCTTTCACTGAACTCTGTTTCTGTTAATGGTTATATGAGTGTTTCACCGGTGATTAAGTTACGGAGTGAATTGGCAAGCTGAATAAATCAGAGGCAGGTGCTGGAGATTCCCGCTTTGGGGGATAGGGTCCTGACTCTCTGTTACAGCACAACCATTGTTTTCTTTTGCAGATCGATTCTTTCCATTTCTTTAATAGAATTAAGCATTTTTCTGATAGCCATCTGCAACAGAGTGTAATTACTGTAATGAAGAGTGGAGCTTCAGTTTGTTAATTTAAGGCGTGATTTGTTTATACTATAACTTCTGTCACTTTTAAAATTGAGCACATACAGTATGCAGTTGCCTTTGAAATAACAAGACTTCCCTGGGTTGACAATTAATGTCGCACTTTGTTGCTTAATTCAATAAGCAATTAAAGTGACCAACATTTTGGCGCCGTTGCCGGGGAAGGTAATTATATATTTTAAAAGTACTGATGTTTTTTATATAGATATGCAGAATGCATGAGAGGATGCAAGAAAACTAATCCTACAGGTGACAAGGGAAAAGGAAGAGGAGGAAGGAAAACTTTCATTGATGATATTATTTCAAAAGCTGAGACATCCCAGAGGTTAAGCTCTCGAAGGCCATAGACCCAGCACTCTTTCCAAACAGACTATCAAATGGAGGAAGTAGTGGGACCTGAAAGGGTTATAGAAACACCAGAATACACTGAGGAACTAGTGGAAGAAGTCGCAGGGCCAGTAAAAAATATTGAAGAGCCAATAGAAGATACTGAAGTTGAGAAACCAGTTCAGGACATTGAGAGTCCAATAGAAAGCACTGAAGATCGGGCAAGCGCATCAGGAAAACAACCAATGGAGGATAACAATGAAGGAATCTTAGGTGGAGGTCGTAGAGGAGAAGGAAGGGGAGAGAATTTTCTCTCCACCCTGGAATTCCCTATTGGGGAACTCCCTAGAGGAACAACTCCTATGAAGAATATCCCACTATCAGCATTACCCAATTTCCATGGTTTATCTTCTGAAGACCCTGATGAGTTTCTTTTTGAATTTGATATATTGTGTAGAAGTTATGATTATGTTAATGCTGCTTAGAAATTGAAGTTGTTTCCAGCCACATTAAAAGGAAATGCACTAAGATGGTTTATGAGCTTGGGAGCTCATGTGATCGCAACATGGGATCAGATGAAGGAGAAATTTATGGCCAAATACCAAGACTATTGCCGGACAAGAGAAAAAAGGGAGGAATTATTCAAGATGGTTCAGAAGGAGGATGAAAATCTGGAGGACTTTGTGGAAAGACTCCAGTATAACCTGTAGAGATCTGAGCACCCCGATGTAAGTAAAGATATTCTTAAAACAATATTGTTGAAAGGGGTAAGAGATGAGTGTTTAGATATGTTAAATATGCTTGGTAAAGGAGATATATCCAAAGAATCATATGACGAAATTGTTAACCTCTGCAAGAGGTGCTCAAGAGGAGTTGCAAATAAATCAAAGAGCAGGGATAATACTTATTCAAGGGTCCACAAATCAGCTAATGGTGGAGCAAAAAGGGCTGAAATAGGTAATTTACTTGAGGAATTTAAAACTGAAATGTTAAGTTCTTTTGCTTCACATATTGATACCTTGCAGGTTAAAAAGAAGCAGGCAGAGGCAGAAGCTGCCTTGGCCATCTTCTGCTTTAAATGCAGGGAAAAACATCCATTGAGAGAATGCCCACTAGAAAAGGTGCCAATCTGTACCATTTGTGAAAAGGACCACGAAACTCAACAATGCCCCTCTTTACCAGGGATAAAGGCAGCATTACAACTGACGGAGGAAGAAGCTGAAGCAGTTTATCTGTTGACACAAAGGAGGCAATGGCAACCACGAGGACAAGGTACGAATTCTAGTATGCCATTTGATCATTGGAATAATTATCCTTCATTTAATCAAGAAAATTACCCACCCTTTAATTTCCCACCCATGCAGCAAACAAACCCTTCCTTTGTAGACCCTACAATGTGGAATCCCTGGCTTCTACAGCAATCCTATTTTAACCAATGGAACCCAAACTAGAGAGCTCAACAGACTCCATTCCCAAATCAATTTCCTTAGTTCCAGCAACAACTTTCTCTTCCGGCAAGTACCCCGTTGAATAATCAGACCATGAAGCCTCAGCTGCCTGTACAACCGAACCCTAACCCAAATAACAATAAAGCTGTGCAAGTTATCGACATTCAGAACCTGCCTGCATCTCCTATGTAATGCAATGATATTCATTTACGATCTGGGAGAGTAGTCGAGGCAATTATAGATGACATTACCTATTCAGACTTTGATAAAGAGGAAGCATAACAGAGTAAATCATCTAATAAAACTGCTGAAACATTCAAGCCATCCTCTAATAAAACTGCTAAAACAGTCAGACCATCCTCTAATGGAACTGCTGAAATAGCAGAACCACCATTCCCTAAGTGCTTGGCTCTCACTAAGACACCTGAGCCGCCTGCTTTTAACCTTTTAGGGGAATTGCAGAATCTGTATGTTAAAATTCCACTCTTACAAGCACTCAGAGATGTACCAATCTATGCCAGAACTATTAGAGAAATTTGCATTAAGAAACCTGGTAGGAAGGCTAAAGATCCCCTTACGGTTCTTGTGATGGGAGATCTAGCTGCTTTAATGACAAGAAAAGCCCCTCCTATAAAATATGGTGACCCTGGTCACCCTATGGTCACAGTGCAGGTTGGGAAAACTATTGTTTCACGAGTTCTGGTAGACCTAGGTGCTGCTATAAATATCATGACCCTTGAAACTGCACAGCTGTTACAATCGAAAAATGTAATTAGAGAAACACCAACTATCCTGGAATTAGTTGATCGTTCCACAATCAAACCAGAGGGGGTTATTGAAGACCTGATTATTTCAGTTGAATCTTGGAATTACCCAGCTGACTTTGTGGTGTTACAGTCTAAGGCAAAGTTGGGGGGCATCCTCTGATTTTGGGGAGACCCTGGCTGGCTACAGTAGATGCTTTTATCAGCTGTCAATCAAGTTCAATGACAATTTCTAATGGCTGTGAAACTAAGCAACTTATGCTGTACCCTCATGCTACACCTATGATTAATGATGATGATTCTGTATGGGTAGACTATGAGGATAATGATACTCAACCCATCTTGACCATTGGACGGGCCTTAACTCTTAAAGATACCACAGAAGATGAAGTAATTAGTAATTTTATTTCTGAACCTTCTTCAGTTACTTCTGAAGCACATAATCAGTTAACTGTAATTCTGGATCCTGAAACACAGCAAAAGCTTAAATCTGAAGATTTACCTCAAACATCAACTGCTATCTCCTCTAAAAGCATAACAGTAGAAATTGAACCTGGCAAAACATTAAACATAAACCCCAATTTATCAAATGCTGAAACACAATAGCTAATGAGGTTGCTCCGTGAAAACAAAGAAGCATTCGCCTGGGATTACACGGACATGAAGGGGATCTCTCCCGAATTATGCACTCATCGTATTTATATTAAGGAGGGAGCCTGACCAGTCTGTCAACCCCAGCGACGAATGAATCCTAACCTAAGGGAAATTGTGAAGGAAGAACTTCAAAAGTTGCTTGATGCAGGGTTTATATATCCCATATCTGACAACGAATGGGTTTCACCATTGGTGATAGTCCCTAAGAAAAACGGGAAATGGAGAGTGTGTGTGGATTATAGAGCCTTAAACAAAGCCACCCAAAAAGATCATTTCCCCTTGCCCTTTATTGATCAGGTATTGGACAGTTTGTCAGGGAAGAAATTCTTTTCCTTTTTAGACGGTTTTAGTGGATATAACCAAATCAGAATTGCACCTCAAGATCAGGACAAGACCACCTTTACTAGTCCTTGGGGAACTTTTGCCTATAGAGTTCTCCCATTCGGACTATGTAATGCTCCAGCAACATTTCAAAGAGCAGTAATAGGAATTTTTACTGATATGCTTAATGATTATTTGGAAATATTTATGGATGATTTCACTCCCTATGGTGTGACTTTTGAAGTTGCGTTGCAAAACCTTGAGAAAGTACTTAAACGATGTATACAAGTTAATCTTTCCTTGAGTACTAAAAAATGTCATATGATGATGAACGAAGGAATTGTACGAGGGCACTTCATTTCATTTCTTGGGATTCAGGTGGATCCATCCAAAGTACAGGTAATTTAGACCCTTCCTATTCCTAAAACACAAACTGATGTAAGAAGATTTTTAGGACATGCTGGATATTACAGAAGATTTATCAAAAATTTCTCTAAAATAGCTTCCCCTTTGTTCGTGTTACTTATGAAAAATGTTGAATTTAAGTGGACTCATGCCTGTCAGAAAGAATTTGATGAACTTAAGCATCAGTTGTCTGCAGCTCCTATTCTGAGGGGACCTAATTTGGTACTTCCCTTTCACATATCCTCTGATGCTTCGGACACTGCAATTGGAGCGGTCTTGGGTCAAGAAGAAAACAATCTTCTGTATGCTATCTACTTCATTAGTAAAAATATGACCCCTGCTGAACTTAATTACACAGTTACCGAGAAAGAATTTTTAGCAGTTATTTATGCTATTAATAAATTTCGACATTATATTACTGGTTATCCTACTTTTGTTCACACTGACCACTCAGCTATCAAGTATTTAATGAATAAATCTGTTACAAATGCTCGAGTTACCAGGTGGTTATTGTTACTACAAGAATTTGATATTACAATTGTGGATCGACCAGGTAAAGAAAATGTGGTTGCTGATTTTCTTTCTCGGATAAAAACTGATGATAATACTCCAGTAGATGATTCATTTCCTGATGAATATTTGTTTGCAGTGTCTGCTCACTCACCATGGTATGCAGACATTGCCAATTATTTGGTTATAGGGAAGTTACCATCACACCTATCACATAGGGAGAAAAGAAGAATCATTCAACAAAGTGCTAGGTACAGCTGGATAAATGGGTGTCTTTTTCATTCCGGACTTGATCATGAGATCTGAAGATGCATTAGAGAAGATGAGGTTTATGACATATTGAAGGCTTGTCATGATGGCCCTTGTGGTGGGCATTTCGCTGATAAGAGAATGACACATAAAATTCTCAGGATGGGTTATTATTGGCCCTCACTTTTCAAGGATGCAAAGAAATATGTCAGGGCCTGTGACAGCTGTCAGAGAATGGGCCAACCCAACCATAGAGATGAAATGCCACTGAACCCTCAGGTAATACTTGAACCCTTTGAAAGATGGGCTCTAGATTTTGTAGGGCCCATCAACCCTCCATCCAACCAAAGAGTTTATATATTGGTTTGTACAGATTACATGACTAAATGGGTGGAAGCTAAGGCACTAATAAAAGCTAATGAAGAATCTGTTTTAACCTTTTTATTTGAAGAAATCTTTGTTAGATTTGGGGTGCCTAGAGAATTAGTCACAGATGGAGGACCTCCTTTCAATTCACATGGTTTCAAATATATGCTTCAAAAATATCATATTAATCATAAAATGACTACACCTTACCACCCCCAAGCTAATGGTCAGGTGGAAAGTACAAATAAAGTCATAGAAGCTATTCTAACAAAAACTGTGAAAGAGAATAGGAAAGATTGGTCTCAAAGACTGCCTGAGGCATTATGGGCTTATAGAACTACTTGGAGAAACACTACAGGTTTTTCACCCTATGAATTGGTTTACGGTAAAAGTGTTGTTTTCCCTGTGGAATTTGAAATTAAAACTTTAAGAACTGCTTTAGCTGTTAACCTTGATTTAACTGATGCACAGACAGCTAGGTTGCAGCAGCTGCAGGAATTGGATGAAAAAAGGTTGGATGCCATCCATCAAACAACTATGATTCAGCAGCAAAGAACCAGGTGGCCTGAAAAAGCTATTAAACATAAGAAGTTCCAAAAAGGTAATTGGGCTTTACTATATGATTCCAGGTTTGAAAATTTTCAAGGACAGTTACGAACAAGGAGGCTAGGACCTTACAAAATATACACTGTTTTTCCTAATGGAACAGTAAGGCTCCTAACAATTGATGGGTCTAGAACTCCATTTCTAGTAAATGGGTATCGGCTTCATCCGTACCATCAACCAATTTCTAAAGAGGATTTTAAAGCCACTTGCATGGTAGATTCACACTACATTTTCTTGGGGGAGTCTCTTGCCCCTCATTGCACTTAATTTCTGCATTACTTTTGTATTAGTATTAGATTAGATTACTTAACTAATAAGCCCTGTCAAGGGTTGCCATATTACAATTTATTTTGCAGGTCTTAATCCGGAGGATGGTTGAAGGAGTAATGGCATTACAAGTAGGATCAGGTTTCAGTTTGGGAAACATGGCCATTCCATCTCAATTCATTATCCATCAGCAACATTTCCCTATCCTCTTTAACAACAGCACATTTTCCCCGTTGCTGAAACACCAATCTTCCCCCATTTTCCCCCGTTGCTGAAACACCAATCTTCCCCCATTTTCCCCTATTGCTGAAACACCAATCTTCCCCCATTTTTCCCCGTCACTAAAACACCAATTTTTCCTCATTCTTCTCCATTGTGGAAACACCGACTTTTTCTCATTTCTCCAAAAAAGCATCAACCTTTTTCCCATAATTGAGGCATCAATTTCTCTCAAAAATTAATATTATCCATTTTCAGAATCAGCCATTTATCCTGATAATTGAAGTTCCTTCACCATCACCTCCTATGTATAAAGAAAGCCCTTATATAAATACCCTCATATCTTATAACCTGTCCTAATAACCATTGGTGATCCACTAAACGACAAAAATGGACTTTCAGCACAACAATCGAAGGTAAAACGTGAGGTATGCGTGTTTATGTGTAAATATTAAACTATAGTTAATGAGAAGATCACGATATGATTTCCGAAATTGTCGTACATTAAAAAACTCATCATTTTAGTCGCAGTTAGGGGGGATTACCAAAGTTTTGCAATAATTACCCGATATGCCAATCAACGTCGTTTTTTTAACATGATTGAGTCTTGTCACCCCATCCCGGTTTTATTCTGTCATGACCCCATTTGCAATATCTTACTCTATCTCAGCTGCGGTAACTCGGCTCTGTATTGTGCATTTTAACGAACCAGTAACTATGGGAGGTAACGCTGTCCGAAACGAACCTGGTTCAACGGCTTTATTAGAGCTTTACCTGGAAGCATATCAAATTTTTCTACAAGTAGGCTAGGTGGATTACTTCCAGAGACTCTAGGAATTTGACTCTCAGCAAGTCCTGGAATTCGCACTTAACTTAAAGGAAGACCATTCTATTGTTCAGGGAGTGCGAATTCCGGTAACAGAGGAGGATATAGCACATGTTTCAGGATTACCGGCCAATGGTATTCGCTGGTTCAGCCGAAAACACTTAACTCTGAATGCTCAGCAAGATTTTCTTCTACCTGGGGAGCAGGTCGAACCTAAAGGCAGAGGTGTTGCACTGCGTTCATTGCCACCTCCATGGGCAAAGGTTGCAGAGATTTTCAAGCACTATCTTACCTACGAAGGACGTTACTAGGAAGTGTACTAGCATGATTTTGTATTATTGAATCATTTAAGACATGGTCATTTATTGAATATGCCGTACTATCTGCTTGGGTGTCTAAAGAATATGTCGCATTATTCCAAGGATGCAAGGTACCCACTCCTTTCCATTACTCACCATCACCTAGTTCAGCTCTTAATCCTCAGGGGCTTTGCCCTTCAGAACCCTCTCCCCCTTAATAACCCACCCAAAGAAACTACTACAATTCCTCGAGAAATTGCTGAAACTACTTAGGCAGAAGCCGAAACTTCTCAAGTACAGGATGAAATTCCTCAGCCATCCACAATAGCCAGACCAATTGACCCCGCTAGTGTATTAACCCCATCCCATAAGTCACCTGAATCATCCATTCCCACTGTCCATATTCCCAGTGGTGATTCAGACGATGACATTCCCCTGGCTAGGCTGAGAAGAAAAAGAAAAACGCAGGAAATGGCTGTCCCTTCAACAAAAAGACGAACAAGGGCCTCAATGAAACAAGCCACTATTTCGAGTGTTCCTCCTACCCCAGAGAAGGCCATCCATAAAAGAAAAACCTCTGTTTTTCCTGCCTCCTTACCTCGGAGACAAAGGAGGAGGTCTCCCGCAATAGCAATAGAGACCCCTATCCTAGATACCCCACCAAACCCCGAATCCCTACCTTCCTCACCTTCGGGTACCAAAATACAAAACGTCCAGGATTTTGTGACATCATTCATCTCAGAAGACGCAGCTGCTCCACAAGAACTAGCTACTAACTTATCAAAAGTAGATACCCAGGATGATGTACTGCATGTAGCTCTTACACAAGAACCAGCTACCGACTCAATAGGTGCTACACAAGAACCACCTGTTAAGGAGCCATAAATAGACAACCTAGACGTAGCTGTTACGCAAGAACCAGCTACTAGTCCAGCAGGTGTTACACAAGAACCACTTGCTGATGACCATGATCTGGAAACACATAAGGATATAGCAGCTACTGATTCAGCAGGTGTTACACAAGAACCACCTGCTGATAAACAGGAAACGGGTAATCAACATACAGCTGAAACAGTCACTGTCTCAGCAAGTGTCACACAAGAACCACTTGTTGATGACCAGGAACAGGAAACTGAACAAGACCTAACTATTATTGACTCAATAGCTGATACACAAGAACCAGCTACTAGTCCAGCAGGTGTTACACAAGAACCACCTGCCAATGAGCAAAGAATTGATACCCAGGATACTGCTGCTACGGAAGAACTGGTCACTCAGTTGCTCGGTATGCAGAATTTGCATGTCCAGGAGGATATAGCCATTACAAAACCAGCCGATGGCCCAGCAGTTGTCACACAAGAACCACCTGCTGATGAAGCTGCCATCAAACAACCATCCTCCCATCCACCTGAACTAACCACGGAGACTGCAATTGTTACAGAAGGCCCAGTCACTATAGCTTCCCTTCAATAGGAGAATGAGTTTCTGAAAGCCGAGATTGAGGCCTATAAGCAGGAGTTAATAATAGCAAGGGAAGCTTATGAAAAAGAACTTAATCTGTATACTTTGGCCCAGGTAGCATCTGCAGCCGAGAAAAGTGCGGATAAGGATCGGTATGAGGAATACATGTGCAGCCAATGTGGTGATCTTTATTCTCAAGCTGGTTATAAGATAGTTGAAGTTCCATTGTCTGGACCTACTCCTGCAGTTACTCCTGTTATAGTTAAAAATGAACGCCTTGCTGTTACACAAGAACCAGTAGGGCCTTCAAAGATTTCTGAAGAGGAAGAGAAACTACAAGTACCCCGGCCTACCCCAGTTGTCAAAGTTGAGAATTCTGTACCAAAGTCTGTGAAGATGGTATTTATCCAGACTGAGCCTCTTGATGCACAAACTGTCTTTACTCAAACTTTAAGCATTCAAGAACTTAGTGATATGTGGAAGAAAGAGTATGCCTTGTCACAAGGACGGGCATTTCAGGCACAGAAATCAGTATGGCAGAACCATGCATATAGGAATTGGGAAGTCTTGGAACAATTCCACGCACAGCAGAAGGAAAATAAAAAGTTAAAGACTAGGCTATCTCTTATCTTTGAATTAGTTCAAAGACTTCTGGCTACAAGAAAACCATATTTTAATTACTCTGTGTTCCTAGCAGAACGCCTAGCATTCCTTCAGATAAAAGCTGTTAGAGATGGACGACCTCATGAAGTGACTACACCCCAGCAGTTCATCGAAACTTTTGCAGCAGCATCAGTCAGCGAACATAACCTCTTATGTGAACTTTATCTCCATAATGAGGCTATGCCGGAAGATAGGGAGTTCAATTTGATTCTTGTTGCTGGTGACATTCAGATCAGAGCCTTGGTTTTTTTTATGGCTAATCAGCTCACATGGCAAAATGCTTTTCTTTCAGCAAAACATAACGAAGAAAATCGCCTTCTGTGGATTCGAGCTGAACCACAGAACGCTGTTATTTTTATTGCTGAACATCATAGGATTATAAAAAAACCAGGAATGACTGAGCATATCAGGGAATTACAGGTAGCAGTGTTAGAAGAATGTGAGCAGTATATCAAGAAGAAAGGGTCTCTTGCCATGCAGGCAAAAAATTTGTTCTGGGAACATTGCCCTAAGGAAAGAAGGGAATACCATCCGTTTAACCCTCTCAATTTTCATGTAGCTATTTCACATGTGCCTAATTATGTTAAATGTATTCAGCAATGTGGAAACAAATGGTTGGGTTATCATTTTCACTTTCCCCTTCTCTGGTTACCTGTACAGCAATATAAGGCCTACTTCAAGGTGCCCAAGAAGGAGAAGCTTGCAGCGTGGCAGAGATTACAGAGTGTCCAAGGTTTCAGAAATCCGACTGATAGCACCTTTTATACTTACTGTATAAGTAATTTGCACTGTACATCCCAGTATTCCGATTCAGATTCAGAGTAAAGGTTGCATGGGGACATCCAACTGCTTCAGTTGGGGGGGATGTTAGGACCTCATATTGTCCCTTTTTGACCATATATTTTGCTATGATACCGTCCCTTTCAAACTTATATTTAAAAGCCTTTGTTAAGTAATTTGACCCAATTATCTCTAAGGTATGTAATGATTCTTCTCATCACTATACGTTTAATTATTTAGCTTATAATCACGACATCTTCATAGTTAATCTTTGAATTATTAAGTGCTAAACAGTTAAAGGATGATGTGCAGTCTGTGATGCTGAAACAGCCGAAAGACTATTTTTGTAGTTGCCGAAACAGTAGGAACGACATGCGGATCACGACACTGAAACAATTGAGATCCGCATTCTAAATATGACAGTAGCAAAGGAATCGGGACTGATCACCAAAGAAGTTGTTACACGGGATGTAACGCTTATATCTAAAGACAACATTACTGTAACAACATTTCATTGATAGGGAATTGACTTCCCTATTTTTGTATAATGGGTTAGAACAATGTAAATATTTTGTAATAGATGTCTC
Organism: Pinus tabuliformis; assembly: GCA_031772625.1. NCBI lineage: Eukaryota > Viridiplantae > Streptophyta > Pinopsida > Pinales > Pinaceae > Pinus > Pinus tabuliformis. The sequence goes on from CM062818.1 coordinate 592,736,624, forward strand.
CTCTATATAAAGAGGAGACATCTACATTAGAGGGGGACCGATTTTGGGAAAAAAAAGGCTTAGCTGAAGGAACAAGACTGGAACTCTTTTCTGTAATATGACATATTGATGGATGAATAAAGTTTCGTTTTGAGCATCTCTTTCTAGTTCTTGTTTCCTGGGGAATCTTGTGAGAAGGATAGGGCCCACCTTCATCACAAGATTCACCCATTACATTTCCGCAGTGTGTTAAGTGTGCCTTTTATTCATGCCTTGTTAACAGTACTGTTTGCTGAACATTGTTTATAATACCTTTCGCTGAACTCTGTTTCTGTTAATGGTTATATGAGTGTTTCACTGGTGATTAAGTTACGGAGTGAATTGGCAAGCTGAATTAATCAGAGGCAGGTGCTGGAGATTCCCGCTCTGGGGGATAGGGTCCTGACTCTCTATTACAGCACAACCATTGTTTTCTTTTGCAGATTGATTCTTTCCATTTCTTTGATAGAATTAAGCATTTTTCTGATAGCCATCTGCAACAGAGTGTAATTACTGTAATGCAGAGTGGAGCTTCAGTTTGTTAATTTAAGGTGTGATTTGGTTATACTATAACTTTTGTCACTTTTAAAATTGAGTACATACAGTGCGCAGTTTCCTTTTAAATAACAAGACTTCCCTGGGTTGAAAATTAATGTCGCACTTTGTTTCTTAATTCAATAAGCAATTAAAGTGACCAACAGCTAACTTGTAGAGGTATGTGTATTGGCCCAAGATGCAAGAGTATGTATCTATGTTTTGTTGATGGTGCTGGACCCACCAACATTCAAGGGGTATCCCTGATATGTGGTCCCATTTATACCTCACACCATTTGGGATAGGAACCTCATTTGGAATATTTCCCGATTACTAGTTTCATAAATATTTTTCTTTGCTCTAACTATCAACAAGAGAGAGGAATTCAAATGTGCCTTCAAAAAGAAAGTGAGTGTGCCTGGTGAATGTTTGGTTGTAAGTGTGTAAAGATTCTTCTACTGCGGAGGGAGAAAAGGAAATGATCCTCGAAGAGAGAGGTAATAGTATCACCATAGTAGAGACACACATAACCAAGAAGGATTTGTCAAACATCCAACAGAATAGCCCACAAAGATGTGAAAATCAATACAACCAATCAAAAAGAGAGATTTTTCTAATATCTAGTAGAATAGTCCAAAAGGATGTGACAACAATATTAACCTTTACGACACATTCTCAATATGATAAGTACTAAAATAACAGAAATAGTTCAACTACTTTAGCACAAATGAACACAAACATGAATTGAAAACATCCACAAAATAGTATTACAAATATTCATAACCCATGCATGAAGAACATGTTGGCCATGAGGATTCTTATCTTAAGTAAAATTCCCAAGACACATTTATATAATGAACACAACTAGCTCCAATAGTGGGGAATTAGAGCCAGTCCTTGCTCCCCAAAAGAACTAGTTTGTCTCTCTAATGCTTTGTGCGAGGAGTGAAGGTGAAAATTCCTTTTCTCATACAATGAGGGTGTATATATAACCAATGAGGTGATGTTTCACCTTCCTTGTGACTCTTTGAGTACCCTCATGACTCTTTGAATTCCTATTACTTTTCAACTTTACATGACTCCTCATATTTTGAATGTTTCCTTTGGAATTCCACTTTACAATATATTTTGAATAGATAATTACATAACCCATAATGATGATGTGGCATATGACAACTCATGACATGAAATGACATGACACTGCTGACATGCACTGCTTGATGATATGGCAATGTTAAGCAACTTTTGTTGCTTCCTGTTACATGTCTTGTTTGAGGATGTTCTTCTATCCACCTCCTTATGGCTTAGAGGTAAGGAGTCTTCATTGATATCAAGTATTGAGTTGTGGTCGCAAATTGTTGTCCCTTTTTTCTCCTATTGATTGATCAACTTCCATAATTAGCTACAAAAGTGTCTTTCCACATGTTTTCCTCCATCTCCTTCTTCATCATCTTTTCATGGTATGATAGAGTACATGCATCCGCATTTCACTCATGACGAGATGACATTAGTATGATAAAATCCCTAGTCTAGGATGGCACATGTTGATCCATTGGCTAAGTCAGAACCATATTCCAGACTATGAGAGAAGCTCAGTGACTATGCAATTGCGCAGTTTAAGAGCTCAAGAGGGAAGCTTGAGACTGTGCAATGCACAGTCCAGGTTGGAATGAGGAAGGAAATTATGCAGTCTAGGAGGTTAGTGTGATAGGTTGAGGGGGATGGGCACTGGTTCAGCCCATTTCATAGTTCTCAGAGGAAAAGGAGGTTGGGTGACAGTGAAATTATACAACTGAAGAGCTCAAGGTTTGAGATTGAGCTCAAAGACTGTGAAATGCACAGTTAAGACTAGGCTTGAGGTCTAGATTGTCGAATTTTGGGGGCCAAGGTCTGGGATTGAGCACTAGAAGTGCAGAGTGCATAGTCTTGGGAGGTAGGATCTGAGCATTCCATAGTGCAAAGGGACAAGGTTTCATCTTGAGGGTTGGAACTCTATAATACACAATTGGGGATGGCTAGATGAGGTTAAGTTGCTGGGAAATTTTTGAAAATTGGCTAAGTGTGGGGTCAATGAACTAATGTGATCAATGACATGACTTGAAAGTGACCACACTTAAACACTTGATGACACAACACCATAGATCATCTGTGAAACATAATCACACATTTCCCTTAGTGCAACAACCTTGTGAAGACTCACGATAAGTGTGACACCAAAGATACACTTTGAGACGATCGTGACGACACTTAGGAATGAGTGCGATGAATTATTAAATGGTTAGACGAACTCATTAATACAAAGATAACCCCTTGAAACCACCAAAAGAATATTTTACACATTATGAGAGAACCAACATGTGAAAATATGACATTTTTCCCTTCTTGCAAAAGGGTCCAAAACACTTAAAGAAAACACATGTAATGGACTTCAATGTTTGCGATGACAACATGCAAGATCAAGGTAGGCTCCGAAATTTGGTGTCGGATAAAATTCTGAAGGGTGTTGTAGCCGTGACAATAGGTTCATAAGAGGATGCATGCTATGTTGTACCAGTAAGCCTAGTAACAGGAAACATGGTCTATATCATTCCTTTCCTGTACCTATTCACCCTTAGGAATGCATTTCCATGGACTTTGTGGGAGGTTTACTGACAACCAGGAAGGGACATGACTACCTATTCATGGTAGTTGATAGGTTCAACAAGATGTGTGTTCTGATGCCCTATAAAAAGACCATCAGTGGGAAAGAAGCAACAAACTTGTTCTTTGGACATGTCTAGGTGCACTTTGGGATACCAAAGAGCATTGTTTTAGACAAGGATATAAGATTTCTCAGTGCATTCTGAACTAAATTGTGGGAGAATATGGACACAAATTTGAATAGATATATAACATTCCATCCATAGACAGATGGGTAGACAGAACTAGGCAACAAGATTTTTGTGCAACTTCTAAGGGGATATAACTCGAAGCATCCGAAGACTTGGAATGAAAATCTGGTTTATATACAACATTCTTAAAACAGAGCAGTCCTTGCTTCTATAGGAATCTCCCCATTTGAAACTTGTTTTGGATATTTTCCACCTTCACCATTGGGATTTGCATATGGGTAGCAAGGAGGAGTGAGGGAAGATCTTACAGGATATTCTTTTACGGCTGAAAAATTTATAGAGAAGATTAGGAAGATCCATCTACAGGTACAAGAAACACTGTAAAAACTGAAAGAGAAGTATAAGGCTAGGCATGATCAACATAGAACATAGACATCATTCAAGGTGGGATATAGAGTATGGTTATAGTTGAACAAGGAGATGTTTCAGGGGCTTGGTAAGAAAATCAAGGCTCTAAGGTATGGTTCCTTTGAGATACTAGAAAAGGTGGGTAATAATTCCTATAAGCTCAGTTTACCACCATCTATGTGGATTTACTCAGTTGTCTGAATATGGAGAATTTGAAACTCTATGAGTCGTCCATGCTAGATGAGGAAGAGGAATTGGTCCTACCTTCTGTGGAGGATTTGGCACTAGATTCTCAGGCATAGTTGACATAAGATACATTTTTGTAGAAGAGGTCCAGAACTACAAGATAGGGGCAACATGACCTTTTGTAGATTAGGTTGAAGGGACAACTTCCAGGAAAAGCGAAATGACACACTAGAAAGAAGCTCGAGGAAAACTTTCAACACCTCATTCAGTAGAATCTTTTGGGGACCAAAAGCATCCAAAAATGGGGAGGTATGATTTAGATTAGATAATTATATTTTTTTTCATCCATCTCGATGAATTCAGAGTGGAAAACATGGAGGAATCAACTCATGGGTTGTTTTTACCAGTAGGACCCAGTTTGGAAAAATGGGGTCTAAAACGTTAGGGATCATTTTGAGGCATCGAACTATGTTTTTTGGGGGTAAAAATTTGTCGCTTTAGCGCCGCACCTTTTCACATTATTCTAAACACAGAGTTCCTTCTAACTATGCAGGAAGTGTGTTAATCATAGTCCGTATGCAAACGTTATGCCACTCATAAGTTGACCTTCCTATTTTGACACCGATAATTTGGGAGGATGTCGCATTAGCCCCCATTATTCATGGAAAATGGGCTAGCCATGTGTTTTGATGTAAGAGAATGTAGAAGAATCTATATTGTAACTCTAGTTAAGAGTTGGTGTAGTCGAACTTAACTACTAGTAAGCTATCAGGTTGTGTTATAATCGTGCCATTAGGAGGAAGAGGCCTTCCCTTCTTTCAATAGTATTTTGTTCCATAGTTGAGAAAAGATAGGCATGAGAGATAGCAGGTAGAAGACACAGAGAGTATATGTGCATTGTAGCATCCCACATGCCACATAAAGTACTTCTTTGTGACTATTTCCTTATTTTCCATGCAGAGAAAGAGAGGGAAGCAGGTTCACCTTCCAAATGGGTTTTCTCCTGAAAGGGTTTCCCATAGCATATTTTGTGTCTTATGTGTGTGTGTGAGCTTATTTTTTTGTTCTCTATTTTTGTGAATAATTTCCATTCACATGCATGCACTAATTATAGTTAAATATACAGATCTTAAATTTTAATAAAACTCTAATAGTGTAGACTCTTAGATTTTTAATATAATATTATTAGATATTTTGTGATGAACTGTCTAGTGGAATATCCACGAAATTTTATGGATCACCCGAAGCTTGACCCCTTCGACTCTTCAAAGTGCACCCTTGCACCCTCTTAGACTACTTGAGCACATGAACATACCTTGAAGGCCTAAATGATCTCACTTTGATCTTCGTCAGTGCGCCTTGCGTCCTTGATGATATCTCCCACTTGCTTTAGCACGTGAGCACACCTCAAAGCCTCGAATTTCCCTTGAACTTCTTTCGTGCTTTGATAGTGCACCCTCCTCGTCGCATGCAAATTTATTTCCTATACAAGTAGCGATGTCCTGTCATTGATAGGATTATGTTCTCAGTTACATGTTTATGGCCTTGTGAATATGATTTTCCAAGTTATTGCTAATAATATATAAATCATTTCCTAGAGCTAATCATCGTCGCCGTGAGTGTGGTTGCACATACAGGTGTTCAAGTTGTTAGTATTTTTACTCTTTCATCATATGTTAGAATGATTCCCCTTGCTACACATCAAGTGGCATCCAAATAAGCCTAAGAAGTGAGCACTAAAGAAGCCTACCATTCCCATCTATGTAGATACACAATGTTTCATAGACAATTCCACTGAGATCACGTGGAAATATATCAAGGATACATTCATACAGAAATAATTCTTTGAAAATTTAGAGGATTTGGAAGCATACATTAACGTCAAGAGGTCCAAGATACACAATATTGAGTGTAGGTTCCCAGTCATCCCTTATGTAGAAGTGGTTTAATGGATTCTTACACACATGGATGATTGAAATATGGTGCTTCAAAGTGAAAGCATTGGTAAACTTTCCACCTATTATGGAGAAGACACGTAGATCTATTATAAGATGCAGAAGCCCATAGATTATGCCAATAACAAAGTTTAAACTGGATGGGTTGGTCTCGACACAAATGATGTCATTAAATCTTAGATTCGAGAGCCTGGTAAGTTCTGATACCATCCATCTGCAGTTTTCCCGACCAGGATTATCACAGATGTGTATCAGTATCTCATTGCTATGTGTTGTAGGTTGCATGGATGAAAGAACGATGAGGAATTTGAAGAGAATTGGATATATATTCTCAATATGGTGGTTACTCATGGAACAGTATTCAATTGGGGCAGATATATTGTCTTGTGAGTTGCACATGTGGGGTAGGCTAAATCATCTCTAAGGTCAAACTAGGCACCAAAATTATACATGTCTACATTTCTATTGGATGGAATCGATGCATGATATACATTCCCAGTAATGTATTGGAACTAGACCCCATAGGATAAGTTTCTAATTTACTTCCACTGTGGGGTGTTGTCATATTTTAGTTTCATAGGGGCATATGATAGGTTAGAAGAGAATTTCTTCGTAGTAATATTTCAGATGATATATGAGGTCAATCCTCCCTTCATGAGTAACCATGTGAAAGAGTCCTTAAATGATATCATAGATTGGTTTGTTGTGCTTGAGGGTACATATATATGATGCTTTGGATGTCACACTTCTCCTCATCTCATGCTGTGATATGTAACTAATAATGTGGTCATGCAGGAAGTTTCTTATCACTTGAGCAAGGGGTTGTAATGAGTCCTTCATAGAAGGAAGAAAAACCCTTGGCCTACTTTTCCTTTGAGGATCAAATTATACGAGTTGAAGAGACATAAGGTAGTGGAGTCAGAAATACCGGAACTAGGTTGCTTGCACTTTGTAGTCAATGACTTTCACGGATATGATCCCAGAAGAGTGTGCAAACAACATTTTGAAAGGATTTGTTTCACTTGGGGTTATTAATGAATGGCTATAATAGAAGTTAAGAAGGTAAAGAGCTGGTACAATGTAGTAAGAAGGACACATCTAGGAATTGAAGTTAGTTCCCCCCAACATATACAAGTGAAAGAGGCACCACAATCAACTCCTCAAGCAAAGAGTTTATCTCCTAGGAAAAGGATCAAGAATGATTCGACAGGGAAAAGTAGAAAGAAGTGGAAAGTTTATCCTTTGAATAAGGGAGCTATCTAAGCTAAATAGGAAATGAGAGAATTACAGTTACATATGCAACAAAAGGAAGAGGAGAAGAGGAAGCAGGAAGATTTGATCAAGAACAAACAGGAAGAAGAAGAGGAAAGAAGGAGAGTAGAAGAAGAAGAACAAAGTAAATCATACGAGGAAGCAACATAGAGTTTGGAGGAAGAGAAATTAACTCAAGAAATAGAAGAAGGGTTGGAAGAAGACTTTACCATCCAACCTGTAGATGATGAGAAAGGTTCTCTCGTAGAACCTCCTCTTATTGGTGGTCATCTCCCATTTGATGAAATGGGAATCACACCTCCACCTGAAGACATAATCATGTATGTGTGAAATTCCATGCTTGATCAACTCAAGAAAAGGGATCATGTAGCAAAGGCGTAGACACTTCCCAAATGATCCTTAGAATCCAGTCTCATTATCGACAAAAAAGGTGATAACTACTAATACTAGGTGGAATCCTAAGGAAATCATGGTGGCCAATGTTGCTTTTGCCACAACAGAACATGAAAAATCAAAGTATATGTGTTGGATTAAGGGGTCTTGACCTAGGTTCAAAGTTAGCTATGCCAACCAACAAAACCGTAAACTGCTGGCCCTTTTGGCAACAACCCACATAGCGCAGGCTGCAGTCTCACCCGAAGCAGTATTGGGGGATGACAGATCTAGGTTTCTGCATCCAAAGGTCAGTGTGATGGGCTTCTGTGGTTCCTAGGGCTTATTCTGGTATTCAAGAACCCTAACCCTTAAAATATAGGCAATTGCAGTAACTCGCAGAAACATAATTTGAACCTTTGTGAAATGATTTAAAAATTCATAACATTAAGTAAATAAGTAGATATGCTACTTCCGTGCATCAATTAAGCATTTCTTCATATAAATTCAAAATAAAAAAGTGAATATACAGAAATTTCATAAGTAAATACAGATGCACATATACATAATTAATGTATTCTTTTCTGTTACAGACTCTTCTTCTCTGCACACTTGATTGCAGAGGCCCGCGCACTCTTCCTGCGAACTTACCAAGATCTCTGTGCACTCAGTTGCAGGAGCCTTCCCCTTCGCCTTAGTATAAGAAACAGACTTTCTTGCCTTAGCTTACTTTCCCATATAATGATCTTCTATATTCAAGTTACTTTCTAGACTTGATATGAGTCCTTTATATATAGCCTTCTCTTTTACAATACCATGGTTTGCAGATCATGGGAGGGTCACAAAACTCCTTGTATTATAACAAAATAAGGGACTAAAGACCCTTTTGAGTCCTATGACCTTCACGCTCCGCTCCCTCAAAACGCAAAGACTTTACAAGTATACAGAATTTAATTAAAAAATTAACCCTTGGGGACCTCGTCCCAACAGGTGCCCAACACAATTTCATGACTCATCCTCGAGTCACTCTACTAGCGCCTCGATCTTTGCCTCCAGCTCGTTGAATTCAAGCTTCAAAACCTACAGGTCTGTTAGTCCCTCCGTAGCAACTTTTTGCACCTCCGCGACCAACTTTTCAGTAGTTGGGCTTTCAACTATAAGGTCCATGGTCCTTTGAGTCTACTGCATCCCTTTGAGCTTACTTTACATGGACAAAGTCAACTGGCTAGCATCATCCATCCATGGTTGTGTCCTTGAAGAGATGATAATTTCCTTGTGGTTCATCTCATCGATCTTGGTCTGAATTAACTTGCCTTCTTGCAGTCTAGCAAACCTTTGCATTGATGCTAAGGTCCACAGTGTTGACCTAATTTCGTCGAATTGCCTTTGCTTCTCCCTGACGTATGCGGCAATATTTTACAGAGCGGGATCCTCCTGTCATGAGGTCCACAATTCCATGGCCTAATCAAACAACCTAGTGCAGTCTTTGACTACATCTTCCAAGGTTTCCATGCCTTCTTGATAGTATCTCCATGATTGTATCTAACTTTTGGAGGAGTCGTGGGCTCTAGTTTAAGATGTAACTTTCATATCTACAATTGCAGCTCAAATCAGACTCTGTCAATTTCATCCTTGGACTCCTTCACTACATAGGAAATTTTTTGAATCTTTTCCGCTGAGGCCAATTCTTCCAAGATATTGAGTTATGGAAGCTCACTATAGGCCTGTGCAATGGCTGCTTCCAACTGTTGACGTCGCACTGTGATCTCCTCTTTTTCTCTCAGCTCTTGTGCCTTCTCCTCAAAAATATGTTGGTTGTTTGTCTTGACTTCATTGATTACCAACAATGCATGTTTCTCCTGAGTCTTCAATTCAATAGACACCCCTTGGTGCAGTTCATGCAGGGTCTAGATGTGGAGCGCCGCGAGATTTAAGCCTAGTTTCTTCATCTACATCGGTTGGGTCCTTTCTTCATTTGTCTCGGCACAAAGAGGTCCTTCCAACAGTCAAACAACATAGAGATCCAAAGTCATTTTTATGTCCGGAACTGACCTATTCGCTTGACTCAGGCTCACTTGCTTCCCGCTCACCTATCCCATTCTAACTTGTAACATACCTATTTGGCCCTGCAACTTGCACAGGTCTTGCTGAACCTTTCCCAACATGCTTTCTTTTTCTTCTCTGCTACCTTCGTCTGTGTGGAGGATCCTTGAACGACCTTACTGGTACCTGTAGCAACATCTGAAGGGGTGAGAAAGTCACATGGCCACTTGCTAACGAACCCTATTATATCCTCCTCAGCCAGCAAGTAAGGCAACTTCTGCCATATCCTCATGGCATCCTTCTTCATGTGAATATGCAGATTGTTGAAATCTGCTTTAAATTCAGCTATATTTTCATATTGCACATGCAATGTGGGTGATAGCCTTGACCTCTGGTTAATCACCATCCTCAGTTCCATCTCAAAGAGAAACCAAAAGATCTTCGTCTCTATGATGCGCACGGGGTCCTTGGTAGCCCAAAGTGAAGCGAATTTTGCTGCCTCTGAGAGGTCTGAGTCATGTGGAGGAAATTGACTGTCCTCAGGTATCCTCCAGGCCACTAGTGCTATCAGTAGCAGCAACCAGGTGTAATGGAATGCCTTGCCCTCATCCCTGGCCTCCCTACAATTCTCTAGAAAGTCCTTGCATAAATACTGAGCCCAATTATACTGGACTCCTTTGATGAACTACGCAGCCAAAGAGATAACTGGTGTTGGTACTTCATCTGCATGACACTTACGCATTATCTTTCCTGCTAATATCCGTGCGGAAAACTACACCACGGGATCCGAGATAAAGCAGATGGAGTATCCTTGTGACTTCTTTATCAGAGAAAACTCGCTCTTCATTTTGTCCGCGAGCTTCTTTTCCTACATTTTTCCTCCAAATGCCTTTGCAGGGTCCACTCCTTGGTATGAAAACAATGTACTCTGGTGGGTTCGCATGTCAGTTATGGGTATGGGTTCTCCCAGCTAGAGACACCCATCATGGACTAGTGTTAGAAATTGGCACACACAGATGGTGTTTATGTTGGTGCAACTGAAGTGCGACACCCATAGTATATTTCGGAGTCTCGTGGCCCCAACACCAACGATCCATTTCATCGACTACAACTGTGTAACCTCTAACTCTTCAGAATATATCTTGGACAGGTATGTGTTCGACACCAATTGAGGAAACTTCTCATGGTCCCATAAGTCCCAATTCTCCATCTTTAGTGTCAGTATGCGAGCCAGCAATGCCCCCTCAAACATAATTTTTTCTAGCAATAATGGCGCGGACACCATGAAATTTTCATTTTTCATATCTTTTGGTACTTTAACCATGGCCTTTCGTAGCGGAAAATATTTCAATAGCCGATTCATCGACTCACCCTCCTCGGGATCAATTTATTCTACTCCTCCACGTAGTTCTTCCTCATCGAAATCCATAGGATCTGTCAATTGTTGTGACTGATCCCTCTTCCCCTTCTAGTGGTTTTCCCTGGGGCTTTTCTGCATTTACTACCTTACTGGGACTTGTTGAGGTTTCTTCTACTTCTTGTCTCCCACCTTGGAAGCATAAGGCTTAGGTCTGGGAGACCAAGGTGATGTAGTCAGAAATCCTATAGGGACAAATGGGGCTGCCTCCGTCTTAGGGGGAGTTACAGTCATTCTATCCAGAAAAATATTACAGAAATATTTAGGCATGTCTCCCAACCCTGGTCTTGAAAAGAGTTCATCCCAATCTAGATCAGAAATATAGTTCTGTACTTGGCACAGAGCCAAGTGAAAAATCTTAAGGAAAACTCTCAGGAAGAAAAGTGTTTGAATACAGAGTGACATGCCATATTTAGACATGAATTTGAATTCAAATCCAACTGTTTCCTCCAATTCCTGATCATTAATGCATCTTTGGCGATAGATTTCCAAAGATATGCTCCATAAGTGCGTTTTCTCCACTCCATTCAATGGAAATTTCTCCATCCAATCATATACAGTGCCTTCCATGGTCACTTTTCGGCCAAGTTGCACAACACCCAAGCTTGTGGTGTGGCTCCTTCGGTGCAACTCCCCTTGGTGCGTCACTTCAATTCGTCATGCAACCTCCTCACTTCGGCTTTCCAACTTTCGTACAGTGTAGTTTATAGTCCCATACTTCCTTGCAACTACTTGGAGTACTAATACTATCCCACAATGATATAGTCATTATGCAGGGGTGGAATCAACACTGTACAAATTCAATAAGCTACCATTGACATTTGCTGGGAATAACTCCACATTCACCTTTGCGATCTGAACTGCACCACTATCAGTAATTTCCTTAACAAAATAGGGTCCTATCCAATGCATTTGAAATTTGACAGGTACCTTTTAAAATTACGGTCATATATCAATACCATATCTTCATTCTTGAAGGTGGGTTGTTTGACATGGTGATCATGCATGCCTTTTCATGATCCTTTTGCACCTGTTGATGAAATCTTGCCAAGAAGTGATGGTATTCCAGTTTTACGAGTTGCGCGAGTCATTCCTCCATAGTATCACAATCAACCATGTCTATAACTGTTGCAATTTGCAAACTTGGAACAACGTGTTCCATGGGAATTATAGACTCCTGCCCATATACCAATCTGAATGGGGTTTGGCATGTCAACTTCTTACAAGTAGTCCTGTACGCCCAAGGACAGTTGGTATGTGCACATCCCGGTCATTTCGCTTCGCATTACAAATCTTTATCAAGGCATTCTCCAGAATTTTCTTGAAGTCTTCCACTGTGCCATTATCTTAAGGGTAATAAGGTGTACTTTTCTAATGATATATACAAGATATACTCAAACATAAACTTCACAACTGTAGCTGTGCTACAATCTTTCATAGGTTGTGCTTTCGCCCATATGGTTAAGTATTCAGTGACTGTAATAATGCATCTATCCCTCATATTTTTTCTTGGTGGTTGTATTGGACCAACAAAGTCTATTGCCCACTTATCAAACACCTGCAACGTCACTTATGGATTTAGGGGCAATTCATCTCTTCACGATGGTCTCCCCATCCTTTGAGAAACATCGCACACCCTCCAATAGGTATTAGAGTCCTTATGCATAGTAGGCCACCAAAGTCTCGCACATAGGATTTTTTGCATAGTCTCTCTCCCTACGTAATGTCTTCCCGTTACTCATTCATGTGCTTCTGCCTGAATTATTGGCCGTTCATACTCCGAGACATATCTACACAATATTTCATCAGAGCCCATTTTATATAAGTGTCCAAAAATCACAGAAAAATCAGCCACCCGGACCACCAGTTCTTTCTTATGTTGCATTGAATATCCTTCTGGGGCTGTACCTGTAGACAAAAATTAAATTATATCTGCGAAGTGATCATCTGCGATGCAAATAGTGAAGATTTGTGCATTATGTAACCCTTCCTCCAAACTTTTAGGCTCATCACCAGTCTCAATATGCAAGAGGTGATCAGGACCATCATTCAGCCATCGTGACTTCACAATTACCTCAAAATCATATTCCTGGAACAACAACAACCACTTGCAAATCTCACCCCCCCAAACATAGGTTTGTTGACCAAGTATTTCAAAGAAGAATGCCATATACATATTGAAATGTGCTCCCAATAGATAGTGCCAAAATTTTTGCACCACGTAGACCATCGCTAGTCCTTCGCGCTATGTGGTCAAGTAGTTATTTTTTGCCTTCGACAACTTCCTACTTGCAAATGCTATTGTAATCCAGATCTTGGGGGGAGGCCCCCAAGATCTAAAAAATTGAAATGGATCTTGGGGGAGAGGCCCCCAAGATCTGAAAGATTGAAATGTAAGAAGAAAAGAATAGAATGCCCAATAAACAAAACCACAAAGATTTTTTCTTTTATTAAAATGGAGAATAATTGTAAGAGGTACATCATGGCGGAAAAACTATCCTTTTACAAGATGCGACTTGTTACTTATAGTATTTTTCATTTATAATACCACAAGTCAATTCCATGGGTGAATGAATAGCATGGGTGGATGTCACAATACCATGGGTCAATTCCATGGATGAATGAATAGCATGGGTGGATGTCATAATACCACGGGTCAATTCCATGGGTGAATGAATAGCATGGGTGGATGTCACAATACCATGGAAAAATACCATGGATGAATGAATACCATGGGTGGATGTCACTTACAATACCATGGGTGGATGCCACTTACAATACCATGGGTAAATTCCATGGGTGGATGAATAATATGGGTGGATGAATATCGTGGGTTGATGCCATTTTCCATTCAGATCATTCCTCCCTCCTTAAGAAGCAATGGTCCCCATTGCATAAAGTTCCCTCCTGTAAAGCCTTTGTTGAATATGAAGAGCCACTGAGGATAAGGTTTTTATGTGGTTAACCCATAACCATGATGAACGAAGATCCGAGGATAGAGATACCCTGTAATGCTTGTGACCAACTGTGATGATGAGAGTGTGCGGCCTAGAAAATGGACTTCGATGAAGTGTGGGTTTGTGGATGACCCATAACCATGACAAATGAAGATACGAGGATAGAGATACCCTGTAATGCTTGTGACCAACTGTGATACTAACAATGTGCAGCCTAGCAAATGGACTTCGATGACAAGGATTTTGTGCGATTGACCCATAACCGTGATGTTGGTTATTGATGAAGTAGCAGGTGCCTACATAGCCTGGGGTGGGAGGGAAAGTCTCTAATTAACCCAAGCCGAATGCTGCTATGTTGAAACTGATGAATGTGAAGCAGGCGCCTACTAAAGTGGGGTGGGAGGGCACGTCTCCAATAGGAACCCACTCCGAATGCTGCTCCAGAATTAAAATGGGCATAACTCAGTCAATATAACTCAGAATATTTATTATAACCTATTTTTGGAAGCAGAAGAACCATTTTTCATCTTCCCATGTTATGGAAATCCTTATATGGACACTCTAGAATCTCAAATTCACCCTGTAATTTTTTTCTACCGTCACAAAAGTTCTGAAAAAATAGTTGATTTTAAATCAACGATATCTCCCACATCCGAACTCCGATTCGACCCTTTTTTTTTTTAAATTGGGTGATTTTTCAAGAGGAGCTTAGATCTACAATCCTTTTTCTGAAATTCTACACCAAAAACTTCAAAAAATGATAGGAGAGTTGCCATCCACCAGTTGTTGTCAGAAAAAAATTCTACAACATAGCTGATTTTAAATCAGTGATATCTCCCTCATCCGGACTCTGATTCGGCTGATTTTTTTTTTGAATTTTGGTATTTTTTCACAAGGAATCTAGATCTAGTATTTGATTTTGTAAATTTTGTACCAAATGTTTCAGATCTGATCTGCAAACTCACCGCCCAAAAACATTCCTGCAAAAAAATGAAAAAAGAAAAATTCTTCTCGCTTGGCCCAAGAAAATGCTCTGTGGAGGATGTAGCACATGCTTGAAGTTTGTTGAATATTGCTGAAAAATTTGAAACTGAAATATGCATCAAACCCTCATTTCCATAAAATCGTAACCTGCTCTGATACCACTAATCTGGATCTTGGGGGGAGGCCCCCAAGATCTAAAAAATTGAAATGGATCTTGGGGGAGAGGCCCCCAAGATCTAAAAGATTGAATTGCTAGAAGAAAAAGAAGAGAATGCCCAATAAACAAAACCACAAAGAATTTTTTTTTTTATTAAAATGGAGAATAATTGTAAGAGCTACATCGTGGTGGACAAACTTTCCTTTTACAAAATGCGACTTGTTACTTATAGTATTTTTCAGTTATAATACCATGGGTCAATTCCATGGGTGAATGAATACCATGGGTGGATGTCACAATACCACGAGTCAATTCCATGGGTGAATGAATAGCATGGGTGGATGTCACAATACCATTGAAAAATACCATGGGTGAATGAATACCATGGGTGGATGTCACTTATAATACCATGGGTGGATAAATACCATGGGTGGATGCCACTTACAATACCATGGGTAAATTCCATGGGTGGATGAATAATATGGGTGGATGAATACCATGGGTTGATGCCATTTTCCATTTGGATCATATTGGGTTGTCAATAACTCCCTCACCTAGTTGGGTTAGCACCGCACCTAGCGCAATAGAAGACGAATATACATGAACATGAAACTAATTTTTCCAATCTGGGAATAATAAAATGGGTGCAGTGACCACTTTCTCCTTCTAAACATCAAAGCATTTATGGCAATCCTCGTCCCAGAAAAATGTTGCATCTTTTTTCAATAGTCTTACCATTGGTGCAGCTATTTTCGCATGTGCATTGATGAGCTTCTTGTAATATACGGTATGGCCCAACATTATGTGCAGCTGCTTAACATTCTTCAGGGCCTCCAAATTGACGATAACTACAATATTGGTAGGGTCTACCATTAATCCCTTCTTGCAAACTACATGGCCCAAGAGTATCCGATAAGGCACATAGAATATGCACTCCTTCAAGTTAAGGGCTATCTGATGTCTTTGAAAGGTATCCAACACGAGGTGCAGACTAGCAACATGGCGCTTTACCAATCCAAACACTATCCAGTCATCAAAGTAGACCTCCAAATATTTGTGGATAAATTCCTTGAAGGCCACAATTACTACTGAAGAAAAGATTGCAGGCGCATTCTTCAGCCCAAAAGGCATCACTGTGTATTGAAAACAACCCCACTCAGTTGCAAAAGTGGTCTTAGTCTCATCCTCTGATGCAATCTTGATCTGATGGCACCCCGTGAAGTCATCCGTGAATGAGTAGGCTTCCTACCCTACAACATTCTCCAGTACCTCATCTGTAAATGACATAAGGAATGGATCATGGACACATGCGTCATTCAACTTCCTTAGGTCTACGCATATCTAGATTTCACCCTGCTGCTTCTTTTTTTGAACCACCATGGGACTCACCCAGTCTGATTCTTCCACATGTTCAATGATCCCAGCTTTCGTCATCTTATCTAATTCGTTGCACACATTTTCTTTATACTTTGGATTTAATCGGTAGGGGCACTGCTTTACTAGCTTCGAATGTGGCTTTAAAGTAATATTCATGACACCCAGATCCCCTACTATCCATTTTAGACCAGAAAACATGGTGGGAAACAAGTCCTGATATTCATGCAATAGATCTGCGACTTTATCAACTATATGTTCATCCCAATAGTTGCATATCTTTGCAAACTTCAACTTCGCTTCTAAGCCAATATTCACTTCCTTGGTCTTTCAAGGATCTGAGATATAGGGGATTTCAGCCTTAGGTCCCTCGACTTCACACTGTCCTTCATACTCGGGAATGTTAATGTTTCCAGGATCTTCTTCACCCTTCTTTGCGGTCACATTATAACATTCGAGTGCATGGCACAGGTGCTTACTCCAATTTGACTGTACCCACTCAGCCGACTCTTCAGGCATTTTGAATATCACGACTTTGATCTCTTGGAGCACCTCATCTATATAATCAAACCCATCTTCAAGGTTGAAATTTAATAGAAATATCTCCTTGAGGATATCCCATTTTGTCGTCCCATGTTGCAGCTCAGTTTCCAAATACTAGTTCATTGGGATGTTGTCCAAAGTATGAAAAAATATGTGAACCCACTTCGGCTGTGGTTCTTCTCCCCATGCTTTCATCCATCACACCAAATGCTTGCGCGGATCATCCTTCCCTATGTATTTCTCCATCATGAGGGTATTTGCATACCCAAACCTCAACTTCATCATTCTTTGGTACCCCTTCCAATCGGTGAAGTTGTCCTTATGCATACCCCACCAACGGGCAGGCATAGCTTGTAGCGCAATATCTAGAGCTTGGAACTGATTTTCCTCTGGTACATCCATTTGAAAATTATGCAAAAACAAATTAACATCTTCTAAACCATCATAATAAGGTTAATTCCATACCTCAATGGATATGCATCGAATCAATTTTGTAAGCCTGTTATAACGCAGTGATGATACTTCATGTAGTCAGTTCTGCCAATGCTCAAGCTCCTTATAAGAATCCCAAGTGCAAGAAATATCCCCATCCCACGCGATGCATCCATTTGCAGTGGGAATGATCCAGTCCTCATCGCACATAGTGATCTTATAGATCTGATCAAGGTCTTCTTCTTCTTCATAATCGTAGACTAGTTCATTATATCACGGACCCTTAGTCAGATCCAATGGAACAATAAGCCTGAGCTCCTTCCTTTCAAACGTCATTATGCATTTTTTAAGATTAATGAATCCATACATGTCAAAGGCCCAATCAACTCAAAGTAGTGTAGGGTAAGGGTTGCTAATGTCGACTATCTCGATCACTTCAAAATCAACTAGAGCGCTTGCGCCTTCAATATTTACTGTTACCCCATATAGGTGCCCGATAGGAATGATATTTTGTTGGTTTTCCATTCATAGCTGGATAGGAGACCATTGCAGCATAGGTCTCCCCATTCTCTCCCAAGTTCGCTTCGGTAAAACATTTGCATCAGACCCCAAATCAAGAATTACGTAATCCATTTCGTACTCTCCAATTTGTGCAGTCAGTCTCATCTCGTGACCAGTTCGCTTCTTGCTTTTTACCACTTTGCGTAATGCGTGCTGTTCTGGAAGAGGTTTATTTTTACCAGTAAATTTATTGATCAACTCTCGTATCCCTTCTACAACCTTTCTATCCGTTAGAATCTTCATGCAAGTCTTCAAAAATGTCTCTAATAATGAAGGTTCTACATCATGCGTAGTATCGCTTCCTCCAAACTTCTCCTGGCTTCCCGATGTAGAAGCTTCCGCAAAGCTCTTTTTAGCCTCCATAAAGGTTTCCTTTTCTTTTCTTAAATCGAACACAACTTATTTTTCAGCAGCCTTACATACCCATCCCTCAGCTTCTAGTTGCTTTTCCTTGTCTTCTCGAGAGGCTATACTGCTTTGCATAACGATATTAACACTAGGCTCATCTTTGAGAGGCTCTAATCTCATCATTTGGATATTCTGTGTAGGTGGCTAGGATAGAGTCTTCTTTTCTTGCATCTTCACTATAAGTACTAGGAATCTTCTATGAGATGGTAAAACTACCTATAATAGTGATAGGAAGGGTGTGTCGGATTCTGACAATCATGCGCAAAATGACCTGCCTCCCCACAATTGTAACAAATAATCTTCCCATGACCCCTTCTAGCTCCTCCTCCTGGCCCTCCTCCTCGGCCTTAAAATCCTCCGCGTGTCACACCTGTGCCTTGATCTTGAGGCTGATTCTCTTCTTGAATACTATATGTAGGATTCCTCTCCATCATCAATTCATAACTGCAGTGGTTGCGCTCATCATGTCCTACTGATTTACAGAAAGTGAAAAACAACTCTTGCAGGGTCTATACAAACTTTTGCAGAAGATGACAGTTATCCATTGTGTGCTTCCAGGAAATTTAACAAATAGCACACCATAATGCTACTCCCGCACTTGGCCCAACAATATTTTCTGGCTTCATGGGAACAAGGCCTCCACCTATAAGATAATTCCGATAGACTGGGAAATGGTCCCTATTGTGACCATGGCCCTTGCATTTCAAGCACCAAAATTCTACGCGCACTTCCAGATAGACTTCTTTTCCCTTCTTAGGGCTCTATAACTCCATATGTAAGCTGGCCAACTATGACTGAATCTGTTGCACCCCCATATTCGTATCCTGCACGAGTGAAGCTTCTAATCTCATGGAAATCTCCAAGGCTTCAACTTGTGTTCCTATTCTCTGTTGAGACAGTGGCAATCTCAGATGAGGCAACAATGAAGCAATGTACCAATGTTTTTGTTGATCATCCATGATCCTCATATTAGCCTGCTGAATCAGACACTTCATTCTTTGATCAATGTCCCGCGCGAACTCATTTACCCTCTGTTAGATCTCTTTAAACTCTGTAACTGACTAGGCTTGTGATTTAGGCTTCTTAGACTCATTTTCAGCGCTTGTTGTGTTTCCAGCATAGTCGCATTGGGTTTACCCAAACAAATCTTGATATACCAGCTCAATGCTTTATCCTGTAGCACTATAACTAGCTATGATTTCTTCATGTAATCATTGTTGGTGTCCCAAATTGCTTTATTTTTACCCCATTTCCATAAACTTTAACCTCTGTTTTATCTCTACTTAACCCTCTCATTCCTACACTAGTCCAAGATAATCATCTATTCCTACATATGCTTCGTATTTCATAATTAAGATTTATTAAGTGATTTATTAATTACTTTACATAGATTTCGTGCCTGTTAGTATCTCTTGTAACTTATCTTTAACTTTCCTAAAAGTAATTGAAGAAGTAAGTGTTAATTATGAGTGAGCATGATCAATGCAGGTAGATTCCTACACCACCAATGATGTTGCTCCGAGATATCCATGATCATTCGAATCCTTCCACGCGGGCATTTTGATCCATGACTCCTAGTTTGGTTGCAAACTGACTGAGGTTGGATATCGGTGACATATAGTTAGGGATGCTTGCCAAGGATGGTCTACGACCAACGAAGTTCACGTTCCAATATAACTATTAGCAGGTTTTGTAATATTGGTTGTTATTTCGTTCGACCAAAAGGCTTGAATAAGGAAATGACTATAATTATTAGAATTTGGCTAAGGCCAAAAGACTGTATATAATGTAGACTATAGGTAGTACCAAGTGAGTGATATTTAAGTTTTAATTTCATTTAATGTGTAATTTTCTATTACCCTTGGCTCTGGGCTGCACTTGCGCCATCATGTATATTTGCTGATGAAGTTAATACAAGGAACATGCCATGTTATCTACACGCTGTGTCTAATTTACATTTTATGCATGCTCAAGTGCTGAATTGTTTCGCCTAAATAGGAAATGAGCTGGTTGGCTACGGCCCAACCAACCCAGCTTGTTTACCCTTGTTCTTTCGCCTTTTAAAAGGTTTGTGTGAACATTTATTCATTGCAGTTAGGTGGTTTGAATGTTTCTTATATTGATTTATTTCAGAAGTTCTAAGTTTAATTTATTTCGTAGTTAAGTGTGAACGGATCCTTAGTTTGGAAGTTTTATTGAGCTTATTTCTTTGTTGCAATTTCTTTTCTGCAATTCCTTGCCTGTAATTCTTGTTTTGGTTTTGTTCCACTCGAGTCGTGCAAGAAGATTCTTCATGTACCAGTGCATGTATTTTCCTACACTCTAGTTTATTCATTTACTTCATAGCAAATGTTACATTTCTTTTCCTGCTTATCATTTCAGTTATTCCTGCAAGCAAAAGTATTGTTAATTCCAGTAATCATTCTTCACATTAAGAGTACACTTCTGAAGGATCTGAGAATGTTTATATGAATTAAGAAAGGACGTTATTATAAACACTTTACACTTGCATTTTATGACTTGAGAAAAAGGAATAGAAACATTACAAGCAAGTTGATGAAGTCAGCTGATGCATGCAAATTACTTTGACTACTCCTTCAATTATTCCGAATTGATTTTGCTTTATGAAGTTGAATTTCATTACAAGGTTAAATTAATTAAAGAATTTATTTTCCATATATAATTTATCTCAGAATTTAGTTTGCAATTGCAATTCTTTTCAACACGTCTTTTAATTCTTTCGAAAGTAAATTGGAAACTTTGGTGAAGGAAGCTCTGTCTCGGTGCAAGAGTTGGTCTCTTGTGACAGGAACAGACCACAAAAACATAAATCTTCAGTAAAGAAGGTAAAATATACTTTTGCATAGAAGTACTGTACCTACACTAGTGCAAGAAGATTGCAATAGTACAAGAACAGGTTGTTTGTGTAGAAGGAAAATCAATTGGGAAACAGATCTCTGCAAGGGCCCACTTGTCAAGTTGTTAGCCATCTATATTGAAGATAAACATAGTATTTCATTTCAGCATTTAAGATTGCTTTCAATTGTGTGAAAGTTCCTTTACTTGATTTCCTTGCAAATTATTCTTTACATTCCAACACTAGAGTTGCTTTGGTGTTGATTGCCTTTAAGATTGTTTTCTGTATGATTCTACAACATTTCCTTTAAGAAGTAGGATTAGGAATAGGAAAATTTCATACCACTTCTGGCATTGCCTGTGCTTCGTCTCTAAGTTTACGAAACCCCCAGGTTGACAATTAAGTGTTGAGGAGTTTGATTAAGTACAATTCTTGCACCCAACATTTTGGTGCTATTGCCAGGGAGGCGATTTGAATTGGTAAGAATTTTCAGTTTTTCAGAATAGGGGTAAGTCTTCTATTATTTTTTCCTATAGTGTGCTTCTATTGTTTGAAGGAATTTATATGTGCTCAGTTATTTTCAAAATTGCAGATTTTATTTGAATTTTGTTTTGTCATTTTTGAGATGAATGCCTAAAAGAGGTAGGTGTCCGAAGCCCACTAGGGGCAAAAGAAATACTGATAAATCTGAAACCAAATCTCATATTGGGCCTTCTTTTTTAGGAAGAAATTCCAAACAAACCCAGACTCATCACGTGGGAACAGTCCATTTGGGATCTAGTAGTAGTAGTCGAGGTGTGACACAACCCACAAAGGGGAAGAAGGGGACTATTAAAACCCATAGTCAACGTTCTCAGCATGTTGGGATCGGTTCTCTTGGAAAAAAAACAATGGCAGATTAGGAAGACCACGCAGACGGAATTGGTGAAAATTAGGTAAATTGCTGGGTTGTATTATATCCTTTCCATGACTAGCCCACATAGTTAACTGGGGGGTTAGAGGCCCCCCCCTTCGTTGCGCTGATTGTGTAGGGGGGGGGTCACAGGGGGTTTGAGGGGTGTAGGTAACCCCACTCTATGGGGTCCGAGGCAGCGCCTCGGAAAATTTTGGTTTTGGAACCTATACCTATGGTTTTGTGCATGATTTTCACACATGTTTTTGGACGCGATACTTTTCGGTCCATGGTTTTGAACGCTATGGTTTTCGGTCCATGGTATTGGATGCTTTGGCATGTATAAATATGTATTATAACATTGAAAGGAACATAATGAAAAATCAAGCTGGTAGTCTCGGTTTTGGGATCCAGGGGAAAATATTTGTGTATATGTGTTTTATGTTTTATGCTCTCACATTGCTTATTTTATGTGTTTTAGAATTCATATGCAGGTAATTTCTGTATGGGGTTAAAACCTACATTTGGTATCAGAGCTGTTTTTGCTTCAAGGGGACACCTTTTTTGCTGAGGGGTTTCGTTCAGGCCTGTGGTAGACCTTGTTCAGTGGGAGATCTATGAGATCGATTTTGGTGGTGAAAGAAGATGCCAAGCAGTGGAAAGATAGAGATTGAGAAATTTAATGCTCAAGGTTTTGAGTTATGGAAACTCAATATGGAGGATTTGTTGGTGGATAAATATCAGTGGATCGTGGTAGTTCCGGGTACTAAACCAATGGGAGTTTCCGCTGGAGAATGGAAGAAGTTGGATCGAAAGGCAAAGAGCACAATACGATTGTGTGTCTTAGATTCAGTATTGTTGAATGTATCAGGGGAAGCTACAATGAGGCTTTGTGGGACAAGTTAAGGACTTTATACCAATCTAAGTCTCTGGTGAATAAACTTTTCCTGCGAAAAAGTCTGTATAACCTGAGGATGAAAGACAGAGACTCGGTGAAAAAGAATCTAAACCCATTTAATATTATGCTAAGTCAGTTACCATCTGTTGATATTAGAATTTCAGATGAAGATAAGTGCATCAGT
This sequence comes from Pinus tabuliformis, assembly GCA_031772625.1. Lineage (NCBI taxonomy): Eukaryota > Viridiplantae > Streptophyta > Pinopsida > Pinales > Pinaceae > Pinus > Pinus tabuliformis. The sequence goes on from CM062818.1 coordinate 592,759,907, forward strand.
TTTTTGTGTTCTCTACTAGATTCGTGGGATAGTCTGGTTATTGCAATAGGTAACAATACAACTACCTTGTAGTTTGATGAAATAGTCTCATCCTTGCTGACGGAGGAGATGAGATGGAAAAATATGGAGAGCTAGAATGGTGATGTCTTGTCTATACGAGGATGGTCCCAAAACAAAAACAAAAATAAGTCATCGAGTGGGAGATCTAAATCTAGAGGGAGATCTAAATCTCAAGGAAAACCTGTAAAGGTGGTGTGTTGGAAATGCGAAAAGGAAGGGCACTAAAAAAGGGATTGTAAATCTCAAGCTCCTGATAAAGGAAAGGGATCTGATGATGCTCCTTCTACAGAGGCGAAAACCATCTCAGATGAAGGTGGGGATGTGTACTTGGCTTCTTCAAGTACACATGTAGATCATGAGGCATGGTTGATTGACTCAGGTGCATCCTTTCACTTCACTCCCCATAGAGAGTGGTTCTGTGAGTATGAGAAATACGATGGTGGTGATGTCTTCTTAGGGGATGATAGGAAGGCTAGAATCATTGGTCGTGTAAAAGTAAAGTTGAAGTTGCAAGGTGGAAGGGTTAGAACACTTCCAGGTGTTTCTCATATTCCTGCGTTGGCCATAAATCTGATTTCTGTAAGCAACTTGGATGATGCAGGTGTTAAAACAATGTTCGACAAGGATACCTGCAAGATGGTTTGGGGAGCACTAGTATTGATGCAGGGAGTTTGGATTAGAACTCTGTACATGTTGCAAGGTAGCATGGTTGTTGATGGGTGCAACAGTTTTGTGGTTCCTGAAAGTGGAGCAGAAAATCTAGTGGTCTCTGGAGAGAAGACCATGTTGTGGCATCAAAGGCTTGTACATATTAGAGAGAAGGGTCTTCAAATACTTCATGGTAAAGGTATGGTAGAAGGTATGAGTAATAGCTCTCTGGATTTTGATTTCTATGAAAATTATGTATATGGGAAGTAGAATCAGGTGAGTTTCCCCTCTGGTGGTAAGAGGTCAAAACATATATTAGAGCTTGTGCATAGTGATGTGTTTGGACCTGTGAAGGTTCCATCACTGGGTAAGTCTGTGTACTATATATCATTTATAGATGACTTCTTAAGGAATACATGGATATATTTCCTTAAGAAGAAATCTGAAGTCTTTGATAAGTTTAAAGAATTCAAGGCTTTGGTGGAAAACCAGATAGAGAAGAAGATAAAGGTGCTAAGGACAAATAATGGTGGAGAATTTTGTAGTAAGGAATTTGAAGAATTCTGTAAGAAGTGTGGTATAGCACGATAGAAGACTACTCCATATACACCTCAGAAAAATGGAGTTGTAGAAAGAATGAACAAGACATTGAAGGAAAGGGCAAGAAGCATGCTTAGTGGTGTTGGGTTAGGATAGGAATTCTGGGCAGAGGCGGTGGAGACAACATGTTACTTGGTCAACAGATCACCTTCATCAGCATTGGAGGATAAAACTCCACAAGAGGTATGGATTGGTAAGAAACCCTCTCTTTCACATCTAAGGGTATTTGGATGTGATGCATATGTACATGTTCCAAAGGAGAAATAAACCAAGTTGGATAGTAAATCTGAAAAGTCCATCTTTATTGGGTATAAGGATGGTTTAAAGGGTTATAAGCTTTGGAACCCAGTAACAAGGAAGGTTGTGTAGAGCCAAGATGTGGTATTCAGAGATGTGAAAGATGTTATTAAACATGAAGTCCAACCAAAGGAACCTGAGAAGATATAGTTTGAGATAAAGGAGGAAGAACCAGACTCTACAGTAGAGGAGGAATTAAAAGATGAAGAGCCACAAACTCTGGGTGTGAGAAGATCAGTTCGAGAAAGAAGGCAGCCAGAAAGGTATAGTCCATCTGCTTTCTGTTCAAATTTTACTTTATCTATTACTGATGATGATCCTAGAACTGTGAAGGAAGCAGTAGATTCAGAGGATGGAAAACTCTAGAAAGAGGCCATGGTTGATGAAATGGCATCTTTGCACAAAAATGAGGCTTGGGATTTGGTGGGGTGGAAGGAAACCCATTGGCAGAAAATGGGTGTTCAAGAAGAAGACAAATGTAGAAGGAAAGGTGGAGAAACACGAAGCTCGGTTGGTAGCAAAAGGCTATTCCCAGGTGCTGGGAATTGATTTTGGTGATATTTTTTCTCCTGTTGCCAAGGTAACTTCTATTAGATTACTTTTATCTGTTGCTACTACTTTTGATTTTGAGGTAGAACAGATGGATGTGAAGACAACGTTTCTTCACAGGGATTTGGAAGAGGAAATCTACATGAAGCAACCTGAAGGCTTTGCGGTGAAGGGTAAGAAAGAACTAGTATGCAAGTTAAAGAAGTCTTTGTATGGGTTAAAACAGTCACCAAGGATGTGGTATCAGAAATTTGATACATTTATACGGGGACTTGGCTTCACCAGAAGCAAAGAAAATCACTGTGTGTATTTTAAATTAATTCGTGACTGTGTTATTTATTTGGTATTGTATGTGGATGATATGTTATTGGTTGGAAATGACAAAGAAATTATCTAGAATTTGAAGACCCAATTTTCCTCCAAATTCAACATGAAAGATCTTGGTGCTGCACACTATATTTTGGGCATGGAAATTAAAAGAGATCGGGCAAAGAGGAAGCTCTGGTTAAACCAGAGGAAGTATGTCGAGACAATATTGCAGAGATTTAATATGCAGGATAGCAAATGGGTCAAGGTTCCTATTCTTGTAGGTGTAAATTTATCTGCTGAACAGTGTCCGAAGACACAAGAAGAGGAAGATGACATGTCCCGTGTTACATATGCAAGTGCAGTCGGTAGCCTGATGTATGCAATGGTCTATACTAGAACAGACATTGCACATGCAGTGGGAGTATTGAGCAAGTATATGTCAAAACCAAGAAAGGATCATTGGACAGCAGTGAAGTCAGTTTTCAGGTATTTACGTGGCACTAGTGATTATGGTTTTTGCTACCAAGGAAGACCAGGATTGGACAGAGTCTTGGATATTCGTGGCTTTGTTGATGTAGACTAGACTGGAGATCTGGGTCAGAGAAGATCTACAAGTGGGTATGTGTTTAACCTATTTGGAGGTGCAGTCAGTTGGATGAGTAAGAAACAATCTGTAGTGGCACTATGAACTACAGAGGCAGAATACATGGCAACCACTCATGCAAGCAAGGAAGTAGTTTGGTTGCAGAGATTGTGTTCAAATATGGGGTCAGTACAGGGAGCTATAAGGATAGACTGTGACAGCCAAAGTACAATTTTCTTGGCAAAGAACCCTCCATATCATTCAAAGACAAGCACATTAATGTTCAGTATCACTTTGTGAGGGATATGATAGAAGACAAAAAGGTGTTGTTGGTAAAGGTGGACACTTTGAAGAATACGGCAGATGCATTGAAAAAATCTGTGAGCTCTAAGAAGTTCTCTTGGTGTAGAGAAACAATGGGCATTGCAGGGTTGGATAAATGACTAAGCTCTCTTGTGGCCCCCTATGGAAAGAAAACAAGTGGGAGAATGTTGGGTTGTGTTATATTCTTTCCACGACTAGCCCACGTAGTTAACCGGGGGGTTAGAGGGGGGGCAGAGCCCCCCCTTCGTTGTGCTGATTGTGTAGTGGGGGGTCACAAGGGGTTTGAGGGGTGCAGGTAACCCGACTCTATGGGGTCAGGGGTAGCGCCCCGAAAATTTTTGGTTTTGGAACCTATATTAGGTTGGGCGGACCCACCTATGGTTTTGTGCATGATTTTCGCACATGTTTTTGGACGCGATGGTTTTCGGTCCATGGTTTTGGATGCGATGGTTTTCGGTCCATGGTATTGGATGGTTCAGCATGTATAAATATGTATTATAACATTGAAAGGAACATAATGAAAAATCAAGCTGGTAGTCCCAGTTTTGGGATCCAGGGGAAAATCTTTGTGTATATGTGTTTTATGTGTTATGCTCTCGCATTATTTATTTTATGTGTTTTAGAATTCGTATGCAGGTAATTTCTGTACGGGGTTAAAACTTACATAAATGAGGAACAATCAACTTTTGGATTCCCAATTGTGAATCCTGATACACAAGTACAAATGAAAAATATTTCACCATCAGCTCTTCCTCATTTCTATCGCATTATTTATTTTATGTGTTTTAGAATTCGTATGCAGGTAATTTCTGTACGGGGTTAAAACTTACATAAATGAGGAACAATCCACTTTTGGATTTCCATTTGTGGATCCTGATACACAAGTAAAAATGAAAAATATTTCACCATGAGCTCTTCCTCATTTCTATGGTAAGGTACATGAAGACCCATAATCTTTCTTATTTGAGTTTGATATTTTGTGTAGAAGTTATGATTATTCATCTGATGACCAGAAGTTAAAATTGCTTCCTGCAACTCTCAAGGACACAATACTCCGCTGGTTCATGAGACTAGGAGGAAACACTATATCTTATTGGGAGAAAATCAAGAGAGTGTTCTTGTCAAAATATGAGGAATATTGTAGAACTAGAGATATTCAAGATGCAATCTTTATTATTGTGCAAAATGATGATTGGACTCTAAAGGACTACTTGGAGAGGTTCTTGTATATCCTCCAAAGATCAAAGCACAATTTTGATTTAACTACCATTAGAACCTTGTTCTTATGTGGGCTTACTGATGATGCTAAGAATAATTTAAATTTGTTAGGACAAGGGGATATTGCTCAAAAATCGTTTGATCAAATTTGTGACTTGTGCAAGAAATTCTCAAGGAACCAATATAGATCGAGTAAAGGAATTCAGAATAGAAATAAGAAAAATGAATATACTAATGTTATGATTATTGGATTAGAAAACAAAATGGACAACATGAAAATTGAAATAATGAATACTGTTAGTAAAAAAATATACTCTTTGAAATTTTAGCAAAAACTTGTAGAGGAGCAAGAGTCATTGTCTATTTTTTGTCCAAAATGTAGAAGAAATCATCTTTTAAGAGAATGTGCTCTCGATAACAAAGAAACTAATAAATGTGATATTTGTGCAGAGAGCCATGTGTTGGAAATAACACTGAGAGGGGGGGTGAATCAGTATTAGTCAAGTCAATAATATTTTTCTTTTCATACTCAAATTTATATATGTTACTTCAATGAAGGTAACCCGCGTGTACATGCAACTGTGTTTAAGGAAACCAGCGTATATCCAACAAACTTATGATTCAATTAATTTATCATATGTTGATCTTTAATCTATGCATTAGTACTTTATTAAACATTAAACAATAACTATGTGCAGTTAATAACAGAATGAATCATCACACATAAGCAACACACAAGAACACCAAGATTTAAGGTGGAAACCCAATGTGGGTGAAAACCACTTGCTGTTGTTGTCTCTGTCTTCTTTTAATAATAAGAAAATTTGTTTACAACATTGTACTGGTGCAAACTCATACCAGTACGCAGGCTTCTACCTATAGAAGGTTACTACCTTCTCTCATTCTCCAGCTTCTACTGGAAGGGAGCTACAACCCCCTAGCTCTTGTACTAGCCGATATGTTTACTAGTACGTAGGCGCCGACCTATAGAAGGCTACAACCTTCTCTCTTCCTCCAGGGACCACGTTTCATAAATTTTCAGACTGGATGCTCCTGGTACACAACAATACACATGAAGGCCTCATTTCATACAATTTTCATACTGGACCCATTATCAACATTGAAGCTCAAAATCAATCACCACTACACTACAACCATCAAATACATCTACATTAACCAATCATTGAAACTCAATCATAAATATCTGAATCACCCACAACTGAATCACTAAAAGCCCATCGTCATTGAAGCAAAGCACAATCAATCAATTTGAACATTCAGTATACTGTCATCAAACTACAATCGCCAGAACACAGAGCAGAACCCACAATTCTGCAACAATAGCCAGATCCAACTATAACTTCAAATATCATATTACATAATGTATACGCTAATTAAATGTGTTGAGCTAGTGTGTATACGTAGTTTTATCAAAGCCAACCAGTGTATATGTCTGTAAATATTAATTCATAATTTTGCAGCTATTCCAGACTTCATTCATACCCAGATCATAACATTTATAGAACAACACATGTGTCAGTCTTCAGATCTAGACTATACATGATCAAACCATATAATGATAATTCATTTCAAGCCTTAAGATCCCGATCCATCATTAGATCTTATCCCTCATCAACCCCTAAGGTTCATCCTTTGTTCATATAAAAAAAAGCACCATAAGCTGATAACCTGCATACTAGATCTCACACTTCATCGGATATTCAATCCTTGCACACTTGGCCTAATGATCTTCTCTTCCTTATATAGTTTGAGGCCTTTCTCAATACCATGGATCAAAACCACTTAGGACTAATACCTTGGACCAAATACCTAGGGTCAATACCTCAGACCAAATACCTTGGACCAATACCATGGATCAAAATACCTTGGACCAAATACCTCAAACCAAAAACTTAGTTTTCCAACATACATGCACTTTTCCTTCTGTGAAAGTGCGTGTGTACATATACGCTACTTGTGTTCAGCGAACTTGCATGTATACGTAGCTTGGTCAAGGTGAACCTGCGTATACCTCTCTTTCTTCATTGTCTATAGTCTGATCTGTAATTCTTTGTTGTTAACCTGCTGCACTGTGAACTGTCATCTGAGAGAGTTTCCATTCTACATTACTGCATTTTGTCACATCTGTAAACACAACTGCCATGCATTCTATCACATCTGATATCTCTTCTATAGATTCATCTAGTTACCATATACAAGTGAGTTGCTATGCTACAAGAGGGTTGCCATCAAGTACAACACATGCATCAATATAATGCCAACTATCTCCCCCTTTGGACTTGATGGCAACCATGTTGGTGTTGATTACCGCAAGCTATAGAAACAGTTAGAGATAACAAGCAACACCAAAATACTCTCCCCCTTTGACATTAAGGGCAAAGGGCTAACCAGAAAGAAGACTTTCATATCTAAATAAACATTGATCATGCTCCCCCTAAGCACATGCTGAATCTTTTGATTAAACTCCCCCTTTGTACATGCTAAGATGCACAGTATCATGCATGCTCCCCTTGAGCACATGCGAAGTCTGCAAATATTTTCCAAAAGAATAACATGACTCTATCACTCGACTAAGTGACTTTGACCTTCTTATCATCAAAGACTCATACATATATCAATCTCCCAACCAAGTGGGGATATACTGAATTTGACTCATCCTCCCAACCAAGTGGGGATATACATGATTGGAATATATCAATTATTACATCATCCTTCCCATGCATAGTGGAGTTACAAATTACTTCATATGATCAAAAGGGAGTCATCAAAAGACTACAACAGATAGAGACAAATTATTACATCATGGGTCTTGATATGACCTTTACATCGAAAGATATACATGACATTTATAACAGAGACCAAATATCTAAACAAGACCATGATAGTCATCAGCAACTATCATACACTATATATGATATGCTCCATAAGCATCTATCAATAGCATCTAGACCAGCAATCTATCATCATACGGTAAGAACTCATCATCATTATGTGTCTAGGTAAGCCATGTCTTTGAATATCCATGTCTTCAAATAGCTATGTCTTCATGTGACCTGTGATAACACCATTCTCTTGGCCAACCAACAATATTTATACATATGCAACTTAAGTAATCATCCTTGTATGCAACATAATGTATATCCATGAAAGAGATAGCAATATGTATCTAGTAAATCATGAGCTCATGGTCATTTGTCAATATTTCTTGATATAATCAACAACAACAATCCTCAACCATGTGAGAGCCAAGAACTATAGGAATCCTGCATCATATCTGCACCATATGAACTTTATGCATCTTTGAAGACATTATGTCAGCAGCATAAAAGAAATAAATGGCTCATCATCGAATAATGAAGTTGTGTACTCAAGATTTGTACTTCTCCTTTTCCTTATGAAGATCATCATGTAAGCTACATATATGTACTATATGCATCATGAAAAGTTATTTATAATCATCCATAAATATGATGTGAATACCAACTTATGCGATCCCAAATATCATCTGATATTTTATCATGGGCAACTCATAACAGTAACATAGCAAGCCATATAAGCATTATCATCACTGATTAGGTACCAAAGACTTCTAACCATAATGCCAACAATGCTTTATTAGAAGCATAGCATGTTCTCCCCCTGAACCTGTTCACTGTCAGATCTGAACATTGCATATATCAATAAGAAGTATCAAGGCATCATCATCAATAAGATATACATCAAGTTATCAACAACTTGTGAGGATCAAAACACTTCTAAATAACATCCACAATCTACAACAGAAAAGATAACTGATAATTGTCTAAATCATATCACATCAATTTTTCTCAGACTGTTCCACAACATTTTTCTCAAACTATATATAGGTGACTATGCAACTTCGAACTCATGTATATATGTGACTTGTCTTCATGAAACTTGTGTATGAGATTTAGAACATTGAAGTTTCATACTTTCAGCTTCCCCTGAGTTTGTTATGTCTGTACACTATGCCATGCCACATTTTTCTGACTGTACTTCCTTCCTCTTCCATATCTTCGAGTGTGATGATGTTTTCTCCTTTTGGTATGGTGCCTAAAATTTTCTCCTGCATTCCTTTGCTATATGTCCAAACTTGTTACATGCATAACATCTTACATGTTTCATATTTCTTCTATAGTAGTCAATGGCTTTGTGACCAAACATATTGCAAGAAAAACAATATCCCTTAAAGTACCTGGAAGATGATGATCTTTTTGTGTGATGGTCTTGAACCATTCTACTTCCGCATCTCGTTGCAACATGTCCAAGATTATGACATATAAAAAAGTCAACATTATTCATTTAAGGAAATAACTGACTATCACTTCCATAGTTAGGAGTAAAAGATTTTCTTTGAAGAATTTCTTTCCTTGGTTGTTGATGGGATTGATCTCTCATCTCCTTCTTGAGCATTTCAAGTTATGCATTAGAGTTCCTTGCCTCACTTTGTGAGCTAGATTCACCTTCAAAATATTCATGAAAACCAAGACTAGTTTTGATGGCAGGAGACCTTTGACTACTGAGAATATCATCCAAAATCTCAGTACTATCTTGAAACCATAAAAGCTTATCCTTTTCTCCTAATTTACCTTTTAGGATATTTACCTCAACTTGATATTTCTCTTCCTTTTCAAGATATTGTTTCTTCATGATTTCTTCAACTATTCTTCCTTCTTACATATGTTGCCTTAATTCAAGAACTTTGTTTTCTTGTTCTTCAAAAGCTTGGAGTAGTTCTTCATTTTGCTTATTTGATTTTTCAAGATCTTTTCTTTTAGAGAGAGGATCTTAGCTTCAAGACTTTCATAGTAACTGGATCTATCTTTGAGTTTCTTGATTGTTCTGCTCCTTTTATTTACTTCATTTCTTAATGATGTCACTTCATCCTACAACTTTTGACATTGATCTTCCTTTTCCTTGTTTCCTTCCTCTAGTTGAGCTTTTAGTTTGGTAGCTTCTACTTTGAAGGCACACTCCCTTTTGTCCAATAGATCCTGTTGATCTCTAATTTTGTCTGTGAGCCTTTTAAATTCTGCCTCTATTTGATATCTTTCTCACTCACCCATAAGAGAAAATTCAGTTGTTTCACTATTACATTCATCACCTTCAAATGGACAGAGAAATGTATCACCAGAGGAAAAAAAATTCATACCTGATAGTTCTTTTGTTTGTTCATCTTCATTCTGAGGTGATTCTAAATCTAAAGAGTTGCTTCCACATAATCCCCAATCGACTCTCCCACTATCATATTTCCTTTGAGATGTCTTCTTCTTATGAGGCACTTTCTTCTTTGGCTTCTTTCCCATTGTTCTACGGATCTCCTTCAAGTGATCAAGCTTCTACCAAAGGACCTACTCTGATACCAATTGTTGGAAATAATACTGAGAGGGGGGGGGGGGGTGAATCAGTATTAGTCAAGTCAATAATCTTTTTCTTTTCATACTCAAATTTATATACGCTACTTCAATGAAGGTAACCCGCGTGTACACACAACTGTGTTTAAGGAAACTAGCGTATATCCAGCAAACTTATGATTCAGTTAATTCATCATATGTTGATCTTTAATCTGTGCATCAGTACTTTATTAAACATTAAATAGTAACTATGTGTAGTTAGTAATAGAATGAATCATCACACATAAGCAACACACATGAACACCAAGATTTAAGGTGGAAACCCAATGTGGGTGAAAACCACCTGCTACTTTCGTCTTTGTCTTCTTTTAAGAATAAGAAAATCTGTTTACAACATTGTACTGGTGCAGACTCATACTATTATGGAGGCTTCTACATGCAGAAGGTTACTACCTTCTCTCATTCTCCAGCTTCTACTAGAAGGAAGCTACAACCCCCTAGCTTTTGTACTGGCCGATACATTTACTAGTACATAGGCGCCGACCTATAGAAGGCTACAACCTTCTCTCTTCCTCCAGGGACCACATTTCATAAATTTTCAGACTGGATGCTCCTGGTACACAAAAATACAAATGAAGGCCTCATTTCATCCAATTTTCATACTGGACCTATTATCAACATTGAAGCTCAAAATCAATCACCATTGCACTACAACCATCAAATACATCTGCATTAACCAATCATTGAAACTCAATCATAAATATCTGAATCACCCACAACTGAATCACTAAAAGCCCATCATCACTGAAACAAATCATAATCAATCAATCTGAACATTCAGTATACTGTCATCAAACTACAGTCACGAGAACACATAGCAGAACCTAGAGTTCTACAACAACAGCCAGATCCAACTGTAACTTCAAATATCATATTACATAATGTATACGCTACTTAGATGTGTTGAGCTAGCATGTATATGCGGTTTTATCAAAGCCAACCAGTGTATATGTCTGTAAATATTAATTCATAATTTTGCAGCTATTCTAGACTTCATTCATACCCAGATCATAACATTTACAGAACAACACATGTGTCAGTCTTCAGATCTAGACTATACATGATCAAACCATATAATGATAATTCATTTGAAGCCTTAAGATCTCGATCCATCATTAGATCTTATCCATCATCAACTGCTAAGATTCATCCTTGGTTTAGATCAAACTAAGCACCATAAGCTGCTAACTTACATACTAGATCTCACACTTCATCAGATATTCAATCCTTGCACACTTGGCCTAATGATCTTCTCCTCCTTATATAGTTTTAGGCCTTTCCCAATACCATGGATCAAAAATACTTAGGACCAATACCTTGGACCAAATACCTAGGGTCAATACCTCGAACCAAATACCGTGGACCGATACCATGGATCAAAATACCTTGGACCAAATACCTCAGACCAAAAAATTAGTTTTCCAACATACACATGCTTTTCCTTCTGTGAAAGTGCGCGTCTATGTATACGCTACTTGTGTTCAGTGAACCTGCGTGTATATGCAACTTGGTCAAGGTGAACCTATGTATACCTCTCTTTCTTCATTCTTTGTAGTCTGATCTATAATTCTTTGTTGTTAACCTACTGCACTGTGAACTGTCATCTGAGAGAGTTTCCATTGTACATTCCTGCATTTTGTCACATCTGTAAAGAAAACTACCATGCATTCTATCACATCTGATATCTCTTCTGTAGATGCATCTAGTTACCATATACAAGTGAGTTGTTCTGCTACAAGTGGGTCGCCATCAAGTACAACACATGCATCATAATGCCAACACCATGCCAAAGAAAAGTGTCCCTCCATTCCTGGGCTGAAAGTTGTACTCGAGGGAGGACAACTTGAAGCCGAATCACTACATGCTATGGGAGCATGAAGAAACTGGCCTCATTTAAGTGCAGGTATTGTTGTCGAACCTCCACCACATTTTTTTGGTTATAATGCACATTCATATTCCTATCCTAACATTAGTCAATATCAACATTGGCAGCATGGTAACCAATATCAGTATGGACAACCCTCACAATCTTGGAAATAAGGATGGAGAGGGCCAAACCATTCACACAATTCACATCATTCCTATCCTACACCTATTTAGTCATACCCTCCTACATATGCACCATACCCAATGCCACAACCATCATTACCTCAGCTGAGTCAGCCAATGCCACCATTACCTTTACCTCCACCATTTCGACCTTCTCAGTTGCCTGCTCAACCTTTACCCAACCCCAATAACAAAGTGGTACAAATGATCCATTCTATGAAACCACTTTCTTCATTCAGATACCAATCTATGTCTGTTGGAGTCAATAACCTCCAATTGAGATCAGGGAAGATAGTAACCTCAGAAAATCAAAAGTAGCCTATGGTGATTATCAATGAGAAAGGAGAGGAGGAAACTCTTGAACATCTTGAAAAAGAAGACACCATTCACCCTATCCCTATACCTTCTGAGCCCTTGTCATCTTCTTCCAACCAACCTCCCTATCCAGAGAGGTTAGTTGTGGAGAAGAAAGATCCCATTCCTGAGTCCGGCCGGGCTTCTGACCTTAGGAACCTTTTCATAAGGGTACCTTTTCTCGAAGCTATTAAAGAGATCCCCATCTACACAAAAATCATTAGGGAACTCTGTCTTAAGAATCCAGGAAGGGGAATATTATAAATTAAAACCATTCAATTTGTTGGTAGAGCAACATAGTTAATGACGGGTTTTATGCACATGGAGAAATATACTGACCCCGGAAACCCTGTTGTCTCTGTTCAAATAGGTGATGTCCTTGTATCCAATGTACTTATAGACCTGGGGGAAACTATTAACGTTATGACCAAGAAAACCATGGATCAACTTGGATTGATCCATATTCGTCCTACTCCCCCTATGCTTGAACTAGAAAATAGATCTAAAATCAAGATGGAAGGGGTGTTGGATGATGTGGTCGTTTCCCTAGACTCTTGGGAATATCCCACAAATTTAATTTTTCTTCCACCAAAGAATCCTGTGGGAGGAAATCCCTTGATCTTGGGACGACCATGGCTTGCTACGGCTGATGCTTATATTGAATGTCATTTTAGTGACATGTATATTTCCCATGGAGATTCCAGGAAGAAGGTCACCTTGTATCCACCCGCTAGACCCATTCAGGAGCTCCGAGACACTTTATGGTTAGGCTACAGTAGTGATGAGGAGACCTAGCCTGTTTCCTTGATACATCAGAATGTTGAGTTCTTGCAAGAGGGTGAGATTCAAGACTTCCCGAACAATCTAGACACCATGCCCAATTTTGAGTCATTGAGTCAGATTTTTAGTCTAGATTTTTAGGAAAGATATGACTCTCTATCTCCCTCAACACCATTTATAGCGACACCTCTGTGTACTCTCGAACCTGATACCACGGTTGTTGAGATTAGCCTAGGTAAATCCTTGCATATCAGTTCAGACTTGGATCCTTCCCATCAAGAGCAGCTTGTGAATTTGTTGTGAAACCATCTTGATGCCTTTGCATGGGGCTATGAATATATGAAATGCATCCCCCATGAAACTTGTACACACCATATCTATATTCATGATGGAGTTTGACTTGTCTGACAGCCCTAAAGGCGAATGAACCCAACTCTAAGAGATGTTGTAAAGGAAGAAATGGAAAAACTCTTAGATGCTGATTTTATCTATCCTATTTTTCACAACCAGTGGGTCCGTTGATTGGTATTAGTCCCAAAAAAATATGGGAGATGATGCATTTGTATTGACTATAGATAATTGAACAAAGCCACTCTCAAAGATTACTTCTCCCTTCCTTTCATCGATCAAGTACTCGATACCCTTGCTAGTAAGAAGTACTTTTCGTTTCTAGATAGCTTTAGTGGGTATAACCAGATATAGATTGCACCCGAGGATCAAGACAAAACCACTTTTACATGTCCATGGGGTACATTTTCTTACCGAGTGCTTCCCTTTAGGCTATGTAATTCCTTGGCTATCTTTCAAAGGGCAGTCTTGGCTATTTTTGCTGACCTTGAGTGTGTAGAAATCTATATGGATGACTTTTCTATTTTTGGTGATTCATTTCAAAAAGCCCTCAAGAATCTAGAAAAAGTGATTCTTCGCTACCAAGAAGCTCATCGTGCCTTGACTGACAAAAAATTTATATTAATGGGCAAGGCGAGGGTGGTTCTTGGCCATCTTATTTCTGACAAAGGTATCCAAGTTGACCCTGCAAAAATAGAAATTATTTTGAGTCTCCCTATACCCAAAACTCAAAGGGAAGTGAGAAGTTTTCTAGGAAATGTGAGCTACTATATGAGATTCATTGAGAATTTCTCAAGGATAGCTATTCCCATTTTTCGACTTTTGTCTAAGGATAGTGAGTTTTCTTGGTCCACAGCTTGCCAGCAGTCCTTTGAGACATTGAAGGAAAAACTAGTCCAGGCACCAGTTTTGACAAGACCAAATTGGTCCCTACCATTTCATATTTCCTCTAATTCCTCAGATTCTGCTGTTTGTGCAACTTTAGGACAAGAAGAAGACAAACAATCTTATGCTATTTATTTCATTAGTAAAAACGTGTCACCCGTTGAACTAAATTATACAGTTACTGAGAAAGAGTTTTTAGCTGTAATTTTTCCATTAATAAATTCAGACATTATATTATAGGATATTAAGTCTTTGTACATACTGACCATTCTGCAATAAGATATTTGATGAATAAACCATTAACTAGTGGTAGGGTGCCTAGGTGGTTATTATTGTTACAGGAATTTAATAGTACCATTGTTGATAGACCAGGAAAAGTTAATGTAGTAGCAGATTATCTTTCAAGATTAAATCATCCTGGTGAAGCAATTCCCATTGATGATTATTTTCCTGATGAACATCTTTTTGTTGTGTCAACAAAATCCCCATGGTATTCTAACATAGCTAACTATTTAGTCACTGGAAAATTGCCACCTCACTTATCTACTCGGGAAAAGTGGAACATACACAAAAGTGTTGCATATTCCTGGATTCAAGGAGACCTCTTTTACACTGGATCAGATCTCATGATCCGTCGATGTGTGAGAGAGGAGGAAGTGTTTAATATTTTAAAATCTGCCCATGATGAACCTTGCAAGGGTCACTTCACCGATAAGAAGACTGCATACAAAGTGTTACAAGCTAGCTATTTTTGGCCTTCCTTGTTTAAGAATGCCAAACAATATGTCAAGTGGTGTGATAGCTGTCAGCGAGTTGGCCAGCCTAATCAAACTAATGAAATGTACTTATTTCCTCAGGTTATGATTGAGCCTTTTGAAAAATGGGCCATTGATTTCGCAAGACCAATAAATCCAAAATCACTAAATAAAAAGAATATTTTGGTTTGTACAAATTTCGTTACAAAAAGGGTAGAAGCTAAAGTTGTTTCTTTTGCTACTGAAAGAGTTATTGTTGATTTTCCTTTTACTGAGAGCTTTACTAGATTTTGTGTGTCTAGAGAAATTGTTTCTGACAATGGAATGAAGTTTATTTCTAATCTGGTACAGGGTGCGATGGAGTAGTACAAAATACGACACAGGAAATCTACACCATATCACCTGCAAGAAAATGGTCAGGTGGAGTCCACAAATAAGGTGATTGAGTCCATCCCCACAAAGATGATAAATATTCATAGAAAGGATTGGGCTGACAAATTACTAGAAGCATAGGACACACACCATATGAGCTGGTGTACAGGAGACAAGTCCTCTTTCCGATAGAATTCTAGATTAAGACTTTCAGGATTGTAGTCCAATTGAGGCTAACTCTCTCTGAAGCACAACAACAACGTCTTCTATAGTTGAATGAGTTAGATGAATTCTGAAGGGATGTTGTTCAGCAGAACATCTTGGTTCAACAACAACACAAGAAGTGGCATGACAAGTCCATTCAGAAAAAGCAATTCCAACCAGGTGATTGGGTACTCCTTTATGATTCTAGATTCAAATATTTTAAAGGGAAATTCCACACATGCTGGATGGGACCCTATGAGGTGGTCAAAGTGTTTGAAAATGGAGTGGTAGAAATTAAAACTATTGATGGACAAAATTCTGTGTTCTTGGTAAATGGGCATAGATTGAAGGTATATTTTCAGCCCCTTACTAAAGGAGATTTTATGCAGCAAGTCCAACAACAATTTGAAAAGGAGTTGGTAGGTGGTAACACCAACCTGTTGAAGATTTGATTCCTTCTTGTCCTTATTGAAAAAATAATAAAAGAAAAATAAAAAGAAAAAATGACAAAAAATAAGAAGTATAAAAAAAGAAACAAAATTCCTGTAATTATGAAATCTTTTGACTGACATGATTGTAGAAGGATCAACCTGAAAACCAGCATGCTAGCAAGAAGATCAAAATTTTAATAAAAAGGGAATGTTACTTGATTTTTAGATATGCTGGTTGCCACCAAGAAGAAGCAGGTTCAAGAAACCGAGCCCTTACCCAAGTTTGGGGTAACTAGCATGGGAAATTTTTATCCAAGTAAACGCTTAATTCCCGCTGCAATTACTTTTTCTGACACCAGTGCAGGAAGATTTTCAAGGTAAAAAAAAAAACTCTACCTTTCTTCTATTTCCCGTTTTGAAAATTCCCACTATTTTCTTTTTCTAAAATCCCCAATGAATTACCTTCCTCTTTCTTCTAAGAAAACTACCCTACCCGATTTCATAAAATCCCTCTTTTCCCCTAAATTTTTCCACATCCCATTTTGTTTATCCCCCTTGGTGATATTATTCCTGGAATCCCTGCTATAATGTTCCTTCCCATTCTGAAAATTACCCCTTTCCCACTTCTTTATTCCCTCATAAATTGATTGCAGAATTTGATGCAGTCAATCCAGAAGGCATGCTCATGAAACACCAAAGGATGGCGAATAAAACTTTTCTTGTATATTGAGGCAAATTAAAAAAAAAAAAAAAAATCCAGCTATAGAATTGTGTTCTATCAGAATTTTTGTTTTGGTAAAATCCCTGGTGCAAGATGCACAGTGCAAGCAGTGAGTGCAAGCAGGATTAGTGCAGGAACGTGGCCGACTATGGAAGCAAGTGTAAAATAAATTTCACACAGTCCAGGAGCATCTTATGAAGGATGTTTATGGAAATTTATTACCCCGCACATGAGTACTGATAAATCATAGCATTATATATTTTAATTAACACTCTTTTTTATCATTTACTAACTTAGGAAAAATTTAAAGTGCAAGATATATTGGGTTCTGAAATCTAATTTTTTTAATGAGTACTAAAATATGTCTTGATTAAATTATGAGGTAGATTATGGGATAATACTGATTGTCCGATAACCTGTATTCACCTCCCTTGAAACAATCTCGCATTACTTGTTCACTGTTATCTTACCTCGTAACCCAATCATTATGACCGTTGCACCACCATTGCACCACCGCTGTATAAGCCTCCGCCACATCCAATCATTATTGCTCACTCATAGCAGGATGATACGTATCTGTATCTAATTCAAGGAGTTGTTTTCATCATGGTTGGTTGGGTGGGATTGGAAAGACAGAGGATGGATGAACCTTTGACATAAAGCTCTCAGCAATCGTTGGTATCACTCACTGAAATTCTTGCGAGGTTGTGATCGGGAATTGTGAAGTGAAATTCGAACATGGCACCTGTAAGGAATGAGTTGTCGTCCTTGAAGGAGATCGAGTAGACCGCCGAATACTGGAACAATCTTTCACTATTGCAAGAATCCAAGTTCCTTCTATTTTTATAGAATTTCGATGGTTTCGACATGGCTGTTGTACTAGAGTTCGTGAAGACATTTGAAGGAGGCTGAGTCAGGGTCAGCTCATTAGAATTTGAACTCATGGAGGAGTCCATTGCACAAGATATAGACTTGCCAACTACAGGGGAGCAGTTGTTCAAAAAGGAGCAGATCAAGAAGAAATGATGGCATTGATTTGTGGTTGAGAGAAAACTTAAGGTTGATTGGAAGAAGGGACTTCTGCAGAGTGCCATGATCGGGAAATGGTGAGACATCCTATTCATATTGCAAAAATTTGTGACCTATGATGGAGGTTATACATTAGTGTTCGTGTATCACCTTCGGCTTTTGATGCACTTTGGGTCGGGAAAAATATTAATTTCCCTTACTACCATCTCATAATTCTCGAGAAAATGACGAAAAGTGTGCAGAGTGGGAACGCAATCCAAGTCGCAAATAAGATATACTATCATGGGCTTATCACAATCCTCGTCAATAAAGTGCTGGAAGAAAAGGGAGTGACCTGGGAAGCATTCTTGAAGGAGTTTCAAGTGAGGAGTGCAGGGAAGTTTGCTAGCACGAGTACAAGCAAGAAAAGGAAGGCAGATACATCGTCCCTTGCCAAGAAAAAAGGTAAAAGCACATTGGTGCAAGCTGAAAAGAAGTCCGTCGAAAACACTCCACCCTCGGGAAAGAAAATAAAAATCAGAACCTCGATGAGAAAGAAGACTGTCTCTCCAAGGATGAGTAAGTCAAGCTCTTTGATTGTGGTTGATGAATTACCCCAGGTTTGGCCTAAAGATCATAACCTTTCAGTTCTTGCAGATGCAGTGGCCCACACCATGGTAAATGAAGTGAACATGGGAGATGACATATTGTTGTTTGCCTCTATTCACAAATTAAGGAAGAGGAAGATGACACCGAGTGCAGGTGAAGTTCAAGCAGAGGGTCATGAGGATGATGAGGGATAGCACATGGAGACCCTCAATAATTTCGATGAACAAGACATCGAAACCCTCAATGTTATTGAGGAACAGGGTAATGAAGCCCCTACTATTTTTTGAAGAAGAGGGTACTGAAACCCTTGCTGGTTTAAATGAGCAGGGTACTGAATCCCCTGAAGAATTGGAAGAATAAGGAATTAAAAACCCTATGGAGTTGAGTGCACAAGGTACTAAAACCCTTGTCACGAAAGATGTGGAGGGCACCAAAACCCTCGGTGATAAGGAAACCCTAGGCGCAGAAACTTTTGGCGATTTCATAATGCAGACATTGGACGACCTTGATCTTGACAATGGTGGGACTTGTTTTGAGTCCATTGCAGAGAAGGTATTTACACCAGAAGATCTAAGCACTAAGCCATCTACTCTCTACGTCAATGGCCTAATAGTAGAATTGGAGTAGAAAGTTCATGACCTGGAAGCTTTGAACCAGGTCATGAAGGAGAAAAATTGGCAAAAGCAAAGCTAGGTAGAGCTGCACACAGAGGTCAAGAAGAAGAAATAACAAGTAAAAGTATGAAAGTATCAGGATTCCAAATTCTACAAACGCATCAAGAAGGTGACTAATCAATTGAGAAGAGCCCGAGGTAAAAAGCCAAAGGTAGTGAAAGAAAGAATAAGTATTGAAGTACAGGATTGAGAGCTGGCCACCCATTTTTGAAGATTTTTTTTGTAGAAGGTAAGAGGATGTTGGTGTGTCAAATTTCTCTATTTTTACCCAATTTCCATAAACTTTAACCTTTATTTTATCTCTATTTAACTCTCTCATTCCTGCACTAGACCAAGATAATTATCTATTCCTACATATTTTTTGTATTTCATAATTAAGATTTATTAAGTGCTTTATTAATTACTTTACATAGATTTCATGCCTATTAGTATCTCTTGTAACTTATGTTTAACTTTTCTAAAAGTAATTGAAGAACTAAGTGTTAATTATGAGTTAACATGACCAGTGCAGGTAGATTCCCACACTACCAACGATGTTGCTCTGAGATCTCTGTGATAGTTCGAATCCTTCCACATGGGTGTTTTGATCCATGACTCCTAGTTCAGTTTCATACTAACTAAGGTTGGATATCGACGACGTATAGTCATGGATAATTACCAAGGATGGTCTATGGCCAACGCAGTTCACATTCCATTATAACTATTAGCCAGTTTTGTAATATTGGTTGTTAGTCCGTTCGGTTGAAAGCCTTGAATAAGGAAATGACTGTAATTACTAGAATTTGACTAAGGTCGAAAGACTCTATATAATGTAGACTGTAGGTAGGACCAAGGGAGCGATCTTTAATTTTTAATTTCATTTACTGTGTAATTTTATATCGCCCTCGGCTCTTGGTTGGACTTGCGCCATCATGTATATTCGCTGATCAAGTTAATACAAGGAACACAGCTTGTTATCTACACATTGTGTCTAATTTACATTTCATGCGTGCTCAAGTGCTGAATCATTTCGTTTCCTAAATGGGAAACGAGCTGGTTGGCTAGGGACCAACAACCCAACTCATTTACCCTTGTTCTTTTGCCATTTAAAAGGTCTGTGTGAACATTTATTCATTGCAGTTGCGTGGCTTGAATGATTCTTATATTTATTTATTTCAGAAGTTTTGAGTTAAATTTATTTCGTAGTTAAGTGTGAATGGATCCATAGTTTGGAAATTTGATTGAGCTTATTTCTTTCTTGCAATTTCTTTCCTGCAATTCCTTCCCTGCAGTTCTTGTCTTGGTTTGCTTCCACTCTGGTCGTGCAAGAGGATTCTTCCTGTACCAGTGTATGTAGTTTCCTGCACTCCAATTTGTTCATTTACTTAATAGCAAATGTTACATTTCTTTTCCTGCTTATCATTTCAGTTACTCCTGCAAGCAAAAGTATTGTTAATTCTAGTAATTGTTCCTAAAATTAAGAGTACACTTCTGAAGGATCTGAGAATGTTTGTATGAATTAAGAAAGGATGCTATTATAAACACTTTACACTTGCGTTTTATGACTTAAGAAAAAGGAACAAAAACATTACAAGCGATTTGTTGAAGTCAACTGATGCATGCAAATTACCTTGACTGCTGCTTGGATTATTCCAAATTGTTTTCACTTTATGAAGTTGACTTTCATTACAAGGTTCAGTTAATTAAAGCATTTCTTTTCCATTTATAATTTATCTCAGAATTTAGTTTGCAATTTCAATTCTTTTCAACACGTCTTTTAATTCTTTCGAAAGTAAATTGTAAAGTTAGGTGAAGGAAGCTCTGTCTCAGTGCAAGAACTAGTCTCTTGTCACAAGAATGGAGTGCTCTAAGCCCTGAGGCTTAGATCACCTCCACAAAAAGACAAATCTTCAGTAAATAAGGTAAAATATACTTTTGCACAGAAGTACTGTACCTACACTTGTGCAAGCATATTGCAATAGTACAAGAATAGGTTGTTTGTGTAGAATGAAAATTAATTGGGAAACAAATCTTTGCAAGGGCCCACTTGTCAAGTTGTTAGCCATCTATACTGAAGATAAACATAGTATTTCATTTCAACATTTAATATTTCTTCCAATTGTGTGAAAGTCTTTACTTGATTTCCTTGCAAATTATTCTTTACATTCCAGCACTAGAGTTGCTTTGGTGTTGATTTCCTTTAAGATTGTTTTCTATCTGATTCTGCAACATTTCCTTTAAGAAGTAGGATTAGGAATAGGAAAATTTCATACCACTTCTGGCATTTTATGTGCTTCATCTCTAAGTTTAGGAAACCCCCGGGTTGATAATTAAGTGTTGAGGAGTTTGCTTAAGTACAATTCTTGCACCTAACAATCATTTGTAATATGTTGTGCCTTCCATCTAGCATCTGCTAAAAACCAAAATTGTTGAGGCTCTTCAATCCCCAGACCATTAAACATGCATCTTCATCGCTTTCACCATGTGGAATGGTGGAGGTAGAGGCAGAATCAGAGATGTAGGTGTGTGAGGCAGAGGTGGAGGTGGAGGTGGAGTGGATGGATGTGGTATCCTTGTGATACCTCAACTTACAGTTTGCAATGCACCTCATGATGTCTTCAGAATACTGCTTTCGTTGTCACTATTAGATGATCCTAACAATGGACTATATTTAGCATGTGAATCTAGGTTAATTTTGAACACTCTTTCACTTCGCATAGTTCCAAACAGCAATTTAAAGGCATAACCCTATTTTCACACAATAACATTTTAATCTAGGTTTTCAAGGATTTCAAGTGCTTACCTCTTGGACCCTTGAAAAACCTATGCTCCAATTCACTATACCTGGTGGACGTATCAATCGCGAACTTAGTAAAGAATCCTCCTAGAATATTATCGATCTAGTAATAGAAAGGCCACACAATTTTATTTTTTGAAGCCTCTAAGAGCTTCACCTGTTTAGGGGTCTACACAATAGGACTATCAAGCTTCCACGTACCCTGAAAATCTACCAATTAAGACAACCACTCATGTAATTCGCATGGAAGGACGTAGAAGAATAGATTGTGTTTGTCTATGAATAGGTATTTATTTAGCCACTTTTCCTTTTGTTAGGGTCCTCTCATAATAGGATTCATAATTTTGAATTGGATATAATTAGTCTTATAATATTGTACATACTTTTGCTTTTTCCAAAATGTTTTCCATATTAAAAAATAAAAAATGTAAATAGGGTATGTCCTAAAAGAAATATCAAAGGACAAAAAGAATAAGAAAAGATAAAAAAAAAGTGAAAAAATATGAACCCCAAACAAAAACAAATCATGAAAGTCTGCAAGCCCAAGTGCCACTACTTTTTACTTTACTATGAAAAATAATGGTTGTGTGCAGCTTTTCATAAATGCCACAACCCACGATAGCCAAATAGTTTAATATTGACTAGTTCATACTTTAAATTTCATGTTTTTAGATAGAGAATAAAGATATGGCCAAACTTTTTAACCTTGGCAGATCAGTAGCTAGGTAGAGAAATAAAATGTGCTCATAAGCTTAATCTGAGCCATTGGAAGATATAAGGTTAGAATTAGATAGCTTACTTTTCAAAAGAAAAAGGAAAGAAAGGGTCTGCTAGCTTAAATACACCCAATAAAGTGAAGAAAAAATGTTAGGATAAGTAAAGGATAGGTAGAAGAAAGATTGCAGAAATACAAGGTTGTCAAAGCATAAGCGCATTTATCATGCTTAAGCCTATGTTTCAGTGTGCAGGAGCAGTCATGAAAGTGAAAGGATGTTCACAAGCTAATTTAGTTAACTTCCCCTCATTTCATTTCACCCCCCACTACATACTTACTAATTTCCCCATTATCCCATCATTTTTTAAGAAAATACCCTTTTCCCTTGATTTTGACCCTTACCCCTTGGTTTCACACATTTCCCTAGAAAATTACCCTTGAAAGGTCATTTGCCTACCTAAAACCCCTTTTCCATAGTGTGAAACCCATTCCCCTTTGAAAAAATCATTTTCCCTCTATTAATTTCCTTATTTTATCTATAAAAAAAAACCCAAAAACCCCCTTGTCCTATGTTTAAATTCCCCCTCTGCATTTACTTAATTAACTCTGCCATTCATATATTTCCCGACAAAACCATTTTAACCCATAAAACCCATTTATCCTAAGTTTTGTTCCCCCCCACTTTATGTAATTAACTCCGTAAAATTCACATTTTCCTGATATAAACCAATTTAACCCACCACCCTTGGTGCATTTAACGAACCCCACCACATTAAACCTTGGTCCCATTGTATTAAACCCACTCATTATATTTATTTTAACCCACACCATATTCATTAGTTAATTACAATTAAGTGTAATTAATCCCCCCGGGCCCTGCAAATTTTAGCCCTTATTCCCTCTGTGCATTTCCACCACGCGACAGCCGTTAGATCTTGCACCCCCAGATCTCACGGCGCACATCAATATCGCGTTGATTTTTTTTCCAAGGTTTACCCGCTCGAGAGCACGTGAGATTCACGGTTTTGCTCGGGTCCCTTTCGTTTATGTGGCAGCTTTATGTGAATTCGCGTGCTCTCATGGAAAACCCGCCTGACTGCCAAAAGCAGTGTGATGAACCTTAATACCGCCTGGCCGAAACCATCCACTGTTCATTATGAAATTTCGCGCCAATTCTAGTCGTTACCCATTAAAATGCCAAAGACCCTCGTTTTCACTCTTTTCGCACGTTTTTTCACTAAAAGCCGCCTAAGCCTTCCTGGGCCACCCTGATCATCTACAACCCAATTTAACCATTGATTACCTCCCGAACGCACTCTGGACTCCATCCATAGACTTCCCTGATCTCTGAAGCCATTATCACCTCTCTGTCAACTAGTGTTTTTATTAATGATTGTTTTATTTTGCAGGTGATTAGAAGGCCAGAAGCTTGGATAAACAATTTTGATACTAGTTCCAAAACCTGTTTACTCCAATATTCGAAAATCAATGTATTCAAAGGGCTTAATTAAGAAGAAAAATACAATTATCATAAAGAAGGAAGAAATCATTTACACAGAGGCAGTAATGGTTAAAACAAAGATAAAATAATTTTCACCAGCAGAGCAAAACATTCTTACAAACTACTCTCCAAGCAACAATTTGTATTCTACATAGTAAAAATCATTTTTACTAAAAACACAGAAGCATGAAAGAGTGAGTAAGATTTACAGTAAAAGGTAAAAATGAAAGCAGGTGACAAAGCATACAGTTAAAAGACTAAACAGAGGAGGCAGATGAAAGTGTATCAGATGAAAGGTCATAAGTAAATATGACATCCATCGTGAAGACCAAACAACCAAGCAAATTAAAGGGAAAGATATCAGAGACTAAAAGAAAACAGAACCTAAAGAATGGGGACAACAAACAACAGTTAAATAACTATCTCTATCTTCTTGCATGAAGATATTTCTTTTTCCTAGATTAGTTCTCAATACAGTTTGAGATATTTTGTAAGTTCTTTTGTATAAATACTTCATAATTCCAAGTATTGAGTGTGGATTGCTATACATTGGTGGAGTTATTTTGATCTTAAACCTAAGGGTTATTGTACCAATTTTCAAGTCAACAGACTAGAGCAAGTAATAAAAATATTGCACTATAGGATTCATGAGATGAGCTATTGCAATGAAGTATCTTATTTGTCTGATTTTGTTACTTTCTTATGTGTTTCATAAACTTAAATGTTATCTAAATTTGAATGCATTAACTGGAAATTTAACTCAGAATTTATTTAAGTACACTCTGTTTTGCACACTTAATCATTTATATAGTTTCCTATGATATCTAGATTTGAGAACCCTTAATTGCTCTCTCATCCTGGTTGACCTCTTTCACTTCTCTTCATGCTCCGGCCTAGGGAACCCTTAATTGTTCCATGGATCTGATTGGAAACCATTTCACCATCAATCCTTTGAGATATGTAGTAACTCCTCTATATTGCCCTGTAGACTCTACTTTTAGAACTTAATCCAGTCTTGTTTGTCTGACATTTGACCCCATATCCCAATGGTAAAAGACAACCCTTTTCATCTAAGTAAGTGATCCCACCACCCAAATTCAAATAAAAAATGCAATCCCAGTCATAACTAGCCTAAAATCAAATAACTAAACAAAGTTAAATAAAAAAGAGAGAGCCCTCTCTGAGATTAGGAAGGCTAGATCCTAATCTCCAAAGTTGGCTTGTGGTTACCTCTATGATTTCTTTTTCTGAAAACTTAGAAGAAATTTTGGAGTGATAACATCATTGGCAACCATACTGAGGACTTCAATTCTCAGTCAAATAAAAATTTAAGGAAATCTTAAATTTCATCTTGAGCCCCTTAAGGTCATTTTCATAAGTTGTTCTTGAAAAATTTCATACAAAAAATAAAAAAGTTGGAATTTTGGCTCCAAAGAAGACTCACTATACCAGGGAAAATCCAGATCCAAACCCTACTACTATAGTTGATGACCTAGATAGAATTTTAAGAAAACCAAAAAATGTAGAAACTCAGGCAAGTAGTATCCAGTTAGTCAAAGAAAATTCACTCCCTGAGGAGTTGTCAACTTTAGAGGAAATTCCTTTTGATTTGTCATTTGACCTCTCATTATTTAGAACTAAATCTAAGAATGCAATCCATTAAAGAGTGTTAGACCCTGATTTTATTCAACTCATTGAATAAAAAAGGGTGATTATCCATCCATATTTAGATAAATTGTCTTGCAGACTTTTGACAAGTTAGGAGCTTTGACCTCTACATTGATAAGCCACATAGATGATGCTTGCCTTCAATAGTCTATTGAACTAGTTGCCCTCACTGCTGCTGCCTCTAAAATTTCTGCACAATCTTCAATCACTATAAATACACCTTCATTTACCACTACCTCACCTATAGTAACCACCACAGTCCATTCCCCTAAACCAGTTATTCATCAACCATCCTCACCATCATCTAGTTCATCTCCATCCAGTTCAAGCCCTTCCTCAACTACCAGCACTTTACCCCCTAGTCAAGCCAGAATCCAAGCCATGGCAGACTGATATGCACCTTTGGTTTTACCTACACAACTCCATGCCATGCCCCAAGATTATCAAAGAAAAATATTTTTGTTTGATGCTACTAGTCAATACATTGCCCAACAACATGTGAACAAAATGACTGACTATTTTGAGTTGTAAGAGGTAGATGAATCAGATGTCCAAAGGAGGTTGTTTTTTGAAACATTAACTGGGGATGTTAAGAAATGGTTCAAAGCTTTACCTGCACACCATATTGCAGACTTAGCTTCTTTTCATAGATTATTCATTGATAGATGGGAGAGAAAGAAAAACCCTCTGCAAATACTTTCTGAATATGATAACATTAGAAGATCTCCTAATGATTCAGTTCAAGATTATTGTACTAGGTTCAATAGCATCTACAATGCAATCCCTGCTAATCTTAAGCCTCCACCTGACCTAGCATTGATCAAATTCCCGGATGGTTTTGATACGAACATGTCATACCAGTTAAGGGAAAGAAACCCTGAAACATTGGAATAAATGCAAAGTAATGTTGTTAGTGTAGAGGCCAAATTATTAGCCAAGAAAGCCAGAATCAGAAATGAAAAGAGAGTTGTAATTAAAGAGGAAACTTCCACTTGTGATGGTAAAATAGATAGTTTATCAAAGAGTGTAGACAAAATAATGGATAGATTAGAAAACATGGAAATAAAAACTTAGTGGGAAAATCAACAACCACCCCCAATAAGAAACCCCAACTTTAGGAAGAATCCTAATGCTTGAAAGAATGTTATACCAGATCAGCAAATTAGGCCTCCCTTCTTGGAAAACTATGCTGAGGCTTCACAAAGCCATGAAGAAGAGGATGACACCCAGATAAACTTGTTGGGAATAAACAATGAAGATGTTGATTTTCTTACTCAAGAAGAACATGAATTATATATGCTACAACAATTGCAATTAGAATCTGGTGAGTCCTTTGACTTTAAACAGGGTTATGAGTCAGCTATATATGAGGTTGACAAACACTATAGCTTAAGAAGTAAAAAGAACAATTAAGCTACCACTAAAAGATCAATCCAAACCTAAACTAAAAAGATAATAGAAGCTCCTGTTACTAAGATTTTACAAATTCTTCCTAGGGGAACAATGGAGACTTCTACCAAAAAAAATGTAGATATAACCTCCACTGAAACTCAAACTGAAACAGTCACTCAAAACATTCCAAATAGGAGTAATTAGAACAAAACTGCTAAAACAAAGATTGAATTGCCTAGTATTGAGAAACAAGATAAAAACACACAAAGTGCATTTGTTAAGGAAGATCTCATCCAAGCAAACAAAGCACAGATCCCTTTCAACATCAAGAATGAAATAGCAAAATTGAAGATATTAGTTCCCTTGACTGAGTTAGTAAAGAATGAATCCTATATATCACAGATAACTAAAACTTTAAATATAGGGGAGGGAGAAGATGTTTTCAATTTGAATGATGATCAACCTGAATTATTGTTTGGCCCTAAGGCGAATGGTACTCATCAGCATGGGGAAGTCCCTCCTTTCTACATCAGCCTGAAGATTGATGACAAAATATTACATAATGCTATGTTAGACTCAGGGGCATCCCATAACTTGATGCCAAAAGCAATCATGGAGAGACTAAACTTAGACATTACCAGGCCATATAAGGACTTATTTTCCTTTGACTCTAGCCAAGTTAAATGCCTTAGTTTGATCAAGGTTTTATGTGTAACTCTAGTCCAGTGCGTAGCAAAGAGTATTGTAATGGACATAGTAGTTGCAGATATTCCTCCCAAATATGGAATGCTGTTATCTCACTCATGGGGAGAAAAATTGCAAGGATCCTTGCAATTAGATATGTCATATGCCACCATATCTGTTTTTGGCCAACAAAGGAAATTGTATAGAGAGACCTTGATGAAATACATGGTGAGTAGTGCAGAAAAACCACAAAAATTTCCTATATACTCTGTGCATTCTGATATGGACTCTTTCATCTTGTACAATTTAGACCATGAAAAAAAGGAAATCACAGCCGAAGAACTGAAATACAAAACATCTGATAGTGAAAACATTTTTCATGAGTCCCTGAGGCACCTAGATTTTGATGGATATGTGAATAGGTTAAGGGCTGGTGCAGGAGTGTGGATCCAAAATATGGAGAATAATCATTCTGAGGGACATGCATTTAGGTTGAAATTCAAGTACCCAAATAACATGGCTGAATATGAAGCTCTGATTTTAGGGTTACAAATGGTTAGAAAACTTGGAGCCAAAAGAGTTTCTATAATGGGAGACTCATAACTGATTATTAAACAAATTAATGGTGAATACTCTGTAAACAATCCTAGACTTAGTCAATATAGGGAGACTATCCTAGATTTGATTAAATACCTCCTGGAAACATATTTTGCTTTCATTCCTAGAAAACAAAGTATGCAGGCACACAGTTTGGCTACTTTTGCTAGTACCTGCAAATTTCCCTTTCATCCCAACCATCAGTACAATGCAGAAGTGAGACATAGGCCTGTTATACCAGAAAATTTGAAGTATTGGCAGATCTTCTCCCAGGATTCTCAGATTTATGATTTCATGAATGCTAAAGGTGAGTTTCAGAATTGTAAAATAGATACAAACTGTACAGTAGATAATGACATAGATAGTGACATTGATGTAAATATTTTAGATATAGGTAAACCCATTAATTTCACTAAATTAGAAGTAAATAACTTAAAAAATGTAGAAATAGAGAAAATAATGAATGATGAACCTGAAATTCCTAATCTTAAAAATATATTTTTTCCTAAGGGTTAGTCCCCTTAGAATATTTGTTTCATTCCAATGATGTAGCTAGGAAGACAAAAATGGAGCCTTTGAGAGAAAATATAGAAGAATGTAACATAGGAACTGAAGAAAAACCTAAACTCATTAATTTATCAAAAGCCTTACCTCCAGAGGAAAAGGTAAAATACATAAATCTGTTTAAAGAGTTCCAAGATGTTTTTGCCTGGAGTTATGAAGACTTGAAGTCTTATGACACCAGCATAATTGAACAAAAAATACCTCTCAAAGAAGATCATAAGCCTTTTAAACACAAACTTAGGAGAATTAATCCAGTTCTTATGCCATCTATTGAGAAACAAGTTAAAAGAATGTATGATGCCCAAATGATAGCCCCCATTAGATATTCAGATTGTATTTCAAACTTAGTCACTACTAGGAAAAAGAGTGGAGAAAATAGTCTGCGTGTTTATTTTAGAAATTTAAATAAGGTCTCATTAAAAGACAACTATCCTCTACCAAAAATGGACCATATCCTTCAGAGGGTAGTAGGCTCATCCAGAATTTCACTGCTTGATGGATTTTCTGGATATAACTAGATCTTAGTTCAACCAGAGGACCAAGCCAAAACTGCATTTACTACTCCTTGGGGTACCTTCATGTATTTGAAGATGCCTTTTGGATTAATGAATGTAGGAGCAACATTTCAAAGAGATATGGATATAGCTTTTGCCAAGGAGATCCATGATTTCTTAGTAGTATACCAAGATGACATCACAGTCTTTTCTAAATCTGACAATGAACACCTAGATCACTTGAGAAGAGTTTTCATCAAATGCAGAAAATTTGGGATTTCTTTAAATCCCAAAAAGACACTCTTTGGTCTAGAAGAAGGAAAGTTGTTGGGACATATCATATCTAAATATGGAATTAGAATAGATCCTGCTAGAATAGAGGCCATTTTAACCATCACCCATCCTAGAAACATCAGAGAATTGCAGTCATTTTTAGGCAAAATTAATTTTCTTAGGAGATTCATTTCAAATTTAGCATTAGTGAACTAAATAACATGTTAAGAAAAGATTCAGCACTTAAACAGATAGTGGATGCCAAAAATTCCTTTGAAGGCATCAAGGAAGCCCTAACTAAGACTCCAGTCCTTATAAGTCCTGATTTTTAGAAAGATTTTATAATTTTTTCTTTTGCTTCAGAAAACACCATTGCAACAATCTTGCTGCAAAAGAATGGCCAAGGATATGAACAACCATTTGCATTTTTCAGTAAATCCATAAGAGATGCCACAATCAAATACAACATTATGGAAAAACAAGCATTAGCTTTAGTAAAGGCTATTAAAGACTTCAGAGTGTACATTTTGTACTCTCACATCATTGCTTATGCTCCAAATTCAGTAGTTAAGGACAGTTTGACACAAAATGGGCCTGAAGGGAAAAGAGACAAATGGATTGCCACTATATTGGAATATGACATAGAAATAAAGCCTACTAAACTTATCAAAGGACAAGGTTTAGCCACACTCATGGATGAATCGAATTGTCAGGCCCTAGATATAAATTTCATTGGTGCCCTTGATGATCAGGAAGAGATGGCGACTCCACAGGTCAGTGAACCTTTTACAGATTCACCCTGGTATGCATATATCATATTTGGATTACTAAACTTACAAGCTCCTCTTGGTTTAACAAGAACTAAGGCTAGATTTTTGAAAATGAAGTCATTAAAGTATTGTTTCATAGATAATGCTTTGTTTTGGAAAGACATTAGTGGTATTCTTTTGAACTCTTTACTGAAAGATGAATCTGATAAAATTATGCAAGAATTTCATGCAGGATATTGTGGAGGACACTTGTATTGGAAGACTACTGCTAACAAAATTTTGAGGGCTGGTTTTTACTGGCCCACTCTGTTTGAAGATGTTAATAAACATGTGACCTCTTGTCATAAGTGCCAGATATTTGAAGGAAAAAGAAACCTTTTACCTTTACCTCTTAAACCAATCTCCACAGAAATGCCATTTCAACAATGGGGGTTAGACTTCATTGGAGAAATACACCCAGCCTCCTCAGCCCAGCATAATTGGATTTTAACATCCAATGATTATTTTACGAAATGGATAGAAGCCATCCCTTCTAGACAAGCCATAGACACTATCATTATCTCATTCCTAGAAAATAATATCCTATCAATATTTGGATGCCCCAAAAAGCTCATTACTGATAATGCAGCTCCCTTTAAATCCAAGAAAATGGTAGATTTCTGTAACAAATACCACATCACCCTTGGTCACTCCACTGCCTATTACCCTCAAGGTAATGGACTTGCAGAATCCTCTAACAAAATCATGGTCAATATCATTAAGAAAATACTGGAAGACAACAAAAAGACATGGAACAAAAGGTTGGTCAATGCCTTATGGGCAGATAGACTAACTACCAAGAAGTCCATTGGCACATCTCCCTATCAGTTAGTATATGGGATGGATGTTGTTTTTCCATCTTCTTTGGGAGTGCTAGTGATGAAGATCATCTAGGAATTGCAGGTAGAACCAAATGATATCCAGAGAAGGATAAATCAAACCATACACTTACAACAGACCAGAGAAGAAGTATATGTAAAATCACAGGTAATCCAAGACAAAATCAAAAAGATTAAAAAGACCAAATTTGATGATGTTTACATAGGTGATACGGTTCTTAAGTGGGATTCAAGAAGAGAAGACAAGGGAAAACATGGCAAATTTGACTTCTTATGGCAAGGGCCTTATGTCATTTATGGTTACAAGGGGTAACAATGTTTTTTTCTTAAGAGAGATAGATGGATCAGATCTACCAGGAGGACCTCTCAATGGTAGAATGTTGAAGCATTACTTTTCCAAAGATTAACGATAGTTCACTTTACTTTTATCATTATATATAACATTGCATAATTTATATTGGATTGGATGGTGATCTTTTGAAGTGTAGGAATTTACAGGGTAATTTCCTCAAACAGAATACCAAAGGACATTGCTCACAAACAGATCACAGAACAATACACCAGTATTCTTGATGTCGTTAAAACCCTCAAAGAGGGAAATAGTCCATGTCTTGAGCCAATGCGGCCACTTCAGGTAATTTATTAATAAAAGAATGAAAATTTACATAAGCTTCTCTCATGAATGGTTGCCCTACAATTGACCCTCCATGCTCTTTAAATAGAGATCATGGACCAATTGGGTGTTAAGCCACAGATCAAGTGTCGGTAATACCGAGGATAGAATGAAATGTCGGATCACTACATATCGTGACCATAGAATTGTAAGTTACAAAAGTACATAGTAAAGAAACACACTTTACCTAACTCTACACTAGACCAAGTTATACTTAACTATTTCCTATGTGTCGGAATATCCTAACATCCCCCCTTAAGAACAACATGGTATAGGATTGAAGGATGTACAAATATGACACGATAGGAGAAGGAAGGAGGCATTATAGCCTATCCCCCCTTAGTGACAACTTCCTGAACTCCAACCATAAATCGAAGTTTAGTAAACTTCGCTTCTGTGAGAGCCTTTATAAAGATGTCTGCAACTTGGTCATCTGTTGAACAATATTGCACTTCAAGAACATGGTCTTGAATGAGCTTTCTAATGAAGTGCATGTGAAGTTAAATGTGTTTGTTGCGCTGATGTTGGACTGGATCTTTGCATAGTTGAATGGGACTTTGATTATCACACCAAAGTGTAGTCAGATGCTGCTGTTGAAAGCCAAACTCTGACAGGATCTGATGAAGCCACATGGCTTCCTTACTAGCTTATACGGCACCATGATACTCTGCTTCTACTGAAGAAAGAGAAATGACACTTTGTTTCTTGCAAGACCATATAATAGGTCCTAAACGAAGAGTGAACACATAACCTACAATAGACTTCCAATCATTAGGGTCACCAACCTAATAGGAATCAGTGAAACCAACCAATAGAGGAGATGCTTTTGCACTGTAATGAATCCCAAACTAAACTGTACCTCGAACATAACAAAGTATTCTTTTAGTTTCTTCCCAATGAATTTCATGTGGTTTTTGCATAAATCGATCAATAAGGCCAACAAGAAAGGAAAGGTTTGGACGAGTATGGGTCAAATACAAACGTTTTCCTATATGTTAACAGTATAAGGTAGCATAAACTTCAAGGTAAGTATAAGTGACTGAAAGTTTGACTCCAAACTGAAAGGGAGAAGGGGTTGGCTTACAATCTTCCATGTGAAAATGGCGTAGAATATCATAGGCATACTCGGACTGGGAAAGGGAAATACCTTCCTTGAATTGCAAGACTTGAAGACCAAGAAAATAATGTAAGTGTCCTAAGTCTCTCATTTCAAACTTCTTTTTAAGGCTAGAATTCACATGGTTTATAAGGTTGGGATCACTACCAGTAAGGATAATATCATCAACATAAAGGACAAGAATGATAAGAGACTTGCCCACTTTCTTGGTGTAGACAGTGTTATTAGAACGACACCTAAAAAAGCCAGTTTCTAAAAGAAAGCTATCCATTTTGGCATACCAAGCCCGAGGGGCTTTCTTGAGACCATAAAGGGATTTCTTAAGCCGATATACAAGGCTGGATTCTGTTTGTATAAATCCAGTAGGTTGTTCCATATAGATTTCTTCATGTAATTCCCCATGCAAGAAGGCAGATTTAACATCCATCTGATGGACTTCCCATTTGAAAGAGGCAACAAGGGAAAGAACAAGGCAGATAGAGTTCATTTTGGCAACATGGGAGAAGGTTTCAGTATAGTCCATACCTTCAGCTTGTGAAAAACCCTTAGCAACAAGATGAGATTTCGTCCCATTGGAAGAGGAACAAGATCCCATGTATCATTTGCCAATAATGAATGATATTCTTCATTCATATATGTGTCCCAATCTAGATGGCCTGAAGCTTCTGCAAAGGTGTCAGGATCATAATTCGTTGAAGCTTGAGCCAATAGAGAAGAGGCTCTATCGAACTGAGAACGTGTACGTCACTAACCTATAGGATCACTGCCAAGAGCGTCTGCTACATCCTAAGTAGTACGAACCCATTTTGGAAGCTGAAGAGCTAAAGGAGGATCCTGAGAAGGTGGGCGAGGATTGTCACCATCACTGTCATCATCTAAAGAAGATATATTTTCAGAAGTAGAAGGAATAGAGAGAGGTGGCACATCCTCCAAACTAGACTCATAGGCCGATATATTTTCAACAAACTTTACATCTCCTCTAATGATAACATTTTTGGACTTAAGTGGAATAAGTCTATATCCTTTGAAATCTTCAGAGTATCCAACAAAAATACGTTTTTCACTCTTAGGTTCTAAAGCTTTACGTTTGTCATCTGGAATATGGGCCCATGCTTCACTTCCAAAAACACAAAAGTGACTTACATCTGGTTTAATTGAGCTCCATGCTTGTTCTGGAGTGATATTCTTTAAAACCTTAGTAGTAAATTGCACAGTTAATTGCTTCTGCCCAAAAATTAAGACTAAGTCATTTAGATTGAAGCATACAGTTAGCCATTTTCTTTAAGCTGTGATTATTCCTTTCAACTACACCATTTTGTTGTGGAGTATATGGAATAGTATGTTGCATTTGAATTCCATTCTCAGTGCAAAAGTTGATGAATTTGTTGTTAACATATCCTCTGCCATTATCAGATCTTAGCTTAAGAATTTGATGTCCATATTGTTTTTCAACAAAGGCCTTAAAGGCCAAGAACATGTTAAATACTTCACTCTTGAGTTTTAAGAAGTATACCCAAGTGCGTCTGGACAAATCATCGATGAAAGTTAAGAAATACTTGTAGCTAGAGAATGAAACAATTGGAAGTGGACCACATAAATCACTATGCACAAGCTGTAAAGGGACTGAGGCGTGCCAAGAGAAACATTTTTCAAAACCATCCTGATGATGTTTTCTGAGTACACATCCGGAACAAACACCATCTCTACAAGATACCATTGGAAGACCTATCACCATATTTTCTTTACATAGATTCTGAAGGGAGCGATAGTTTAAGTGACCAAATTGCTCATGCCAAAGTTTTATCACTTCATCATTATGAGCAACAAATACCGAGGGAAGATACCATGTAGGAATTTACATGAAGTTGAAGCCCGGAGAGAAGGCCCTGAGCTTTGAAAGTTTCACCATCTTAAGTATAAATAAGGCAGAATCACAGAAGAACAGTTTATGAAGTAACTGCAATCACAATTTAAAGGCTACTGATATTAAAGTTCTTGACATTTCACCAGGAAATGCCATCCCCATGTGGAGCCATTGTTAGGGTCCTATAATAATAGGATTCATAATTTTGAATTGGCTATAATTAGTCTTGTAATATTGCACATACTTTTGCTTTTCGCAAAATTTTTTCCATATTAAAAATTAGAAAATGTAAAGAGGGTATGTCCTAAAAGAAATATCAAAGGAAAAAAAGAATAAGAAAAGTGAAAAAAAAGTGAAAAAATATGAACCCCAAACAAAAATAGATCATGAAAGTGTGTAAGCCCAAGAGCCACTACTTTTTACTTTACTATGCAAAATAACGGTTGTGTACAGCTTGTCATAAATGCCACAACCCATGATAGTCAAATAGTTTAATCTTGACTAGTTCATGCTTTAAATTTCTTGTTTCTAGATAGAGAACAAAGATCTGACCAAACTGTTTAACCTTGGCAGATCAATAGTTAGGTAGAGAAATAAAATATGTTCATAAGCTTAATCTGAGCCATTGGAAGATATAAGGTTAGAATTAGATAGTTTACTGTTCAAAATAAAAAGGAAAGAAAGGGCTTGCTAGCCTAAATACACCCAATAAACTGAAGAAAAAATGTTAAGATAAGTAAAATGTAGGTAGAAGAAACGTTGCAAAAATAAAAGGTTGTCAAAGCATAAGCACATTTATCATGCTTAATCCTATGTTTCAGTGTGTAGGGGCAGTTATGAAAGTGAAAGGATGTTCACAAGCTAATTTAATTAACTTCCCCTCATTTCATTTCATCCCCCACTACATACTTACTAATTTCCCCATTATCCCATCATTTCTTAATAAAATACCCTTTTCCCTTGATTTTGACCCTTACCCCTTGGTTTCACACATTTCCCTAGAAAATTACCCTTCAAAGGTCATTTTGCTACCCAAAACCCCTTTTCCTTGGTGTGAAACCCATTCCCCTTTGAAAAATCATTTTCCCCTTGTTAATTTCCTTATTTTATCTGAAAAAAAAAACCATAAAACCCCCGTGTCCTAAGTTTAAATTCCCCCTTTGCATTTACTTAATTAACTCTGCCATTCATATATTTCCCGACAAAACCCTTTTAACTCATAAAACCCCTTTATCCTAAGTTTTGTTTCCCCCTTTCTTTATGTAATTAACTCCACAAATTCACATTTTCTCGATATAAACCCGTTTAACCCACCACCCTTAGTGCGGTTAACGAACCCCGCCACATTAAACCCTAGTCCCATTGTATTAAACCCACTCATTATATTTTTTTTAACTTGCACCATATTCATTAATTAATTATAGTTAAGTGTAATTAATCTCCCCAGGCCCCACAAATCTCCGCCCTTATTCCCTCTGTGCATTTCCACCACGCGACAACCATTAGATCTTGCACTCCCAGGTCTAACGATGCACATCCATATCGTGTTGATTTATTTTTTGAGCTTTACCCGCCTGAGAGCATGCGAGATTTGCGGTTTTTCTCAGGCCCCTTTCGGTTACATGGCAGCTTTAGGTGAACTCGCGTGCTCTCATGGAAAAACCGCCCGACTACCAAAAGTGGTGCGATGAACCTTAATACCGCCTCCCCGCGTAGGTCGAAACCATCCACTGTTCATTATGAAATTCCACACCAATTCTTTCCGTTACTCGTTAAAATGCCGAAGACCCTCGTTTTCACTCTTTTCGCTCATTTTTTCACTAAAAGCCGCCTAAGCCTTCCTGCGCCACCCTGAGCATCTGCAACCCAATTTAATCGTTGATTACCTCTTGAACACACTCCAGACTTCGTTGACATCCTTCCTTGTTCCCTAAAGCCATTATCACCTCTCTGTCAACCTGTGTTTTCATTAATGATTTTTTTATTTTGCAGGTGATTAGAAGGCCAAAAGCTTCGATAAACAGTTTTGATACTAGTTCCAAAACTTGTTTGCTCCAATATTCGCAAAGAAATGTATTCAAAGGGCTTAATTCAGAAGAAAAAGACAATTATCATAAAGCAGGAAGAAATAATTTACATAGAGCCAATAATGGTTAAAACAGATATAAAATCATTTTTACCAACACAAAAAAACATTCTTACAAACAACTCTCGAAGAAACGTTTTGTATTCTACATAGTAAAATTTTTACTAAAAACACAGAAGCATGAAAGAGTGAGTAAGATTTACAGTAAAAGGTAAAAATGAATGCAGGTGACAGAGCATATAGTTAAAAGAATAAATAGAGGAGGCAGATGAAAGTGTATCAGATGAAAGGTCATAAGTAAATATGACATCCAATGCGAAGACCAAACAACCAAACAACTTAAAGGGAAAAATATTAGAGAGTAAAAGACAACATAACCTAAATAATGGGGACAACAAACAACAGTTAAATAATTATCTCTATCTTCTTGCATGAAGATATTTCTTTTTCCTAGATTAGTTCTCAATACAGTTTGAGATATTTTGTAAGTTCTTTTGTATAAATACTTCATAACTCCAAGTATTGAGTGTGGATTGCTATACATTGGTGGAGTTATTTTGATCTTAAACCTAAGGGTTATTGTACCAATTTTCAAGTCAACAAATTGGAGCAAGTAATAAAAAGATTGCACTACAGGATTCATGAGATGAGGTATTGCAGCGAAGTATCTTCTTTGTCTGATTTTTTTACTTTCTTATGTGTTTCATAAACTTAAATGTTATCTAAATTTGAATGAATTAACTGGAAACTTAACTTATAATTTGTTTAAGTACACTGTGTTTTGCACAGTTAACCATTTATATGTTTTCCTCTGATATCTGGATTTGAGAACCCTTAATTGCTCTCTCATCCTGGTTGACCTCTTTCACTTCTCTTCATGCTCCGGCGTAGGGAACCCTTAATTGCTCCGTGGATCTGATTGGAAACCATTTCACCATCAAGCCTTTGAGATCTGTAGTAACTCCTCTATCTTGCCCTGTAGACACTGTTTTTAGAACTTAATCCAATCCTATTTGTCTGGCATTTGACCCCATATCCCAATAGTAAAAGACAACCCTTTTCATCTATGTAAGTGATACCACCACCCAAATTCAAATAAAAAACCCAAGCCCAATTATAACTAGCCTAAACTCAAATAACTAAACAAAGTTAAATAAAAAGGAGAGAACCCTCTCTGAGATTCGGAAGGCTAGATCCTGATCGCCCAAGTTGGTTTGTGGTTACCTCTATCATTTATTTTTTTGAGAACTTAAAATAAATTTTGGAGTGATAACACCTCTGACAGGCATGGATTCCTATTTTCCTAGGCTGCAAATGTGGTGCAGTTTCTGATCTATCCACTTTTCGATTTGTTTCTTAGTGGGTAACCACTTATCACACACCCTTAGGTAGATCCCGGTCCTGACAATGGAACCATTTATTGGCTTAAGGGGTCCCAACCCCGGTTCAAAGTTAGTTGTGCCAACCAACAAAACCCTAAATTTCTCACCCGTTTGGAAGCAACCCGCGTAGCAGAGGCTGCAACCTCACCCAAAGTAGTATTGGGGGATGACAAAACTAGTTTTCTACATCCAAAGATTAGTGTGATGGGCCTCTGTGGTTCCTAGGGCTTCTTTTGGTCTTCACGAACCCTAACCCTTAAAATATCGATAATTGTAGTAACTCACAGAAACAGAATCTAAACATTCATGAAATGCTTTAAACATTCATAAAATTAAGTAAATAATCAGATCTTCTAATTTTGCGCATCAACTAAGTATTTCTTCATATAGATTCAGAATAACAAAGTAAATATAGAAAATTGTATAAGTAAATACAGATGCACATATACACAATTATGGCTCAAAATAGCCTTTATTAGATGTATTCTTTTCTGTTACAAACTTTTCTTCCCTGCGCACTGAACTGCAGGGGCCCGCGCGCTCATCGTGTGGACTTACCAATGTCTCCGCGCACTCAGTAGTAGGAGCCTTCCGCTTCGCCTAAGTACAAGAAACAAACTTTCTTGACTTAGGTTACTTGTCCATACAATGATATTCTATATTCAAGTTACTTTCTAAACTCGCTATGACTCCTCTATATATAGCCTTCTATTTTTCAATACAATGGTCTATGGACCATGGGCAAGTCACAAAACTCCCTATCTTCAAATAAACTAAAGGACTAATGCCCCTTTTGACTCATATGACCTTTGCGCTCTACTCCCTCAAAACGTAGACACTTTACAAGTATACAAAAATTAATTACAAAATTTTACCCATGGGGGCCCTGTCCCAACAATATGTTAAATGAGAATGCACATTTAAGGAAAGAGAAGATTGTGGTAAAGAAACAAGTGAAACATCGCGTTGCAAAAAATCAACAATTATCTTCCCATAGCTTCAACATGGAAGAATGGTAGTCATCCATAAAGAAGGAATTATGGCCAATGGAGGAACCAACGGCACAATTATATGATGAAATGATACTTCTTCAGCAAATGGTGGCGCCCCTAGTTGGAATTTATAAGAAAGAACAACATGTATTAAAGCTCCTAAAAGTGGAAAATAGAGTTGTTGATTAACTCTAGGAAAGGGCTACCAAATATATGAATGTTCTGCAACATCTGGTTAAGAAGGATGGAATTACCATTGTGATAGATAGAGTATAGTTTAGACTCCATAGTTTAGAACTATATTTGTCTTGGAGAATAGTCAACTAATTGCTGGCATTATGACACAGACACAGGTGTTGTCCTTGATGGCAACTCACTCAGATGATAGATCACACTTAAGATTCACAGAATGAAGAAAGAGAGGTATACGCAGGTTCCATATTGACCAAGCCATGTGTACACGCAGGTTCGTAGACCAAAAGGCGCGTATAGCATACACACACATTTTCACGGAAGGAAAGGCGCGTACATGTTTGAAAACTTAGTTTTGGTCCATGGTATTTGGTCCATGGTATTTTGATCCATGGTATTGGTCCAAGGTATCTTGTCCGAAGTGTTGACCCCAGGTATTTGGTCCAAGATATTGGTTCTAAGTGGTTTTGGTCCATGGTTTTGAGTAAGGCCTAAGACTATAAAAGGAGGAGAAGAATCAGGATCATTAGGCAAAAACACTGAAGTATTGAATATCTGATGAAAAGCAAGATCCAGAATACATCTTATTAGGTTATGGTGTATAGTTGTATCTGAATCAAGGATGAACCTTAGCACTTGATGAAGGATAAGATCTGATGATGGGTCAAGATCTTAAGGCTTGAAGTGAAGTATCTTTGTGTGGTTTTGATCTTTTATCTGACTAACTGGCACATGTTGTAGTCTGTAAATATGATGATCTGGGTATAACTGATGTCTGGAATTGTTCTAAAGTTTAAATCATCATTTACAGATCTGTACACAGGTTCACTTTAGCAAAGGCGTGTATACATGCTGGTTCTGCATATCAAAACAACGTATACGTCTTAAATTTGGTTTTCAGATTTGTACGCAGGTTCGCCTTGAGAAAAATGTGTATGCACGCAACTTTGACACATTGAAGTAGCATATCCCTCATAAAATATGCTTTAGCTACTTCTGTTTGTTGCTGTAGTGTTTTGGGCTCTAGCTTGGGTTCTGGTTACTGTTACTGTATTCTAGTTACAACATTATGAAAAGTGATTGATTGATTCAGTTTTGGTTGGTGCAAAGGAGATTGGTTTATGCAGATATATTTGAAGTTTGATTGATGTTATTGATGGATCCAGTCTGAAAATTTATGAAACGTCGTCCCTAGAAGAAAAGAGAAGGTTGTAGCCTTCTGTAGGCCGATACCTACGTACTAGTAAACATTTTAGCTAGTACAAGAGCTAGGGGGTTGTAGCTCCCTTCCAGGAGAAGCTTGAGAACGAGAGAAGGTTGTAGCCTTCTATAGGTAGAAGCTTGCGTACTGGTATAAGACTGCACCAGTACAAAAATTGTAAAAAGAAGTTTCTTATTAAAAAGAAGATAGAGACGATTGCAGCAGGTGGTTTCACCCACATTGGGTTTCCACCTTATATCTTGTGTTCATGTGTGTGATTTTCTGTTCTATTTTTACTGCACCGGGTTACTGTTCATATTGTTATGATGCACAAACTAAAGATCAACATATGATGAATTAACTAAATCATAAGCTTGCAGGATATACGGTAGTTGCCTTAAATACAGTTGCGTATACACGCAAGTTTCATTAACTGAAGTAGTGTATATGAATATGATTATGAAAATGAAATATTATTGACTTGCTAATACTAATTCACCCCCGCTCTCAGTATTATTTCCAACAATTGGTATCAGAGCAAGTCCTTCATAAGAAGCTTGATCGCTTGAAGGAAGATCTATCATCATGAGTAACTATGAAAGAGAGGGATCCATTAGACCACCAATCTTTGATGGGAGCAACTTGGTTTATTGGAAGGTAAAAACCACAACCTATCTTCAATCTCTTGGAATAGATGTTTGGGAAATCGTGGAAGGAGGATATACATTTCCATTAGCAATTCCTATAGATACGTCAGGTAAAAAGCTATATGAAACCAATGCCAAGGCTATCAATACATTATTGGGGAGTCTGTCACAATCAACATTTGTCAAATTTATGCAGCTCAAAACTGCCAAAGAAATATGGGACAAGATCATTCTAAGATATGAAGGAGACAATAAGTTAAAACAAGCAAAACTACAATCTCTCAGAGTTCAATATGAAACTCTCAAAATGCACAATGATGAAAGTATAGCTAGTTACTTCTTACGTATAGATGAGATTTTTAATTGCATGAAGAAATTGGGTGAAGAGATAAAAGAATTTACTTTAGTTGAAAAGGTTTTAAGATCCTTGTCTACTAATTTTGAATCAAAAGTTTCTGTCATAGAAGAAAAGCAGGATCTTTAGAGTATTACTATAACACTGTTGCATGGAATCTTAACTGCTTTCGAAATGAGAAAAGGAGTTCCATCAGATATGAGAGAAGCTGCATTCAAAGCTTCAAGAAGAGAAGAACTCAATGAATCAGGACATATTTCAAAAGGAGAGGAAGATGAAAACTTTGTCAAGAACCTTCAACGAGGTTCTGGATGATTCAGAGGTAAACTACCTTTCAAATGTTTTTCTTATGGAAGAGTAAGTCATTATGCGGCCAAATGTCCTCATAAAGATAAGCTTGATAAAGGTAAGGAATCAAAAAAATGGAATAGAAAATAAAGTGTAAGTAAGAAGAGCTACTATATGCATGAAGATAGCGATGGTTTATCAAATAGTGATGAAGATGAAAATTGTAATGACTATAGACTTCTGATGGCTTTTGAAGATGATGATTTCTTAGATGCTTTAGGTGAATATGGACTTTATGAATAAATCTCTAAACTCAAAATTTGTTAGAAGAAAAGAATATGATTATAGATACTTTAACATTCCAACCTGCTGAAAGAGAAAAACACAATGAAAAACTAGAATGTGAAATTGTGGGTCTAAGAAAAGATATTGAGAAAACAAAAGTTCTCAATCTTAGATTTGCTAAAGGATCAAAAAGCGTAAATGAAATTATCAAAGTGCAGCATTCTCCTCTGATAGAGATAGGTCTTGGATATACTGAAGAAGCATCCCAAGCACAGAAGCTGTCAACCTTCACTAAGAGTTATCTTGATGCAGCAAAGAGCAGTGAATAGTTTGACAATCGACAACAAAGGCATAAAGTAGATCACCAGGTAAATCGGGCTCAATTTACTTCAAGGATAAACAGAAGCTACAACCAACCTCAGGTAAATCATACTCAATCTGTTTCAAGAATGAATAGCAACTACAATCACCAGGTCAGTAGATTTGATAATCGCAGGAACTTCTTCAATGGCCAATGTTTTTCATGTCATAACTTTGGACACAAAGTTGCTCAATGTGTTGCTTACAAGACCATCATGACTAGAGAAGCACAAAATCAAAGGAATGTGATGGGGATCATGAAATAGACCTACAATAACTTTTCTCTTCTTGAAAATGAAATAGAATGCTCTATCTGCAATAACTTTAGTCATGAAGAATATGAATGCAGGAGTAAATTTCAGCAAAC
The DNA here is from genome assembly GCA_031772625.1 of Pinus tabuliformis. Lineage (NCBI taxonomy): Eukaryota > Viridiplantae > Streptophyta > Pinopsida > Pinales > Pinaceae > Pinus > Pinus tabuliformis. The sequence goes on from CM062818.1 coordinate 592,803,262, forward strand.
ATTTCTGAAGGAGAAAACTTCATTAAATCCCAAAATATGGGGAAAGAAAGAACCGTAAAGAGAAAGATGTGGTATAGCCTTGTATGCAGAAGGACAAGAAAATCAGTGGTACATCAACAGTGGATGCTCGAAACACATGACAGGTGATAAAGAAAAACTTCAATCATATAATGCCTTAGAAAAGGAAAAGAAGGTCTCATTTAGAAATGACACTCTAGCTGTCATAAAAGGTAAAGGTTTTGTTCTCTTAAAAGAAAAATTTAAAGCTAGGAATGTTATGTATGTTGATGGTGTAAAGCATAACCTATTGAGTGTTAGTCAAATGTGTGATCAAGGAAATGAAGTAGTATTTCGATCAAATGGATGTGTTGTTCTTGAGCTTGATACAGGAGAAACCGTGATCAAAGGCATAAGAACTCCAAACAACTTATACATACTCAAGGGGGGACAACAATAGTGCTATCTAAGCAAAAATGATGAACACTGGCCATGGCACAAAATATTGGGGCATCTAAGCTTCTCTCGAATAAGAAAAGCATGCAGATTCCAAGCTGTTCGTGATCTTCTTGATATCTACATCCCAGAAAATACAATATGCAAATCATGTCATTTTGGTAAGCAAACTAGAGCGCACTTCCCTGAAAAAGAAGGATAACTAGTAAGCCTCTTGAACTTGTCCATACTAATTTATGTGGACCATCAAGGAAAAATTCACCTCGTGGAGAGGAATACTTTATATTTTTCATTGATGATTATTCCAGAATGTGTTGGATAGGGCTTCTAAAGCATAAATATGAAGCACTTGAAAAATTCAAAGCCTTCAAAGCCTTGTTTGAAAATGAATCAGATCGCAAAATCAAATGTGTCAGATCTAATCGAAGAGGGGAATTTACCTCAGATGAATTCTTTGACTTTTATGAAGAACATGGAATAAAAAGGAAATTCTCCACTGCAAAGACTCCTCAACAAAATGGAGTGGTAGAAAGGATGAATAGAACTGTTCAACAAATGGCTCGTGCTATGCTAGATGAGTCTAGAACTCCTACAACCTTCTGGGGTGAAGCCGCATTTGCTGCCATCACTATTCTTAACCAAGCAAATGTTCGGTCAAAGAGCACTTAAACTCCACATGAAATTTGGTATGGTAAGACTCCCACTGTAAAATACTTCAAAGTTTTTGGAAGCAAATGTTACATCAAAAGGACTGATGAAAAACTTGGCAAGTTTGAACCCAGAGCAGATGAAGGCATTCTCCTTGGTTACTCTTCCTGAAGTAAAGGATATAAGTGTTATAATAAAAGACTTGGGAAAATTATTGAAAGTATGGATGTTGTGGTTGATGAAGTAGGCAAAAATCCAAAGCAGGTAAAACTCGAAGATTGTGGAGAAGATGAGGATTATCCTTCCACATAAAATCAGACTAATTCTGAAGAAGAAACCAATGAAGCACCAGAAGAACAGATAATGACAGAATAAAGGACTCCATCCAGGTGTGTTCAGAAAAATCATCCAGAGACTCAAATTTTGGGACAGAAAGAGCCAGGTGTGCAGACAAGAAGAACCATTACAAAAGCTTCAAGCTATCTAGCATTGCTTTCCTCCATTGAACCTCAAAATGTAAATGAATCATGCAAATATGAATGTTGGGTCAATGCCATGAATGAAGAACTTGAGCAAATTGAAAAGAATAATACTTGGGAATTAGTTCCTAGAACTCATGATAATAATATCATAGGAACCAAATGGATATTCAAAAACAAGCTGAATGAAAATGGAGTAGTTATTAGAAACAAGGCCAGACTTGTTTGTAAAGGGTATGCTCAACAAGAAGGTATAGATTTTGAAGAAACTTTTGCACCTATTGCTAGACTTGAAGCCATAAGAATGTTCCTTGCTCTTTCTAGTTTTCAGAAATTCAAAGTATACCAAATGGATGTAAAATCTGCCTTTCTTAATACAGACTTAGAAGAAGAAGTATATATTTAGCAACCAAATAGATTCATCCTTGGAAATGATGCAAAACTTGTTTGCAAACTCATAAGGGTTCTCTATGGTCTAAAACAAGCTCCAAGGGCCTAGTATTATTGTCTTGACAAATACCTCCATCAACAAGGTTTTTCAAAAGGATCAGCTGATAGCAATCTATATACAAAGATTGACAACAATAAATTGCTAATACTTGTTGTGTATGTTGATGATATCATTTTTGGTAGCAATGAAGAAGCCATGAGTTGGAATTTTGCTTCAGTAATGTAGCAAGAATTTGAAATGTCCCTGCTTGGTGAGCTTACATATTTTCTTGGTCTACAAGTTCAACAAAATAAAGATGGTACTTTTTTGTCACAAACCAAGAATCTCAAGCACATATTGAGAAAATATGGCATGGAAGATTCTAAACCAGTATGTACCGCTATGGTAACAGGATGCAGTCTCACCTTAAATGATGAATCGGCAACATACGTCAACCAACCTACAGATCCATGATTGGAAGTCTACTTTATCTAATAGGTACCCAACCAGACATCATGCATGCAGTGGGAATAGTTGGAAGATTCCAAGAAAATCCAAAGGAATCACACCTTCAAGCAATCAAAAGGATTTTCAAATATCTTCAAGGAACATAGCATTTTGGTTTATGGTATCCTAGAGATACAAATCTTACACTTCATACATATACAAATGCAGATTGGACAGGAAGCATTGATGACAGAAAAAGCACTAGTGGTGGTGCATTCTATATGGGTTCCAGATTAGTGTCTTGGTTCAACAAGAAACAATGTTCAATTGCATTATCTACAACTGAAGCTGAATATGTGGCTATTGCATCTTGTTGCACACAACTCCTTTGGATGATGCAAATATTGCAAGACATTCAAATCACATGTACTCCACCCATCTCCATTCTATGTGATAATACAAGTGCCATCAGTATTTCAAAGAATCCTGTCATGCATTCCAAGACCAAGCACATACCCATCCAATATCATTTTCTATATGAACAAGTGCTTGAACAAAAGATCAAATTGGAGTATGTTTCCTCCAAAGAACAAGTTGCTGATATATTCACCAAACCACTGCCCAGAGAGACATTTGAATATCTCATAAAGAAGCTGGGAGTAGTTGATGCATCATCTTGCTGTTAAAACTTATCTGTTTAAGAGAAAAGTGGTTATACACGAATTTCATGAAGCATATCTGTGTACATACACCAGTTTCTATGGATATAGTCACGTATATGTTGGTTTGAAGAAAAGTAGTGGGCCAGACTCAGGATGAAAGGAGCCTAATATGGGTCTGAAAGTGATCATCTTGCACAGGTTTAGGAGGAGCATATACTTTTAATAATGAATTGTTGGCATTATCTTAGAATATCTTGGTACAAATTCACAGTTGTTTTTTATTCAGGTGGAATAGGTTCAGGGGGAGATAATGGTTGCAGATTGATAGATGTTGCTGATGACTATCATGGTCTTGTTTTAGATATTTGGTCTCTATGTCATGTATATATTTTAATTTCAAGGTCATGAAATGACCTATTTTGTTTCCCCACTATGCATGGGATGGATGATGTAATGTTCTTGTTTTGACATGTATAAACAATTGGTATATCCCCACTTGGTTGGGTGAATAAGTCAAACTTGGTATATCCCCACTTGGTTCAGAGATGGATGTATGTATGAGTCATTGGTGATAGGAAGGTCATTTATGATGTATGTATAGAGTCATGTACTTCTTTTAGAACATATTTTTGTAGACCTTGCTTATACTCAAGGGGAGCATGGACTCGAGCATGGAGCTCAATCAACACACTTCAGCATATCAGAGAATTTAGCATGTACTCAGGGGGAGCATAACCCTTTGCCCTTGATGACAAAGGGGGAGAGTGACTTGGGGTTGCCATCAAGTCCAAAGGGGGAGATTGTTGGCATTATGACACAGACATAGGTGTTGTCCTTGATGGCAACTCACTCAGATGACAGATCATAGTTCAGATTCACAGAATGAAGAAAGAGAGGTATATGCAGGTTCCCGATTGACCAAGCCGCATGTACACGTGGGTTCACAGACCAAAAGGCGTGTATAGCGTACACACACATTTTCACGGAAGGAAAGGCGCGTACATGTTTGAAAACTTAGTTTTGGTCCGTGATATTTGGTCCATGGTATTTTTATCCATGGTATTGGTCCAAGGTATCTTGTCCGAAGTGTTGACCCCCAGGTATTTGGTCCAAGGTATTGGTTCTAAGTTGTTTTGATCCATGGTATTGAGTAAGGCCTAAGACTATAAAAGGAGGAGAATATCCTTAGGCAAAAACACTGAAGTATTGAATATATGATGAAAAGCAAGATCCAGAATACATGTTATTGGGTTATGGTGTATAACTGGATCTGAATCAAGGATGAACCTTAGCACTTGATGAAGGATAAGATCTAATGACGGGTCAAGATCTTAAGGCTTGAAGTGAAGTATCTTTGTGTGGTTTTGATCTTTTATCTGAATAACAAGTGCATGGTGTAGTATGTAAATATGATGATCTGGGTATAACTGATGTCTGGAATTGTTCTAAAGTTTAAATCATCATTTACAGATCTGTACGTAGGTTCACTTTAGCAAAGGCATGTAGACACACTAGTTTTGCATATCAAAACATCGTATACATCTTAATTTTTGTTTGCAGATCTATACGCAGGTTCGCCTTGAGAAAAGTACATATGCACGCAGGTTCGACACATTGAAGTACCATATACCTCATAAAATATGCTTTAGCTACTTTTGTTTTCTGTTGCAGTGTTTTGGGTTCTGGCTTGGGTTCTGGTTACTGTTACTGTATTCTAGTTACATCATTCTGAAAAGTGATTGATTGATTCAATTTTTGTTGGTGCAAAGGAGATTGGTTGATGTGGATATATTTTATGTTTGATTGATGTTATTGATGGATCCAGTTTGAAAATTTATGAAACGTGGTCCCTGGAAGAAAAGAGAAGGTTGTAGCCTTCTATAGGCCGGCACCTACGTACTAGTAAACATATCAGCTAGTACAAGAGCTAGGGGGTTGTAGCTCCCTTCCAGGAGAAGTTGGAGAATGAGAGAAGGTTGTAGCTTCTTGCAGGTAGAAGCCTGCGTACTGGTATAAGATTGCGCCAGTACAAAAATTGTAAAAAGAAGTTTCTTATTAAAAAGAAGATAGAAACGATTGTAGTAGGTGGTTTTCACCCACATTGGGTTTCCACCTTATATCTTGTGTTCATGTGTGTGATTGTCTATTCTATTTTCACTGCACCTGGTTACTATTTATATGGTTCTGATGCACAAATTAAAGATCAACATATGATGAATTAACTAAATCATAAGCTTGTAGGATATATGCTAGTTTCCCTAAATATAGTTGCGTATACATGCAGGTTTCATTAACTGAAGTAGCATATATCAATCTGATTATGGAAATGAAATATTATTAACGTGCTAATACTGATCCACCCCACACTCTTAGTATTATTTCCAACACTAATACTATTGATTCCTATGGTTTACTGCACAATGGAGTCGAGTCTCTAACATAAAAACATGGGATTCCTTCACTAGGATCACTTGAAGAAATAAGAGGCAAAGAAATCATCTTTCAAGAAATTAGGCAGTGCATAGAACAAATAAAGCAAGCATCAGAACAAGAAAGCTTAGAGATCACCAAAGACATTATTATACATTATTCCATCACACCATCTAAGGCCCACATGAAGTTGTCATGACTATGGAATAGTGTACAATCAAGCTCCAAGGCTATTTTCACAGAAGTGCTGGAGGTAAAGATGTAGTATGCAATAGACTTATCGGTTTGGTTCAAAGTCATCTCTTGGATTTTCGAGCATGGAAGACATACATCACCAATGAGCTCCATTGGGAAGGAAACAAGTTGTCAATTTCATAATATTTTGTCCTATTGGCAATTTTGTCTTATATAGCCACCATCCTATATGTAGTTTGTCTTTTGTAATAAGTTGTAGTGAAAAAGCCACATATGGAATGTAAAAGGTCATGTATAAAATATGAAAAGTTTTATAGAATCCCATAGGTCATGGGAGTTGAAGAGTCATGAGGAAACTCAAAATTTATTGTCATTTGTTATAAATAGCTCCTCATAGCTCAAGTAAAAGACTTGGATTCTTGGATTCTTGCATTGGCTTCTCTTGTAGTTCAGAGGAGATAGATCATTCTTTAGAGAAGCAAGTTGTAGCTTCATGTTCCACTACTTGATCTAGTGTTTCATTTGTGTAAAATTGTACTTGGAATATTTCATTTATAGTAAAAATCTCTATGAGCCACCACTTCTTCACGCATGTATTGTGGATGTAGTAAGACTATTCTTGTTATGTTTATAGTATATGTTGGCTTAATTACATACTAAGATTAATGAACTATTTTGTTTCTTAGATATGAATATTATTGAATGAGTGTAGTTTTGCTTTCATGATTTTTGTTTATCATGTGAACTCATTCGTAGGTAATCAACAAGCCTTTCTTTTCACTCCCTAGTCTCCCTTCGGATAGTACTATTACTTCCCTAACTAGAGGCTCCTTCTCCCTTACCATCCCTGGAAGTTTCATGTGTATCTTACAATTGGTGTCACACAAAGCTTACATACATGCTCCCACAAAGAGGTGTTTGTGATCTCTTGTGTATGTGTTGTAACCAAGGCACATATTTGAAACCTTTCCAATGGTGGTCAAACTATACAACTAGATGGGACTTCTACACCAAACAATGTGAGGTCTAATTGGGACATCACATCAATGAGATACCCTTACACATTGGCAGTATCTAGCACCGTCAACAACTCCACAATTACCTTGTACAGAAATTACCTACAAAAAAATTCCTAAAAATAGAAAATAAACAATGGTGAGAGCATAAAACAAAAAACATATATACATAGATATTTTCCCTAGGATCCCAAAACTGGGACTACCAGATTGATTTTTCATTATATTCCTTTCAGTGTTACAATACATATGTATACATGTCGAAGCATCCATAAACCCCAATACATTAACCTTGGATTAGAACATAACCATAGCTCCCTTGACCAGATCTATTAGATACCATGGGCAGAAAACTGTCATGCCCAAAACCATGTGAGAAATCCATGCACAAAACCATAGATAGGTCTGCCACTTAACATAGGGTCCAAAAATTTTTTTCTCAAGGAGGGGGGTTGTCGCTCTCGCTGCACCCAGCGCAATGAAGCGTGTACTAGACACCCCCCAACTTTGCATGTGGTGCTAGTAATGGAAAGAATATAACACACACCCGACATCCCTAACTAGAGGCTTGTTCTCCGTTACTAGTTGTTGTGTTCCTATACCAATAGGAGTCATAATTTTTGAATGGGTGACGTCAAATCTATAATATGTACATACCTTTGCTTTCTGCAAATGTTTTCCATCTTCAAAAAATCAAAAAAATTAAAAAAAATGTGAAGAGGGTATGTCCTAAAAGAAAAATAAAAGGACAAAAAGAATAAAGAAAAAGGTCAATAAAGATGAAAATATGAACCCCAAAAACAAAAAGACCATGAAAGTGTGCAAGTCCAAATGCCACTACTATTTACTTTTTTGCATAATAATGATTGTGTGCAACTTGCTATTCATGCCACAATCCATGGCAATCAAACAGTTTAATCTTGGTTATTCCATGTTTTGAATTTCATGCTTAGAGATAGATAATAAAATCTGACCAAACTGTTTAATCTTGGTAGATAAATAGATAGGTAGAGTTAATAAAAGGAGCTCAATTGTTTAATCTGAGTCCTTGGATGTAATAAGGATAGACTTAGATAGATTTCTATTGTAAAAGAAAATAAAAGTTTTGATAAGGGTTTGTCAGCTCAAGTGCACCCTAATAAAGAGTAGAAAAAATGGTAGGATGAGTAGATGGGTAAGTAGTTGAATGGTTGCAGAATTGAGATGATTGATTAGATAAAATCATATCATTTACCTTCATCGTCAAGTTTCTAAAGTACGGATGTTAACTGAGCATTTACACAAAGCCAAGTGATTAATTTCCCCATTCATTTCACCCTTAATTTTACTAATTTCCCATAAGCAAAGTCAAAAGTACCTAAAACCTTAAGTTAAATGGGCTCAGAGCATTTCTTTGACTTCTGGAGGGACTAGACCCTCAGCCCAATAACTTATAGGTCTTAAGTACTAAAATCCCCTCATGAAAATTCACCCCCTTCACTTCATTCATTTTCCCCTAAAAAATCCCTTTTCCTAAGGTAAAAGTATCATTTGCCCATGGAAAGTAATCACCGCCCCAAGAAAACCCCTTTTTTCACAAAAAGCCCACAAATGCGCATTTAGCCTAAGTTATAATTTTCCATGTGAAAAGTAAATGAATTACAAAAACATATTATACTTAGCACAAATCCATTTTTCCACTTTCATTCATATTAACTCCTAATTTTAATTATATTTATTAAATCCCAAAAATACCCCTTTCCAGTATACTTTATTAAAGACCCATATGTTAATATCCCGCCCCGAAGGTTTGAAACATAAACTTTATTAGTGAATACTTAAATGAGTTAATTAAGTTGATTAGCAACTAATTAATAAACATAACCCACCGCCGAATAAAAAAGGTTAATTAATCAATCAGTGATTAATTAACAATCTGTCCCCACCAATGAAATCGCTCCCGAATTCATTAAACCTCCATAATCATTCATTAATTAATCCCTCCGCGCATTAAAAACCCTGTCGGCCCCTCCATTAAACCTCATATCAAATCATTGCCCCGATCACCATGCGATCCAACCCTTTTTGATCCAACAGTCGACAATCATATCGGGCGGCCTCCGAAGGCTGACCTTTACCTGCCCGATATGGGTGGTTTCTCTATTCACCCTGCCACTATGTGGCGCCCGATGAATGGCATCAGGCGACCTCCCCCCAAAACCACCTTATCCCAAAAGCGGTGTGATACAATCCCGCTTACCGCCTCTCACTAAATGACAAGATGTCACATCCCCCGCTTAATGCCAAGTGTCCTTTTCCCAGTGTACCCACCAAAATCATTGACTTTACAAATAAAACTAAAAAACTCATATTTTTTTATTTTATCGTGAAAAGTACCACTCAGACCTCCATGCAGGCACCAGAGTATGTGCAATCGTCAACCCATGTCCAACTGCCAACTTACTTAAGCTGCTGAAACTCTAGACCACCTTTTCAGTCGCGTGCGCTTCCTGCAAACAATGTGCAGTCACCATTACTCCGTTCAAAAGCTGAAACTAGGTATTTACCCAAATTCACTGAGAAACCCTGTTTTATTCCCAAACCTGAACTCAATTGCTTCAAATTACTAAGTAATTCAGTAAGAAAGTTGCCTAGTGACTCCAAAATACTCTGAATTAGACCAGTTTTCCCCAATTTCACTAAAAACCCTTTGCCCCCATCCTTAAATCCACAAGAACCATGGATATCTGCCCTAATTGCATTAAATTCTATGCCCATTTTTACTCCTCACATGGATTTAGACCATCTTCCACTTGCAGATAATGATTTTCAGATTAAAGATACCTCTGTCCAAGAATCCTCTTTGAAACTATACTGCAGGCACAGAGACCAGTACCTGAACCATGTAGACCACATAGGACTTTGGGAATCAAGTTTACCCAAGTACCAATTCCCCAGAGTTCATATCTTCCTAGAGATTATCCACTATTTCCATATGAACTGTAGTCCCAGCCAAAGGGCAGTGATGACCCCTAACCATTCTGTATTATTTACCATCACTGCTGAGTCCATAAATGAAATAATGTAGTTACAGCCAAGCCAAAGCCTAACTCCTATTTCTGTTGGAGATTTACTGAATAGATTCCCTACACTTTCCTCAATCAAACTTGCTCAGTTATTCCAGACCTTCATTAGGGAAGAGCAATACATTCTAAAGGACCCTCCCCCTTACATGTCGACTATATTCTCTGATCTTGATCGAGACATCATAGAAATGATATGCAGTGTGTTACGCCAAACCACAAGTGAATTTGTTGATGAAATTATTGTAGTCTTCATGTCCATCGACTCTCCTGGGCAACCCCTCGCCATCATGTTTGACTATGCTAATTTCATTGCTGATAAGATGCATGATCAATTCATGAGGATGGATAATGAAAGAGTGTTCAAATATTCTTCAGTTTTATATCATCTTTTCCTATATTATCAAGCTGAAAAATTCCCAATCACACTCCAGAAGCTTGATACCAGAGGCAACCCTAGATCGGTAGTCTTCTGGACTTCATTAATCCACCTATATGACTCTCAATATTCTTATACTGATTTCATAGATCTCTTTGTGCACCCAGTGGCAACTATGTTACTAGGAAGCCCTCCCCCCAGAATCAGTGTAGATATCAGGAGGATCCTTCAGTTGTCCAAACAATATAGAGTGGGGGATTGGTACTTGTACCAAAACCACATTGAAATCAGAATATATGGATGTGACCTGGCTCCCTACAAGCTGCCCAGATACCTATCTATGAGATTGTTTGCTCTAGAGTACTACAAGCAAATGATCAATTCAGATGAGGTACATTTCGTGAAGGCCAAGAAGAAAGCTCAACTTAGGATAAAAGATCAACTTGGCCCCTTCATATGTAACAGTAGGGAAGCAGGAAAGGTAGCAGAGGAAATCCTCCAAAGGCTGAAATTGAAACAAATTTTTATCTGGAGATATGACCCTTTGGACTTCATTTGCAATAGGAGACAAAAGAATAAATTATCTCCTTACATCCACCACAGAATTCCTGAAATTGAACAGTATGCTAATCAACTAGAATGGGTGGAAAACACTTTGATAGACCAAGATAGCACAGAATTTGCTATCAATAATGTATTGATTGTTCTACAAAGAAGACTTGATGAAGATTCATTTGTACAGGTGCCAGGAGAGTCCTAATCTCAAAGGGAATCACAGGGACACAGTGGGAAAACAACAGAAGAAGGACCTCAAGAGTAGCAACCATCGGAGTAGCCAGAGGAATCAAAACAGCTAGAGATTTCAGAAGAACTTTCTCAACCAGAACATATCATGAGCAATCATCCCATTTTACAGACTCCTCTAAATGAGGAGAGGAATCCTAAAAGAGATAGAGAGGAGGCCACTCCTTCTAGTAAACTAGTTGCCCAAACTTATGTCAAAAGGCAAAGGTTGAATTCATTTTTAGAACAGGAGTTTACTGAAGAAATAGCAGGAACTACAGGTGAAGAAAGCCGACATACCACTCCCTCAATAGGTACACAAGAACCTTCCACCTCACAGGCTCAAATGCTAGAAAGGCAATAGAGCGTGGAAGTATCCTCCTTCAGAGCTCCTACTGGACAGAGCCAAGACATCAGAGAGAAATATAAAGAAATAAAGGCCAGGAATAAGAAATTGAAGGCCCAGAGCTATGCACATTACCTAAAGATGGCTCCTACTAATTAGAGAAGGCTAATGTTAGCCTTTGATGTGAAAAAGGGAAAAATGCAGATGACTTTTATGAAGCCCACTACACAGCAGCCCAGGTAAATTATAGATTATTTGAAAATAGACTTTGAAGTATTGGCAAAGGATATCCATCCTATTGACCAAATTGAATTACACAAGTAGAGTGGGGAAATGGTCTACTCCACCTTGACCAATAAAGCAATTGCGGCTCACCAACTTCAAAATTCACTGAATAACATATTAGTGCAATTCTAGTTAGAGAAGGCCTCTTCACAGGCCAAAGATACCAGAATAAAGTCCCTAGAGGACTTAGTCATAGAATTGGGCCATGATCCAAAGATGTGAAAGCTGTAGAAAAGCTTATTAAGAAGAAAAATGATGACATAGCTACACTAAAAAAGCAGCTCAAGATTCCTCCCCCGCATCATCCTCAGACAGTTGAAGTGTTGGAGACTCAAAAGGAGGAAGAGCTTATGGACTTAGTCCTTAAGCTAAATGAACAACTAAAAGAAACAAAGAAAGAACTAGATAATTTGATACAATCTAAACAGAGTGAGTTGGCCACCACTCCTCATACTGTAATTCCTACAACAGTACCCTCCACACTGGCTGCTTCATTAGCACCAACAGTTCCACCAGCGACTGCTCTGCCAGTTATAGGTACATCAACAAGTGCAGGGATATCAACCAAAAAAAAAAGATGAATTGGTAAAAGCCATGGAGGAAATGACCATCCAGGCTACTGAGCTCAAGAAACTTAGATAACAAGTATCAAGTTTGGAAACTAATTGTAAACTTGCACAAATACAACAGAAAGAAGAAGCTCAAAAGAATTAAAGAATGGGAGAGAGAATAAAAATCCTTGAAAATGACTTGACATTGCAAAAACCACTTGGAGAGATGAAGGAAATTATTTGGGTCAACATCATTGACTCCATCAATGATGTTTGGCCTTCTATTCAATCTATTTTTGAATAGACTAAACTAGTCAAAGTGGCCACAGAAGCAATCCGCAAGACAATGGAAGAATTGGGAGATAAGCCTAAAGAAGCCAATCAATCGATAACATTCCTGAACAACAGAAACAGGTATCCGCTTGATGAACTAGAAATAGAAGATAGAACAGGAACAATCATAGAAATAAAGAAGGTTCTCGCTAAGAGGAACCTTATGCTTAATCTTGAGAAAAAATTGTAGAGTATCCAATTAGACATTGATAGATTTATGACAAAGTATGGTATTTTAAGGGAAAAATGACTCCATATTCCTATGGTAATACATGACACACTGATGACCCAAGAAGATTATATTGAAATACTAAACAAGTTGTCCAGCAGCCAAGCTAGTACTTCAGGGGTAAAATCTTTGCCCACTGGGAAGGTATTATATGATAGTCTTGAAAATTTGTTTTTTATAGAGCATGAAGTCAAGCACTTGTTCACCAGTAGGCCAAATTTTGCTAAGTATACAGAAGCTGACGAAATAGAAAAAAATATGATAACAATGAAATTACCTAACAGTGAATGGTGGCCAAAACTAACCGATTTACTATGAGGTTACTGCAATAAATCTATATGGTAAAACATGCCTGCTAGGTAAAACAGGTAAAGCAGAGTCAAAGTATAACATGTAAAGAGTATCAGTAGGTAGAAGACATAAAGTGAATCCAGCAGATAAGTATCAAGCAACTGAAAGAGCCTAATCTGAATTCAATAGCCAGCACAATCATAATAAAAGGGACAACAAGAAGACAATTCTCCATCTGTCTCTATCTTCATGCTTGAAGATATTTTCGATTCCTAGAATAATTATCATATTGTTATGAGATATTTTGTAACATTTTTTGTATAAATAGTTCACAAAATGAAGTAATTAGTGTGGATAAAATACATTTCTGTAGACATTTTATCTTGAGCCAAGGAGCTATTGTACTCAAGATTGGACTGGTTTTGCTGGATATGAAATAAAGCTAAGGACATTTCACTGGATTCTTGTGCATAGTTGGAACAAATAAGTATTATCTCTTCATGTTTAAATATTGTTTTCTCTTCATGTTATAAATATTCATATGTGTCTCTTATGAAATCTGTAAAGTAAACAAGGAAGGATATCTCAGAATTATCTTAAATGCTCTCTCTTTTAACTGTTTACTTTCTATATATTTTCTACTAAACTATCTTGGTCTAGGAATTCTTAATTCCTCCCTTACTTCCGTTGTTCCCCCCCCTTTGGTCCATAGTAAAGGATTCTTCATTGCCCTTTGCTACTGATCATCCTTCCTTTCTTCATCTTAATCCTAGTTAAGGATTCTTCACTACCCTTTGCCCTAGTTAGGACTAACTCATCCATTTGAACCTGCAGATTTGCTTTTGTTGTGCTAGCCTGCCTTGTGAACTCTTACTTTAATGATTGATCAAATTCAGTTGAGCCACTCTTTGATTGAGTCCATAGCCCAATTGCATGAATATTTGTTCTGCCCATCTGTTTTCTTAATTCCACCACCCAATCAAAACAAAACATCATGAGCACTAATAACTAACGTGAAACCCTACCCAAAACAAAGATAAATTATAAAGAGAGAGCCCTCTCTAGACTTAGGTTGGCTAGAACCTAAGTCTAAAAGATTAGGTTTGTGATTACCTCATACTATTCCTTCTTTGATAACTTCTAGGGAAGACACCTGAATGATGCCACCAGCCGTGGAAGTTCTCTGTGTATCTTACTTTTCGTGTCACACAAAGCTTACATACTTGCTCCCACAAAGAGGTTCTTGTGATCTCTTGTGTATATGTTGTAACCAAGGAACATATTTGAAACATTTCCAATGGTGGTCGGACTATACATCTAGATGGGATTCCTACACCAAAGGATGTGAGGTCTAATTGGGACCTCACATCAATGCGATCCCCTTACACATGGGCAGTATCCAGCGCCATCAACAACTCCACAATTGTAATATGACATTAGGGGGTCGGGTGTGCTATACATAGTTTGTGGGAAATCAACTTATGGAAATCCATCTTAAGTCATGGGCTTCATTCACTTCATTTTTTTTGTGTGTACATAAACCCATTGCAATTGTGCAAAGTTTTTAGTCAATATTCTCCTTGAGTGTACAAAATTCGATCAACTACTAATAGATGCATTTTGCTAGCCACTAGTCCTATCACAAGTTATGAAAATTAGACCACCTGATAGAGCATTGGAGTTTCATATTAATTTATTTAGAACATTTGTATTAACATATACAATGAAAAAAATGTTGTAACAATAATTGACCTAATTTATTGTCTATTTTAGCCTATTCCTTGTATTGTTATCTATGCTAATTTACCTATTGTTTATTCTTATTGGTTACAAATGAATCATAGGGTTAATTAAATTACAAACATGTATTATTATATTCAATTAGATAATTCTATTTAAAATGATATATTGATCTTTGATTGGAAGGGAATTTTCTTGAGTGACAGATCTCCTACAAGTTATTAAGAAGTGAATGTTGTTGAATCAATTAGACTTGAGTATTGTGACTAGTTACTTTTGTCATTATTATTGTATTGTAATTTTTTAGGATTGATGCATGGTGAATGTTTTTCTAGAATGGAAATTAATAAAAAAAATTGAAGCAATCAAATTTAAAATATGTCATTAATAAGTATGCAATTATTGGTCATGGGTTGCATCATTACAGTATGTTCTTTCTCGATTATCTAGTGGAATTAATAAAACTAAGCACAAAATTGTTCATTTAACTTCCTTTTTTGTTTATAGTAAATAGAATGCAAGTTATACCAATGACCTCTAATCACGATAGATTCCATTGATGCTAGTTAATTGGGGGCATTCATGCCTACTTTTAGGGATGTTCTAAGCATTTACATATGGAATGAAATGGTAATACCTACCACAATGGATGTTTCCTATGTTAAAGCAAGTTTGCAGAGTCATAAGTCTATTGTTATATATAGATAAATAAGGTATATATTCCGGAAATGGACACAACATTTGGAGTAAGTTTTAGTAGAATACTAAATTAATTGGTGAGGTGAGCTTCATGTAGGAATATTCCAAAGTGGAGCTCAAAATTTGCACACCTATTAAATTTTGTTGAAGCTATGCCTATGTAGATCTTACCTCTTTGAGCTTGAAACTAGCATGCTCTATTTCATCAATTTTAATTTCAAGTTGCATCTTTCAAAATTTGATGTGGACCACCTTGGAGAGAGATTTGTAATTTTTGTGTGAAACTCATATTATATGAATTTTGTATGAAATGTGATCACATTTATTGCATTAAATATTCCAATTTTCTTAACAAATTGAAAAGATTATTAGGATTTATAAAGAACACTTTAATTAATTGTTATATTGTATGTCTCTAACAGTTGCATTTGAGTAGTTTTCCATGTGATCTCAATAAATTTACATAGTATTACTACACTAAATATGGAAACTACCATTGCCAAGGATGAAACAATACACCAGTTTGAATTACATCTTTACTTCTAGTCATTCTTAGTGGTAGTTATATATTGTTTATCTTTGCAGAAGGAAACCACAACCATTATCGCAACCACCCCATGGAGAAAATGGTTGTGGAAGACCTTATACTTGTACCAACACTATCACATTATGCTACTACACTTCCTTGCCAAATGAAACTCATCCTTAATGTTGTTTCTTGCAATAATAGTTTTTTTTTCAATGCAATCATTATCATGATCCCTTAGTGGCATTTCCATTTTATATTGCCAACTAGATTAAATTTCATTGGGCGGAGTGATATGATAAAACTTTAGTAGGATTAGTTCTATGATTGGTAGGTATCTTGACATATTTTTCCATGGTTATGAAGGTGAAATCCATTTAGGCACTAATTCTCTCATGATTGGCAGGTATAGGAAATTAATTTCTTTTTAATGTGGGTAGAAATGTTTTAGGGAAGAATGAAGGAAATTATTGACATCCTTCCTATATGTAAATGTAGGATATTTGTGATATCCCTTAATTTGATACTTTATGTAATTAAATGTGTATATATGCGTGTTTTATTTTTGAGTGTTTAAAGTCTAAAATACATGAGGATAATTTAATTATTAATAATTTATTACTGATAATGACTAATTATAAATTTATAATTATGATGTTTTGTTTTTATAAATATAAAAATATGGAAAATTAATTTTTGAGTACATGTGGCTGAAAGAGACGAGGTTGCAAATTTATTAGTGAAATTCAATTAACCATCAATAATTCATAGCCATCTAATCAACATGATTAGTTTATTGAGAAATTATGGAAATTGACCAATTAATTGTTTCCTAAAAGGTAAGATGTTGTCACTTGGGAGTGGGAAACAAAAGCTCATTAATGAGCTAGTAAATACCTACCACTTGTTGGTGATATGGAGGTAGTTACTAACCACCAAAAGAGTGGTAGATGGGTAATTCATTAAAATCCTTTCATTTTCCTGCATTCAACCCATTCTGAGAAAAAGAGGAGACACTGAAGAGAAGAAATTGTGAAGAAGACAATAAGTAATTTGAAAAGTCGTTATGCTCGGGGGAACACTAGCTAGATGCAGTATCAAGGATGAGAAGATCCAAGTACTTAATTATTAATTTTCTAGACATATTCTCCAAATTGGTATTCTGAACTTTTAATTGTGTATGATTTTGATGGAACTAAAGAAAAATAAATATTAAAAGACATGTTCATCTTCTAGTATTATTAAATTTTGTTCTATGAGTATTTAATGGTTTATACAAGTGTTCAAAATATATATCTTTGTTATATTTTCTTTGTTTAAAATTTTTACAAAGAAGTTAATATGTAGTAGTATATGTGTGTGTGTAGTAATTATTTTAAAGAGAGGAAGATAGACTAGCAACAATGATTTTATGTTATATATATATATATATATATATATATATATATATATATATATATATATATATATATATATGCATTCTTAACCATATCCCAAATTAAAAATAAATATCCATGGACATTTATGTAAACAAAAAGCATGTCTAATTGACATAAATATGCAATGAATTCAAGGAAAATTTAATGACATACATGTACCAATGTTATTTGACATATGTTCAAAAAGAGTGCAATAATTCTATATATATATATATATATTCTCATAAACTATAAAAAGGAATATTATGAGAGGCACATATATCTTTGAGAAATTTACAAGTATAGGAAATGCTATAGAACCTGAAGCTTCTATCTATAATGACATAAATGGTTATGATTACATAAGAGGCTTATAGCCTTTTACAGGTCACTTCCACTCAAGAAGAATAATATACGATAGAGGAAATTTAAGAATATTAAACATTTTAGTGTTTAAAACTCTGGTGCCAAGCCTTTGAACATAGTAATCTTGCTAGGGAGAAGGAGAGAGACTGTTAACATCAGAAAATCATACACATGTTTGCACACAAGAAGACGCTAAAAGACATCCAATAGAATGCAAAAGTGAATATTTTCTAGCTGAATACGTCGTGAAGTTTAAAAAATTTAATTTCTCCTAAGGTCCAAAGTTTGAAAGGATAAAAAATTGAGGACGTCACAACTGTTTCTTCGATAGCCATTCGCGTACAGAATATCCTTCAAAAGTTGAGCGGGTGAAGAAATGGATGGCTTAACGAATCTAGGACCACTTTACACACTTGTAGCCAATTCCTAGACAAGATCTCAATCCAGGACAACTGACTTTGAGTCACCCTAAAGATATGCAACCCCTAATGGAATCATCTTGTCCTACTCATGTTTCATTATCATGCATAAACCAAGAGAGGGAAGAAGGATTCAAAATATTCTATATAAAAAGGCCATGGGAGAACCAAAATATGAGACATTGTTATGCTCGCCAAATTTCTATCAGAGCAAACCACCATTCCATTATTGAAGCCAAAAAAAGTAAGAGCACTAAAACTTTGGCCATATTGCTTCTAAGAAATCTATCATCTTAGTGATAAAAGAGGAATCCACCATTGGAGAGTCTCCATACTTCTTTGAGAGAGGATAAACTTGCAAAGATATTTGAGGAAAAGAACCCCCCTCGCTGAGGTTTGTTTAGCACCTTAGCTCAAAGAATTATCTTCAAGTGTCTAAGATTAATCTATTGTATTCAACCTCTACTACCAGTAGTCAATAAAGGGAGATTTTTGTTAGGATATTCCAACACATAGGAAAGAATTAAGTACAACTTGGTCTACTTTATAGTTACGTAAAGTGTGTTTCTTTAGTATGTACTTTTTGTAACTTACAATTCAATATCATGATATGTTCTAGACATGAAGTGATCCGACAGTTCATTCTCTCCTAGGTATTACCGACACTTGGTTCGTGGCTTAACACCCGATTGCTCCATGATCCATATTTAAAGAGCATGGAGGGTCATTTGTTAGGTGATCATTCATGAGAGAAGCTTATGTAAATTTTTTTTCTTTTACATTAATAAATTACCTGAAGTGACCACATTGGTTCAAGTCGTGGACTATTTTCCTCTTTGAGGGTTTTAATCACGTCAAGAATACTAGTGTATTGATCTATGATCTATTTGTGGGAAATTTCCTTTGGTCTTCTATCTGAGGAACTTACCCCGTAAATTCCTACATGGTATCAGAGCTATTCGAGGGCCGCATCCATTGGTGATCCAAATCTGAAGCCGGCACAACTGCATCCAACTGTCTTTTCATATATCTATTGTTTCTGATCGCTTTTGGGTCAAGAGGACTGCTCTATTGTGTTAGGAGCATTTTTTCCAGTGAGGAACCCCTTTTGTTTCATGCAAAAAAAATTTTGGTATCCCTAGCTACGTCATTTTTAAGATCTGGAGGTATACAATATTTATTTGAAGTTTTAGCTATTTATCTCTCTGTTTTTATTACGTGATCTACACCTTTCATTTTTGCATATTCTCTTTACTCCACGATGATTTGGGCAAACCAGAAATAGAAAGAAAGGGTTTTTCTCATGTGTATGCTCTTTTCCGCTGTGTCCTAGTGTGATATTGGATAATCAGAAACATTGAGAAAAATATTTAGTTTTAAGTCAAATCTAACTTTAAGTCATAAGGCTTGGATTACTTTTGTTGTTCGTTTTGGGTTGTGTGGTTTTTTTTGTTTTGTAGGCGAAAAAAGGGTTTTTCAAGTAAAGATGCACTCCAAAGCTTCAAAAAAACAAAAAAAAACCCTCCCTCCTTTCCAAAAATTACTAACCTTTTAAACTGTCTCACTTGGTCCAAATTTACTTTATGAGAATAGAGGTATTTGGTTCAAGTCTTTCTTTTTGTTGATTTAGTTTTTCAAAAAGCACATGTAACTTATGTTTGAAAGTTACTTTATGTAAAAGTGTTCTCACCCATTATAAAAAGTGAGTCACTTATAATTCTAAAGTCTCTTTATCTTTTATTTAATTTACAATTTAGTGGATAGTTCATAAAGTACCATTGTAAAATTGACCTTCACTTATTTATAAAAGTGGGTCACATAAATTAATCTATTTTTTAAAGTGAGCTAATTAGATTAAGTTTGAAAAGGGGGGGATTTTTTTTTTAAATATAACATTATAATTCACTTCCCAACATTCATGTAGTTCATTGGCATCTTCAATAACTTTTCTTCAAAAAACCATAACTTTTTCATCCAGAAGCCGTTTTCAGAGCCGTTTTTTTGAATCGGCGTAATTTTTTGAGATCTTTCCATTGGAACACTTAGTTTTAGAATCTAAAACTTCAATTTCTTTTAAAATGGGAAATCCATGCCTACTTATTCTTGACAACACCAGCTACTTCCAATGACTATCCTACAATGTGGATTTACTTAGAGGTAATGGTCTTTATAGAATAGCCTCAGACCAAAAGTCTAAACCGAAAGATGAAAATAAGCAAGCCAAATGAGAAAATGAGCAAGATCAAGCACGCGGGTTAATAGGGATGTCTATTTCTTAGATTCCATATCATAGAAATTGATACGCCCAATGAAGCAATGAAACAAATCAATAAAGTTTTTGGAATTAAAAATGAAATTAGAGCCCATCAACTCGAAAATGAGTTGCTTACATTGGACCCCAATAATTTTTCTTCCATTGAATACTTTTTGTCCCAGTTCAAGACCCTTAGACTTCTCTTGGAAGGTGTTAAGGTTAAGAAAGAAGATGGTAGCCTTATCTATTCCATTCTTACTAAGTTAGGACCAATCTACTCTATGTTTGTTTCCACCATCCATTCTACTATAGAAGCCTTTATTTCTCAAGGACAAGACTACAAGTCCCCCTATTTTTATGCCTTTTGTGATTCTTTAATAAGAACAAGAAAAAATATTACATCTTGGTCTTCTTAATATTGGAAATTCTTCTAAGAAAGCCTTAGCATCCCAACAACAACCAAATTAAAAGAATCCTAAGAAGCAGCATCCTAAAAAGAATGATCCTAAACCGAACAAGGATCCTAAGCAATTTCAGTCTCAAAATGAAAAATCAATTCAAAAAATGATATGGTAAATAAAAACAAGGGGAATGAGACTGCTAGAAATTGCAACTTTTGTAGTCGTGACGACCACTTAGAATTCAAATACTTTAAGAAGATGGAAGCCTTGGAAGCAGCCATGAAGAAGCATAACATCCATTTGAAGCACTCTTAAACTTCAACTTCATCTTCGGGAATTTCACTTTTTGCATGTGGTTGTCAAGCATGTCGATCTGGTTATCCACTAAATGTATCTTCTTCTTCTCATTATCATGAGTGGCTCATTGATTTTGGAGCTTCTTATCACATGGCCAAAAACAAAGCCATGTTTTCTTCTTTAAATGATTGCAACATCGAAAATATTTATGTTGGTGATGATAGATCTCTTAATGTTGTATGGATTGGAACTATTCATCTAGACAATGGTCAATTTAATGATGTATTATGTGTTCCTACGTTATCCTACAACCTTCTATCTGTATATTAGATAACTCATTCAGGTGAAGGTAAAACCATTGATTTTTCACCTCATGATGTTGTAATTAAGGACCTAAGATATCCTAAACATATTTTAGCTACTGACATTGCTGATGATTCCACAAGGTTGCATAAGTTTAACAACTTTGGGTCATCAACTCTTCCCTCGATATTTGTTGTTCAAAATGATGAAGTGAACAAAATTTGGCATGAGTGATTTGGTCACTTAAATTATCACTCCCTTCAAAATCTATGTAAAGAAAATATGGTGGCAGGTATTCTTATGCTATCTTGCAGAGATGGTTTTTTTTTTTGGTTTTCAGATGTGTACTCGGCAAACATCATTGGGATAGTTTGTAAAAACATTCCTCTTCACATGCCTCAACCCCTTTACAGCTTGTGCATAATGATTTATGTGGTCCACTTCTAGTTGTTTCATTCTCTCGCTATAAGTATTTCTTAACTTTCATTGATGATTTCTCCAGATGCACTTAGGTATACTTCTTAAAACTCAAGAGTGAAGCCTTTAAAATTTTCTTGACCTTTAAGGCCTTTTTTGAGAAATAATCTGGACATCAAATTCTTAAGATAAGATCTAATGATGGCGCAGAAGCTAACAACAAATTCATCAACTTTTGAACTAAGCATGGAATTCAATTGCAATATACTGTTCCATCTACTCCACAACAAAATGGTGTAGCTGAAAGGAATAATCTCACCTTAAAGGAAATGGGTAATCGTATTCTTCAATCTAAAGGTCTTAGTCTTAATTTTTGGGCAGAAGCAATTAACTGTGAAAATTACATACATTAAATCTCACTCCTACTAAGGTTTTAAAGAATATCACTATAAAAGAAGCATGGATCTCAATTAAATGAGATGTAAGTCACTTTTGTGTTTTTGGAAGTGAAGCATGGGCCCATATTCTAGATGAGAGACATAAAGCCTTAGAACCTACGAGTGAAAAATATATCTTTGTTGGATATTCTAGAGATGTCAAAGGATATAGATGTCTTCAACCTAAATCCAAAAAAGTTATCATTAGAAGAAATGTAAAGTTTGCTGAAAATATATCAACCTGCGAGCCTACTTCGACAGATGTGCCACCTCTCTCTATCCCTTATACTTATGAAAATATTCCTTTTTCAATTGATGACAATGCTAGGTTCCTATAATAATAGGGATCATAATTTTGAATTGCCTATGTTAAGTCTTGTAATATTGTACATACCATTTCTTTTCTGCAAATGTTTTCCATATTAAAGATTAAAAAATTTAAAGAGGGTATCTCCTAAAAGAAATATCAAAGGGAAAAAATAATAAGAAGAGATCAAAAAAGTGAAAAAACATGAACCCCAAACAAAAATAGATCATGAAAGTGTGCAAATTCAAGTGCCACTACTTTTTACTTCACTGTGCAAAATAATGGTTGTGTGCAGCTTGTCATAAATGCCACGGCCCATGATAGTCAAATAGCTTAATCTTGACTAAATCATGCTTTAAATTTCATGTTTATAGATAGAGAATAAAGATCTGGCCAAAATGTTTAACCTTGACAAACCAGTAGTTAGGTAGAGAAATATAAATGTGCTCATAAGCTTAATCTGAGCCATTGGAAGATATAAGGTTAGAATTACATAGTTTGATTTTCAAAAGAAAAAGAAAGAAAGGGTCTGCTAGTTTAAATTCACCTAATAAAGTGAAGAAAAAATGTTAGGCTAAGCAAAGGGTAGGCACAAGAAAGGTTGCAGAAGTACAAGATCGTTAAATCATAAGCGCATTTATCATGCTTAATCCTATGTTTCAGTGTGCAGGAGCAATTATGAAAGTGAAACGATGTTTACAATTTGATTTAATTAACTTCCCCTCATTTCATTTCACCCCCCATTACATACGTGCTGATTTCCTCATCATCCCATCATTTCTTAAGAATATACCCTTTTCCCTTCATTTTGACCCTCACCCCTTGGTTTCACACATTTCCCTAACAAATTACCCTCCAAAGGTCAATTCCCAACCCAAAACTCCTCTTCCCTAGTGTGAAACCCATTCCCCTTTGAAAAAATCATTTTCCCCGTATTAATTTTCCTATTTTATCTAAAAACCCATAAAAGCCCCTTTTTCCTAAGTTTAAATTCCCCCTATGCATTACTTAATTAGCTCCGCCATACCATATTTCGCCTAAAAAACCCATAAAACCCATTTATTCTAAGTTTTGTTTCCCCCAGTATTATTTAATTAACTCCGCCATTCACATTTTCCCCTACATAAACCTGTTTAACCGACCACCCTCGATGCAATTAAAAAACCCCGCCACATTTAAACCTTGGTCCCACTTTATTAAACCCACTTATATTTAACCCTGCCTTATTCATTAATTAATTAAAGTTATGTCTAATTAATCTCCCCGGGCCCCGCAAATCTCCTCCCTTATTCCCTCCGTGTATTTCCACCACGGGACAGTGGTTAGATCTTGCACCCCCAGATCTGACAGCGCGCATCCATATCTTGCTGATTCTCTTTCCTAGCTTTACCAGCCTGAGAGCACATGATATTCATGGTTTTTCTCGGGCCCCTTTAAGTTACGTGGCAGCTCTAAGTGAACTCGCATGCTCTCAAGGAAATACCGCCCAACTACCAAAAGTGGTGTGATGGTCCCCAAAACTGCCTCCCCGCCAAAAGCCAAAACCACTCACTGTTCATTTATAATTGTCATGCCAAAATTCTAACCATTGCTAGTTAAAAGGACGAAGATTCTCATTTTCACTCTTTTCACTCATCCACAATGAAAGCTGTACAAGTCTTCCTGCACACCCTGAGCCTCTGCAACCAAATTTGACCATTGATTACCTCCCGAAAATGCTACAGACTTCATCCATAGACTTTCCTGTTCCCTAAATCCATTACCACCTCCCTGCCAACCTATGTTCTTATTAAAAATTGTTGTATTTTGCAGGTAACTAACAAGGCTAGGACACTGGACAAACAAGTTTTTATACTAGTCACAAAACCCGTTTGCTCCGAATTCTCAGGAAATGTATTCAAAGGCTTCATTGTGCAGGAGTTTTGTGTACAAAGAGAAAATCAAGTTTAATACAACAACAGAACAGAAGGAAACAATTTACACAGTAAATGATAAAGCAGAGATGAAATCATTTTCACCAGCACAGCAAAAGGTTCTTACAAACTACTCTCCAAGAAACATTTTGTATTCTACATGTGTCTTTTAGTAAAAATCATTTTTACTAAAAACATAGAAGCATGAAAGAGTGAGTAAGATTTACAGTAAAAGGAAAAAATGAAAGCAGGTGATAGAGAAGTCAGGTGAAAGATTTACTATAGTTAAAAGACAAAGGAAGAAAAACGTGTGAGAGACAAACCAACAGAAAAGAAACAAATAGATAACAACTATAAAGTAAAATAGGGAGAGTTTTCAGTTAGTTGAAAGGTGTCACTACCTTTTAGCATCCAGATATTTTATTCCTAGAATAAATCCTAGTCAGTTGACAAGATATTTTGTATTAATTTTTGTATAAATACTTCATAATTTGAAGTATTAGGTGTGGATTGCTATACATTTGTAGAGTGATTTTTATCTTAAACCTAAGGGTTAGTGTACCAATTTTCAAGTCAACAGACTGGATAAGGTAATAAAAAGATTGCACCATAGGATTCATGAGATGAGCTATGGTAGTGAAGTATCTTCTTTGTCTGAATTTGTTTATTTCTTATGTGTTTCATAAACTTAAATTTTATCTGAATTTGAATGAATTAACTAGAAATTTAACTCAGAAATTGTTTAAGTACACTCTGTTTTTCATAGCTAATCATTTATATGTTTTCCTCTGATATCTAGATTTGAGAACCCTTAATTTCTCTCCCATCCTGGTTGACCTCTTTCATTTCTCTTCATAATCCGACCTATGGAACCCTTAATTTCTCCCTGGATCCGATTGGAAACCATTTCACCATCATGCCTTTGAGATATATATTAACGCCTCTATCTTGCCCTGTAGACATTGTTTTTAGAACTTAATCCAGTCCTATTTGTCTGGCATTTTGACCTCATAGCCCAATGGTAAAAGCAACCCTCTGTACATCTAAGTAATCCCACCACCCAAATTCAAATCAAAAACCCAAGCACAATCATAACTAGCTGAAAATCAAATAACTAAACAAAGTTAAATAAAAAAGAGAGAGCCCTATTTGAGATTAGGAAGGCTAGATCCTAATCTCCAAAGTAGGTTTGTGGTCACCTCTGTGATTTCTTTCCTTAACCTTGATAAATTTATGAGTGATAACATAATGGTGGCCATACTGGGGATGAGAACTTTTTCTTCAGAAAAATTATACAAAGACTATATCTGATTTATGATGGTGGATAGTGATCAGACTCACAAAGGTTAAAATCATCCACCTAGCAACTCCAACTCCAAATCAATTTCAAAATCAAGACTCCACTGGAGGAATGAACCTGAAAGAATAATATGGAAAGATCAAGCTTTTAACTTGGATTACAATCCAAGACATCATGTTCTTTCTCATCAAGAAGGTTTTTCAATGTATATTATATTTAGTGAAGATCTTAGACTAATTTTTTATTATTTTCCTTGGAAGATTGTAAATATAAATTCTCTTTATCCATTTGAGCAGCTTTCTTTTGAATCTTATGATGATCATTTTCCGATTGAAAAGCATCAAATAATCAAGGCTAATCTTACAATCCTAGTACATATTCCTGTACCTTGTAAAGTTCCTGATAGATATAAGCCCCTCATGTTACCCCCTATAATCCATGATTTCCCTGATAACTATTACAAATATCTCCCCAATTTTGTTGGAAAAAATGGTATCACTGCCCAAAAACATATTCAAGGCTTTGAGAATTATCTGGACCTATTTGAGAATGATGAAGATGATGTTATTATCAGGTTTTTTTCTCTTTCTTTGCAAAGTAAAGTGAAGAGTTGGTTCAAGAATCTACCTATTGCAAGCATCTCAAATTTGCAGCAATTTGTCAAAATTTTCCTTAATAGATGGATAATAAAAGTCAATCTTTTTGTGTTCATAGAAGAATATAATCAATTGAAGAGACAACCAAATGAAACAATACAACAGTTTTCTGACAGATTTAATCAAATCCATTATTCAATGCCATCAAATACAAGACCTCCTCCTGATTCAACTCTCTTGCATTATCCAAAAGCATTTGATCTAGAAATATAATTTCAGCGAAGAGAAAGAAACCCAACAACTCTTGAACACATGCAGAACATTGCAGTAGATGTAGAAGTTAATCTGCAAATTATAAGAGAAAAGTTGAAAATAGAAGCTTAGAAAAATAACATTGCAGAGGTAAAATTCAACATTTTGGAAAGAAAAATAAAGGAAAGGATACAAAAGATCACCATGAAATATATTTTTTTTTGTTAAAAATGACCATGACCTATTTATTTCACAAAAAGAAGAGGTTGATAGCCATGAACAAATTCTTGCTAATTCCAACTATCATAGATCAAAAAATGGATTTACAGATCAATATGTGAAAGAGGAATCTACTGATTTGGTGTGCATGTTTGATGACATTCCTTCTTTTAATGATTTTGCTAAGTATGATCACTATGATGATAATTATGTTGTTCAAACTCAAGCTAGCTTTACAGAGCAATCAGAAACTATTTTGGAGGATGAGGAAATTCAGTTTCAGAAAATTAAATATAGTGATCAACCTATACATATCATATATGAGAATGAGAAAGGAAGTGCAGAAAATTTGGAAATGAGTGAAGGTTCCTTGCCTCTTTGTTTAGCTTCATTTCAGCTCATCAGAGAAAACTTTATAGCAATAAAAAATCAGTAGTCTTTAGGTATTTTTGTTGATAACAAAGAAGACAATGAAACTCTTGATCAAGATTCTTCAGTTTCACAAGCACAGTTATCAAATTTCATTGAAACACCTGATCAAATGACACATGAAATTTCTATACCACTATGTTTTGAATCATTTCAGTTTTTAAAGGAAATGTGGTATAAAATCTCTAAAGAAAAGGATGAGAAGCTTGTAGAAATCTATGAAGTTCCATTCAAACCTATATGTAATAAGTTGCAGCAATCCTTCCAAGTTTTTTATGATCCAATAGCTAATATATTAGATGATGGATGCAATCAAAAATTTTCTCCATTAACTAACTATGAGATTCAGGATCAAGATGATAAAGGTTTCATCAGTCAAACATTTCAATCAATAGAAATATCATCACAAAGCTTATCTGAAAATTTGCAGGGTGATAAAGATGAAAAAGACATTTCAGTTTCATGGCATAGAGGCCATCAAGAACAATTGTACAGTTGCTTAAATCAATTGAACAATAGTGTATATATTTTGGAGGAACCTTTTGCATAGATTTTAGAGTCAACAAATGAAATCAAGTATTTCCTTAGCTTCTCATTTGTTGACAAGGTTATATTGGGCTGTAGAACTTCAGTTTTAATCACAAACAAGCACAAGCAACAAAATCCACCAATGTATATGATGCTTGAATGGTTGCATTAGTTGTTTCATTTTACCTAACCAATAGTTGGACATCCGATTAGAGTAAGTAGGTAGGATTTCAGTTTGAATAAATTTAGTTTTTAGCAACAAGTTTATTTCAGTTTTCAATTTTCAGCAAGTATTGAAATAATTCATTAAGATTTAAGACCGAGAAGAAGGCCCTTAGGTCTTGATGATCTAGTAGTTTGGTTTGAGGTTAGCAATACCTTTTTTTAGTTTCATATCAGATTTTAGTTTGCAGAAAAGGTTGTGATTTCAGTTCAAGATTTTCAGTCACAGAGATTATATAACAAAGCAGGTGCAGGCTTGGGATTGGCCCAATGGATCAGGCCACTAGTCGACAGTGTTCTTGACATTTCACCAGGAAATTCCATCCCCATGTGGAGCCACTGTTAGGTTCCTATAATAATAGGGATCATAATTTTGAATTGACTATGTTAAGTCTTGTAATATTGTACATACCTTTGCTTTTCTACAAATTTTTTCCATATTAAAGATTAAAAAATGTAAAGAGGGTATGTCCAAAAAGAAATATCAAAGGATAAAAAGAATAAGAAGAGATCAAAAAAGTGGAAAAACATGAACCCCAAACAAAAACAGATCATGAAACTATGCAAATTCAAGTGCCACTACTTTTTACTTCACTGTGCAAAATAATGGTTGTGTGCAGCCTGTCATAAATGGCACCGTCCATGATAGTCAAATAGATTAATCTTGACTAAATCATGCTTTAAATTTCATGTTTATAGATAGAGAATAAAGATCTTTCCAAACTGTTTAACCTTGGCAGACTAGTAGTTAGGTGAAGAAATAAAAATGTGCTCATAAGCTTAATCTAAGCCATTGGAAGATATAAGGTTAGAATTACATAGTTTGGTTTTCAAAAAAAGAAAGAAAGAAAGGGTCTGCTAGTTTAAATGCACCCAATAAACTGAAGAAAAAATGTTAAGATAAGCAAAGGGTAGGTACAAGAAAGGTTGCAGAAGTACAAGGTTGTTAAAGCATAAGCACATTTATCATTCTTAATCCTATGTTTCAGTATGCAGGAGCAGTTATGAAAGTGAAAACATGTTCACAAGTTGATTTAATTAACTTCCCCTCATTTCATTTCACCCCCCATTACATACTTGCTAATTTCCCCATCATCCCATCATTTTTTAAGAATATACCCTTTTCCCTTCATTTTGACCCTTACCCCTTGGTTTCACTACCCCTTGGTTTCACACATTTCCCTAGCAAAATAACCTCCAAAGGTCATTTCACAACCCAAAACCCCTCTTCCCTTGTGTGAAACCCATTCCCCTTTGAAAAAATCATTTTCCTCGTATTAATTTCCCTATTTTATCTAAACAAACCCATAAAATCCCCCTTGTCCTAAGTTTAAATACCCCCTCCGCATTACTTAATTAACTCTGCCATACCATATTTTTCCTAAAAAAACCCATAAAACCCCTTTATTCTAAGTTTTGTTCCCCCCCTATTATTTAATTAACCTCGCCATTCACATTTTCCCCGACATAAACCCGTTTAACCCACCACCCTCATTGCAGTTAACAAACCCCGCCACATTTAAACCTTGGTCCCACTTTATTAAACCCACTTATATTTAACCCCGCCTTATTCATTAATTAATTACAGTTAAGTGTAATTAATCCCCACGAGCCCCGCAAATCTCCGCCCTTATTCCCTCCGTGCATTTCCACCGCACGACAGCCGTTAGATTTTGCACCCCTAGATTTGACGATACACGTCCATATTGTGCTGATTCTCTTTCCTAGCTTTACCAGCCCGAGAGCACGCGAGATTCATGGTTTTCCTCGATCCCCTTTTAGTTACATGGCAGCTCTAGGTGAACTCGCATGCTCTCAAGGAAATACCGTCCGAATTCCAAAAACGGTGCGATGGCCCTCGAAACTACCTCCCCACCAAAATCCAAAATCACTCACTATTCATTTATAATTGTCGCGCCAAATTTCTAACCGTTATGGGTTAAAAAGCCAAAGATGCTCATTTTCACTCTTTTCACTCATTCGCATTGTGAAAGCTGCTTAAGCCTTCCTGTGCCACCCTGAGCCTCTGCAACCAAATTTGACCATTGATTACCTCCCGAACACGCTCCGGACTCCATCCACAGACTTCCCTATTCCCTGAAGCCATTATCACCTCCCTGCCAACCTGTGTTCTTATTAACAATTGTTGTATTTTGCAGGTAATTAACAAGGCCAGGAGATTGGACAAACAAGTTTTGATACTAGTCACAAAACCTGTTTGCTCCAGATTCTTAGGAAATGTATTCAAAGGCTTCATTGAGCAGGAGTTTTGTGTACAAAGAGAAAATCAAGTTTAATATAGCAGCAGAGCAGAAGGAAACAATTTACACAGTAAATGTTAAAACAGAGATGAAATCATTTTCACCAGCACAACAAAAGATTCTTACAAACTACTCTCCAAGAAACATTTTGTATTCTACATGTGTCTTTTAGTAAAAATCATTTTTACTAAAAACATAGAAGCATGAAAGAGTGAGTAAGATTTACAGTAAAAGGTAAAAATGAAAGCAGGTGACAGAGCAGTCAGGTGAAAGATTTACTACAGTTAAAAGACAGAGGAAGAAGAAAGCGTGAGAGACAAACCAGCATAAAAGAAACATATAGATAACAACTATCAAGTAAAATAGGGACAATTTTCAGTCAGTTGAAAGGTGTCACTACCTTTTAGCATCCAGATATTTTATTCCTAGAATAAATCCTAGTTAGTTGACAGGATATTTTGTATTAATTTTTTTATAAATACTTCATAATTTGAAGTATTGGTGTGGATTGCTATAAATTTGTAGAGTGTTTTTTATCTTAAACCTAAGGGTTAGTTTACCAATTTTCAAGTCAACAGACTGGAGCAAGTAATAAAAATATTGCACCACAAGATTCATGAGATGAGATATCGTAGTGAAGTATCTTCTTTGTCTGATTTTGTTGCTTTCTTATGTGTTTCATAAACTTAAATGTTATCTGAATTTGAATGAATTAACTGGAAATTTAACTCAGAATTTATTTAAGTACAATTTGTTTTGCATAGTTAATCATTTATATGTTTTTCTCTGATATCCAGATTTGAGAACCCTTAATTTCTCTCCCATCCCAGTTGACCTCTTTCATTTCTCTTCATAATCCGGCCTAGGGAACCCTTAATTTCTCCCTGGATCTGATTGGAAACCATTTCACCATCAAGCCTTTGAGATCTGTAGTAACTCCTCTTTCTTGCCCTGTAGACACTATTTTTAGAACTTAATCCAGTCCTGTTTGCCTGGCATTTTGAAACCATAGCCCAATGGTAAAAGCAACCCTCTGTACATCTAAGTAAGTAATCCCACCACCCAAATTCAAATAAAAAACCCAAGAACAATCATAAATAGCCTAAAATCAAATAACTAAACAAAGTTAAATAAAAAAGAGAGAGCCATCTCTGAGATTAGGAAGGCTAGATCCTAATCTCCAAAGTAGGTTTGTGGTTACCTCGGTGATTTCTTTCCTTAACCTTGAGAAATATCTGAGTGATAATATACAACAAGGATGAAAATCCTCCCCCACCTTCTCAAGATCCTCCTTTAGCTTCTCAGCTTCCAAAATGGGTCTGCGCTACTCGGGATGCAACAGGTGCTCTTGCAGGTGATCCTACATATCAATGTCGTACACATTCTTAGTTCAGTAGAGCCCATTATTTACTAGCTCAAGCTTCAACGAATTATGATCATGACACCTTTGCAGAAGCTTCAGGCGATCTAGATTGGGACGCAGTTATTAATGAATAATATCATTCACTATTGGAAAATGATACATGGGAGCTTGTTCCTCTTCCAAAGGGATGAAAACTTGTTAGATGCAAATGGGTTTACAAAACCAAGTTTGGACCCGATGGAAAGGTTGATAAACATAAATCTCATGTTGTTGCTAAGGGTTTTTCACAAGTTGAGGGAATTGGCTATACTAAAACCTTCTCCCTTGTTGTCAAAATGAACTCTATTTGCCTTATTCTTTCCCTTGCTTCCTCTTTCAAATGGGAATTCCATCAGATGGATGTTAAATCCACCTTCTTGCATGAGGACATGCATGAAGAAATCTATATGGAATGACCTCTTGGCTTTATACAAATAGACTCCAGCCTTGTATGTCACCTTAAGAAATCGCTTTATTGTCTCAAGTAAGCTCCTCGGGCTTGGTATGCTAAAAGGGATAGCTTTCTTTTAGATACTGGCTTTTCTAGGTGTCATTCTGACAATACTGTCTACACCAAGAAAGTGGGTAAGTATATTATCATTCTTGTTTTTTATGTTGATGATATTATCCTTAGTTGTAGTGATCCCAACCTTATAAACCATGTGAAGTCTAGCCTTAAAAATTAGTTTGAAATGACAGACTTAGGGCACTTGCATTATTTTCTTGGTCTTCAAGTCTTTCAATCCAAAGAAGGTATTTCCCTTTCCCAGTCCAAGTATGTATGTGATATTTTATGCCACTTTCACATGGAAGACCGTAAGCCAACCCCTTCTCCCTTTCATTTTGAATTCAAACATTCAGTCACTTGTACTTCCCCTAAAGTTGATGCTACCTTATAGCATCAACTTGTTGGAAAAATTTTATATATGACCCATACCCGTCCTGACCCTTCATTTTCTGTTGTCCTTATTTCTCAGTTTATGAAAAACCCACATGAAAGTCATTGGAAAGCATCTAACATAATACTTCATTATTTTTTAGATATAGTTTAATTTGGGATTCATTACAATGCATAAGCATCTCCTCTATTAGTTGATTTCACTGATTCTAATTGGGTTGGTGACCTTGATGATCGGAAGTCTACTGCGGGTTATGTCTTCAATCTTGGTTTTGGACCTATTACATGGGCTTGCAAGAAACATAGCATCATTTCTCTTTCTTTAGAAGAAGCAGAGTATCCTGGTACCATTGAAGCTAGTAAGGAAGCCTTATCGCGTCGTCAGATCCTGTCAGAGTTTGGTTTTCAGCAGCAGCATCCGACTACACTTTGGTTTGACAATCAAAGTGCCATTCAAATATGCAAAGATCCAATCCAAAATCAGTGCAACAAAAATAATGAACTACACATGCACTTCATCAGAATGCTCATTCATGACAATGTTCTTGAAGTGCAATATTGTTCAACCGATGATCAAGTTGCAGACATGTTTACAAAGACTCTCACAGAGGTGAAGTTTACTAAACTTCGATTTATATTTGGAGTTCACAAAGTTGTCACTAAAGGGGATAGGCTCCAATGCCTCCTTCTTTCTCCTATTATGTAATATTTGTACATCCTTCAATCCTATCCCAAGTTGTTCTTAAGGGTGGATGTTAGGATATTCCGACACATAAGAAATAATTAAGTACAACTTGGTCTAATGTATAGTTAGGTAAAGTGTGTTTCTTTAGTATGCAATTTTTGTAACTTATAATCCAACAGTCACGATATGTTCTATATATGAAGTGATCTGAAGGTTCATTCTCTCCTCGGTATTACTGACACTTGATCCATGGCTTAACACCTGATTGGTCTATGATCTCTATTTAAAGAGCATGGAGGGTCATTTGTTAGGTGACCGTTCATGAGAGAACCTTATGTAAATTTTCTTTCTTTTACATTAATAAATTTCCTAAAGTGGCCAGGTTGGCTCAGGTCATGGAATGTTTCCCTCTTTGATGGTTTTAACCACGTCAAGAATACTGGTGTATTGATCTATGATCTGTTTGTGAGCGGCGTCCTTTGGTGTTCTATCTGAGGAACTTACCGTGTAAATTCCTACACGTTTTCCATAAATTTGTTGACTTGTTTGCTCCATTTAGCATTGTTTGTATATTTACCTCTTTGATTTAGTTTATTTTTATGTTTATGTATGCATTGTTTCCACTATATTTAATGCTTTTTTTATTTAAGTCTAGCAACTAACAATACCAACTTTTTTTGTGATCCTTTGTAGAGAAAAATCAACTGTTAAGGAGGTGTCTTTTGGTACACCATTTCCACAAAAACACTACCACAGGTATGGCGACCATACTGTTGTCTTTTATTTAATCTAAAGGTTTTGTTTGAAGGACCTTCTCTCTGCATAACCACTCGACAAGGTGCTCAACAACTCTCTGGAATGTTTGCAGGACCTCTAGGACCTGTTCTGAGCCCATAGAATTGAGTTTTCATTTTCTTTGCTTGCCCACTCGGATTTTTCTCAGAAAGATGTGCGCATGCATCCATGTGTGGCTAAACCCTCGTGGTAACTAAAAAGTCAAAAACAGCCTTGTATTTTCTCTTTTCTTAGATGATTGGTTGCCTTTAGTGAATTTCCTTCACCACTACATTTTGTGTCTTCTCTTTAGCATGCCTGCTTTCTTTAATAACCTTAATTATTAGAGAAATTAGAGTAGTTTTTCATTTGTATTTGCAATACACACATACCTTAATTAGGGAGAAAGTAAGTGTCAAAATTTCACATATATTTTTCAAACTATTTTGCTAAAGTTTTCTGCAAATCACATAGCTTAACTAGTAAAGAAGTAAGTGGCCCATCATCCACAAATCTTACTACTAACCAAAACAATAATTTTTTTTATTTTTCAGACTAGGAGCAAGTGTTATTATAGAAAGTAAGTAATCTTTTCTTCCCTTGCGTCTGTTAGAGGAACCTAGGTTTTCACATGAACACTTTCTTAAAGAATTTCAATTTCCATCTCCCTTGTTGAAGTTCACATAATTTAATAGGAAAAGAGTAAGTGGCCAATGATCCACAACATATTTATTTTTCAATACAATTAACAACCAACACTTAGTTTTATTAGAAGAATATTGTAAAGGATCATCACATATCCACATCTTACCACACTTTGTATGTTCACTTACATCACACATTAAGCTTCCAAAAGCTTTGTTCTAGAAGGAATCTAGTTTCCGTAGCTTTGTGTACTTAGTTTATTTTTTCTTATAAAATCACTCCATAACTGAATTAAGACTCTGTAAAACCAACCATAACTTGAACGAACTATGTTTCCCCACAGGTGCCACAGAAAAAAATTATAGTTCAAGTTAGGACCATTGGGAGTGGGCATCCCATAAGACGTCATGGTCATGTTGCACCTTTGAAACATATTTGTTGAATTTTTAGGGAGCTTAAAATCCTTCAATAATCCCATGGAAAATAATACCTAACCATGGAAGAGACTCGATTTAAAGGGGGTTCAGCTTAGGTCTAGTTTCTGCGGTACTATTTGGGGCTACCTAACCCATCTAGTGCTTAGTATTGGTAACTGACTACCAAGAAGATAATGACTTAAATGATCATGTGGGACGAAGGTACTTTAATGGCCAAAATCTATGGCATCCTTTCCCTATAGGTGATGGTGCAGGTAGCACTTGAGCCTCATTTCCATTACCTTGGTTGATCCTTCGTCTCTTGGAAGGCATATTCAGTTATTTAGAGACGTTGCCCTAGGTCCCATCAGAAGATACCTTCACTTGGCCCCATTACTTTGAGAGTGGTGAGAATGATTAGGTCTTCATAATATTTTTTATCATACGTAACAAATGAAAACCATTTTTTGTTTAATTGCTCACATAGATTAATTGTAAAAGGAAAGTAACCATTTTTATTTTTTCTTTTGTTTTATGTATGTGATTTTATTACATTGATATTAATCTCCTTCCCTCACCATACAAAAAGTAGCACACACTCTAATCAACACCATAGGGGACCCCATGACTCCCCGTTGATCTAGACATTTTTTAAACCTCCCCCCCATTGTCGAGAGGTGTGCCAAGACTCTCGCCATTTAGGTGTAGAGGATGTAACATAACCACCATTATTAGTGCATATTTACTTGGGACCTCTTCTTGTTAAAGTACACCCTTTAGCACCCCACAAGGGTCCCCACATGCTACCCCTTTAGGGATCCCACACACCACTCCTCTAGAAAGTCCACGAGACACCTATTGAGGTAGTTATCCTCAGACTTCCCCATATATGACCCCTTTCCATATAGCTATCCAAAATCGTTTCAAAATGGAAGATAACTCACAGATCTCATTCTTATCTTATTTAAACCTACCTGATTTAAGTAAGCTACCTAATGTCCCGATCGCCCATGGCTAGAATTGGCTAACTATGCCCACCAAGCTCCCTTCGAACATTCAAAAGTTTGAAGGGAAACAGAGCGAAGACCTAGGAAACCATTTCATGACTTTTCACCTGTGGTGTTCATCTAATAGTATCACCAATGATGCTATTAGATTATGACTATTTCAACACACCCTTACTGGGCCTCCAGTGAAATGATATATTGACCAGCCCTCTACATCACATGGACACTTTAGTTCACTAGCTACAACTTTCCTCACATTTTTCTAGCTCTTGGTTCATCATTATTCACGCATGGAACTCCTCATCCACTTTGAACAATAACCTGCTACCCACAGATCAGATCATATACATGAATGGGGAAAATTTTGTTGCTTGTATAAAGCTTAGTTTGAAGATAAAGTCCTCTTAGACTTGTTTTCGAGATCCCTCACATTGGAAATCTCCAAATATGTGGCAAGTTCATACCCACATAATGAGGAAGAAGCCATTAGTAAATCTCAAAAGTTAGAGCTTATCTACACCCAGTCTAGATACATTTATCATGTGCTTCTATATGCTCCACACCTACAAATTTATAAAGAGATACCAGGCGCATCCAATGTCATTGATGGATTGATTGGGTCCATAATCGAAAACCAACTCAGTAATAACTACCACTACTCTTGATACTCATTCAATGGCCAACTATTTGATACTGCACAAAATTCACCACCATTGTAACATACAGTATACTACCCTAGTCACCCCACAAAAATGTAGAATATGGTATGTAGGGTTAACCAATATTAGCCCCCTCATGGAGGGCCATACATTCCCCCACTAGGAAACTAGTACTTTAGGAATATAGATGTAATTTCCTCTTCCCAGAATCGATATACCAATTAGGGACAAGGAAACCAATATTCTTCTTTCCCTGCACAACAAAAGAATAACCTACCAAGGAAAAATAATGCAAGGGTTAATATAGTGCAACCTTCTCTCGCTTCACATCAATAATCGGAAGAGCAGCTGAATCCAGGTAACCTGCCTAATGTTTCTAAGAAAAAACCTAAAAGAAAAAGAAAGGGAGAACCCAAACAGGGGTTAGCAACCACTAGCAACCCCCACGGGCACTAGGAAGGGTAAACCCTACCCGGAATCAAAACGAGGGATCGACCACCAATAACCCACAAAAAAATAAATAACACAAGTCTACGGACTAATAATTCATGTTCTATCCGTGGGGAATATAGTCATTATACGCATCATTATCCTCAACTCCATAAGTTAAAAAGGATACAGGAAAATAGGGGAAAGGAAGTAAAAAAAACTATAGTAATGCAAGACCCTTTCCCCCATCATGGAGTGGTTAACTCTTAACAACAATCATCCCACTCTCATCCTTCTGGAGGGAACCCCCATAACAATTATA
The DNA here is from genome assembly GCA_031772625.1 of Pinus tabuliformis. NCBI lineage: Eukaryota > Viridiplantae > Streptophyta > Pinopsida > Pinales > Pinaceae > Pinus > Pinus tabuliformis. The sequence goes on from CM062818.1 coordinate 592,840,822, forward strand.
ATCATGAAATTTTCATGAGAGGAGAAGATATCCTCCCGCAAACATGAAATATAAGTTATGAAGCTCCCTTAGAGACCAAATCATCCACCTCGAACATGGCAATACCTACAAGGTCGTTGACAATTTCTAAACCTTCTATAGAAACTACGCCAAAAAGGGTCAAAGGACCTTTAGAACGTGTTGGACATAGCTCAAAAGTTTCTCATAGATACAACATAGTCAATGACTTAGTGCAATCACCATCATCTATGTCAACATTAGAGGTCCTGCAAACATTCCCAACCCAAAGGAAAGCCTTACTTTCCTCTCTAAGCGTAATTGACCCAGTTGATTCTCGCCTAATGGCCTTCGACCTAGATAAATCTACCCCATGACTACCATCAATTGTTTCTTTCCAAGTTCCAGTGTCAGTCCAAAACATGAACATTCATCATTGCATTGTCAATGAAGGGTCCTCCACATGTATCATGTCCAAATTTGTTTGGCAGAAACTATGATCCCCCGAACTCAAGCCTTATGACATCATGCTTAGAGCATATGATGGGTGCCCTTCTGCTCCCATTCGCCTGTACCCTAGCATCTCAGTTAAGTTGGATGGGTAAAATGTGCTAAAAGATATCGAAGTACTAAATACCTGGTTGGATTACAATATCATGATGGGTGTAAGTTACATGTACGAGATGTTAGCAGTTGCCTCATCGGTGTTCAGGATACACTAGTACAAAATGAGACGTTAGTGGCTACACGACTAAAAATGTTAGTGACCACAATTATTTCAAGTGAATTAATACTAAATTTGAACAATTTTAAGTGACCCAACTAAAACTGACTAACTTAAACGACTAATTTAGTCTAGGGATAAAATAAACGACTAGATAATAAGTGACTCAAATAAAAACGACTAACTTAAATGACTATTTTAGTATAGGACTAAAATATATGACTAGATAATAAGTGACAAAATTAAAAATGATTAACATAAATGGCTACTATAGTCCAAGGATAAAACTATGACCAAATAACAAGTACAACATGTATATGATTTAGTCATTAATTCTAGTCATTTTTAACTCACTCTGGAAATAAAACATTGCAATTTTGATATTGAAGTGTTACATTTCACTAAATTTTGACACTGCAGATGGATTTAGTGATAAAAGGGGTCTCTGAATCCATATGCAGTGTAAAAATTTAGAGACAAAGGGGATGCTTCCCCACATTCATGTATGACATCCACAATAAACGTTTTAGTGTGGATTGACACACCTTGCCCAAGATATTGGATCTAGGCATTTGATAGTGTAAAACTAGTCAAATACCCATCAAGAGTGATAAAAAATTGTTTAACTAACCCCTATTTTCCCTGCGAAAATACTAAAGAAATACTTTTCCACATTTGTGAATACATGTTAAAAAGAATTATAACCAACTTAATCACAAATTAATTATAAATTTATTGTTGCATGTTATTCTGCTATGATATAAAAGTGCTTTTTTAAAAAACTCTTCAACCAAATGAATGTTTAAAAATGTAATCATAAAAGGATTATGTAAATTATATTATTCACTTAAAAGAAAGGTGAAAATATTTTAGAAAACATATGGGCATTATAAATCTTAAAAATAGTTTAAAATACAAATTAATCTATTTTTCCATTTTCTTATTTTACAAAATATAATTTTTTTCTTATTTTCCAAAAAAATAAAGAAATTATCCTCAAATTCACAGCTTCATACCTATTTAAAAAGCACCTAAAAAGCTAAAGACCCTTTAATATCTTAAAACAAATCAAAGTGGAGGGAAAAATCAAAGAAAAACAAAAAAACAAAAATCAAAGTGGTGACAAAAAACAAAAAACAAAAATCAAAGTGGTGAAGGGAAAAATCAAAGAAAAGCTAAAAAACAAAAATCAAAATGGTGGAGGGAAAAATCAAAGAAAAGTTAAAAAAAATAGGGAATACATTTTGGTCTCACCACCATATAATTCAATTATTGGAAAAAAATTACAAGTCAAGGAAACCAAACAGAGAGAGGGGGACATTTTACATGTTAATGTAAATAATATGTCATCAAAATTCCAAGCCATTCATAAGCGTTTCGGGAGGGTTGGAGCCATTTTCTCTTTGTATTTGGTTTTTGAACTAAAATTTGATTGAATTTGGTGGGGTTTTGGAGAGTTTTGTTTCATCATTTCCCTGTGAGTTTAGTCTGGCCATGAATTTCACAATTTGGTGGATGTTTTGTAGCAGAACAATGGCTTGGCGAATTTGTCCCTACGACTTCATGAAGCTCTGGTGTAGGAGGGTTGAAGTGCTTGGCTCAACTTCTTCCAGAGGGCATCAAAGTGGAGTGTTTGATGAAATGTGAAAGGAATATGTGGTGTCCTATTGGTTTACGATGGTGAGTGGTAGGAGCTTTTCAAAAAGACATGTGGATCCATGATTACATAACTAGAAGTGGGTTTGAATTAGATGTTTTTATTGGAACTTCAGTCATCGATATTGTCTTTGTTGTGTTTGAAAAAATGCTTGAAAGGGATGTGATCTCTTGAAATTCCATGATTACTATATATGTGGTAAATGGGAATGAAAATGAAGCTTTGATGTTTCTTAGACGAATGCAACTGGTGGGCATTAATCCTGACTCTCTCACCATGGTGAATGTGCTCCCAACTTGTGCCCAGTTAGAAACTGTGCAATGGGGTAAGTGGAACCATGGTTATAATATTAGAACAAGATTTGTGTGTGATATTTTAGTGGGGACTTCTCTCATAGATATGTATGCCAAATGTGGAAAATAGAACTGGCATACCAATCTTTTGATGAGATGTCTAAATGAGACATAGTTTTCTCACTGCATAAAGATTATGCCATGTTTGAATTGATCATATGATGGATATATTTATCAACATGCATGGAATGTCACAATGTAACATGTGTTACCTCATTTATGGATAGCTAAGCAAGTGGCATGATAGACGACCTCTTGATCAGATCATACTTGGAGGTAAATGTAGTTCAACTGACATGGAACATATTCAAAACTATTGTTGGAACAACTTCCAAGATATTAGATTGTGACCAAATGGTCTTAGAAAGTGCAACCTTTAAGCAAAGGCCCATGTTAAAAACACTTCCCTAGTCTCCATATCTAAACTAGTTAACCTTGTGAATAGTTTGGGGTTGAGACAATGAATGAGATAAACATGACAACAAATGGTCGGACTGATATATACAAAATTCTGAAGCTTAATGGCACTCATCCAAGGTCCATCACATGATGCTTTGTGCTCATGAACCAACAAACCCTTTAACGAATTTAGAGTTTCATTTATGCAGTACAATACCATGTATATCAGATTGTTATTCACACAAAATATCAGTATAAGAAGACAAACATCAAATACAGAATGTCCATTGCATGGGCATCCCAATGAACTGGTAAACCTGCAAACAAGCTAGGTTTTGTAACAGATTCATTCTTTTTTACTGTGTAAATAAAGGAATATATGCTTGAATTACTCTGCCATGTAAATGAGGTCATATAACCAAATTCTCTCCATGCAGGTCAATCTCTATGCATCTCCTAGCAAGTTAGGTCTCGAGAACTTTTCCCTCTCTTCTCTTGGGCCAAATCTTACCCAAATTCATTCCATGCAGCTCAATTCCCATGCATGCCCAACTAGTTAGGTCTCAGGTCTTTTTGGTAAGAAAAAAAAATGAACTGTGTTCTAATGAGAATGACCTTCAAAAAAGCTCCCATGAATATACAATAACATACCAGACCCTACCAGTTCTCTCTTCATCCTAATTAGGATTCAAAATATAGGATGTCACATGCAAAAAAGGAGTTTAGTTTATACCCTTTGTAACCTTAATAATTCTTACAAATCTCTCACAAGATTTAACTCTAAACCTTTTCCAAGTAGAAAGTGGGTTCTTAATCTTTATGACTTCAAATTTTTGTCTAAAAAATAGTACAAAATTTCAAATGAGCGTAAACATAATGACATTAAAGATTTATTTTGCAATTTAGATTTGTAAAGTGTGCAGATTAAGGACCTTATTATGGCTTCTTGGATTCTATTATTTAAATAGAAAAAGTGCTAGATAAGATAGGATGAGATAATTTTATTGATGTCTCTAACTTCATTTACTTGGACCAGGCAAAGGAGGAGAGTTCGTGCAGAACTAACTTAATTCACCTATTAGATGGTCAGTTTGGGCTTTATGAATGGGGTATAAAAGGAGAACATACTTTCTTCAATGAGGTGAACACACCTATAATATTAATATCGTATCTGTCAAGCTACTCTCATACTACTTGGTGACTAAACTATAGAAGGTTATTCTTGTTGGTTCCTTTCCTACTTTACATATTGAACATCTTCCAACTGAACTTGATACACCATAGCATCATCCTACTTTATTTCCTTTGTTGTGTAATATTGATGAGTATAGTTGACTTGACTTAATCTCATAGTTGAGTTGAGATTTCAGATGTGAAAACCTCGAGCACAAGTGAGTAACTCCCCAACCTTCTATGGTGCAGTCTACAAGCTTAAACCAAGAATCAATCATAAAGGTAAGTCCCTATTCTATACAAGTTGAAAGAAATCATGTGAGTCCCTAGACTTTAGTATGTTTCTAAACTCTATCTATCCTAATTAATCTGTCTAAGTTGCTAAATAAATTCCAATCATAGTAGATGTATCCAGTAGTATCTAAGCTCCTCCACTTGTTTTAAATCCTATGGTTGTTGTATTGAGTAAATTGCTCAATCTATTCTCCTCTCCTTGTTGGTTGTATGTAGTATCAAATCCAATATATTCTCCTCTTCTATAGTCTTCTTCTTCTGGTATAAAATCTAATCTCTAAGGTAAGTATAGTGACTAGGTCCCAGAGGCAAGGAACAATATCAAAAGCTATGGTAACCCAGAATTAATGAAGACCCTTCATCTAATTCATCTTAAAGAAGCTCATGCCTTAAGATATATCACTTATGAATATAAATATATATAAGGATTATTCCTAGCATAAGGAGCTTACCTTATAGTATAGAGTTAGAATCTCCTTGATAGTAAAAGCATGAGTATGATTCTGAGTTCCTCATAGGCTACACACCAAGCAATGAATAGTACCTAGTTCGGTGTTGTCAGATTTACTTCCTGAGTTACTCAAGAGGGTTTTTAGTCCTTAGTTTAGTCCTTATTGATAGTATAGTAATAGCTTGAGCCTTCTTTGAGTAGAATATCATCCATATATTTATTTTCATCCTACTCTTTCTACTATGCTTAAAGATCTCCTACAATTGTTGATATACCAATTTTGTTCACAAACAATACCTAAATGAGTAGCTATACTTAATGAAGAAGACTTATATCTATGGTTTCTATCTTGATCTAAAGACCCAACTATATAGTTATAACAAAGGAAGAGTATAACAAAGGATGCGCAAGCAGGCTCGACCAAACTAGCATCTCTATGTTTTAAGTATGACACTGGCATATATACATTGAACTTGTCCATAAAATTCCAGTATTACATGCCAATCAATGCTAGGTTTCAATGCTATATAATCATCAAGAGGGTCCTTTCCATATCCAATCCAAATAACACCATAGACAAAGTGAAAAAGAGATACTTCCTTGGCATAGTCCCCTATTCAAAGGTAGTCCCGAGTTGTGTGAGTATTCGATAGACATAGCCATAAGTAATAGACAATAAGTAGTGCTCAATACCCTTTGGTAGGTATCTTATACCAAAATTGTGTGAATATCTGAACACCACGAAATACCATGTTGTCCTAGTAGTTGTTATTATTCCAGCGAATGACCATGAAAAGGTCAATGTAACTAATATTGAGTACATTCATGTCGATACAAAGTGGGAGAGCACAAGTCATTCCTAGAAAAGCAATAACAACAGAACCACTCAACTCTACATCATCAAAGATATACAAATCAAACATCGAAGGATAGAGTACAAGGTTCTATTGCATAAGCAGGATGAAGTGAGATGACCATTGAGAACCCAAGGATGCCTCTCAAACTTCACAACCAAGCACTAGGAAGTGAGACTATCATATGATGATGAGGAGGGATGGACCGATTCACTCCTAAACTCTCATCTAGAGACCTCAATGACTCCCCCAACATCCAATATCATAGATAATAAGCTACTACTATATGACTGACCAGAGGACCTGCAAAAATTGGAAGAGTTGGTCTATGACATGCCCTATTGTCTAGAAGATGAAACTACCATCAATATCAAGAGGAGTCTCTCTATATGTTGGTGACTTCTATTAAGTACATTCATGTCCATACAAAGTGGAAGATAACAATTCATTCCTAGAAAAGTAAGATAACAACATAGCTACTCAACTCTACATCATCAAATATATAAAAATCAAATAGCCAAGGACATAGTACAAGGCTTTGTTGCATAAGCAGGATGAAGTGAGAGGACTGTTGAGAACCCAAGGATGCATCTCAAGCTTCATAAGCAAGGACTAGGAAGTGAGATTTCCACTTGAGGATGAGGATGGACTAACCGAGTCACTCCTAACCTCTCAACTAGAGACCTCAGTGACTCCCCTAACATCCAAGATCATAGAGAATACACTACTTCTATGTGACTGACCAGAGGACCTACAAAAATTGGAAGAGTTGGTCTACAACATGCCCTGGTTTCTAGAATATGAAAGTGCCATCAAGATCAAGAGGAGTATGTCTATCTGTTGGTGTTTTGAGAGTTGTCTCTATATCAAAAAAATTTCTCCATATGGATCTCATTGAGTGGTCAATTGTGACCACCCGAGAAATCACGCATTTCATGGATTTATTGGCAAGAATGGTGATGTTGTCTACCTATCTTGGTGCCCTTGTATTCCTAGAATTGGAACTTTTGTTAGCCATTGTTATGAATTTTATAAATGGTGTTCTTGAATACATGTTTTTTCCTCCTAAATTTGGAAACAAACTATTGCATTTATTATTTTAAAACTACAATCTGCTTGAGATTGAAGCTTCCTTTCACAATGTTTCCATAGACACTGAAAAAAACATTCCCTACCACCTGAGGATGAGGAGGGACTGACCAAGTCACTCCTAACCTCTTAGCTAGAGACCTCAGTGACTCCCCTAACATCCAAAATCATACAGAAGAAACTAATGCTATGTCACTGACCAAAGGACCTGCAAAAATTGTAAGAGCTGGTATATGACATGCCCTATGGTCTAGAATATGAAACTACCATCAAGATCAAGAGGAGTCTTTCTATCTATTGGTGACTCCTATTAAGTACATTCATGTCCATACAAAGTGGTAGAGCACAAGTCATTACTAGAAAATCAAGATAACAACAGAACTACTCAACTCTACATCATCAAAGATATACAAATCAAACAACCAAGGATAGAGTACAAGGCTTTGTTTCATAATCAGGATGAAGTGAGAGGACCACTGAGAACCCAACGATGCCTCTCAAGCTTCACAACCAAGGACTAGGAAGTTAGACTACCACCTGAGTTTTTCTTGGGGTCTAACTTGGTTATCATTTCAACTGAAATGTTGACATACATCGTAGAATAAAATATTTTAAGATGATTGACTCTAAGCTTCTTTTGAGACCATGCTTCCTTTGGGGTTTCTTGTTTCATCACCATCATTGGAAAAGGTGCCAAAAGCTAAAACATTACAAAGATGGGTTTTTGAGAACCAAAAATCAAAGCCATGTCTTTATAAAGATATTTCTGTGTGTATAATGTCATTTGCATCCAAGAAGATTAAGGAAAGTCGAAGTTAGTGGGGAGAAGGCGATTTTCAAAGCCAAGACTGTGTTTATTGGCTGTGTAGCACATTGGGTTAGAGCGCGGCGCACATAGGCTACACGATGCATTGGGCCTCCTGCCACAGTTCTTTTCTCCACTGGCGCAACGCATCCACGAGGTGCAATGCACTAGGCTTGCGCACGACGCACAAAACCTCCAAGACAAAAAATCATTGTGGCTTCAATAAAAATCAAACCCATCATTCCATTAGACATGTTCATTGCTTGAAACATCCATTGCTATGCCAAGAGGTCAAAGGATATTGACTTGAGGGTTAGAGGAGCGAATTTTGTGTTTGAAGGGCTGAGACTGTGCGTTGAAGGGCCGCGCGGCGCATTGGAGGAGGTCACGGTGCACACAGGCTGCGCGGCGCATTGGGCGCAAATTCTCAGTGTAAAATTCCACTGTCGCGGTGCATCCAGGAGGTGCGGCGCACTGGGTTTGTGCGCGGCGCACAGAGCCTACAGGCCAGTTTTATGCCGCTTTTGTCATCAAAACTCACAAAAATGCCATTTTTTCTGCTCCAAGTAAGTTCAAGCGTGCTTCTATTGAATTTAACTTGTGTTGGGTGTTGTTTGGAGGGAGAATTCAAAGGTTTGAAAGTTTGAAAATATAAACCCTATGTGTATATCAAAAGCTGCTCCTTTGGGGTTTTAAATTTGGTGTTTTGAAATTATGATGGTGGTGCCAACTCTCCTTTCCCACCTGTGATCTTTTCCCATGCCCTGACCACCCAAACCACTCATATCCAAGCTTCCCATTTTCCCTATTCTACAATCATATCAGTCCTTATCATCATTCTCCCTCTCCTATATCATTTATCACCATATCATTCCCATATCGTTCCCCCAAATCCCTACATCCCTAAAAGTGATTTTTTGCACATTTCTTCACTTGACAAACTCCATCATCCACTTTTCCCACTGTCCCATATTCCTCACAATCCCATTTCCCTTTGGCACATTCGGCATTTAGAACACATCACCTATTTCTCTTTGTTAAACCAATCAAACATACACATTGCAGCACTGTGACAGAGACAGATTCATCATATGAGCAAGACAGTGACTCAAACACTGAGCTTAATGTGCCCAGAAGGCATCGAAAAGGTGGCAGACATGTCAGAGAAGAGCCTACTTCCTTAACTCAATTGCAGGCCTGCCCGCTTGCAATGACATGCTTTCAGCAACTGTCATGCTTTCAGTATTGTGAGATGATTGCTCAGATCTAGCATCATCAAGAGTTAGTTTGGTTGTTTGTTTTACATTTGCATGATAGTCATGTTACTCTTGCTAGAGTAAACTTCACCTTGACACTAGAAACCATCTCTCAGGCCACCGGGATACCGAATATAGGGGAAGAGTGGAACAAGAGGCAGGAGCTAGATAAATCATATTATGAACCTTACATTAGGCCTAGCTATTTGAGGTAGCTCAGGAGAGTATTCCCATTTCAGTTTCTGAAGGAATCTTATGCACCGTTGATGAGACTCATTATCAGATACTTCAGTTGTGAAGGTCGCTTCTCACGCCTCTATGCATACCATATCAGGTTATTGATGCATTTCACAAGAGTGAGGTTGATGAACATTCCATATTTCATGTGCCAAAACATCGAGAGGATGACTACTCTTGTGCAGAAGAAGACTCCTGAACAGCAGTACAACAGCGTTTACCACTATGCGCTCATCAAAATTTTGTTGGTTCATCAGCTTGGATTACACGGAATCACTTGGGATGATTTCATCTCCTGTGAGTTTTTCAGAGCTTCACAAGGACCTTCAGAGGCTATGCATGAGATAGGTGGACCCTCTCATTAGCTTGAAGGCCATGATCCACACATTGCTACTATCCTGGTCTGCATTACTTATCAGAAGGGCACCAGGGAGCTGTTCACAGTAGCAAAGCGAGTGTTATCTCCACTCGGTGTGGATTAAGGGTCCTCGTTTCCAACATCAGCATCACAGGTACAGGACAGAGGCAAGAGGCCAATGCAAGATGAGGGTCTTTCAGGTGAGTGGGACTTTATTCTTATTCAGGATGACGATACAGACATGGGCTCACAAAGTGCACATCTTAGAGAGATCATCAAGGAGCAGCAAACAGAGATCAAAGCCTTATCCCTTGACTTGGAGAGGGCTAAGTGGACTATGAAATACTTGGAGCAGAGGAACAAACAAATTGAAGATCAGCAAGCAATCATGGATTTACAAAACATCCGCGAGAATCGCTAAGCTGCACAAAGAAGGTGGATTGAGATCACTTCATTGGAGCAAGGGATTAATGATGATCTGGAGTCTTGGCTTGAAAGAATCAACATCCACTTGGAGAGACTGCTGGACAAGGCTAATAGGGATAAAGCATTGTTGAGACACATGGTTTTCCATTACAAGGCACGAAATATGAGTTCCAAGGCACGAATAAGGAATCTAAAGGCAAAATTGAAGAAGGCAACAAAGAAGCAAAAGAGGCAAAAGGAGCATGATCATCTTCAGATATTGGCCGAAGCCTCTTTAGCCTAGCATGACACTTGATAGAGAAGGTCTAGCCCAAATTTCAAGAAATTTGGAGAAAATTTTGTCAATTTTGAAAATTTTGGTTCAAAATAGGTTTTCCTGCCCAACGCATAGCGCCACTTGGCGCGCGCTTATAATTGGGAGATCTCTAGGAGGAAAACTTTACATTTTTGGATTTTTCATCAAAAGTTATGTATGCTCATGGATTACCTAAGGATTTCATCAAGTTCTGGGTTGCCTAAAGGGTCAAAAACACCCTAAAAATGACCTTTCTGCCACCTTTTGCACCCATAGGAAGCAGTCTTGGGAGATTGAAGTTTTGGAGGGGCAAATGACATCCAAATTCAGAAATTCCACTTGGGTTGGAAATTGGACAGGCAGGGATTTCCAACGAGCTATATTGGGCTCAATTTGGACTTCGAGAAGTGCCTCAAACTCAGCTCCAAAGTTGTGCTACGCATACAGGTTTCAGGCGCGGCACATAGAGGATTTTTGCCTATTTTTCACTCAGCAGCTCAGAAATTCGCCCAGTTTTGACTAGTTTTACTTTTTGATGTAATTATTGATCTATCTTGATGTAACTTGATGACTATGATGTAATTTTGGCACATATTTACTTGTTCTAGAAGATTCATTCACTAAAAAGTGAAAATTTAATGAATGAATCAGTTTCCTATCATATAGAGGCAAGTTGTTTGATTGCCTAGATTTCAGTGCTTTGTTTAGAATTGGTTGAAACAGCTCCTAGAATGATGAGCTCGACCCATAGAGGCAAGGGAATGGGTTGGGCTAGTCTATATCATGTATTTTCTGAGTCATTTTGAGGGTTGGACACTTGGGATTGCTTAGCACATCATTGTACATTCTATCTCTGCATTTTTGGCTAAGGAAAGACCAGGGTTTTGCAGCAATTGTTGGGATCCATGTGGCTCTGTGTTTTGATGGTGTTTTTATCTATGTACTTGTAAGTTCATTGATGTTTATGTGCATCATTCTCCCTTCTCTTTACTTCTTAAATTAAACAAATGAGTGATTAAGGTAGAATTCACTGGACTGTTGTGCTCTGCCTTGAAATTTTGTTTAATTTTCAATGTTTTCATCTGTTTAAGGAGGACTCTTGAGAATCTCTTGCCCTCCTTGGCTCCTCACTGATCTGATCCATCCATACATTCAATCTAAATCATCAAAATGATTGCCTTCCTTTCCCTAATCAAAACTCTGCAAAAATTTGGCCTCATCCCCGGACCCAAAATTGCCTTTCCCTTTTTCCAACAAAAAAAATCTCCCAAAAAATCAAATCAATCCTTGCACTTCATACCTAGCCTAAGATTAGTTGTTAAATTGGTCATATCAAGCCCCATCTGATTATCCTTTGCTGAGATTGACCTGGAGAGAGCCCTCTCCTGTCCTCGTAGGGCTAGCTACGATGCTGAGCGTCATTTGATGTGGACCTAGAATATTACCTTTTCAGCCTGAGGTAAATCTAGGCTCTAACATAGTGGCGACCATACTGGGGACAAAAGTTTAATTGTTTGTTGGTATTCTTCATTTTGAAACTACAGACGGAGTCTGAAGATTAGCCAGGTAGCCTTCGAAACGCTTTTGCTCTGCATTAGTGCAAGTAGATAAACACTACTTCAGTCAATATTCGGTCTAGTCTCATTAACGAAAAATCTAACCTGCAAACACCCTAGTACATTTGATGATTCTAAGCTGTGGATGATAAGCTTAGGATTCGATAGGCTGAAAAAGTTGTTTATGTCCATCTGATCTTTTGAAAATAGCACACTGCCTTCAAAGAGATATACCAGAGCTAATCCAGATCCAAATCATCCCCCTGTCTACAAAAATCCCAATTTGATTCCATGACTCCTTCGTCAAGAGAGCTCTGTGACTCCCGTGTTTAAATCTCGTTCATGTCCTGCAATTTTTAAATATCTTGAAGACCTTGATTTTGATGAATAGTCTGAATTGTCATTGTTTGAAACCAAATCTAAAAGTGCTCTTGGTTCTATAGTCCCAAATCCTGACTTTGCTGCAGCTCTTGAAGTTGAAAGAAACAATAAATCAATTGAGAATTTTATCTTGAAGCACCTTCAGAGTGAAATTCACGCTTCAAATATCGCTGATTTCCTAGAAGCTGCATCTATAACCGTTGGATCTTTCGTAACGGCATCCACCTCAAGAATTCCTACCAAACCGCCCTTCATTCCCACCATCCCTGTGCAACCTATTATCCCTGATCAAAAGTCTACTGTAAATTCACCTCCATCTACTCCTTCTACATCCAAAATTGCTTCTCCTCCGAACACCCCTCCTCATACACCTCACACATCAGCTGCACCTACTCCTCCAACAACTCCAAGGCCGATTGCAAATCCACCAAGAGCGATGGCTGCTCGTTTTGCTCCTCTCGCGCTACCTCAAGTTTTGGATGACATGCCCACAGATTATCAGAGTAAGATTCCTTTGTTTGATGGCACTCCTCACAGCATTACCGCTCAGCAACATGTGGACAGAATGGCAGATTTCTGTGACCTTCATGAGATCGATGCAGAAAATGTGACAATGAGATTGTTTGCACAGACATTTAGTGGTGAAGTTAGGAAATGGTTCAGAGCTTTGCCCGCTGCCCGTATTGCTACATTGGACGATCTACAAAGACAATTCTTAGATCATTGGGAAATCAAGAAAAATCCTCTTCAGATCCTTCAAGAATATGAACATATCAAACGGAATGTCGGTGAGTCCATTCAAGATTACTGCACTAGATTCAATTCAGTTTACAAAGCAATTCTTGATCATCTAAGGCCACCTGTGGGGCTAGCCATGATGAAGTTTCCAGATGGTTTTGATGCTGACATGGCTTATCAGCTAAGAGAGAGAGAGCTTGCCATAATGGAAGATATGCAGAAGATCACAGTTAGCGTTGAGGCAAATCTTCTGGCCAAGAGGGCTAGAGCAAGAGCAGAAAAGAAGGTCACAATAAAAGAAGAGTCGTCTTCGACAGATCAATTACTTCGGAAGGTGGAGCAGATGTTCGAAAGGGTGAGACTTGATAAACCGGAGCCACAAGTTAGAAATCCTAACTTCCGTGGCCAGCAGCAACCACAATATAGAATTAAACAAAGAGAACAATGAGCCCAAGATCAGACAGCCCAACAGCCAGTACAACCACCTCTGCAACAAAATTTTGTGCATGGACCAGAATCCGATGAAGAAGAGAATGTGATAGGGGAAGAAAATCACTTCTTTACTCCAGATGATTTGCCTATTTATATTATGGAAGAAGAGGAGTATGCAGAAAGTTCAGCAGTACACAAAGATGCAGATTTCATTCTAGCAAGTGATACGGTTTTGGAAGAAGAATCAGATGAGTACCAAAGAGGCTATATGAATGCTTTGTCCACCCATCAGCGACAATATTCACTTAGAAACAAAGATGTTCTTGTTAACCCAATTCAGAAGAGGAAGGAAGCTTCAGCATCAAAGAGTGATTCACCTGCTGTACAAAAGAAAGGGAAAGAGGCAGTTGATCCTAATATCAGCAAATCACCATCAGCAGAAAAATCAAATCAGCCAATTGTATCGAAGGAAAAGGAAAATAAAGATGTCCCAGTCAAAGAGGTAGAAAATATTTCAGCTTTTAGTTTAGAAAATGAAATTTCTAAATTGAAGGTGTCCATTCCCTTGACTGAAATAATGAAGAACAACAGTTATAGAGGACAAGTTTCTAAAATTTTGAATTTTGATCCAATGTCTGATATGGTGAATGTCGAAGATGATCAACCCGAATTGATTTTTGGGCCAGCATTGAATGGTGAGTCTCCAGATAGTGATGTGCCACCTTTTTATATCAGTTTAAGGGTGCATGATTTTGTGTTGCATAATGCTATGTTCGATTCCGAAGCTTCCCACAATCTTATGCTGTTGGGCACCTAATCCTAAATGGTTAGTGTGGAAGTTGAATGGACAAAAGGAGTCCAAGAGACCTTGGGATCTGAAACCCAAGAGTCACAACATTGTATTATAAATGTACATCTCCTGTTAATAAAAAAGGAACTCACTAATTTATCTTTCCGAGTCTTTGCTGTCCATGTGTGTTTAACATGGTATCAGAGCGGGCGAATTCTGGCCCTGCTCATATTTGAGTCACTGTTTGCTTGTGGCCTTTTGTTGTGTTTCTCTCACCTGACCTATGCATTGACCATTAATGTTATGTGGGTCGTGAACTCTTGGTGATATTGCTGGTTGATTAATCTATGTGTTGGTGTCGAATTCGTTATATATATTTGTGCTGGCATATGTACAATTTTCGGTGCGTTTGAATGAATACAACAATGTGTCATTAAAAGCCCTGGCGCGCTGGCTCTGCGATCCTGACCTCTGAAATCCGCAGGTCTCTGGCTATTTTAAGATTCTATGTCTGACATTATCTGCATTCTGCCGTATTCTATTTATAAGACCTACGCCCTATTCATCTGAATACGTTTAGAATACATACATTTCATAATTTTTGAACACTGTTTGTCAGTCACATAAATTCTGCATAATTTTTGAGTGTCTGCCACTACCTGTGCTCTCTGGCTCCTGACTGATCATAAACGGTTCATAAAAGAAACGCTGTCCATGGTATTTTTCTGCTACGCTGCTGCTGTAGCTACTCCACCTGCATACAAAACGCTCCTTCGACTGTTACGCTGCTCTGCCTCTGACATGGTCTGACATTCTCTGCGCATCCGTTTTGAACCCTCAACCAACCGTAACCAATGCCTTTGGTATAATCTGCCAACCGTTACACCTCGGACGTGGCTCCATAATTCCCATTGAACTGTGGACAGTGTAGAGACCACATCTGCACGTGAATTTGTCTCAAGACGAGGAGCTGGGAGAAGATAAAGCGGACAGAGAAGCCTTAATATCGCTTCCAACAACTGACAGATTTGCGTGTGTTCAAATCATGAAGAAGGGTTAATTACGGCACAGGTTGTAAATGGATTTGAGAAATAGTTGATTGGTTTAAGGGAAACCGTGTTTATAAATGACATGAGATTGTGACGGACGGGGCGAGATGCATGAATCAATTATGGCAGCATGGTTTTATTAAGCTGTATATTGATTTTAGAAATGGCTTTAAAACTTTAATGGGTTGAGTTTAGCTAATGAATGAATGATGGTATGATGAATTTCAAAGATATGATGAGCAGTTTTGTTTTTAGAGCGTAATGGGCACCAAAGGGACTTGTAACTGTTTGATGAGTTCGGGAAAAAAGATCGCGGGGTTGCGTTCATGCGGAGCTGTAGCTTATGATGTATAATCTCTGAAGGTTGAAGCACATGCACAGCAGTGCTATAACAGGCGTACATTTATATATTAACCAGCGAAGATGTATGACAGTTACTCCTGGAATAGCTGCGCCTTCCTACACGCGTGGCGGTGACATCTATAGTTTCGGTTGCGTGGTAATCATCATACCAATATATGTATGCGGATTGGTTGCGTATGGTTAATAACCATTTGAACATTCTATCAACTGTATGTTTGATTACCGAGAAGAGAAGATTTAATACACCGGTTATGTATGTGCTCAACTACAAACGAGGACAGTTATATGTATATATAACTTGGGCTGCGTAAGTGGGCTGGAGGCATGGTAGCCTTAGATGTGAGATATGTATGTTTGCCGGTGCCATATCGAAGGTGGGAAGCAGTGAATTGAATCGGCTGATGAAAAGCGGAACGACGACTTATCAAAGGCTGCCTCTAGTTGTACCGGTCCGTTGAGAAGTTTGAAGGATCGCCGAGTCGTATCTGCATCGGCCAAAATATATAGAGGCGCAGAGTTATAAATAGTCATCAGAGATTATATTTGAGCCTTTGCTTGAGGTAAGATCTAACCAATACTTATCGCCAAAGCCATAACCATTGTCCAAGTCAGGAAAATTGAGAAATTCATCCATTCTCCAGAGCGGTAGCAAATCCGAAAAAAATACTCAGAAACAGTACCTCTTCGGGATATGCCTCCTCCTCCTATTCCCTTCTGTACTCCTTGATGCAACGATGCAGGGACTTCCGTTGGACCATTTCTCAAGGTTTGTGGTTTTTCGTTGGTGATATCAGACGACTGTGTAGAAGTTTTTGTGGAAGGAGAAATGGTGTTCGAGGGTTCAAGGCCAACCTTAACCCATGTCACTAGAAATCTTTGATGGGCAGCTACAAGATTGTTAAGAGAATGTATTGAAACATCGCATTGCCGGTAAAGAAGAGCTCAGTCTTCCAGACAGAAAAAATATCCTGTCTTCTCCTGGCAAATGTCACATTTGGGCGACTGGGAAGAAGGGTTGATACTCTCTGATGTTTGCTAGCTAATTTGTTGGCAGTGTGGACATTATTGTCACAGGCTGAACAGAGAACAGCCTCATCAGCACAACACAGGAAAGTGGCCTCTGCTTTTTCACAGACATCACACTGGACCTTCATCTTCATCTATTTCTGCACAACACCCTGATATCTGTTTGCTATAGCTAGACCCTGGTTATAAATTCCTATTGTAAGCCTCAATTATCATGTGTGGACTATGGTGAAAGTTGTGGAATTTTGTTAAAGCAATCTTGTTTAAACCTATGTTGAATGAGGCATTGAAGTGTTTGTAAGGGTGGCAAATGTGTTCTTGAATATCTCGTGTGGAAAATGTCCATGCTAAGAATGCTTTTCTAGCTACAGGAGGAACATGACCAGAAATATGTGCTCCACAATCTGAGTTTGAATTGGAATTATTCTCCATTGGTTTTTTAACTTTCTTGCAATAGCTGGAGGTGGAAGACCTACTTCAGCTTTAGAAGGAACTACTTGAGAGACATTGCTGCAGTTTTTGATACTCTATAAAACTTATATTCAAGAGACAGTGTTGATGAGCTAACGAAATTGGGTGTCAGAACTTGGTCTATTGTAGATGCTATTACTGAGATTATATGTCTATATCAAGTGTTGAGATATAAAAGTTTTCAATAAGAACGAATCTCCATTATCTAGTTTGCTTTCTGGTATTCCGGTTTCAGCATCTTCAAATTCTACCTGTTGCTTCTTGTTGCACACTGATCATTTGCTGCACACTTATAAGGATATTGCTGTGTACTGTGAGTGGGTATTACTTTTCTGCATTAAGTAGTAGTTTTGATCAGTTTTTAACGCATAAATGGCCAGAATCAGTGAAGTATTAGAGTTCATGAAAACTCTTATACAATCTACTGTTGATGACACATTACAAATCAGCAAAGGATCTCTCTCAGAAATTCAGACATGCTTATATAATGCACAGGAAAAGATTGATTTTTTACAGCTTGAATCACAGCTACAACAAGAAGAGCTGCATCAAAATAGACACCATTCTGAACCTGTTTCTGTTTAGAACATTGAGACAACCACCCACCAGCAGCATGTTAATAATGGTACAGTTCATTCACATAAAGCAGCAGTTGTGCATGTAGATGCAGAAACTCAGTCTGCACTTCCCAAGCCCATCATCAGACCTTGGGAACAGCTTGTCCACAACAAGCACAAAACTGGCCTTGGATATGACAAGGACTTGTCCTTTCATATTCTAGACTATGCCAAGCCCATTCAGTTTCAGAGTGCTGGATTCATTTATGACAGTTCACCTACTCCTCATGACAGTTCAGCTTCAGCTGTTCCAGACTCTGCCCCTCTTCCACAGCAACAACAACAACAACAACAGATTGTGAAATGCCAACACTGTGACCGAGTTGGCCATTTGAAAGATCACTGTTTTGATCTTCATCCATGTAAGCACTGTCATAAAACCACTCATTCTTCAAACAGATGCTTCAAAAACAAACGTCCTGCAAGAACAAAGATTCATCTTGGATGGATCGCTTCTTGGCAATGGGCATCAACAGCCAAGAAGATATTCCAAACACATATCACAACTTGTTCCAGAGTATTGAACAGTCTTGCAGTTGCGTTTTCTCCATCTTCTCACCTTGTACCTGACAGGGGGGGAAATGATGGTCATCTACAAGCTTCAAAGCCACATCAAGCGAGCTTGAGCCACAACCTGCCACACCAGTTTCAGAGTTGTAGCCAGAGACAAAGATGCTTGAATATGCCTTCAGTTGGCAATCTGGGACACTTCCTCTAGCAGAAGACTTCAGCTTCTTGCCAGTTTTGGAAGAGTTCCGGGAACAAAATTAAGAACACTTCCTCTAGCAGAAGACACCAGCTTCTTGCCAGTTTTGGAAGAGTTCCAGGAATTGCATTAAGCATTCCAGAGTTGTTGGTCATCCTTAAACCATCACAGATTGAGAACACTTCCTCTAGCAGAAAACTTCAGTTTCTTGCCAGTTTTGGAAGAGTTCCGGGAACTGCACTAAGCATTCCAGTGTTGGTGGTCATCCTTAAACCACCGCCCTTTATACCAACATTTCATAGAGCACATTCAGCTTAGTGCTGCCATGCATTTTTTTGCACATTTTGTATTACAGCTCTCTTCTTGGACTCATACATAACCCTTCGGATTAAGGGGGGGAATGTTGGACACCTAATCCTAAGTGGGTTAGTGTGGAAGCCGAATAGACCAAAGCAGTCCAAGAGACCTTGGGATCTGAATCCCAAGAGTCACATATTGTACTATAAATGTATATCTGATGTTAATAAAAAATGAACTCACTGATTTATCTTTCCGAGTCTTTGCTGTCCATGTGTGTTTAACAATGCCAAAGGCTATCATGGAGAAGTTGGGTTTGGACATCACTAGGAAATACCATGATCTTTATTCGTTTGATTCCAGCAGAGTAAGATGCATCGGGCTCATCAAGGACTTGGTTGTAAGTCTGGATCAAATCCCAACGAAGAATTTTTTGATGGATATTGTTGTGGCGGACATTCCTCCCAGGTTTGGTATGCTTCTTTCCAGGTCTTGGGGAGCGAAATTGAAAGGGGCATTACAACTAGATTTCTCCTATTCAACGATTCCTGTGTTTGGCCAAATGAGAAAATTGTACCGGGAAGAAAAAATGAAATACATGATTACAAGCAAGGAGAAACTGATTAATCATCCGATTAATTATGTACATACAAATCTAGAGTCTTTTGTTTTGTATTCAGATAGTTTCAATGATATAGATAGTCAGTTAGTAGAAGCAGAAAGTATTCTATAGATAGCAGAGAATTTCAGAGAAGTTTTAAAGAAAGAAGGACAAGAACAATAGAACATCGTTGAGCAATCAGCTAAAGATAATGGATAGCAAGCAGGAAAAACAGAGCCAGCTGAATTTCAGCACTTAGAAGAAGATGAAGAGGGCCTGTGGACCATGGATTTCGACGGTGCAGTGGGAAATGATGGTGCTGGAATTGGTATTTGGGTATGCAGTCCTTTCTCTGCCCCGAACAAAGTGCCTAGTAATGTGCGGGTATGTTCTTACAAGTTAGCTTTTGATTGTTCGAACAATGAGGTTGAGTATGAAGCTTTGATTTCTGGCCTAAAAATTCTAAGAAAGCTGAATGCTAAGAGGATTGTAGTATATGGCGACTCCAAATTGGTGATTAAGCAAGTTAAAGGCGAGTATCAAGAAAAACATCCTCAGATGCGAGCTTACCAAAATGCAGTCCTAGACATCCTAAAATTGTTTTCAGATTATACCTTGACGTGTGTGCCTCGTATTAAAAATGGCATTGCTGATGCACTTACTAAGGCAACAAGTAATTTGAAGATTCCTATGAACTCAAGCAATATATTCGAAATCCATGTCAAGCATCATCCGACTGTTCCGGACAATCAGAGATATTGGCAAGTTTTCCAAGATGATGAGGAGATTGATGATTTTATGCAAAACAAAGGTAAGTTCAGAGATACCTCAATTGATGTAAAATATGATGATGGTGAAGATGATGTGCAGATCAATCAAATAGAAGTGTTGCAGTTAAAGGATAAAATTATTCCTAAAGGTTTGATACCTTTAGAAGAACTCTTCGATCAAGATGACGTAGCCCACAAACCAACATTGCAGCCAACAGAAAAGGGTGTTGAAGAGGTCAATATCGGAACAGCTGCAAATCCAAAAATGGTAAAACTGTCCAAAGCATTGCCACAGAAGGTAAAGGCCAAATATATCAGTTTGTTGTCATCTTTTGCTGATGTGTTTGCTTGGGATTATTCTAACTTGAAGACATATGTTACCAATATAATTCAGCACACTATTCCCATTAAGCCTAATCAGAAACCTTTCAGACAAAAGTTGAGAAGGATAAATCCAAAACTGTTGCCATCAGTTGAAAAGGAGACAAACAGGTTGTACAAATTAGGAATCATTGTTCCCATCATATTTTCTGACTGGATCTCTAATTTGGTGCCCATACAAAAGAATACAGGTGAGATTTGCTTGTGCATTGATTTTAGGAATCTCAATAAAGTTTCATTGAAGGACAATTATCCATTGCCCAAAATGGATCATACACTTCAGCGAGTAGTTGGAGCATCTCGAATGTCATTACTCAATGGTTATTCTGGATATAACCAAATTTTCGTCCATGAAGATGACAGGGATAAAATAGCGTTCACCACTCCGTGGGGAACTTTTCATTACGCTAAAATGCCTTTTGGTTTGAAGAACACGGGTACCACATTTTAGCGGGCAATGGACTTGGCTTTCACAAATGAGAAGGATATCTTTTTGGTTGTGTACCTTGATGATTTGAACGTGTTTTCCAAATCAAATGAAGAACACATGTATCATTTGAAAATTGTCTTTCAAAAGTGCAGAAAATATGGTGTGTTGTTGAATCTAAAGAAGAGCTTGTTTGCAATGGATGAGGGAAAACTACTTGGGCACATTATCTCAAAATATGGCATTCGTATTGATCCAACACGTGTAGAAGTGATTCAGCAAATTGACCTTCCCCGAAACAAGAAGGACATTCAATCTTTTAATGGTAAGATGAATTTTTTACGTCGCTTTGTGCCTAACCTTGCTAAACACCTAAGAGAGATTACAAACATGATTAAGAAGGAAAACCAAGTGAAGTGGATGGAAGAGGCTGTAAAATCTTTCAATTTAGACAAATTGGCTCTTTCTCTAGCTCTGGTTCTAATTAGCCCGAACTACACTCAGGATTTTATATTGTTTTCTTTTACTTCAGAGCATACAATGGCAACTGTATTAATGCAGAAGAGAGATGAGTATGAAAGACCAATTGCTTTCTTCAGCCGAACTATAAGAGATGCAGCCTTGAAGTACAACATCATTGAAAAGCAGGCCCTTGCACTTGTGAAAGCGTTGAAAGATTTTTGGGTATATATTTTGCATTCTCATACTTTGGCTTATGTTCCTAACGCTGCTGTCAAGGATGTTTTAGTGCAGACTGATCCGGAAGGAAGACAAGGCAAGTGGATTGCAGATTCGTTGGAGTACAATGTGGAGATAAAGCCCACCAAGCTTGTTAAAGGACAGGGATTGGCAAAGTTAATGGTTGAATCAAACTTGCATGCCTTAGACATAAATCTGACCACTGCTATGTCTGATGAAAATGAGGAAGGTTCGTCAATTCAGGTATCTAAAATGTTTGTTCTTTCCCCATGGTATTCAGATATCATATATGTGCTGCAGAATTTGTCACCGCCACTCGACATGGCTGGAAACAAAGGTAGAACTCTCAAGTTAAAGGCTACTAAGTTTTGTGTTTTGAATTCTGCACTTTATTGGAAAGATCCCGGTGGCATTCTGTTGAATTGTTTGGTGGAAGAAGAAGCAAATCAGGTCATGGAGGATTTCCACAAAGGAGATTGTGGTGGTCACCTTTTTTGGAAAACAACGGCAAATAAAATTCTGAGAGCGGGATACTATTGGCCGAAATTGTTTGTTGACGTATATAAGGTTGTTAAGAGCTATCATAAATGTCATATTTTTTAAGGAAGGCAGAAATTACAGCCTTTGCCGCTTAAGCCCATTGAGGTGAGTGCCCCTTTTCAGCAGTGGGGGTTGGATTTCATTGGTGAAATTCATCCTGATTCTTCTGGTTAGCATCGGCGGATTCTCACAACAACAGATTATTTCACGAAATGGATCGAATCAATTCCCACTAGACAAGCTACGGATATGGTAATTATTTCATTCCTTGAGAATAACATTTTGTCTCATTTTGGTTGCCCGAATAAGTTAATCACTGATAATGCAGCAGCTTTCAAATCAAAGAAGATGATTGAGTTTTGTAACAAGTATAAAATCATTTTGGGTCACTCAACTGCCTATCATCCGCAAGGCAATGGGTTGGCAGAGTCTTCTAACAAATCTTTAGTCAACATCATTAAAAAGTTGCTGGAAATTAACAAGAAGAGTTGGCATAAGAAGTTGGTCAATGCACTTTGGGCAGATCGGGTCAGCCAAAAGAAATCCATTGGTATGTCCCCCTTTGAGCTTGTTTATGGAGTTGATATAGTGTTTCCTACCTCTCTAGCAACTCCGGTAGTCAAACTTCTTCAGGAGGCTGGTAGTGAAGAAGATCCTATTGGTGGGCCCCAGTATTGTAGCAATAATGCTACAACTCCTGGAACTCCCTTCTTTAATTTTATCAACCCGGTAGTTCGTAACAAACTTGGAAGCGACGGTGCTGTATGCACAAGTACTAGCTCTTGCCGCAGCTGTCACTTGGTCAGCTGGCACAAGTCCGCTAGGGGCTCAAGCCAACTTCTATGAGCTCTTAGAAGAAGCTTTTTAACTGATGGACGAAAGCTAACTCAAAGGAAGCTAATCTACTTGCGAAAAGAAACTGAAAGCCAAAAAGAAACACAAACCCTAGCAAACCCTAATTCTACCAGCTAGTCCTACCGATGCAAAGGAGAGCATGCAAACTACTGAAAGAGATGCCATTACTTCTAAGAAGGTAAAATGCATGTGTCTAAGTTATCACTATCTGAAGAAAACATCTTTTTGTATTTTTGTTTAAGTTATTGAAATGATCATGCATGTGCTTCTAACTAGTTTTTGACTGTGCAGAGGTGGATCAAGGAGGAGAAGTGCTTGGGAAAGGTTGGGAAGGTTCAGAGAGGGTCTAAGGGGTCCCTAACACCCTTCCAGAGAGTCTCACAAAGATTGGCTGCTAAGAAACCGTGTTTATGAGCTTCTACAAGAAGTCTGCAGGGGCTTCTACAGGATGTTCTTGGATTTCTACAGGATGTTATGAAACGAGGATTTTGGAGGATGGATGGAGGGAAACAAGTGGGGGAACGAGTATGGAGGTGACATAGGGGTGTGAAGAGGTCTAGGACTTGGTGGATGAGGCTAAGGAGCGATTGGATTTGTTCAGGGGAAAGTGAAGCAATGTTGCACAAAAATTAGGGTTTTGGGAGTGAATGGCAAACGTGAAGCAAGGGTTCTAAGTAGAGGGTGGAGTGGATGGTGCTGATGGAGAATAAACAGATGAAGGAGTGGTACAGGTGCTCTGCAAGTCGTTTTCCAAACTAAACAAACAAAGACATGAAAAAAAACAAAGATCTAGTTATGCTACCCTAATATGATCTAGTGAACAGTAATAAGAATGGACAACAACTTTATTTGCAAGGAGACCATGTATATTAACTATGAAATGAAGCATTCAAAGCTCTGAACATGTAACCAACTTCTGCAAATGAAAACCAAACACTAATGCTTGCATGGTAAAGCAAAGTCAGTGTTTTTGTGGGTAGCAAAGTCATCCTAGTCACAGTTCCTGATCCCACTAAGGGAGAGGTGAAACCACAGATGTTTGTTGGCCCTTTTCTTGAAGCTTTTTCTGTTAACAACCTATCAAATAAATTTGAGCATGAAAATCTATTTTACTCATCAAAAAAAAAACTAAATAACAAAACAAGATTTAGATCTAAATAGCAAATTTTATTCTAAGAATGCAGCAAAGACACAGAAAGATAATCAAAGGAGGTATTGGGCGCTTGAGATGGGCAACCGAGTTTGCAGGCTTTTACAGGATGTCTGCAGGGGATTCTACAGGAAACTCAGGAATTCTACAGGATGTTTCAAAATGGGATGTTTGAGGATGGATGGTTGATGGAAGATGCATGGATGGTTATGGAGGTAGGATGGGGGTCTGAAGTGTCCCAGGGACTGATGGATGGAGTGGTGAGATGATGTGGAAGGCTGACTTGCATCAACGAAGGTGTAGGCAATGGAAAAGCAAGAAGGTAGGGTTACGTGGCAAAAGAGCAGATGGGAGATGAGGAAACAGACTTGGTGATGGAGGAGTTGATTTGGATGAGGCTCAGATGAACGAGGAGGTGATGAAGGTGATAGAGATGCCCTGCACAATGCTCATTCAAACGAATCAATGAATCCTTGCAAACAAACCAAGTCCTAGCTAACTTAATCCAACTGTCAATGAAATGAATAAACAACAGCTTTGTTTGGAAAGAGAACCATGTACATCACGTGAGTAAGAACATTCAAAAAGATCTAAATGCATGACAAACTCCTACCAATCGATTCTAACCATAAAAAGCTACTTTAACCATCAAAAACAACCAAAATAACAAAGCAAGATCTAAAGAGAAGATTTCATTTTAAGAACGCAGCAAACACATAAAGATAAACAAGGGAGGTACTGAGTGCTTGAGATGGACCCAACCCCAAGAGCTACAGCCTCCCAAGAGAGATTTAGAGCTGGCACAAAGCTGGATTCATCTTTATTAATCAAGAATGAAGAGTTACATCAAAACTGTCCACAAGAAAAACTTGAACATGAGCTGAAAGCAAAGCTAATCTATTGCATAAAAACTGAACTACAAACTAGCTAACTAATGGCTAAAACAAAATGACTAACTGGCTAACCAAAATGAGGCCCTAAGCCTTCTTATTTATACAATTTGAGGACCCAACAGTCCTCCTAAAATTTAGGGACTTGGCTGCCCAAGACTTGTAGTTAACAGCAGTCCTACTTGACTTGCTTGGCTGCCCTTGTGCTCATTGATTCGGTGGCCATTGAACTCCGAGCTGATGGTGGAGAATTCGAGGTAAGGGCCCATAAATGAGGGGGACACCTTCCTACAAATCCTCTAGCTTGTTCTCCCACGAATTTGGCTGCCAAGTGCTCATTAAGACCTTCAATTTTGTCTCCAAGTGGACCAACAAGGCTACACAAAGCACCCATTAGACTTGTTGGCATAATGACTAACCAAATTCACTCTATTAACATAAAAATAATCAAAACATGCAATAAACTAATGAGAATGGTGGATTAAATCAAATTAGGAGGTTGAATGAGCCCAAATTATTGTACATTGTTGGGGCTCATCACCTATGCAGAGAAGACTAAATCAAATGGTCCATTTGCAGCATACAAGAGAAGAAGTTTTCCAAAACACATCAAAGTTGCAACAGAAGATTAAGAAAATCTATGACAGAAAAGCAAAGGTAGACAAATTCCAATTGGAGGAAGTGGTGCTGAAATGGGATGCAAGGAATGAAGAAAAGGGTAAGCACGGTAAGTTCAAAAATCTCTGGAAAGGTCCCTTCAAAATTGCTGCATATCGTGGTCAGAATGCTTTTCTTTTAAAGGAGATGAACGGGGAAGAATGTCCTGGAGGGCCGGTCAATGGTCGGCTGCTCAAGAGGTATCATTTCTGAGTTGTTTCTACTGTCCACATTATCACTATACATACCATTTTATTACAGTTTCATTGCAAGTGTGTGATGGGATCTTTTCTTCAGTCTGGGGCCCGAAGTGAAGGCTATAATTCTGAAGAAAGGTTTCAATTTTGCGTTCAGTTTGTCGAGTCAGGTTTTTAGTCATTTTGGTTTACTAATTGAGTCAGATTGAGTCAAGTTTGAGTCAATAAATGAGTCAAGAGTCTTCTGTTAATTTGTCAAAATAATGGACTCCATAGCCCAATGGACGAAGGCGCTGCCTATCCCTCTCAGAGATCTGCCGTTCTTGGAACCTCCAAGGAGCTACCATACCCATTGGAGCCAATGTTAGAGTCAGTCTTTACATCCCTCCATGAGAGATCATTTCTCTTATTGCATTTCATTTTTAGGTGTCTCGCTCGATTCACTCAGTTGCATTCTTCTAGGGGCATGCCATAATCTGATGGGAGGGTCTTGTTATTCATATTACCCCTCATGCCCTATACCTGCTGGCTTAGATCTTTTAATCAAGCTTTTAAAGTCACTTACAGTCCTGTTTTAGTCTTTTGATCAGCAGAGTCATTTCAGTCACTAGGTCTAGGGTTTCACAAATTGTGTCTTCAAAGTGTCCAATAATGCCAGTAGGCCAGAGGGAGGTTTTATTTCACAAAATTTTATCGTCATATGGATGGATTATGACTTTTCTTCAAAACTCTGTTTTGAAGAAAATTCGTCATTTCGTTTTGTAATAAATTGCCATGTAATTTTCAAAAAAAAATTCAGTTGTTGAAATCTCCAGGCACAGCCCTGGTCTTCCTTTGTCAAGACATGCCACTATCCCTACAAAAATAGCCAAAAGATTCATTATTCAAGTCAGATAATCAAAGAAGAAACAGAAGAACAGGGTTTGTATTAAAGTGAAAAAGTGCCAAAAGCTAAAACATTACAAAGATGGGTTTTTGAGAACCAAAAATCAAAGCCATGTCTTTATAAAGATATTTCTGTGTGTATAATGTCATTTGCATCCAAGAAGATTAAGGAAAGTTGAAGTTAGTGGGGAGAAGGTGATTTTCAAAGCCAAGACTATGTTTATTGGCTACGCGGCACATTGGATTAGAGTGCGGCGCACATAGGCTGCATGACGCATTTGGCCTCCTGCCACAGTGCTTTTCTCCACCGGCGTAGCACATCGACGAGGCACGATGCACTGGGCTTGCACGTGGCACACAAAACCTCCAAGACAAAAAATCATTGTAGCTTCAATAAAAATCAAACCCATCATTCCATTAGACATGTTCATTGCTTGAAACATCCATTGCTATGCCAAGAGGTCAAAGGATATCGACTTGAGGGTTAGAGGAGCGAATTTTGTGTTTGAAGGGCCAAGACTGTGCGTTGAATGGCTGTGCAGCGCATTGGAGAAGGTCGCGGCGTACACAGGCCGCGCAGCGCATTGGGCACAAATTCTCAATGTAAAATTCCACTGTCGCAACGCATCTAGGATGCACGGTGCACTGGGTTTGTGCGCGGCGCACAAAGCCTACAGGCCAGTTTTATGCCACTTCTATCATCAAAACTCACAAAAACGCCATTTTTTTGTTCCAAGTAAGTTCAAGCGTGCTTTTGTTGAATTTAACTTGTGTTGGGTGTTGTTTGGAGGGAGAATTCAAAGGTTTGAAAGTTTGAAAATATAAACCCTATGTGTATATCAAAAGCTGCTCCTTTGGGGTTTTAAATTTGGTGTTTTGAAATTATGATGGTGGTGCCAACTCTCCTTTCCCACCTGTGATCTTTTCCCATGCCCTAATTGCCCAAACCACTCATATCCCAACTTCCCATTTTCCCTATTCTACAATCATATCAGTCCCTATCATCATTCTCCCTCTCCTATATCATTTATCACTATATCATTCCCATATCATTCCCCCAAATCCCTACATTCCTAAAAGTGACTGTTTGCACATTTCTTCACTTCACAAACTATGTCATCCACTTTTCCCACTGTCCCATATTCCTCAGAGTCCCATTTCCCTTTGGCACATTCGGCATTTAAAACACATCACCTATTTCTCTTTGTCAAACCAATCAAACATACACATTGCAGCACCATGACAGAGACAGATTCATCATATGAGCAAGAATATGAGAAAGATAGTGACTCAACCACTGAGCTTAATGTGCCGAGAAGGCCTCGAAAAGGTGGCAAACATGTCAGAGAAGAGCCTACTTCCTTAACTCAATTGCAGGCCTGCCCACTTGCAATGACATGCTTTCAGCAATTATCATTCTTTCAGTATTGTGAGATGATTGCTCAGATCCAACATCATTAGGAGTTATTTCGGTTGTTTGTTTTACATTTGCATGATAGTCATGTTACTCTTGCTGGAGTAAACTTCACCTTGACACCAGAAACCATCTCTCAGGCCACCGGGATACCAAATATAGGGGAAGAGTGGAACAAGAGGCAGCAGCTAGATAGATCATATTATGAACCTTACATGAAGCCTAGCTATTTGAGGTAGCTCAGTAGAGTATTCCCATTTCAGTTTCTGAAGGAATCTTATGGGCCATTGATGAGACTCATTATCAGATACTTCAGTTGTGAAGGTCGCTTCTCACGCCTCTATGAATACCATATCAGGTTATTGATGCATTTCATGAGAGTGAGGTTGATGAACACTCCATATTTCATGTGCCAAAACATCGAGAGGATGACTACTCTTGTGCAGAAGAAGACTCCCGAACAACAGTAAAATAGCATTTACCACTATGCTCTCATCAAAATTTTGGTGGTTCATCAGCTTGGATTACAGGGCATCACTTGGGATGATTTCATCTCCCGTGAGTTTTTCAGAGCTTCACAGGGACCTTCAGAGGCTAGGCATGAGATAGATGGACGCTCTCATCAGCTTGAAGGCCATGATCCACATATTGCTACTATCCTGGTCTGCATTACTTGTCAGAAGGGTGCCAGGCAGTTATTCACGGCAGCAAAGCGAGTGTTATTTCCACCCAGTGTGGAAGGGGCCTTGTTTCCGACATCAGCATCACAGGTACAGGACAGAGGCAAGAGGCCAATGCAGGACGAGGGGCCTTCAGGTGAGCGGGACTTTATTCTTATTCAGGATGACGATACAGACATGGGCCCACAAAGTGCACATCTTAGAGAGATCATCCAGGAGCAGCAAACAGAGATCAAAGCCTTATCCCTTGACTTGGAGAGGGCTAAGTGGACTATGAAATACTTGGAGCAGAGGAACAAATAGCTTGAAGATCAGCAAGCAATCATGGAGTTACAAAACATCCGCGAGAATCGCCAAGCTGCACAAAGGAGGAGGATTGAGCTCACTTCATTGGAGCAAGAGATTAATGATGATCGGGAGTCTTGGCTCGAAAGAATCAACATCCACTTGGAGAGACTGTTGGACAAGGCTGATAGGGATAAAGCATTGTTGAGACACATGGTTTTCCATTACAGGGCGTGAAATATGAGTTCCAAGGCACGAATAAGGAATCTAAAGGCAAAATTGAAGAAGGCGACAAAGAAGCAAAAGACGCAAAAGGAGCCTCTTTAGCCTAGCATGACACTTGATAGAGAAGGTCCAGCCCAAATTTCAAGAAATTTGGAGAACATTTTTTCAATTTTTTCAATTTTGGTTCAAAACAGGTTTTCCTGCCCAATGCGTAGCACCACTTAGCGCGCGCTTATAATTTGGAGATCTCCAAGAGGAAAACTTTACATTTTTGTATTTGTCATCAAAATTTACTATGCTCATGGATTACCTATGGATTTCATCAAGTTTTGCGTTGCCTAAAGGGTGAAAAACAACCTAAAAATGACCTTTCTGCCACCTTTTGCACCCACAGGAAGCAGTCTTGGGAGATTGCAGTTTTGGAGGGGAAAATGACATCCAAATTCAGAAATTCCACTTGGGTTGGAAATCGAACATGCAGGGCTTTCCAATTAGCTATCTTGGGCTCAATTTGAACTTTAGGAAGTGCCTCAAACTCCGCTCCAAAGTTTTGCTACGCATACAGGTTTCAGGCGTGGCGCATAGAGGATTTTTTGCCTATTTTTCACTCAGCAGCTCAGAAATTCACCCAGTTTTGACTAGTTTTATTTTTTGATGTAATTATTAATCTATCTTGATGTAACTTGATGACTATGATGTAATTTTGGCACATATTTACTTGTTCTAGAAGATTCATTCACTAAAAAGTGAAAATTTAATGAATGAATCAATTTCCTATCATATAGAGGCAAGTTGTTTGATTGCCTAGATTTCAGTGCTTTGTTTAGAATTGGTTGAAACAGCTCCTAGAATGATGAGCTCAACCCCTAGAAGCAAGGGAATGAGTTGGGATAGTATATATCATGTATTTTCTGAGTCATTTTTAGGGTTTGACACTTGGGATTGCTTGGCACGTCATTGTACATTCTATCTCTGCATTTTTGTCTAAGGAAAGACCAATGTTTTGCAGCACTTGTTGGGATCCATGTGGCTCTGTGTTTTGATGGTGTTTTTCTCTATGTACTTGTAAGTTCATTGATGTTTATGTGTATCATTCTCCCTTCTCTTTTCTTCTTAAATTAAACAATTCAGTGATTAAGGTAGAATTCACTGGACTGTTGTGCTTTGCCTTGAAATTTTGTTTAATTTTCAATGTTTTCATCTGTTTAAGGAGGACTCTTGAGACTCTCTTGCCCTCCTTGGCTCCTCACCGGTCTGATCCATCCATACATTCAATCTAAAGCATCAAAACGATTGCCTTCCTTGCCCCAATCAGAACTCTGCAAAAATTTGGCCTCATCCCCGGACCCAAAATTGCCTTTCCGTTTTTCCAACAAAAAGATCTCCCAAAAGCTCAAATCAATCCTTGCACTTCATACCTAGCCTAAGATTAGTTGCTAAATTGGTAATCTCAAGCCCCATATGATTATCCGTTGCTAAGATTGACCCGGAGAGAGCCCTCTCCTATCCTCGTAGGGCTAGCTACGAGGCTGAGCGTGGTTTGATGTGGACCTAGAATCTTACGTTTTCAGCCTGAGGTAAAACTAGGCTCTAACAACATCCATTCTCCATCATATATCTGACCATCTCTATGATGGTGCAATTCCATCTCTTAACCACTTTATTTTGGTGTGGGATGTAGGTTACAGTAAATTATATTTTGATCCCATACTTAGTTCATTAAACACTTAAGAATTCAATTTTTATAAATTTTACCCACATTTGTCTACTATAGTGCTCAACAAACATAAGGAAATACTTAGCACTGTTGATTGATGTTGTGTTTGTCTGTCCACAAACATCTGCATGAACCAGTTGAGATCAATTTTTTAATGGTTGAAATTAAATTTCAAATGTGCTTATAAGTTATAACTATGAAATAAAATGATAATTATATGATAGAAATACACCTTAAGGGAAATATCTTCAAAGTAAATGCATAAAACCACACTACCATGAAAACAATTCACTCAATGCAACTAAGAGATTTAGAGAGCTAGATTGGAACACAACTATAACAATCACATATTACCTAGGATATTTCTTGCATCATGACAAGTGATAGGTAATAGGATGCCATTAAGCTTCTTGATTGCACTGGAGGTGGTGTGGTCAAGACCTTGTGGATGAAAGAACAAGAGGTTTTGTGCTGCCAATGTTGTTTCAAGAATGAATTGTCTAGCCCTTGCTTCACTCGTAACTTCTGAATTATCATCCCAGTATGATTGTTCGTCATACTATTTCTAAGAAAATAAAACTTGAAATTATTTATGTTGTTTACTTTATCCTTTTTAACTCAATGGATCTGAACCTGTTGGGCAAGAGGTTGAACTTGTGTTATATGTCATTTTCCCACCAAAAAATAGGCTCTTATTGTTGTTTGCATAAAGAAAAAAAATATCCTTTTTATGATTTTATAAGTTGGAAAGCCTATCCTTTAGTGCAATCTCCTTTATTTATTTATTTCAGCTAGCCATTTGACTATTCGTCCCTCCTCATATCTTTAAAACCCTAATAATGTTGTTCCTACAAGCTATTTGGAAAGCCTTGTAGGCTATACAAATCTTCTATAGAAATACTTTTTCAAAACGTGTTCTCTATTGATAATGATGTTGTGGGGAGGCTCAAAATGGAAGTAAATCATGAACATAGTAAAATTGTCCACAATTTTACTTTTTATAGATTCATCAATAAGATGATTGCAACATGTTTTCATATCATTGTGCTCTTGTTGCTTATGCCAAGGAAACTCAATTGCATTTAGGCTTGTAAAACTTCCCAGATGCTTGAAAAGAAATTCATCATCTTTTGACAATTTTGTTTTCTTTACCTGGGCTCTGCACTCAAATGCCTACCACCAACAATAAGATCTTTCATAACTTGTATGCCAATCACCTAAAACCCTTGTGACATTTAACTAAAAATTCAAATAAACATCATCCACATGTCCTCCTAATCCTTGAATATGTTTTCTATGTCTTGTGCAATAAGACCTGTGTTCCTTTGTCATTTCTACAACTCGTCTGTGCCTAGGCAACATAACTTGACAGTCTCTAGCATTTTCAACCATTAGCGTTCTCCCAAAAACCGTTGCAATTAGGGTTGTAGTTTATAAGAGAACAATGTGAAGTAAACAAGCCTTAGCAAATGCTCTTTCTGTCTCTGTAAAAAAAATTCTAATTTCTTTCTCCAGTGCTAAAGGAAAATCAGGATTCTCTATAATGAACCTAGATAGATTGTCATTAACAAAATGGGTAGCATTTTTTCCTCCATTTCCATCAAACACCCTATAGAAGACAATGAGACATTCACCAAAGGAACTCGGTCAATAATGCATAAATTTACAACTTCCATGTTTTCATAACCTCCTACTATCAGACCATAACAAAGAGTGAAGGATTGGCATAAAGTCTATTGCCAAACATTCACTATTTTTATTTCAAACAATGTTGGAAATAATAACGCAGTATCCATATTACCCCTTTATGACACTGATAGAACCATTCAAATCTTAGCAACAATATACTACTGTAGCATTTGCCTTATTAGAGCATGGCCAAGGTGGCAGTTTTGAAACCTTTTCGAGGCTGAAGTAGTTGTACATAATACCATTTTACTGGTTGAAATGATGTTTCTTGATGACCTATAATGTTGAAACTACCTACATAAGACCCTCCTTCAATAGTATTTATGTGCCACTGATGTCATGTTAACAATTATTTTCCCACTACACAGAAATAACTCCAACCATTTGTCTCTTTTGTCTGTTTCTTGCATTTGCCTCCTTTAATGATGATTAATAATATAAAATAATGACCAATATTTTCTAGATTAACACAACCATATAAAACAATATTGAACTTGCCTTAGATAAAGAGGATATCTATAAGTTGTTCTTGGAAATAATCCTTGTACTGGCTACCTAAATATATCATTGTTTTACAACTACCATTTCTAGTCCATCAGTGAATACTCTTCTAAATAACTTGAAATCTAAATGTCAACAAAATAAAACAACGGGATATGACATTACCTAATCTTTCATTCCTCCAATGAGCCTTGGAGAAAACAAAATAAGGTGAAGGCCAATTCTATCTTCAAAAAGAAATGATACAAAAACAATATTTTTCTAGCCTAGTGCTTTTCCTTGTTCGAAATTGAGCAACAATAGTTTTTTGTACGCCCTCTGATTTTGTGTATGGACATGATAAAGGAATTTTTCCCACTTTGCCTCCTTTAATGTTGATTAATAATATAAAATAATGACCAATATTTTCCAGATTAACACAACCATAGAAACCAATCTTGAACTTGCCTTAGATAAAGAGGATATCTATAAGTTGTTCTTGGAAATAATCCTTGTACTGACTACCTGAATATATCATTGTTTTACAACTACCATTTCTAATCCATCAGTGAATACTCTTCTGAATAATTTGAAATCTAAATGTCAACAAAATAAAACAACGGGATATGACATTACCTAATCTTTCATTCATCCAATGAGCCTTGGAGAAAACACAATAAGGTGAAAGCCAATTCTATCTTCAAAAAGAAATGATACAAAAACAATATTTTTCTAGCCTAGTGCTTTTCCTTGTTCCAAATTGAGCAACAATAGTTTTCTGTAGGCCCTCTAATTTTCTGTATGGACATGATAAAGGAATTTTTCCCACTTTGCATCCTTTAATATTTATTAATAATATAAAATAATGACCAATATTTTCCAGATTAACACAACCATAGAAACCAATCTTGAACTTGCCTTAGATAAAGAGGATATCTATAAGTTGTTCTTGGAAATAATCCTTGTACTGACTACCTGAATATATCATTGTTTTACAACTACCATTTCTAATCCATCAGTGAATACTCTTCTGAATAATTTGAAATCTAAATGTCAAAAAAACAAAACAACGGGATATGACATTACCTAATCTTTCATTCATCCAATGAGCCTTGGAGAAAACAAAATAAGGTGAAGGCCAATTCTATCTTCAAAAAGAAATGATACAAAAACAATATTTTTCTAGCCTAGTGCTTTTCCTTGTTCCAAATTGAGCAACAATAGTTTTCTGTAGGCCCTCTGATTTTGTGTATGGACATGATAAAGGAATTTTTCCCACTTTGCCTCCTTTAACGTTGATTAATAATATAAAATAATGACCAATATTTTCCAGATTAACACAACCATAGAAAACAATCTTTGACTTGCCTTAGATAAATAGGATATCTATAAGTTGTTCTTGGAAATAATCCTTGTACTGACTACCTGAATATATCATTGTTTTACAACTACCATTTCTAATCCATCGGTGAATACTCTTCTGAATAATTTGAAATCTAAATGTCAACAAAATAAAACAACAGGATATGACATTACCTAATCTTTCATTTATCCAATGAGCCTTGGAGAAAACAAAATAAGGTGAAGGCCAATTCTATCTTCAAAAAGAAATGATAGAAAAACAATATTTTTCTAGCCTAGTGCTTTTCCTTGTTCCAAATTGAGCAACAATAGTTTTCTGTAGGCCCTCTGATTTTGTGTATGGACATGATAAAGGAATTTTTCCCACTTTTAAATCCGACTTTGATTTCAATTTGTTAACCTGATAAATCGAGTTCCTTCTCATTTGGTTTCAAACTTTAGATTTCACTTACTCAATAGTGATCAAAACAACTAGGGTATCAACTTTGAACATGCTGGGAATTTTACATGGAGGACTTTGAACATGTTGGGACTTGTCAACCTCTTACTCATTGATATGAGATTACTATTAAAGGTTCATTTTTAAAATCAACATTTAAAGACTAAAATTTAAAAGAAGTAAAATGACATAGGTAATACCTAGCCAATTGATAACAAATTTTGCTCATATGGGCTACATCTTTTGGTTCGCTTCAATTAACAAATCGATCCACTCATAAATATGCAAAGCACATCATGTTTCCTCTTTACATCGAAATAGTGGCCTCAATCCATAGAAGCTATCTCTAATGTTCTCTAGGAAGATTACAATGGTTTCTTCCTACAATCCATGAACTTAGGCTTGCCTTATTCTCGTGATGAAGGGGCACTCTACTGCTGATTTGTTCTTTCTAAAGCGTTGTTCAACCCATAGGCCTTTTAGATGCAAACACAGGAAACTAACTCATACATGTTTTCATACTTAGGAAAACCCTTCCTCTTGCTGATTTATCTAACCAGAAAAATAGATTACTTAGCATTTCAATGCATAGGTTGTGGTATTATGAGACAAGTGTTGTCCTTGATGGCAAATCACACAAATGATAAATTATAGTGCAGCAAATTTATTTGATAAATTATAGTGCAACAAAGTTTCCTTCATGTAGAGAAAAGTTCACACACTTTTATGCAGAGAAAAGTTTATTCCATGTAGAGAAAAGTTCATGCACTTTTATTCAGAGAAAAGTTTATTCCATGTAGAGAAAAGTTCACGCACTTTTATGCAGAGAAAAGTTTGTTCCATGTAGAGAAAAGTTCACGCACTTTTATGGAGAGAAAATTTTATTCCATGTAGAGAAAAGTTCATGCACTTTTATGCAGAGAAAAGTTCACGCACTTTTATGCAGAGAAGAGTTTATTTAATGTCGAGAAATGTTCACGCACTTTTATGCAGAGAAAAGTTTATTTCATGTAGAGAAAAGTTTATGCAATTTCATGCAGAGAAAAGTTCCCTTCATGCAAGAGAAAAGTTCACGCACTTTCATGGTATTAGTTCGACAATTTTTGATCCTATGGTTTTGGCCCGTGGTATTGCATCCAAAAGTGTTGATCTCACGCACTTTCATGGTTGGTTCATGGTATTAGTCTGACAGTTTTTCCAAAAGTGTTGATCTCACGCACTTTCATGATTGGTTCATGGTATTAGTCCGACAGTTTTTGATCCTATGGTTTTGGCCCGTGGTATTGCATTCAAAAGTGTTGATCCCAAGTATTGGGTCTGTGGTATTGTGTTATTATGGTTTTGGACCGTGGTATTGTGAAAGGCCTAAGACTATAAAAGAGGAAGGAGATCATTTGGAAATGTATCATCTGAATTATTTGAATATCTAATAAAGTGCTAGATCTGGAATACTGTGATTGGGTTATG
Organism: Pinus tabuliformis; assembly: GCA_031772625.1. Lineage (NCBI taxonomy): Eukaryota > Viridiplantae > Streptophyta > Pinopsida > Pinales > Pinaceae > Pinus > Pinus tabuliformis. Next base: position 592,877,426 of record CM062818.1, read on the forward strand.
GTGCAGATCTGGATCTGAGCTAAAGAGGGATCTCACCAGTTGATGGAGAACAAGATCTAAGGATAGATCAGGATCAAATGGTTTGAAATGAACTATCTCTATATATTTGATTATGCTTATTCTAGATCTGTATGTTGAATGATCTGAACTGGGTATAACTTAAATTTGAAATCGCTGCAAGTCATGTTTGAATATTTATAGATCTGTACGTGGGTTGGCTTTGGTGTAAGCGTGTATATATGTAGGTTTGGTTCATTGTAGTAGCGTATACAATTTGAGCTATGATATTTGAAGTCACAGGTGGTTCTGGTTGTTGATGGGTTCTGATGACAGTTTAAAGGTGTCAGTATTCTGCATATCCTGTTTGGTTGATTGTGTTTAGCTTCAGTATTGATGGATGAGAACTAATATTGGATCAGGATCATAATGACTCATATTTATGTGATCTGATGGACTAGATCTGGGTGCTAACACATATATTATCCTTGTATATGTATTGATCTGGTGTTTGGGTGATTCAGAAGATTGATTGATTATGTGCTTCAATGATATTAATGGGACCAATATGAAAATTGGATGAAACGTGGCCTTTCAGATTATGTGTTGTGCTTCAAGAGTATCCAGTCTGAAAAATGCATGAAACATGGTACCTAGAGGAGAGAAGATTGTAGGCCAGTGCCTACGTACTAGTATCTTAGCTAGTACAAGAGCTAAGGGGGTGGTAGCTCCCTTCCAGTAGCAGTTGAAAACTTTGGAGCATTGTAGCAAGTAGCAGCCTGCGTACTAGTAAATGGATCGGCTAGTACAAGAACTATGGGGGTTGTAGCTCCCTTCTAGGAGAGACTGGAGAACGAGAGAGAGTTGTAGCTCTCTGCAGGTAGAAGCCTACGTACTGGTATAAGACTGCACCAGTACATAAATATTGTAAAAGGATTTTCTTATTAAGAAGAAGATTGAGATGACTTGCAGCAGGTGGTTTTCTCCCACATTGGGTTTCCACCTTATATCATGGTGTTCATGTGTGTGACTTATGTGTGATGATCTGTTCTATTTTACTGCACCTGTTTACTATTAATATGGTTGATAATGTTCTAATGCACTCATTAAGGATCAACTAACTGAATCATAAGAAGTTGTGGAAGTAGCACATATGAATCTGAATATGGAAATGAAAAAGTTTTATTGATGTGATAATACTGATTCACCCCCCCCTCTCAGTATTATTTCCAACAATTGGTATCAGTGCAGATCCTTTGGTAGAAGCTTGATCGCTTGAAGGAGATCCGTGGAACAATGGGAAAGAAGCTTAAGAAGAAAGCTCATAAGAAGAAGAAGACATCTGAGAAGAACTATGACATTGGGAGAATCGATTGGGGATTAGGTATAAGAAGCTCTTCAGATTCAGATTCAGATTCAGAATCGTTTCAGAATGAAGATGAACTATCAGGTATGAATTTGCTATCCTCTGATGTTCGAGCTATCTATCCATTTGGAAAAGATGGAAGTGATAACGAAACAACTGAATGTGCTCTTATGGGTGAGGAAGAAGGATATCAAATAAAAGCAGAATTTAACAGGCTGACAAACAAAATTAGTGAACAAGAAAGACTTCTGAACATAAAGAGTGGTGCCCTCAAAGAAGCTGTTACTAGACAAAAGGCTCAATGAGAGTTATTCAAGGAGAAATATCAAAAGTTGCAAGTTGAAGCAACATCTCTAAGACATGAAGTCAATGAAAAGAACACAACCATCAAGAAACTCAGAGATAGATCCAGTTACCATGAAAGTCTTGAAGCCACGATCCGCTCTCTAAAGGAAGATCTTGAAGAGTCAAAGAAGCAGAATAAAGATCTAGTCCAAGATATTGAAAAACAGGGAAACGAAGTTATCAGCTTAAAATCTTAGCTAGAATGTGCCTTCAGAATTCGTCAAATGCAACAGGATCTGAATGAAGAACAAGAAAAGGAGATTCTCAAGCTAAAGCATTAGTTGGAAGAAGAAAGGAAAGCTGAAGAAGACATGAAGAAGCAATATCTAGAAAAAGAAGAACAACTTCAGGTTGAAGTAAATATCTTGAAAAGTAAATTAGAAGAAAAGGATAAGCTCTTACGTTTTCAAGATAGTACTAAAGTCTTGGATGATATTCTTAATAGTCAAAGATCTCCTGCTACCAAAACTGGTCTTGGCTTTCATGAATCTGTTGAAGGTGAATCTAGTTCACAAGGTGAGGCAAGGAACTCTAAAGAGAAATCTAAAATGATCAACAAGGAGATAAGAGAGTGAAAGGTCAATCTCATCATCAACTAAGGAAAGAAATTCTTCAAAGAAAATCTTTTACTCCTCCTATGAATAATGTTGAATGTATGTATGTCATAACCTTGGACATGTTGCAGCCAGATGTAGAAGAAGAAGGGTTCAAGATCATCAAACAAACAGATCATCTCAGTCAAGGTACTTTAATGGATATTGCTTTGCTTGCAATATGTTTGGTCACAAAGATGCTGATTGCTACAAAAGGAATATGAAACATGTAAGATGTTATGCATGTAACAAGCTTGGACATATAGCAAAGGAATGCAGGAACAAAACACGGACATCACACCAAAAGGAGAAAACATCATCACACTTGAAGATATGGAAGAAAAAGGAAGTTCAGTCAGAAAGTGGCGGCACAACACATTATATAGACATAACAGAGGGAGCCGGAAGTGTAAAACTTCAATCTCCTACGCAAGCTTGATAAAGGGAAGTTGCATATATACGCGAATTTGTTACTGCATAGTCGCGTATATGATTGTTTCAAGAAAGGCAGTAGGGACAGATTCAAGGAAAGGATCAGTTTTGCTCTAATTGATAATGGTTGCATTTTGCTAATGATGTGTGGATATGATGGTTAGAAATATTTTGGTTCTAACTTGATATCGCTGATGTCTTGATACTTCTTATTAATATGCATGATCAGATCTGACAGATGGCACACGTTTAGGGGGAGCATATGCTCTTAATGCATTGTTGGCATTATGGTTAATAGTCCTTGGTGATGATGCTTATATGGATAAATGATTCATCTTGCTATGATATGGTTATGAGTTGTTCAGATGATTCTTGGGGTTACATAGTTGATATTTAGATCAGATTTGTGGTTGATTCTCTAATGGTGCTTACATGGTGATCTTCATAAGGATAAGGAGAAGTACATAGTAGGATTCCTATTGTTCTTGGCACATATATGGATGAGGATTGTTGGCTGGATACATGGATGATTATTCAAAGTTGCATTGTTGGAGACTTGATGATGATGAGTTCTTACCTATATGATGATAGGTTGTTTCGTACATATGTTGATTGATATTCCCAATTGATGATACTTGGTCCATGCAGATCTGGATGGCTATGGTGTTTCTCACATATGATAGAATGATTCTGTATATACAGAATTCTGTTCAAAAGGATGAGTTGATACGGACTCATGCAAGTTGCTGGTGACAGATGCTATGGAGCAAATCATTCAGTGTCGTTGCTGATGTTTATCATGATCTTATTTAGGTGTTTGGTCTCTGTTATAAATGTCATGTATATCATTCAATGTAAATGTCATATCAATACTCATGATGTAATAGTGTGTCTCTATCTATTGTAGTCATTTGATGAAATATTTCAGTCATATCAAGGTCATGTAATGGCCTATGTTTGGTTTCCCCACTATGCCTGGGATGAAGATGTAATGTATTTGGTTGTCATATTTCTGATGTATCCTCCTTTGGTTGGGTGATGGATGTATGTATTGAGTCTTTTGGTGATAGGAAGGTCTTTCATGATGTATAAGTCTTGGTTCTTCTTGAAGAACATCTTTTGCAGATCTTTCCTACAGTCAGGGGGAGCATGAACAACACAATTCAGAAAGAGCAGAGCTTTCAGCATGTAGCATGAACAGATTGGTACACCTTGGCATATACAAAGGGGGAGCTCATTCAGAGATTTCAACAGGTACTCAGGGGGAGTATGAACAGCGGAATGCCTTTCTAGGAAAGAGAATATCTTGGTTCGCCCTTTGCCCTTGATGTCAAAGGGGGAGAGTGATTTGGTATTGTTGCCATCAAGTCCAAAGGGGGAGATTGTTGGCATTATGATGCATGTGTTGTACTTGATGGCAAACAACTCATAGAAGATCAACTCACTTATATATATCTAGATGAATCTACGGAAGAGATATCAAATGACAATTCTCAGTATGACAAGTCCAAAGGGGGAGATTGTTGGCATTATGAGACAAGTGTTGTCCTTGATGGCAAATCACACAAATGATAAATTATAGTGCAGCAAATTTATTTGATAAATTATAGTGCAACAAAGTTTCCTTCATGTAGAGAAAAGTTCACGCACATTTATGCAGAGAAAAGTTTATTCCATGTAGAGAAAAGTTCACGCACTTTTATGCAAAGAAAAGTTTATTCCATGTAGAAAAAGTTCACGCACTTTTATGCAGAGAAAAGTTTATTCCATGTAGAGAAACGTTCACGCACTTTTATGCAGAGAAAAGTTTATTTCATGTAGAGAAAAGTTCACGCACTTTTATGCAGAGAAGAGTTTATTTCATGTAGAGAAATGTTCACGCACTTTTATGCAGAGAAAAGTTTATTTCATGTAGAGAAAAGTTTATGCAATTTCATGTAGAGAAAAGTTCCCTTCATGCAAGAGAAAAGTTCACGCACTTTCATGGTATTAGTTCGACAATTTTTGATCCTATGGTTTTGGCCCGTGGTATTGCATCCAAAAGTGTTGATCTCATGCACTTTCATGGTTGGTTCATGGTATTAGTCTGACAGTTTTTCCAAAAGTGTTGATCTCACGCACTTTCATGATTGGTTCATGGTATTAGTCCGACAGTTTTTGATCCTATGGTTTTGGCTCGTGGTATTGCATTCAAAAGTGTTGATCCCAAGTATTGGGTCCGTGGTATTGTGTTATTATGGTTTTGGACTGTGGTATTGTGAAAGGCCTAAGACTATAAAAGAGGAAGGAGATCATTTGGCAATGTATCATCTGAATTATCTGAATATCTGATAAAGTGCTAGATCTGGAAAACTGTGATTGGGTTATGGTGTAGATCTGGATCTGAGCTAAAGAGGGATCTCACCGGTTGATGGAGAACAAGATCTAAGGATAGATCGGGATCAAATGGTTTGAAATGAACTATCTCTATATATTTGATTATGCTTATTCTAGATCTATATGTTGAATGATCTGAACTGGGTATAACTTAAGTTTGAAATCGCTACAAGTCATGTTTGAATATTTATAGATCTGTACGTGGGTTGGCTTTGGTGTAAGCATGTATATATACAGGTTTGGTTCATTGTAGTAGCGTCTAAAATTTGAGCTATGATATTTGAAGTCACAGGTGGTTCTGGTTGTTGATGGGTTCTGATGACAGTTTAAAGGTGTCAGTATTCTGCATATCCTGTTTGGTTGATTGTGTTTAGCTTCAGTATTGATGGATGAGAACTAATATTGGATCAGGATCATAATGACTCATATTTATGTGATCTGATGGACTAGATCTGGGTGCTAACACATATATTATCCTTGTATATGTATTGATCTGGTGTTTGGGTGATTCATAAGATTGATTGATTATGTGCTTTAATGATATTAATGGGACCAGCATGAAAATTGGATGAAACGTGGCCTTTCAGATTATGTGTTGTGCTTCAGGAGTATCCAGTCTGAAAATGCATGAAACGTGGTACCTGGAGGAGAGAAGATTGTAGGCCGGCGCCTACGTACTAGTATCTTAGCTAGTACAAGAGCTAAGGGGGTGGTAGCTCCCTTCCAGTAGCAGTTGAAAACTTTGGAGCATTGTAGCAGGTAGCAGCCTGCGTACTAGTAAATGGATCGGCTAGTACAAGAACTATGGGGGTTGTAGCTCCCTTCCAGGAGAGACTGGAGAACGAGAGAGAGTTGTAGCTCTCTGCAGGTAGAAGCCTGCGTACTGGTATAAGACTGCACCAGTACATAAATATTGTAAAAGGATTTTCTTATTAAGAAGAAGATTAAGATGACTTGCAGCAGGTGGTTTTCTCCCACATTGGGTTTCCACCTTATATCATGGTGTTCATGTGTGTGACTTATGTGTGATGATCTGTTCTATTTTACTGCACCTGTTTACTGTTAATATGGTTGATAATGTTCTAATGCACTCATTAAGGATCAACTAACTGAATCATAAGAAGTTGTGGAAGTAGCACATATGAATCTGAATATGGAAATGAAAAAGTTTTATTGATGTGATAATACTAATTCACCCCCCCTCTCTCAGTATTATTTCCAACAACTAACTCATACATGTTTTCATACTTAGGAAAACCCTTCCTCTTGCTGATTTATCTAACCAGAAAAATAGATTACTTAGCATTTCAATGCATAGGTTGTGGTATGTGTGGCAAATTGATTTACAAAGGTGTTGGCTCCTTGAATTTTTTCAACCCTTGATTTGTAGATCCCCTTTTTTGATCTCATTAAGTAACGTGCTCCCACTCACTTGCTTGTGTTTTTGAGTGCTTCCATCGCCTTCCCCTTTCATCCATCATGGGACTCCTGATTAAGGTACATTGTGGCACTGTTGGAAAGCTCCCGAACTTTCAGTTAACTTATGGTTTTGCTCTTTCACTTGGAATTTACCAGTACTATGGTATAATATCTTGTATAATTAAGTCTTGGTTAGTAGATTGTTTTGTGTGTATTTGGTTAGTATATGGACATTTGGGACAAAAAACATTAAGTTTTGTTGTTGATTTGGTTTCCAATTTGATAAACCATTGAAAAGGATTTTGATATAATGTAATATGGTATCAATTTTACAGTATAACCCTTGGATTGGTTTGATGACCATTCCCATACTTAAATGACCAGTTTGGAAACCAATCTTGTCAGATTGACTAGTTCTAGTTCTGCACCAAACGACTCTAGCTATGGCTGCAACATAATGTAGAGGATGAAGCAATTTTAAAAAAACCCTAAAACCCCTCAGCCCCCCTAAAACCCTAAAACATTATTATGTAGTAGCTTATAGCATGTTGTGTTTTGGACTCTGTAGGACACTTAGAGCATCATTGCTCATGTATATTGTTTTAGATTTATATTTCACTTGGTGCCATTTTTCTATATCGCGCTTACATGGCATATAGATGAGTGGCATGTTTTTTCTTGGACTCTGCATGCTATCTAGAGCCTCACTGTTTATGTATTTTGTTTTGGATATGCATTGTTCTTAGTTCCATTTTGTTATATTCACCCTTAAATGGTATATACATGAACAGAATTTGCATCTTTTATCTATAATGATTTGAATTGACATTGAATGATTGATGTGTGCGTGTGTTTCTTTATTGATTAAAATTTTCATATTTTAATAGTTTTTTTAGTGAAATGGTTTATAAGCACAATCATCAACTGACTCTGATCTAAGTATAGTTTGACCCAAAATCTATTTCCGATTTTTAAAGCATTGGTCATGTTATGGGAATTGAGAGAATTTGGAACCCAAACATAGATAAAAAAGTTTAGATCGTGCTTTTATTAAAGAAGGACATATGGGGATTGTAATTGGTATAAATTTGGAGGAAGCATGTATCTCATTTTGAAGGTTGTGTCAAGGTAAAAGTTCAATCCGTGAAGTGGATATCCTTTGATTTTAAACTTTTCTTAAATATTTCTAGTAGACAATCCCTTCAGGACCCATGCAACTAATGTATACCAAGATTGTATAAACGTCGTTTTCAAGCATTTGTTATAGTGTCTAATTTAACTTTGAAGAAAGGTTGATCTCTGATGACGATTCCTCCTCAACAGATCAAAATTGTTGTTGAATATAATTATGTATACTTATGCATAACCTAAATTTATTGTTGCTATAGTTGAATAACAAAAATAAGATCAAATTTTATTATTGAACCAAAACACTTTTGTTTGATGCTTAGTCCATGCAAGGAAGTATAACTATCAAAATTTTAATGAATTCATTCACTGAAATCGAAACATGTAGGATGTCAGTAAACAATACATGTTTTGCATTGTTCTTATATATCCTTGGGTTAAAGTTGAAGCATTTTTTACCATCTAGTGTTGCTAGTTCCTAGTGAAATGATAAGTACATGCTTTGTAATTAGCAGTGTATTCAGACTTAGGGAGACATATGAGGATATGATTTACTTTTTACTTAAAAGAGAACATTTTTGAATGTTGATTCTTGAAAATTTTTATGTATTCCTCTTTCAAATGAGAAAAAAATAGCATCACATGTGAAAACAAGGCATAGTTTTGATTCCTACTATCCCATCTATTTCAACTAAAGCCACCAATTCAATTTGTTCAAGTATTTTAAATGAAATCATGTTAGCATTATATTATATGGTCTAATACTAGTTGTTAATGTACTTAAAACAACTAAGTATTATATAGCATTTAGTCTCATCTGTCAAATAGTTGTATGTCATTACAAGTACCCAAAAGGAACATCAAAGGATTTGGAGTTAAGATGCACAAAACATGACCTTTATTTTTAGTGATTCCAGTTCCCCAATCTGTGTTGACAATCCTTATATGCATAAGTTATCCTCACATATTTATTTGATACACCTTTGACCTTGATTTGACTAAAACTAATGTTATGAACTTTACTATTATTTGAATTAAAGCAACTCTTCCAATCTTATTGTCATGGTTGCATAGTGGAGGCTTGTTGAAACTTTAATCATAATAATCTTAATTGCATATTTGAATAGGGGAGGTGTAGTAAACCTTTAAGAATAATAATCTTAATCTTGTGCTTGAATAGTGTAGGCGTAGTGAACCTTTAAGCATAATTAAGTATTACCTATAGGTTGAAAATTTTTGATGCCTGTCATAAATTTAGATTTTAAAGACATGGTTAATGATGGGAAGAACATTTCTATTGTCCAATAGATTGGGCTTTTGTTATTTTTGGAAAATCAATTATGTTTCTATTTTTCGCTTTGTATTCTTAATGACATTGAAAGATCCATTATATTCATTTTCATTTGTATCAACTAATTACATATTTGAAGATTTTTTTTATGTTTTTTTCTTTTCTTAGTGCATCTAGTGACTCTTTTCTCTATACATTAGATGAGTTTAATGTTGTATGTGTTCTTGCTAATGTCCTTTGATTTATAGTGTTTGGAAAATGTTACAATTTGATTTCTAAGAAAAAATCTAGAACTCATCTCAGTCTATTTTAAAACTATGCTTTCTTTTACAGGATAAGTCTTGGTGAGTTCGTTATATGGTGGTAAATGAGTTATATGAACTTTTTGAGGTAGTTGGCCCACAACCTATAGTTATTTTCCATTGAATTAATGAGTGCATACTTGTGCATGCTCTCATTGGCATAGATACATGACAAATAATATCATGGATGTAACCTTGTAGTTTTGACCCTTATAATATAATCAATCATATTATAGCTATATTGTAATAACCTGTGTATTTTGAGGTGTTTCAAGCCATGTGGGCTTGCCTGTGATGACGATGTGATGTAATTAATGCAAACGCCTTATATATATTTCTAGAGAATATATATTTTATCTTAAGCACAAGGCCAAGGCCCACCTAGACAGTTCTTATGATTCGTATTTTCAAGTTTGGATATTGGTTTATATTACCTAGGGACAATGGGTTTGTCACTATGGTACAAAAAAACTTGTTAAAAACATTTCTTTCTACATTTATTCAGTAAATTTCTAACATATGTGATGCATCAATCAAGCAACGTATTACCACCTTTGACCACATTCCCATTTTAAAAGTCGTGAGCCTTTTGAGGAAACACAAAGCAACATGCAAACCAAAGGTCTATCTTAGTCCTTTTGGTTTACTAGTTTGTTCTGGGTCGATATCTATGGCTGGGATTTGAATCATTCTCATTCCCATGAAGTTGGCTTCTTGGAAAAATTTTGTTAGAAAGATTAGTAACTCTTTGAATTCTATGTGGATAATAGTATATGAATCCTCATGGATTTGAATGTAGGCATAATCTAGCATGAAACCATTGTTAATGGGTACATTTCATATGGATTTATTATAGAATTCCCTTGTTGTTTTACATTTGTGTAGTCATCTACCATGCCAAGAAGTGGGTGAATCAATGAAATTTGCATGTGTTAAATGGGAATTCTGTGTGATCAATTGTAATTCCATCTTTGCATTAGAATTTTATTCAGTGTTATTAAACAACCCCAAATTTGTTCATAACTAGGAATCTTGACTAGATCTTGAGGAAATTGTTGGGATAAGGTGAAGTGGATATCTAGTTACCAGTGCGGGAGCAAGGTTGGTTGCACCATTTGGGAGTACAAAGTTGAAGAGTACAAAATAAATATAGACGTATAAGAGCTATAAGGAAAACCCTAATTATTGTAGGTTGATAATTATAAGTACAATATCAAAGTAGGAATTGATTGTAACTAAAAGGAACAAGCACTTTCATCCTTCCAGCCAGAAAATACAATGTCCACTTTCAAAGCTTGTCTCCCAATGTCTCTTTGAGAATTGCCTAGGCTAATGGGTCCCATGTGGAAGGATCTTTGGTAGTCTTTCAATGTTTCCACTAAGGTTTGAAGAAGATAGTAGAGCTGAAGTGATGCTAGGGTGGAATATTTCCTAGCTTAATAGGACAATGGATGCTTTGTAGGAGAGAATAAATTGGTGATCAATTTAACTTGGGGGTCAGGTGGATCATGTGGTGCTAGGATATCATCATAAAAAAGGAGTTCAATATGTGCAAAATCACCTCAGGAGCTACATATTAATTCCCTAGAGATCACTAAATGAATTTTCATCTCATATTTATTTATTTATTTCTTTTGTATTATATATTTCATACAATCTTTGAAATGTACTTGAAGAAGAAGATTTATTTGAGAGGAAACACATTCATGTTTAGATTCATTTTATCACTTAACAGACTTAACATCAATATTAAAGTAAGCATCAAAGGATGAAAAGAAATCAAAGAGATGAAAATGTAAATAAGGACTACCCATCCTTAAATACAATTTTATTGTACTGTAGTTTCTTTTATATCTCAATCCCTAGCTCCCATAAGAAATATTATCCCAAGAGTCAACTATTGTAGTGTGTTTTAAAATCAAAATATTACCTTTTACTTTTATCTCGCAATGAAGGGGATCATTGAAGAGACTTATGAGAAAGTTAATCTTGAAGTGCACACCTTTCTCCTTTCTCTATCCTCTATCATCTACATTCGTTTTGACTCCTATATCTTAGGATTTCACTTATGGAAAGCTATTAACTGAAATTACATTCATTAATATAATTTAGATCCTATTACCTCCATAAAGGAAATATGCAACCACTTATATTGTAGGAACAATATTTTTAGCTGACATGTTTGAGAGCAAAATATTTTGATTGCAAGAGGTCAATAGTTTACACCTTACCTAATGCAGCCATTTACAAGTTACCTACACATGGAGGGATGTTTCAGTTACCATCTATCCTATCTTCTTGGCATGTTAGAGGTTTCTAGTGGGATGTTGGTGACCCAATGATTCATGCAAGGGTTGGAGTATTAATGTTAGTCAATGTCTATATATTCAATAGTATTTGCATCCATAAATTATGATTGGATAATTTACGTTTAGTCTCAAAAATGATTTCTATCTATTTCATATAATTGTTAATCTGAAATACCCTATTTGTAACATAAAGGGTGGACTTGGTGGCAACATATGTGCGATTTTTGCATGACAATGAAGCCGAAGTCTAGATTGGTGCTACTAGAAAGGTGACAAAATTTTGCAGAATATTGAATCCTCAACTTGCAATCCAGCACATACTTCCTTGTGTAAAGGTCAGTTTGGAAAATGAAGTTAAAGTTTCAGAATGCAGTTTTATATATTGAATTGTCAGAACCAATCTGGTATAGATATCTAATAGATTCACTAGTACATGTAAATGCACGATAGTTTTTTGCTCCAAGTTTCACTTCAACTTTTAATGGATTACAAACAAGAATTATCAATAGATTCCTCACAACATGTGCACTCTACCTTGTCTTATGTTATCATGGGCATGGCACCTGTCTTGGGGAAGGTAAGCCTCAATATATCAAGTATAGTGAATCAATTTGAAATGATAGCTGAAATATGTTGCATATAGCTTCCTATTGTCATGTGATCAAGTCTTGTAGAGTCGACACTTATTTCCAACCAATTTAAGGAAATCTATGTTTCCATGTTTATTCCCAGCTAGTAATTGAGTGTCAACAATTATCCATGTTTTCATTGCTAGTTTTCCTTTTTGGAATTAAACATGTATTTAATATGAATATGATAGATATAATGATTGCATTTATGAACACAAGCACAGAAAATTGAAGGATGAAAATGTATCTTAAAGTGTAGAAACCTTCATGAATCTTATTAGTCCCTGATATGTAAATTGTAAAATGTTTGGAAATCGTTTTGTAGAAACATTGAAATTTCTGTTGATTTTATATAGTCTATAAAATTTTGGCAATTTTAAAGGTAAAATAATTTTATCTTGTAAAATTTGGGTGAATCATTTTTGGAAAAAAAAGGAAATTGGCATATCTAGTTTTTTTGGAAAAAGCTTGAGCATAGTTTTAGAAACAATTCCAAAATTCCATTTGTTTGGAATATATGACATATTTGGTGGCTATGTGTAGATAACATGCGAAAATGATACTATGGAGTGCAACTAGTTATTGATGGACTTATTTTTATTTTTTGGACTCACAAAGGAGAGGCAAGTCCAAGATGCAACCAATCAATCATTATTTTAGTATGATGTTTAATTCCTTTTGGACCTTAAGGATCATGGCATGTTGAGGCATGTTACCCAACCACACACTAGTACAAAATGGCTAATTAGTTACTAAAAAAATGACTAAATTTTGCATATAAACAACCATTTTTCAATCGATGACCAGTAGTAGCTAATTTACAGTATCTTATAACGGGACCAAATTTTAGTTCTTTTTAGCTTAGTCGTTAATTGCTTGCCCCAATTTTATCGTCTAGTAGTATATTTAGTCATTTATTTAGTCATTAATTGCCACAATTAATTACCAAATAAACAACAAAATATATTACTATATGATCACCCAAGAAAACCAATTAATGACCAAAATGTTGATCGTGTTATAAGATACTGTAAATTAGCTACTAAGAGTCATTTATATGCAAATTTTAGTCATCATTTGAAACCAATTAATTACCAAAGAAATATGACTAAATTTTGGTCGTGTTATAAGATACTGTAAATTAGCTACTAATAGTCGTGTATATGCAAAATTTAGTCATTATTTGTAGTCACATATTTATCATGTGTAGTAGTCATTTATCTTTTTTTGGTAGTTTCATATTCATTGTATAAATGAATCATTTAGTAGTTTATATTAATTTCATTTACTTTCATTAATAATAATTATAAATGACTAATTTAGTTGTATATTCATTTTATTTGTGTTCATCATTAATCAATATATACTACTAATTTAGTAGTTTTAGATTGATTTTATGTATTCATTATTAATCGACAAAATTAATTAGTATGATTTTACGTCTAAATTAAAAAAATTCATACAATGTGTATGTTTATCTAATATGAAAACACAAAGTTACATATGTTAATTACAATACTAAATAATATCAAGTGCAACTATAAATAATTTCAACCACATAAATTATATTATATGAAATGTCAAGTATTACAATATGAGTTTCCAACTTAATATTGGTTGGACTACAATTTACACATGAAATATTGTTTCATCACTTCAAAACATTATCATTGTGTTGTCAAGGCATTGCAGGTGAATTCACTAACTCTGAAGAGTTGATCATCAGTATTTATGTGTGTGTCTCATGCGAGATATTGTATCTAAGGGTATCACTACACCGATTCTCTTATCTCTCTTTCTTTCTGCATTTGTCACTCTAGTGTTATTATTCTCCTCTTTCTTTAATTCCTGCTTTTGACCATCAATACTATGTTCCTCTTCTGAAATGAAAGAAGATATAATGCATAGTATAAGACATAAAATACGATGAACACTAGAATATAAAATAAAGTATACTATAAATGATTTATATGACATATACTTCAACATCAACTATGTCAATGCCATTTTTCGCCAGAAAACCAAGAAACGCAAACACTTTTTCTTCAGTTATGTGATAGTGGCCACTATGTGGCTAGATGACCTATAAAAATAAAATAAAATATGTCACCATAGAAAAGTAACACCTTGGGAACTTAATAACAATCATGTTAGCTAAGTTACAATATAAAACTATAAAGTTGTATATATCTTGTGAAAATAAATGGAAATAAAAAGACAACATATAATAAATAATGTATGAAAACTAGCTGGAAAATTACATCATAGAAGAAAAAAATTCTCCCATGGCTAACCATAAATGTGGGTGGGTAGCATGCCCCAATATGCCACGATCCTTAGGGTCTAGAGGAAGTAAACCTCCTACTAACATAATGATTGATTGGTTTCATCTTGGCCTTGCCTCTCCTTTGTGAGTAAAAAAATTTAAAAATAAGCCCATCATTAACTAGTTGTACTCCATAGTATCATTTTCGCATGTTATCTCCACACACCTACAAAAAATGTCATATATGCCAAACAAATGGAATTTTAGAATTGTTTCTAAAACTATGTCATTTATACCCCCTTCCAATGTATCTAACCAAATGTACCCACTTGATTTTTTTTCTTTCATTTTCATTTTCATTCTAAAAAATATTTGTTTAAAAAATAAAGAAAACCCAAATATCTCGAGATCCTAATGCTCATCCATATTTTCCATAAACCATAAAAATTAATACTCTCTTATGATCAATATTCTACAACAATGAAGCTACACAAAACTAACTATTTGTATAAAACAAAAATGAAGCTATTGGTATAAAATGAACAATGAAGCTTAATTTTTATTGGTATAATGAAGCTTAATTTCTATTGGTAAATACACAAAATAGAAATGAAGTTATTGGTATAAAAAAAACAACAATGAAGCTATACAAAACACTCAGTCAATTGGTAGAAATTCCAAACATAATGAGAAAAGGAGTAGTGCATTATTCTCTACCATGCATTCTACCAAATAAAATGGTAAAATTACTAGAGGAAACATTTCTTCTTTACAATGCATTTTAAGAAGAATAAATGGATATTCAATTCATTATATTCTATTTTAAGAAATCCATTTTCATTCCAATGCAGAAGTACCTCCATATAAAGAGATATAACATTTCAATTTTCCACATACATAATAGAAATTCAGGATGATACGTCCATAAAAAAAAAATCAATTAGACCCTAAAAAATAACATACTTGTGACAAGAAAAGTTATGCAAATTAATAGTTTCTTACGATCAACCCACTACTTTTAATATATATGTCTTCTTCTTTCCATTCTCGATGCATATAAAGTAATCTTGTATTATTTGGTCCACAAGTTGTCATTAAAAGTGACAATTCCATCATTTTTCATGAATTTTTTGCATGCAACCTAGGAAAAGATACCAAGAATTATGTTGGCCATTGTACCAATATTTCAAAGAAAGTAACATATTGAAGAAGGTAGGACAACCATGCCATAATGTTTCAACATTGTATCTGGTATTGCACAAAAAGAATCTACTTGATCTCATAACTATAATCTCACTCTTGAAAAGTTGTTGCATGACATTGAAAATATGGTGTAAAAGAAATCCATAATCATAATACCTGTTCTTTCATGTTTTATAACATTCCTTGGAATTTCATAGAACAAAATTTCTTAAAATTACAAAGAACCAAAAGAAAAATCGATCACTTGGTCCCATTCATTTCCAATGGCACACCATGGCCAAATATGATATACAAGAGATTGTAAGGTGTCATACCAACCTTTCAAAATCATAGTTGTTTGGACACAAGGCATACACACCAAAAATATTTTGTATTGGACTCTATCAAAGTCATGGAAGAGTCTGACAACACTTAAGACATTAGCCTTACAAGAATGAAGGTCACTTAAAACCATCCATAGCATGTCCACAAAGAAATAGGATAATTATTTTCTACTTTCATGCAAGTTGCATACTGCTATTGGATTTATTTCTTTATTTTGATAAAAATACCTAAATGTGATCATTCCAATTTTCAAATGAATTGACATGCTTAGGATATACAATGAAGAAATCAAATACTATTAGCATTTTTCATTCATTCACAAAAGTAACCATCCCATTCATACAAAAAAAAAAAATTAAGGAAATAATTGATGAAATGCCCATTATACTACAAAACATTTCCTCCAAGGATCCAACAACCTAATCACTTCCCTACATGGAGGGACTAGATTCTTCTAAAACAACTTAGTGTGAAGACAATACATATTTTAAAAATCTCATAACAAAAAGATACGATATTAGCAACAATCTTGAGTGATCTAAAATATTATATTTGACCCAACCAGTCTCAACTGAATAAACTTAAATTTAGATATTCCTCACTAATTCAAGACACATGCCTTGTGAAGTCCACCTAGCTACAAATGCAACATAATGGATCCAACCTGCACCTTGTGGCTAGCCAAAATCACTAAGAAGAGCTAATGAGAAGTTAGGAGCTAGCCTCAGTTCATCCATATGCAACCTCCAACAAAAATAAGAGAAAAAGTAGAGATTTAAAAAGATATCCAATAGTTCAATGTTTGGCTATATTGTTTGAAAATGTTCTTTTTCTGTGCCATATGATCATATTTTGGTTTTGAAAGTCATACCCATCTTGGACCATTAACAAATGGTCCATCCCAGCCAATGTGAGCTACATGTTTAACAATTGTAGGATATCCAATCTCCATTTCATGATCCGTGGAAACTGCAACAAATTAAAAACTCCAAGAGTGTTGATAAGTGCATGAATTTCACATGCAAATAAAATGGGTAAAATCCTATTTTCAAATTCATGGCTTGTCTATGTATATCTACCTTGGAATGATGGATAGTCAAGTTATTTACCAAATATCTAGGAGAGAACTCTCAAGCCCTTTTTGAATCTCTGCCACTTTGTAGATGAATGAGACTTTGTAAATGGTGGTCTAAACACAATGGTTCCAACTGGAGGTTGCTGAGAACATGACTCTTCTGGAGCTAGTTCAACATAGCCATGAAATGAAAAATTATAAGAATATGCCAAATCTATATCCTTAAATTAAATTTACAACACTTAACATATGCACCTTAGCTTCCATTGAAAAAAAAGAAGAATTAGAAATCATGTTCCATGAAAGGCGAAAGGAAGATAAAACTTCAAGGTCACTCATAAGAAGTAGGGATGCCAATAGTTATGATAAAAAAATGATCATCAACTCATATATTAAATCAAAAATCTCTTTTACAGTGCAATTAAGTCTAGAAAGAGATGTACTCTTGGATAAAGAGCGTTTTGGCACACTTTTGCAATTCTGTACTGATTTCTTTCGAGAACTTCCGTCAATTTGTGGAGCAGTTGAATAAAATTTGTATTTCACTTGATCCTTGCTTGTAATTTTTTCCGAAGAAGCACACTGAATAGTAAATGGTTTCACAAATACTTTTATATGCTCTTTCATCTCATCTATTGCATCTTTATCTCTAAAACCAAAGCCACAAAACTTTCATTATGCAAATCAATGAGTGCAACTTTTATTATAAATGAAAGAATTCTAGAATAAGCAACCAAATGTTGATACCACAGATTTTACATGGAGAATTATGTGTTTGTTTTCTTGAAAAAGGTAGTATCTACCTCTTTGCGAATTACAAAGAATCTCTCCACTGGAACATTAATTGCATCTAGCTTCCACACTGTATTCTCAAAGAGGACTTGACTATCCTACAACCATTTCCAAATTTTAAGTTAGAATAATTTAGGAAATAAATATTTGAAAGTAAATGTTAACAATCCATAACCCTCAAGATTTTGTTTTATATGGACAACATACTTTCAAATAAAAAGAGACTCTACAACACAACAAGATTATAAGTGAGATCTAGCTTCCACACTGTATTCTCAAAGAGGACTTGACTATCCTACAACCATTTCCAAATTTTAAGTTAGAATAATTTAGGAAATAAATATTTGAAATTAAATGTTAACAATCCATAACCCTCAAGATTTTGTTTTATATGGACAACATACTTTCAAATAAAAAGAGATTCTACAACACAACAAGATTGTAAGTGATTCCAAAAGTGGCAAGACACTTGTTTTATCTTTAGGATGTAAGAGATTAAAAAATGTGTAGCATACAACATTTAGGTATATAGCATATTTAACTCCATGAAAGGAAAATATAGAGGGCATGCCACAAACTGAACCAACAGAGAGTTTTTCATAGCATAACATTAAAATTGCAATGCATGCCTCTTCATTCCCTATATTTTTTTTCCAACAAAGTTAAGCAAAAGGGAATGAAAATAATGATATCATACAGTTATCAAAATAAAAAACAAGTGTGCTTAATGGGAAAGATACCATCTTCTCCGTAAACTGATATAAGATAAATTGCTATAGTGACTTCCAAAGTATTCAAGGATTTGATAGCAGGGGCACTAGACAATTATTGAATTGCATTAAACATTCCAACCCTCTGGTAAGGAAAGATCGATTTCCATTCCAACCCTACTAATATATTACATTAAATTCATATCAACAACATCAGAAATAAATTTTCCATCCACAACACACTATTTGATTAATGCATCTCTAAGTACAATGAATACCCAAAGAATATAACCAAATTTCCTACAAGATACAAACTTTACCAATAAAAAATTAAAAAAATTGTGGTAACAATTCCTAAAACAAATACCCATAAAATCAAGTAAAATGTTAAAGGTAATGACTAACCCACAATAATTCCTTTGATGGAATTGAACATAGTTTTTATGGCATCTTGATCACTCGACTGTAAACTAGGAGTTTTAGTTATCTCCAAGGCCTCTTTATTTCAACTTTCATTATTGTGATAAGCCTGATGTAGAGCCTGATTTGATATAAGTCATTCAACCTTTAAGTCAAAGAGAAATTTGTCAATTAGAAGTAATTGTGTTTCACAATATATATATATAGATATATCTGTGTATGTGTGTGTGTGTGTAAAATAAACAAGGAATAGGAGGCGAGCACTAAGTCTTGTAGCTATTGGATGTCTCCTATGATATCAGGCATTCAACCTTTGAGTCATGGAGAAATTTATGATCAGCAAATGGGTAGGTGGTGTTCATGTACCATGATTGCATTTTTTTGATAGTATAACTCTGCTATAGGCCTCATTTATTATTATAGTGAGTATGGAATAGGCACTGCTATACGTAGTATTTATGGAATCAAGCTTACAAAATGCAGAAATTGCATGTCTCTCCAATGGGCATACCTCTGTGTGCATAATGTCAGTTAATGGATTTTGTTTCATCATAATTATAGCTAGCTGACTTTTACAAATAGACAAATACAAATTGGCCTGAGGTTCTTTCCTTCCTCTTTCTTTTGTAACTTCTATGTAATTGGGAGTCTACCTCTTGAACCTAACCACCTTCTTTATCTGGCTCTTAAGCCATCAAGCTTGCAGACACTACATGCGCTTATCTGATGAGATTAATCTATCATTCATCTCTTCTAGTTATTTCTTTATCCACAATAAAGAAAAAATTAGTATGTGGCCTTTACTACACTAGTCTCGACTCTCTAAATATCCCATTTTATAGGACTCGACATTCTTGGGGAATTTTTAGGATATGTTGACACTAGATAGGAATATAATATAGTTTGTGATTTAGAAGACAATAAATAGAAATGTGCTTGCAGAAAGGAACCTTTAATACTAGGTTTTGACAATATGCAACTATATTGATATAATATGCACATCAAAAGGCACAAAAATAAACTTGAGTGTGTAATAAAGTTTTAAACTACCTCCTCATACTCTGTGGCAATGGAGAGAAAACCCTAGAATTGTTAGTAGAATCCTTCCAAGGACTTAGATTTCTACCTTGGGCGTAGAACAACAAAAATAAACTCATCCTCTTAGACCCAATGACAACAAAACAAGCTATAACTTTAGATCCTCAGAAAGAATCACATTCGTTGTTGTGGCTCTTTTCTTGATAAACACAAATAGGGATTAGATAAACACTGTATTTGTTCATACGACTCTTTTCTTGATGAAACACAAAGTATGGTAGAGCCCTCCTAAAGTAAGAGATATTTGGAGGAATTCATAAACCTCAAAGACTAATATAATAGCAGCTCCAATGGAGGATTGGTGTAGTTTAATTTCTTATTGGTTATGAAGTTTGTGGCTAAAACTAGATTAGTTGTGTAGATAAGATCTTATGGGCCAACATCACAACATATTTTACCATTTTTTTTCAAAAATTAAATTTGTCAATAACCAATTTTTTAATTGGTGGTTATTTTCTTTCCATATTTAATATCAAATCTATAATGGAAAAATTATATATAATGATACTGAGATATTTGTATTATTTCTACTTTTATTGGCTCAGAAGATTCATAAAAATCTACACTTCTACAGAATATTTTGAACCTTATTATTTCCCCTGTCATAGATTGTGAATGGTTTGAAGAATTGAATTATAACTTTTAATATATATTATTATTTATATTTTATTAGAGTGACCTTTATTGCCTTTATATTATGCCTTCATTGATTCATATTTTTCCCTTTGTGGGGTTTTATAGCACCCTAAGTGTCAAATTACTCATCCCACTAGAAAGCACTAATCATCCCACCAGAGCATTCATTGAAATTCAAAAAGGGCTAATGGATATCATAAGAGTTCCCTTGCTTATGACTAGTCAAGATGCGGGTACATGTGTCGCCATTGAATTTTGGGTGTAAATCATGTAATATTGGTAGAACCATGGTCTTCTAGCTATTGGGAATCCAGGCTTTGTGTTGTCAGCAATAATTGACTTGCTGCAACCTAACCAACCTGAAATTGGTAGTGAATCATCACAAGAGAATATAAATGGTACTATTTATAAGGTTTAACTTATATATCTAGTTTTAGAGAACTCAAAAAGCCAAGTTACAGATAAGAAGAGGTGTACCCCTAGTAAATATACCTATTTCTTGTAATAAAGAGATTTCCAATCATTTCAATCCACATAATCAACCATTCTACAATTCTAGTTCAGAGTAAAATTTAACCATTGATGCATGGAAAATAGAGTTATGTATAGTATACAAATCCAGGGATTTCTCCAAAAAATTGTATCAAAGAAACAAACATTAAATGTGAAGTATTATATGCTTTAAACAACAAACTTCATGAATCGTTTATATACAAATTAAATATGGACTCCAATGATAAAACATTAGATTTGTCCAAATAGGTATACACCATTGAGACCTTTAGCTTGTAGTGTGAATACAAAACCTGTGAATCCCTTGGAACAGTGACAAATCCTTCAAAAATTGGCTGCACTAAAATTTGTGATGCATAGGGCACAATTAATAACAAAGAAGAATTCACAAGGTACCCCAAATGCCTGCAATAGCTTCATATGTCTCTAACAACCAAGGTGCATGCTCTTGCTTGTCATTTTCAATACCTTTATAATTTTTTATTTCCATTCCTTGATGTGACATAATGGTATTGTCCACAATAAATGAAATGTTTCTTCAAAAGTAGTCAAAATACTTTTAATTGTACCATGAGCATAGAAATAATTCACCATTGTTGTATCACACATTCACTTATGGTTGTCATATATAATTGTTGTCATGTCATCCACAACTTTCCAAGTAGCGACACTTTGAAGAAAGTGATGACTCAAAATTGGATGAGCTACAATTATCATCTACATCATGACATTCATGAAATTTTTTAGCAAGAGAAACCACCACACTCTTGGTTATTGCACTAAGAGATCCTATATCATCACGATGTCGATTGGGCACTACAAAAACCTTCACAAGAGTCACACAGGAAGATCACATTGCAGACACAACCTTATTTAGTGTCAAATTCCAGGATATCAAGTGACGTCCGTTTAATTTCCTGGGCTTGATATGTTTCTCATGAACTTACAAAGCCTCCAATGTCAACCTCTGATGCATCTACATGTCACCCTAGCTGACCAAGGCACATTATTGAAATCCCTTCGATAACATGGTCTATTTTTTATGGTGATGAAGTCTTGTTTGTATAACAGAAAGATATTCAGGTTCAATGGAACAATGAGAAACAAGTCCATTCTTCATAGACACTGGGTTCACATGCCGAAAAACTGAAATTGTGTTAGTGTCAACTTTTATACCTACTACATTTGGTGCCAAATTTTCAGTTGCAGGTCCTTGTTCAACCTCTTTATTGACATCTACTTTTGAATCACTTACAAGATATATATACCAAACTATTTCATTGTACACCATCCCTACATCCTTCAGTATATCTACATCCCTAGAACTAATTTCAGACATCATTATTGTTGTGTTTTTCAGTATATGTGTTGAAAAGGATAAAAAACCATTTAGAATTGAAAGGCATCTCAAAATTCTCATGTGTTTTTCTACCTCAATATCTCCCGGCTTTGTTCCAACAAAGAAATCCAATAATTCATTTGCAGGTCTCATGTGTTCTCTCAAAGTATTACAAGCAACCCTTGTGAGCATAGATGAGTGTTGTGGTAAAAATTCTTAAATGCAACAACAATGTTTTTGCGACTTGTAAATGAAAATGGTAAGAGGGGTAAATCAAATAGTTGCAACATAGACTCTATACCCTTTTTCTCAATAAACACCCATATATCTATATAATGCAAAATATTCTCTAAGAGACATGTAACATTTATTATATAATCGGGGAGAAAGGATTCCATTTTTTGAGACAAATTTTCAGTAGAAGTATCAACCCCTAACTCATATGTCACCCTTGATGATTCATCTCCATCCACTGAAATAATTGTTTTATGTTCTAAATCAGTCTCCATGGGAACAAACACATAAGATCTAGAATATTCTTGCAATAGGGAAGACACTTCAGCGCAAAATCCAATTTTTGCAATAGTATTTCAGATTTAAATCAATACATACACCCCATGCCCCCTCAAAGAAGCAACATGTCATATCATCTCATCCAAGGCAAATGATAAGGACCTAGGAGTGTCACCTGCCAAAGCCTGTAAGGAGGATTTTGATGTAAAAAATGTCACAAAATACCTTAGAGCATGAAAATCATTAATTGCTTGAAGTCTAAGGTTATTAAGGTACAAAGAATCCATGCATTGTGGTATACAAGTTACTTCATTTGTAGAAGGGAGGACTCCATCCATGATGGCATCCAAAAAATAATTAGGCAGAATAGCAACATCTAGCATAGAATATCAAGTTGGATATTTATGAATAATATCACTCATGACTATAGCTGCAAGTGAAAAGACTGCACCACCAAAGTCATTTTATCTTATCAATATAGTGCACAAGAAAAATGGCAAAGAACTCTCTTCAGATCATATATATGTATAATATTTCCAGGAGCATATGTGCCAAGAGATAGAGCCCAAGGAAAGCCCTCATAATAAGTCTTCTATGATAAGGAACGAATGTGTCAGGTTGAGGAATTTGCATTGCCTCTGACCTAACAACATTCTTCTAAGGAGAATTTCCCTTGGAACTTGATTGTGATTCTCCACTCTACTTCCTTTCTCTTCAAAATTGCAGAATTCAAGCTTCAAACATGCTATGTTGTTGTGCAAGCCTCCTAGATCCCTAAAGGATGTTGCAACAGGATTACGATAGTCCATAAAAGCCTCAAGAACATGCACAATAGTTTCTACCAAGTGTATATGTTGTGGATCCAAATTTTTGAGAAGAGGGAGAAAAGTTGGCATTAAACCCACATCACATAAAGCAGTGTAGCCAAAAGAAGAAGTAACTAGAATTGTTACAAGAGAAATCAGTGCTTCTAGTAAAGATATCAAACAATAGGATGATTCACTAGAAATATAACTTATTTCCTTCCACAATAGACTAGGTAAGATGCCACAATGTCCTCCTAATGTGATGACATTTAAAATCGTTGACTAACAAGAGTTGTCCTAATAGAGGGCCCCCAATACCAATATTGCCAAAATACAAATGTCTTCAAGAATCACATTATCAAATGGTACTAATGTTACAAGTTCATTCACAAACTCAAGTTCATTGGTGAAAAAAGTAGGTAAATCATTAGTGTCATTACTTGCTTGCACCAGCACTATAAAAGCCAGAACACAAATACATATTTATTGTTGCCTCGTGTCTAGATGTGAAAAGGCTCTTACAAAATGTAATCTTGTTAGTAAAGAAAATCTAAGGCCAATAGGAACCTTGTATTCATCTACTAGATGCTTCCAAAGATGGACATCACTTTGACAATTCATACTCAAATCGGGTATATGAATAACTTGTAGCCCTGGGTCTCTTCATAGTTCCACTTCAGAAACTATCTTCTAAATATATTAGTCAACATTAAATTCAAAATGAAGGGCAGAACTTAGCTGATATGCAATAGGGTTAGACCCATTTTTAGTAGAACAAGCTAATAGACCAAGACCTTGTTCTTTACCACCTGATCCTTGAGACAAGGAAAACAAATTTGTATTAAAAGAAGTATCTCTAATCAAGCATTCCCCCCTGGTTTCTTTACAAATGTAGCCAATGTATGTATAATATCAATTACTACATCCACATCTCAAGAATTAAGTAAAGTCAATAGATGTTGCCAGATAAAAATAATATATAAGAAATAAACAATTTGAAATGCCACAAGCTAGAAAGTCCATAAAATGAAGGAAACAATTTGACCACGAGTACAAAACAAATCATCACCATAAAATGTGTGCATTACCATGAAAAGTATACAAAACAATAAAGAAAAACTATAAATTACAGAATTCATAACTAGAAGGCTTTTATGGGTAAAGAAAGAGAATTTATATACTTATTGGGATGAGAATAAAAATAGTAGCAAAAATTACCTTATATTAAAATTAAAGAAGATAGAGAGAGAACAAATGTCACATATAACCTATCATTATCTTATTACTTAAAGTGGATTTTTAATATATTTCTCAATTTTAGAAACCTTCAAACATTTTTATTGACCAACTCTTTGGGAAAAAGAGAGAGAGAGAGAGAGAACTTTGGGTAGTAAAAACTTGAAAGTTGTGAAAAAAAGCCATAATGCATATAAAACCTCAGACTAGGAACATTGATCATTCATAGATGTTAAAAAGAGAAGGGAATCAAAGAGAGAAAAAAGGGCATGCACAATAGAGACATTTTATGAGGAGATTGAAGTACAATATCATGCAACATCACAATCCAATTTTCTAAGGACTGACTTATGTGCATGAAATTTTATAAACCATTAACTTAGTTATAAAAAATAATAACTGATAAAAATGACAAGCATTCCCCACAATAACTTACAGGGTTTGAATTGACCAACAATGTGGAATCAGAGACAAAACAAGGCACATACTTTGGAAATTTTGGAGGGTTTGGAAACATGTAGTCACCTATTTAGATGTGATGGTATATGCAATGAATCAGTGAAGGCTCCAAAGGTTAATTTAATGATTGTGTGAATTTTAGGAAATGTCAAATCTACTTTCTCTAAATTAAAATTGCAAAAGTGTGTTTTTTATGGAGACACTAAGCCATTACAATTAACCCCTTACATATTCATTAGTCCAGTAGCCTACAAGGATCCTACCATACATAGTGCTTCAAGCTTCATGTGCTTGGTTTCTTCCAATCCTTTTCTTTTACTGTTTGCAGTCCAACGATAGGAAAATAGTGAGAACCTCAAGTCGAGACAAGAGGAACATACATGCTTTTCAATACATACACACTTTCCTACTTTCTATATGATTAGACTAATAAATAGTGAAGGACATGTCAGTCCACAACAATGACGAATGTCATTCCTTCACTTTACAAGAGAATAAGCCAGCCTGTCCACCATTCTGAAATGACAACCACACACAAATAAGAGATTAAAATAGAAGATAAATGGATGTTATATAGGACATCACAAATGTATGTTATATTCGATATTGACAAGAAACTTACTCTTTCAAAGGAACCTAACACACACAAACATAACAAAGAATTGCAGAGACAACAAAATATCTTGGAAACAAATGCTAAAGAAAGTGTCCAACCGACATGTCTATATCAACCTTCAGAAACATTACATTAAATTCCAATTTTAATAATCCAACAATCATGAAGATATCAAGTAAAATCACATAACAACTTAATTAATCCAACATTTCCTTCAAATGACATAGAAATAATCATCAACTTTATATTCTCTTATGTTTTTTCAATGCCTCTTGGATGCTTCCAGCTCAGTAAAATGTCACAAGTTTGTTCATCGATGATTTTACTATCCCTATTGGTGTCCACCTTAGAGAAAACCTTGGTATACCTTTGAGCACCATACTGCATCATCCTTGTTCAAGGTAGTTGGGTGTTTCCTCACAGGCTTGAAGTTGTTGGACCAAGTCCAATAGATGAAGGCACAATTGATGTGCTCTATGATTTATCTAGTTGATTCTGCTTAGCCAAAGCTGGAGTAGGTGCAACCGGTATTGGTACAAGAACCATATAAAATGAAACATTGTTGACTAAATACAGAGGCTGGGAATCTACAATCTATTTAGATTGAGAGAGGGTAGTAGAAAAAACATCTCCACTGAAAATTGAATCTGAAGAAAAACCATTTCCATTAGCAAACATGCATTTAACATCACTTTTTCGTGCAGACAAACAATATTTTATGTTATCTTGTAGGGGTTTTGATGGTACTAATGGAATTAACCCTCCTTGAAAAGTTGAACTTGCTTTCCTGAGACCATATTTCTTGAGTGACAAGGGAGAATTCCCCCTAATTTGAACACCTTGCATAGCAGAAACATTGCTAATAGGTCCAACGGAAGTTGGTCCAGCAATCCTTGAACCTGACCACTTTTCCAAACCACTAGAAATGTCACTGACCTGTTGTACCAACTCCAAGAATTCCCATGGAAGCTCCCTACAAAGGGGTTGGTGTTGGAATAGTTGGAGACACAAGCCGTAAAAACTGATTAGTTCCTGGAGGCACATATTGTTGAGCAACTCCCACACTCAGTTGTATTGTGGGACCTCTAATGCCTGTTGAGGGAAGAATGGAAGATGGTGTAGCTACAATGTCTAGTGAAATTTGAGGTGCATGAATTTGAGATGTTGTTGGTCCAAACAACATCATAATACCTTGTGTCAACTCATGACCACTTTATGCTATTGCTACTAGCTTTAAATATTTGTAAAATTGTGCTCTTCCAAGCAAGCTTATTCCATTCTGATTAGCATGAATCCATATATGAGAAGTGCATAGACATAATGATTAGATAATGAAAAAGGTAGTGAGATCATCCAACTTCAGATCCAACTATGCACTTTTCTAACACAATTGCGACAGTCAACACATATTTCTCTTTCTCAAGGTCATATTTTGTGAGATCTTAAGCTAAGGTCCAAACATCACCCAAATTTAATTCTATGCAATCAAAGCATCCTTGAACAAAGATAATTTAAACCCTAGAAATGAAATGAATTGTAAAATTGAGCATCAAGTGTTTCATTAGTTCTTACAATAATTGTGTTATTGTGCACGTGTACATATCGAAGTCTACTAAGTTAGTAATCTCATCATTTATAGACTAATGCGCTACGTACCATTTTCATTTACAGTCTAAAGCTATAAGAGGGAGCAACCACAATGAAATATTCCTTTATAAGTGGCACAAGAATAAACAAGTTCTCAAGATATGCTTATTTCTCAACAACAAAATGGAAAAAGGGATGTTTTCATACATGTCTGCAAGGTTGTGTTGGGTAGATTGAGAATTCTATTTTCTCCACCAAACACTACCAAACTAGAGAACTTTTAAACATTTAATTGTGTAGCCTTCTCTTTAACTTTGTAGGATAACTAAGTGGGAAAGAGAATGAGTAGTTGAGCAAAGGAGTTGTAAGAGTAGAACATGTTTTGTTCTTAGTGCTACTTGCATCCTTCTCCTCTCTTAGCCGTTGGTTTGATAACCTTTTCTCTTCTTCTTCTAGCCTTGCATTTATCAAAGCTTAGCCCTGTTCCTCTACTGATTTTTGTAAGATCTCAACCAATTCTTGTGGAGATATTGGGCCTTCAATCTAGTACAAAGAAGAAAGAATGCCTTAAAGAAGGAAACACAGATGACTTGATGACTAATAATGGCAGTGATAATGTTCTTCAAATTTCCTATGCAACAAAGCTAAAGTGGACTAAAAAACATCACTAGCCTTGGTGAGTGAATCATGGAAGCAAAAAACATATTTACAGAGGTGTATTTCTTATAGAATAGGTGTACAGGTAAAGGTCATGCATGCCTTCCAAATAAGAGGAAATACAATATTTTGATGTATACAGGGACTAGACATGTTGTAAGGGGAGTTAGAGAAATTACATCCAATCTTTTGATAATAGCACTTACTCTTATTCATAGTATGTTCAATTGATCAAATGAAGGCATATTTTAACAGGATATGATAGTAACAATAACAAATATTTAGTATACATATCAATAGATAAATAGAAAATCCATGCAATATATGGATCTCCAATGTGGACATTATATGGGTATAGATATTAGCAACATTTTTCATACATTACTCAAATTTATATACAGGTTATAGTTTATCTTCCATGCATATTTAATTCCTCCTCCTCAATAGTGCAATTCAACTAATCAAATTGTTCTACTTCATCGAAAAATTATACATTTGAGCACAACATAGGTCCTCATTATCTTTTTTCATAATATCACAATCCCAATATTTCAGAGGAGACAAAGTGATAAGACCCATTTTGTGGGAATTAAAAGACATGCTATTCAACATTGTGAGGTCATAGAACTTGTAACACACCATTGCTAAAACAAAGTTTTGAAAATGTAGGTTTTAACCCCGCACATAAATTACCTGCATACAAATTCTAAAACACAGAAAATAAACCATGCGAGAGCATAACACATAAAACACATATACACAAAGATTTTCCAGTGGATCCCAAAACTGGGACTACCAGCTTGATTTTTCATTATATTCCTTTCAATGTTACAATACATATTTATACATGCCAAAGCTTCCAACACCATGCACCAAAAACCATCACATCCAAAACCATGGACCGAAAACCATTTCATCCAAAACCATGTGCGAAAACCATGCAAAAAACCATAGGTAGGTCTGCCCAACCTAGTATAGGGTCCAAAAAATATAAGACAACCCAACATTCTCCCACTTGTTGTTTTCTTTCCACAGGGGGCCACAAGAGAGCTTAGTCATTTATCCAACCCTGCAACACCCATTGTTTCTCTACACCAAGAAAACTTCTCAGAGCTCACAGATTTTGTCAATGCATCTGCAGTATTCTTCAAAGTTTCCACCTTTACCAGCAACATCTTTATGTTTTCTATCATATCCCTCACAAAGTGATACTGAACTTCAATGTGCATTGTCTTTAAATGATAAGCAGGGTTCTTTGCCAAGAAAATTGCACTTTGGCTGTCACCATCTATCCTTATAGCTCCCTGTACTAACCCCATACTTGAACACAATCTCTGCAACCAAACTACTTCCTTGCTTGCATGAGTGGCTTCCATGTATTCTGCCTCTCTAGTTGATAGTGCCACTACAATTTGTTTCTTACTCATCCAACCGAATGCACTTCCAAATAGGTTAAACACATACCCACTTGTAGATCTTCTCTGATCCAGATCTCTAACCAAGTCTGCATCAACAAAGCCATGAATATCCAACACTTTGTCCAATCCTAGTCTTCCTTGGTACCACAAGCCATAATCACTAGTGCCACGCAAATACCTGAAAACCCGCTTCACTGTTGTCCAGTGCTCCTTCCCTGGTTTTGACATAAACCTGCTCAAAACTCCCACTGCATGTGCAATGTCTGGTCTAGTACAAACCATCACATACATCAAGCTACCGACTGCACTTGCATATGGAACATGGGACATGTCCTCTTCCTCTTCTTGTGTCTTGGGACATTGTTCAGCAGATAACTTTACACCCACATGAATATGAACCTTCACCGGTTTAGTATCCTGCATATTAAACCTCTGTAATATTGTCTCAACATACTTCCTCTGGTTTAACCAGAGCTTCCTCTCTGCCTGATCTCTTTTAATTTCCATGCCAAAAATATAGTTTGCAGCACCAAAATCTTTCATGTCGAATTTCGAGGACAATTGGGTCTTCAAATCCTGGATAATTTCTTTGTCATTTCCAACCAGCAACATATCATCCACATACAAGACTAGATAAATAACACAGTCATCAATTAATTTAAAATACACATAGTGACCTGCCTTGCTTCTGGTGGGGCCAATTCCCCGTATAAATTTATCAAATTTCTGATACCACATCCTTGGTGACTGTTTTAACCCATACAGAGACTTCTTTAACTTGCATACCAGTTCTTTCTTACCCTTCACCACAAAGCCTTCAGGTTGCTTCATGTAGATATCCTCTTCCATATCCCCATGAAGAAATGTTGTCTTCACATCCATCTGTTCTACCTCAAAATCAAAAGCAATAGCAACATATAAAAGTAATCTAATAGAAGCTACCTTGGCAACAGGAGAAAAAATATCACCAAAATAAATTCCTAGCACCTGGGAATAACGTTTTTCTACCAATCAAGATTTGCATTTCTCCACCTTTCCTTCTACATTTATCTTCTTCTTGAACACCCATTTGCTGCCAATGGGTTTCCTTCCAGTTGGAAACTCCACTAGATCCCAAGCCTCATTTTTTTGCAAAGATGCCATTTCATCAACCATGGCCTCTTTCCAAAGTTTTCCATCCTCTGAATCTACTACTTCCTTCAGAGTTCTAGGATCATCATCAGTAACAAATAAAGCAAAATTTGAACAGAAAGTAGATTAACTATACCTTTCTGGCTGCCTTCTTTTTTGAGCTAATCTTCTCACACCCAGAGTTTGTGGCCCTTCATCTTCCGATTCCTCCTCTATGGTAGAGTTTGATTCTTCCTCCTTAAGCTCAAACTCTATCTTCTTAGTTTCCTTTGGTTGGACTTCATGTTTAATAACGTCTTTCACCTCTTTGAACACCACATCTCGTCTGTACACAACCTTCCTTGTTATTGAGTTCCAAAGCTTATAACCCTTTAAACTATCCTTATACCCAATAAAGATGTACTTTTCATATTTACTATCCAACTTGGTTCTTTTCTCCTTTGGAAGATGTACATATGCATCACATCCAAATACCCTCAAATGTGAAAGAGAGGGTTTCTTACCAGTCCATACCTATTTTGGAGTCTTATCCTCCAACGTTGATGAAGGTGATCTATTGACCAGGTAACATGTTGTCTCCACCGCCTCTGCCCAGAATTCCTATCCTAACCTGACACCACTAAGCATGCTTCTTGCCTTTTCTATCAACATCTTATTCATTCTTTATGTAACTCCATTTTTCTCAGGTGTGTATGGAGTAGTCTTCTGCCATGCTATACCACACTTCTTACAAAATTCTTCAAATTCCTTGCTGCAAAACTCTCCACCGTTATTTGACCTCAACACCTTTATCTTCATCTCTATCGGGTTTTCCACCAGAGCCTTCAATTCTTTAAACCTATCAAAGACTTCAAATTTCTTCTTAAGTAAATATATCCAAGTATTCCTTGAGAATTCGTCTATAAATGATACATAGTACATAGACTTACCCAGTGATGGAACCTTCATAGGTCCAAACACATCACTGTGCACAAGCTCTAATATCTAGTTTTCCCTCTTACCACCAGAGGGGAAACTCACCCGATTTTGATTTCCATATAGACAATTTTCACAGAAATCAAAATCTAGAGAGCTATTACTCATACCTTCTACCATACCTTTACCATGAAGTATTCGAAGGCCCTTCTTTGCAATATGTCCAAGCCTTTAATGCCACAACATGGTCTTCTCTCCAGAAGCCACTAGATTTTCTGCTCCACTTTCAGGAACCATAGAATTGTTGCACCCATCAACAGCAATTCTATCTTGCAACTTGTACATAGTTCCAATCCGAACTCCCTGCATCAATACCAGTGCTCCCCGAACCATCTTGCATGTATCCTTCTCGAACACTGTTTTTACACCTGTATCATCCAGCTTGCTTACAAAAATCATATTTCTGGCCAATGTAAGAATATGTAGAACACCAGGAAGTGTTTAGCCCTTTCTCCTTGCAACTTCAACTTTACTTTTCAGTGACAAATGATTCTAGCCTTCCTATCTATTGACATGGCGAATTTTTGCTATACCAACAATGGGGAACTGACCCGATCACAGACCCCAATTAGGCTTGCTTTCATTTGGGATGGATAGTTCCAACGAGTTTTAAGGGACCTCATGAGCTGTAATAGGTGTTGAGAGATTGCTTCTAGGAAGAAGAATTCAATTAAATCAACAAAAGAAAACAGCTAACCACTATGTATTAAATCCTATCTATACTACTTCTAACTACTCTAATCTAGTCCTAATTATCCTAATCTATCATGCAGGAGAAAAACAAAAGGAGGTTAAACACCATACATAAATCCCAAGTCCAAATGAATCAATTACTGGTCCACTTAAGAACAAGGTTGTATTAAATCCTAATCACAATGCCATTACTTATACAAGAATATACATTCCTTTCCATACAGATAACAATTGCAACTGATGTTTAACAAGTCTGGAATCAACAACCTTCCATGAATTATTAATGTTATTGAATCGGATTCAAATAACCAGGAATAATCATGAGAAGTTATTTATCAATGTGCACGAAGCAAATCACATTTGTCTTCATAACAACAACAACACACTGAGCCTAACCATATCAGATAAATGGAAAAAAATTGGAAACAATAGGTTCCTTATCGAACTAAACAATCCTCTTTATTCACAATAAATCAAAACTTTTTTCTCCAAACAAAAATCCCTTCTCTCCTATTTGGAGCTAGTATTTATGCCTCAGGCCCCCTGACCTTTCATCTTCCCCTACTATTTTCCATATACTGATCAGAATACACAGAAGTAGAGCCATCAGTGTCCTTGCTGACACGAAGAAGGAGTCTCCAGTCACTGGAACGATTCATTTCCTGTGGAAATGAGTAGGTGTTGATTAGAAGAGGATGAATGTTGGCATTATGACATAAGTTTGGTGCTATGACACAGGTGTTGTCCTTGATGGCAACTCGCTCAGATGTTAGATCACAGTTCAAGCTCTCAAAATGAAGGAAAACGAGATATACGCAGGTTCCCCTCGACCAAGCCGCGTATACACATGGGTTCACCAATCAAAAGGCGTGTATGCGTATACATGCACTTACACACAAGGAAAGGAACGTACATGTTGGAGAATTTGGTTTTGGTCCGTGGTATTTGGACCATGGTATTCTGACCCATGGTATTTTGTCCAAGATATTGATTCTAAGTGGTTTTGGACCATGGTATTGAGTAAGGCCTAAGACTATAAAAGGAGGAGGAGATCATTAAGCAAAGGTACTCAAGTATTGAATATCTAATGAAGAGCAAGATCTAGAATACTGGTCATTGGGTTATGGTGCATAGATAGATCTAAACCAAGGAAGAACCTGAGCACTTGAAGAAGGATAAGTTCTATTGATGGGTCATGATCTCAAGGCTTGAAGAGAAGTATCTTTATGTGGTTTTCATCTTTTATCTGAATAGTTGGAGCATTTCATAATCTGTAAATCTGATGATTTGGGTATAACTGATGTCTGAATAGTTGTAAAGGTTAAATCATCTTTTACAGATGTGTACGTAGGTTCATTACAGTAAGGGTGAGTATACACGCTGGTTCGGCATTTCAAAACAGCATATACGCAGGTTTTTCTTGAGAAATGTGTGTATGCACACAGGTTTGACACATTGAAGTAGCGTACGTCTCATAAAATATGTTTTAGCTACCTCTGTTTCTTGTTGTAGTGTTCTGGGTTTTGACTTGGGTTCTGGTTACTGTTACTATGTTCTGGTTATAGCTTTCAGAAAAGTGATTGTTTGATTCAGTTTTGGTCAGTGCAAAGGAGATTGGTTGATGGAGATATATTTGATGTTTGATTGATGTTATTGATGGATCCAGTCTGAAAATTTATGAAACGTGGTCCCTGGAAGAAAAGAGAAGGTTGTAGCCTTCTGTAGGTTAGCACCTACGTACTAGTACATCAGCTAGTACAAGAGCTAGGGGGTTGTAGCTCCCTTCTAGGAGAAGCTAGAGAACAAGAGAAGGTTGTAGCCTTTTGTAGGTAGAAGCATATGTGCCGGTATAAGACTTCACCAATACAAAAATACTGTAAAAAGAAGTTTCTTATTAAAAGAAGATAGAGATGAATTGCAGTAGGTGGTTTTCACCCACATTGGGTTTCCACCTTATATCTTGTGTTCTTGTGTGTGATTTTCTGCTCTGTTTTTTACTGTACTTGGGTACTGATATATGGTTTTGATGCACAGATTAAATATCAACATCTGATGAATTAACTAAATTATAAGTCTAGAGGATATACGCTAGTTTCCTTTACTACAGTTGCGTATATACGCAAGTTTCATTAGCTGAAGTAGCGTATACAAATCTGATTGTGAAAAGAAATATTATTGACTTGCTAATACTGATTCACCCCCCCCCTCTCAGTATTATTTCCAACAATTGGTATCAGAGAAGGTCCTTGAGAAGAAGCTTGATTGCTTGAAGGAAGATCTGTCATCATGGGCAGCTACGAAGAGACGGATCCATTAGACCACCAATCTTTGATGGGAGCAACTTCGTCTATTGGAAGGTAAGAACCACAACCTATCTTCAATCTCTTGGAACAAATGTTTGGGAAATCGTGGAAGGAGGATATACATTTCCATCAGCAATTCCTATAGATACGACAGGTAAAAAGCAGTATGAAACAAATGCCAAGGCTGTCAATACATTATTGGGGAGTTTATCACAATCAGAATTTGTCAAGGTTATGCAGCTCAAAACCGCCAAAGAAATATGGGACAAGATTGTCCTAAGCTATGAAGGAGACAATCAGGTAAAATGTTTAAAACTACAATCTCTCATAATTCAATATGAAACTCTCAAAATGCACAATGATGAAAGTATAGCTCATTACTTCCTACGTATAGATGAGATTGTTAATCACATGAAAAAATTGGGTGAAGAGATAAAAGAAGTTACTTTAGTTGAAAAGGTTTTAAGATCCTTGTCTTCTAATTTTGAATCAAAAGTTTCTGCCATAGAGGAAAAGCAAGATCTTCAGAGTATGAATATGACACGGCTGCACGGAATCCTAACTACTATTGAAATGAGAAAAGGAGGTCCATCAGATATGAGAGAAGCCGCATTCAAGGCTTCAGGAAGAGAAGAGCTCAATGAATCAGGACACATTTCAGAAGGAGAGGAAGAAGCAAACTTTGTCAAAAACCTTCAATGAGGATCTAGAAGATTCAGAGGTAAACTACCTTTCAAATGCTTTTATTGTGGAAGACTTGGTCATTATGCAGCCAAATGTCCTCATAAAGATAATATTGATAAAGGTAAGGAACCTGCAAAATGGAATAGAAAACAGAATGTAAGTAAGAAGAGCTACTATATGTATGAAGATAGCGATGGTTTATCAAATAGTGATAAAGATGAATATGGTAATGATTATAGACTTTCGATGGCTTTTGAAGATGATGATTTCGTGGATGATTTAGATGAAGATGGTCTCTATGAAAAAATTTCTAGACTTAAAATCTATTTAGAAGAAAAGAGTATGATTATAGATACTCTAACAATCCAACTTGCTGAAAGGGAAAAACACAATGAAAAGTTAGAATGTGAAATTGTGGGTCTAAGAAAAGATATAGAGAAAACAAAAGCTCTCAATCTTAGAGTTGTGAAAGGATCAGAAACTTTAGATGAAATTATCAAAGTGCAGCATTCTCCTCTGATAAAGACAGGTCTTAGATATACTGAAGAAGCATCTCAAGCACAGAAGCCATCAACCTCCAAAAGCTATCTTGATGCAGCAAGGAGAAGTGAACAGGTTCACAATCGTCAGCAAGGGCATAAAGAAGATCACCATGTAAATCGGGTTCAATCTACTTCAAGGATGAATAGAAGCTATAACCAACCACAGGTAAATCAATCTCAATTTGCTTCAAGAATGAATGTCAATGGAAACTACAATGATTAGGTCAATAGATTTGATAATCACAGGAATTTCTTTAATGGCCAATGTTTTTCATGTCATAAATTTGGACACAAAGCTAATCAATGTGTTGCTTACAAGACCATCATGACTAGACAAGCACGAGATCAAAAGAATATGACTGGGATCATGAAAACGACCTACAATAAATTTTCTGCTCTTGAAAATGAAATAGAATGCTCTATCTGTAACAACTTCGGTCATGAAGATTCGGAATGCAGGAGTAAATTTTGACTAACATCTCAGAAGGAGCAAACATCATTGGGTCCCAAAACATGGAGAAAGAAAGAATCACAAATAGAAAGATATGGTATAGCCTTTTATGCAAAAGG
This sequence comes from Pinus tabuliformis, assembly GCA_031772625.1. Classification (NCBI taxonomy): domain Eukaryota; kingdom Viridiplantae; phylum Streptophyta; class Pinopsida; order Pinales; family Pinaceae; genus Pinus; species Pinus tabuliformis. The sequence goes on from CM062818.1 coordinate 592,914,179, forward strand.
AAAAGAAAATCAATGGTACATCGATAGTGGATGCTCAAAACACATGACAGGTGATAAAGAAAAACTTCAATCATATAATGCCTTAGAAAAGGAAAAGAAGGTCTCATTTGGTAATGACACTCCTCCAGTCATAAAAGGTAAAGGCTCTATTCTCTTAAAAGAAAAAGTTAAAGCTGGGAAGTTTATGTATGTAGATGGTCTAAAGCATAATCTATTGAGCGTCAATCAAATGTGTGATCAAGGAAATGAGGTAGTATTTTTATCAAATGCATATGTTGTTCGTGAGCTTGTTAGAGGAGAAACAGTGATCAAAGGTGTAAGAACTCCAAACAACCTATACTTACTCAAGGGGGGACAACAACAGTGCTACCTAAGAAAAAATGATGAACACTGGTTATGGCACAGAAGATTGGGGCATTTAAGTTTCTCTCAAATAAGAAAAGCATGCAGATACCAAGCTGTTCGTGATCTTCAAGATATCAGCATTCCAGAGAATACAATATGCAAATCATGTCAATTTGGTAAGAAAATCAAAGCACACTTCCCTGAGAAGGAAGGATCAGCTAGTAAGCCTCTTGAACTTGTTCACGTTGATTTATGTGGTCCATCTAGGAAAAAGTCACCTCATGGAGAAAAATACTTTATACTGTTCATTGATGAATTTTCCAAAATGTGTTGGATAGGACTTCTAAAGCATAAATATGAAGCTTTTGAAAAGTTAAAAGCCTTCAAAGCCTTGGTTGAAAATGAATCAGATCGCAAAATCAAATGGCTCAGGTCTGATCGAGGAGTGGAATTTACCTCGGATCAATTCTTTGACTTCTGTAAAGAACATGTAATAAGAAGGGAATTCTCTACCACAAGAACTCCTTAGCAAAATGGAGTGGTAGAAAGGATGAATAGAACTATTCAACAAATGGCTCATGCTATGCTAGATGAGTCTGGAATTCCTGCAACCTTATGGGGTGAAGCTGCATTTGCTGCCGTCACTATTCTCAACAAAACAAACGTCCGGGTAAACAGTACCCAAACTCCACATAAACCTTGGTATGGTAAGACTCGTACTATAAAATACTTCAAAGTTTTTGGAAGCAAATGTTACATCAAAAGGACTGATGAAAAACTTGGCATGTTTGAACCTAGAGCAGATGAAGGCATTCTCCTTGGTTACTCTTCCTGAAGTAAAGGATATAAGTGTTATAACAAAAGACTTGGGAAAATTGTTGAAATTATTGATGTTATGGTTGATGAAGCAGGAAAAAATCAAAAGCAGGTAAAAACTGAAGATTATGAAGAAGATGAGGACTATCCTTGCACATCAAATCAAACTAATTCCGAAGAAGAAACCAATGAGGCACCAGAAGAACAGATAAGGATAGAAGAAAAGACTCCATCCAGGTATGTTCAAAAGAATCATCCAGAGACTCAAATTTTGGGGTAGAAAGAGGCAGGTGTGCAAACAAGAAGAACTATTACAGAAGCTTCAAGCTATCTAGCATTAGTTTCCTCCGTCGAACCGCAAAATGTAAATGAAGCATGCAAAGATGAATGTTGGGTCAAGGCCATGAATGAAGAACTTGAGTAGATTGAAAAGAATAATACCCGGGAATTGGTTCCTAGACCTAATGATAAGAATGTCATAGGAACCAAATGGATATTCAAAAACAAGTTGAATGAAAATGGAGAAGTTATTAGAAACAAGGCCAGACTTGTTTGTAAAGGGTATGCTCAAAAAGAGGGTATAGAATTTGAAGAAACTTTTTCACCTGTTGCTAGAATTGAAGCCATAAGAATGTTCCTTGCTCTTTCTAGCTTTCAGAAGTTCAAAGTATGTCAAATGGATGTGAAATTTGGCTTTCTTAATGGAGTCCTAGAAGAAGAAGTATATATTGAGCAACCAAATGGATTCATCCTTGGAAATGATCCAAAACTTGTATTGAGACTCAAAAAGGCTCTCTATGGTCTAAAACGAGCTCCAAGGGCCTGGTATTATTGTCTTGAAAAATACCTTCATCAGCAATGTTTTTCAAAAGGATCAGCTGATAGCAATCTATATATAAAAATTGGCAATGATAAATTGCTAATATTTGTTGTGTATGCTGATGATATCATTTTTGGTAGCAATGAAGAAGCCATGAGTCAAAACTTTGCTTTGGTAATGCAGAAAGAATTTGAAATGTCCCTACTTGGTGAGCTCACATATTTTCTTGGGTTACATGTTCAACAAAATAAAGATGGCATTTTTCTATCACAAACCAAGTACCTCAAGCAAATCTTGAAGAAATATGGCATGGAAGATTATAAACCAGTATGTACCCCTATGGTAACAAGATGCAGCCTCAACGCAAATGATGAATCAACAGTAGTACATCAACCAACCTATAGATCCATGATTGGTAGTCTGCTCTATCTAACAAGTACCCAACCAAACATCATGCATGCAGTGGGAATAGTTGGAAGATTCCAAGCAAATCTAAAGGAAGCACACCTTCAAATTTTACACTTCATGCATATACAAATGCAAATTGGGCAGGAAGCGTGGATGAAAAAAAAAGCACTAGTGGTGGTGCATTCTATATGGATTCCAGATTAGTATCTTGGTTCAGCAAGAAACAAAGTTCAATTTCATTGTCTACAGCTGAAGCAGAGTATGTGGCTGCTGCATCTTGCTGCACACAACTCCTTTGGATGATGCAAACATTGCAAGACATTCAGATCACATGTACTCCACCCATCTCCATTCTATGTGATAATACAAGTGCAATCAGTATTTCAAAGAATCCAGTCATTCATTCCAAGACCAAGCACATACCTATCAAATATCATTTTCTCGTGAACAAGTGCTTGAACAAAAGGTCAAATTGGAGTATGTTCCCTCTAAAGAATAGGTCACTGATATATTCACCAAACCAATGCCCAGAGAGACATTTGAATATCTCAAACAGAAGCTGGGAGTAGTTGATGCATCATCTTGTTGTTGAAACCTATGTAGTTCAGAGAAAAGTGTTTGTACAGGAGTTTCATGAAGCATATCCGCGTACATACACTAATTGTTGTGGAGACATCCACGTATATGTTGGTTTGAAGAATATCAGTGGGCCAGACTAAGGATGAAAAGAGTCTGATATGGGTCTGACAGTGATCATCTGGTATAGGTTCAGGGGGAGCATATACTTCTAATAATGCGTTGTTGGCATTATCTTAGAAGATCTTGGTACAATTTCTCATTTGTTTTTGATTCGGGTGGAATAGGTGCAGAGGGACATCATGGTTGCTAGTCTGGATGGGGATTGATAGATGCTGTTGATGATAGTTGCTGATGACTATCATAGTCTTGTTTTAGATATTTTGTATCTATGTCATGTATATCTTTTATTATCAATGTCACGTAATGACCTATTTTGTTTCCCCACTATGCCTGGGATGGATGATGTAATGTTCTTGTTTTATCATGTATAAAATTTTGGTGTATCCCTACTTGGTTGGGTGGATGAGTCAATCTTGGTATATCCCCACTTGGTTGGGAGATGGATGTATGTATGAGCCTTTGGTGATAGGAAGGTCATTTATGATGTATAGAGTCATGTCCTTCTTGTAGAACATCCTTTTGCAGAACTTGCTTACAGTCAGGGGGAGCATGAATAGCACACTTCAGCATATCAGAGAATTTACCATATACTTAGGGGAGCGTAACCCTTTGCCCTTAATGAAAATGGGGTAGAGAGACTTGGGGTTTCCATCAAGTCCAAAGGGGGAGATTGTTGGCATTATGACACAGGTTTGACACTATCAAACAGGTGTTGTCCTTGATGGAAACTCACTCAGATGTCAAATCACAGTTCAGGCTCTCAGAATGAAGGAAAAAGAGATATACACAGGTTCCCCTTGACCAAGCCACGTATACAAGCAGGTTCTCCGATCAAAAGGCACGTATGCTATACATGCACTTTCACGCAAGGAAAGGCATGTACATGTTGGAGAATTTGGTTTTGGTCCATGGTATTTTGACCATGGTATTCTGACCCATGGTATTTGGTCCAAGGTATTGATTCTAAGTGGTTTTGGACCATGGTATTGAGTAAGGCCTAAGACTATAAAAGGAGCAGGAGATCATTAGGCAAAGATACTCAAGTATTGAATATCTAATGGAGAGCAAGATCTAGAATACTGGTCATTGGGTTATGGTGCATAGCTGGATCTGAATCAAGGAAGAACCTGAGCACTTGAAGAAGTTATATTGATGGGTCATGATCTTAAGGCTTGAAGAGAAGTAACTTTATGTGGTTTTGATATTTTATCTGAATAATTGGTGCATGTCGTAATCTGTAAATCTGATGATTTGGGTATAGCTGATGTCTAAATAGTTGTAAAGGTTAAATCATCTTTTACAAATCTGTACGCAAGTTCATTAAAGCAATGACACATACACACACTAGTTCGACATTTCAAAACAGCGTATACGCAGGTTTGTCTTGAGAAAAGTGCCTATGCATGTAGGTTCGACACATTGAAGTAGTGTACGTCTCATAAAATATGTTTTAGCAAAAGACTTGGGAAAGTTGTTGAAAGTATTGAAGTTGTGGTTGATGAAGTAGGCAAAAATCCAAAGCAAGTAAAAACCGAAGATTATGAAGAAGATGAGGACTAACCTTGCACATCAAATTAGACTAATTCTGAAGAAGAAACCAATGAGGCACCAGAAGAACAGATAAGGGTAGAAGAAAAGACTCCATCCAGGTATGTTCAAAAGAATCATCCAAAGACTCAAATTTTGGGGCAAAAACAGGCAGGTGTGCAAACAAGAAGAACTATTACAAAAGCTTCAAGCTATCTAGCATTGATTTCCTCCGTCGAACTACAAAATGTAAATGAATAATGCAAAGATGAATGTTAGGTCAAGGCCATGAATGAAGAACTTGAGCAGATTGAAAAGAATAATACTTGGGAATTGGTTCCTAGACCTAATGATAAGAATGTCATAGGAACAAAATGGATATTAAAAAACAAGCTGAACGAAAATGGAGAAGTTATTAAAAACAAGGCCAGACTTGTTTGTAAAGGGTATGCTCAACAAGAAGATATAGAATTTAAAGAAACTTTTGCACCTGTTGCTAGACTTGAAGCCATAAGAATGTTCCTTGCTCTTTCTAGCTTTCAGAAGTTCAAATTATATCAAATGGATGTGAAATCTGGCTTTCTTAACAGAGACCTAGAAGAAGAAGTATATATTGAGCAACCAGACGGATTCATCCTTGGAAATTATCCAAAACTTGTATTCAGACTCAGAAAGGCTCTCTATGATCTAAAACAAGCTACAAGGGCCTGGTATTATTGTCTTGACAAATACCTTCATCAACAATGTTTTTCAAAAGGATCAGCTGATAGCAATCTATATATCAAAATTGACAATGATAAATTGCGAATACTTGTTGTGGATGTTGATGATATCATTTTTGGTAGCAATGAAGAAGCCATGAGTCAAAACTTTGCTTTGGTAATGCAGAAAGAATTTGAAATGTCCCTGCTTGGTGAGCTCACATATTTTCTTGGTTTACAAGTTCAACAAAACAAAGATGGCATTTTTCTATCACAAACCAAGTACCTCAAGCAGATCTTGATGAAATATGGCATGAAAGATTCTAAACCAGTATGTAGCCCTATGGTAACAAGATGCAGCCTCAGGGCAAATGATGAATTAGCAGCAGTACATCAACCAACCTACAGATCCATGATTAGTAGTCTGCTCTATCTAATAGGTACCCAACCAGAGATCATGCATGCAGTGGGAATAGTTGGAAGATTCCAAGCAAATCCAAAGGAATCACACCTTCAAGCAGTCAAAAGGATTTTCAAATATCTTCAAGGAACACAAAACTTTGATTTATGGTATCCTAGGGATACAGATTTTACACTTCATGCATATATAGATGCAGATTGGGCAGGAAGCATGGATGAAAGAAAAAGCACTAGTGGTGGTGCATTCTATATGGGTTCCAGATTAGCATCTTGGTTCAGCAAGAAACAAAGTTCAATTGCATTGTCTACAGCTGAAGCAGAATATGTAGCTGCTGCATCTTGCTGCACACAACTCCTTTGGATGATGCAAACATTGCAAGACATTCAGATCACATGTACTCCAGCCATCTCCATTCTATGTGATAATACAAGTGCAATCATTATTTCAAAGAATCTAGTCATTCATTCCAAGACCAAGCACATACCTATCAAATATCATTTTCTCTGTGAACAAGTGCTTGAGAAAAAGGTCAAATTGGAGTATGTTCCCTCTAAAGAATAGGTTGCTGATATATTCACCAAACTACTGCCCAGAGAGACATTTGAATATCTCAAATAGAAGCTGGGAGTAGTTGATGCATCATCTTGCTGTTGAAACCTATGTAGTTCAGAGAAAAGTGGTTGTACAGGAGTTTCATGAAGCATATTTGCGTACATACACTGGTTGTTGTGGAGACATCCGCGTATATGTTGGTTTGAAGAATATCAGTGGGCCAAACTGAGGATGAAAAGAGTCTCATATGGGTCTGACAGGGATCATCTGGTATAGGTTCAGGGGGAGCATATGCTTCGAATAATGCATTGTTGGCATTATCCTAGAAGATCTTGGTACAATTTCACAATGGTTTTTTATTCAAGTGGAATAGGTGCAGAGCGAGATCATGGTTGCTGGTCTGGATGGTGATTGACAGATGCTGCTGATGACTCTCCTAGTCTTGTTTTAGATATTTTGTCTCTATGTCATGTATATCTTTTATTATCAAGGTCATGTAATGACCTATTTTGTTTCCCCACTATGCCTAGGATGGATGATGTAATGTTCTTTTTTTATCATGTATAAACTTTTGGTGTATCCCCACTTGGTTGGGTGGATGATTCAATCTTGGTATATCCCCACTTGGTTGGGAGATGGATGTATGTATGAGTCTTTGGTGATAGGAAGGTCATTTATGATGTATAGAGTCATGTTCTTCTTGTAGAACATCTTTTTGCAGACCTTGCTTACAGTCAGGGGGAGCATGAACAACACACTTCAGCATATCAGAGAATTCAGCATGTACTCAGGGGGAGCATAACCCTTTGCCCTTGATGACAAAGGGGGAGAGTGACTTGGGGTTGCCATCAAGTCCAAAGGGGGAGATTGTTGGCATTATGACACAGGTTTGGCGCTATGACACAGGTGTTGTCCTTGATGGCAACTCACTCAGATGTTAGATCACAATTCAGTCTCTCGAAATGAAGGAAAAAGAGATATACGCAGGTTCCCCTTGACCAAGCCACGTATACAAGTGGGTTCACCAATCAAAAGGCACGTATGCATATACATGAACTTTCACACAAGGAAAGGCACGTACATGATGGAGAATTTGGTTTTGGTCCGTGGTATTTTGACCATGGTATTCTAACCCATGGTATTTGGTCCAAGGTATTGATTCTAAGTGGTTTTGGACCATGGTATTGAGTAAGGCCTAGGACTATAAAAGGAGGAGGAGATCATTAGGCAAAGGTACTCAAGTATTGAATATCTAATGGAGAGCAAGATCTATAATAATGGTCATTGGGTTATCGTGCATAGCTGGATATGAATCAAGGAAGAACCTGAGCGCTTGAAGAAGGATAAGTTATATTAATGGGTCATGATCTTAAGGATTAAATAGAAGTATCTTTATGTGGTTTTGATATTTTATCTAAATAATTGGAGCATGTCGTAATCTGTAAATCTGATGATCTAGGTATAACTAATGTCTAAATAGTTGTAAAGCTTAAATCATCTTTTACAAATCTGTACACAGGTTCATCAAAGCAAGGGCGCGTATACACACTGGTTCGATATTTCAAAATAGCGTATACGTATGTTTGTCTTGAGAAAAGTGCGTATGCACACAGGTTCAACACATTGAAGTAGCGTACATCTCATAAAATATGTTTTAGCTACTTCTGTTTTCTTTTGTAGTGTTCTGGGTTCTAGCTTGGGTTCAAGTTACTGTTACTATGTTCTGGTTACAACTTTCATAAAAGTGATTATTTGATTCTGTTTTGGTTGGTGCAAAGGAGATTGGTTGATGCAGATATATTTGATGTTTGATTGATGTTATTGATGGATCCAGTCTGAAAATTTATGAAACATGGTCCCTGGAAGAAAAGAGAAGGTTGTAGCCTTCTGTAGGTCAGCACCTACGTACTAGTACATCAGCTAGTACAAGAGCTAGGGGTTGTAGCTCCCTTCCAAGAGAAGCTGAAGAACAAGAGAAGGTTGTAGCCTTCTGCAAGTAGAAGCCTACGTACTGGTATAAGACTGCACTAATACAAAAATATTGTAAAAAGAAGTTTCTTATTAAAAGAAGATAGAGACAAATTGCAGCAGGTGGTTTTCACCCACATTGGGTTTCCACCTGATATCTTGTGATCTTGTGTGTGATTGTCTACTCTTATTTTTACCGTACCTGGTTACTGCTATATGGTTCTAATGCATAGATTAAAGATCAACATCTGATCAATTAACTAAATTATAAGTTGTAGTATATACGCTAGTTTCCTTTACTACAGTTGTGTATATACACAAATTTCATTAACTGAAGTAGCGTATACAAATATGATTGTGAAAAGAAATATTATTGACTTGCTAATACTGATTCACCACCCCCCCCCCCCCTCAGTATTATTTCCAACAATTGGAATTAGAGCAGGTCCTTCAGAAGAAGATTGATTGCTTGAAGGAAGATCTATCATCATGGGCAGCTACAAAAGAGAGGGATCCATTAGACTACCAATCTTTGATGGGAGAAACTTCGTCTATTGAAGGTAAGAACCACAACCTATCTTCCATCTCTTGGAACAGGTGTTTGGGAAATCGTGGAAGGAGGGTATACATTTCCATCAGCAATTCCTACAGATACGGTAGGTAAAAAGCAGTATGAAACAAATGCCAAGGCTGGGGAGTCTGTCACAATCAGAATTTGTCAAGGTTATGCAGCTCAAAACCACCAAAGAAATATGGGACAGTATTGTTCTAAGATATGAAGGAGACAATCAGGTAAAACGTGAAAAACTACAATCTCTCAGAATTCAATATGAAACTCTCAAAATACACAATGATGAAAGTGTAGCTCATTACTTCCTACGTATAGATGAGATTGTTAATCACATGGAAAACTTGCGTGAAGAGATAAAAGAAGTTACTTTAGTTGAAAAGGTTTTAAGATCCTTGTCTTCTAAGTTTGAATCAAAAGTTTCTGCCATAGAAGAAAAGTAGGATCTTCAGAGTATGATTATGACACTGCTGCACGGAATCCTAACTGCTGTTGAAATGAGAAAAGTAGGTCCATCAGATATGAGAGAAGCCACCTTCAAGGCTTCAGGAAGAGAAGAGCTCAATGAATCAGGACACATTTCAGAAGAAGATGAAGAAGCAAACTTTGTCAAAAACCTTCAATGAGGTTCTGGAAGATTCAGAGGTAAACTACCTTTCAAATGCTTTGCTTGTGGAAGAGTCAGTCATTATGCAGCCAAATGTCCTCATAAAGATAAGCTTGATAAAGGTAAGGAACCTGCAAAATGGAATAGAAAAAAAATGTAAGTAGGAAGAGCTACTATACGCATGAAGATAGCGATGGTTTATCAAATAGTGATGAAGATGAATATAGTAATGATTATAGACTTTTGATGGATTTTGAAGATGATGATTTCTTGGATGATTTAGATGAAGATGGTCTCTATGAAGAGATTTCTAAACTTAAAATATGTTTAGAAGAAAAGAGTAAGCCTCTTGAACTTGTTCACACTAATTTATGTGGTCCATCTAGGAAAAAGTCACCTCGTGGAGAAGAATACTTTATATTGTTCATTGACAACTTTTCCAGAATGTGTTGGATAGGACTTCTACAGCATAAAGATGAAGCTTTCAAAAAGTTCAAAGCCTTCAAACCCATGGTTGAAAACGAATCAGATCGCAAAAGAAAATGCCTCAGGTCTAATCGAGGAGGGGAATTTACCTCAGATGAATTCTCTGACTTCTGTGAAGAACATGGAATAAGAAGGGAATTCTCTACCGCAAGAACTCCTCAACAAAATGGAGTGGTAGAAAGGATGAATAGAATTGTTCAACAAATGGCTCGTGCTTTGCTAGATGAGTCTAGAACTCCTGCAACCTTCTAGGGTGAAGCTGCATTTGCTGCCATCACTATTCTCAACAAAACAAACATCCGGGTAAACAACACTCAAACTCCACATGAACTTTGGTATGGTAAGACTCCTACTATAAAATACTTCAAAGGTTTTGGAAGCAAATGTTACATCAAAAGGACTGATGAAAAACTTGGCAAGTTTGAACCTAGAGCAGATGAAGGCATTCTCCTTGGTTACTCTTCTCGAAGTAAAGGATATAAGTGTTATAATAAAAGACTTGGGAAAATTGTTGAAAGTATTGATGTTGTGGTTGATGAAGCAAGCAAAAATCCAAAGCAGGTAAAAACCGAAGATTATGAAGAAGATGAGGACTATCCTTCCACATCAAATCAAACTAATTTTGAAGAAGAAACCAATGAGGCACGAGAAGAATAGATAAGGGTAGAAGAAAAGACTCCATCCATGTATGTTCAGAAGAATCAGATAGAGACTCAAATTTTGGGGTAGAAAGAGGCAGGTGTGCAAACAAGAAGAACTATTACAGAAGCTTCAAGCTATCTAGCATTGCTTTCCTCCTTCGAACCACAAAATGTAAATGAAGCATGCAAGGATGAATGTTGGTTCAAGGCCATGAATGAAGAACTTGAGCAGATTGAAAAGAATAATACTTTGGAATTGGTTCCTAGACCTAATGATAAGAATGTCATAGGAACCAAATGGATATTCAAAAACAAGTTGAATGAAAATGGAGAAGTTATTAGAAACAAGGCCAGACTCATTTGTAAAGGGTGTGCTCAACAAGAAGGTATAGACTCTGAAGGAACTTTTGCACCTATTGCTTGACTTGAATCCATAAGAATGTTCCTTGCTCTTTCTAGCTTTCATAAGTTCAAAGTATATCAAATGGATTTTAAATCTGCCTTTCTTAATGGACACCTAGAAGAAGAAGTATATATTGAGAAACCAGACAGATTCATCCTTGGAAATGATCCAAAACTTGTATGCAGACTCAGAAAGGCTCTCTATTGTCTAAAACAAGCTCCAAGGGCCTGATATTATCATCTTGACAAATACCTTCATCAACAAGGGTTTTCAAAAGGATCAGCTGATAGAAATCAATATATAAAAATTTACAATGATAAATTGCTAATACTTGTTGAGTATGTTGATGATATCAATTTTGGTAGCAATGAAGAAGCCATGAGTCAAAATTTTTCTTTGGTAATGTAGAAAGAATTTGAAATGTCCCTGCTTGGTGAGCTCACATATTTTCTTGGTTTACAAGTTCAACAAAACAAAGACGACATTTTTCTATCACAAACCAAGTACCTCAATCAGATCTTGATGAAATACGGCATGGAAGATTCTAAACCAATATGTGGCCCTATGGTAACAGGATGCAGCCTCAGGGCAAATGATGAATCAGCAGTAGTACATCAACCAACCTACAGATCCATGATTGGTAGTCTGCTCTATCTAACAGGTACCCAACCAGAGATCATGCATGCAGTGGGAATAGTTGGAAGATTCCAAGCAAATCCAAAGGAAGCACACCCTCATACAGTCAAAAGGATTTTCAAATATCTTCAAGGAACACAAAACTTTGGTTTATGGTATCATAGGGATACAGATCTTACACTTCATGCATATATAGATGTAGATTGGGTAGGAGGCGTGGATGATAGAAAAAGCACTAGTGATGGTGCATTCTATATGGGTTCTAGATTAGTATCTTGGTTCAGTAAGAAACAAAGTTCAATTGAATTGTCTACAACTAAAGCAGAATATGTGGCTGCTGCATCTTGTTGCACACAACTCCTTTGGATGATGCAAACATCGCAAGACATTCAAATCACATGTACTCCACCCATCTCCATTCTATGTGATAATACAAGTGCAATCAGTATTTCAAAGAATCTAGTCATGCATTCCAAGGCCAAGCACATACCTATCAAATATCCTTTTCTCCATGAACAAGTGCTTGAACAAAAGGTCAAATTGGAGTATGTTCCATCCAAAGAACAAGTTGCTGATATATTCACCAAACCGCTGCCCAGAGAGACATTTGAATATCTCAAACAGAAGCTAGGAGTAGTTGATGCATCATCTTGCTTTTGAAACCTATGTAGTTCAGAGAAAAGTGGTTGTACGTGAGTTTCATGAAGCATAACTGTGTACATACGCTGGTTGCTATGGATACATCCGCGTATATGTTGGTTTGAAGAATATTAGTGGGCCAGACTCAAGACGAAAAGAGTTTGATATGGGTCTGACAGTGATCATCTGGTACAGGTTCAGGGGGGGCATATACTTCCATTGATGCGTTTTTGGCATTATCTACGAAGATCTTGGTACAATTTCACAGTTGTTTTTTATTCAGGTGGAACAGGTGTAGAGGGAGATCATGGTTGGTGGTCTGGATGGTGATTGACAAATGGTGCTGATGATAGTTGTTGATGACTATCATAGCCTTGTTTTAGATATTTTGTCTCTATGTCATGTGTATATTTTATTATCAAGGTCATGTAACGACCTATTTTGTTTCCCCACTATGCCTGAGATGGATGATGTAATGTTCTTGTTTTATCATGTATAAAATTTTGGTGTATCCCCACATGGTTGGGTGGATGAGTCAATCTTGATATATCCTCGCTTGGTTGGGAGATGGATGTATGTATGAGTCTTTGGTGATAGGAAGGTCATTTATGATGTATAGAGTCATGTTCCTCTTCTAGAACATTTTTTTTCAGACCTTGCTTATAGTAAGGGGGAGCATGAACAACACACTTCAGCATATCAGAGAATTCAACATGTACTCAAGGGGAGCATAACCCTTTGCCCTTGATGACAAAGGGGGAGAATGACTTGGGGTTGCCATCAAGTCCAAAGGGGGAGATTGTTGGCATTATGACATAGGTTTGGCACTATGACATAGGTGTTGTCCTTGATGTCAACTCACTCAGATGTCAGATCACATTTCAGGCTCTCAAGGAAAAAGAGATATACGCAAGTTCCCCTTGACCAAGCCATGTATACACGTGGGTTCGTCGATCAAAATACGCATATGTGTATACACGCAGTTTCACGCAAGGAAAGGCATGTACATTTTGGAGAATTTGGTTTTGGTCTATGGTATTTGGACCATGGTATTCTGACCCATGGTATTTGGTCCAAGGTATTGATTCTAAGTGGTTTTGGACCATGGTTTTGAGTAAGGCCTAAGACTATAAAAGAAGGAGGAGATCATTAGGCAAAGGTACTCAAGTATTGAATATGTAATGAAGAGCAAGATCTAGAATACTAGTCATTGGGTTATGGTGCATAGCTGGATTTGAATCAAGGAAGAACCCGAGCACTTGAAGAAGGATAAGTTCTATTGATGGGTCATGATTCTAGGGCTTGAAGAGAAGTATCTTTATATGGTTTTGATCTTTTATCTGAATAATTAGCACATGTCATAATCTATAAGTCTAATGATCTAGGTATAACTGATGTCTGAATAGTTGCAAAGGTCAAATCATCTTTTATATATTTGTACGTAGGTTCATTACAGGAAGGGCACATATACATGCTAGTTCAGCATTTCAAAACAGCGTATACGCAGGTTTGTCTTAAGAAAAGTGCATATGCACGTAGGTTCAACACATTGATGTAGCGTACATCTCATAAAATATGTTTTAGCTACTTCTGTTTGTTGTTGCAGTGTTCTGGGTTCTGGCTTGGGTTCTGGTTACTGTTACTATGTTCTGGTTACAACTTTCGAAAAAGTGATTGTTTGATTCAATTTTGGTTGGTGCAAAGAAGATTGGTTGATGCAGATATATTTGATGTTTGATTGATGTTATTGATGGATCCAGTCTGAAAATTTATGAAACGTGGTCCCTAGAAGAAAAGAGAAGGTTGTAGCCTTTTGTAGGTCAGCACCTACGTACTAGTAGATCAGCTAGTACAAGAGCTAGGGGGTTGTAGCTCCCTTCTAGTAGAAGCTGGAGAACGAGAGAAGGTTGTAGCCTTTTGTAGGTAGAAGCCTGCGTACTGGTATAAGACTGCACCAGTACAAAAATATTGTAAAAAGAAGTTTCTTATTAAAAGAAGATAGAGACGAATTGCAGCAGGTGGTTTTCACTCACATTGGGTTTCCACCTTATATCTTGTGTTCTTGTGTGTGATTGTCTGCTCTGTTTGTTACTATACTTGGTTACTGCTATATGGTTCTGATGCACATATTAAAGATCTACATCTGATGAATTAACTAAATTATAAATCTGCAGGATATATGCTAGTTTCCTTTACTACAGTTGCGTATATACGCAAGTTTAATTAACTGAAGTAGCGTATACAATTCTGATTGTGAAAATAAATATTATTGACTTGCCAATACTGATTCACCCCCCCCCCCTCTCAGTGTTATTTCCATCAATGATTGTGTGTCATCTCTTCATGATGAGATCTGGGGCAGTTTCTCTTTTGGAATATGTAAGCAACACCTGGAAACCCACTAAGAATTCCAAAGGCTAGCTCTTTCAACAGAACACGTCAGCATATAAGGGTTCTCTAGACCCGCTTATACATCTGTTACTCCTCGTCTGCAAAAATAATAGACACCAGTCATGCTTATAAATATACAACAGAAATGCTTTAAAACATAAGTCTTGCCTCTACTAACTATTTATTACATCAAACGTGAAAGAATAGCCCCTTGATTTTTAAATTTATGCATAGCTTGAATCCTACAAGCAAAACTTGATTTATATTGAATATCACCATAAAACACAGAATCGGATGGTATTTCGGAAGGGGTCATAAGTGGTAACTGGTATTGTGAGGATGGCCCCGATTCCATTCTTCATACAAGACATGGCATCTAGGAGGAAAGAGGATACCACTTTTCAAGTGGGTATTCCTCGAGCAACTAGCTCACCCAAAATCTGTGTGGACCATTCGATCCATGAGGGGTAGATCAACGGTGGAGGATCAGAGTAGGCGGATCTGAAATATATGATTTCCCTTTGAAAAACCCCAACTTCAATATTTTTCGAAAACATAAGAATATATGGGAAAACCCCGAGTTTGGCCGTTGGGCCAGACTTGAAATTTATATGCCCAGCTTTATAAACATCGGCGGGTCCGGGTGGTTATGGTGCACCATATATATATATATATATATCCCAGACCCCACCAATAGCGATAAGTGATGGGGCTCAGACCCAACATGTATATATACATATATGTGTTAATACTACTGGCGGGTCCGGTAAGTAGTGGTGCGCTTATAAAAAAACTTTGGATCGGGTTGATTGCGATATTGTGATGGGCTTTGAACCCGATATATATATATATATATATATATATATATATATATATATATATATATATATATATATATATATATATATAAGCCATGGGCATGGCCGATAGCGATAAGTGATGGGGCTCTGGACCCGAAATACATGCATTTCGGTTAATGAAATTGTCGAGTTCAGAAGCCATGTGTTCGATGTGTTTTAATGTTGATTTTGGTAAGCGAAAAGGGGTGATTTATGCATATTTATGAGGGATTTCCTTTGTGAATGGTTCTATAAAGGAGTAAGGTGCGATAGGAGGTTTTTCTTTGAGTTGGAAAGGTCTCGATAGAGGAAATGAATGGAGGGTTAAGAAGGGTGATGAGAGGACAATGCAACAGGGGTTAGGTAAAACTGGGGTCTTGACCATTAAGGATTGGGGACTTGGCTCAGAAATGAGTTGAACTCTCTGGGACTAAACAAATCATTTGGAGAGGTAGGAAATCAACTTTTAGGGGACCCATTCAAAATTTCTACCAAGGCAATTTTTGATAGGGTGGTGGTTGTGGCCACAACAAATGGCAAATTGCTAGGCGAACCATTTATCTCTGTTTCCAAATAAACCTTAGATCAATAGAACATCAGGGTGTTAGGGTAAACTTGAAATGCAAACTATATAGATGGACAAGCATGGGTTCCACTTGAACATTAATTGCTTCAGGTGGGATAGAGACAATAGCTTTTACTTACTAATAACATTCTAACACGCGTTCTCCAATAGCAGTGTCATGGGGTTTATTGACCTCCCTTTACCTGTTTCCCACTTTCAAAAATCCTTTCGGGGCCATCACTGGTCTGTCCATACCTATTTAGGTGTGTACCTTAGCTCTTTATTGTTCATCAAACTTGATATAAATATGTTTGTCTGCACTTTATATAATAATTTCAATGTTGTATTTTCATATGATTGAATGGGGCGCGGTCATGGATATTGCCATATTATTAAACTGCATAAGCAAGGTTGGGTTTGTTGTATCAACCGATACTTTGAGCCCAGCAACAATCCCTACTCTAACCGACTTCCCAAACAACCTGTCCTTCCAAGTTGGCATAAGGACCTGACATTTCATTTTGTTTTTAAATAAGTCCTTCCAGTTTCAGGCACAAGGACTAGAGCACAATAGAATTTGCCACAGGTATATGATAGTGATTTTAGCCCATGAAAGGAGGTTTACTCTTAGATGACAGGTATTTAGAAACTTAGTGTGGTGGATGGAATCAATGGAGAATGACTACAAACCTTACAGCTAAGTATAGGCTAGGTCTGAGTGGGATTTATTCAAAATGCAGCATCCCTCCATGCCAATCTAGTTGTAGTTACACATTTTTGTTTTATAAAGATGCCCCTACATGCTCCAGATATCCAGGTTATCAACATATCTTACCCATTTTTCAACAGATTCCAATGAGTGGCTTGGTCTGAATTCCACCATTGATTTTCAAGTTCTCATGGACTGATTGAAAATTTGTTTGATTTGCAAGGTAATGATGGAGTTGGGAACAACAGAACCATCAGTAGGTTAATGAGAAAGGGAAAGGATGAATTTGGTGAATGAGGGCAAGTCTGAAAGGTAAAATGAGGCTGGAGGACTGAAATTAGTTGGCTGAAAAAGGACTGTAATTCAAAACAGTAGGAAAATAAACTTTGCAAAAAACGAAAGGAAAGGATAGAAATACAACTAAACTAACAGCAAAATGAAATGAACTCTAACATATTAAGGAGGTAACCACCATGTGGTGGCTACTGGAAGTATCTCTTCAGATGCTAGCCATTAACATGGAGCTTTTCAGTCTCTCCCTGTAACATTTTCAACCTGTAAGTTCCTTGACCAATTTTTTCAACAACTTGAAATGGGCCCAACCATAAGTGTTGGAATTTCGTGTGTTTACCTTTTGGCTCACTCAGCTTGTCCCATTTCAGGACTAGCTCTCCTATTTGGAATTCTTTGTCTCCTGCCAAATGATGATCAAACCATGTTTTTACGATCATTTGGTGATTCTTGAATTTATTTCTGGCTTTATCTCTCAATTCCTCCAACCTTAGCAGTTGGTTGATCCTCTCTTGAAGTAAGGTAGAGGGGGTTCCTCTCGAAGCTTGGGAGAGCTGTAAAGAGGGAAGGGTAATGTTGGGAGGTAGGATGGCTTCCTGTCCAGAGATGAGGAAGTATGGGGAGTTTTCTAAGGCCACTTTTGGGGTGACCCTATTAGCCCAAAGGGAATTTCTTAGAGACTTGTGCCAGTTCCTCTGGTTGTTCGCGACAGACTTACAGATTATGCGTATCAGGTTCTTATTTGAGGGCTCTGCAACTCCATTTCCCTGGGGGTAATAGTTTGATGAATACCTCATGTGGATTGATTTGTCAATAGCAAACTCAGTCAATTTCAATGATGAGAAGTAAGAAGCATTATCAAATACAAGAGCGTCAGGGATGCCATACCTATTTATAATGAATTTCTCAATAAATGATATTACCTCCTCTTCATTTACCTTCCGAAGCGGGATGGATTCGGTCCATCTGGTGAAGTATTCAGTCATTGTGAGTATATACTTATGTTGCTGCAAAGAGTTTGGGGTGATATTGCCTATGACATCTAGGCCCCATTGCTAGAATGAGCTACAAATCATAATGGGCCTTAGGGGGACAGCAGGATTTATTTCTCATCCTGCAGCGGTTTGACACACCCTCCATTTGTGAGCATAGGCATGCGGGTCTCTGAACATGGTGGGCCAATAATATCCAACTCTTAGTATTTTATGAGCAGTGGTCTGTTCGCCACAATGACCACCTACTGGGCCATCATGCATTTCTTTCAAGACATGGTCGGCATCATCTTTTTCCAAACATCTCAGCCAGATTCCATCATAATTTTTTCTGTATAATATGTTATTGGCCAAATGATATTGATTGGATTTCAATCTGAGTCCTCTCCTTTGTGATGCATCTATGTGTTTATGACATGATCCCCATATCATTTAGAAGCGTATTCCATAGTAGCATGACTCAGGATACAAAAGGGTTTCCGACATTTCTCGCTCATACATCAGGACTTCGTTAATCCACAGGGGCTCCTCCCTGAATTCCATTTGTTCATATTGCATGTTCCACGTTTCTGGTTCTTCAGACACTCCTTCTTTACCCGCCAAGGCTTCTGCTGCTACCCTGCAAAGTCCCTACCCTCGAACTACCTGTGCCAGCTTAATCTCAAGGTCAAACTCTTAAAGGGCGGTTATCCAATTCCCTCTCTGTTCACCCATTTCCTTCTGCATGAAGAGGGATCTTAGAGCAGGATGGAGAACGACTACTCTGGTCCTGGCCTTCAGTAAATAAGGGCGGAAATGTTTTATGGCCTTGAAAACTGCAAAGCCCTGTTTCTCCACGTCTGGGTAGTTGAGTTCTACCCCTTGGAGATTAGAACTCATATAAGAAATAGGGACTTCATTGCCTTTGTTATTTTTCTGAGTGATTCTTGCGGCATATGAAACATTAGAAGCAAAAGTGTACAAGAATAATTCCTTGCCGAAATTAGGGCTGACCAATGCAGGAGCTTCAGCGATAGCTTCCTTGATTCGCCGAAATGCTTTCTTAGCTTCATCTCTCTGTTTATACACAACATATTTCTTCATCATTAGCTACATGGGGTGCACTACTTCCGTGAAAATGAGACAAATTTTCTAACGAAATTGATCTTCCCGAAGAAGGATTGCATGGCCCTATTATTTGCAAGGGGTTGTATTCTCATGATGGTCTCTATTCTTTCAGGATCAATAACAATCCCTTCTTTAGAGAGGATATGACCCATTAGTTTCCCTTCTGTGACTGCAAAGGCACTCTTCTTGAGATTCAATAATATTCCATACCTTTTTCATCTTTCGAAAATCTATCTCAGGTGATAAATATGATCCCTTCTATTGTATGAATACACAGCGATGTCATCCATGTAACCCAATACTGATCTGTTAATCAACCCTCGGAAGGCTATGTCCATAGCTCTCTGGAATGTGGTGCCCACGTTAATAAGTCCAAAAGGAATTTTACGATATGCGTAGGTGCCCCATTTAGTGTTGAAGGTTGTCTTCAACTGATCCCCATGAGATATCAATACTTGATTATATCCTAAAAACCCATCTAATAGGGACAACATTTCAGACCTAGAAATGCACTAAAGGATGTGTTCCATAGAGGGGACGGGATAGTTATCCTTTTTCAATGTTTTCTTTAGGTTTTTGAAATCGATACACAGCCTAATATCTCCATTTTTCTTCCTTACTGGCACGAGATTGGCTACCTAGCATGTGTGTCTGACAAGAAAAATGATTTTAGTATCTAACATTTTCTTTAATTCTTTCTTCACCAATGGTTCTAGGCTTGGATGCATCTTTCGTAGCTTTTGTTGATAAGGCTTAGCCTCCTTTTATAAAGGAATCACATGCTACATAACGCTGGTATCAAAGCTTTTTAGGTCTCCATATGTCCATGCAAAGACGTCCTTGTATTCTTTGAATAGCTTGACAAATGCAACCTTTTCTTGTGGAGAGCACCCCAAGCCCAAATTAACAATTTTTGGGTCTTCTTTGCTCCCAGGTTGATTTATTCGTACTTCAAGGATGAGCTAAGCATTTTGCAATTAGTTGGCTTCTTGAATCTATCATACAAGTCATACAAGTCCTCCATCTTGACAATTGACTTGGGGATTGTATTGAACTGATCCTTTTCCTCACCTTCCCTCTCATTCATAAGCCTGTCATGTTCTTCTTCATCTATGACTGCATTCTTGAAAGTCTTCTCGCAGTGTAGGAACTCAAGCATTTGCTTGTCATCTTCAAACACCTGCCAGTTTGAGATGTTATCAGGCACGGATGGTCTGAAAATAAATTCAACATAATATTTATTCTTCTTTAATCTAAAATCATGCAAAAGTTTAGCAGCCATATTATCCATTAGATCGGAATATTGGTTTTGCCCTCGAGGTATGTGTGTGATATTAAAAGAATCAAAATTGTCAATTAAGCTCCATACCTCATGCTAGTAACTTACCAGGTGTGGTGAATTGCAGTGTATCCTCTTCCTTACCTGATCCACGATTATCTCTAAGTCACCGAAAACTTTAAGATTTTTCACCTTCATATCAATGGCTTTCTTCAGGCCCTACATCAAGCCTTCATATTCTACTGTGTTGTTGGTGCATGCAAACTCCAACCTACTGGCCATCAAATGTTGGTTCCCTTGTGGGTCAATAAGAATGCTCCTACCACCTGCACCTTAAAGGTAGTTAGAGCCATCAAAATAGAGTGTCCAAAATAAAGAATCTAATGTTACATCATTTGAACTGCTATCTATGAAATTAGTCCTATCATCTACTATAATACAGGATAGTTCATCAGTTGGATTATGGGAGGGAGTTTCCAACTATGTGTATATCAAGGTTTCTTCAATCGTTTCTACATGGAATTCTCCAAAACAGGTTTCTGTAGCATAAACATTGAAACTATAGTTCCCAAGGATGGAGTTGGTAAACATTACAGGTTGATTGGGACCATTTAGTTCCGTTACCACATACTTCATGTATCTTCCTCAATCAAATCTCAGCATATCACCTTTTCCCTTCTAAGGTAGCAAGAGATGGGACCAATCAGTTGAGAAATATCCATTAAGTTTTGCTGACCAATCCCTACTAAGCAGCATTCCATAAGCCTCGGGTATATCGACTACCACTATATCAATGACTTGTGTGTATTGTGGTTTAGCAACCATCCAAATCAACACATCTTTCAATTCCCCAATCACTTTCACATTTGTCCTGTCTAATTGCATAATTCGAGTCCTAGTTTTCTCGGGTATCACATGCAGTCTTTTGGTAACAGCATAAGGCATCACAATGGATGAGGCACCGGAATCTACCAAGCAATTGTGTACATTCATGTTGAGGATTTCAAATGTGATAAGGAAAGGTGGAGTCATGGATTTAGATTTCCTCCCTATCATGGCTGCACTAACATCTTGGGGGTTTTGATTCAATTTTGATAAGGTGGCTTCCATGGCTACTGGATTTTGGGTTGTGCTGGGAGTACTAACAGGTCTAGAGACTGACTTTTGGGTTTGGCTACTCGGGGTGGTGGGAGTTTTGCAGTTCCACTCATTCATAGCTTTCAAGAGAAAATCTCTTTGCTGCATTAATTTCAACAAATCAAAGTATGTGATATTAGCCCTAGATTTCTTAAGATCATCCACAATATTGTAATCAATGTTATAAACAAGATAGGGCAGAGTGAACATACCGGTTTTGCCATTCTTAGGAGGGAGCTTACCATTTTGAGTCGCCTTTATTGTAGCGGGAGATGCATTTTCTTTCTCTGGATGGTTTGCTACTGGGGTATTCTTGGACTGACCACTAGATTTACCCTTCTCAACAGGGACTTTGGGAGCGGGTGCCTTCACAGGGCAGACATCTTTCTTGGTCTGATCTACAGGCTTCATCACACCTATAAGCGGCCCCTTGCTTCGTGTGTGGATTTCATTAGTGTGGATCTCTGCCATATTGTCTCCTTGGTCATCATCATTCTCATTTGTACAGAAATCCCACAGTGCATTGATTTGAGATTCTTCTTCCAAGGGCTCCTCTACTTGGTATTCTTCCTCATCTTCTTGTCCCGGTGCTAGCTCCACTATAGGTTCTCCCTGGTTAAGGAGCGGTCTAATAAGAGCCAACTCTTCTGTATTTAAATTCCCTTCATTGGGTGGAGTAGACAGTGCAAGTGTACCATGACCACCTTCTTCCTTCTTACAATAGAAAGGTTTGAAAGGTTTTCTATTGTTATACTCTCCTACACTCCCGCTTGTATTCTCTCTAGAATTCCTTTTCATATCGATGAATGTATTTGTAAACTTCTTAATGATCTAATGTAGACCTTCTACATCTATGGTATCCTTTTCTTTGGTTTCAGCCCCCTTGTTATCACTCCCATTATTCTTCTTGGATGCTTGAGAGGCTTTCTTTTCTTCGGTTGTAGGGTGGCATGCTGTGAGACTAAGCATTTCATTCTCGACCTTTACTGCTTCATCGATAGTGCCTTGTAAGGTTTGTGCGTTACTCCTCTTGACCCACATCGTAGTAGGGATAGGGAGAGCAGTGATGTAGAATTACATGAGCACTTCCTCAGTAGGTCTAGCGATGGCTGGAATTCTATTGAACAAGGTGTTGAACCGGATGTTAAAATCCTTGACCTTTTCTTTGGTTTCCATTTTCAAATGGGATAGTTCTATAACTAAGGCCACATGGGTTTTTTCATCGTCATACTTGTCTAAAAAGGCCTGTTGAAAGGTAGCCCACGAAGTGATTGATCCTATTCTCAAGCTAAAGTACCATGTGGAAGCTACACCAATCAGGGTAAAAGGGAATAGGCGACAAACTATATCTTCATCAGCTACCCCCAGCATGCACATGACCAAGAAGAATGAATTGATGTGGTTTTTAGCGGTTTCTCCCCACTTAGGGTCGAATTTAGGTAGTACCTTTTCTGCATTCTTGGGTAAGGGATGTTGCTGCCCAGGTATCGCCATGGCATCCTAAGCGAGCCAGGGAGGCAGTGCTCCCAGAGGAGGTGGGAGTTGGTTTCCACCCAATTGAGGAATATTAGCCATATCGAGGATAGGGATGTTCTGGCTGAGGGTTTCTTTGTTAGGATTTTCCAAATTAGGCCAAGGATTGCCTTCAGACGGGGAGTCCTCGGGGATTTCTTTCCAAGGAGAGTTGATACTCTATAAAGAATCAAGCACAATATCTTCAAGAGAAGGGGCTTCAGATGTCTCTTCATTTATGTGGTAGACCCTTGGTTTTATTTTTGCTGTCGGAGGTAAAGATTGAAAGATAGGGAGTTGTGATAGGGAATGGGCGTAAGCCCGAGTAAGTCTTCTGACTGGTTTTTCCTGAGTGACAGGATGAGAGGAAGGGTCTTTTTGACCTTCACAATCCATGTATTAATCTTTTTGAATCCATGCGTGGCACTTATAGATGAAATCTTGAAAAGTTGTGTACTGCAGTTCAGGCCCTCCTTCTAGCTCCAATTCTTGGCGTGGCAAATTTTAGCTATACCAAGAATGGGGAACTAACCTAATAACAAACCCCAATTAGGCATGCTTTCGTTTGGGATGGCTAGTTCCAATGGGTTTTAAGGGACCCTATGAACTGTAATAAGTGTTGAGAGATTTCTTCTGGGAAGAAGACTTCAATTAAATCAACAAAATAAAATAGCTAACCACTATGTATTAAATCCTATCTACACTACTTCTAACTACTCTAATCTAGTCCTAATTATCCTAATCTATCCTGCAGGAGCAAAACAAAAGGAGGTTAAACACCATACATAAATCCCAAGTCCAAATGAATCAATTACTGGTCCACTTAAGAACAAGGTTGTATTAAATCCTAATCACAATGCCATTACTTATACAGGAATATACATTCCTTTCCATACAAATAACACTTGCAACTGATGTTTAACAAGTCTGGAATCAACAACCTTCCATGAATTATTAATGCTATTGAATCACATTCAAATAACTAGGAATAATCATGAGCAGTTAGTTATCAATGCGCACAAAGAAAATCACATTTGTCTTCATACCAGCAACAACACACTGATTCTAAACATATCAGATAAATGGGAAACAAATTGGAAACAACATGCTCCTTCTCGAACCAAATAGTCCTCTTTATTCACAATAAATCAAAACTATTTTCTCCAAACAAAAAGCCCTTCTCTCCTATTGGGAGGTCGTATTTATGCCTCAGGCCCCTTGAACTTTCATCTTCCCCTGTTCTTTTCCATATATCGATCAGAATACATAGAGGTAGAGCCATCAGTGTCAATGCTGACACATAGAAGGAGTCTCTGGTCACTAGAATGCTTCATTTCTTGGGGAAATGAGTAGGTGTTGATTAGAAGAGGATCACTGTGTGTCATCTCTTCATGATGAGATCTGTGGCAGTTTCACTTTCAGAATACATAAGAAACACCTGGAAACCAACTAAGAATGCCAAAGGCCAGCTCTCTCAACAGAACACATCTGCATATAAGGGTTCTCCAGACCTGCTTATGCATTCATTAATCCTCACCTACAAAAATAGTAGACACCAGTCATGCTTATAAAAATACAACAGAAATGATTTAAAGATGATGCAGGAGCATCCAACACCCTTAGTCAAAGGGAGGAATCCAAAGCGGAGTGAAGAGGAGCGCGTGGACCAGGGGAGCAAAACAAGGAGAAAAATATGTTTTAAAACATATTTAAAGATGGAAGCGATAAGTCTCAAAGACTTGATCTAAATGTAATCTACCATGTGTTGTATGCATGCATGTAATGAGAGCTTTAAGGGATTTTTGTTAGAGGATATGATCGGATCCTTTCTGTGATCCGATCCAATAATCCAACAATGTTCCATATATATATGTGCGTAATGAACCTGTGTGTAAAAAAGTGTGAAGAAGAGAGACAGAGTAATAGATAGAAGACTGTGAGAATAGAGTGTTTACAATGTAGTCGAGAGAGACTCTGTGCTAAGGCTGAAATGCCTTAGTAATTGTAACTATGTTGTTCTTATATAATATATGTGTGTGTTAAGTGTCGCTTGTGCGCTGTCTGTGTTTTATATATATATGCATTAATGGTTTTCCAACTCTGTTTCATATGTGTGGGCGCGAATGGTTTAAATCCCGATTGCATGCATATGATCGACCATCAATCACTGTAGGATCGATGGCGATCCATTGAAATAATGAAGATATCGTTTATATGAGTATTTTGACAGACATCGGCAGAACTGTGTTAAACACAGAAATCCTTCAAATGGCGGAAGATTGGATTAAGGAGGAAACAGGCAAGAAGGCACAGGGACTGTTGGATCACATGGATCAACAGCCCAGATGAAATCGCAGAGGAGCGGCAAAACTAATATCGCAATGGATCGGGGAATAGTGCCGATATATGACCTTGCAATGGACGATAAGCGATATCATTGATCGGCCAATCGGCGATCGGAGCAATCGCTATCGGAGATCGGAGGATGGTTGGCACTGCAGAATTACGATAGAATAAAGTTGCAGACCTGGCGATAGTTATTAAAGCGGGTCTATAATGTTTGAGGTCCAGGCATTGATTCTAAACGAAATTATTCTGTGTTTTCTATATATTGTGTAAAGTGTTGCGGCTGGAGGGTTAAGGCTAAGACCTGATATGTGTAATGCCTCCGATGGAGGAAAAGGTGATAGTGTGGTGACTCTGATATATGTAAGTCCATGGTTTAAAAGGCTATTTGCCTTATGTATGCTTCCGGTAGGCTTTGTGGGCCATAACCCACAAGCCTCAGAATCGATTATTTAACGGAAAGGGATTTTCATTAAACCCCAAAATCTCATTCCCATAAAAAACGTAAGTCTTTCCTCTATTGAAAATTTATTACATCAAACGTGAAAGAATCGCCCCTTGTTTTTTAAATTTATGCATAGATTAAGTCCTGCAAGCAAAAATCGATTTATATTGAAAATCACCATAAAACACAGAATCGGATGGTATTTCAGAAGGGGTCATAAGTGGTAACCAATATTGCAAGGATGGCCCCGATTCCATTCTTCAAACAACACGTGGCAGCTAGGAGGAAAGAGGATACCGCTTTTCGGGCGGGTATTCCTCGAGCAACTAGCTCACCCGAAATCTGCGTGGACCGTTGGATCCACGAGGGGTAGATCAACGGTGGAGGATCGGAGTAGGTGGATCCGAAATATATGATTTCCCTTTGAAAATCCCCAACTTCAATATTTTTCGAAAACATAAGAATATACGGGAAAACCCCGAGTCTGGCCGTTGGGCCAGACTTGAAAATTTATATGCCCAGCTTTATAAACATCGGCGGGTCCGGGTGGTTATGGTGTGCCATATATATATATATATATATATATATATATATATATATAGATATAGATATATATATATATATATATATATATATATCTATCTATCTATATATATATATATATATATATATCTATATATATATATATATATATATATATATATCTATATAGATATATATCCCGGACCCTGCCGATGGCAATAAGCGATGGGGCTCAAACCCAACGTGTATATATATATATATGTGTGTGTGTGTGTGTGTGTGTTAACACCGCTGGTGGGTCCGTAATAGTAGGCTTGCCATTGAAAACTGGGACTTCAATGTTTTTTCAAAAAACAAAAGAATATATGGGAAAAGCATGTTTGGCCATAAGGCCAGACTTGAAATGCTATACACTCCGGTTCATAATAATCGGCGGATCCGGTAAGCAGTGGTGCACCTTATACAAAAACCTTGGATCAGGCCGATTGCGATATTGCGATGGGCTCCAGACCCAATATATATATATATATATATATATATATATATATAGAAAAGCCTTCAGCATGGACGATAAAGATAAGTGATGGGGCTCCGGACCCGAAATACATGCATTTCGGTAAATGAAAATGTCAGGTCCGGAAGCCATGTGTTCGATTCTTTTTAAGGTTGATTGTGGTAAGCGAAAAGGGGTGATTTAGGCATATTTATGAAGGATTTCCTTTGTAAATGGTTCTATAAAGGAGTAAGGTTCAATAGGAGGTTTTTCTTTGAGTTGGAAAGGTTCCGATAGAGGAAATGAATGGAGGGTTAAGAAGGGTGATGAGAGGACTATGCAACAGGGGTTAGGTAAAAGGGGGGTCTTGACCATTAAGGATTGGGGACTTAGTTTGGCAATGAGTTGAACTTTCTGGGACTAAACAGATCATTCAGAGGGGTAGGAGACCAACTTTTAGGGGACCCATTCAAAATTGTTTCCAAGGCAAGTTTTGATAGGGAGGTGGTTGTGGCCACAACAAATGGAAAACTGCTGGGCGAACCAATTATTTTTGTTTTCAAATAAACCTTGGATCAATAGAACATCAAGGTGTTAGGGTAAAGTTGAAATGCAGACTATATAGATGGACAAGCATGGGTTCCACTTCAACAGTAATTGATTCATTTGGACTTGGGATTTATGTATGGTGTTTGACCTCCTTTTGTTTTGCTCCTGCAGGATAGATTAGGATAATTAGGACTAGATTAGAGTAGTTAGAAGTAGTGTAGATAGGATTTAGTACATAGTGGTTAGCTGTTTTATTTTGTTGATTTAATTGAATTCTTCTTCCTTGAAGCAATCTATCAACACCTATTACAGCTCACGGGGTCCCTTAAAACCCGTTGGAACTAGCCATCCAAAATGAAAGCAGGCCTAATTGGGGTCTGTGATCGAGTTAGTTCCCCATTGTTGGTATAGGGAAAATTTTCCATGTCAGCACTATCATCCCCTAAGAAGACATCACCACCATCGTATTTCTCATACTCGAATAACCACTCTCTATGGGGAGTGAAGTGAAAGGATGCATGTGAGTCAATCAACCATGCCTCATGATCTACATGTGTACTTGAAGAAGCCAAGTACACATCCCCACCTTCATCTGAGGTGGTTTTGGCCTCTACAAAAGGGGCATCATTAGATCCCTTTCCTTTGCCAAGAGCTTTAGATTTACAGTCCCTTTTGTAGTTAACTTACTTTCCGCATTTCCAGGAAACCACCTTTACATGTTTTCATGGAGATTTAGATCTCCCTCTAGATTTAGATCTACCACTCGATGACTTATTTTTGTTTCTGTTTTGGGACTGTCCTTGTACAGACAAGGCATCACCATTCTGGCTCTTCATATTTTCCGTCTCATCTCCTCCATCAGTAAGGATGAGACTATTTCATTAAACTGAAAGGCAGTTGCATTACTACCTATTGCAATTACCAAACTATGACACGAATCTGGTAGAGAACACAACAAACTGATGCACTTATCTTCATCTGAAATTTTAATATCAACAGATAATAACTGACTTACCACAATATTAAATGTGTTCAGATGCTCTGTCACCAAGTCTCCATCTTTCATTCTCAGGTTATACAGCTTTTTCCGTAGGAACAGTTTATTCACCAAAGACTTAGATTAGTACAAAGTGCCTAACTTGTCCCACAAAGCCTTCACCGTAGCTTCCCCTGATACATTCAGCAATACTGAATCTAAGACACACAATCATATTGTTCTCTTAGCCTTCCAATCCAACTTCTTCCATTCTTCATCAGACACTCTCGTTGGTTTATTACCTGGATCTACCACGATCCACTCATCTTTATGCACCAACAGATCCTCCATCTTGAGTTTCCATAACTCAAAACTCTAACCATTAAATTTCTCAATCTCCATCTTTCCACTACTCGCCATCTTCTTTAACCACCAGAAATGATCCCGCAAATCTCCCACTGAACAAGGTCTACCACAGGCCTGATGAAACCCTTCAGCAACAAAGGCGTCCCCTTGAAGCCAAAACAACTTTGATACCAAATGTAGGTTTTAACCCGATACAGAAATTACCTACATACGAATTGTAAAACACAGAAAATAAACAATGTGAGAGCATAACACATAAAACACATATACATATAGATTTTTCCCTGGATCCCAAAACCGGGACTACCAGCTTGATTTTTTGTTATATTCCTTTCAATGTTGCAATACATATTTATACATGTCGACGCATCCAATACCATGGACCGAAAACCATCACATCAAAAACCATGTGCGAAAACCATGCACAAAACCATTATTAGTTCTGCGCAACCTAATATAGGGTCCAAAAAAAAATTTCTCGGGGCACTACCCTGGACCCTGTAGAGGGGAGCTACCCACCCCCCTCAAACCCCCTGTGAGCCCCCTACTATGTAATCGGTGCAACGAAGGGGGGCTCTACCCCCCTATAACCCCCCGGTTAACTACGTAGGATAGTCGTGGAAAGAATATAACACAACCCAACAGAAAATCTATAAAGGCCACAGGATTGAATATAAAAAAGACTCACTGCACAGTTGTACTAAAGGAAGCAAAATGGTCAGGTATATTTGGCCTTCCAAATTCTACAATTGTTGGGATTCCAATAACTAGAAACCATGTGCACATACACACATATACAAAAAGGATTATACAAGCATAAAATCTATAGTTTGTTGTAATCCATGCTTCATTCAGGCATAAAATCTTTGGTTTGTTGTAATCTAAACTTCATTCAAGCATAAAGCCAGTGGTTTGCTATAATGCAAGCTTCATCTACAGTATTCCCTATGTAAAATTTTGGGTATGTGCACCATTTTATGTTAATTCCCTGTATCTAATCTGATTCTAGCTCTGTAGACTAGAATAAAAAGGAAAATATTGGGCACAGAGAAACTTAGTTTTCTAACACTTCGGAAAAAAATTCAAGCTACAACTTGAAAGAACTTGAAAGTTGAAAAGAAAACTTGTAATTTTAGAGACAATAGGATCATTAAAATCCAAACCATTTGGTGTCTCAGAGTTTCAAGTTACTTGGAAAATATTCCTAATCAGATCACTCAATTTATTGAAGAAAAGTCACCAGGACACTTGGTTGATTGTCTACACTAGAAGCCAGTACAAGGAAAAAATGAGAATAGCTAGATAAATCTTGGATAGCTAGAGAGAGGAGGGCTCAAAGATAAGATGTATATACATGGAAGATGGTAGAAGATAGGGTCAAGGAAACCCATCCTTACCTGAAAGGAGGCTAACCAGATTAGATGGTTTGTAGGATCTCCAACTTACAATCAAGGAGAGTACAAAAGTTCTCTACCGGATGATGGATTTCATGTCCCTGCAACAACACTTTGTAAATCTCCCAAGTAGTAAAATAACCTGGTAGTACAAAAATTCCTTCTATGTTTGTTGGAGGAACCAGTTCTCACCCTATTACTTTAACATCAATTCTATAAAACTCCCCTTTCATCCAACAATGTCTACTTAAAGTAGAGATGATGTTGGAAATCGACCTTTTGATGGAACTATGAATATCAAAAGGCTTGATAATTGAATTTGGAATTTAGAAATATATTTTGAATGTCCATGGTTTTTCAACTCATAGAAAATCTCATTTCCTAGGCTAAAGATGACAAGTTTCACCTTGTTATGATGAAAATGGTTTTGCTAGCTGAAAAGGCACTACCAAAGACTAAGCAAGACTTTTCATCGAAGAATTTCCACCTAGCAAGGCATGAATGTGACTTAAAATCCAAGGGCATTATTAAGTAAAATCCAGGTAGAAAGTTGATGATTATATAGTTGTATTCCACATGCAAAAAAATTTAATGCATATTTCCTAAGTCACCTAACATGATGACACAAAAATATGAGTATCTGATACGAGATACAACAGTGCCGAAAATTGGACGCAAAGGACACATAACACACACAAACACACACACACTCACACACACATATAACAAGTTAGTGAATTAAACATATAAATATGAAATATCAAAACAGATTCAATTTTTTTTAGAATGTAGAAACTAAAACATTTACTTGATGATGATACAAATTCAATTATACAACTAATACTGCATCAATGATGATAAAATGACAAACAAACAAGAAATTATAACCTTAAAATGTAGTTTTCTCATTAATTCATCAAAATAAAAATGTATTACATAAATACTGAGTCATTGCAACTATAGGTGGCAACACCAATGGAAAATACAAAATAGCTTAGATACTATAACCATTGATGGAAGAATCTCATAGCTCATGAATTTAAGTGGTCCTCCATGTCATTATCATCAAAATCAACATCATTGTCACTGCTCTCTCTTTTATCCTCCTCCACTACATGCAATCCAATCTCTACATCTGCTAGTGTGGAGGATGACCCCTCGAGGGTATCACCCTTAACTCAGAAGTAGGTGATCTTAAATTCATTAGAAAAATATACATGTCAAAAAATCATTCCCTCATCCCTGTGACTTGGTCCTAGCCCTTGATGTCTTGTAACATACTTCCACAATGGATTCATTTTTTCTTGAGTCTGATGTGTTATTAAGACTATCTTTTTCAGCATTTGACACTGCTCATTAGTATACTCTAATGAAAATGGAGGGGGGACAACATCAATATGGGCATTCCTCCCTTTTCTTTTCCCTTTTACATCTTTCCTTGATGGTCGGACCATCATTTCTATGTAATAAAGAATAAAATAGAATACTATAGGAAAATTATTGAAGACTCGTGAAAAAATCAACTTACCCAGTGTTACCTCTCAATTTGTCCTAAGAGATATGCAAGGTCAGTGTTAAATGTTAAGAATAAATCAATGGCAACACAGAAGGGGACCCACTGTCACCTAATATCCCACTTCCCTATTCTTCTTAGATGAATACAAGTCCCCTAAAGGCATGCTTCTGTATGGATGAGACTCTTGCTATGACACACAAAAACCAAAAGGTGCCAACTCCTTGCATTACTAAAAGGGGAAGAAAAATACCAACATCCTAATCACCAGTTTTATTTTGTGTTTTTAATATAGAATCCTTAAAAATCATGTTCATGGCGAGATTCCCTTTTAACATCAAAAGCCCAAATTCCAAGACTCTTCCAAGATTATAATTTCAAATGGTAAACTAAGGATTTATTCATGAGACACTAAGATGACACAAGTTTTCCAATGTATTATTACAATCATCTATTTCATCAATACATATAATTAATTAAATATTTTTGTTATTTATGGACCTTGAACCACAAAAATCGTATAACATTCATCCAATGTAACAATGACAACTATGTGAGAAGGTTCAGAGGTTGCTGATAATAAGTAATGTTGCGAGAGACATAGAATGCTTTCAACAATTTCTAAAGAGACACATCTTTCCAAGATATTATGTCTTAGATGTGGGTAAATGAAAACTTCCTTTCATAAACAAGATACAAAAACTTTGAGCAAAGAACATATCAAATTTTCATTCCCAGGTATAAAGAGGAGTAACCAGCCTATAATTATGGTCCCAATGTAAGCATGCCAAAACCATAGTAAAGGGTGCTAAGCAGATATAAATTTTTCATACACAATTTTCTTCAAACAAATGTGATACAACTCAATACCCTGTTGGTTATACACATAATTTCATGGTGACCTTGATGCTATATCTATATATGTATTTTATTCTTGTTAAATGACTCCATTAAATGTAAAGAAAATAGAATATCTTAGGGTGAAAAATAGAGTTACCAACTCTCATTTGTGCCACTCAAGATTAGCATACAAACATTTTCATGATGGCAGTAATATAGTAGGGGAAATTTCCTTCAGGTATTTCATCAAACAGTTATCGAACATTCCCATATATTTCGAGAAATGCACACAGGTGTATGATTGATTGACATTTGTGGCCTCTAGTAAACATATATAAGGTAAATTAAAAATAAAATGAGGACAAATATGTAAATGTTTAAAGAATTCATTTGCACATTTCTTTAAATAGTTTATGTGCAATCTTATCCAATGAAATTATTGCCAACAAAGAATATAAAATTCAAATTTCAATCTTCAAAAATGTTTATAGAACAATGAATGTGCTTTTTCCAGGCATCAATCCTTTATCGAAATAACTTCTTACCAACGTACAATGAAAATTACTAAATATTGTTGTTTAAATATGACATATTTTCATAGAGATATTTAAGCAAACATTTTCATGCAAACTGTTTCTTCAATGGTTATATGTCAGGCCCCTTTGGAAGAGTTTTAATGATCACGTCATGGAAAATATTATGCTATGTTTTTTCTTTTTATCCCTCATAAAGAGTCTTTGTTCTAGGGTATTTGGCCTCAATTGTAAACAATAGAGTAGGGGATACAAGTTATACCTAGTTCTTAGTGAATAAGGTTGTGAAGAATGGAATGTGGTTCGAAACAAAAAAGAGCTACACCACCTATTTCCAGTCCATATCCAAGTTGGGGAATCTGTTGGAGGATATGAAGACTGACATTTTTGCATTCTCTTACAATGCAAATGGATGAGATGCAGTTGAAGATGAAAAAATATGAAACAAAGAAGTCTTTGGCCATTTTCTATCCTAGATGTAGAAAGAAACATGATAAGAATACATATCCTTTAGATACCATTGATATTTGTTGGATATGTGTTGATCAACATGTTACAGATAAATGTCCATTTCTACCTCCCCTAAAGGCAGTATTGAGAGATGAAGGCCCAAAAGAACCCATGGAACTTTTGTTCTTTTTGAATAAGAGAATAACAAGACCCTATATGCCTTTCCAATAGTCCTACAACCATATGTATTATTATCCTTATGGAAATCAATATAAACAACCAAAACGCATACGAATTTGGCAAGCCCCACGAACAATTAAACTCTCCTCGTAGAAGAAAAAACCTCAAATGTAGTTAGGATAGGGTACTTGTTTTAGTTCCATGAAAATAATAAATTATATAACCCCTATCCACCAATAAGATGGAGAGAAAAAAGGCAACTACAACAGTAAGGTCTCATGCCTCCACCTATAATGCCTTCTATTGCAATAACTCCTCAAAATGCTAGCCAAAAAAATCACCAAGAGCTCCACAAGTACCAACCCATCCTACACCTAATCCAAATAATAGGTAGGCCCAACTTGTCTACAACATTGATCCTTCCAATTTTCAGAATTACTCACTGATATTGGTTCAAATCAATGATGTCCACCTCAAGTCAAGAAAAACATCTTAGAATCCTCCACCTCCCATCATTATTGAACACTATTAAATTTTTGAACCCCAAGGGACAACCAGAGATCAAGAGGAGGAAGAGAATGTAGAAGAACAACATGAAACAAGGATTTCATCTCCTGTCCCACCATTTCCACAAATATTCCAAGCTAAGAATCCTGATCAAGCTACAACCACTTTGTTGGACGGGCTTAAAAATATTTACATAGAGATCCCCCTTCTTCAGGCCATAAAAAAAATACCCATTTACAACAATTTCATCAAGGATTCCTACATTAAAGGGCCAGGCAGAAAGAAAATAAATCCTTCTACCATTCATGTATGGGACAACTTTATGATATCATTCTCAAGAAATCTACACATCAAAAGTATGTTGACCCCATAAGTCCTGTTGTGACTGTCTATATAAATGAAACTCCCATTACCAAAACCTTGATCAACCATGGAGTAGTTATTAATGTCATGATCAAGGACAATATGCTGAGATATAACTTTTAGTTGTCTGTGAGGCATACCCCCACTATTTTGCAGCTAGAAGATACCTCAATTGTATGTCTAGAAGGAATATTGGAAGATATAATTATGTCAATTGAGGGAATATCATGCTGATTTCATTTTCTTGGACGCAAAAAGCAGGCTCAGTGGTTACCTTCTAATTTTGGCTATCAGTATGCCATGGTTGGACACACCAGACATTTATATAGGGTGTAGGGAATGAAAAATGACAATAGAAAATGATTACAAAGAATCTCACACTTTATCCACCTTCTAAACCTTCCTTAGATGAAGAGAATCCAATGTGGATAGAATAAGATGGGGATGGCCCAATTCTACCCATTCAAATAATTTATAGAGTTGCCTCTCTTAGGAAACTTGAAGAAGTGTAACAACTCTCATGTGTTAACTATTGTAAACCTAAGCTAAGGAAAGCTAGGTGTGATATGTAATATGGAAAGCAAGAATATTATTAAATAAATTAATAAATGAATCACTTGGAAAAGAGAGACACCAAGAGATGAGATTCTTGCCAAATCCCATTGAGGAATGGGATAGAGATAAATCTTTCATGATAAGGCTTCTAGATGTGATTCTAGATAAGCTTGGATGGATTGGAGATAAACATCCATCAAGGAAAAAACATAAAATATTTGTGGGAGATAAAGGAAAGCTTTTATGAGGAAAAGCCTCATGGGAGATAAAGACGAGCTTTTCTAGAAAAAGACCTAGGCAAATGGAAAAATCCATAAAAGCGGGATGCCGCTAATGGAAACTAAATCATGAAAGAGGGTATTAAATACCCATTGCATTGATCAATTGGAGGCAGTTGATCCATGGCAAGAACCTCGGCTCAGGGGGAATCAGAGGTGATTCATGGTTGGGTGGTGGTGCTCCGCTCTCCAAGTGATGTTCTTCTTCTTCCTAGTTGGATACTCTCATATGAGATGTATTGTATGTGGATTTTGACCTTTATGTTTACTTCTTACTTTTGGAATGTTAATTTGTGTGATGGAATCAAGGTAATTAGCTATTAATACTTGTGTCAAAGAGCTGGATTACTCATGATCAATTATGCATGTGGCTATTATATATATGAGTAAAGTTGGTTTGTGTTAGGATGTATATGAGATGATTATATGGATGTAGGTGATTATGGGTTATGGGACATGTGCATATGTGGTGTTAACTATAGCATGAGAATGACTAAATGAATTACATGTATTAATTATATATAAGTAGATTTGTTTGGGTTAATGATGTTAGGAGAATGATTGCAGTTTATGCATGTGACTCCTTTTACATCCAGGTGCAAAGTTAATAGTAGAAGCATAATATGTAATTATTAATACTTGGACCAAGGAGCCTCCTACTCATGTTAGATACGACATGTGAGTATAAATGGAACAAATTTTATTAACTTTTCTTATGAAATAGACATATATGGGTCTATAAGATATCCAATGAATCTAACTTGAATGTAGATATCCAGTGAATTAACTTGAATATCATCAAGTTGACGAAGGTACCTAGTATGCTTATAATGATATGATATCTCTAGTGTTGGGTCATAACTCGGTAAATGTTTATACTTGCGGAACAATTGTAATATTATAAGTGTATGGTCAAAGGAACAGGTTATCCATACCATGCATGTCCTAAGACTTGTATCTACTTATGCTAAACTAGTTAGTTATGCATGATGAAAGAAAGATAGCTACAATAGAGTTAAATTAATGCCCATTAATGTTGGGTGGATTAATCAAGGAATTATTATGGGTTGCATGCTATTGTTAGTCCTTTCTACAACTAGTAAATTATGCTTAATATTGATCTGACATATAAACTTTATAGATAGACCTAAAATTCCACATCAAGAATCACTCTGTAGTCAAATTAATAAAGACTATGGATTCTATTATATAAATAATAATGATGATATAATGATGGACTAAATATACCCTTGGCAAGGGTTGAATCTTAATGATAAATAAAGAAAAAAAAATTCACCAGAATGGGAGCCTAGTAGCTAATTTCCAGAGTAGTCTAAGGAGGTACGTTACAAATGGTATCGGAGCAAAGTTCAAACATTGTGGCCTACGAGCCAACCCACATCCGTAAAACTCTTGTTTACTTGAGAATTGATAATAGGATAAATTTTATGCGGAGTTAATGTGTAGATGAAAGTAACTGTTAATAATGGCTATGTATGCAACCTGTCAAAGTAATTAAATAAGCCTTAAAGAATTCAATGAATAATTGAATAATACTAGGATATATAGGTAATTTGGTGCAGACGATTATCACCACCATAGAAATCACACATATTTCCTTATATCCAGAAATATGGGTACAATAATCAAAGAGATTTCAAAGGCAGGGTAAAGGTTACGAGATTATTCTTACCATGAACCCACTTGGCTATGGTATTATTCCATTTAAATTTTAAGATATTGGACAGTAAAATTATAATGAATATGAGGGTTGGGTTAAATCAATTGTTGACTGACATAGAGACATGACTTATGCGTTCGCCTTGTTTGGTAGGAAGTTGATCGAGTGCCACCTTTATGAAATTCTCCCACTCCTTTGGTTGGCTCAAATTTAGAAACATCCTGTCAAAGTCGAAAAGATTTCGAGCCTTCAGGGACTAGAATAGAGCGAGGCCTTCATGGAGAGAAAGGGAAAACCCTCGCGTTGCGATAGAGTTGGGAAAGCTCGCTAAAGCGATATGCTTCATCCATCTACACGAGTTTAATTTGACCACACTGCGAATGAGCGATTTCTCTATTTTCCACCCTTGAAGAAAACCATCGTGTTATGTCATAACTCTCAGGGCAGAACTACTCTCTGTAGATTACCTCCCAAGGAACTAAACTGGTGGATGGTTATCTAGGAGGCCAGATAGAGATGGATGTAGCGTACGACGATTGTAGCGAGAGAAACATGGTGATCATGAAAACCCTGGGTCCCAAGGTTCAAGAGTAAAAAAACCCTCATAAATTAGATTGTTTTATTGCACCGTGACTGGACCTACCTTGAATGTTGTGCTATTTCTAGAGCGTTATCCAAGATAACACCACGTAACTTTTCAAATCAGTAATAACACAAAGAATAATAAAGGTTTCTTCTCCAACTATCGCTGAGCATGATGACAACAGATGGAGTGGAATTTTGTCCTTCTGGATGTTGAGGATAAAAGGTTATGGATGCTGAGATTAAAGGCTTTCATGTCACAAGATGTGATTTCAAGATGTATTGGCTAGACGGTACACCTGTGAAAAAAACTCAACCAGTCATACAAGCTGCCAGACGGTGGCTCTTATCTTGTTTTGGAGAAAAATCTAGATAATTAAATTGATTTAATTATATCAATTGCAGGGTACGAGGATGTGGGATTCATCATATGGTTTCTCCTCCTTTGATGCGTTGGATGTTATCCTTGGGGTGACATTCCTCATGCGTTGGCAAGTTAGACATTTTTTCTCAATATCAATAAAATGGAATGTACACCGATGGGTAAAAGAAACGACATCTTACAAAGTTAGAAAGTGGAGAAAAATCATGTTGGTGATGGTTGTTTCTTTCCTTTCGGGTTGTTTTACCATTGATGTGGAGGCAATCGATTGTAGATCTGGTTGGCCATAAATGCAACGGGTGGATAATGGTTATCCTATGATGCATCCTCAACTTTACTTGGATAGAATTATTCCTAATTTCCACGGTGCACAACCTTATCCATGCGATAATGGATTGTCTAGTTAGCTGGAAAACTACAAGTTGTTCTCTGTGTTGTGCTCACAACGATACTCTCAAGGAATCTATTATTAATTAGGAGGCAGTCGCCCCCTCTCTATTTTTCAGAATTGCATGCATAATTTGCAAATTACGATCCTATTGAAGAGGACCTACTCCCACTGCATTCCTTGCTTGATTGTGTGGGATCAAACAACCAGCAATAAAGGACCCATATCTCTTTTTTTCATAGATCCATAAGGTGTGACCAACAATGCTCCTTGTCACATTGGTATAAATAAATAAAAATTGTTGATTCGAAAAATACAAACTTGATTAGAATGTTGCAGTTCAGCAGTCAGCATTGATCTTTGGATGATCTGAATCACTTCACATATTTGTGTTTCTGATAGGAATTTCAAAGTCGGTATTACTTCTATGGCCTCCGATGGAAATGTGTTCCACGGGCAGCAAAATGGCGGGCAGGATGTGTGGATGGGCGAGGGAGGCGATCATGCCTGTGACAAGAATGTTCGTGAACATCTCATAATTACGGTTAATGGCATCGATGGAAGGTTCAATTCCTTATTTTTCTTTCGGGAATTCAACAATACAGTTTATATTCTGAAATCGAATTAAGTAGTAT
Organism: Pinus tabuliformis; assembly: GCA_031772625.1. Taxonomy (NCBI): domain Eukaryota; kingdom Viridiplantae; phylum Streptophyta; class Pinopsida; order Pinales; family Pinaceae; genus Pinus; species Pinus tabuliformis. The sequence goes on from CM062818.1 coordinate 592,953,216, forward strand.
ATACTATGTTGAGTCGTGTATATGATTACTGGTAAGGTATATATATACCAGTATATTTCCTACGGGACTATTAATATAGTCAGGAGTATATTGCCCATTTATGTGATAGCGGGGTTGGAGAAAGAGGACCTTTTCAACTATTTTGGAAATTTTAGCACAAACCCAATCTGGGTTGTTGGAGAAGAGAAGGACTGGAGCACATGTTCTATGGGGTGTGTCTTTAGAACCTCACTTATTTCTTAAAGCAAACTGGAAGGAGGAATGTGGTGAAGCTACTCATAAGCGAGCAATCTCGGTCTTCATAGATCTCATTATGCTCTGGAGACAACATGGGTAAGTATTTTTTCCTTCAGTCGATTTGGTTATGTTTGAACGAGTTGATAGTATGTTAAAAAAAAAAAATGTTCTGAAATCATTTTGAACATTGCGAGTATTGGCTGTGGTAGATTTGACGTTTGCAAACTGTCCACACCAGGAGAAATTTTTTGGGCACTGCGTATACAAAGGTGAATGCGCACTAAGTTCTTTTCCAGAGTGACTTTATCATAACTCATAACAAAGGGATTCTACAGAGGGAAATTTCCTTGCTTTCAAGTATCTTTAATAATAAATTGGGTATTATGAAAAACAGTTACGAGGCTATGAAAGGTCTTCCTAATCTGCTTCGCTTATGCACTGATTTAATTATAATTATATTTATTGTTGGGAATTTTTCAATGGGAGAAAAATACCAAAAACCAAATATTCAAACACACAAAGGCAATGCTCTGTTTCTACCTTTGCTCCAGGATCTTTTTGTGCACAGTAAGACTTAAAAAAAATTTCACTGAGAGACAGAGTATTTCACCACCATAAAACTTTCTATTCATTAAAAACTGATACAAACTTCATCCTCTTTTACTGAGAGGGATTTACCACTGTAAAATCCTTTCTACATTCACTGCTGTGAAAAACAACTTACTGCTGTAATAAAAATTTACATAACTTTATTGCTGTAAAACAAATTCATTATACGCTCATGGATTTTACAAAACCTTCAGCACATAAAACATTACGGGCTTTGTTCTCATTTCACCTTGCGTTTTCACCGTTCCATTACAAAAGGTCAAAACAAAACATTACCAAATATTTCTTATGCACTGCTGTGCATACACCCTCTGGTTCTCTTTCCCTCTGGTTCTCTTTCACGCTGCTGCGAACACCAGTTACTATTACCTCCCGTGTGCCATATTAATAAAAAGGTCAACCCACTAACAAAAACTTATTCCATACGATTTTAACCTTTAATGCATGCCGTATATAGAAAATATATAAAAGAACATATAATAAGACGTGCCCATTCCCATATTAAAAAGGGACCACCTAAATCTAGGTAGCACCATTAAATTCAATGACTCTCTCTCACCTACGGCGGTCAACACAAAACAAACCAACACTCCACGCAATATTTAATTTTTTTTGCCATATGCAGGTTTGGAGCAGCTTCGGACAATCAACGGATGAAAAAGGTGGAGCAGATCGAACGGTGGATAATGATATCGGAAGACACTTTATTGCAGAGCTTTACCACCCGAGAAACTTACGTTGCGTTACGTCAGGGCTGAACCACGTGTCGGCTCCAAAATTTCTCGGGTTCAAACATCGGAAAAATCCCTTTGACGGAGAATGGCCCGAGAACTCTCCGGCGGATGGTTTTTGGCTTGGTGAACGGTTTCTGGTGGTCTGCGTTGAAATTAGATTTCAACACTCCCCTTTAATTTCAACAGCTGGGCATTCGGTCATACCCAGACACTTTCTCAAAAATTCAAAGCTTTTCTGATCCAATGGCTTTGTCAAGATGTCTGCTACCTGTTCTTGAGTCCTGCAATGTTCTAAGACAATTTCTCCATTGTTCACCAATTCTCTGATGTAGTGAAACCTTGTATCAATGTGTTTCTTTCTCTTATGAAACACTGAATTCTTTGACAATGCAATAGCTGAGCTATTGTCACAAAAGATCACTGTCACTTTTGCCTGCTCTTGGCCTAAGCTTTTCAACATTCTTCTCATCCACACTGCTTGACATGCTGCTGCTGTAGCTGCCACATATTCAGCCTCTGCTGTAGATAATGCTACAATGGACTGCTTCTTAGAAGCCCATGAAATGGCTCCTTAACCCATATTAAAAACATAACCAGAAGTGCTCTTCCAATCATCTACACTTCCAGCCCAATCACTGTCAGTGTATCCAACCAAATCTGAATGTTCTGAGGCATGATATAAAATTCCAAACATTTTGGTACCTTTGACATACCTCAAAATTCTCTTTGCTGCCTGCTAATGTGCCTCCTTTGGCCTCTCCATGAACCTGGAAATTAAACTAACAGCATACATTAAATTAGGCCTAGTTGTTGTTAAATACATAAGGCTGCCCACAATGCTTTTATACAAGCTAGGATCAAAATCCTTGCTGCTGTCCTCTCTGCTGAGTTTTAATCTCATCACTGTGGGAGTGATTGCTGCCTTGCATTCTTCCATCTTAAATCTGCCCAAAACTTGATTTACATATCTTGCTTGAGATATAAAAATTCCTTTTTCATTTTGATCTACTTCTATGCCTAAGAAGTATCTCAACAAACCCATGTCAGTCATTTCAAATTCATCTTTCATGACTGATTTAAAATTCTCAATAAGATAAATATCATTTCCAGTGAAAATAACATCATCTACATACAAGACAACAATTAAAATTTTACCATCCTTTTCCTTAATGTAGACTGTGGGTTCTCCTTCACACTTGTCAAAATCATTATCCAATAGATATGAATCTATTCTGCTGTACCATGCTCTTGGCGCTTGCTTCAGTCCATAAAGAGCTTTCTTCAATTTGCACACTTTGTGCTCTTCACCTTTCTTCTCATATCCGAGGGGCTGTTCCACATAGACCTCTTCCATTAACACTCCATTTAGGAATGCTAATTTCACATCCATTTGGTAGACTTTCCATTTGTTTTGTGCTGCTATGGACAGCACTGCCCTCACTGTTTCCATTCTTGCAACCGGGGCGAAAGTCTCCTCATAATCTCTCCCATACTGCTGCTTGTACCCCTTGACAACAAGCCTTGCCTTGTGCCTTTCTATCTTGCCTTCAGCATTGCTCTTGGTCTTGTAGACCCATTTCACACCAATGAATTCTTTACCTTTTGGTAGCTCAACCAAATCCCATGTTTTGTTTCTCTCTATGGCATTCATCTCCTCATCCATAGCTTCTATCCATTTCCTATCTTTAATTGCATCCTCGAAATGAATAGGATCATCAACATGACAATACAAGGCAAATAAGGAATTCATTCATTCTTCATAAATTTCACTTAGATTTCTAAACTTCTTACCTCATTCACTTGGTGTGCAAGTGCTTGAAGATGCACTTGAATTTCCTCTTTGTGGTGTGCTTGGAGAAGCACTCTCATTTATCCTCAATGGTGTCCCTTGCTGTCCTTGTGTTGGCGCTGCTGTTTGGGGATGCATTTCAGCCACCTCCTCTTCATCTTCATCATGAGACAAACAGTTCTTGACATTCACTGTTTTCTCTATGCTTCCATCCCAAGCTTCATCTTCAATGAATTGAACATCCCTGCTGACAAAGAACTTCTTGGTAGATGGAATGTACAGCCTGTAGGCTTTGGATTCATCACTGTATCCAATGAAGATGCACTTCTCTCCTTTGCTGTCCAACTTCCTCCTTAGCTGATCTGGTATGTGTCCATAGGCCACACACCCAAAAACTCTCATGTGGGTGACTCCTTGCTTTCTCCCACTCCATGCCTCTTCTGGCACTTTGTTCATGACTGCTTTTGTAGGACACTTGTTCAATATATAAACTGCACAATGTACAGCTTCAGCCCAATACTCATTTGGCAAATGCTTTGCCTTCAACATGCTCCTTGCCATCTCCATGATGGTTCTGTTTTTCCTTTCAACAACTCCATTTTGCTGCAGAGTGTACCGAGTTGTGAACTGTTTATGTATTCCATTTTCTCTACAAAACTTTAGGAATTCATTTGAGATATACTCACCTCCTCTATCAGTTCTCAATACTTTTATGTGCAGCCCGCTATGGTTCTCCACAAGTGCCTTGAAATTTTGGAATTTCTCAAACACTTCACTTTTGTTCTTGAGGAAATATATCCAAGTCTTTCTTGTAAAATCATCAATGAATGTCAAGAAATATAGGCTGCCAGCTAATGATGGAGCTTGCATTGGTCCACACAAATCTTAGTGGATAATCTCTAAGGGTGTCTTTGCCCTTATGCTCTTCCCTGATGGAAAACTTTCTCTATGTTGTTTTCCCAAAATGCAGCCTTCACATAGGCTATCCGGTTTCTCTATCAATGGTAATCCTCTTACCATTCCTTTTCTGCTCAATAAGTTGAGACCTCCAAAATTTAGATGCCCGAATCTCAAGTGCCATAACCAGTTCTCGTCCTTTGGCACGCTTTGGAAGGCCTCTTGGGTAACTGCTGCAATTTCATTTTTGTTTTTCAAATCTGCCCTGATCCTGAGAGGGAACATCCTGTTCCTTGTCATCTTCACTTCAGCAATGCATCTTTTGCTGGGTGGTATATCCATGATGGTGCATACATCATTTTTAAAGAAAACATTGTACCCCTTATGGACAAGCTGTCCAATACTCAAGAGGTTACATCTCATTCCGGGGACATAGTATACATCTGCTATGGTTTTCCTTTCTCCTTGCTTTGAAAATATTTTTACTTCTCCTTTTCCCATAACAGACACTTTACTATCAGTTCCTAGTGTGACTTCTGATTTCACATTTTTATCTAGGGCAGAAAAGAAGGCTATGTTTCTGGTCATATGGTTGCTGCAACCTGAGTCTAAAAACCATATGTCCTCACTATGTGTTTCAGCCATGTTACAAGCTATCAGGACATTTTCTTGACTGCTGTTTTCTCTTGTAACATTTGCATTTTGTCTGTTGTTCTTATCATGTTGTTTCTTTCTACAATCACTAGCATAATGTCCATACTTTTTGCAATAATAGCATTGAACATTAGATTTATCATACCTTTGTCCTTGAGCATGATGTTGTCCTCCTTGTTGGCTGCTGCCCTGGCCTTGGTTCTGATTTGGATTGCTGCCTCTTCCTTGTGCATTTGATGGGCTGTTCCTTCCACCTCTGTTCTGGCTTCTGCCTCTTCCTCTTCGGTTTCCTCTTCCTTGACCTCTTCCTCTTCCAAAGGACATCTGGGTCTTGAAGGCTTGCTCAAGAGATGAGTTTTCATTCCTACTCAACCTCTGCTCATGTGTTATCAGTGATGCATGTAGCTCATCAACTGAATAGTTTGAGAGATCCTTTGTCTCTTCAATGGTGGTGACTATGGCATCGAACCTTGAGGGTAAAACCCTCAATATTTTCTCCACAATCCTTCTATCTTCAATGGTTTCTCCATGAGTTCTCATTTGTGTGATTACACCAATCACATGAGTGAAGAATGATTCAATGTTGTCTGACTCCTTCATGTTCAAGTTTTCAAAATCCTTTCTCAGCAATTGTAGTTTTGCTGTCTTCACTCTCTCCATGCCTTGATAGGCTGTCTTGAGGGTTTGCCATGCTTCATTTGATGTTTTAGCTGCTGCTATCCTTGGAAATATACTCTGGTCTACTGCTAGATGCAACAATAAAATGGCCTTTGCATCCTTCTTCCTATTGCTCTTCAGGAGATCTCTCTCTCCCTGAGTTAATGCATTGAACTCATTTTCATCTGCTACATCTTCAAACCCAGATTCAACTATTTCCCATAAATCTTGAGAGGCAAACAGGGCTCTCATAGTTATTGACCAGTAGTCATAGTTCTTCCCATTAAACTGTGGGAGCTGGGTATTAAACATACCCATACCAGTGCTTGTGCTAGCCATTCCTTGACTGTGTATTTAAAACTGACTGTCTCTTTAGTAACAAACAAGATAGCTGTGAAGAATACCTGAATCCTTCGTTGTCTGAGTCTTCTGTCTGCCTGAGAAGTTTTGCTACAGCAACAACCTTCTCCCTTCAGCTTCTTTAACTTCTTTAAAGAGCCTGGTCCTGCTCTGATACCACTGTTGGGAATTTTTCAATGGGAGAAAAATACCAAAAACCAAACATTCAAACACACAGAGGCAATGCTCTGTTTCTACCTTTGCTCTAGGATCTTTTTGTGCACAGGAAGACTTAAAAAAAATTTCACTGAGAGACAGAGTATTTCACCACCATAAAACTTTCTATTCATTAAAAACTGATACAAACTTCATCCTCTTTTACTGAGAGGGATTTACCACTGTAAAATCCTTTCTACATTCACTGCTGTGAAAAACAACTTACTGTTGTAATAAAAATTTACATAACTTTACTGTTGTAAAACAAATTCATTATACGCTCATGGATTTTACAAAACCTTCAGCACATAAAACATTACGGGCTTTGTTCTCATTTCACCTTGCGTTTTCACCGTTCCATTACAAAAGGTCAAAACAAAACATTACCAAATATTTCTTATGCACTGCTGTGCATACACCCTCTGGTTCTCTTTCCCTCTGGTTCTCTTTCACGCTGCTGCGAACACCAGTTACTATTACCTCCCTTGTGCCATAATAATAAAAAGGTCAACCCACTAACAAAAACTTATTACATACGATTTTAAACTTTAATGCATGCCGTATATAGAAAATATATAAAAGAACATATAATAAGACGTGCCCATTCCCATATTAAAAAGGGACCACCTAAATCTAGGTAGCACCATTAAATTCAATGACTCTCTCTCACCTACGGCGGTCAACACAAAACAAACCAACACTCCACGCAATATTTAATTTTTTTTGCCGTATGCAGGTTTGGAGCAGCTTCGGACAATCAACGGATGAAAAAGGTGGAGCAGATCGAACGGCGGATAATGATATCGGAAGACACTTTATTGCAGAGCTTTACCACCCAAGAAACTTACGTTGCGTTACGTCAGGGCTGAACCACGTGTCGGCTCCAAAATTTCTCGGGTTCAAACATCGGAAAAATCCCTTTGACGGAGAATGGCCCGAGAACTCTCCGGCGGACGGTTTCTGGCTTGGTGAACGGTTTCTGGTGGTCTGCGTTGAAATTAGATTTCAACATTTATTTTCTTTGAAATTTCAAAACAATATAAATTCAAAATAAAAGGGGAGTAGTTTATTATCATTTCCAATCTTGACTGGAATTAGTCATCCAGATCCATATTTTGACATTGTGAGACACTTTTTATTTGACGAATCCCTCCATGAAACTCCAACATTGAATAAATAAATAAGAACTTGATATTCGAACCAATCAATTGTTTTAAAAAGGTTCTCGCAACTAAAGATCTCTATATGTGATTTTGTGTAAATACTTTATTGGACAAAAAGTGTTTGTTTTAAGAGTGTATTAAGTGTTGCCTCTTCAATGGGTAAGTTAAATAAGATGAAACGCAACTTATAAAAGTGGTTTTGTGTAATTTAAATAAGATGAAACAAAAATAAGAGGAAAATAAATGCTTCCATTCCACAACTGAATGAGAACTCATGGATTGGGAGCACAAAAGTATGAACATCGGCTTAATCTCACAGTACAAACATTTCACCTAAACACATACTTGGTAGAATATTGTGCCTCTGCTTCTTTTATTTTTGGGCTTAGCCCACATGCGCTCTATCAAACTGTCATCCCATGTCAGGAGGAACTGACAACCGCACAAAAAGATGAGGAAGACGAAGTTGTAGCTCCTAGATCTGAGCAATTAGACAAGATTTTAAATTTTGAATCCACTATCTCATCATAAGGCATGGGAGGCTAAGGTATCGATCCCGGATTTGAAGCTTTGAACCCGTCCGAGAAGGACATTTAGTAGTTAGAATACCCATAAATCTTGGCCACTCTTTGGGGCTTGGTGTAGAGCAAGGGTTTGCATCAACACCCAGCCTCGCATAGAGTGTCAAGAGCTAGGAGCAGAGTAAGGTAAAGAGTAATACAAGCATGGGAATACTAAAATTGGTTTAAATTATGTTGGGTTCCTTTATACTCTGAACCTGGAGAGGTGTACCATTTAGGTGCCTTTATTTAATTACAGATTGGTTGAATTGAGTAGGAGAACCTGGTATAAATTAATGTTGTTAAACTTGATGTGATGGTTATGATGAATAGTTCTCTTACCTTGCTTAAAAATTAGGACTTGTTGTAATAACCTTCAGAGACTTGTACTCCATGAATTGGGTGTTGTACTGCCATGTGGCAGTAGTAATGGTATGAGGGTTAACATGCTAATAAGTATTTTTATGAAGATTCCTCATAAATGAGGAATTTAAAATTTTATAGGTTGTCAACAATAAATTAAGTTTTGATTAGTGATGCTTACTAATATGCATAGCATGTAGATATTTGACTTTTTCATCCATGTATGGGATTTGAGTGGCTGGAACTATATTTAAGGTTATATTTTTAGCATATATACATGGATTGTTATGTGCCAATGATAAATAGGAAAAGTATGCATGAGAAACTTATGATTATTTTTAAGAGTCGGGTTGGATAAGGAAACTGAAGAATATTAATCCTTACTATCATGTGGAAAATCTTATAACTAAGTTGTTATTGCAGACTATGCGCCATAATGAATAAGTGGATTAAAAACAGATGATGTTAAATTTTGTTTAAGTATGGTTAAATATATACATATGGCATGAAGAATTGATGATATGCTATGTTGCATAAAACAATGCTAAGTGGAGAGTTACCATGGGTTGCCTTATTGTGTTTCCTCCTAGATGAGGAACTTAAATCATTATAAGTTGTCAGAAATTAAGCCTTGAAAAGAAAAATTATGCTTACAAATATGTAGAGCAGGGTAGATAAATAATAGATAACCATGGGAAAGCATGGTCATTAGATTAACAAATCGATAACAAGTAATGCATATAGGAGGAAGATATGATTACTTGAGTGGCACACTTACATATGTTGCCTTCATGAGTGAAAGAATCAAAATTCTCATAAAACTAGACTATGATAAAACCAGAAAGGAAATTTACCATGCTTATTAGAGAATATGTGGTAATTGATTCTGTTCAAAGATTAAAATATGGTCATCATGTTATAAAAACAAATTATAAATGGTATAATTGCTATGAAAGGACATGGCTAAATAAAAATCTCACCTAATACTTGAGGGGATGAGTATATAAAGAAGCAAATGTTAAACCTTAGTAAGGTAACTGGTTCATAAGTAAAAATCCAAAGGGAAATTATATACCTCATGAGAGGTTGGGGGTTAAATAAGCAGGTTCCACCCTAAGTATTATACCATGGTAAAGGTTTCCATGAAATAGTGTTAAGATTGTGAGAACATGTTATAGTATAAGACTATGTAAGTGTACAAATTGTCTTTCAATTTAATCCTTTGATTAATGCATCTATATACAATGCATTTGGAATGTGATTTGTTCTTCGGTTGGAAGAAAGTGTGATTAAGGGGAACCTAACTTTAACAGGTTATTATATACCATGACATATGCATCTTTCATTGGATATGCATAGTGGGACCTATAAGTACCCTTGAGTACAACAATATAAAAACCATAGTAATTAATAAGAAGCACAAATTGTATGTTATGAACCAATGGATCAATTAAATGGTACAGACTGATATCATACCAATTGAAATGCATATTTTGTACCAAGAAATTATGGGATGTTCTCTTGTTAGATTGCATTGATAATGTATCTGAGTTGAATAAGACAACATAATAAATGTCACATAAACCATGCAGGCATTCCTAAAATTGGTTAAGGGAAATTTAATGTTAAAGAGGAGGTGTTAACATGTAAGTACCCTTAGATCATAAGTACCTACAACTAAAAGGGTGTAGGATTGAAAGTAGTAAAACTTTCATGTATAACTCATGAAGGGGAAATGAGATTATATCTACACTAAATTATGCATGGCCAACAAGATGTTGAGGCATAAAAAGGGCAATAGTAAATCACACTAGATGAATTATTTAAGAATGAAGTATTGATCTGATGATTATTAAACTTCAAAAATCTATGAGTTAATAGTCTTCTTTAGAACATTAAGCAGAAGGTATGATTAAGATGAAAATATGCATGAATACAATACTATACTACTGATATTGTGTTACAACCACATGAAATCGGAAAATGATTGCTAAATAATGGCACTTGAATAATATGATATAAAAAAAATAAAATTCATTGATTGCAAAAATGAACGATGCTCATGAAAATTCCTTATAAACTAAGCACAGTTGTTCTATTTACCATAAATAGATAAAGGAATGTTTGGCATGATACTAACATAGTGGAAAACATGTGGATAAAGCTTATGTCATGCAGGTGATGCCATGAGGATGGTATGATGGGCTATAGCATAGATGGTACTATGTACAAGCAGTACATATGGTACCCGTATGACTACATGTGTTACATGATTGAAATATGATATGTATATCAGTGTGTATAATACACTTTGTGTGTAGGTATGCATGAAGACATTGGGTAGATGTCTAGTAGGGCAACCGACCTAGAGGTTGCACAGAAGAAGGAAATTAAGAAGTGGTTCAAGGATAATGACCATGGTTAATTACAGTATGGCATACATATGATTATGATGAGTATATGTGGTTATGATTATATATAAACTAACCTGATTATGATATGTTATGAAAATATGCTAGTTGATTTGTTGTATGTAGAAGAGTTGCAGAAAGAAAGTGTTCGACAAGAGGACAAACGCTTCGAAGAATGCAGGGAGAGAACATTCATTCTTCAGATAAAATGAACAATGAGCAATAGCTTCTTTAGTAATATTGAGAAACAAATTATGAAGTTGCATTTTTGCATCTAAAAATTCTTACAAATTGTTGAAAACAATGTTACAGGTAGCTATGGAAGGAGATGTGCTGGGAGAACTCCTTGTAACCGATATACATCAAAAGATCCGCATCAGATGGAAAGGCCATGAGAGCTATGGATTCAGAAACTAACTACCTATGAACGTGGACATGATATAGTAATACACTGAGGACAGTGTAAAGCGTAAGGTGGGGAGTATGTAACACCCCTCCCTTGTGTGTTAACTATTGTAAACCTAAGCTGAGGAAAGATAGGTGTGATATTTAATATGGAAAGCAAAAATATTATTAAATAAATTAATAAATGAATCACTTGGAAAAGTGAGACACCAAGAGATGAGATTCTTGCCAAATCCCATTGAGGAATGGGATAGAGATAAATCTTTCATGATAAAGCTTCTAGATGTGATTCTAGATAAGATTGGATGGATTGGAGATAAATATCCATTGGATGTATTGGAGATAGACATCCATCAAGGAAAAAACATACAAGCTTTCTGGGAGATAAAGGCAAGATTTTGCAAGGAAAATCCTCATGGGAGACAAAGACGAGCTTTTCCGGAGAAAGACCTAGGCAAATGGAAAAATCCATAAATGTGGGACGTTGCTAATGGAAACTAAATCATGAAAGATGGCATTCAATACCCATTACATTGATCAATTAGAGGCAGTTGATCCATGGAAAGAACCTCGACTCGATGGGAATCAAAGGTGATTCATGTTTGGTGGTGGTGCTCTGCTCTCCAAGTGATGTTCTTCTTCTTCCTAGTTGGATACTCTCGCATGAGATGTATTGTATGTGGCTTCTGACCTTTATTTTTACTTCTTACTTTTGCAATGTTAATTTGTGTGATGGAATCACGGTAATTAGATGTTAATACTTCTGTCAAAGAGTTGGGTTACTAATGATTGATTATGCATGTGGATATTATATATATGAGTAAAGTTGGTTCGTGTTAGCATGTATGAGATGATTATATGGATGCAGGTGATTATGGGTTATGGGACATGTGTAGATGTGGTGTTATCTATAGCATGAGAATGACTAAATGACTTACATGTACTAATTATATATAAGTAGATTTATCTGGGTTAATGATGTTAGGAGAATGATTGTAGTTTATGCATGTGACTCCTTTTACATTCAGGTGCAGAGTTAATAGTAGAAGCATAATATGTAATTATTAATACTTGGACCAAGGAGCCTCCTACTCATGTTAGATATGGCATGTGAGTATAAATGGAACAAATTTTATTAATTTTGCTTATGAAATAGACATATATGGGTCTGTAAGATATCTAGTGAATCTAACGTGAATGTATCCAATGAATTAACTTAAATATCATCCAGTTGACGAAGATACCTAGTACGCCTATAAAGATATCATATCTCTAGTGTTGGGTCATAACTCGGTAGATGTTTATACTTGTGGAAAAGTTGTAATATTATAAGTGTATGGTCAAAGGAACAGGTTATATGTACCATACATGTCCTAAGACTTGTATCTAATTATGCTAAACTAGTTATTTATGCATGATGAAAGAGAGATGGCTACAATAGAGTTAAATTAATGCCCATTAATGTTGGGTGGATTAATTAAGGAATTATTATGGGTTGCATGCTATGGTTAGTCCTTTCTACAACTAGTAAAATATGCTTAATATTGATCTAACATATAAGCTTTATAGATAAACCTAAAAGTCCACATCAAGAATCACTCTGTATTTAAATTAATAAAGACTATGGATTCCGTTATATAAATAATAATGATGATGCAATGATGGAGTAAATATACCCTTGGAAAGGGTTGAATATTAACGATAAATAAAGAAAAAAAATCACTAGAATGGGAGCCTAGTAGCTAGTTTCCAGGGTAGGTTAAGGAGGTACGTTACAAGAAGAAACTATGCTCTCAAATTTTATGCAAAATTTTTATGATAGACATTTTATCTTTGGGGACAACAACAATCTCTCAAGATTTGGAAATTAAAGGCTCATTGATTGAAGAACTTACATGGAAGAGGTTATATAGCATATAGGAAATTTTTTCTTCTAATAAGATGATTGAAATTGCACCGAATAAGACTTTGAGAATCAACAACAATTTCATTGTTGCCTAGGAACATATAGGGCTCGAAATTCTGCAGGAAAAAATTTCTAGCCTTTTCTTGAAACTATTCATATATGAAAGGTATACATTAAGACATCTTCCAACATCACATTTATATAAAATATGGAGCCATGCGCATCAAGAAGCCACAAAGAAAGATGAATCCAACACTTAAGACATTGTAAAAACTGAATTACATAAATTGTTGGATGCATGAATAATCCCACATGATTGTATCCTAATGGGGAAGTTGTAATCCCTATTCAAAGAACATGATTAAGATTCCAATATTATCATGCCACTTGGATGAATCTCCATTACATTAATTATAAAATCTTGACCACTTTAGATAAGAAACTTGACCATCATATTTTTCATTCTATCTGGGAGGACTCTTGTAGTATAAACCACAATTAGAGAGACCAAAAAAAAGTATTTTATAGGAAAGAAAAAAGTATAAAGGAAAGGTATATCTACGACCAAGAAAACAAGATGTAGTACTAAAAGGTTCTACAAAAACTACCCTTATTTTTAAAATACCTGAATGTGGTTGTTTTTCATATGGACATAATATTTGAAACCCTTCTATGATAGGTAAAACCTCCATTTGAAAGACATTGAGGTTTGCACAATCTCTTATATTATCATTAGACAAAAAAAATACACTTATATGAATTAATTGGACTCAAATTTAACTTCGAACTGACAAAATTTGATCGAAAAAATGAGCTATGGCATAGAAGAAAAAGTAAATAAGCATACCTGCAACATCTTTTCCATCATAAACTCCTCTGTAAATTGTCCCAAATGTGACCTGGGTGATAACTAGTTTTTTTGGGTCAATTTCCCACTGCTCCTTTAGCTTTTGGACTTCTGATTTCCTCCATACCTTGCTTAGAAGCTTGTATAAATTCATCAGATCAATCTAATCTATTTTGAAAAATCCACTCTGCTTTGGAATTCCCTCCTCCCCTTTTATTTTGAATTCATAAGACTTCCCACTGCCCTTCTCACCTTCCTTTCACTCATAAGGTTTCAAACACTTGTCCATCATGAATAATGGATTCTACAACCTAGTCCAGAGGCCTACTCCAGAATCCATACCTTCCTCCTAAATTCTGCAGTGAAATCTAATGAATAGAGAAAGAGCTCACTCTAAACCCGAGAAAGAAGAAGCATAGCGGTAGTAGGAAATTAAGAGAACCCGCGAAGGAAGAAGTGTATCCGTAGAGGGAAATTAAGAGAACCCAGGAACGAAGAAGTGTAGCAGTAGCGGGAAATTAAATTTTAATATGTCAATTTTAGATTTTAGAGTAATCCAAAATTTCGATTGTTATGGTAGCTTACTTTACCACTATTGAGATTTTTTTATTTTTTTTGATTTGAGCATCTTGCCAATATTGAGGTTAAATTTTCTTTTTATTTCACAAAATGGAGGTAACTTGACATAGAGTTATATATAATGATTTTTAAAGCTTGGAGAATGATCAATTTGGCATAAGGGCATTAATAAAAATTATCATTTTGGTATGAGGACATCAATCAAAATTATAGAAGACATTTTTTATGTAAGAAAGTATGTTCATATAAGGAGAGTAAGGGGACATGAGGTTGACACATAAGGGGAATATCTACTAACTTTAAAAGAGGTGGAAAATATCCTCAAATCAAGTAGTTGTAGGTATCCCATTACTTTTGGGGAACTTCACTTAGAGCTCAAAAATACCCTATTAGAAGCTAGTCATAGTTTAGTTTAAATTAGTCATTCACATTAGTCATTTTTAGTTGTATTACTTATTAGTTAGTCGTATAGTTTAGGCTGAGACTATATTAGTCGTTTATGTTAGTCATTTCTAGTTAGTTAACTTAAGATTGCTCATTTTTGGTAGTATTTCACTTGGAAAAGTTGTAGTGGCTAACGTTTTTAGTCACCTAGTCACTAATTTCTCATTTTCTACTAGTGACATGTGTGGGTAAAACAATAGGACATTTTTTTCTACTATGATGCACTTTACCACCCATTTGTCATACATTATTTATTATATATATATTTTTTTTCTTTCCATATGTTTTACAAGTTATCTACAACATAACCTTTTTAGAATGTAACTTAGTTGGCATGATTGTGCCTAAAATTTTCCTGAAGGTTGAATACTGAGTTCCTGAGGTGTTATTTTTTATGGTGACATTTTAATTTCTTTGTCCATATAGGTCATCTAGCCACTATTTCCCAACTGAAGAAAACTTGTTTGATTCTTGCTTTTTGGGGGGGAAATGGCATTGCTTTTGTTGATGTTGAGATGTATGTTGTATAAATCCTTTAGAGTCTACTTTAGTTTCTATTCTAGTGTTCATTGTATTTCATGTTTTATACTCTTCATTGTATCTCTTTCATTTTTAGAACAAGAAACATTCAAAATCACTAAAAAGGCACATTATTTTAATAACGCTAGGAGATAGGTATGGATAACCAGGAGAGGAAGGTTTGTGATTGTCTGAACACTGGAATTTCTTATACTTTGCATTGTAACTTATTTTTTTAGTAATTTTGAATGTTTCATTTGATTTTGTTTTTTATTTTAACTATGAAAATAAAAATACTTGGTATCATCTCCATTTAAACAACATCCAAAGCTTGAAGATGAGATTAATATTACACAATATTAACTGAAATCCTTTTAGCTGCATTGTGTTAAAAATTTTCATGACTATTAGAAAATTTTACTTTAATGTTGTTATTTGAGCACATGTTACCTATATACTTGACCAAGTTCATGCGTTAGAGAATGAAACGTTGTTGTGAATAAAATGACCTGCATTAGACATCACACCTCAAATTATTTGTTTTCACAAGTTATCCACAACCTAATTTTTTTAGCATGTAACCTAGTTGGCATGATTGTTCCTAAGCTTTCTCTGAAGGCTGAATACTAGGTTACTAAGGTATTCTTTTCTATGGTGACATTTTATCTGCTTTGTTTATACATGTCATTTGGTCACATAGTGGCCATTATCGCCAACTAATGAAAACTTGTTCAAGTTTTTTGATTTTATGGGAGAAAATGGCATTGACATTGTTGATGTTGAGGTATATGTTGTATAAAAATTTTATAGTCTACTTTAATTTCTATTCCAAAATTCATCATCTTTCATGTCTTATTCTCTGCATTGTATCTTCTTTTGTTTTAAGGAGAGGAACTCAATATTGATGGTAAGAAACAAAAATTGAAGAAAGAGGAGAATAATAACACTGGAGCAACAAATGCAAAAAGAGAGAGAGAAGAGAATCAGTCTAGTGATACCCTTAAAGCCAATATCCCGCATAAGGCACACACATAGAGACTAATGGTCAAGTATTCAGAGTTGGTGAATTCACTTGCAATTCCTTGGAAACATAGTGATAATGTTTTGAAGTGATGAAACAATATTTCATGTGTAAATTGTAGTCCAACCAATATTAAGTTGGAAACTCATATTGTAATACTTGACATTTTATATAATACAATTTTTTATTGAAATTATTTATAGTTGCACTTGATATTATTTAGTATTGTAATTAACATATGTAACTTTGTGTTTTCATATTAGATGAACATGCACATTATATAACATTTTTTTTTTTTTTTTTTTTAGTTGCAGAATCATACTAATTAATTTATGTTGATTAATAATGAACACATAAAATTAATCTAAAACTACTAAATTAGTTGTTTACATTAATTAATGATAAACACAAAATGAATACATGACTAAATTATTCATCTATAATGATTGTTAATGAAGGTAAATGAAATTAATATAAACTACTAGATCGGTAATGTATAAAATGAATATGAAACTAACAAAAAACGATAAATGACAACTGAAAATGAGAAATTTGTGATTACAAATGATGACTAAATTTTGCATATATGCGACTATTAGTAGTTGATTTGCAGTATCTTATAACACAACCAAAATTTAGTCATATTTCTTTGGTCATTACCTGGTTTCAAACGATGACTAATATTTGCATATATATGACTATTACTAGCTAATTTATAGTATCTTATAACACAACAAACATTTTGGTCATATTTCTTTGGTCATTAATTGGTTTTCTTGGGTGATCATATAGTAATATATTTTGTTGTATACTTGGTCATTAATTGTGGACATGGATGACTAAATCAATGACTAAATTAATGACCAAATTTATGACTAAATATACTACTAGATAATAAAATTGAGAGAACCAATTAATGACTAATCTAAAAACAACTAAAAGTTGGTCGTGTTATTAGATACGGTAAATTAGCTACTATTTTTCACCAACTGAAAAATGGTCATTTATATGCAAATTTTCCTCTTTTTTTAGTTACTAATTAGCCATTTTTAACTATTGATAATGATGTTCCTCCATGACGGAAATATCACTACAATAGATCAACTCACGTATTATGTGAAGATGGCATTACCCACACATGATGGTGTGTTACCCTTAGTCTCATCTTCTCATGAATTGATCACTACTTACACTGAGCTCAACCTTGGCTAGTTTAAGCTATCAACACTCCTAGGAACATTCCTAGGAGACCCTCCAGGGATAGAGTAAATTTCCCCAACCACTAGAGCATCGGTGTGCATGATGAGTCCATCAAACACCCCCTAGCTCAGGAACCCGTTCTAGACACCACACAATTCATAATTCTTGATTCTGTGTTCCTACCTCACACCATCATGTTGACACCCTTTTTATGCCTTCCACCTGGCTTTGTCTCGCACCAAGTCATGGCAACGCTCAAATTGAAAAATATGGCTCTCGCGATACCGGTATGTGATTTGGTCCCAATGACCATATGAACCGATCCAGTAAATACCCCAATAGGTAGTCTCCCTATACCTCCACTTCAGGAAGCCACCCGAACTCGAATATCTCTTACATCGACACCAGTCGAGGCCAGCAAGAAGACCAAACAAAAAGGTAAAAGAGGGGAGACCTCAAACTTCTCCAAGGCTCTGCAACCCTGTGCGTTATGTGAAGAAATTGGGCACCCTACTAACATATGCCCTGAGTGAGAAATGTTAAAATCCATTATGCATGCTTCAAAAACACAGGTAACCTCAACTCCACCAAAAGGAGAAAAGGCTATGCCATTGCATAATAAAGAATTGCGCACCAATCATGCTTGCACTATGCGAAAAATATGGGCACTATGCTCATCATTTTCCTGAGATCCCTCGATACCGAGAGACGTTAAGTGCACTCATTCAAGCCAGTATTAATTAACCATTAGCACTGTTCAAACCCCAAGTTGACAATGGATGAAAAACAATATTCTATATTCAAGAGGAACTAGCTTCATGCTTTGATGTCTCTCAAACACCTGTCGATAGCACAAGGCGGAAAGATGAATAATCAATCCCCTCCCATGCACTGCCATGTGCTCTATGTGATGAACCAAATCATTTACTGAGCCAATGCCCCAGATTGCGATCATTTAACCAATACCATCTGATCTCCTAGATTTATCAAAGAAGAAGACCTAGGTGCAAGCACCATACATGCAATATCAGTATAGGAAACCATCATAGTTGAAGGTGCCCCCACCTTTCCAGGTTCTACGAATCGTTGAGTTTCATACATCGATTCATGGTTAAAAACTCTTATTTACTAGACTCTGATAGTGATTCCACAGAACCCATCCCCCCACTAGGGGAGGACAAACCCTTGGAAGTATTATGTGTGTTTGAGGATAAACAACCAACAACAGTATAGCAAACTCCCCATCATTTCATCTCCCCTCGCCATCATCAATCTAGATCAAGAAAAAAATTATCTAAATCCACCTGGAAAAAATGATCACCTTGACATGTGCCATATGTGATAAACCCAACCATTTGGTGAATGAATGTCGCAAATTGAGTAAGTTTAATGGCATATTCTGCTTAGTGGTCCAAATTTCACACATCCATCACTCAATCAAGAGAGACACAAAGATCATTACCACACCATCTCCATCATAGAACTCTCTATTCCAGCAATTGCTAAAACTCACTTTTTGGACCCGTTGCATGCTCAGAAACACATTCTAGGTAAGCCTTCTCTTATTATTTAATTCATATCATTCAATCAATAAAAAATTATGTATATGTTTTAAAAATATTCTTTCACTTGTGGTATTGACTATGTATATTGCAGGTAAATCACAAACAATCCACTTCAACCAACACCCCAAGAGGAAAATAACAGAATAGGTGTCATTCACCGCTTAGCACGATAATCTTTCTATTAAGCTTTGCATATTATAACATCATTTCTACAAAATGCACCATAGGGTCCATCATCTCGACCATGTTTATCACTACCTCGCCTTGCATATGATAAACATCCACGTCGGTCAATAGAGCCTGCCCACTCATGGCTTGCTTCATGTTTGTAGACGCCTATTCACTATCAAGAGCCATGACCACCTACGCAGGCCCATGAATCACTCCACTTACATGCCTTGAATATCAGCCTCATTCTGTTGCACACGTCACCCATACACCCCATTTCTGAGACCATCCTTGGTACTTTACGAAATATTAAGACAGATCCACCACCACATCCTACATTTGGCATTTCATCCACCCATATTGTATAGCCCATTTGCATCACTTCATCCACCTCACCAACCCAACACGAAGACCAACCAATGGCCCCCCCACCCCACCCCGCCCTCAACAAAAACACCACACCTTCATATAGGTCACCATTATTATGGGGCACTCATCTCCATGTTTGTACATCCAAATCACCTTCATATTCTTTTGGAAAGTGTACAAAGATTGTTTTCAGGAAAAATACTCCCACCCACATTTTTCATGTCTTTTACTTAGTGGAAGTTTCTAGTCACCCTTGGTCGGAGCTCACACATCACCCACAGTCATTTATCTTCATGCCAGTCAGAACATACTCACACCCACCCTGGAAATCCTACCAACTCCAAGGCCATCCCTATTGGGAGACATGTTTTGACCATCACCATTTTCACAAAACCTCCAACCTTGGGCTTGTTTTCCATATCCACTCATATTGTCCTCTCTCATTATCATGCCTTATCTGACCCACACTATTACATTTTGTTTAAATCTTATATTGATTCCCGAACACATCATGTCGGGCGATTGATGTTTCTTTCCTGTCGACTTCAACACTCGCATTCTAGGATAGAGGCAGTACCTTGAGTACTCCCCCCTTGAATAAATATCCTTGGGTGGCACAATGGCAATCACTATTGCCCACTGATGTCATCGACCCCCTTGACATTCAAAATCAACAAAAGTTTTCATATCAAGGTGTAGCATACTTAATGACAATTGCAGTTCTTTCATTTAGTCTAAGACCCATGCATCGTTGAGCACCTCATTCAACAGTGCTCACGTCATGATATGGGGGAGTTACCCAAAGTGGAAGACCCATGCATACCTGAGCACCTCATTCAATAGTGCTTCACATTTTATATGGATGGGGGAACCAAATGAAGTCTATTTGTCCAAGAAGTGCCCTTGAGGGTGTCATTGATTATCATCATTAGCCATCAGCATGTTAACCACAATAAAGTTGACTGGACAGGACCATTCCCTGTTCGATTGTAATAATGCATCACTAGTCATCATAACGAGCATGGGACGTGCCAATTTCATATAGACATTTTTACCCTTTAGGTTTTCTTCAGAGAAAGGTTATCCTTTATACTTAGTCATGGGGTTTCTCTACTCATCTCCATAACTAGTTATCCTCTCTCTAAAAGTTGATCAGATTCTCTGTGATAATAGAAAACATGACGTATTTCGGCTATAAGTTTTCTCCTAACCTCATACATCAAGGGGAAATTGTTAACACCATAAAATAGTACACATGTTTGCACAATCGAGAAGATGATAAAAGACGTCCAACATAATGCAAAAGTTAAGATTTTCTATATGAATACATCATGAAGTTTAACAAATTTAATTTTTGCTAAGGTTCAGAGTTTGAAAGGATAAAAAATTAAGGATGTCAAACTATTTCTTCTATAGTCGCATGTGTAGAATATCCTTTGAAATCCTCACGATTGAAGAAATGGATGTGTTGTAGCGGCTACAACAACCCTCCAAAAATTTTCTTTAGCTTCATTTTGGAGCCTCCCTTCCAACTTCTCACAGTAGCTTTCCTTGCTTCGTCAAGTTCACAAGCTTCAGTGTTTTCCTTGCACAAAGGCATCTTGTTGATCATAGCTCTATGCATTCCCCTCATAGGTTGATCATTCAGACTTGGTCCATCTGCAGGATGAGCAACTCCCCCAATAAATTGTGCAATTCTGGAGGGCAACTAGCCTTCCCTCCAAAAATTACGCAATCCTGAATGGCAGCCTGCTGGGCTCCAGAATTGCGCAACTCTATCAATCAATCCTCACAGAGAAATTGCATAATTTTCCCTAGCAGGGCTACTCATCCCAGAATTTGCACAAATATGGGCAGCAAATAGCTACTGGGCCTAGAAATTGTGAAATTTTCTTGGGTAGTCAACCCAGCTCCCAGCTAAAAATGCGCATTTTGTTTAAGCAGTCAAACAACCTCTTGCATGTGCAGCTAAGTTGACCAGTTCCCTCTAGGACCGATAAAAGCATACTTTCATGCATGGGATGCTTCTCCCAAGGCAACATGCAAAGGCATGCCTTGTTTTAGGGATCCATTTTTAGCAGTTGGAGGTTACACGCAATGATAATTTCAAAAACCCCCCAACAAGTTTTGCTTTCCCTAGATTTGTGGCATGCATGTAACAACCTTGATGTTATCAAAAATCATCATTTAGACATTGCAAAGCTCATTCCTCACATCAACTTTGCATCTCTAACATCCCACATCACATCTAGGAGTAGTCGACACATTCAAATAAGTTGTTTTGGAGTAAGCCCGCTTCCCATGCCTTGTGTTTCATTTCCGTCGCCTTTTGTGTTTTTTCTTGTGTGAGTACTATTTTCTTGATTTCAGTGACTGCTTGTTGTCTTTTACATGTATAGTAGCTTGTCCTAGCACTGTTTCAGTTTTCATTTCTATCTCACTACTGTCGAATGCATGAAAATATTTTTCATGGACAGTCGTTGATTCAACGACTTTCTTAACCCACATGCATGTTGATCTATTTATTGAATCCTTCATTCATGTTTTCATTCACTGTCAATCACTTCTACTTTCACTAAGTGTCGCCATGCATCCACTGTCATATTTTCTTTCAGTTGCCCATCAACGAGTTGGACCAACCTTAGTCCAGACTCTACCTTCACTGAGACATCATTTTGCAATCTAGGGAAGGAAGGCTCTATCTTCCTCTCTAGAAATGTGCAT
Source organism: Pinus tabuliformis (assembly GCA_031772625.1). NCBI lineage: Eukaryota > Viridiplantae > Streptophyta > Pinopsida > Pinales > Pinaceae > Pinus > Pinus tabuliformis. Next base: position 592,975,592 of record CM062818.1, read on the forward strand.
TTCTTCCTAGGCACTGTCCTCCAGGACTGTTTTGTGCATTTCTGAGGGATAGTGACTGCTGACCCAGAAAATTGTGCAATAAAGTCACTGAGCCTGCAGTCATTTCCAGCTAAGATTGCGCATTATGCAATTCCAACAGTCAACAACTAGACTAGACTGTGAATTATGCAGTTCCAGCAGTCAGTCAGTCTCCCAGCCACCCAGACTATGCCTTGTCCAGTCTTGGCAGTCAGTCTCCCGACCTCCTGACCAAAATTGTGCAACCTTCATGATTAGTCACACAGGTATGTTGCAAGTCAGTTCTTAAGTTCATTTTGGTTTTCGAATCAAATACTTCTTTCCATGAGTCTTACCATGTCTCCAGGTATTGCAGGTGTTCATCTGCCTCTCAGTAGTGCAGGTACAATGGTTTCCAAGAGAGCACAGTCGAAGACACCGTTCAGCGCACACCTGGAGATATAGTCGATCAAATGTCTATGAGATTACCTATGCACAGAGATATAAGGTTGTTCATAGATCACGACATCAAGATAGGATAACAACAACATCACAGTGAGAAACACCATGAACAACAGATGAAGGCAGCATACCGAATGTAACATTTGCATCGAATGCAATGAATGCAGCGAATGCAACAAAAGCAATAAATGCAACGAAGTCAGAGAATGCAACAAATGCAAGAGGAAGGTTTTTGACAACAAAAAGGCGAAACAAAGTTGCAAGCTCAAGCAAATCCACAAATGATGAAAGCAACTTTGGAGACTCATGTTATGATGTGACAACACAACATGAAGATCATGCAAAGATAGAGAATGGAACAAAGAAGGAGTTGCATGCCCTGAAGCAACGACTCAAGGAATAAGATGAAGCTGCACAGTTAGACGAATGAGTTGTAGCAGGAACAGAAACAATGGTGGGCGCAACATGCACTCACGTATGAAACTATGCCCATATGAGTTATAGATCTATCCCATCAACTGGCACAGAGTAGACATGGTGAGCAGTGTTGTTGATTGCATGCAAGGGATTCATGTCATTGTGAGCATGCATGCGATCCAACCCATTTTGCACACTCACCAAGGCAAAGAAAAGAAAAAATTTCAACTGGAGCTGAACATGTACTTCGGCAAGTTGATGTGCATGACCACCAACACACACTTAAAGATCAACACAAACATTATGCATCAGTTTGTTGCCAGTTTAGCTGCACCCAAGAAGACCATGCGCATGCCAGCAAACGAGTTGGATGAAGGAGCTGAATCAATACATCGATTGCAATGGAGGTGAGAGTTCGATTCAGAAAGATCTCACCATGGGGTGCATGCACACCATCACGGATGACCAAGATTTGCATCATCTCACCACCTTCGCCATCACAAGCATGTAAAAGAGTTGGTCTCATCACAACAGACCAAGTGTCAGTGATGTCTTGCATGGCTTTCTCAAGCCGTGTTGTCTCACATGAGTACATGTGTATTATAATGTAATGTCATGTCAAGTGTAAGCGAAGTGACAATAGTTGGACGTAAAAATTGTAGAGTAGGTGAAGAGTCATGAGGGTAGTTGAACTATCACAAAGGGGAATGTCAAGGGTCACCCGACCCTTTCCCTCATAACTCATTGTATAGGCTTTTGGTCAACCAAGCTTCTGATAACACTGACTTGGAGAAATTTGGACAGTATTGTAATGTGCCTTGGCTTCTCCATTGCACGAAGCTAGTTCATCTCTTTGGAGGAGTAGGCGATTGTGGCTATAACGTTCCATTGTTGGGTCTAGAAGGTTTACATGGATGTATTGTATGATTGGGACTTACACTTCTTTATATAATAAGAGGCAACACATTTTCATGCATATGTTGTTATTGCAGTTGGACTATTCTAGTTTCTTAGCAATATACGTTTTTTAACTTACGCAGTTGTGTATGAATTGCTTTGTATGCAATTATATGAATCTTGTTGTAGATGTGTTGTGGTTTAACCATCACTTTGCATTGCCGACTAATATTCTTTCTAGCTTGTGATGCATTTTCACTCATGTTCCCTTCTCAGTTGAGTACTACTTCAGGTTTCCAAGGGGCGCAATCATCTCACCCCCCATGTGTTAGAACCTCTCATTCACCTTCCTTGACTCACTGTAGCAGTCACACCCTTGCTACTAAAAAGGTTATCTTACTTACCTCTATGCGACATCGCAGTTAAGGCATTATCTTAGTACCCACTGTTGGGACTCCTACACCAAACGGTCTGAGGTCTAATTGGGACTTCTTACGAGGGAGATCCCCTGGACATGTTGGTGGGTCCAACACCATCAACATTTTTGGCACTAGAAGGAGGGCCAGATGACAAGCTATGTCCTCTCATCTGGTTTTGAACGTTTTCATACCTTTCATGGATTCTTGCACTCTTCTCCCTCCGTGATTTTTTTCGAATCGTGAATATGTCTCCATCACGGGGGAGTTTTTTGATTTCTTGTCCACTTTCACATATGATGGTGAAGGTGAAGTGGCCTGGCTTGAGTCCTTACATGCCTTTCTTTCCATGCTTCATGAGGAATATGGGTTTTCTGATGAAGAGGCCAGTTTTCTGCTTGCACACACACTTCACGAATCTCCACATAGATGGATGCTCAGCCTACCGGCTTACAAGCACTCACTTGAGCACTTCTGTGATCTTATTGAAGACACTTTCTATCATTTTGATCCAAACCAGCTTGACCGAAAACTGTTACAGCAATGGAAGGCTCCACATGAATCAGTTATTGATTTTTGGCAGCTCTTTCGTGACTTGTAGTTTCAAGCTCCAAGGAGCTAGATGAAATTTGTTTATCTTTGGGACCGATTGGAGTATTACCTTAAGAAATCTGCCCATCCCAAGAAGAAGTTTGGGATCAAGCCTCACTCAACATTCTTCATTGATGGAGCTACACAATCTCGTGTGGATGCGGTCATTGTCTCGACTGACTATCCACTTTCCTCTCATTCAATAGAGCCATCACTCTTGAGTGATGTTGGGGATCATGCTCACACACTTGTCCAGCTTTCACATCCTCCCAACATCATTTCACTCAATTTTCGCGCAGATTTGGCTATGAGTCTTTCAAGTTCTCATATGCATTTTATTCTACGACCTTCGCCTTTGCACTCGGGTGTTCCTCTAGATGATGTTGTCTTGTGTTCATCCATTCTAGACACTTCACTTGTTGTGATGGTTATGTTAGGTCCTCGCTCTCTTGGGGTCAGTTTCACTTCTGATCATGAAACTGTTCAATCATCCAAGGCTCCTAATCACTCATTTGTATGCATTGAAGATCCATCTCACACAGAGATCACATCTCCTCCACACGAACTGCATGATCCCATCACTCATGCGTTGGAGGAATCTTACATTGCAAGCACACACGTACGATGCAAGTTATATTTGTTTCTTTCATTTGCATGCATGTCTCAGTAAAGAGTGTTCTTATGCTTAAAATTTGCATGCAATGTCACACAACACCATGATAAGTCCATGGATTGCTCGTCATGAACTTGCACACACTTATGTCCTGTGGGCACTGTGAAACATGAAGTGAGGTTGCCTTCCTTATTATATCTTTCTTGCTTACTGGTTCGCACGACTTGGTTGCTCGCAACCAAGCCCTCACCAACATGGGTCAACCAATGTGTCAGTGGCTGCATTGGAAATATCACTTCATGTGATCAGACCCATGCACCATTAGTGTAGGAGTAGGAGTAGTGTTTGCTTACAATCAACTTTCTTGCATGCTTGTTTTCTAATTGGCTTTGTTTGGTTGTTTGTTTGCTTTCTTGTTTGTTTACTTTATTTTGTTTCACTTTCGCTTCTACTCTTTCTTCGCTTTGTTGTTTGATACTTCAATTGTTTCGTCCATAGGTTAGTTTTGCATGAAACCATGTATGACTCTTGAAACAAGCTGGGTGAAGTACAAGAGGGCTTGTACAACTATCGCTACTTGGTTATCTGTCATCTTGCCTCTCTATAAAGAGCTTGTTACTTCTAGTCCATGATATGTCAAAGGAAAATACGTACTGTTCGAAGTGAACCTTGGTGAAAACACAATGCTTGCGCGCTAACTAGTGTTACTTTCTCTAGCCAATTGTTTTTGGGTTAACCCTTGCCAACTTGGTCAAGTAGAGTAAGGTGAGGGGGAAAACCTCAATAAGCACGTCAAAGATACAATAAAATATTCTCTGCTGGAACAACCTCTTCTGGTCTCAATAAGTTGGGATCCCTCTTCCACCTCTGAAATGAATAAGTGCTATGCACAATTGAAAAATTGAAGATGAAAGAAAATGAAAATTCAAAAAAATCAAAATGAAAATGAATAAGGTGAAAGAAGAGAAAGGCTTCCTACATAGGGATGTGATGCAGGTAACTTCACCGGGGTACTGACCAAGCTAGATGGCAACAGAGCCATGCTTATGTTCCTATGTGACTCTGTTAATGATTATGCATCAATATACCCCTGAACCCCAATCGAAACAATTGTGTTACGTTTGCTTTGAATGTGTGTCAATCAACCAAGAGCTTGGCAGATGCTACATCTTACAATCAAGCTAGTGTGAAACCAGGAGGAGCTGAGAACTGAACAATACCTCTGGAGTTGTTAGACTTGCTTCTCACGAACAAGGTCCATTCAGAGAGATGGAGTTCTACCAGTGTGTTGCCAAGTGTTGTAGCAGCTACAACCTACCTCCAAAAATTTTCCTTAGCTTCGTTTTGGAGCCTCCCTTCCAACTTTTCACAAAAGCTTTCCTTGCTTCATCAAGTTCATAGGCTTCAGTGTTTTTCTTGCACAAAGGCAGCCTGTCGATCATAGATCGATGCATTCCCCTCAAAGGATGATCACCCAAGCTTGGTCTAGCTACAGGCTGAGCATCTCCCCCAAGAAATTGCACAATTATGGAGGGAAACCAACCTTACCTCTAGAAATTGTGTAATCTTGACTGGCAGCATGCTAGGCTCTAGAATTGTGCAATTCTACCAGTCAACCCTCACAGAGAAAATTGCACAATTCTCCCCAGCAGGGCTACTGAACCCAAAATTTGCCCAAATATGGGTAGCAATCAGCTACTCGGCCTAGAAAATGTGCAAATCTCCTGGGCAGCCAGCCCAACTCCCAACCAAAAATGTGCATTTCCTTCAAGTAGTCGAACAACCTCTTGCATGTAAGTTGAGTTGACCAATTCCCTCCGGGACCGAGAAAAACATACTTGCATGCATGGGCTGCTTCTCCCAAGGCAACATGCAAAGGCATCCCTTGTTTCAGGGATCTATTTTTAGCAGTTGGAGGTTACATGCAAGGATCATTTTAGAAACCTCCCACCAAGTGTCGCTTTCCGTAGATTTGTGGCATGTGCGTCACAACCTTGACGTTATCAAAACTCATCAACTAGACATTGCAGATCTCATTCCTCACATCAACCTTGCAGCATTGACATCCCACATCATAACTTGGAGCAATCGGCACATTCAACTCAGTTTTTCTGAGGTAAGCATGCTTCCCATGCCTTGTGTTGGATTTCTGTCGCTTTTTGTGCTTTCACTTTTGTGAGTACTATTTTCATGATTTTAGTGATCACTTGCTATTGTTTACATGCATACTAACCTATCCTAGCACTGTTTCATTTTTCGTTGCTATCTCACTGCTGTCGAATGCATGAAATTATTTTTCATGAACGGTCGTCGATTCAACAACTTGCTTAACCCACATGCATGTTGATTTGTTTACTGAATCATTCATTCATGTTTGCATGAACTTTCAATCACTTCGACTTTCACTAAGTGTTGCCATGCATCTACTGCCATATTTGCTTTCAGCTTCCCATTGGCGAGTTGGACCAACCTTGGTCCAGACTCTGCCCTCACTCAGACATCATTAGGTAATCTGGGGAAGGAAGGCTCTGTCTTCCTCTCCAGAAATTCCCATTTATGCCTAGGCACTGTCCTCCATGATTTTTTTGTGCATTTCTGAGGGACAATGACTGTTGGCCCAGAAAATTGCGCAATGTAGTCACTGAGCCTGTAGCCATTGCAAGCTCAGATTGCACATTGTGAAATTCTAGCAGTCAGCAGCCAGACTAGATTGTGCATTGTGCAGTTGCAGCAGTCAGTCTATCTCCCAGCAACCTAGACTGTGCCCTATGCAGTCTTGGCAATCAGTCTCCCGGCCTCCCGGACGAAATTGCACAACCTTCATGATCAGTCACATAGGTATGTTGGAAGTCAGTTCTCAAGTTCATTTTGGTTTTCTACTGACACACTTCTTTCCATGAGTGTTTCCATGTCTCCAGGTATTGCAAGTGTTCATCTGCCTCTCAATAGTGCATGTATAATGGTTTCCAAGAGGGTAGATTCGAAGACACCATCGAGAGCACACCTGGAGATGCAGTCGATCAAATGCCTATGATCTTGCCTACTTATGGAGATATCAAGTTGTTCATAGACGAGGACATAAATATATGACAACAGAAACATCACAACGACCAACATCATGAACAACAGTTGAAGGCAGCATACCGAATGCAACGAATGCAATGAATGCAACAAATGCAAGAGGAAGGTTCTTAACAACATGGAGGCAAAACAAAGTTGCGAGCTCAAGAAAATCCACAAATGATGAAAGAAACTTTGGAGACTCAGGCTATGAGGTGATGGCGCGACATGAAGATCGTGCAAAGACAGAGAATGCAACAAAGAAGGAGTTGCATGTCATGAAGGAGAAACTCAAGGAAGAACATGAAGCTACACAGACAAACGAATGAGTTGCAGCAGGAACAATAACAATGGTGGGCACAACATGCACTCACGAATGAAACTACACCAGTACAAGTTATAGATCTATCACACAAATGGCATGGAGCATACATAGTGAGCAGTGTTGTTGATCACATGTAAGGGATTCATGTCATTGTGTGCATGCATGCGATCCAACCCATTCAGCACACTCACTAAGGCGAAGACAAGAAGCAAGTCCAACTAGAGCTGAACATGTACTTCGGCAAGTTGATGCACATGACCACCATCATACACTTGAAGATCAACATGAACACTATGCATCAGTGTGTTGCCAGTTCATCCGCACCCAAGAAGACCATGCACATGCTAGTAGACGAGTTGGATGAAGGAGCCGAATCAATGCACTGGTTGCAACGGAGGCGAGAGTTCGCTTCAGCAAGATGTCACCATGCAGTGCATTCACACCATCACGAACGACCAAGCTTGGCATCATCTCACCCCCTTCGCCATCAAAAGCATGTCAAACAGTTGGTCTCAATGCAATGGACCGAGTGTTAGTGATGTCTTGGATGGCTTACTCAAGTCATGTTGTATCACATGAGTACATGTGCACTGTAATGGAACATCATGTCAAGTGTAAGTCAAGTGTCAATAGTTGGATTTAGCAATCATAGAGTAGGAAAAGAGTCATGAGGGTAGTTGAACTATCAAAAAGGGGAATGTCAAGGGTCACCCCACCCTTTGCTATAAATAGTCCCTCATAACTCATTATATAGGCTTTTGGTATGCCAAGCTTCTGATAAGACTATCTTGGAGAAAGCTTGGACAATGTTGTAATGCGCCTTGGCTTCTCCACTGCATGGAGCTAGCTCATCTCTTTGGAGGAGGAGGGGGATGTGGCTATAATGTTCCACTGTTGGGGCTAGCAGGTTTACATGGATGTATTGTATGATTTGGACTTACACTTATTTATATAATAAGCTCCAACACATTTTTATGCATATGTTGTTATTGTAGTTGGACTGTTTTGGTTGCTTAGCAATATATGTTTTTTAACTTACGTAGTTGTGTATGGACTGCTTTGTATGCAATTATAAGATTTTTGTTCCAGATGTGCTATTGGTTTAACCATCACTTTGGACTTCCGACTGATCAACTTTCCAACTTGTGATGTATCTTCTTTCGTGTGTTCCCTTCTCAGCTGAGTACTACTATACGTTGCCAAGGGGTGCACTCATCTCACCCCCCATGTGTTAGAACCTCCCACTCACCTTCCTTGACTCAACGTAGCGGTCACAAACTTGCTACTGATAGAGTTATCTTACATACCTCTGTATGAGATCGTGGTCAAGGAATTACCTTACGACCCACTGCTGGGACTCCTACACCAAATGTTCTGAGGTCTAATTAGGACTTCCTACCAGGGAGATCCCCTTGACATGTTGGCAGGTCCAGGATCGTCAACATGCTGACTCAGTGAATCTAGGACCACTTTACACACTTCGAGCCAATTCCCTGATAGGATCTCAGTCCAAGACGGTCAAATTCGATATGCCCTAAATATATGCATCCCTCAATTGAATCATCTTGTCCCACTCATATGTTATGATTATGCATGAACCAAGATAGGGAAGAAGGATCCAAAAAATTCTATATAAACAGGTCATGGGAGAACCAAAATATGAAACATTGTTATGCTAGCTAAATTTCTATTATAGAAAACCACCATTCCATTGTTGAAGCCAAAGAGAGTAAGAGCACTAGCATGCTGGCCATATTTCTTTTAAGTAATCTATCATCTTAGTGAGAGAAGAGGAACCCACCATTGAAGAGTCTTCATACTTCTTTGAGAGAGAGGAGAAATTTGCAAAGAGATCGAGGAAAAGAAACCCTCTTGCTGAAGAGTTTTTACCACCATAGATCAGATAATTGTCTTCAAGTGTCTAAGATTCATCTATTGTATTCAACCTCTACTAGAAACAGACAATAAAGGTAGTTTTTTCCATTATTTTGTTGACTTTTTTGCTCCATTGAGCATTGTTTGTGTATTTGCCTCTTTGTTTTAGTTTATGTTTATGTATGCATTGTTTCCTCTATCTATAATGTTTTTTTTAACTAAATCTGTCCACTAACAACACCAACTGTGTCTATGATCCTTTGTAGGGAACAATCAATTTATAAGGAGGTGTATTTTGGTACACCATTTCCACAAAAACACTACCGCAGAAAACAAATGTTTGAAATGCCCAACTTGAGAAAGCATGACCAAGTGTACAATAATCTATAGAAATAATTCCATGAGTATTTGGAAACATTGAAGGAAAAACAAAGAACTCTCTTTCCATATACATTTAATGGGTACCTATAGAAAATAAAAATAAGGAATTAGTACAAATTACTGAGCTTATGATAAAACTTAAAGGAAAAAGAGCAAGAATGGTTCTTCTCATAATTATCTTGAATAGATTAGAACTTTGTAGAGAAATCCCTGAATATTTGTATAGGAGAACACATAAATTAAGACAAATAAAAGTAGTTTGAACAAACAAAGTGTATATATTACATAGATATCTAAGTTAAGTAGATGAACACATTTGTTCATAAAAATAAAAACCTTATTTAAATTAATAACTTTAATAATTATTGTAAATATCCAAAGGGATATTAGGGTATGAAGAGAGTAATATCAACCTTTGCTACAATAACAATAGGAAAGAAAATAACCAACGAGCTCTTTCGAAACAAATAAACTATCAAGAAATAAGTTGTGAAGGAAGAAATTAAATTAGGGGAATATATTAAGAAATTTCACTGTTACAACCCATATAGAAACCATCAAAGAAGGAACACATAAAAAAATATATACAAATTTCAATTTATTACAAAATATGTAATAATTTATGACCGAGAGAGTTATACTCTAGCCATTATTAACAGACAATGTCTATTTTATAAATATGGAATCCAATAAATATGTATATATAAGCCAAGGTCGCAGTTAATAACAAAGAACAATAATATTCATCCTCTATATGGTCATAATCAACTTAGAATATAGGAAGAAGCCACAATTTCATAAGAAAACAAACTTAATAACAAAATGAGAGAAAACCCCTAATGATATTGTGTGAAAACCGGATAAATGACAACAATTTATGTAGAGTCGTAATGGGTATAAACCCCAAAAAAAATTTGTGGAGAAAATAACTTAGTAACAAAAAAAACCTATGAAATGAAACTAGACTCATTATAACTCATATGCACAAATGGGTTCATGTACATTTACCTAAAACGTTTATGGAAGTCATGCACCAAAGTTTGGATATACTGAAACTTGAAGCCACTATTGTTATTCCAAAGACAATGTATCATAAGGAGAATACTGTAAACCAATCCAAAAGTACCCAATATTATATTTAAATTTTATACTTAAGAAATTGTAATCAAAATCGAAATCAACCAGAGCTTTACTCCAAAGGATTTCCTGAGAAAAATTATAGAATGAAGAATGTCGAAGTTAAGTTCATTCTTACACCCAACGTCTATGGTAAACATTTAAGGTTGACGACCAAAGATTTTATAGTAAAACCTTGACAGAAAGCCTCTACAAATATAATAGAAGCACCCAATAAGCATTACGACATGACAAAAATACTTCCCAAAACGAAAAATATTAAACCATAGAATAACCCGATTGCCATATTGATAACACAAATTGTCTCTGCATAAAACCCTTAGAAAATTAACTAACTATATGCACGTAACAGCTAGTGATACGATGAATGGCCAGAGTAAAACCTCACTAATTTCATAGAAAACATTCAAGAAAATAACCCTCTACAGATCCAGTGGAAAAGTGTTAGACTAAAGAATGCACCAATGGAACGAATGAGCCAACAAAATTGTCAGCATAGTCTTTGTATTCTAGGGGAAACCCTAAGAAATATTAACATCGTCGATTTGATAAGAACACATTACAAACGATGTTTTGGAAGGTCCTGGAAGTATTGTGGATTAACATGTATATACATGGAAGGTTCTAGAATCTGTTTACATATCTCTATATAAAGCATATCAAAAGCAAGCCAGGTGTTCATAAGCATTATACCACATTGTCGTCAGGAATAATGGTAATAAAGGTTAGATTAACTAAAAAGGGATATATATATATATATATGTGAGAATGATTATCTAAGAAGGGATTATATATATATGACTGTTAACACAGACAAAACAAAAGTTATGATTATCAAATCTAAGAAGGACACTTGCGCTAATTTTACGTATGACAATAATAACTTGGAGGAAGTATATTCTTACAAGTACCTCGGAATTGATATCCATCACAAGCTCAACTGGAACCATAGCATTGAGAAAAGGATCAATGGGGGATGGAAAGCTTATTTTGGTCTTGAAAATAATTGTAAAACAACAAACCTCGTAATGTGGGATAAAAAGAAGTTCCTCTTTGAAACTTTAGTCACTCCTGTTATCTTATATGGCTGTGAAGTTTGGGGCTGCAGCATCTCCAGAGAATCATGGAGGAAGATTGAGCAAATCCAGAAGCGTTTTATAACTTATAACCTGAAAATTAAAAGTAATACACCCTATCCTATTCTCCTTATAGAAGCAGGTCTTTCTTCTATTGAGAGCCTAGCTATGCTCAGGTTTCTGATGTACAAGCACAAGCTCAATAACATAGACAATCATAGACTTCCTAAGCTAGCTTTAAATTCCAGCCAAAATCACCTAAGGCTTAACCGAGGATGGCATAAGGACACAAGGGCCTGGTTAAACTATTGGGAGATCAATGAGAATGATGCTCTGCAAAACATAAATAACATTAAAGATATTGTTACTTCTAAGTTCAAAGACAAATTGTGGTGTGAGAAAGATTTAGCGTCTAAAAGAAAATTAAGTTATTATAAGAAGGTCATCAACCCCACCCTTGAAGATCAAAAGTATCTCTCTATTCTAACTAGCTCAAAAAAGAAAATTAATATAGCAAAGATTAGAACGAATTCTCATGAGCTCCATAGTGAAACTGGCCGCTGGGTAGTTCCTAAAACGCCATGGATGGAAAGGATCTGCCATATTTGTGAGAATAGGAGCATCGAGGATGAAAACCACTTCCTCTTAGAGTGCCCTGCATACAACCACATTAGATCTCAATTTCACAACCTTTGTTACAATACTGACCTTCCTAGCCTTTTACAATGCCAAAATTATAGTGAACTCGGGAGGCTTCTCTCCAAGCTTTTTGAGCATAGGAATAAAATCTTAAATCAAAATAAATAATTTGTCTTTTTAGGTCTGATAGATCATTATTTGGTCTCAGTGGACGGTAACCATCATCATCATCATCATCATAAATAATACATGAATTATATGTATGCCTACATATAATGTTTTCTAGATGTTATATAACAACGATAGACCAATTATAGAGTATAAAGTATTATGACCGAGTGGGGAAATTTCAAAAGATTGAAACGATATATATATAGTTTTATAGTGGCCATGCACCTTTAAAGTTTTTTATCATTGTTAAAATAGTAAAACAAATATGAGCTACGATTAGGTCACTTAAAGAAAGTCACAAATACTATATATAGTTGCAAGACACAAATTATATGTATGTCTATATATAATGTGTTCTAGATATAATTATGGTAAATTTTAGGGGTGAATTTTATCGAAGGGCGATATTTAAGGGGTTTTTCATTTTAGAGGAGCGAAATTTTTATAAAACACTGATTTCATATATTTAGCCTAACTTTTATTTAAAAAATAATCATTTTTTTCATTTTAGCCCAAAAAAAGGGCAAATAAACTATGAAAAGAGTCATTTGACCCGATTCGCCTGGTTTGGGAGGTTACATTCCATTACAATTGCCCGATTTGGGAGGTGGTTTGGAAGGTGGTAGTTGGTCCCAATAAATAAAAATATAAATAAATTGGAGGTATAGTAAATAAATAAAACCTCTTTTTATACTTACTCTAAATGTATGGTAAATAAATAAAAATATAAATAAACTAGAGGTATGGTAAATAAATAAAACCTCTTTTTATATTTAGTCCATAACCGTCTTTCTATTTAGGAAGGCTCAAAAATGAGGTTTTATTTAAGTGAATCCTATGGGCCAAATACCATATTTATAAACATGGTATGGTAAATTAATAAAAATTTAAATAAACGAGAGGTATGGTAAATAAATAAAATATTTTTTTGTATATTTACTCCATAAATAAAAATAAAAATAAAGTGGAGGTATGGTAAATAAATAAAACCCCTTTTTATAATTACTCCAAAGATATGGTAAATAAATAAAAATATAAATAAACTAGAGGTATGGTAAATAAATAAAACCTCTTTTTATATTTAGTCCATAACTCTCTTTCTATTTAAGAAGACTCAAAAAAGAGGTTTTATTTAAGTGAATCCAATGGGCCAAATACCATATTTATAAAAGAGGCATGTTAAATTAATAAAAATATAAATAAACAAGAGGTATAGTAAATAATTAAAACATTTTTTTATATTTACTCCATAAGTCACCTTATATTTACGAACACTCAAAAAATGATCCATCTTTACTTTTGATCTACTAAGGGCCGAGAAGGATCAAATATCGTGATATGCAAACTAGCATAGAGTGAAAAAATATTAGATCCCTCTCGAGGGTTGGTAGATCAAGAGAAAAAAGGATCTTGTAATTTAATGTCGCTTAAACATTTTAACTTGGTTAAAATAAAAAAAATTAAAAATTAAAAAAAAATGAATTATTAATTTTATTAATTTCTATAAATTACTAATAGTAGTTATTAAGCTCCAGGTTTATGATAACCCATGATATTCATGCGAGCATAGTCTATTTAAAGGGGAAATTCTATCACCTTAGATCCATCTTAATTCCAAATCTACCAAGTGCCGAGAGAGATAAATAGATTTCATCCCTCTAAGAGTGGTAGATGTGGAGTTAAGATGGATATACGTTGGTTTTTATGATAATGAAGATATTAAATAGACTTAGGAAATTATATTGTAAAAAACATCTTAATTTGAATGGTTAAATCTACATTTAGTCACTTCACAAAATTTATTAAAAAATACCAATATCTCGGTTTTTATGATTTAACAACAACAAAAAAATGAAAATAGTGAAATCTTATTGCTCTTTCCGTGTCACCCTCACAGAAGAGAGATAGTCGCTGCCTAGATTTCCCACCTTTTTTCCAAAAGTTCTCAATATGATATCTTCATGAAAAAGTTAAGGTACTGATGTTGGATTAGTTGTTCAAAAAAATTATTGGTTTGTACAATCTTTCATCTTCTCTGTTATTCTTAGTTTTTTGTAATGATCTTAAGGGGTTGGGCCATTGCACCATATTGTCCTAAAAGGCGAAGATTGTGCACCAAAAAGGAAATTAATCCACATGTTGCAACACTGTTAAAATGTTCAAGACGTATGAAGATAGTGTATTATGTTAATAATAAATTTAGATTGGGAGAGACGTAATTAAATTTTATTATTTATTTGAATATTTCTAATTAAAATAATAGTAAATCTACATATATATATATATATATATATAGATATAGATATATATATATATATATATATTGATTGGAAGGCTTCTGAAAACGGTCACTTCTTTCCATTAGATCCCTTTTAGGACTTTGGGATACCTACTACTTTCTTATATTATATAGTTGGGGCTTGCTACTTGTTGGCGTGTTGGGGTAAACAAACTTGATGTGTTTTTTTTTTATCTCGCAGTTGGAGTCTATGGAATGAGAAATAAATTTGATAGCTTGACAAAAGTGGTAGAGAAAAGATTAATCTCTCCTACCTTGACAGAATTGGTGGTCAAGATCAATGCCTACAAGAACTTTGTTATTGAATATTATCAAAACTAATAGAAGGATATGAAGGAGTGTAGAATAAAAACCTTGACAAACACGACTACTGAAACTTGCAACATTGTTTGTAGGAAGAGAAAATTATGTTTCTTTTTTTCAAACATGTATGTTAGTATATTATAGTTTAATGAATATGTTTTCCTATTATCATATATGGTTTCATACTTTAACAAAACATTCACCAATACTTCACAATGTTTTATTATTCACTGAAAGATTTGCCAAGATCTTACAAGATTTTATAATTCACTGAAAGATTCACCGTGACTTTACAAGATAATATAATCTGGTGAGAGAATCGCCAAAAAAATTATATATACATATTATATTATTGATAAAATCGCTTCCCATTTTTCCTATGTATCATGGGGATTCGCCCATTTATTATACATATAAATTTAATGTGGTTCTTAAAATTTTCCTTGGATATAATATAAATTTAACCATGCAACAACTATAGCCCAATTATAAAATATAGAATATTATAACCGAGTGGGGAAATTTCAAAGGATTGAAACCATATGTATATAGGTTTATAATGGCCATGAACCTTTAAAGGTTGCTATCATTATTAAAATCATTAGTAAAAGCAATATGAGCTACAATTAGGTTTAATTTCTAGATATAATATAAATTTAACCATGCGACAACTATAGCCCAATTATAGAGTATTATGACCGAGTGGGGGAATTTCAAAGGATTGAAACCATATGTATATAGGTTTATAGTGGCCATGAAGCTTTAAAGGCTGCCATCATTATTAAAATCATTAGTAAAAGCAATATGAGCTACGATTAGGTTACTTCAAGGAAGTCAGAAATGCAAGAAAAATAGTAGTCCTAAGACCTAAGAACAAATCCATGCAAGGATGAATTATGTCAAAAGTGAGAGTAGCTTTTGATATATTTTAATATGTAAAATCCTATTGAAAACAAGGGAATTTGAATTACCAAAATAATGAGTAGTTAATAGAACAAGAAAATTATATTTGGAATATGATAACTTGCTTTGAATATTATTTAAGGAATATTGATCTATGTATGTAAAATAATTATATTGACGTAATTTGATTTGAAGGCTATCATGGTAATACCAAAGGTTGTCATTAACTTATAAAAAAAAGATAGAATAGGAGAGGTCCATTCTAATATCGGGAGTAAATGCATGGCTCGAATGAATTTGAAATAATGATTGAGAGTAGAAATTTTGATTTCAGTATTCTCATCAAGGTTTTTTTCACTTTACCATGGTTGTATTCTAATAATTTGTTCTCACATGTTTGCTCTAAGTGAGGATCATTCTTATTAGTACCACTTGGAATGATATCATTATTTGCTACTCTAATATATATATTTTCTCATTCCTACTTGAATTTGTATCTTATTTTTCTATTATCTTTTGGAAATGGGGATTTTGGTATGCATTGATATTATAGGAACAATTCAATGTCTGTTTTTAGAAAGGGCATAGTAAAAGAATAATATCTCATTTTTAAAGTGGACTTGTACAAATAAAAAATGTTCTTGCATGATATTCCATGAAGGGTGGTGTGGTAGTGTTCTTGTGGCAATGGTGTACCAAATGACACCTCCTTAGCAATTGGTTGTTCCCTGCAAAATATCACAGAAAAAGTTGGTGATGTTACTGAATAGACTTAGATAAACAAAGCATGGAAAATAGTGAAAACAACGCATATACAAACATAAACTAAAACAAAGAGACAAATACACAAACAATGCTCAATGGAGAAAACAAGCCAACAAAATAATGGAGAAAGCTCCATTTATGGACTGCTGCTAGTAGAAGTTGAATACAATAAATGAACCTTAAACACTTGAAGAGAATTATTTGAGCTATGGTGCTAAAAAATCCTCAGCAAGGAGGTTATTTTCGTCAATCTCTTTGCAAGCTTCTCCTATCTCTCAAAGAAGTATGAAGACTCTGCAATGGTGGACTCTTCTCCTCTCACTAAGATGATGGATTGCTTAGAAGAAATATGGACAACATGTTAGTTCTCTTCCTTTCTTTGGCTTCAACAATGAATGTTGGTTTGCTCTGATAGCAATTTGGCCAGCATAACATTGTCTCATATTTTGGTTCTCCCATGGCTTGTTTATATAGGAAATTTTGAACCCATCTTCCCTCTCTTAGTTCAAGAATGATAGTGACTCTAGAGTAGGACAATATGATTCCATTGAGGGTTTCACATATTTAGGGAAACTCTAAGTCAGTTTTCCTTGACTAACAATGTCAAGGAATCCTCCCCCAAGTGTGGGAAGTGGTCCTGAATTTATGAGTCACACTTTTCCTCAACCACACAACTTTCAAAGAAAAAGTTGCACAATCACACTTCTAGCCTTCTTTCCTGGTGCATGCTTCAATTTTTTCCTTAATAACCTTAGGAGATGTTAAATTTTCGGATTTTCCATAATGTTTTCAGCTGGAAAGTCTATATTTGTACTTTCTATTAGACAACCTTAGTTTCCTTTTATAGTGTATGATTTTTTGTTGTTAACAGGTGGTGGTAAAGAAATGTGTTATGAGATACACTCTAATTAACTGGAGATGTGCTCATTATGTTAAGGTTGAAAGTCATGATTATATTGTATTTACAAGGCTGTGCTCATTTTGTTAAAGTTGAAAGTCATTATTATATTGCAATTACAACGATGACACTAGAGGCAAAAGATTTTGGAATTACATGTTATTCTTTCTTATTTTTTATTTGTTTTTCAAGCTACTATATTGTAAAAGTTGCAACTTCTCCATTTTATTTCCATAACTAACTTATTTATTCTGATGGCTATGCTAGTTATGGAAAGAGAATGAAAAAAGTATAATTTCAAATTTTGTCGGACAATGGCCTGAAATATCTTTACATCGTGATTTGCATGAAACATGTTATGTATTTTAACATGGCAAGTCCAAAGATTCAAAAGATTAGGGAATTGCATGTTATTCCTTTTTATTTCTTATTTGTTTTTTAAGTTATTATTTTGTAAAAGTTGAAACTTCTCCATTTTATTTCCATAATTAGCTTATTCACAACGATGGCTATGTCAGTAATGAAAAGAGAAAGGAAAAAGTATATATATATATATATATATATATATATATATATATATATATATAAATTATTAATATTAGCTAATAAATATTTTTCTCAAATTCAACTTTAATATTCTGGTGCTTTCATTTCGTAGGAATGCCAATGCCAATGTGTTCTATGAATCATCCCCATATAGATTGACATGAAATTTCTATTGAAAGGATTAATTTCCAACAACATAGAATCTTACTTGATTGTTTATTTGATATTTTCATTTTGCAAGATTGTCAACAAAACTGTTTGCAAGGATTAACATCTAACAAAATCTCTACATTAAGACATGGAATCTTATTAACCTGCAACATCTCTACATTAGGAAATCGAATCCTATTTATTTATTTCCATCATTGTCCACATAAATATTTTGTAGTAATCTCAACATTGTACGAATGACAAAAATTAATATAGAACAATCACTACAAAATTTCACTACCAACTCCATTACATCGCTTTTGACACTTTCATTCACAAAAAATAATTTAAAACCATCCGGATAAAATTTCACTACCAATTCCATTACATCACTTTTGACACTTTCATTCACAAAAATTAATATAGAACAATATTCTTATAAATAAGCTTCAAACCAACCGATCTTTTATTGCTGGAGACTGCTTCATTCCTTTTCGGTAGAGATTCCCCTATTAGTGGAGATTACTTCATTCCTTTCCCGTACAATAACGCTGGTATTTTATGATGCGGGAAAAATATTTCAACAAATAATTGGCGCACTTTTTCCTAGGTTTTATTTGTACCATTTAATCTGAGGAAAAACCATTGTATGTGAGACCAACAAAATTTGTTAGGCATACTTCGTAGCGATGATAATGTTGAACAATATTTTGACAGCACTACGGGAAACACGCTTTGACTAATGTCAAACTAATAAAAAAGCCCATACTCTTATTTAAGAGAGAATGAAATAATACCTTCATTATATAATAACATTATTTTCAATTAAAATAATTTGAACTGATCCTCAAGTCTTTACCAAATAGATATAAAGTTTAACAATATGTTAATAACAGTAATACTATAGATCATGTCAAAATAATACCTTCGTTATATAATAAACATGATCTTCAATTAAAATAATTTGAAATGATCCTCAAGTCTTTACCAAATAGATATAAAGCTTAACAATATTTTAATAACAGTGATACTATAGATCATGTTATTATTTTATTGCTCAAGAGGCGCTATCTCTATAAATATAAATATGTAAATATTTTGAGTAGATTGAAATATAAATAATATATAGTAATTAATTATAATTATAATTAATAATTAATAATTATAAATATAACTATAATTAACAATTAAATTAGTTTAGATTTATTTTAATTAAAGATCTATTAAACACAAAGATTAAATTTGCTGACATACAAATATTTTTTAAAAGTGAAAAGAGATTTATTTCTCTTGACACTTTAAAATTAAGATAATTCTAAGTTGGTTAATAATAGTACACATTATATCGTTAGAAAAGAAACACTCTATGACTATAGAATACTCTTATTTAAGGTATTATAGAATAATGTCTTTACTATATAAACATTATTATGAATAAAAAAATTGAACGCCCAATCTTTACCAAATACATATTTTTAATAAAGAAAATAAATTTAAATAAATATTCTCATTAAAATATGCTCACTTTGTCCTAACATGAACAAAAAGAATCATATGAGAGAAAAAAAAATTCTTCTGATAATGATAATAAAATTTAACATTATTTTAATAACAAAACACATTATATTATTGGAAAAGAAACATGTTTTCACCAATGTCAAACTAATAAAAAATTACTCGTATTTAAGAGATTATGAAATATTAGAGTAGTTTATGGAAACTTGACTGGCAAGTTATTTATTGTTTTCAAGCTCTATGTTTATGAGAACCCATGGTATTGACCTATTGTATTCATGTGGAATATATCATATTTAGATGGAAAGAATCAAGGTGAATTGGTGCTTGTGGCCATTGGGATCCCAAGCAATGATGTCTTTACGTACCACCACTTCTCTCATTTGTGTGATCTTAACAACTAGTATTAGAGCTTGGTGAATATCGAAGTTGAGGTCAAAGTTTTCATGCGTTCATTAGAGTTTTTAAGGAATATACACACATCGTGGGAAGCCAAAGCATAGACACTGGTTTAGAAGAGCCGAGAATATATCCATGTGGCCAAAAAACGGACTATGTCGAGGACACAAGAAAATTCCCTAGGTGAGAGTGGGAGTGTTGTTTCACAAAGGGCATTAATGGTATAGTATAAAGAAAATAGAAGCAAGCCAACATTCTTGTTAGTTATGGACATGGACAAATCTTCTTTTAGAATGCTCAATTCTACTTTTCCCCATATTAATGGAGAATACACCATGGTAGTCAAAATATATATGTTTGATATATTGTAAAATCAAATCTCTTCATTGTTAAGGCTTAACATTGGATACAAATCCCTAGTGATGGATATACTAAATTCACCCATTGGTTGGTCTTGTTGCAACTAGAAACATGATAATAGAGATCGAGGAGGAAGGACTTGGGTTTAGGTCTAAATAGAGCATATTTGTTGTTCGCTATAAGGAAGTTTGGTTTCAAGACCATGAATTTTCTGTTGATGATTATCTTTTGTGGGACGAGAAAAAGGGGAAAAGTTCAATCTCATAAGAGAATCCATGGAGATTCCATGTGAAGACCCCAATCAGGATCTTCTAACAAAATTACATTTATCACAAAATTTCACAGTAAAAAAAATAGCATATTCACAATAAAACAATTTCTTTTGACAATGACATATAAGAAAACTATAAATTCATTAAATAACAGATTTTATTATCAACCATTGACATGAAATAATTCACAACAAAATACATACCTGGTTATGATACAATGGCTCAGTTGGGGTGCTCCTACTGGGGCATCCAACTAAATTTTCCACCCTACTAACTAGGAATCTCTATCTAACTTCCTAGCCTAGGGAACCTCCATACGTTACCTAGCCCTTTGAGTCCAAGTCCAACAATAATAATAGTGTGTCCAAAAAATAGTTCCAACGCTCTCCCACCACAACCAAAACCAATATCATGAGTTCTCCTTCCTTGCTTTCCCTTCTCTTCTCTCCTCCACCCTTTCCCTTAAAACTCCAAAACAAAAAATAAAGACAAAAGATATGCCACCCTTCATGTCTTGTCCTCCTTCCTCTTATGCCTCCCCCACTCACCCACCTACCATTAATTCCATGAATTACCCCCCATCCCTTTGAATTTGACGACTTTGACTCCCCCCTCGATGCCTTATCCTGAAATAACTTTGAGGAGACATCTTGTCAGAATGAGGGGAATGAAATAATAATTAAAATAATAATATTTAATCCTGAAATAAAATTGAGAAGACAACTTGTCAAGCTGACTAGAATTAAACAATAAAATAGTAATATTAAATCGCATGAATGAATCTCACAAATTCATAAGAATCTAATCAATTTAATATTAATAAGCATATTCAAATATAACTTAATAATTATAAGCCAAGATTTTAAGGTTAATTAAATATTAATCAATATTAGCCATTAAACAAGCTTAGGGCTGACCATAAACTTGATCATTAGTCAAGATTAATAATTTATTTAATCATCTAGCATTTTAAGCTTTAGAATACTAATGTATTTGTATGATGTGTGTGTATGTAGCTAGCATATGCATACCTCATACATATACTAATAATACTTATTGGAATCAAGCACAAAAAGTAAATCAATCATCAAGTATGCTAATAAAATAATGTAAGATAATAGGATCAGGTAGGGGCATTACATACACCCCTCCTTCACAAAACTTCATCCCGAAGTTAGAGTGAGAAGGATACACATAGTCAAGAACTAGTATGACAATAACACTAACAAAATAGGGAGAAAGATATAGTAGTCAAATTAAATAAGTCAAGCTAGGACGCCTCTTCCCATTTAGAGTCTTAGCTAACCTATAGCCTCCTATCCCCCCTAACCTACTTCTACTCCCATCCTATCCATTCTTTGTTGCAATATACTATGGCATCAACTATATTGATCTAACCATTGATAGAACCAAGATGGTGAAACCATCAATTATATCAACCTGAACTCCCCAACAGGAAATTGGAAATTGTCATAACACATCTAGGGGAGTGTGTCCATCATTAGCCGCCCAAAATTCTAGGCTTGGAGGTTTCATAGTGGGAAATACCTCCACCCCTAGCCAAAGAACTAGAGTCAACACCCTAATATGAACCACACTACGACACTTCTTGGATACTTTTCATCAAATAATCCAATCGTTCAGTCATGTCACCTACAATCTGCACCTTACCCCATGTCATAATAGTGCATATCGAGTATATCAGAAATGTAATAGAAAAATGTATGTCATATCATTCCTTATTGGATGTCTCAACATCCCATAGTCACTAGCCTAGATATTTGCTAATACATTGTCCCTTCTAATTTGTAAGTTATATATATATATATGATCATAATCATCATGTTATTATGTTCGATATGCACGTACCCATATATATTTCTTTTAATCATTATGCTACAAGTAAATATTACATCAGGGAAATCATAACTCCGATAAGTCATCCACGAGATAAATTATAACCAAATATGCCATACATCATATAAGTCATACATCAAGTAATTTAATCAATTAAACATAATCCATCAAGTTTTTTATATAAGTAAGTTCATTTGTCCAACTAAAATGCATCAATATTACATAGCATTCATAAATAAAACAACATGAAAATACAAATAGTGCCTTAACATAGGTAACCATATAGGTCAAAATGGGCATCATAAATAGTCAAAAAGTGAGGGCTAGTCGCAACATATAGTCTCTACATCCTCCTAGGTAGAAAATACTATGTTATACTCATCTCATTGAACCTTAACCTAGTCCACCAAGTGATGCCTAAGATGGAAAACCCTAGAGTCCAATATCCATAATGGTTCCACCATTACGATTCTCACCTCCCAAACTTGAAATTCCCTTCAATTAAGTTTTCAAGACTTGAATTAGGAACATAATGTCGTATAATAGATACATGAAAAACATCAGTATTTTTATGCAAATGGGGTGGAAGTACAACATGATAGGAAATTGGTCCAATTTTCTCTTTAATTCTAGAAGGTTCTATAAATTGAGGCGACAACTTCATCCCTTTCCCACACTGAATGGTTCTATTTTTGGGAAATATACAAAAAAAATCTTAGTCTCCCACTTCATAACTTTGATTGGTCCTATGTGCATTGGCATAAATCTTTTTTCTATCTTGCGCTTCCTTTAACCTTTGTCAAATATGTCTTACTTATTCCCCCATTTCTTGAACCAATTATGACCTGACTATTACTTTGTCCTCCAACTTTTCCCAATTCAATTGTGTCCTACATGGCCTTCCATATAGGTCTTGATATGGAGGCATCTTGATTGAAATGTGGTAATTTTTATTATAGGCAAAATCTACCAATGGTAAGTACCTTTCCCACTGATTCTGATTATCCATGATATACATTCTAAGCATATCTTCTATAACCTAATTTACACTTTCGATATTGAAATTTGTTTCAAATAAGCCCCCAACATTGACAGCAAAATTTTCCAAAATATAGATATAAACCACGAGTCTCTATCATAAATGATTTTTTTGGGGTAACCCATGTAGCTGGATAACTTTGCTTATAAAATCTTGTTCATATGTGTTTCACACTAGGATGAAATGGGAAGTTCTAGTCAACTTATCAAGTACAACCAATATGGAATTTTTCCTTTGTGAAGTGAGTGGAAAACACATAATGAAATCCATGGAAAGTACCTCCCATTGCGGCATAGGAATTTCATGTTTTTGTAGGAGTCTTATTGGGTGGTGATGAGCATCCTTCCCTCATTAACATTCAAGACACTTGCAAAAAAATGGACTATGTCACACTTCATGCATACCTAACAGAAGATTTGTTTTATGTATACATACATCTCCTTCACGCAAGGATGTGCACAATAGAGTTCTCTATGTGACTCTTTGAGGATGGTTCTTCGTATACCCCCATCCTTAGGGATGTACATTCTCCCTCAAAATCTCAATAGTCCATCTAGTTCAAGGATGTATCCCTCAAACTTTGGTTCTATCTGCTTCCCACTCTAGAGCGTTGATGTAACCTTCAGATACCAACTATTTTCAAAGAGTTTCTCCAACGCATGTTACCTCAAATTGACCCTCAAGGGTACTAAGTAAAAGGTATGTGGCCAATGGATTAGTGCATAAACCACCAAATTATGCTTTCCTTTCATGTACGAAATCCCAAAATCATACTCAGTCATGAATTCAACCCACCATGTCTACCTAGTATTCAAATCCCTCTGAGAGAAGAGGTGCTTCACACTCTCATGATTAGTTCTTAACTCAAATATTCTCTCGCAGAGGCAGTGTCTCCATAGTTTCAAAGCTAGCATCATTGCTGCTATTTCTAAGTCATGGGTAGCATACAACTCTTCATTTTCTTCAACTTCTTAGATGCATAAGTTATTACTCCACCTTATTGCATCAGCACTACTCTTGATCCTTTCTATGAAGCATATATGCAAGCTGTGAAATCCTTATCCATGTCAACAACTCAAAGGATTAGTGCATTGGTTAGTGATATCTTTAGTTTTGTGAATGTAGTGTCACATTCATCTGCACATTCATTTCTAATCCCCCTTCACTGTAATTTGGTGTTGGGTTTTGTAATATTTTAAAACCCTTCCATGAATCTTCGATAATAAATCCTAAGCCCCATGAATTTACGCACCTCATGAACATTTTTTGGAACTGGCCAATGCACTATGGTGTTTACCTTTTCTAGATCAACTGAAATCCCTTCTCCTAAAATTATGTGCCCAAGATACTAATTTTTCTTCTAGAAAAAAAGACTTTTTTTATAGTTTCACATACAAATGCTATTCCCTCAAGAATGTCAACACAACCCTTAAGTTCCCTTCCTACTTTTTTTCTTTCTTGTAATACATGAGAATATTGTCTAGAAAGACTTGCACAAAGTGGAATAGATACTTTTAGAACATCTTGTTCATGAGGTTCATGAAAATTGTTGCTGCATTGGTCAAATGAAACATAACTACTACAAACTCATTGTGTCCAAATCAAGTTTGAAAGGAATTTTTTGGGATGTTACCTTCCTTAATCCTCAATTGGTGGTATTTGGTTCGTAGATCAATTATCAAGAAAATCGTTGCTTCCTTCATTTGGTCGAAGAGGTCACCTATTTTAGGTATCAAGTACCTACTATATTTAGTGCCTTGATTCAAGACCCTATAATATATACACAATCTCAAGGAACCATATTTCTTCTTGATAAAAATCATTGATCCACCGCAAGGTGAAATACTAGTTTTATAAATCCCAAATCTAACATATCTTTTGATTGTATATGTTACTCACAAAGCATTAGAGTTCTCATCCTATACGGTGTATTTGATTTGGCTCTACACCAGGTTTAAGGTCGATTTTGAAATTGATCTCCCTCATAGGACGTAATCCTAGAAATTTTGGGGGAAAATATTCTTAAATTCTGACAAAATTGGGTGGTAATCTAGGGAGGGTCCCTTCTGGTTACTTACATCCTTGGCCACATATACTTTACAACCTTTCCAGAGGCAAATTTTTACCTTAATTATGGAGATAAACCATAGGGCCACTCCTCTCTTGATACCACAAAGATAAATTGACTTTCCTTCACCTTCTCTACAAATCACATTCTTTTTGAAATAATATACAAATACTCGATGAGCTTCTAGCCATCCCATTTTAATGATTACATCATATGTATGCGGTTCCATGATGTATGCCTTTATCTTAGTTTTAGACACATTGAGTTTTACTCGACAATGGTCAACATTAGGTCCCACTGATTATTTTACCCTAGAATCCATTTCAACTTATTTAAAGGAATTTAATGCCTTGTCGCTTTTATGCTTCTGGGCCTTTAGCGTAACTTAGATTCCAATGACATTGAAGGAGGATCCTGTTAGACAAGTTGCAACATGGTGTAAGCGTTTACTACTTACTCTCAAGGTGATTGGAAATTATTTGCACATTGGAAGTTATTTTCACTGTAATCCCTCGCTAATTTGAGAATTTTACATGGATAAGCTTTCCAAATTTGAAATTATTTCAAAATATCACAAAGATAATTTTATTAGTCATTTGAAAACAAGTATAGATATCCTAAATAATAAGAAGGAGTAATGCTTTATGTATTTGGGGCATTTCCCGAAAGTAGAAAATTCATATTTTATATGCAGTTTCAGTTAAACATCAATATTCTTTGAAGAAGAGGCAATCCAAGTCGAATATTTGGAGTAAAAACCATATATAAGGTTACAAAGGCATGGAAAGCTTACACTGGGTCGCTCTTTCCACAAGGAAGGATGGATTGAAGAGTTCCTAGAGATAAAGACTCTAAAGATCAAAAAGATGATCTCACATTTTTGGGTTAGAGGGGATATCTCGATGAATTGAAAGTGGAATTTACAATGATTCTTTATTTTTTCAGCCACGAGCTTTTTGTATAATCGTTTAGCCTTTACAAATTTACTAGATCAATTTTTTTTTTAAGTTTAAAAAATTAAAGACCTTTGCTAGCTACATTTTTTTTCTTTCCCCAATGCTTCTTGTTTGTTTCCCTTTATATCATGTCAATGAAAAATTATCAGTATCTGATTTATATGTGTTTATTTTTTTCGTGAAACATATTTCTTGAGTCATAATGCAAGGATGAATACCTTAATATTTATGTCTGGACTTGTGAGATATGTGTATTAACATATTAATATCTTTTGAGCATTTGTATTGATATTATAGTTATTTAGGGTTAGGTAGTTTTAGGTGGCATCCTTACCAATTTTTAGCATCATATTTATTTTAGTGAATGATGAAGTGATTTCATTGCCCTTGTGTTGAAAATCATGGCTGTATTATAGGTGAGGCTTAGCTAGCCCACTGCATGTTGTATTGATTTCAATGGTAGGAAATGGTTATACTCACTCCCCTACACCTTGCATATTATAAAATTTCGATTTTGCTGGAAGCCATTGCATTGAGATGGTTTATTTACTGTAGGTTTGTTGTTGTGCTCTTAAGAGTAGTATCATATGAAAATGGTCTTTGTGATCAGTAAAGAAAACGATCGAACATAATTGTACCATGTTGAATGTCTTATAAGCCCAAATAATGTTCCTAAAAGACTATTGATATTATGTATGAATAGGTGTGTGATTTTGTAATTATAAAGGTTTGAAATTATTCTGGTTTAATTGCACCAAGACAAGTAGTTCGGAGAAGGGCTTTCCTTTATTTCTATTGGCTTGTTAGGGCCTGACCCAGGTTCAGAGGTAATTTCGCGAAACAAATCTCGAAACTACCAACCCTTTCGGCAACAGTCCAAAGTGCGCGGATTTAGGTCTCACCCAAGGTAGTATGGGAGGGTGCTGGAACCAGGTTTCCGCACCCTAGGGATGTCATGATGATGTATGGGAAGTTCGCGAACAAAACCTCTACGCCTGTGCTGCCCCGCGCAGCCGTCTGTCCTTCATAGCTTGTGCGACTGCTTCCACGCAGCTCTGTAAAGAGCGTGAAGAGGTGTTGTCTAGATCCTTTATCCTTACTGTGCTATTATTATAGATCTTAACTTAATTGTGTGTACCCAATGTTCTCATTAATCATTCAACATTCATAGCAAGTGTGCGCAATCATAAAACTGTAAAGAGATGCATAAACATAATAGAAGCATAAACACATAGTATTAACTTATCTTTTATTAATCCTCTGTTCAAGTACAATCCCAACTCCGCCCTGCGCACTCAGCTGCAAGGGTTCGCGCACATAGCTGTAGACTCTATCAGGCCTCTGTGCACATAGCTGCAGAGCCTCTTCCTACTACTACAACCCAAGACTCGAACTTACAGACTCAGAGTGAATTCATCATCCAAGAACATCATAAGACTTAAGACTAAGACTGCCTTTACACTTAGAGCCTCGCTCTATTTATACAATCCCATGGTCCGCGGACCATGGGTAGGCCGACACACTCTACATTAAATTACATTATCTTAGGGTGGACAACCCTAGACTCTCGCGCTTCGCACCCGCATTTCGTGGGGTCTTTACATTACACTTGACCAAAATCCAAGCTTCAAGCCCCAAAAACATACTATGGGGGGATCCACTGCCCAACAATTTCCAACATTTTCTAACTCTAGTCCTGGTAGCTTTCTTATAGGTTTTCACACTTGTGCCCACTTTGGTTTCTCCTCTTCCTTTTTGGCTTTATTTTCACCATTATCATTCCCAACAGACTCTCTACCATACACATTCAATTCTTAATTTTCTTACTAATAAGTTACCTAAAACATTCTTTTATTTCCCATAACTTCACAAGCCTTAGCCATGTCTTCAAGTTGGAGTGATCATTATAAGCGGATTTCTCCTAGGTATAAGAAAGCTGCAACATCTAGTCTTGGCATATTTTAAAATTCAAATAGGTAGCCTCATCAAAGGTGTTGTTAAGTATATTTTATTTTCCAAGCAATGTAGAAGCTTCTTTTTTCTACGTATGACAATTAGATGATATTTAATTCTGAGAAGAGATCATGAAGTAGTGTAAATATTTAGTGTACCAAAATTCTTCTCCTGACCCTTTGACTGCTATAGAATAGATTTTGTCACAATTGCAATTTTGATTGTGTATGAATTTGAATCACTCCTACAGTGGATGCTAGCTAAAATGAGTGTTTATGTTCCTTATCAATGTATCTCTCTTACATAATCATCTCTCCCTTTCCCTTTTTTGGTCATTTCCTAACTTGTAGTTTTGAGCTAAAAACCAGCTAAAATGAACACTCTCATAGCGAGACATATTGATCTTAAACAAAACTTCTTATTTTTCTTTATGGGATTACTTAATTCTTGTTACATAAGATATATGTTCATTATAATTTGCAGCCTGAAATGTATACATGAGCACATATCTCCTACCTTAATTGAATGGTCTACAACAAATAATTATATAAGCATTTCCCCATTTTGTGGAAGCAATTGTGTTTGAAATTTTGAGAAACAGAATGAAACTATAGAATTTCATCTAGTGCATCAACATAATATTAAAATTTTGCAATATTTCAAGAGCTTTATTAATAGGTATATTTAGAGGAAATTTGGATGGTAGTTTCTATATTGAATTTATAATTGACATTAGCAATGATTTCTTCTCAAATACTTTTAAGAGGACAAAATTCTCTTATGTAGTTTTATCACAAGTGTGTGAATCACTCAAAGAAATATCTCATTGAGAAAATTCTAAAGCTTAGTAGACAATGGCCTCTGCAAGAGCATCATAATATTTTATTTTTGTGTAGAAAATGGCCTTCTCAAGTGCATCATAATAAAATACATATCTTATTCTTTTGAATATGCGAACATGATTAATTTTTTTTTTTTTTCTTTTTGGATTGTAGGGTGGATTTATTATAAGCACAAAATCCTGGAGCGAGCTTTCCAGTCTATGTACGTCGGTTTTTTGGGTCTAGATTTGAATATGGGCTCTTATACCACATCTAAAACTTCCCAACTCGGGGTCTTCTACTAAAATTACATTATTAAAAAAAATCACCATAAATAAAATAACATTTCACAACACAACAATATCTTTGGAATAACATTTAAGAAGACAACAGATTTATTAAATAACAACTTTGATTCTCAACCATTCACATGAACTAATTCATAAGAAAATACATACTTGGTTAAGATATGGTGGTTGTATCAGGTTGCTCCTATTGGGGCCACCTGATTGAATTTGCCACTATACCAACTAGGAATGTCTATCCAAGTTCCTAGCCCAAGGAACCTCCATAGGTTCCCCAAACCTTCGAGCCAAAGTGAAAAAACAATCTTAGTGTGTCAAAAACATAGGTCCACCACTCTCCAACCACAAAAAAAACTAATCTACAGAGTTCTCCTTGGTTCCTTTCCCTTTTGTTCTCTCCTCTACCCTCTCCCTTCAAACTCCAAAGCCAAAAAAAAGACAAAATACCCACCCCTTCGCCTTGCATCCTCCTTGCCCTTATTCATCCACCTTAACTGGCTACCATCAAGGCCATGAATACCCGCCACACCCCCCCCCCCCCCCCCCCCCCCCCACCCCCAACCCCTGTCCCCCCTATGTCCCTTTGAATTTCATGACTTTGTCCCCCCACCACATCCCTTTGAATTTCATGACTTTGACCCCCCCTCCTGCCCCCCAACACGCCCCCCAGATACCTTATCATGAAATAACTTTGAGGAGACATCTTGTCAGATTGAGGGAAATGAAATAATAATTAAAATAACAAATAATAATATTTAATCTAGAAATAAATTTAAGGAGACAACTAGTCAGGTTAAGGGGAAATAAAACCTAAAATAGAAAAATAAATAATAAAATAATAATATTAAGTCATATAAGTGAATCTTACATATTTACAACAATCTAGTCAATTTAATATTAATAAGCATATTGAAATGTATGTTAATAATTATAAACTAAGATTTTAAAGTTAATTAAACACTAATGAAGGTTAACCATTAAACCAACTTAACACCAACCATAAGCTTGATCCTTGTTCAAGATTAACCATTTCTTTAATCATTTAACATTTTAAGCTCTAGAATACTAACGTGTTCATGTGAGGTGCAGGTATGTAGCTAGCATACACATACTTCATATGTATACTAATAATACTTATTGGAATCAAGCATAAAATTGCAATCAACCGACAAGTAGGCTAAGAAAATAATGTAAGATAATTGGATCAAGTAGGGGCACTACATTGTAGTTCATGTGATTCCCTTGATCAACATCATTGCTAATGTAGAATAATATGAGGATTTTGTTAATGGAAACAGTAATGCCAAGCATGGAATTCCAACATGGAATGTACTAGACACCTTCATTAAATCACACATAAAACAACAAAGTATAAAAGGTTTGATCTTGTTTTCCAGGGGTATATAGATTGATCATCATGAATATGCTATCAAACCTCGAATATGGTTCTAATATGTGTAGAAATTTGGGTTCCTCTCTTGAGTTAAGGTAGTAGTTATTACCATGAGTTTGAGTGTCAAAGCCATTTCTTGCATGAAATGAAATAATGGAAGCAACACGAGAGAAACACGCGGTTAATATTTTGAATCATGAGTCACACCCAAACTAAGTTTTGGGCAATACCCATGTGTGTTGGTAGAGTCCCAATAGAATGTCCTAATAGACACTGAGTGGATTGAGAGTGCCAAAGACTGAGTGATCAAGCTTACCATTTGGAACAAGTATTTGACTAGTATGATGTAACATAGTAGTTACGACAAAGTGTTGGAAGAATAATAATGAGGAATTTGATGACATATGCATTAACAAATTTAGGGTTCATTGAGATCTATGGTCTGTATGAAGATCAAGTGTAGATACTTAATCTTAAAGGATTCCTTTAGGGTTTTGTTATTGATTGGAGTTGTTCCAGAGCCACTGAAAAATTGTTCTAGTTACCATCATTGGCTATGATGTAGGAGAAGCATAGACTTGTTGGAAATGGCTGCCTAAATTATTGGGAGCATGGTTTGGATATGAAGCAATAAGCGCGAAAATAGTTATAGTTGTACATGTTTAGCCAACAAGTAGAGAGGTAAATGTGTAGTAGTAGAAATAAATCTAGGAAGAGTACACACTATGATAATGAGGATATGGATGAATAACATAGGTTGGGCATATAAGGAGAGTGTGGTAAAGTAGCGAGAAAGGCTAGGTCAAGACATGGACCAACAAAGCTAGAGATGTAGCGAGAAAGTGGTCATATGATGAGAAAATGAAGGTGGAGTGAATTGTTTGAAGTTTAGTGAAGATGTTAGTGTGTAATGGGAGTCACAATGGTGTGGGTGACCACACTAGTGGTAAGTGAACACCCTAAGGGATTTTGGTCCAAGTTGAAATCCTTGTATAAACAAGTGTATTCCCCAAGGAAGTTGTAAGACCTATTGTTCATGCATACATGTTATGCAGGAGCACATGTTGTTGTAATACCTCAATTTGCTTCAGACATACATGTAGTGTAATGGCACATGGAGTTATCAAGTCGTGGAATGGACTACTTCGATAGGTGCCAAGGTGGTAGGTGTACTGGTATCCTAGCTTGAGGTGGGGGGAAGGGTGCGTGTGAGAATGTTAGATGGTTGATGAACAATCTATGTGAAAATGTGTCTTAGATAACTTGTGGATACAACAACTAGTTACCCATTTACTCTAGTAGATGGTAAACTTTATTATTGACTTCCATAGAGTGATTGGGACCAAGTTAATATCCCTAAGTCAAGTTTAAGGTGAGATTGTCAAGGTAGTTTAGGTAAACATGAATTAGTCAAGTTACTAATGGTTTTTGAGCTCTAGGATTATGAGATCCCATGGTATTTACCCATGGTATTCATGTGGAATATAGCCCATTTATAGGTAGAATGAATCTAGGTACATTTGTCATTCTGGTCGTTGGGATACCAAACAATAGTGTCTTTAGACACCACCACTTCTCTCAGTTTCATACTCTTATTTAACTTGAAGAAAAAACATTATATAAAAGAAAAACAAAATTTGTTATACTAATAATAATGTTATCATTAGAAAAAAAAACCCTACTTTGTTTAATGTCAAACTAATAGAAAAAACATACTCTTAAGTAAGAAATCATGAAATAATATCCTTACTATATAAACATTATTATCATTTAACATAATTTGAAATTATCCTCAATTCTTTACCAAATAAATAATTTTAATAAATAAAATAATTTTAAAACTTACCAAATAAATAATTTTAATAAATAAAATAATTTTAAATGTTACTTCAACCTGAGTTAAACACCGTTTATCATATAAAAAAATTAATTTTATAATTTTTAATAAATAAAATTATTTTAAATTATAATATGTGAAAGATTATAATATCATTTTTTCCCTGAAGTAAAATTTATTTCTACAAGTACTATCATATTACCTTTCAATTAAAACGTATTTTCTAACTATTTCATTGAAAAACTTAATCTTTAAGCTTCATAAATTACAATCTTAAAGTAATATCACTCCCATATCGGTTGCTCGATACATGGACATGGAAGGTCGGCTGCATGTTTGAGAGATGGAATAACAATACAACAGAACATGTGCTCTCCCCATCTTATGTGGTTTTAGACATTGTTATCTCTTTGTTTCTCCATACGTATGATAAGGCGGCGGACCGCCTATATTCCTCTATTTTTTTTGTTTATTATAATTAGTGGTGGTGGTTGTGGGAATTCATAATTGGCTTTATATATTTTGATTTATTTTTTTCGTGGGAATTCATAATTGGCTTTATATATTTTCATTTATTTCTTTTGTTTATTGTCAGTAGTGGTGGCGGCTGCCGTTTATTATAATTAGTGGTGGTGGTGGTTGTGGTTGTGGGAATTCATAATTGGTTTTATATATTTTGATTTATTTCTTTTGTTTATTGGCGACGGCAGCGGTGGAAATGGTGGTGGTGGTGGTAGTTCACAATTTTATATATTTTGACCTATTTTTTTTTTTCTTTATTATAATTTTTTGTTTGGATCATTTTAAAAAACTCTAGCTCATGAGACTGAAGTTAGTTAAATCTTATTAAAAGATTTTTCAGGTTTAAAATAGATCTTCCAAGGAAAATAATAGTTAATATAATAAAATAAGAGTTATGAGTTTTTAAAGAAAAAGAAAGGAAACTAATTTTTGTATTGTATTTTCAGTGTATCTTCTTATAGGTGTACTCAAATGTCAGGCGCAAAAACTCATTAAATGTATAATTAAATTCTACATCCAACAAGTACCCACTCTGCATAATTCTAAGTAGACCCACATCGAAAAAATTTGAAAACACATGAAATTAAATGTCTAGTGTAGAGACCTATTTCCACATTGAACGAGTACCCACCCTACATACTTTTGAGTAGACCCAAATTGAAGAAAATTGAAAATACATGAACTTAAATGTAAAGTGTAGACACTCGTTGCCATGTGGTGCATCAAAATAGTATTTACATTTGATATTTGAGTAAACCTATAAGGAGATAAGACAAAAATACAATTAAAAAAAGTGATTTTCTTCTTTACCCTCCAAAATATTTATTCCTATGATGACATCATCTCTTGAATCTCATTTGTTATTTTAAAGTTAATTTATTAGTGAATTTTTTGTTTTAAGACTTTTTTTTTTTACCTTAAAATACCCCTAATGAATATGGTGAAAGCTTTTCACTATTTCTTTTCACCAACAATTACACACAAACTTATGATGAAGTCGAAATAAAAAAAGTCTTTTATGTAAATGAGAGGATAGATTTCATCTATTTTTTTTATATCTTTCCCGACAAACTTCCTTATCACCTAGGATTATCTCCCCTTCCTATCATATTTTATAATTTATAATAAATTTTATTTTTAATTAATTATTGTCATATCATATAATTTGTTTATGATTGAAAAACAACTTAGTCTCAGTTTCAATCATAATGTTTATCTAAATAAATTTATTAATATTTAATTAATATATAATACTATTATATAAAATATCTTTTTTTTTGCTGAAGCAAGAGTCGAGCCTTCTATGTCATTAAAAATGAAAATAAATTACATAAAGTACAAAGCCCACAAGGGCCTGTGGGCCACGGGTAGCACACTGTGCGCCGAAACTTCAAACTCTACTAACAAAACTTCGGACCTTACAAAAGACAGAAAATATTGAGACCTTACAATCCTCCCATCAAAGACCATCGGACGCAAATTAAATCGAACTGGCGCCATGCGCCCTCATAACATTAACAATCGGGTCCGAGTGCAAAAGGAAACAAATTCTGAAAGGATATCGGGTCCACCTATTAACTGTACTCACGACATTGATTCCTGCCAGGGAACTATTACTCATCCCGACTTGCCTTTTTAATCTAAACTGTTCAATATTCTCTCCAGATCCAACGGCTATGGAGGATATCGCGGTACCAAGCTTCTCGACTCTTAATCCTCAGACCCACCGACATGCATGATCATTCCTGACCGTCGATCCACCTTGATTAATCCAACGGTCAAGGCTCATATTGCATGGGTCAAGTGGACCGAACAATAGCATGCGATGAGGGCGGTATTTGGTCCCTCCCCTTGGCCACGTGTCAGTGGATGAATGGAATCGCTCCCAAAACTTTAAAACCGCTTCCCACCTAGAGCGCTTGCGATATACCGTAAATCGCTTCGAGAGCAGTATAGTGTCCATTGAGAGAGAACCCGAGGTATTCCGTCCACCAATAAAACCTAGATTCTGCCCCCTCGCACTAATCTGACCATACCATTCCCGCCAACCTACCGCTAACTCAATCCTTCCGCGCATTTTCCCTCTGGAGCATCTGTCTCCGAAAATATCTGGGATGCGGAGATCGACAGTGATCTACCATCCGCAAGGGCCAGACTGAGAGAAAGGCCGTAAAACAAAATGAAGCCTAGTCATCTGAAACCAGCCTCCATGGCTCTGATTTGAACCACCCTCCGATCTTCCTCAGCTTGGTTGTGACAAGACGCCTTTAATCTGTCCTGAGGCATATCTTGCCACTGCATTTTAACCTTACGCTCAGAACAAATCACTCCTTGATTGGCCAGAATATCTGCCAATTTATTGGCCGATCTTCGCACATGATTAAACCTAACTATGTGAAGGCTCTGGAGGTGAAGCTGAATCCTTTGAAAGACCTAGATCAGCCTCCAGTGTTTGGAGACTTTTTCCGGTGCTGTGCCACAGCTGATTCTCTTGACCGAGTTAATAATTAGCTCAGAATCAGCTTCAATAATCACATTTTGGCAGTTATCCTGCTTCATAAAATCAAGACATTGTTCCATAGCCATAAGCTCTGCCATATTGTTAGTGGCCCTTCCTAAATGGAAGTGAAAGATGACAAGAATGTTTCCATTTTCATCCCTCAACACCCCTCCAAAACCAGCAGATCCCGGGTTGCCTTTTGAAGCCCCGTCAATATTGAATTTTAAAAAACCCTGTGGGGGAGGGTGCCAGATGTCCTGTTCGGTGCCCATCTGAATAGCCTTCTTATCTCAGTCCTGAGGGATGAGATTCTACATACCTAGCTGACTAAGAATCCTCAATTCTGCAACTGAAGGAGGGTTCTTAGGGGGGTTCCGCACAGTGGTACCAACTGTTTCCTTAATCTGGTTTAAGATCTGCTCAAAAAGTCGATGGGGGGGGGGGGGGCTTTTTTCATTCTTGAAGATTCTTTTGTTCCTTTCTTTCCAGACATTCCATATTATAAAGCCTGGCAAAAGAGCCCAAGCAGTGTCTAGGAATTCATACTCTGAAAAGTTATGTCTCCACTTGGTTAGGGTGTTGATAATACACCCTTGGTCTCTGTCTGTCTGCTGGAATATGTCAGCAAACGTATCCCACAACCAGGAGGTTAAACTGCAATTATTAAGAAGATGCTCCATAGTTTCCTCTTGTTCACCACAGAGCTGGCATTTGGAAGGCCCCAGAACACCCCTCTTCTTGATGTTATCCCAGGTCAAAATTTTCTTATGATAAACCAGCCACATGAAAAGTTTGATCTTCATCCAGCCTTGATGCCTCCATAGGTTCAACCAAATCCTATCTGGAACCTGGGAGTCCAGCTCAAGGAGTAAGCGTTTTGCCTCCTTAAGATTAAAGGAACCCTCATTATTGTTACCCCATCTAAGTTGGTCATGCCCTTCTGTAACTAATATCCTCCTTTGTTCCACCAAATTCCTAAGCTCATCTGCTTTTCCTTTCAAAGGGCTGCCATCCCTGTAATCCATGTGCCTCCAGGTTGTCCATTTTCCTGCCCTGTTAGTTTGTTCCCATAAATCTTTTACGTTGATTAATCCTTTAGTATATGTCTCATTCTTGAGATTCTCAAAGTACTCTGTTAGTAGTATAGGTTCATGTTGCCATTTATCCTCCCAAAATAAGGCCAGATTACCTTCTCTGATTTCTCAGAAGCTGTTATTTTGTATTAATGCTCTATTCTCCCAAGACTTGTTCCAGATACTAGCCCATTGTGCCTTTGGATCTTTGACCCATCACCGCCATAATTTTTCCCCTAAAACCTTGCTAAGAATCTCCGAATCATCCAGTCCAAGTCCCCCATGGTTTTTAGGTTTGCAGATTTTGTCCTAGGCTACCAAGGCCCATTTCTTTCTTTCCTCTCCCCTACCCCAAAGAAAGTCTCTTTGGATGGATCTAAAATGTTGCAAGACTCCTTTTGGTGCTGGGATTGTTGATAGCATGAAAATTGGGATTGCTTGAAGAACAACTTTTGTGAGGACCAGCCTCCCAGCCAAGTTTAAAGATATTATAGTCCATTTCTTGATTTTTTCTTGCATCTTATTAATCACTGGCTCCCAAATGCTCTTGTGCAAAGGTTTAGCAGTTAGTGGTACTCCCAAATATTTTGAAGGGAGGATATCTCTTTGAAAGCCCAGAATTCTGGAAATATTCCTCTGAATGGCTATATTAGTATTAAAGAAAAAAATTTAGATTTGGAAAGATTAACTTCCATACCTGAAGCCATGGCAAAGTCACACAAGATTTGTTTATACGCGAGAGCTTCTTTGACTGTAGGAATTCCCTGCAGCATGGTATCATCCACAAATTGTTGATGAGTCAAGGCCTGTCCATCATCTGATAGCTGGAGACCTTTAATCTAACCTATTTCCTTTGCATGCTTGATAGACCTGCCTAGTCCTTCCATCATGAGGATGAAGAGAAAGGGAGAAAGTGGGTCTCCTTGCCTAAGGCCTCTTGAAGGAATAAAAATCTCCGAGGGAGAGCCATTAACCAGAATTGAAAAATTGGCAGAAGTAACTAGGGCCATGGCCCATCTAACCCAACTGTGATCAAACCCAAATGCAATAAGAACCTTCCTGATATAGGTCCAATTAAGATTTTCATAAGCTTTTGCTATATCCAATTGCATAATCATACCTACCTTCCTATTGTTGGTTAGAGAGTGCACCACCTCATGAGCTTGAATGATATTATCAAGAATTTGTCTACCTTCTACATATCCAGATTGTTCCACAGAAACTAGAGTAGGAAGGAGAGGTTTGAGTCTATTGGCCACAACCTTAGATATTATCTTATAAAACACATTGCACAAAGCAATGGGTCTAAACATGTCAGGAGTTCGAGGCAAGTCCTGTTTAGGGATCAGGGAGATAAAGGAGGTATTTAGCGCATTCAAAATAGTCTTATTCCTCTTGGAATCTTCTACTACATTTAGAATATCCTGTTTGACTATACTCCAGCAGGCTTTGAAGAAGTCCACATTGAAACCATCAGGGCCTGGTGCCTTACCATTCTGCATTTCCTTAAGGAACTCACTGACCTCCTCTTTAGTCACTGGCCTATTAAGGTTGAAATTGTCCTCTCTAGACACCAGCCAGGGTATATGTATTGTAAGATCCCTGATGGACTGTTCTTGATCTGAAACGGTTTCCTTTGCTATATCGCTAAAGTGCTGAACTAGCACAGCTTCTATTTCTTCATGAGAATTGAGATAATTACCATCCTTGTCCTTGATCGAAGAAATCCTGTTATGAGCTCTATTCGCAATCGTGGATCTATGGAAAAATCTAGTATTCCTCTCACCTTCTTTTAGCCATTGAACTCGAGACTTTTGTCTCCAAAATATTTCCTCTTGTTTACATAAATTCTCCCAGTCCTAATGATATTTGGATACCTGATCACTTTTGTCTTTGTCAAAGCCATCTGTGATAAGGGCTTGATTAAGTACCTGCATTTTGCCTTCAACAGATTTTTTAGCTTCAAATATATTGCCAAATTCATTTCTATTCCATTCTTTGAGCCTGAGCTTGATGTATTTTAGTCTTTTTTGAAGAAGGAACATTCTTGAGCCCTAAATGTTCAAATCTTCTTACCACTAGGTGGCAATGTTGCTAATGAAATCTGGGTGGGAGAGCCATATGTTCTCAAATCTAAAAGGTCTATTCCTGGGGGTTCCAATGCCCTGCACCTCCAGTTGAACTGGCCAGTGATCTGAGCCTCCGAAGGGGAGAACTCTTGCTGTCATTTCCTTGTCTATGAGCATAAGATCCTCTGAGATTATGAATCTATCTAGTTTTGAGGCCACCTGAGACTCACCTCCTCTTTTGTTGTTCCAGGTAAAGAGACCATTACTTGTTACAATGTCCACTAACTTCATATTATCTATGAAAGTTTGAAAAGCTAAAGAATCTTTACTTGTAATTTTGGTTCCCCCTTTTTTCTCCAAAAGTGATTTGATCATGTTGAAATCACCCCCCAAGATCCATGGTAATCCTGCATGTCTATCTCTGAGATCCTCCAGAGAACTTAGAAACCTGAATTTATCATCCATTCTTTGAGGACCATACACATTCGTTAACAGGTAGGTTTCCTTATCTCCCACCGGCTGAATGACTACAGATAAATAATCCCTAGATGCCTCAGCATCTATTATGTCAATTTTTTGGGGATTCCAAAGAGTGAGTATACATCCTGTCATATTCTCTGCTTTGACTTCCAGAAGCTCAAATCGATTGAGCCATTTGCTATTGATTTCTTTTATTTTTTGAATGGAACATTTGGTTTCCTGGTTGAAGATCACATCCAGAGCTACTTGTTTCATTCTATTACTCAATATTCTTTGTTTTCTTTTACTACCTAGACCCCTAATATTCCAAGAAGTGAACTTCATAATTAAATATTTGTAAAGGAGTAGCTGGTTAGGTCTTTCATCTTACCTAAATCTATCATTAGCTTTCCACATTCCATCAATAGCTCATTCTGCTTTTTTCTGCCTCTTTTCTTTCCTGGGTTTCTAGGTGCTAATCCTGGTGTGGTTTTCATTGTTTTCACACCTTCGCTGCCCTGCCTTTCATTGTTTCTTTGCCCCTGCATCCCTTTGGTCTGGGTTTTCCATAAAAACAACTGTTGAACTCTACTAAATTCCTCTGGAGGTAACGAATCTACACCTTCCCTGGTTCCTTGATCCAAGAAACCTTCCAGATCTAGGTTCTCTTTCTCAAGTATTTCCTGTAGTTCATGGTCCTCCGTTTCCATCTCACTCTGGGTCATTTCATGGTCCATCTCCAGCTCTGCCTCATTCATCATAGATTCTTTCTGTTTAATATTATCTTGTACTTGATCATTATCTTCTTCTTTCCCCTCCTCCACTAGACTTCCTTCTTTTGCCTGATCTACTTTTGCAATCCCTTCTTCCTCTTCGAGAACTTGGAACCTGTTCTGAGTGGTTTGTTGTCCTCCTGATTTTTGTGTCTTTGGCCCCCTTTTGCTTCCTTTTTCTTTATGTGCCACTTTGTGAAAGCTTTCAGTATCTTTCATTATGTTAGCTTTGTTCCTATTCTCTATTTTACTAAGAGGGCAGTCTCTTATTAGGTGCCCATGCTCATGGAATTTGCAGCATCTGAATGGAATATGTTCGTAATCTACTATCTATACCCATTCTTCATCCAAAACTTCCAAGATTACTCCATCTGGTAGAGCTTTAGAGAGATCCATCTCAACACATATTCTAGAAAAGGAAGTGTACTTTGCCCTTCTAGTGGCCTTAGAAGCTTTGACAAAACATCCTAACTTATTTCCTATGGCAGATAAGGATTCTGTTTGCCAGTAATCAAGAGGTAGAGAGTAGAGTCTTACCCAGACTGGGATCAAAGTAAAAGTCTCATGCTTCAAAACAAAATTCATGATCCAAGTTCGCATGAGACTTTTGAAGCATAAAAGTAGGGCCCTCCTTCAAACACTCTGTCCTTATCTTCAATATTTGCAAATACCATAGCGAAGAAACCCTTTGATCCAAGATGTAGGTTAATGCTTCCTTTTGGTTTACAGTGGTATTTAATCCACATTTGTAAAGCTTTTCAGTGGGCCATAAACCAATGAATTTTCAAATGATTGCATAGGTCTGCATGTAGTCCCCGTGCGCCTGCAGCGTAGGATCATTTAAAACAACTCTGGGTGTAACCTCAACTTTAGGTTTACATGGTCCCTTTTGTGCTTTGTTTTCTGTTCCCTATTCTTTGTCTTCTTCCTCATTTTCCTTAGTACTGTTGTTCTCCCTTGATTTAGTGCCCTCTTGATCCTCTTCGCTATTTCTCTCCCTTCCTTCCAAAGGACCTCTATCATTCTCCATTGGTTTTTTACCACTGTTGGCCAAAACCTACTCCACTCCCTCCTTTGCGACCATCCATAGAGAATAAACTCTGTAAAAACCTGGAACCCTAGCTAATCACCCTGCGCCTAAATTCCACTATTATATAAAATATCATCATATCTATAATATAATATTTAAATATAATATATTAACATCATTGATACTTAATAATATATTAATATATATCTCTCATATAGAATGCTATATCATAAATATATATATATATATATATATATATATATATATATATATATATATATATATAATGATGTAATGTTATATCATATATACATAATATATTGCATAAATGAAATGTTATGTCAAATATGATGTAATGGATACATTATATATATATATATATATATATATATATATATATATATATATATATATATTACTAAAGCTATATATTAATAGATAATATATTAACATCATTAATATATATATATATATATATATATATTTTGATTTTATTTATTAATAATATATAATTACTAATATGATTTTATAATTTTATTTTAATAATTTTATATTTTTTTATTTATAATATTCTTTATTATTATTATTAGTAAAATCATTTCAATTTTTATTTAAATTAAAATTATTTTTGGTTAATTGATGTTTTCATATGTTTTAACCAATTTAAAATTTAAAATTTTATCTTCTTCTTTTTTTAAAATATTTTTTTTTAACTTAAATATTCTCATAATTATTTAATTTTGCAAAACTAACTATAAAATATCTAACATATTTTTTAGAAAACAATTATAGTTATTGAAAATGCTCATGGAAATAGACTTGTATACTTTATGTTAGGGACTAATTATTGTTGATGGGTAGGATTAGATTCTCCACTACTACAATGGAAAATTACAATTAACAAAATATCTCAATTTAACAATCAGTAAAATCTAAATAGACCATATACCAAACTTTAACAATAACTTGAATCCAATATTTTTACTTTAGTGTAACTATATTTATATTAAGCCGCAGAAAACTATGTAACACTTTTATTTAATTAAAATTATTCTAGATTTGTTACTTCCTCTTACTCTTAGGGTGGTTTATGTTAGCTAGCCTCTTTCCACCATACATCCTTACACCTTTTACATCTTTTCCATTTATATTTACATCATTTTTTCCAAGTTAGAGGAGGTGGAAGATTGACTTAGAATAATGACTATTGTGGTTTATCGTTTAAGTTTACATTCTTAAATATATATTATGATATATAGGATTCTAATTTTTTATTAAGTCTATATGTGTGTTTATTTTAGAATAATGTTTCCCAATTTTAATTTAAGCATCAATAAGTTAGAGATTTAACTTCTATTCATGAATAAAAGTTTAATATTTAGTTTAAAAGTAGTTATGCTTTTTCTACCTTTTTAATTAAATTAATTAATTAAAAATTAAAAAAAATATAAACAAATATCATATGAAATGAATTATTATTTTGTGGACATATCATATTAGTAAGTCATCGTATTATAACAAATCTATGTATAAGTTAAGAATCTCCGTAGTAAAGTGGAAGTTGTATATATGTTTAATTTATATATAAATTCTTATTATAAATAATAATGATAATAATTTAAAATAAAATCATAATTTAATTAATTATTATGATTTTTTTAATTCCAACAATGTGAGATTTATCATGAAGTAAGTTTTTTTATACTTCTTATAGACTAATGCTTATGGGTTTACAAATTATCTAATTTATATGGCCACACTAGTTTTTACTACTAACATCTCCAAAAGAAAACAAGATAAAAAGAAATAGGAATATACACCCTATAATGTCTTGTGAAATATTGACTTTTTTATTGTTTTAATTTTTTTATACTATGGTGGATGGGTAACTAGTTGGAGTATATCCAATGACATGTAAGTTAGATAGACCAGAAATTTATGACTTAACAAGAGTGAAACTCTTTGAGGATAGTGGAGCTCACTCTTTGAATCTTATCACAACTAATCAAAAAATACCCAGTGTAATTTAAAAAAATAACATTTTATTCTACCAACTGCTTGTTCCAATTAATTTATAAAAAAAATACCCAGTGTAATTTAAAAAAATAACATTTTATTCTACCAACTGCTTATTCCAATTAATTTATAAAAAAAATTGTACAACTCAAATTATTGATTATCGAAAGAAAAGGACAGTGTTGTTTTGAGTTTTCGGGAAAAACAAAGATATGCAAATCCTAGAGTCATTATCCACTTTAGCGGATGGCATTCGTTGTGTTGGTTGCAACTTGAGGTGAAGGTTGGACTTACTGGTTTTGGGATGGGAGAGAATAATTATTTAATTCTTGTTTTGTTTGCATTGATATAAACATACCCAAGGAAAACCAAAACCAGTTGCTGTCAATGACTAACTGCCACAAGCTTATCAATCAGATAAACCTTATTCGACTGATTTGTCAAACTGCTCTATTTTTGAGGTCGATTATTCTTGTGGATTTGACGTCGATTATTCTCGTGGATTATCGAGCGGGCCAGACCACCTTGCATTATTTTTGAGGTCGATTATTCTCGTGGATTATCGAGCGGGCCAGACCACCTTGCATGAACACTGCTTGCGGAATTCGTGGATGTTAGGCTGTCCCACACGGCGTATGTTATAGAGAC
The DNA here is from genome assembly GCA_031772625.1 of Pinus tabuliformis. Classification (NCBI taxonomy): domain Eukaryota; kingdom Viridiplantae; phylum Streptophyta; class Pinopsida; order Pinales; family Pinaceae; genus Pinus; species Pinus tabuliformis. The sequence goes on from CM062818.1 coordinate 593,019,378, forward strand.
ACCTTGCCTTCCAGAAACCAGAGTCATACGAGAAACCACCAACAAAATCCATTTATTTAGTGATGCAGAATCAAATCCAGACTCGCTCCTGGCCTTAATGCAGCTTTCAGTAACAACTATGATTCTGAATAAATTACTCTGAATATCCCCTTTGAACAATCACTCATCTTCTTTGTGTAAAGATCTGAACACAAATACAGCATTCTGACATTATGTACGAATATCTGAAGAGGACTTTTAGCTTTTAATCACCTCAATTGCTCCAATTAGTCGAGAATTGCCTGCCTGTTATAGAGGAATTTGAATATCTAGAAAACAGTTCGTCTCTTATACATGGAATTGGCAGAGCCTGCGTTCTCAGTGCGAAATGCGCAGGTTCTCTTTCATTATTTGGATTCTGCGAAAAGCAAGATGGAGCGTTTAACAGGGCGTATACTGAATGTCATCCGCGCGTTGTCCAGATTAAACCCCCCGTTGGCGTCGATTGCAATCTATGGGCTTTGCACGGTTGCAGGATTTTTCATTTGGATTGCCATGGGTTTCTTGGATTTGGCAGCAGGGACCCGAGTCTTGGATGCCGTCATACATGTGACGGAGGGTTTGAATGAACATGTCCTCCCTGCGTTGCAGCTTCTAAACGGATTCCTTGCTTTGCTTGTGGGATTCTCCATGCTAGTTCACCGGCCTAGTATCAATCTTCAGGTTAGTAATAATGGCAATATTGCCGGAATTAATCCTTACAAAATGAGCAGTTCGTCTCTACGTTCCGTGGTGATCAGAGCCCTGCCCAAAGGCAAGTACGGGTGTTTAAGAAGATCAGATGACATAAACAGAAATGAACCATCTTCATGTGCTATCTGCTTGAGTTGTATTCTTGAGGAGGATGAAGTCCGAATTCTTCCCAATTGCGGACATTATTTTCATATTTCCTGCATCGACCGCTGGCTTCTTCCATGTACTGTGAATCACTCTTCATGCCCTTTGTGCAGAGCAGCCGTTATTGTCCTCGGCTCCTGACAAGGGGTTGAAGGTGCCCACATATGCAAATACTGAGAAATGGAGGCTTTTACTCCCTCCTTATTTTGGTGCCTGGTTTCCTTGATCCTCCATGGAGGTTTTTTGAGGTAACAAGTTTCAATTTTTTTTACGTATTTCCCTCCGCTGAAATACACTATAATTAAATATGTAAGAGCTACGATTTCATAAATAAATGTGTGATCCTTGCTATTTCATAAATAAATAAATGTGTTCTTCCTGCTGTCTCTCTTGTCTTAGATAAAAACACAAAACTTTACATGGCTTTCCTGAAAAATCATAATATTTTGGGATACATTTATTTCTTTTTAATTAGCATAGATTTATGTTAATATATTTTGGAATAAAATTTTTCAAAATGTAATTTTTTTGAAGTATAAAACTAAAGAAAAAATTTGCATTTCTAGAAATTTGATTTCACTCAACTCTTAACTGATCTTCAGTTAAAATAAATCTATGTTATTGTTAATTTATACCACACACTAATAAAATGTTTAAACTGTAAAAAAAACACTTGAAATTTTGTATAATATAAAAATAATTTTATTATTATTATTTTTTTAAATGTTACATATTTCCTTTTCATATATAATATGAATTATTTTTAGAATTATTTTTATAATATTACATGTCAATTCATATTAAACATTAAAGAAATTACAAATCTCAATCATATTTTCAATTAAGAAGAGTTTATTAATAGAATAAAAACTCTCATTCAATTAGAAAGAAAAAATAAAAAGTATATATAGCTACATTAAGCTTTATTTATTTATTTTTATTTAAATACTATATATGAATTTCATATTAAAAATGGAATTATGAAACAAATTATATACTAGAAAATATAAGATTTTTTTAAATTTAAATTATTTGTTTTCCTCTATACAAAATCCATATTACTTATAGTTGATAGTTAAATATTTTTTTATTATTAATATATTTTTGTTTTAAATATTATATGTCAATTGAACACAACCAATCTAGATCCATCTCCACAGCTACGAAGCCCAGAGAATGATCAAAACTCTTTCACTCTAAAGAGGTTTGGATCTCAAGAAACTTGGTCCCTTAGGGCAAGGGCCCAATCTGGAGTTATCTGGAATTTTGATGGATCTAGGTTAGTTTAATATATGACTTTAAATAGGCTATATTCCACTTGAATATCATGGATCAATACCATGAATCATTTTTTTTTATTTCCTTTTCCCTGATTCAAAAGTTTTACATTAGGCTTACTCAAAATGTAAATTATTACGTTACAATATCTCTACCATATAGGGCTAGATAGAGTCTTTAGACACATTTAATTTTATATCACTCACTATCAATATTATTATTTTTACATGTCGTTATATATCTTCGTAATCTCAAAAATATTTTTTTTACTTTCAATTACTTTATCTTTCTATATAAAGTTTCATGTAAAATTAAGGTGGATATTGAAATAATTTATTTATCTTGGACACTTATATTTTTATTATTAGTATTTTATTATTTATTTTTGAGAAAATATCCATGTAGATTTACATGGAGGTAACATATCTTGTAGGCTTATTAGCAGAGCTTAACCCCAAGGGCATCCCGGTAGATTCACATGGATGTAACATATCTTGTAGGCTTATTAGCAAAGCCTAACCCCAAGGACATTGAGGGAAAATGATATCATGGCCTCTCATTAGCAAAATTCTTTAGCAATAATAACTCGACCAATTAAACTATCCCTCTACACTTTTATTTTTAAATTTTTTAATATAAATACTATTTTATATAGTGTGATGTTTGGCGAGACCGGTGAAACCCACCAGATCAAGGTTCAAATCACATTGAGTATGTTGTCCTCCTATGGTGTGTGGCTCAAGAAGTAGACTCCCCAGTAACTGGAGTCTCGGCTCTTACCAAAATCATAAGAAATTAGTAGACTTTTCACTAATTAGAATCTCAGCACTTACCAAAATCATAAAAAATAGTATATACTCTTATTTTTAAATATAATATTTTGTAACAATATCTCACTTCCTAAATGGTAAGCACAACTAATATCCCAAAAGAAACAAAAACATTTGACTGGTCAATGATTTCTGCTCTCAAAATTATATACTTCATACTTAAATTTGATCTCATGTCCTTGTTTCCAAAGCATTAGTTCAAGGAAAACGAAACAGGTTCGACAGCCTGATGTTTGTCTGCTGGGACTATCATTGAAAACAAGTAGTTCCTTTGCTACTTTCCCAAACACAAAATGCTCCACGAATACTTGATTATATGTCACAAAGAATGGTTCCATCTTACTGTATGATAATCGTTTCATCTACAAACCAAAATTTCTTTCGAAGCTGAAATTGCTGCAAGCCATCCGGCATTTGAGAAACGTTAATGGCTGGAGGGTGTTGAAATCTGGCTCTGTAATCTACATCGATGTTCTATTAGAACTAGAAAAACACTAAACTCTAATGTTATATTTAAAAAACATAAACTCACTGACCAACACGGTGGTACTTTCATCCATTCTATGTGCGTTATACATGGACTCTTATCTGGACTTATGCATTTACATGAAATATTTCTAATTGACAAAGTCAAACTAGAGTGAAATCTAATTAGCTTAACTAGATTACGGATTTTATGAAAAAAAATTGAAATTTAGTAATATTTTGCAATTTGACAAATAGAAGAGGTGGTTAATTTTTTGACCATGTCTTTAAATTCAAAAATATTTCAAGATATGATTCGCTTGATTAATTTATCCAGTGTACCTTGCCGCATGAAAAGCGGTCCAAGATATAGTGCATCCCAAGTGGAGGATCATGCACACTCTTCCTTGGTAGTGTCATCACTTTTTTTTCTTTTTTTTTGCCTTTTGGAAAAAACAGTAATTTCGTTGGAATTTAAAATAGTAACAAAATTATATTTTACAGTGCAATTTAAAATAGTAACAAAATTACATTTTACCGATACTAAATTCTTTTGGCATATGTTTTTCAACTCAAAAACAATTTAAAATAGTAACAAAATTACATTTTACTTGCAATTTAAATTGTAATAAAATTACATTTTACAGATCTTAAATTTTTTTGGTATATGTTTCTCAACTCAAAAATTAAATGAAAACAAAAATTAAAAAATATAAACAAAAGAAAAATTAAGTATTATAATAATCACTTAACTTCTCTTTTTTTATTTGGACCTTTTTTCATTGTAGGGTCCTTCACTTTGGGGAACTAAAGAGCTTAGATGACAAGCTGGAAGGTTGATGACACTCTGTGGAAATAGCCATTGGGAAGTTGTGAGGGAGACAACCAAAAAAGAGAAAAGAACCCGCTGAGAACTATGAATTGCAGAGGAATGACAAAAGAACACAGCCAAAACCAAGAGAGAAGAATACTAACAGCCGAGCAATAGAAGCCGTCGAATGGGCAAGAAGGTAGACCCTCCAAGAGAGAACTAGCAATCCAAGCAGGTGCACAAATATAAAGAAGGATGAGCAGAACAACACAAAAGGAGGAGAGTACTGAAGCATTGTTGAGGAGTTGTTCAAGCCGCATTGTCCGTTGTCTTGGTTAATGTGGTTATGTATTGATCTCTCATGGTAGTTTTGTGATGTTCATAAGAGGCTCTTGAGCCGGATGTAACACTATGTTGCTACATGGATTAATAGGAAAAGGAGTTTGTTGAGATATTTTTATAGTGTATGGATGGTTACATGGTTTCTTAAAGAATTTAATATGATCATATATTTGTATTGTATTTCTCCATTGTATGTTCATGATCTATTGCGACTAGATGTCTAATTGATATAGTCAGGGGCACTTGGAGTCTTGTATTCCTCATGTGATTCCACCCCAATATCAGACTCCCAACCCCCATCTGACTAAGTTCACATCATGCCTCCGGTGAGACTCCTTATCCACCCTAGATAAGTTGAAAATGTCATCGTTGTGCTATACTATAGCAAAGTTTTGTTGGCCCATCTGACCAAACTCGAGGTCTCAAGCCTCTTAACATTTTTGTGTCAACAAATGGTTCTATTGTTGGGACCTAAAATTTCAAAAAGGGGTTTGGAATATGGTATCGAGGATATTTTAGAAGGAGCTACAATATCGGTGGCACAAACAAGTGGAACGATTCATCTCTCAACAAACTCAACTCCGTCGACAAGGTGTGGAGAAGTTGAAAGAAGAGATCCTATACATGGAACCATCTAGCGATCAATACACGATTTTCTGGTGTAAATTCCTAGAGGAGCTCTACAACTTGTTGTGGAGAGTACATGTAAAAGGAAAGACCAACGGACAAAACTAATCTCATCATACCTGGACTCAAGCAGATCTTGTCAAGCTATATTGACTTGACACAAATTTGATGTGAGTTGTGGAATTCTAGGTGGAGATCATGCTAGAGGGTAACATTATTGAGCTTTCCGCGAAGATTCATTAGTATTTTTCTAAAGCTGGGGTCGTATTCAAGTCAGGATTAAGAGGAAGACTACTAAAGGAAATCTTGTTGTGGTTTAAGGCTCTAATGGTGGAGGAGAACTAGTTGGTGTTCCAAGAACTCGAGCATGGTAGCTTAACCACCTAATACTGGGGGAAGGACTTAAATGGATGGATGCTACCGAGCGGACAACTATGAACATATTGAAGAAATAGACATACATGACTTCCGAAAGGATACAGATTTGAGGGTGGAAAGGAAGGTTGAATAGTTGACAAATGGCAGGAGAGGGATCTACGTGAACCTAATAGGTGACATAGGTGTTTAAACGAAGTAGGAGTGGTGTTAGGAGGTCTAGAAGAGGAAGAAAGAGTGGAAGTTGGTCCATTGGGAAGAGCAAAGACGACCGTAATGACTATGGGTCAGGAGGGTGATAGGAACCCATCCTCGCCTGTGGAAATAGAAACGTTGGATGGAATGGGATACACAGGCCCCAAGGAAGCCCTAGATGATGACATGCACTTTTCCATAAGGAGATTATTTGCAGAAAGTGATGGGTCCACTATAATAAATGACTTGCCTTCACATAGATCGGGTAGTAGCTTCCCCAACCTTCTCCTAGTACTTTATCATAATCGTAATAAATTTGTATATAAGTTAAAAAAAGTCATAAGAGTTCATTGCGTGCATGCTATCCATAGAACTTGTGTTGGTGGCAGTAGAACTAGTAATAATAATGTGAACCTGTAAGGATGATTACAACCTAGGTCATGGGGATTTATACTCCTCTCACAAGTTGAGTCAAGTATGGCAGGATCGTTCACTGGGTGTCCCGAGTTCTCTGGTAAAGGGAACGACGATGTAGAGAAATATTGGTATTTGTGTGAAGCCATAAGGAGGGCCTGCTAGATACCTAATGTTGTAAAGTTAAACGGATACCAAATCACTCTCAGAGAAGGAACATTGAGATGGTTCATTAAGAGGTGGAAAATGCACTAGAATCCATTGGTAGATGATGTCAAGTGGGAATTTGTGTAGGAATTTAAGCTTCCTTAGATAAACCAGCAAGAGTTGTCTAAGCTATGGGAAATCAGGCAGCGGGAAGGAGTGACTGCTTGGGAGCTAATGCAAAGATTCAGATGCTATTGAAAAGTTGAGCTATCTGATAGATCCAAATCATCAATGAAACTAGTTCATTAAAGCACTATTTCCCCTTATCCGCACACCATTGACTCAACAGAAAATTGATATTCTACAAGATGCGTTGGAGCATGTGAGTGGGATTGAGGCTATGACAGGCTACCCACATGATTATTAGGGGGGAAACACCTCATGATCCCTCTATATTGGGTCTGCAGCATGAAATTAGGAACCCATCAGAGAAGTTAAGGGATCTATAACCAGCACAGTCGGTGTGACAGAATGTATGATGTACTAATTGTCTAGTAGAGGGTCATATTGCTATGGAGTACCCAAGGTTGCAGGGACCAACCACTACACCTACACAAGTGGGACAATTCAAATCTACACCTACTACAGGAGTTGCCCAGATAAGTATGCAAGGATTATACACAAGGCACAACCATCTTCATGTGTTTCCAAGTCAGCAAAATTCAGCACCAATTGAGTAATACGAGATATGTAGAGGATATGGGCATCTCCCTCGTCTCTATCCAATTCTACAGAAGTACTCCAATAGTCAAAACAAAACCTTTTGCAAAATTTTCACTTCACCAACTCATCATACTAATTAGTGTAGAGCACTGGATGCCCTAGATGATCGGTTGGACCAATCAACATACTGAATCAATAACGCTCCTTGAGGATGATGAGGAGGAGGAATAAGTGAAGGCATGATAGGAGGAAGATGCCCAGTTCGTTGTTATAATTGTGATTAGGAAGGGAACATTTCATGAGATTTCCCACTACCCAGAATACCATGGTGCTCTTAGTGTAGAGTTAGCATGCATGCAATAGAGGACTTCCCAGAGTTTATTGTTAGGTGGGAAGAACACAATTGCCAAAGGAGAGAAAAATTAATCAATGCAGAGCCAAGGTTTCTATAGACAACTTGCCTCTCAAACATAAATATAGTCACTCATGGAGGGAAAAATATTGGAGATGACATGCGAGCCAATGAACAATCCAAGATTATAAGACCGACTTCACCAAAGTGCTCATATGACCTTGAACAACAGAAGCGATACTACAAGGAAGCTGCATAAACTTTTAACAAATTAACACTATGCGGGGGGTCATAAGAAGAAAAACCAAGATACCTAAAATCTGGGAGGCCAGACCCACTGTAATCCAATGCTCAGCACATAGAATATTGGCTCAAAATATTCCTAGAAATTATGAATGACGATCAGATGCGTAGAGAGTTGCGGGAAAGTCTAAAATCTGTTGTCAAGGATGGAGCGACTGACGGAGGAATTATTTATACCAATCTACCTGAAAGAAACTACAAGAGGGTGCGAAGGAACATTAAGAGAATGTGATGGGAGTTTCATATTGACGCTCATATTATGGGTTTCCAAATTAAGGATACAATGTTGGACTTAGGCTCAGATGTTTATATTTTATCGAGAAAGACTTGAAAAGCCCTACGAAGGCCCAACCTAGCATTTTAGCAAATTCAACTGGATATGGAGAATCAATATTGCATCCTCCTAGTCAAATGGCTTGAGGATGTAGAAGTCGGTATAGTGGGGGTGAAGACCTATGTAGACTTTGAAGTGACAAACATTATGGGGGACAAGGACCCCAACCTGGTACTGCTTGCAATAAATTGGGATTTTGAGAACTATGGGATAATTGATTTAAATAATGAAATGATGACATTTGAAGTAGAATGGGTTAGAGTGATCCAACCCATAGACCCATATAAAGGGCCAAGGTTCACAGTGTCGATAGATGACAGGGAAGAATCAGAATTAATGGATCAACTATATCGACTGACAACAGGAAGAAGGGAAGAATATATCAACCCGATTGTAGAAGGGTCTATGAGCTGGTGGAGTATTCAGAGTTCACAGGCTTCTTGGGATGATTGGCAGGAGGGTGGATATGAAATCAACACCAGGTGCTATGCCACAATATGTTGAATCAACTGGATTGACACTAAGTTATGAGAATTCCCTATTTTCAATGTTATGGATTTAGTTAATACTTTTATTAATAGAGTTGATGCAATTGTTCCTGAAGAACACAAGGTGCCCCTACTGAATGTCACCTTACAAGCGACACCGACAAGGTGGTGGGGAGTTCACCGCAACCATCTTAGAGAATGGGAGGAGATCAAGATGATGATGAAAGTCAGATTTGGACAGTCAGGGGAGTACCCACAGGATTTTGTGAAGTACAAGGGGGACTCTGACCCTTGGAAACACTTGCAATAATGTGAGGCTAGATGGAATAAGGAAGGAATTTCAGAGTTGTGGGTTCACGAATTTTTACACACCCTGCGGACCTCTCTAAAATTATGGTATGTAAAGGAAGAAACAAGGAGACAGACTGGTGATTTGGATTTCTTGGCAGATCAATTTGTTAGAAACTTTTACTTCTCAGAGATTGATGAAATGATGACCAATACTTTGTGGGTCTTTAAGTGAGTTCTTCTTCCAATTGGGAAAGTAATGGAAAGATTCATAGGTCAACACACTCTAGAGCATATATATGAATCAAGATATCATGAGGCCTTATCTTGTGGAAGGGTAAACATATAACCATATGAGGATGATTTGGATGAATTATGACATCTATCATTCAACGAAACCAAGGGGGAGCGGGGCATTAAAGATGAGTCTGTGATTTATGGTCTGCATCTACTTCCCTTGAAGTTGTGAAAACACAACTTTAGGACTAATGAAAAGCCAAAGTTAGCCTCAATTGGATACTACTGGGATGAATAAACTACCAAAAAGATCTCTGATCTCTTAAAAGAATATGAATAATTCGCCTTTTTGTCTATTATGGAACTGAAGGGGATTAAGGGGGACTTAGGGGAGATGAAGATCATGTTTAAGCGGGTTGCAAAACCAGTGAAGCATAGACCATACCGACTGAACCTAAGGGTTAAGGAGATGGTGAAGAAAGAAATAGATAAGATGTTGGTAGAAAGGCTTATATTCCTAGTTGACGAAGTGAAGTGTGTTAGTATAATATTTATACAAAATAAGAAGGATTCTATTGAAATAAGAGTCTGTGTGGACTACCACGGTCTGAACAATACATGTGCTCATGATAATTTTTCCACCGCTTTTGGTGATGACGTTTTAGATGATGTGATAGGAAATGAAGGTTATTCTTTTACCAGATGAATTCTCTGGTTATCACCAAGTCAAGACTACAAAGGAGGATAAGAAGAAAACCATATTTACCAAAGAATCGAGATCTTATGCATACCATGTTATGTCATTTGGACACAATAATGCACCAACAATGTTTTCAAGGATTTTGATGTCTTCTTTTATAGATTATATCCATACCTTCCTAGAGGTATGCATGCATGATTGGACCATCTATAGATTACTTAAGAAACACTCAAGTTTTCTTAAAATAATGTTTGACTGATGTAGATAGTTGAAAATCTCACTAAGCTTGATGAAGTGAATACTTACTGCCCCATTTGGAATGATTTTGGGCCATATTGCATTCAAGGAGGGGGTGTGTGTAGACCTTGCTAAGGTTAGGACGATCGTGAACACGTACCCGCCAACAACTGTTAAAAAACTCAGGTCCACCTTGGGCCACATGAGATATTACAAAAGATTAATTTGCAACTATTCCTTGATTATTGTACCAATGGAGAATTTTTTAAAGAAACACCAATGATTCACGTGGTTAGAAGAATGTGACACTGCTATTAATATATTGAAGGAGAAATTGGCAAGTGTACTGATCCTGGTTTATCATGATTAGAACAAACAATTTCATGTTGACATTGATGCCTCACTTATTTCCTTAGGATTCATCCTAGCTCAACCTCGGGAGGGAAACCTTAAGCACCCCATTTACTTAGCTATAAGAAAGTTATCTATGACTGAGAAAAAATATACCACAACTGAGCGCAAGATGTTTGCGATGTTGCATTCCCTTCAAATGTTCTTACATTACCTTCTGGGAGGTCCATTCAAGTTTTTCACTGATCACTCTCTTATGAATTACTTAGTGAACAAAATCATACTTGAAGGTAGGATTTGCAGATGGATTCTGTTATTTCAGGAATTCACATCTGAAGTAATTTTCAAGCTAGACTGACTGAATGTGGCACCCGATCACTTCCCTTGGCTAGATTTAGGTGAAAGTGGATAATTCGTTGATGATTAACTGTTGGACACTAATTTGCTTCAAGTTGAAGTTGTACCAGACTACTTGGAGGACATAGAAGCCTTTCTAGCTACAGGTAAATGCTCATAGGAACACACAACGACTCAACAAACTCATAGTGTTGTAGATTATCAATTGATTGCAGGCAGATATACAAATTGGGCCTTGATCAAGTATTTTATAGATGTGTCCTAGACCACAAGAGATGGGATGTATTGTGGGAGTGTTATTCAGGGTTTGTGGGAGGTCATGTTGAAGGGAATGCCATCACAAGAAAAGTATTATAGATAGGTCCCTAGTGGCCCACAATTTTCAGAGATGAAAAGGAATATGATAGAATGTATGACATTTTCCAAAGGGTTTAAAAGTCATCACACCATGATGAATGACCTCTGCAACCAATACGAGCATTCTAGGCTTTTGAGAAATAGGAAATTGAATTTATAGGACCTATCAATCCACTTTCATGTCAATCCCATGCCAAATATATTACCATTACCACAGAGTACCTTACTAGATGGGCGGAGATCGCACGAGTAAAAGATTAAACTACAGATAACGCTGCCAGATTTATTTTTGAGAATATCATCACTTGATTTGGGTGCCCCTAGATCCTTGCTAATGATCAAGGGACCCATTTTATTAATGAAATAGTTACCTTATTACTCCAAAACTTCAGGATACAACACCATATGAGCAGCCTGTATCACCCTCGATCAAATGACACTATTGAGGCTTTCAACAAGATCTTAGAAAGGGGAATGCTCAATATATGCTTAGCCAACAAGGAAAACTAGGATGAGGGGGTGCCAACTACTATATGGGCCTATCATACAATTTATAAACGCTTACAAAAACATATGCCTTTCCAGCTAGTATATGGATGAGAGGTTGTAGTACAGGTCGAGTTCAATATTCCTAGCCTTTTCATTGCACATGCCATTCATATGATGGAGGAGAAGTCAATTTCGAAGTGGTTGGAAGAAATTTTGGAACTAGATGAGGCTAGGTTCATGGAATATTTCCATCAAATGGTTGAAAAGAAGAGGTAGAAGGGATGGCATGACATGCATATTAAGCAAAAATCATTTATGGTGGGAGGACATGTTCTACTATATGATAGAATATTCATGAAGTTTCCTAGAAAGATGCAGATGCATTGGTTCAGAATGTTTATTGTTGTGTAAGTGAAGGAATCAGGAGATGCCAGGTTTGCACAACTGGATGGTTTCTTACTGTTGGGATGTGTGAATAGTGCACGCCTAAAAACCTTCCAGAGGTAACCACTTCCACTCAAAATTGATACATCTCCGAAAGGAGACCATAGGTAGGATTAGGTAGAGTGAATTAGTTCTTTGTCAAGTATTAGTTATGTCTGTTAAATTGTTTGCTCAACTACTTGAGTTGAAGTTATTTGAATAAATTTTTCATCAGGGCTCTTCCAGTTGCAGAGGTATTTCCACCCATTGCTTGTGGTTAGGGAGCCACATATGTCAGGCATCGTATTGTTAATAATTCAACAATCATCCCTAGTTTCAATTTGAATTTGTGTTACATATTTCCTGTAATACCTATCATCAACTCTTAAGCACCTCCCATCACAATGCCATAATTATGCATCAATTCGACCCTCCTTTTTTAGTTTTACATCATCTTTTTCAGGTCCAGCTCAGTCATCGTTAGTGTTAACATGATTGAGGCTGAGTGGGGAAAGTTGTTGTAGTAATTAGTTAAGCGATCTAGTCAGAAATGTCATGTTGAGCTTTTCTACTTAATCACCATGAACATGATAAGTTTTTCATCCCTTAGAGTTGAGGTGGTAGAATTTCCAAGTCTGGAGTGAGTTTCCAATTTCCATTGTCTCAACCCCAAGTTCAAGCTCCCTATGTTCTGTGCATAGGGGCTTCATTCATTGATCCTCTGACATATCACATGCATTTGTGGCATACTAAATAATACACTTAATTTGAATACATATTGGAATATAACTCTAAAATCACATTATTTAACCCCCTAACAATAAGAACCCAATGCACCTTCCCAATTTTAAAAACCCATACTTTGACTAGATATCATAAGTATCCATTCTTTCATCACCATATTTTATACCCCCTTATATTTTTCCAGTAACCTTGAGATCCATTTTATATACTTGCCAATATAAAAACCTATTACCCCCTAATATATGATCAAAATATTATGTCATTTTTTCCTCAATATGCATCCCCCAATATGAATGCACGTGGTATGGTATTTCTCTCCCAGTGAAGCCCCATTGGTTTTGTGTATATCAGAATCATTCTAGAACAATGACGAAGGCTATGATCTTTATCCTAGAGGTTGAATTCGATGAAAGAATCAGGAAGAGAGAGCCTGTCTATGGAAAATATGATAAGGCAGTGCTTGTTGACAACGACCTCTCAAACTCGTTTCAATTTCCAACACTTAATAGAGAGGTCTAAACTGATACAATAGTCAATACTGATGGAAGTCAATCCATCAATGTTGCAAAGGACTTTAGTAGAATTCGAAGGTCGATGTTACTGAATCTAAGGAGTCTTCCCATGATTCAGACGGTAGAAGCTGCCATGCAGTGTACAAAGATTCTTATCAGCTATATTCATGGAGGATCGTTATGGCTTGACAAGGAGTATCCAATACACGCAATTGACCTTTAGAGGCTCAGAGGCCTATCTGCTGCTTTGGCTGCTATATCCACTACATTCCAAATAGCTTCCAAGCATGTGAGGAAGATGGGGAATGATAACTAGTATAACATGTACAATAACCAAAGAGGGGGAAAGGGTGTGCTAATAGACTCAATCAACACACCCAATGTCAAATTCCCCTGTTATATTATTTCCTGAAATCTCATGCGACATTTCTCGAGGAATGAGTGTACACTGGATACTATTTTAGTGGTGGAGAACTATGTACAGGGCACACAATTAAACTATTGCAGTTTTCTACATCAAGAGTTGTTTGAGGTTTGCGAGGGTGTATATAAGAGAGCCACTCACTTTATTTATGGATATAATATCGTTATACGAGCCATGTGGATATGGTTCCGATGAGAGGGTCAGGAATTGGCTCCAATCATGGAAGACCAGCTAGTGCCTCTCTCGTATAGACCTTGGTGAACCTCGGGGAACGTAAGGAGCAAAGAAATCAATGAGACCTCCTTTACTAGATGGTAAAAGAAGATGTTGGAAATCGCCAAGGCCATATAGAGTGTCCCAACAATGTTATTGGATGGTTACTTGTTGGAAATATGTTCGAATTCAGTCATGGAAATACCTGGATACAACCGAAATGTGTCTGTTGTAACAATTTCAAATGACGGCCCAAAAGTTGATATTGAATGAAGAAGATTTACACACGGAGGTGCATTCCTGATTCGGGATCACTGGAGAAGTTTGAGAGGGGAACATATATATTTGTTTGGAGGTATGGTTCCACAACCACTACCGAAAGAGACATCTACGACATCAAGGAACCAAATGGTTGAGGAAATGTTGGAAGCAGTCATCAAAAGGCTCGAAATAAAAATTCACTCTATTCAGGAAATCATGGTGACCATTGGTGTCTCAGTAGGTTTGTTCCCCACTTTCTCTGAATTTCAATATTCAAGGTAGTATTATTCTCTAATTGGTGCTCCCTTCATTACTTCACTCCCTATATTGGCCCCCCATTCCCAGTCAAAACCTATGATCCCAAAACACCGATGAATGAAAAATTCAAAACTTCCAACCGGGTCCAAGAGAAAGAACACGACCAACTCCACACAAATTGTTGATATTACAAATGAAGAACCCCAGTTATATATTGCGTCACCTATTATCAAAGGACATCCACCTTCCACTTTTGTTGGATCACCTCAATAGCACAATACATCATCTCATACACCTTACCCTCCGGAACACTGCTAGGAACATAAATGGAAATGGAGATCAACTCCATTTTCCATTGCATTACTGTAGTTACCATCATAGAAGTCACTCCAATGTCCTTGCTATCTTTATTTCTTGAGTCAGATCCACTCACGGTCATGTGAAAAATAATTACCCCTCCCCCTTATAGTTATGGTCCATATACTATCATTTCCCTTTCATTCCCATTCTTTAGTACCATCCCACCCCACTCCCATCGAATCCGCTGACATCTGAACCCTCGTAGGAGGCCACATCACCCCATGGGCATTCTGAGAATTACATTGCTAGTGGACAACCATTAGAGAGTTAGTTTCCTGAACCACTGAGAATGAGCCATGATGATCTCCAGGGCTGGTCGTTAGTCCAACTATTTAATTTTATTCAAGTAGTTGCACACTAAGCACATGTGTTGCACAACGTTCTAGAAAATGAACATGAGTAGCAACAATAGAATATCCTTACCCTCACCATAGCACATGATCACCTGCTCCAAGAAAAGCAACATATCCAAAGTCAGCTTGATCAGATAACTAAAAATTTCTAGGTACTATGGCCCTCAGTCTCAGAAGTAGTGCCTAATGGCCTGAAAGAGTTTTCTTCCTACACCCTTCTCGAATGTTGCGATTACATTGAAGCAACATGTGTTGATCTGATCTCGACAAATCGAGAGCTCAAGCAAAAGCTTATGACACTCAAATGGAACTACCAGACCCTACCACCTAGTATGTAGCTGATATTGAGCAAAAACTAGCAGATGCAACGGACCTCAGAGATTCACTCATCAATGTCATGGAAGAAGATCACACCCTTATAGAAACAAAGAGCCAACTTGTCTACCCTATGTGCGTCCATGCCAATCACTTGCTTAATGAAGACAGGGGTACAAGGGACAAGAGCCAATGAAAGGAGATTCTAGAGTAGGTGAACGATCTCGAGAACCAAATCCATTGGATCGAAGATGAATCAACAAATACCAATCATATACTTCGAGACCTTTGACCACTGACATAAAATCATTTCGAAACACTCTAGAAACTCATCAAAGAAATATATGTGCAGTGGAATTCTCTATTAATGACACGCCCAACCCAGTTTATGGCAGACATTGCAACTTAGTTCCTTGCCCAAATAACTACTCTTATAGGAACATGGTAGGAAGCACTCAATGCCTACACTCAATTTAGAGTGGTGGACATTGAATTCGTTCCTAAGTTGGGTCTTTCGTTTGAAAGATCAACCAAGGGGATGCAATGGAGGAAGGAGCATTGGAAGCATCAACAACACCGACAAGAGATTGACTCAGGGACGAGTCAATGAACTATGGTCAGGCCCTGTTGGGTCCTTAATTTTGGTGAAGTGAAGAACTTAAATGAAAAGCGGGAAGGATGATGACATTTTGCGAAGATAACAGTTGGGAGTTGTGGGGGAGACATCTAGAAAGGAAGAAGGAACTCACTGAGAACTAATAGTTGTGGAGGAAAAATGTAAGAAGGAAATGACAACCAAGCAATAGAAGTAGCCGAACAAGGAAGAAGGTAGAGCCTCCAAGAGAGAACTGGGAGTCCAAGCAGGTGTAGAAATATAAATAAGGACAGGCGGAATAAGAAGAAAAGGAGGAGAGTACTGAAATGTTGTTCTGGAGTTGTTCCAGTCGCACTGTGTCTGTTGTTTTGGTTAATGTGGGTATGTATTGATTTCTCATAGTAGTTTGTTGATGTTAATAAGAGTCTCTCGAGCAGGATGTAATAATCTATTGCTGCATGGATTAATAGAAAAGGGAGTTTTTGGGATATTTTTATAGTGTATCGATGGTGACATGGTTTCTTAAGTTTTTTAATATGATCAGATGTGTATTGTTTTCCCCTCTTTATGTTCATGACTTGTTTCAATTAGATGTCTACTCGATATAGACTGGGGCCCTTTGACCCCTACATCCCTCATGTGACTCCACCTCGATATCATAAACCCACCCCCCATCTGACTAGTATCACGACACGCCTTGAGTGAGACTCCTTATCCACCCTGGTTAAGGTGAAAATATCTGTGTTGTGCTAGACTACAATAGATTTGTTGGCCCTTATGCCCAAACCCAATATATGAACCATGTTAATATTTTTGTGACAACAACTATCCCCCTAAAGGAGGGTCAATAGGTACTACCACGAACTCATTCAAAATCACCAAAAATGGGTGTTCTTCATCAATATATAAATTTTTTGAGACATGGACTCTCTTTGAGGCCATCAAACCTTTTTCTCTTCATGCCACTTCTCTAGGATGTTTAGGTTCAATGATCAATTCTCTTTTGGAAGCATTATATAGGGTCTATGGATGTCCATCAGGAACCTGCGTATTCATATCATCTTGTTTTAAATGCTCCTCCTTGATTTCTTATTCTTCATTTTATGTCAAAATGGGATCAAAATGTTGCCAACGTTTTGTTTTATGAAACTATCCTTTTTTATTTTCTGGGGGATTTATAGCCCATGGACATGTGCCTTGTAAGTGTATTGTTTGGAAACAATTACGACATTTGAATTTATTTTTTTGATAATCAAATATTTGGATCTATTGGTAGGATCTATGTTTCAACAAAATTCGGTTAGATATGCCTTTTCATAGATCTATTTCAAAACAGAATAATGCAAGATTAAATAAACCTTTCTTTGTTATTTTAGCATCCATTTTTCGAAGGAGCCCAAAGAATCTCCAATATCCTTTAGTAGCTTGTGATGACAAAATGGAAGAGGAAGATTTGAAAATCTTACCCAAACTAGCATCTTTGTTATCACCATTATTGAAGAATCAAACTGTAGGAATCAAGGGGTGATGAAAAGTTGTGCTCTTAACCAAAACCAAGGTCCTTCGTACAACACTGTTGGCCCTCAATTTTGGTCTATTTTTTCTTAAGGAAACTTACTTAATCCTTATATTTTCCATCCATTTTCCATCACATCCATCTTATTTTTATGTATTTTATGCATATTTAGGTGTTTAATTTTAATTTTGAAATTTCTAGAAGTTTTTATGAAAATTGAGTTTCAAGTGCAATTTTGGACTGAATCAGAAATTCTCGTAATAGCTATGTGGATGACATATTTGCAGGACACTTGGGCTTGAGCTGGATGCATGAATGGAAATCTTGGGAACTAGGACTAAGCTAACTCCACTTGGTACAGATAGAACAAGCTTTATTAGGCATGGTCAAGGCTGGTCAAACATGACTAGTCACCAGAAAATCCCTAGGAAATAGGGCAGTTTTGAGATTTTATGGGATTGACCATATTTCTTGGGATGAATTGGATGAGTTCAAGTTAGATAGGTGGATATGAGTAGAAATGATTGTTAGAAATATTATAGATTAGTTTGTTTCACAAAACCTCTATTTAAAGCCAAGACTTTGATGGCTTATTGATGTAACTTTTTGTATAATTTTATGCTAAGACACTTTGGAGTTTGAAGCTAATTTGAAGAACCTGTTCTATTGTTATTTTTTTGTTCAATAATGTGGATGTGTGACTGAATTTTCAGCTTCTTATGTCAAACTTAAAGTGTGCAAAGCAAGGGTGGAGGGCCCCCACTCCAAGCTAAGTACACTTCTTGTTAGACTAGCTTAACTTTCATGAACTAGTTGCTTTAGATTTTTTTACTTGTTTTGTTTCATATTTTCTTATTTGAATTAATGTGTAATGAATGTTGAATGGATATTGGTTTAATTATAATCTAAATATGGAGGGATACACGGGAATTTAAGTTAAATTCCCCTTCTATATGATCTTGAACTAAAACTAAATTTCATTCTCCATTTCTTATTTGAAGTTATTTTTGCATTTCTAGTTTGAAGCAATGGTGATTGTGATATAGTAGGATTGCGAAGAAGGACAATCTGGACCTCCTTAGTTAGGAGCCTCTTCTTTTACATCTTCTGCCTCATAAACCCTTGTTAATTAGTGCTCTTAGATTTATCTTCATGAAAGTAGTATTGTAGGGAAGGACAACCTGGTTCTCCTAAGTTAGGAGCCTCTTCCCTCATATATTACATAAATGAATTAGAAATTGTTAAAATAGGTATATATTTGTAATATGTACTTCTTTACATCTTCAAATTTTATCTTCTAAACTTGATTATATCTGATGTCCATATACTGTGGATTTGCCTCCAAGTTTTACAAACCCGCATTGATAATTAAATACTTGTGTTAATAAATTAGCCCAAGAAAGACTTTGTCTAAATATTCTTGACACTCAACTAGAAAAATGAAAAATCCTTTTAAAAAAATATAAATGTCACAATGTCCTTTCCATGTTGTAAATAGCATTGATGGAGTTCTTTGGATTTTTTCCAAAAAGGATTAAATATGCAAATGACCTCCCTATATTGTAAAATAGAAAATATATGGTTTACCTCTTTATTATGGACCTCCATTGTTGGCATTTGATAAAATCTTTTGACAATATACAATCTTGGAATGAACAAAGGTAGATTTGTTGAGATGGGCTCCTTACCACGTGCTGCGTCCTTATATGAAGATGAAGTAGCAGAATTCCTAGAGCACATTGTATCCCCAAGTAGTATAAGTAGCATGACAATGGTGGAATACCTAGTCATACTATATGCATGTAAAAGTAATAGATCCTACAATTGTTTCCCTTCACAAATTAGCCACTACATGTCTGCTAGGATCCCTAATCAATTATCCAAAATCTTCTTTAGGGAGACCATTGTTTCAAATTTAGAGAGCTAGATAGTCATATACTGAGGTAGGTGCCCTAACAACCTATGAATCTAAATCCCTCTTCAATACTAGATGATGCATGCAAAAATAAAATTCTAGTTAACTGAAAGCTAGATATAAATAGTTCTAACTATGTAAATATTCAATGGGTGGTGCATGCATACTGCAGGCCTCCATATTTCCTCCCTATATCTCTCCATCATATCTCATATTCACTTCCTTTATTATACTAGATTTGCACCCACCTACAGATTGTTCCCTCTTTGTTATTGTACATAGGAACCAAGGACAGTCAAACTAGAGTGTCATTACTGTCAAAGAATATTAATAGAGAAATAAAAGGTAGAAAAATCGAATAGAGGGATCCCCTCCAGTCACGAGATCTGATTCCCCATCTTTCCCACTAACTTCCCCCCTTGGCCTCCCTACTTTTTTCAAGGCAAGGGATTACATTCCTAATTTAGATCCTGTAATTTTAAATCATAAATTTACACCAAGTCCATGAGTTCTTTAACATATTCATAGAGAAACAAGTGTTTCTACAATACAAGAAAGGGAGCATTCTGTTAAGTTAAATTTCCTTTAGCTTGAGAATTGGGGAAACCATGTCTTTCAATATCGAAAGGTGAATACATATTTAGTTGGAAGAGTAAACTTGGGCTATTGAGAACATGTAAGACATATTTTCTTCAAGCCCATGTGCTGGAAATTACTGCTGGTTAAAGATTTTCAAACCAACACAGTTTATTATTCTTGCGTTGTATATGTCTAGGTGCCTAATAGAGCCTAGTCAAGATGGATATATGCTAGTGAGATATTTTTCAGTTGCTTTGTAAGAAAGAGTTCCAGTATGAAAGTTGGAGTGGTAGGAGATTGCAGGCCATCTAGAAATTTTCAACCAAGAAAATTTGAAATTTAATAACTACTAAAGTGTCTTCTGAACCATCTGGGAAAATATTGTTAATATCGACCATTATGGGAAGAGAGTGAATGTGTAACATGCAAAATGATCCAAGCAACAGTGGTGAGGAGTAATTTCTTATCCAAGAAATAATTAATCTGTGAACACACATCCAGGTGATATTAATGATATGGCTTAAGTTAGGACACTTGTAAAAACCGATAATAACTAAATGGAAAGGGGACATCAGAGTTCAAAGCTACCACTATATTGACACTCTTTAAAGTTGATAACAATCTTTCAGGCTTAATTAAGGACATATACCATTGAAATGAAGGGAAACACCACATGATTAAATAAGAGCATACACCATTAAAATTGGGGGCAAGGCTCCTTTGCTGTCTCCATGTGGCTATAGGTATTCTAGAGCAGCGTTAGAGTAGCTAAACCAACAGTTAAGACAAGTGTGTTTTATGTTAAAGACATATCCATTTTCTCCATTTTCTAACTAAAAGCACTAGGTTGAATAGCCTAAAGTTAATTTGAAGGAAGTACAAAAAACATGCACATTATATATAGAATAATTATTTAAAAAAAATATTAATTATTTTTAAAAATTATGAGTTAGAAAATTATTTTTTTAATTTAAAAAAATCAAAAAAGGAAATGAATTAAGGTTATTAGGTTAGCACAAACTTGAGGCGTCTTGCATTAAAAAGTGTTTGTTGATCAATATTAGTACCATATTTAAGTTAAAATCTTGCTTAACCCACCTAGAAGACTTGTGGATGGTTGCATTAAGCATACAATGATAGGAACATAATCCATTGGATTTTACCTCAAGCCTCCTCAATGACAAGTCATACATCTACCTATTCTCTTTATTTTAAAAAAAGAGCAATGAACTAAGATATTATCATGATGTTCCTCATTCTTGGGCTTCTCTTCCCCCTCTTTAGAAATACTAGCTCCATCTTCATTTAATCTAATTTCATTTATTTTTATTTAAACATATTGTTTCAACAAATTTATAAAAATTCATTATAGTGAATGCTTAGAGGGGTCAAAGGGGAAATGGATTAGATGAAGGATGTGAAGGTGAAAAGAACAACCTTATGTAGGCCTAAATTTTTTAATATGTTGAAGCTTGGGTATCTAAGCTGGTACATTCATGCACAAACAAATATTTTCATGATTCTTGAAACATACTAGTTGGTGAAATACCATAATTGCACAAGCCCTAGAGAAGATTAAGGTAATCTACGATGACACTATGCAAACAATTCTAGTTTTTTGAAGGAAAGATTGAAGCAATGTCTAATGGGGTCTTTGCAATTGGTTTTTTAGTCACTCAAGTATTAGAGGGAGACGCAAGAAAACAATAAGAATATGGGCCATGTGATACCCAATTCGACACTATTATTCTAGAGAATGTGATGAAAGGTTCAACATCAATATAAAATTAGGATAGGACCACAAGAAGCTCTAAGAATGCCATATTGGAAGGATGTTTGATTTAAGGAGCGACTCCAAACTCTATCTGTGAAAGAATAAAATTTGGGTCTATTATTTTTATTTGGCAATTCTTATAAGTTAATATGTAGGGAAAATTTTATAAGCTAATGTGAAAACCACCAACCACGCCAAGGTGAAAATCGTTACAGAAAACCTTATACTTGTACCAACACTATCACCTTGTGCTAATACACTTCCATACTTCCAAGCCACGAGAAACTCATCTTTAGTTTTGTTGCTTGCAATAATTGTTTTTCCTTTCAATGAAATCACAATCATGATCACTCTAGTGTCATTTTCATTTTATGGTGCCAACTAGAATAAATTTCATTGGGTTAAGTGATACAATAAAGCTTTAGTAGGATTAGTTCTATTATTGGTAGGTATGTTGACATATTTTTTCCATGACCATGAGAGTGAAATCCATTTGGGCACACATTCTCTGATTATTGTTAGGCATAGGAAATTAATTGTTTTTTAATGTGGGTAGAAATATCTTATTAGAAAGAATGAAGGAAATTCTTCATATCCTTCTTATATGTAAAGGTAGGATGTTGGAAGAAAATACATGGCTCAAGTGAAATTAAAATAATAATTGAGAGTAGGAATTTTGATTTCTATATTCAATTTAACATGGGCATATTATTATAATTTTTTCTTGCATGTTTACTCTAAGTTATAATCATTTTATTGATACCACTTGGAATGACATTATTAGTTCTACTCTAATATCCCTCTCTATCCATCCATATATTTTTCTCATTCTTACTTAAATTTTTATATTATTTTTCCTCTTACCTTTGGGGAATCAGGATTTTGATATTGCATTAACATTATAAGAACAATTTCAAGGTCTATTGCAAGAAAAAAGGCATAATTGAAAAAATAATACAATATTTTGTTTTTAAAGATAAATAAAAAAATGTTCTTACATGATATTCCATGAAAAGTGGTGGTAAAGAAATTTATTATGAAATACATTCTAATGAACTATGAATGTGCTCGTGATGTTAAGGATTAATGTCATGATTATATTTTAATTACAATAATATGTTCATTTTGTTAAAGTTGAAAGTCATTATTATATTGCAATTACATGGATGAAACTAGAGGCAAAAGATTTGGAAATTACATTTATTCATTTTTAATTTTTAATTGTTTTTCAAACTACTATCATGCAAGAATTTCAACTTCTTGATTTTATTTCCATAATTACTGTCATACAAAAATTTCAACTTCTTCATTTTATTTCCATAATTAGTTTATTTATATAGATGAATATGCCAACTAGGGGAAGAGAATGAAAAAAATGTAACTTTTGTAGGACAATACCTTAAAATATATTTACATTGAGATTGGCATGAAACATGTTATGTATTTTAACATGGTAAATCCAAAAATTCAAAATATTTGGGAATTACATGTTATTATTTTTTATAAAATTTTGTTTGTTTTTCTAGTTACTATTATGCAATAATTGCAACTTTTCCATTTTATTTCCATAATTAGCTTATTTATAACAATGACTATGCTAGTTAATAAATAAAATGGAAAAATAAAACTTTGATAGAACAATGACCAAAAATAATATGTAGCTTCGCATAGTAAATCTAATTATACCCCATTTATATTTTTATATTATTAAATTTGTTAATTGATATAAAAATATGGTATAGAAATTCAACTAGTCAAAGAAAAAAATGAAGTCACTCTATTATCCGCACTCAATTTATTTATATATATATATATATATATATATATATATATTAATGTTAAAAATATAAATATTATTAATTATTAATATTCGGTAAGAATATATATATTTTTAATTTCAACATTAATAATTTTGTATTTCTCATTTGGCGGGAGTGCTAACAGGAATGTTTGTATTCTACGAATCATCCCCATCTAGATTGACATGGAATTTCTACTACAAAGATTAACATCCGGTACTATTTGTATATTAGGACATGGAACCCTACTTGTTTTTTTGTTTGGTGCTTTCATGTGCGAGGAGTGTCCATAAAAATGTTTGTGTCCTATGGATCATACCCTTCTGTATTGACATGAAGTCGATACGACAAAGATTAACATCTTATAAGCTCTCCATATTAATATTAAATTGCTAAGGCAAAGATTAACATCTTGTTTGTTTTTTTGTTTACTTCTTTCATTTCGTAGGAGTGTCCATAACCATGTTTGCGTTCTATGGATCATTCCCATTTGGATTGACATAAAATTGCTACATCACTTAAGCTTCCTCATCTGCCTCTGCTCCATACGTTGCTTCCAAACACGTATGCTCTTCTCCATACGCTGCTGCTCCATACCACCACACTCCACTGTTATAAGATCAGTGTTATATCCCACTATATGTGTTTCTCTCCCCACTGTGTAGTGTAACCATGGAATTATCCCTCCACTATCCACACTCTGGTTCAGATAAAATAATGCACATTTAATACCGCAGAGGTACTACTCCTCCCGTTGTAATAAGCCTCCTCCACCCATACATTGACTCCCCCATAAACCCACTCTCCCAAATACTCCCTCCCCCACACAATCCCTCTCCGATATAACAACTACACCATATGGTACCTCTGTCCTCAAATAACAAATTTCATTTTCTTACAACAAAAGTGCATTTTTAGCCACCAAAACTGCATTTTTTTTCCAGCAGAAGTACATTTTTTTTTTTACAGAATACAAATTTGAAAATGCATTCATTGATATATATTATGGGAGTGGTTCTCACCAGGAAGGACAACTGTCCCGAGTGGTCTCGGAAAATCAAACACACTCTCTTTTTCAATGAGTTGTGGAAAGGAGTTTGTGTAGGAGAAGGAGGTAATTAACTTGCAAAATCTACCTCAGACAAGGAATTCGCCATTTAGGAAAACAAGAACAACAAGGTCTATTTCTTGATTGTAGCCTCTGTAAATGAAGAGGTGAGTCTCCATATTTCACCATTTTCAAATGATTTTGAATCCTTATAGAAGTTGAAGGAACTCTATGACTCACACTCTGCGCTTGAAGTTGTCCAATTGATGATTAAATTGTTAAGTCTTGAATTACAAAATTATTATCCTATTTCTCTAACATCAGAAGTAAAATATATTATGCATGATGTCAAAGTCACTAATGTTGAACTAGAAATTCCTCTAATAGAGTTTTTCAAGGCACTTTATACCACTTATTCAAATTATCTTGAGTCATTGCAAGCAAATGGAAAGCCCAAAGAGATTCCCTTTGACTCCCTTGTGAATAAATTTTCTTAGAGAGAGAAAGATTTTGGGAAGAAAACAGGTCCTCAGTCTTTTGAAGAAGTTGTGTGTATTGCACATAGAGAGAAGAATCATGCTCAATATTCTTCCAGAGGAAGAGGTGCTCAAAGAGGAAGAGGTAGGGGGGAATACAATCTCAAGGAGAAAAGTCTGATCTTCATCGCATGCATTGCAATGGAGATGGATCACATGATGAATCCACATGAAAGTTGCCTTGGTACAAAATTGAGCAGGAAAGAAATCAAGCCAAAGGTAAAACCAATGACAAAGAGAAAGGTAAAGCACCTGAATCTACTCACTAAGTTGTGGCACATTAAAATGTTGGAGTAAATGAATAATTGTTTAATGCTTCACTTGCTTCTTGGAAAAATGATTTGTTTCTTGATTCAGGAGAAAATCGCCACATGAATTTTAGAAGAGATTATTTTTAAGAATTTACTGACAATGTTGATGGAGAATTATACTTTGCAGACAAATCAAAACTCTAGCCATCAGGGCTTGGCACAATCAGGCTCAAATTGCCTAGTCTTCCACACTTTCTTCTACATGATGTTTTATATCTCCCACAACTGAGGAGAAACTTGTTATCTTTGGTCCACATCCACCAGCAAGGACACTCTATTCATATGTTGAATGGCAAGATTGAGGTGCAAAAAGAATCAAATCACTCACTTGTCATGTTGGGTATAGAAGAAGAAATACCTCTCAAGTTGCAAGGTACATCTGCTCATGCACAAAATTTATCATACACTTATCATTATGATGAAGGTACATTTCCATCAAGTCTATTATGGCATGCTATATTTGGATGCTTGAACTATGACAACCTTCAGTTGTTGAAGAAAAATGGTGTTACTGGTTTGCCTACAATTCCTAGGAAACTTAAGAAATGTGATGCTTGCATTATAAGAAAGCATTACAAATAGTATTTTCATGATTCACATTTGAAAGCACATAGAAACTTGAACTCATTCATTCATATTTGTGCAATCCAATGCTTGTTCCTTCTACAAATGGAAAGAAATATATGACGAAATTTATTGATGACTAAATCAAAATGTGTTGGGTTTATTTATTGAAAAAAAAATCAAATGCTTTTCAAACATTCAATAACTTTCATACATTCATTGAAAATGATGCACAATCTCGTATTGGCTATATTTTCACTGACAATGGAAAATAATACAGTTCAAATGAATTTGAAAACTATCTCTGCCATTATGGTATCAAACATCAAATAATTGTGCCTTATAATCCCCAACAAAACAGAGTAGCTGAAAGAATGAATAGGACAATCTTAAATATGGTACATTCCATGATGTTTTTCAAGAATGTAAAATAGAACTTTTGGCTTGATGCAATTCTATGTGTTGTATATGTAAAGAATAGCTATCCATTTAATGCTATTAGAAACGAGAATCCTTATGAAATGTGGCATGGCCATATTCCTTCGGTAAAGCATCTTAGGGTCTTTGGTTCCACTTATTATGCCTTAATACCAAAGTTACATAGAAACAAACTTGGTGCAAGGAGTTGTAAGTGTATCTTCTTGGGGTATTCGAATATCTCCAAAGCATACTATCTCTATGATGAAGTTAATAAATTTTTTATTGTATCTAGAGATGTAATCTTTCTTGAATCTTCCAAAGCTCACAAAGTTGTTGAGTAGCAACTTGATCACTGGATAGATTCATACATGCAAAATCATTTCAAGAATTTGATAATCAGATTCCAGAGCTTGAAGAGGAGATTCCCATACTGGAGTAATCTGTGGAATCTTCTTCTGAAGAACTCTCTCCCCCACATGAAACTCCAACCACTTATGATACTTTGAGTTATTTGATTGACAGAATTGGGAGACTCAATCTTGATTCAGTCCCTACTCAATCAACTGAGTAGCCTAGGCCATCTTAGAAAGGTCCCCCAAAGTGGATAACAAACACACTTGAAAGTGTTCATCCTCATGAGGTTGGAAAGGCAGGAACAAGAAATTCAACTAGGCAAAATGGAGGTGATGTAGATTATTCTGATTCACCTATTGATATGGATGTTTCTTATGATTGTGAACTAAATTTGTCTACATATTTTGAACCAAATTCCTTCAAAGATGTCGCTTCTCATGATGAATGGAAAGACGCGATGCAAAAGGAGTATGATGCCTTGATAAAGAATGGTACTTGGAAGCTGTTTGATCTCCCATTGGGAACCAAACCAATTGGCTACAAGTGGGTCTAGAAGAACAAGTATAAAGATGATGGCTCACTTCCCAAGCACAAAACAAGGTTGTTGGAAAAATTTTTTGCACAGAAGAAAGGGGTCGATTATGAGGAGACTTTCCCCCCACAATAAAATGGGCTACCATCCAGACACTATTTTCCCTAGCATCTTAGAATGGTTGGAAAGTCCATCAAATGGATGTAAAAACTTCTTTCTTGAATGGAGATATGAAAGAGAATATTTTTATGTACTAGCCCGAAGGATTTTATATGAAGGGACATGAACATAAAGTATGCGTACTTGTGAAATCCTTTTATGGCATCAAGAAAGCACCGCAACCCTGGTATGAAAAGTTAACTGAACATCTTCTGAAACTCAACTTCAAACATTATGATCTTGATGATGCAACTTTGTTTGTCAGGAAAGTTGGCAAAACAACTGTATATCTTATGGTATATGTAGATGATCTTTTGATGATAGGGAAAAATGAGAGCTACATTGCATCCAGAAAAAAGGAATTGAGGAAAGGTTTTGAAATGAATGACTTGGGTTGTCTTCACTACCATCTTGGTATCGAAGTAACTCAACATCCGAAGTCTATATTCCTCTCTCAAAAGAAGTACATTGGTGATTTGTTGAACAGGTTTGGCATGGATGATTGCAACCCTCTAACTACTCCAATGGAACAAAACTTAAGGCTCAAATCCATCGAACGAAAAGAATTTGAGGATCCAACAAAGTATAGACAACTTGTAGGAAGTCTCAACTACCTGACTACTACTAGACCAAACATTTCATTTGTTGTTGGAATCCTCTCCAAGTTTATGCAAATGCCTTGTGAGGGACATTGGTCTACTACAAAAGGAGTTCTGAAGTACTTGAAGCGAAACCAAGACTTTGGACTCAAGTATACACAGGTGGTTGATTTCATCTTGATTGGATACTCTGATTCAGAATTTGATGGAGACAAAGAAACTGGGGTATCTACTTCAGGTTATGCTATGAGTCTTGGACCAAGAGTTGTCTCCTAGAGATTACACAAACAATTAGTTCCAACAGATTCCACAACTGAGGTAGAATATGTGGTAGAAGCTGAGGCAACAAAAGAAATAGTGTGGCTCAGGAAAATGCTAGAAGATTTGCAAGTCGAAAAAGTACATTCAACTCCACTCATGATTAACAACACCTCTGCAGTAAAGCTAGCCAAGAACACAAACTTCCATGATGGAACGAAGAACATCAATACAAAATACCATTTGATTCAACATTATGTTGATGCCAAGAAAATCAATCTAAGCCATTATTCCACTAATGAGAAGATTGCAAATATCTTCACCAAAGCTCCTGGAAGACAAAAGTTAGAAAGATTCAGAACTATGCTTGGACTCACCAATCTCCCTTCAGATTAAGAGGGAGAATGTTGAAACCTAATCATTGGGAATGGATGAACACTTGTAAAAAATGTAAATAGTAAATAATGGAAAATAAAGAATCATTAGGAGGTGAATCCCAAGAGTCACTCACTCATGTATATAACCATGAGTAATCTTAATGAATAAACACAATTCATTTGAGGAATTACCTCCTGACCTGACAATAACCTCTGTATATTAAGATATAGAATCTTAATTATTTGTTTGTATCTATAACTGCACTTTAATAATCATTATCTATATAAAAATATATAACAACATCAACATTATATAAATATGATAATCTATGAACTTTACGCTATAGACTAACTATTCTTTTGGATAGTAAAATTGTAACTTAATTTATATAAGTAAACTAAATTATCAACTATGAAATATCAAAACTTCCTTTGTTTAGCCGACAAAGTTTCACTGCCAACTCCACTACATTACTTTTACTTTTGACACTTCCCTTCACAAAAACTAATATAAAACAATATTCCTACAAATATTTTATTGCTGGAGACTGACTGTTTCATTCCTTTTCAGTAAAGACATTCGCCAATTTTTGGAGATTACTTCACTTTTCAGTAGAGACATCTACCCGTACAATAACAGTTATTAAAATATAACAACAAATATTTTCATTAAAATATGCACCTTTTTCCCTTAGTTCCATGAAAGTATTTCTATCGTTTAATATGAAGAAAAACCATTGTGGGAGAGCAACAAAATTGCTTGTGCGTACTTTGTAGGGATGATAATGTTTAACAATATTTTAATAACATAACAAACATAATGAGATTTATTTTTATTTTTAATTCTAATAACACAACAGGAAAGAAACAGGCTTTGACTATTGTCAAACTAATAAGAAAGGTCCATGCTTTTATTTAAGAGATCAAGAAATAATATCTTTATTATATAAACATTATTTTCCATTAAGATAATTTGAATTCATTTTTTAAAGTCTTTACCAAATAGATATTTTTAACAAAGAAAATTATCTTAAACAATTTTTCTTATTAAAATATGTGATTTTGTCTCACTTATATGAAGCATTTGGATTATTTTATTGGGGTTATTTTAAGTGGTCGGGAGGAATAAATAAAAAATTTATGTCCAATTTTAATTTTAGCAAATGACAAGATGAACTTTGATGTAATATATGGAATATGTATATTTCTTATATATAATATATATTGTTGTATTTAAGTGGAAAAAAAATAAATTCTATAAGGTGTAGAATAGATGGTGATAGGATGATTTGTTAATTTACTAAGTGGTGTAAAGGTTTCCGGTTCAAAATTCCCTGAGAATAAAATAATCAATGTTTAAAGTTGATGTGACGTACACTAAGTGTGCTTTCTGAATAATTTTAACAACATAAATGTTTTCAAGTCACAGCTACTCAAAATACAAATCAATCTTACAATTATCCTAAAACTTACATAAATTAATAACCAAAAAGATTACAGCATTCAAATTTTAATTTAAATAAAAAATCCATTATATAAAAAAAATGATATATACTTATAATAAAATTTAGCAATATTTTATTAACACTACACATCCTGTCATTTTTCCTATGAATAACACTACACATCATGTCATTTTTTCTTATTAATAACACTAAAATCATACCATATTTTTTTTTATTAATAACACTACACATCATAAGGAAAGAAACACGCTTTAACTACTGTCAAACTAATAATAGAAATCCCTATTATGGAATAACACCTTTAATATCGAAACATTATTATGAATTAAAATAATTTGAAGTTTAAGTCTTTACCAAATGATATTGAAATAATTGAAAATAAATATTCTCATTAAAATATGTGCACTTTGTTCCAGTTTTATGGAAATATTAACATAAAAAATGAAGAAACGCATTGTAGGAGAGAGAAACAAAATTTGTTGGCTAATGATGATAAAGTTCAACAATATTTTAATAACACTACACGTTATATCAAGTTTTTACCAAATGATATTTGAAATAATTTTAAATAAATATTCTCATTAAAATATGTGCACTTTGTCTTAGTTTTATGGAAATATTAACATGAAGAAACGCATTGTAGGATAGATATAAATTTCTAACAATATTTTAATAACAATACATTATACGATTGTGTTGGTAAAAAAAAAATATTTTGAATAATGTGAAATTAATAAAAAAAATATTTTTATTTAAGAGATTATAAAATATTATAAAAGTATAAGGAAACATAATTTAGTTAAATTATTGATGGATTTTCAGCTCCATATTTATGAGAATTTGTGATATTGATTCATGGTATTTATGTGAAATATAATTTATTTAAAAGTGAAAAATTATAGGGAAATTAGTATAAAGTTGTTGTGCGTCGATCACAGTTGGTAAGGAAGTTATGTACAATATGAGCAACCAAATCATGGAATTGGTTTAGAAGAGCCAACATTGTATCTCTGTGGAAAAAAAATAAATAACAAGGCTATGTGGAGCCACAAGAAAACTCCCTAGGTGAGAGTGGAAGTGTTATTTCACTAGGCACATTAATACCATTAATGGTATGGTGTTTCCTAGTCAGGCCATAATTTATATTGGATGGTGAATTTATCATTGGAATCAGACGAAAAAATCTTTAAAAAATCTGACTGTAGGAGTGTTTAAATCATTTTTTTAATGGAATAAATGGATTCAACACCATTAAAACCCTTAGAGCACTCAAAATCCTGAATCTTGACAGTTGTAACCCATTTTTTCAAAAACTTTCACCAAATTTTATCAAATAATGTCGGAATTTCTATTATTTTCAAAGTGAAATTTTGGCGTATTTAGATTATCCGTTAATGTATAATATTGAGAAAACAAAAGAAAGCCAACATTCTTGTTGGTTAAGGACATAGACAAATATGCGTCTAGAATGAACGATTCTAGTTTACCCCATATTAGTGGATCATACACCATGGTAGTGGAAATATAGATATTTGATAGATTGTAAAATGAATTATCTATTTTGTTAACTTTGAACATTGAATAATAATCCCTAGTGATTCATCATTGCTTGGTTCTGGTGCAACTAGAAATATGATAATATATAATGAGGAGGAAGGACTTGGGTATAAATAGAACATATTTATTATTTGCTCTTATGAAGTTTGGTTTCAGGTCCATGAATTTTCTGTTAATCATTATTTTTGTGGACAAAGAGAAAAAAGGGAAAAGTTTAAGCAGATAAGAGCATCCTTGGAGATTGCCGTGTAGGAGATTCCCCTGATCAACAACAATGCTAATGTAGAAGAAGATAATGATTTTTTCAATGAAAAATGTAATGGTAATCATGGAACGGAGTAGACACTTCCATTAAATCACATAGCAAACAACAAAGGATAAAATATTTCATCTAGTTTGTTAGGGGTATATAGATTGGTCATTGTGAATATGTTATCAAACCTTTAATATGGTTCTAATATGTGCATCAATTTCGGTTCCTCTTCTCATTTACGGTAGTGGCTATGACCTTGAGTTTGAGAGTGAAGGCCAACACTTGCGTGAAATGAAATAATGGAAGTAGCACGAGAGAAACACAATGTTAATATTTTGAATCATGAGACTCATACCTATAATGAGTTTTGCACAATACTCATAGGTGTTGGTAGACTATCAATCGAATATCCTAGTAGACACAAAGTGAATTGAGAGTGGTTGAGACTGAGTGATGGTGATATTAATTTAAATATGAATGCAACGAATTACAGATATAACCATAAATACAAATATGGAGCAAAAATAGACTGAAATATGTTTACAGACAATATGAAAATAAATTATCTTGGGCGATGGTATCTTCTCTCTGAGAATAGATGTGTCGGCTACATGCCTCTAAACTGTGTTACAATGAGGCTAAAGAGCCTATTTATTATTGAACAACAAGAGAAAACTCTAAACAACCAAAACCCTAACCTCATGAGATAGAAAGTCAATCGGTTGTAGGCTCCATTGGATTAATTGGATAATCAACTTCCTGAAGTTGTAACTTGGTCATATTATGTCTTTAAACATTATCATTTCTCTTAATTTCGTATTCCTATTTAACAGGAAGAAAAAATCAATATATAAAAAAATAGAATTTATTGTACTAATGATAATAAAAATTTAATAACGCCACTCAAAGCATCACGAGGAAAAACTTTCTTTGACTAATGTCAAACTAATAAAAAGTTATCATGAAATAATACCCCTACTATATAAACACTATTATCAATTAAAATAATTTCAAATTATCCTACGACATATATATTTTGGTAAATAAAATTATTTTAAATCATACTTCATCTTGAGTTAAAAATCGTTAGTCATATAAACCTTTTTAATAAATAAAATAATTTTAAATTTATTTTATAAATAAAGTCATTTTTAATATGTTTAATAGATTAAATAATTTTAAGTTATAATATAGGAAAGATTATTCTAAATTCAACTATAAAATATGGAGTTATAAGTACTATCATTTTAGCTTTCAGCTACGTTGTACCATATTTTCTAATGGTTTGAGTGAAAAAATTAATCTCAGTATTCATAAATTACAATCTTAAAGTAATATCGTTCCTATATCAGGTTATTGATACATGGACATAGGAGATCGCTTGCATCGGGAAGATTAAATAATAATATTAATATAGATTTATTTAGTTTGAAATTTAATTTTATTTGAGAAGATCAAAAATTTTTAAGTGTAAATTTATTTTAGAGGGAAAAAAATATATGCAATTTTTTATTGTTTAAATTGTATTTTTGAATGTTATAAAGATTACATAACATGTGCATTGAGCCATTTTATATTTTTTTGCTATTAATATATTTCTAAGTATACGATCAATATAAAGTTATATTAAATATTTTATTCATAATCCACATTGGATATTTTATTCTATACAACATTAAAATATTTTCTTTTAACACTTTTTTCTATATGTAGATATATGAAGTTGATATCAAGTGTCAAAATATTTTTGAAAAATATTCTTACTTCTAATT
This sequence comes from Pinus tabuliformis, assembly GCA_031772625.1. Classification (NCBI taxonomy): domain Eukaryota; kingdom Viridiplantae; phylum Streptophyta; class Pinopsida; order Pinales; family Pinaceae; genus Pinus; species Pinus tabuliformis. The sequence continues at coordinate 593,053,201 of CM062818.1, forward strand.
ACTTTATATGAAATTATATTAGGTCATATGGACAATTAATTATATATGCATATCATACCTTTTTCCCTAGATATTATAATTGACATTGATTTTTTATTTAGAGAATATTTTACTTTTAATTTCTGAGAGATGGACAAACTTACACATCACCTTCACACTAGGTTGTAGAATGAGCCTCTCGTCTCAACAAGAGAACATGTACTTTTCTCACCTTATGTGGTTTTAGACATTGTTATCTCTTTGTTTCTCCATGCATAGGACAAAGTTTGGGTGGTCCAAAGTTGAATTTTTGTCATGATGAATTGAAAAATAATGATAATGATGATGGAAGGAAATGTTATTTTTTTTTTTTTTTTGTATATGGAGACAAAATAATGATAATGATGATGGAAGGTAATGTTATTTTTTTTTTTTTTTTTGTGTATATGGAGACTTCATTGTTTCATATTTTTTTATGCTTTTTTCTTGGTTAGAACTTTTTGTTTAGCTTATTTCAAAAAGTTTTAATTTATAAAATTACGACTTATTTAAAAAAGTTTTAATTCATTAAATTAAGGAAGAGTTATTTACTTATTATGAGGGAAATGTTGAGGGCTAAAATGATATTCTGTAGGAAAATAATAAAATAATAATTAAACTAATAAAATAAGAGTTACAAGTTTTTAAAGAAAAAATAAAGAAAATGACTTTTGTTATTGTATTTTCAGTTTATTTTGTTATATGTTTACTCGAATGTTACATATAGATACTTGTTAAATGCGTAATTAAATTCCACATCCAATAAGTACCCATTTCTCAAACTTCTAATAAATCCACATCAGAAAAAAATGAAAATACATGAACTTAAATGTCAAATGTAAATGCTCGTTGGATGGACAATTAAATCCTACATCCAATGAGTACATAATTTGCATACTTCTGAGTATATCCACATTGAAAAAAATTGAAAATACATGAACTTAAATGTCAAGTGTAGAAACTCATGAGATGTTATGTTAGTTCCACATCTAATGGGTGTTTGCACTTGACATTTTAGTAAACCTACAAGGAAATAAGATGAAGATACAATTAAAAAAAGTAGTTTTCTTATTTTTTCTCCAAAATATTTACCCTTGGAGGTGACATCATCATCTTGACTCCTATTAGTTATTTTAAAGTTGATTTTTTAATACATTTTTTGTTTTGAGGCCCATTTTTACCCTCAAGGTTCCCCTAATAAATATGATGAAGACCTTTCATTTGTTTTCCCACCAGCGATCAAACACAAGCTTATGATGAGGTCAAAATCAAAAGAACCTATTATATAAATGAGGAGATAAATTTCATCTATTTTTTCTTTATATCTTATGCCACACCAACTTCCTTATCACCCTATGTTATCTTCAGATCCTACTCTATTTTACAATTGGTGTTCTCCAAATATGCTACATTTTGGAGTATTTGGGAAGAATCCAATGAATTCTTTTCGGGCCAAATCTCATTGTTTGTTATTTAAAATGAGTTCTTTACTGCACATATGAATTGAACACCCTAAAAAACCCCACAGAACTTTGATTTTGGAGAGTTTACAACTCAAGCTTGTGATTACGAGAAATTCCTACAGTGTTCTAGGCAAGTTAGACTAGAAAATACTCCAATAGTTGAACAAAGATACTACTACTTTTACAATTTATAGTAAGTTTTAGTTTTAATTAATCATTATCATATCATATTATTTGTTTTATAGTTATTTATGACTTACGAACAACTTATTTTCAACTTCAATCATAAAGTCCATCCTAATAAATCTGTTAATGTTTACTTAATATATAATATTATTATTGTGTCAAGAGACACTCTCTAACTTAGCGTGAAGAGATAGTGTACGATTATGTTATGTAAACATTTTGACTGAATAAAATTACATAAGAATAAAAATAAAAATAAAATGCAATTACAATTAAATAAATAAAATTATTAATTAGAATTATTAATTAAAACATTTTGACTAGTTCAAATAACATAGAAAAATAAAATAAATTAATAATTATAATGATCAATTATTAATAATTAAACTACCATAGATCCATCTTAACTTCGGATCTACCAAGTGTCAAGAGTGTCAAATCTCTTGAGATATAAACCTCTTTTAGAGTGAAAAGATATTTGATCCCTCTCAGCACTTCATAGATATAGAGCTAAAATAGATCCATGTTGGTATACATAATATATCATCATCAGATACACACACACACACGAGTATCTAATACCATTTTATTTATGAGCAATATATAATTATTAATATCTTTTCATCACTATATTATTTTTTTCTTTAATCACTTGTTAATTAATTATTTTTTAATTAATTAATTATTAATTAATGGCCTAGTCTAACTTATACAAAAAATAGTCTTCTCTTTGTCACATGAATTCACCAAAATCAAGAAATACAATTTCAATATTTTTTGTTTTTTAAAATACATTTTTTGAATACATAAATGGATTCATTGGGGCATTAGATTTATGTAGATTAAACAATTTAAATTCAAGCTTTTAAAAATATCTGTTAGATTTTGATTAAAATTAACTAAAAAAATGGTCTTGAAAAAGGTCATTTCGTAAGTTAGAATACACCTTAATTAATTATTCTTCTCGATCATTATTATTAGAATAAATTTTATTTTTATGTAATTAAAAATTATTCTAGGTTGGTTGCTTCATCCTCCTACTTTTAAGATTTATGTTACCCATTTTTGGTCATTTGATGTTTATATTTATTAATGATCTCTAATTTCATATTTCTCCACTAAATAGCCCTGAAATGTTGACTTGAAATAATGATTATCTTCTTAATCAAAACCCACCGTAAATAGCCTTGGGAGTCTAGACCCACCGTAATTCAATGCTTAACCAATAGAAGAATGGTTCAGACTATTCTTACAAATTGTGAACAATGATTAGATGCTTGGACAATTGCAGGAAAGTCTGGAATTTGTTGTCAAGATTCGAGTAGCTAAGGGAGGAATCATTTCTGCCAACCTACCTGAAAAATACTCCAAGACAGTGTGGAGGAACCGCGAGAGAGACCGGGGAAGCCCTCAGAAGGCCTACGCTCGCATTTTTCTAATTCAATAGCATATGGAAAATCAGTATTGCATCCTCTCAGTCATATGATAGAGGATGTAGGAGTCGATATAGCAGGAGTGAAGAATTATGTAGATTTTGAAGTGATATAAATTATGGGGGACAAGGACCCCTACCCGACACTACTTGGGATATACTGGGCTTTTGAGAACTATGCGATAATTAATTTAAAGAAGGAAATAATGACATTTGAAGTAGAAGGGCCAAGAAGGGCTTTGTGTGATCCAACCCCTAGACCCAAATCAAGGTCCAAGGTTCATAGTGCTGACATATGATAGGGAAGAACTCGAATTGTTGGATCAACTATATCGACTGACAGCAAGAAGAAGGGAGGATTATATAAACTTGGCCGTAGAAGGGTTTATTAACTGGTGGAGTATTCATAGTTTAGAGGTTGGCTCAGACGCCTCTTATGATGATTGGTAGTAGGGTGGATATGAAATACACACCAAGCATTGTGCCACAATCTACCGGATCAACTGGATTAACATTCAGGTACGACAATTCCCTATTTTCAATGGTATGGATTGAGTTAATACTTTTATCAAAATAGTTGATGAAACTGTTCTTGAAGAACATAAGGTGTCCCTACTTAATTTATCCTTACAAGTGACACAAAAAAGGTTGTGGGGAGCTCACTGCAACCATCTCAGAGAATGGGAGGAGATCAAGACGAAAATGAAAGGCATACTTGGACATTCAGGGGAGTACCAACAAGAGTTTGTGAAATACAAGGGGGGCTCTGACCCTCGGCAACACTTACAAGAATGTGAGGCTAGATGGAATGTGGAAGGAATTTCAAAGGATTTGTGGGTGCACCTATTTGTACAAACCCTAGGCACCTTTCTGAAAGTATGGTATGTAAAGGAAGAAATAAGGAGACAGACTGGAATTTCAAAGGAGTTGTGGGTGCACGGATTTGTACACAGCCTAGAGACGTTTCCGAAAGTATTATGTAAATGAATAAACACGGAGATAGATTTATGATTGGGATTGCGTGATAGATCAATTTGCTAGCATCTTTTCATTCTCAGACAATTATGAAAGGATGACCAATTATTTGCAGGTTGTTAAATTAATTATTCTTACAATTGGAATGTTAATGGAAGGATGCATATGTCAGAGCACTCTATAGCATATACATGAATTATGATATCATGAGGCCATATCCTGTGGAAGGGTAGAAAGAGAACCAAAGAAGGATGATATTGAAGAATTACGACATCTGGCATTCAATGAAACTGAGGGGGAATGAGGCGTTAAGGATGGGCCTGTGATTGATGGTCCACATCTAATCCCCTTTAAGTTGAGAAAACACAACATTTGGATTGATGAAAATATGAAGTGAGCCTCCATTGGATACTACTGGGACAAACATAATACCAAATATATATTTTATCTCGTAAAATAATATGAAGACTTGTTCCCTTCATCTATTACAGAAATGAATGGGATTATGGGGGAGTTAGGGGAGATAAAGATGATGCTTAAGCCAGATGAAAAACCATTGAAGCATCGTCCATACCGACCGAGCCTGAGAGTTAAGGAGAAGGTGGAGAAGAAATATATGAGATGTTGACAGCAGGGTCTATATTTGTAGTTGATGAAGTAGAGTGGGTTAGTCCAATTTTAATACAAATTAAGAGGGATGTTATTGATGTTGGGTTGTGTTATATTCTTTCGACGTAGTTAACAAGGGGTTTGAAGGGCACCTGTAACCCCACTTTATGGGGTCTAGGGCAGCGCCCCAGAAAATTTTGGTTTTGGACCCTATGTTAGGTTGGGTGGACCCACCTATGGTTTTGTGCATGATTTTCGCACATGTTTTTTGGATGCGATGGTTTTCGGTCCATGGGATTAGACGCGATGGTTTTCGGTCCATGGTATTGGATGCGATGGTTTTCGGTCCATGGTATTGGATGCTTCGGCATCTATAAATATGTATTGTAACATTGAAAGGAACATAATGAAAAAATCAAGCTGGTAGTCTTAGTATTGGGATCCAGTGGAAAATCTTTGTGTATATGTGTTTTATGTGTTATGCTCTCGCATTGTTTATTTTCTGTGTTTATAATTCATATGCAGGTAATTTATGTATGGGGTTAAAACCTACAATTGAAATGCGAGTCTATGTGGATTACTATAGACTGAAAAATGCCTGTTTTCATGATCCTTTTCCCATCCCTTTTATTGATGAAGTTTTAGATAATGTGGAAGGAAATGAAGCTTATTCTTTTACAGATAGATTCTTCAGTTATCATCAAGTCATGGTTGTAGAGGAGGATAAGGAGAAAACCAAATTTACCACAAAATGGGGATCTTATGTGTACCATGTTATGTCTTTTGGACTCAAGAATGCACCATCGATGTTTTATTGTTTCTTTTAAATATTATATCCACAAGCTTCTAGAGGTATACATGGATTATTGGACCATATAGAGTTTACTGAAGAAACACTCCGTTTTTCTTAGAATCATGCTTGATCGATTCAGAGAGTTTTAGATCTCGCTAAACTTGAAGAAGTGCATATCTACCATTCCCTTTGGAATGCTTTTAGGCCATATCGTATGGAAGGAAGGGGTGTGTGTTGACCCTTCTAAGCTCATTATGATTGTGAGCATGGACCTGCCAACAAGTGTTAAACAGCTTAGGTCCACCTTGGGCGACATGGGGTATTACAAGAGGTTAATCCACAACTATGCATTGATTACTACACCAATGTAGAAGTTGTTCAAGAAAGACGAGTGATTCACGTGGTCAGAAGAATGTGATGCTGCTCTTAATATATTGAAGGAGAAATTGGTGAGTGCACCAATCCTAGTTTATCCAGATTGGAACAAACAATTTCATGTTCATATTGATGCATGAGGTATCGCCTTAGGATTCATCCTGGATTAACCCAAGGAGGTAAACCCAAATCACATTATTTATTTCACTAGAAGAAATTTATCTATGGCTGAGAAAAATTATACCACACCTGAGCACAAGGTGCTTGCGATGGTGTATTTACTTCAAAATTTCTAACATTATCTTCTGGAAGGTTTGTTCAAGTTTTTCCGTGATCACTATTCTCTGAAATACTTAGTTAAGAAACCTGTACTTAAAGTTAGGATTTTTAGATGGATTTTGTTATTCCAAGAATTCACATCTTAAGTAATTGTCAAGCCAGGCTGCCTAGATGTGGGACCCGATCACCTCTCTCTGCTAGATTTAGGTGAAATTGGAGGACTCACTGATGATCAACTACCGCACACCGATATGTTTCGAGTTGAAGTTTTACTAGACTAATTGGAGGATATAAATACCTTTCTAGCTATAGGTAAAATCCCGGAGGAATAAAAAAAAACTCAACAGAGACACATGGTCATCTGCGTTATGGATTATAAATTTATTGCGGGGTAGATGTACAAATTTGGCAATTATCAAGTATTGAGCAGATGTGTCCTATACCACGAGAGACATGATGTATTATGGGAGTGTCATATAGGGGTTGTGGGAGGTCATGTTGGAGGAAAGTACACCGCAACAAAAGTAATGTAGGTGGGGCTCTAGTGGCCCACAGTTTCTTGAGATGCAAAAGAATATGCCAGAAGGTGTGACATTTTCTAAAGGATTGGAAATACATCGCACCGGGATGAACTACCTCTACAACTAGTATGAGCGTTGCAATTTTTTGAGAAATGGGCAATTAACCTTATAGGAAATATCAATCCACTAGCACGCTAATCCTACAGTAGATACATCATCACTAGGGAAAATTTTAAGAACCCCCCTAAATTTATATATATAATAAATGGGCGAATCTCCATGGTATATAGGAAAAATGGAAGGCGATTTTATCAATAATATAATATGTATATATAATTTTTTGGCGAATCTCTCACCAGGCATGGCGAATATTTTACTCAATTATAAAATCTTGTAAGATCTTGGTATTACAATGGGTCAATACCATGAGTTATTATAAACCTGGAGCTTAAAAGTTACTATTAGTAATTTATAAAAATTAATAATATTAATAATTGATTTTTATTTTATTTTATTTTTTATTTTAACCAAGCTAAAATGTTTAACATACATTAAATTACAACATCCATTTTTACTCTTGATCCACCCCCGAGAGGGATACTCTTGATCCACCCCCGAGAGGGATCAAATATTTTTTCACTCTATGCTAGTTTGCATATCACGATATTTGATACCTCTCGGGGGTTAGTAGATCTAGAGTAAAGATGGATCTATGCTGGTTTAATTCCCCCATTTAAATAGGCTACATTCCAGGTGAATACCATGGGTAAATACCATGTGCCATTTTGGTGAATACCATGGTTCAATACCAGGTGCCATTTTGGTGAATACCATGGGTCAATACCATGTGCCATTTTTATTTTTATTAATACTAATATTAGGGTTAATAATGTTTTTTTGCATGGTATTAATAACAATCTAGTCCATGGTATTTGTCCCATAGTATCTTGCCCATAGGTTTCACCTAAATATAACGCATTTTTTGAGTATTCGTAAATATAAGGTGACTTATGGAGTATATATAAAAAAATGTTTTATTTGTTTACCATAGCTCTCATTTATTTATATTTTTATTAATTTACCATACCTCTTTTACAAATATGGTATTTGGCCCATAGGATTCACTTAAATAAAACCTCTTTCTTGAGCCTTCATAAATAGAATGAGGATTATGGACTAAATATAAAAAGAGATTTTATTTATTTACCATATGTCTAGTTTATTTATATTTTCATAAATAGAATGAGGATTATGGACTAAATATAAAAAGAGATTTTATTTATTTACCATACGTCTAGTTTATTTATATTTTTATTTATTTACCATACCTCCACTTTACTTATATTTTTATTTGTTTACACCCTTACATGTATATAAGGTGACTTATGGAGTAAATATAAAAAATGTTTTATTTATTTACCATACCTCTCATTTATTTATATTTTTATTAATTTACCATACCTCTTTTATAAATATTGTATTTGGCCCATAGGATTCACTTAAATAAAACCTATTCTTGAAAATGGGCGAATTGATTCACTTAAATAAAATCTATTCTTGAAAATGGGCGAATGGAAGGTTGTAACTCATAATTTCAAGGGCTAAATTTACCTTTTTAACCGTCTCCCTTAAAATAAGGTGGGCTATTTGAGGTGATTTGTAAAAATGTGCTATGATACAAAATATTCACCCACTAAAAATTTAAAACCCCTTAATTTCGCCAAAGGGCGAACATTCGCCCCTAAAATTTTCTATGATCATCACCTCCATAGAGTACCTTACCAAATGGGTGAAGTTTGCACCAATTAAAGATTATATTTCACATACCACCGCCAAATTTAATTTTGAGAATACCATCACCTGATTTGGGTGCCCACGAAGCCTCACTAGTGATCATGGGACCCATTTCATTAATGAAATGGTTTCCTTATTACTCTAGAACTTCATAATACAACACCATAGGAGCATATTGTATCACCTTTAAGCAAATGGTATTGTGGAATATTTCAACAAGATCTTAGAAAGGGGACTGACCAAGATATGTTCACCCAATAGGGAAAATTAGGATGAGTGGGTGCAAGCTACTACGTGGGCCTATTGAACAACTATTAAAATCTTACACAAATATACGCCTTTGCAACTAGTATATGGACGAGAGACTGTAGTACCCACTGAATTCATTATTCCCAACCTTTTCATTGCACGGGCCACTCATATGATAGAGGAAGAGTCAATTCCGAAGCAATTGGAGGAAATTTGGGAACTAGATGAGGCTACGTTCATGGTAGGTTTCTATCAAATGGTCAAAAAGAAGAAGCAAAAGGCATGGCACAACATGCATACTATGCGGAAATCATCTACGGTGGGAGGACATGTTCTACTATATGATAGAAAATTCTTGAAGTTTCCCAGAAAGCTGCAGACGGATTGCTTGGGACCTTTTATTGCTATGGAAGTGATGGAATTAGGAGCTCTCAAGATTTCAAATTTGGATGGTTTCTTACTTCTAGGATAGTTGAATGGTGCACACTTGAAACCCTTCTAGGGATCAACTAATACCACTCCAAATTTATGCATCTCCGAAAGGAAACCATAGGTTGGACTAGGTAGACTCCATTAGTCTTTGTCATGTATTATTATTGTATGTTAAATTGGTTGGTTAACTATTTTAGTTGAAGTTAGTCTAGAATAAATCTCCCGTCAGGTCTCTTCCATTTCCAAAGGTATTTCCACCCCACTTCAACTGCTTTTGGTCAGGGAGCCACACATGTTAGGCACCAAATTTGTAATAATTATGAAATAATTCATAGTGGCAGTTCTAATTTGTGTTAAATATTTCTCGTAACACCCATCATCAAATCCTAAGGGCCTCCCACCACAACGACATAATTACCCATCAACTCCACCTCGGTTTTCAATTTTTCATCATCTGTGTCAGGTCCAGCTCAATCGTCGTCTATGTTAACACGATTGAGACTGAGTGGGGAAGGTTTCCATAGTATTAGTGAAGCAGTCTAGTCAGAAACATCATGTTCAGATTTTCCAATAAATCCGCATGGAAATGATAAGTTTTTCATAACCTGGAGCCGATGTGGTAGAATTTCCAAGCCAAGAATCTATTTTCAATTTCCATTGTCTCAAGGCCAAGTTCAAGGCCCCTATGTTTTGTGTATATCAGTGTCATTATATAACAATGGTGAAGTTTGTGATCTTTGTCCCAAATGTCGAATTCGATGAAATAATCAGGAAGAGAGAGCCTCTTTATGCAAATATGATAAGGCAATGATTGTTGACAAAGACCTCTCAGATTTCTTTTAATTTTCAGTACTTACTTGAGAGGTCTACACCAAACCAGTAGTCAAGGCTTATGGAAGTCAATCCATCAACGTTGCAGAGGACTTCAGGGGAATTCAAAGGTCGACATTGCTGAACCTGAGGAGTCTTCCTGTGTTTGGGATGACAGGAGTCGTCATGTAGTGTACAAAGCTTCTTATCAACCATATGCATGGAGGATCATTATGACTCAACAAGGAATATTCAATACACGTGATTTACCTTCAGAGGCTCATAGGCCTATTTTCTATTGGAGTCATTGTATCCACTGGATTCGAAACAACTTCTAAGTGTGTGGGGAAGATGGGGAATGATAACTACTATAATAGGTACAATACCCAGAGATGGGGAAAGGGTGCGCTAATAGAACCAATCAATACACCCAATGTCAAATTCACCTGTTATACTATTTCCTAGAAGCTTATGCGACATTTCTCAAGGAATGAGTGAACAATGGATACTATTCCAGTGGCGGAGAATTGTGTACAAGGCACACAGTTGAACCGGTGAAATATTCTACTTCATGTGTTGTTTGATGCTTCCAAGGATGTATATAAGAGAGCCTTTCACTTCGTTTATGTATATATTGTTGTAACACTTGCCATGTGGAGATGGTGCCCACCAGAGGGTTAGGAATTGTCTCTAATTGTGGAAGACCAACCATTGGCTCTTTGGTGTACACCTTGGTGAACCTCGTGGGACAAAAGCTCAAATAAATCAATGCGGTCTCCTTTACTAGATGGAAACAGAAGATGTTGGAGCTCGTTAAGGCCACGGAAAGGGTACCAAAGATGTTATTGGATGAGTATTCATTTTAAATATGGTTTGGCATCATTCATAGAAATAACTAGATACGTCGACACATATTCATCTTAAAATGTCTCAAATGAGGGCCCAAAAGTTCATATTGAATGAAGAATATTTCCACATGGAGGCTGGCTCCTAGCTGGGGATCTGTCGAGAGGTTTGAAAGGGGAAAGATATAAATTTCTTTGGTGGGATGGTGCCACAACCACTTTCAGGAGAGACATTTTTTGCATCAAGGAAGCGGATTAATGAGGAAACTTTGGAACCAGTTGTCAAAAGGTTCAAAATGAAAATGCACTCTATTTAGGAAACTTTAGTGAACATCTGAGTCTCCGTAGGTTCGTTCCACACTTTCTTCGAATTTAAAAGTTCAAGTTTGTATGATTTTATGATTAGTGCTCCCCTTGTCACTTCAATTCCTATATTGGGCCCCCATTCCTAGTCAGAACCTGTCATCTAAAAACCCCGAAGATCGAAGCCTACAAAATCTCCAACCAGGTCCAAGAGAAGGAACACAACCACCTCCACCCAAATTGTTGATCTTACACATGAAGAACCCCATTCATATACTACACCACTCATTCTTGAAGAACATCCACCTTCCAATTTTGTTGCGTCACCCCAATCACACAATCCATCATCTTGTAAAACCTCTGCATCCACCACCACCTGAGACATGTTACCCTTCATAACACTGCTAGGAAAATAAACAGAAATGGAGGTTGACCCTGTTGTCTAGTCCATTATTATAGTTACCAGCACAAAAGTTTCTCCAACATCCATTCTATCTTTATTTCTTGAGTCAGGTCCACTCATGGTCATGGGACAAATAATTACTCCTCCCCTTATTGTTGTAGTCCATACAATATCATTTCCCTTTCATTCCCCTTCTTTAGCACCATCCCACCTCACTCCAATCCAATCAAGAGATAGTTGAACCCTTACAATAGGCCACATTGCCCCAGGGAAATTCTGAGAATTCTGTTGCAAGTGGAAAATCATTGTAGAGTCATTTTCCAGAAGCATCGATAATGAGCCAAAATGATCTCCAAGGTTGGTCCTTAGCAAAACTATTTAATTTTATTCAATTAGCTACATGCTGAGCATAAGCATTGCACAATGTGCTAAAAACCAAATAGGAGCAGTAACAATAGTAGATCCTTACCCTCACCGAAGAACATGATCACCTAGTCCAAGAAAATAAACATCTCCATAGTCAGATTTATCAAATAACTGAAAATTTCCAGGTACTATGGTCATTGGTCTCAGAAGTAGTGCCTAATTACCCAGAATATTTTTCTACTTGTACCCTTGTCGAATTTTGCGAACACATCCAAGCAGCATGTGATGATCTAATCTTGAAAAATTGCAAGATCAAGTGAAACCTTGCTGACACCCAAAGGGAACTACTAGAACATACCACCTAGTATGCAAATGAGATCAAGCCAAAATTAGCCGATGCAATAGACCTCAAATATTTAGTCATCAATGTCTAGGAAGAAGCTCACGCCCTTCTACAGCAATTTCATGACTAATCTGGTTGTCTAGCAAATGAAAATGAACCTATCCACCCTTTTCACAACCATGCCAATGACTTGCCTAATGAAGCCATGGGTACATGTGACAAGAGACAATGAAAGTAGATTCTAGCACAAGTGAACGATATTGAGAACCATATCCAATAGATCAAAGAAGAATCAACCAAGACCAAGTAGACACTCTGGGACCTCCTATCATTGGAACAAACACATTTGGAAGTAATGCGGAAACTCAGTGAAGAAACATATGTGCAATGGAATTATAGACTGATGACATGCCCAACCCAGCCTACAACCAAAATTGCAACTTGGTTTCTTTCCAAAGAAACTACTCTTATAGGCTTATGGGAGGAAGCACTTAATGCCTACACTCAGTTCAGAAAGGTGACCATTAAATTTGTTCCTGAGTTGACTCCTTCATTTGAAGGGACCTTCCAAGTGGAAGAAACACGAGAAGGGGCACTAGAAGCATCGGCAACACCAAAAGCATCAACAAAATCAACAACGTGGGCAAGAGATTGACTTGGGAATGTGTCAATGAACTGTGGTGGGGGCCTATTGGGTCCTTCATTTTGGGGAACTAAAGAACTTATATGACAAGTTGGAAAGATGATAATATTTTATGCAGATAATAATTGGGAAGCTATGAGGGAGATAACCGAAAAGGAGGAAGGAACCTGCTAAGAACTAACATTTGCGGAGGAACAACGTAAGAGGGAAGAAACAACCGAGAGGAGAACAATATTGACAGCTGAGAAATAGAAGTAGTCCAATGAGGAAGAAGGAATAGCCTCCAAGAGAGAAACGATAGTACAACTAGGTGCAAAAATATAAAGAAGGATGAGTGGACAAAGAGGAAAAGGAGGAGAGTATTGAAATGTTGTTGCGGGGTTGTTCAAAATGCACTACATCCTTTGTCTCGGTTAATGTGGTTATGTATTGATTTCAAATGGTTGTTTTTTGATGTTGATAAGAGGCTATCGAGCTAGATGTAATATTTTATTGCTGCATGGATTAATAGAAAAGGGAGTTTGTTGGGATATTTGTATAGTGTATGGATGGTTACATGGTTTCTTAAAAATTTTAATATGATCATATATGTATTGTATTTCACCTTTCTATGTCTATGATATGTTGCGATTATATGTCTAATTGATATAGTCCAAGGCTCCTTGACTCCTCCATCCCTCATGTGACTCCAACATGATATCAGACTCCCACCCTCCATCTGACTAAGGTCACAGAACGCCTCGGGTGAGACTCTTTATCCACCTTAGATAAGGTGAAAATGTTGGCATTGTGCTAGACTACAACAGATCTTTTTTGGCCCCTGTGCCTAAACTCGAGGTCTCAACAATGTTAATATTTTTGCGTCAATAGCCATTCCCTTGAAGGAGGGTCAATACTTATTACCACCAACTGATTCGCAATCACGACCAATGGGTTTTCTTCATTAGAATATGAAATTTTTGAGACATGGACTCTCTTTTGTCCCATCAAACCTTTTTCTTTCCATGCCACTATTCGAGGATGCTTACGTTCAAGGATCGATTCTATTTATGTATCATTTGGAAGGGGCTATTGATGTCCATGAGGAAGCTGAGTGTTCATATGATATTGTTTCGAATGATCCTCCTTGATTTCTTCTTCTTCATCTTCTGTCAAAATGGGATCAAAATGATGCCAGTATTTTGTTTAAGAACCTACCCTTTTTTACATTTTGGGGGAGTATTAGCTGGTTGACTTTTGCCTTGTAAGTGTATTGCTTGGATATATTGATATGATCTAAGTGTGAAATTTTCATGTTATGTTTTCATAATAAAAGATTTGGATCTATTGATACGATCTATGTTTCAATAAAATGTTCTTAGATAAGCCTTTTATTTGATCTATTTCAACACAGATTAGAGAAAGAGTAAATAAACCTTTCTTTGTTATTTTAGCATCTATTTTTTGGAACGAGCCCAAATTATTTCCAATATCCTCTAATACCTTGTGCTGATAAATGGAAGAGTAAGGTTTCACAATCTTACCCAAACTAACATCTTTGTTATCGCAATTGTTGAAGACTCAAACTCTAGGAACCAAGGGGTGTTGAAAAGTTTTGCTCTTCACAAAAAAAAGGTCCTTCTTGAGAGCCAAGTTGAACAATGAAAAATAATTTTAAACAAATATAAATGTCACAAACTTTTGTCCATTCTGTAAATACCAATTGATGGAGTGCTCTGGATCTTGGCGAAAAACATTAAATATGAAAATGAATTCCCTATATTACAAAATACAAAATATATGGTTTACCTCTTTATTATTGACCTCTAGTGCTGGAATTTGATCATATCTTTTGACAATATACAATGATGGAATGAATGAAGGTTGGTTTGTTGAGATGGGCCCCTTACCCCGTGTTGCATCCTTATATGAAGCTGAAGTAGTTGGATTCCTGGACCACATTGTACCCCCATGTAGTCTTAGTAGCATGAAAATGATGGAATTTCTAGAAATATTATACACATGTAAAAGTAATAGATCCTACAACTATTTCCCTTCATAAATTAGCCACTGCATGTCTACTGGGATCCCTAAACGATTCTCCAGAATCTAATTTATGGACACCATTGTTTCAAATTCAGAGACCCAAATACTCATATAGTAAATTAGGTTCCCTAACAACCTACGAATATGCACCCCACTCCAATACTAGATGATGCATGCAAAAACAAAATTCTAGTTGACTGAAAGCTAGATATAAACAATTTTAACTCTATGAATATTCAATGGGTGGCACATGTATATTGGAGGCATGCACATTTCCTCCCCATGTCTCTCCATCATATCTGCTATTCACTTCCTTTATTATTCTAGTGTTGCACCAACCTACAATTTGTTCTCTCTCTGTTGTTTAACATAGGAACCAAGAATAGTCTAACTAGAGTGCAATTACTACCGAATAATACTAATTGAGCAATAAAATGTAGAAACATATAACAAAGGGATCCCCTCCAATCAAGATGTTCAATGCACCATATTTCCCACTAAATTGCTCCCCTTGGCCTCCCTGCTATGTTGAAGGCAAGGGATTGAATTCTTTGTTTATCTCTTGTAACTTTAAATCATAAATTTACACCAAATCCTTGAGTTCTTTAACATATTTGTAGAGAAATAATTGTTTCTACAATAAAATAAAGGGAAAGTTCTATTAAGTCAAACTCCCTTTATCTTGAGAAGAGGGGACACCATGTCTTTCAATATCGAAGGGTGAATAAATATCTAGTTGGAAGAGTAAACTTGGGTTATTAAGAACATGTAAGAAAATTTTTCTTCAAGGCCATGGGTTCGAAATTCATCAAAGAGAAGTCAATTTCCATCTAGGGGAAACTGTTGGGTATATAAATTATTGTTGGTTAAACACGTTCGAACTAAGATGGTTTATTATTCTTGCGTTGTACACATCCAGATGCCTAATAGGGCCTAATCAAGATGGATATATGCTAGTGAAATATTTTGCAGCTGCTCAATAAGCAAAGGTTCTTGTAAGAAAATTGGAGTGGTAGGAGATTGCAAACCATCTAGAAATGTTTAGCTAAGAAGTTATGAAATTTATTAACTCGTCAAGTATCATGTGAACCATTTGGGAAAATATTGTTAATATTAGCCATTATGGGCATATAGTGAATGTGTAACATGCAAAATGAGCCAAGCAGTGGCAGTGAGGAGTAATTTCTTTTCCAAGAAAAAATTGAATTATGAACACACATTCAGGTGATATTAATGAGATGGCTTAAGTTAGGACACTTGTAAAAATTGATATTAACTAAATGGCAAGGAGAAACCGAAGTTCGAAGCTTCCACTAGATGGATACTCTTTAAAGCTGATAATAATCCTTCAAGATTAATTAAGGACATACACCATAGAAATCAAGGGAAATACCTCAAGATTAAATAAGGGCATACACCATTGAAATTGGTGGCAAGGCTCCTTTATTGTCTCCATGTATCTATAGGTATTCCAGAGCAAATTAGAGTAGCTAAACCAAATTTTAAGACAAGCGTGTTTTAAGGTAACCACATATCCCTTTTCTTGATTTTGTAACTAAAAGCACTAGGACGAATAGCCTAAAGCTAATTTGAAATAATTTTTAAAAAATGCACATTATATATAGAATAATTATTCTCAACAAATACAAATTATTTAAAAAAAATAGAAGTTAGAAAATTATTTTCTTAATTAAAAAAACTGAAAAAGGAAATGAATTAAGTTTATTGGGTTAGCGCAAACTATAGGTGGCTTGCATTAAAAAGTGTTTGTTGATCAATATTTGGACCCTATTTAAGTTAAAATCTTGGTTAACCCACCTAGAATGTTTGTGGATGTTTGCATTAAGCATACAAGAATAGGAACATAGTCCATTTGAGTTGACCTCAAGCCTCTTGAATGACAAGTCACACATATACATATTCTCTCGATTAAGAAAAAAAGATAAATGAACTAAGATATTATCACGATTTTTCTCATTATTGGTTGTCTCTTCCCCATTTTGAAAGTCTAGCTCCATATTCATTTAATTTAATTTTATTTTATTTGAACATTTGGTTTCAACAAATTTATAAAAATTCATTAGTGAGCGCTTAGTCTAGGAAGACACTATGCACACAATTCTAGTTTTTGAAGGAAAGCTTAAAACAATGTGTAAAGGGATATTCACAATTGTTTTTTAGTCACTCAAGTATTAGAGGGAGAAGCAACAAAACAATAAGGAGATGGGGTACGTGATACCCAATTCAATACTATTATTCTAGAGAATGTGGGGTAAGGATCAGCCTCAACACACAATAAGGATAGGAAAACAAGAAGCTCTAGGAATGTCATAACTTACTCTGATTATGTTCGAGTGAAGGAGAAACTCCAAACTCTATATGTACAAAGTCATGGTTTGGTTCTATTAAGTTTATTTTTTAATGGTTATCATTTATTATGAAGGGAAAATTGTATAGGCTAATATTTGTAGGTGAAAACCACCAACTACCACAAGGAGAAAATGGTTGTCGAAAACCTTATACTTGTACCAACACTATCACCTTGTTTTAATACACTTCCAAACTTCCTAGCCATGAAAAATTCATCTTTCGTGTTGTTTCTTACAATAATAGTTTTTCCTTTCAATGCAATCACTATCATGATGAGTCTAGTGGCATTGTCAGTTTATGGTGCTAGATAGAATAAATGTCATTGGGTTGAGTGATACGATGAAGCTTTAGTAGGACCAGTTTTATGATTGGTAGGTAGCTTGACGTATTTTTTCCATGATCATGAGGGTGAAATCCATTTGGGCACACATTCTCTCATGATTGGTGGGAATAGGAAGTTAATTACTTTTTAATGTGGTGTTGGCTTAGTGGGTCCTAACCTAGGTTCAAAGTTATCTTTTCCAAACAAATCCCTACACTACTAGCACTTTTGGAATTACTTCACAGAGCATGGATTGAAGTCTCACCCGAAGCAATATATGAGGGAATGTTGGATCCAAGTTTCCCCACCCAGAGATTAGTGTAATTCATTTTATTTTCAGAATTTGCCTTCACGCAGATCAATAAGCCTTTAGGGCTTATCGATATAACTACCCTTAATCAACTTCTATACCTCCGTGAACATTTATGACTGTCTTTCACAGACCTTGAATAAGTGAATCAACTACTTATGCGTATCAAAGATGACTTATAATCCAGTAATTGCTCAGATCGTCTTAAGTGTTCAATAACATCAACGTACACCAAGATTATCTTTGTGTAAATAGTTAATAGTAATTGCATTCATGTAAGAAAATAAATCATGTAAATCCATGCATCAATACATCATTATTTCATAAACCCATTATAACATAAGGCACATTCATATAAACAAAAGTAAAGAGATAAACACAAGTATTTATGCAAAAATCTTCTTTATTAATACTCAATTCAATCTTACATACTCAAGATTTCCCTGTGCATTCAGCTGCAGGGGTTCACGCATTCAGTTGTGAACCCTATTCTAGGCCTCTGCACACATACCTAGATAGCTTTACTTCTACTTTAGGGCTTCTACGCTCTTCATTCTATAAACCCATTACATCTGTCTTCATCATCATTACTTGCCTTAGATCTCTTAAGATACACCTATTTATATAATCCCATGGTCCACTGACCATGGGTCGATCTTTAAAAACTGACTCAACTTACATAAAAGAAGGGTAAAACCATTTATGACACTTTAACTACCAACACACTTCGCAACCACAGCTTTCAAAGACTTTTTGTTTTATACAATAAAACTTGGGCTTTTGCCCCAAAACTTGGGATTTTGCCCCAACAATGACCTTAGGAGACCCCATCCAAATAGGCCCCCAACACAAATATCGTGACTTGCCCTGATTCACTCTGCTGGGGTAGAGATCTTACTATGAAGAGCTCCCAAATCTACTTGCGCCATTGCCACTTCAGCCATGATCTGCGTGGCTGCCTGTTTGATATTTTCCACCAACTGCTCTATTGTTGGTCCTACACTGTCCTCTTTGATTTTATGTTGCATGCTCTATAGGCTCACCAACTTCTCCTGAATTTTGATGGATATAATGTAGGCCTCATTCAACTAAGGCCCCAATCTAGCCTTGAGGACTACCTCTTTCTTTTTTGCTACTTCCACCTATAGATGTAGCTTCTTCGCCTCTTAGAGCTTAGTAAGGAGTTATGCGGCAGCAATGCTGCACGTCATTGCCCTTACTTCATTGTACTGTTACTGGAGTTCGCAAGCTATTGTATTCATGGCTTAGAGGGTGGGATCTTCGTGTAGAGCTGTGAGTACCTCCATTGCTTGCTCTAAAAGCACGGTGTAGTCTACCACCATGGCATCCACTGTCACAACTCCATCCTTCACAGTGGCTTCACTTTATTCCCTGACCTCTGGCAGAGTTGAAGGCTATGACTTCAACTCTAATTCTATGATCTTCAAGTTCAACTCAAACTGAACTCGAGCAACTTATGACTTGGAGTCATGCACACCTGCAAACAAATTTCTGATCTTTGCCTCCAACAACACTTCCTCTAGTATATGAAGCTCGAGGACTGTCTTGTAGGCTTCTGCTACAATGGCTGCAAGCTGGGCATTCTTTGTCTGAATTTTCTTTTGTGCCTCCAGCGCCTCTGATTTCTCAACGAACATATGCTCATTGTTTACTCTATACTCACCTATAAGGCTCAGTGCGTGCTACTCTCGAGCTTTAACCTCTACTCTCACACCTTCTTGCAGCTTTGCAAGAAACTCACAGGGGAGCACGAACATGTTGAGGCCGATGTTCTTCAGAGAGCTAACAATAGCCTTATCAGCACCACCTCCATGCTCAAAGATCCATCTAGCAACACGACTGCTCGGAGATCCAGTGATTGGACCATCTCGACTGCTTGAGTGGTCCCTGGTGCCAAACTTGTTGATGCAGTGCCGATCTGTCCTGCACCCACTTGGATCCTATTTGTCTGAATATGAAGCTCGTGTAGATCCTTTTTAATAGCACTCAACACTTGTTGTTTCTATTCCTCAAACTGCTGCAGCAATTCTAGTGGTATCCCAAACCTTATCACCTATTTTATCTAGGTCATCGTCAGTCAAAGTAATTCGGTCCAGTGATGGCTTGGTGGATTTTTTTTTCTTTCGCAACCCTTCTTTTTCCTACTTCTTGTACCACTTCACTAGGAAGGGAGTTCTCTACTCATCATGACCACTGCCGCCTTGCTTTGACTGTGCTTCCTCCTCCATTTGGGGTGAAGGAGACTTATCACTTCACTCAGAACCATGCTTTTCCTATTCTGCCTGCTTATTCGCGTATGTTTTACTTCCACTCGGGCCTTCTCCTCAGCCTCTTACCTTTGTTTCTTAGCCAACTATTAAAGCTTTTGTTTAGCTGCATCCTTCTTCTTCTTCTCTGCAGACTTTCTAGTCCCTATGGCTATATCGGTTGGAGAATGCCAATCTATTGGCAAATTCTTGATGACCTCCTTAATAGTGTCACCTGTATCAAGATAAGGTAAGTCAATCCATTTCTACTCCAGATCATTCTGCCCTCAGATGTATACGTGGCGGAAGTCAACTTTGAACTCCAGATATCTTGAAAGTTGTTTAAACATAGTTAGTGTCAACCACAGCTTCTGGTTGATGGCCATGCGAATGCTTGCCTCCATTAGCAACCAAAAGACTTTAGTCTCTGTGGCCCTTGCAGCATCTTTCGTGGCCCACAGAGATGCAAATTTTTCAGCCTTCGACAAATCTTTCTATATGGGAGGAAATTGGTTGTCCTCTGGTAAATCCTACGCAACCAACACAATCCAGAGCAACAACCACAAATAGTGGAATGTTTTACTCTCGTCCTGTTCCTGTCTATAGTTCGTGAGGAAGTCACTACATAGGTAGCATGCCCATTTGAACTGCCCGCCCTCCATGCATTGTGGAGCCAAATAAACCACTGGTGCTGGTACCTCATCTACGTGGCACATTCTCATAACCTTGCCAACCAGAATCTGCATGGAAACCTTTATTGTAGGGTGAGTGATCGAGATAATAGAATACCCACATGGATTCTTCACAAGCTTAAACTTGTCCTTCATCTTCTCCATGAGGTCATGCTCGCTCATCTTTCTGCCAAACTCTTTGGCTAGATTTAACCCTCAGTGTGGAAACAACGTGATCCAATGGATCAGCATATCAGTGATAGGGAACAACACGCTCAGCCACAGGCACCTCCCATGCACCAGGCACATCAACTACTTAATGAGGATCCCATTAATATTGGAGCGGTGGTAGTGGGGCACCCACAATAGGTTCAACAACCCTTATTGGTTCACTCCGCAAATCCAGTCCGCAGGCTCCAGCGTGGTGACAGTAGACTCTTTGTAGAAGACCCTCTTCATGTAGGTGTCTATAGCAAGGTGGGGGAACCATTCGTGGTCTACCAAATCGTAATATTCTAGCTTTAAATGTGGGATCTGTGCCAAGCGCAAACCTCTAAAGGTTAGGTTCTCCGATAATAGGGGTGTGTTGAGGAGGAATTGTCCTACATCTGGGTCCTTAGGGACCTTCACTTTTCCTTTGTACGGAGAGATATACCCCAAAAGCTTAGATATAGGATCCACCCCTTTGGTGTCTATATCCTCTGCGCCCTCCTCAGACTATAGATCCACCACTTTCCCCTTCTCTTTTGCGCTTGGATTTTCCCTCCTATGGGCCAGTGTGGTAGCGTAATTTATTGGTGACTTGCGCACCAACACCGACTTCTCTTGCTTATATTTCTTTGGATTAGGGACCTCTCTCACATGTTTAGCCTTCAGCCTAGTTGACCTCGGTGCCATAGGCACTGTAGCTGGAACCCCCACACTCATCACGTCCGCAGTAGCTCCCTCAGAGGCAATAGTTCTTCCATTGCTAACGGTTTCAGTGGGAATTGGTCCTAACATGATGTCAGTGATGAGATTTTGATCTAACTCAGGCAACTTATTGAATGCATCACTTGTGTTTAGAGCTTTGAAATACTCGTGATTCATGCGCACAAGAAAACACAACATAGAAATTCTAAGGATGCAAAGTGTTTTCCGCTGGTTTGCCACGCATAATTTATAGGCGAATTCAAATTCCAATTTGACCGCTCACCCGAATTCCGTCCATAAATACTAGATTGGTGCATATTCCCAAATATTTCACTCTTAAATTTAGCCTTAAATGCCTTAAATTCCACCCCCATGCTCCTGTTAACCGTCTCCTGGCAGTCAAATCATGAACAATGACTGTAATGGTTACTTTATGGCCACACCGCATGGTCTCTCCCCCTATAGCGCAACTCCCTTCACACTTCTTCTAGTACAATGACACTATACTATTTCGCGCAGACCCCCTGTCACACAAATCTACAAACCGGACAGTGTAGTTTATAGTCCTGCACCTCCTTGCATGGGACCCGGTTGACTCTTTCTGAATGACTTCTCTTGAACATATGGCGACACTGATGCGATGGATTGGTAGCATTACCCCAAATATGGATGGTATGGCGAGACCATGGTGATGTGACCGGTGAATGAAACAACCCAACCCGATTGTGTTACGGAGGAAAAGTGTCATGTTCAAGAGCGACTTGCTACCATCAAAGTTTTCCTTAGTTTCTCCCAATTTTTCCCCAGTCATTGCTGACCAGTACCTCTTTATTTTTGTCAAGCTTGAGGAGGATAACATATGCTTGTTCTATAACCTGCCCTTCGGGCAAGCCCATCGCTATGTTTTAACGAGCCTAGCGATAGTGAAACTCATTCTCGTCTAAAGACAAGTTTGTCGCTATTTAGTGATTTTAACAAGTCTAATGACAAGGATAACTCGGTCCTTTTCATTTTTAGAGAGTCTGAAAAGGTACATAAAGTTAACTCCAAAATTCCTTTTTCGGCATCTAATCCCTTTAGTCCGAAAAAGTATAAAACAATACAGAAGGGATGAGTTTTCGATAGTTTTAACGAGCCGAACAAAACAAGCGCTCGATCTTTTTGTGCAATAATCCCTCAGGTCCAAAAAGATTAAAATCTAGAGGAGGGATAGCACTTCCTGTCCCTTTAACGAGCTGGAAGGCCAAGGACTCGACAATCTTTTCATATTTTACGAGTCAGTTGAAAAGAGCTTAAAGAAGACTCGTCTTTTGAGGAACGAGTGATAAACAGGGTTAGCAGCTGATTCCAGGTACAGGTTGGAATTTTCCAATCATGGCAGTGTCACAAGGATGGCTAGGTGAAATCACTCTTCGCAGTTGTTCCTCAAAATGGGTAAACAATCATATGGAGGTGAACGATCGGCCAAATGAAAAGTGGAGGTGACGGTGCAAACATGACCAAGGCTTTAATGGCTGATAAGGTTACATTCACAGTGGTTATTTGCCGGGTGGAGGTTCATTTTTTATTTTAAAATGAGCTTAAACGCTAGTGGAAACACTTGCTCATTGCTTATGTTTATTTTTTAACGAGCATGAAGTCCGCGTTAAAACTGCTCGGATCTTGTGTTTATTTTTTAACGAGCATGAACTTTGTGCTAAAACTGCTTGATTATACCAGTCATATGATAAGAGTGTCTCATTGAGATTCTATTTTTTATGGAGCTTCATCTCACAAAGCTTTGCCCCGCACCTTTCTTTATGCAAGTTAGGAAACGGCTAACTCAAAAAAATAGATAAATAACCGCTCTTTGCTTGCACTCCAAAAGGTTTGCATGCCCCTAGGTATAAAACAGAGTTTCAAGGTTACCTCTACTTCTTTTCCGTCAAAACATTTGTTTTAACGAGAGAGGCTTACCTCTTTCAGGTTACCCAAAGATTGTCTCATTCGCAGAGCAAACAAGACACTTCTTCAGCGATGTCTACCGAAATAGGAAAAGGTGAGCGACGTAGCCTGCCAACTCACATAACTTTGACAAAAGAATCTTATTCTAGAACAACCCTCTTCCTAGATGTATGGGGTACGGACTAGTCATATTATCCCGCGGAAACCTACCCTATACCCAAAGTTCTCTGCCGAAGCAGACCAGGACGCATGCCCCCTGGGTTCCAGTCATATCCTTCCGAATTACTCGCGCTCATCAGGAGGACGGACCGTGGGTTGAGACACTTCTTGCGTGAATAGACCATTTAGGGATGGTATATGACTATTTGCGATGCGTGATCCGGGGAATGAAAGTTGGTCCACGAGCTTGACCATTCTTCCTTCATGCGGAAAACACATTACTGTAAAGAGTGATGAGACGATGGCTCCCATGCAATATATATAGTCTCGTCCAAGGAGTAGGTTATAATCCAAGGGTCCTTGAATGACCATCACGTTCATTTGAACGGTCTTCCCTTTCAATGTTATGGGCACATTGGGGAGGATCCCTAAAGGTCGACTGGTTCCTTTATCAAAGCCTGATAGATTTCTCATTTCAGGCAAAAGCGCTGGCGAACCAAGCGCTTTCCAAGCAATAGAGGAAAGGATACTCATAGATGCCCCCTCATCAATGATAGTGCTAGCCATTACCATTCTGTATATTTGGACGATAATTCTGAATGGTATACTGGGTGGCAACCGGGGTCTGCCTAGTTGGTTCCAGTCGAACGAGACAACTAGGTTGCTTGGCGGTGGGACCGAATAGACGGTCGGATATCGCTCTGACGAACTTCCTTCCTGCGATAAAGGAATGGGTGCATTGCCCCCTTGTTCATCAGAGTCAGTGTTGATGAAGAGAATTTGGACGGTGTCGTCTTTATTCTCCTCTGTGATGGTATCATCCGAAGATAGAGCCTCTGAAGGCAAAACCGGGTCAACTGCCATTTCAACCTTTAGACTTTCGTCAGGTATGGATTCAGACGGTTCATCTTCAATGACAGGTGCTTCGGCTGACCACCTGAGTGGGCCAGCCGGGTTTTCAACTAGCGAAGGACTTGGCAGGAGTCTTTGATATCCAGGAGGAAGTTGCGCTTGTAAAATCGGGCGATCTTCCAAAACTCTTTTTGCCTCATCTAAGAAGGGACAATGGTGGATGGCATGATCACCTTCACATAGTCTGCAGGGAAATTTAGCTTTCCCTCTCTGTCCTGGGGCTTCACTCCCGCTAGTTGACGGTGAGCAGTCAACATGGCTATCAGAGGTCGATGCTACCGAATTGTGCAAACGGGGAGACCAGTCCCTTAGTATCCGAGGGATACAGGGACAATCTCTGTGGAAGTGGTCTCCCTTGCATATGACACATGGCGATTTAGGCCTAGTGAGTGTTGTGTGTGGATTTTTGTCAGACGACACTTGTTTGCCCCCAGTCGCCTTTGGCTCCTTCTTCTTCTTCTCTTTCTTCTTCTTCTCCTTCTTCTCCTTAGGAACTCGGTTTTTTGTTTTACCAGTTCCGTCAAGCGAAGAGGAAGGAGGAGAGGAAGATGAAGTAGAAGGCTGGTGGGAAACTCTGGTCTGGTCTAACTGTTGACTCGACTATTCAGGAATGGTGGTGTTCTGAACGACATTGGTTGAAAAGAGCCAGACTGGTAGGCCAATTGTCAGTCCTGGAAGCGACAATGTGGCCATGTGGGGTGCACCAACTTCTCCCCAAGAGGAGAAAGGACTAGGGTTTCCACTTAGGGGAATTCCTTGGTTGGTGGGCTCCATCTTATCAACCTAAAGATCAACGCGGGAATAAAGGGTGATTGTTCCGTTTAAAATAAATTGTTAATGACGCTTTAGACACAACTTGCTTTTTCACTTTTAAAGAGTCGAGAAAAAGCTAAAGATGACTCTAGTCTCCTTCGATGTTTTAACGAGCCCGAAGTGACAAATGCTCGGATGGACTTTTTCTGTTATAGAGTCTGAAAAAGGCCAAAAGAGACTGCTCTAGAGTTCTAGGCAGAGGGTATGCCAAACCTTTCGCAAAACAGCAGAATACTTTTTAGAGTACGGGCGGTCGATCTTCCTAAATGCTGTATTCAGTGCATTGCGATCAGTAGGGCGGCCGACATGGCTTCCTAAGGATAAAGGTTATATGCCTATAGGGTCTCCCAATATATACGCGACGATACGTGGGAGCACAATCTGTACTGGCGCTATCGTCCCTTAGGAGGAATCACCCACCTTCAACGAGATCGACACTCACTAGGCTTAACGACGCCGGAACACGTCTCTAGCCTAGACCTCTATGTTGTGCATTATGTTGCAAAGCGTTGTTAAGTTCATTCAGTTTATTTTAAGTTGATCTTTTTAGAAGTTTGCCTTTCTGGATCACCACGAGATGTATGATACAATTCCTAAATGCAGTCTAAAGATGATAAGCAAGCTTTATATCTTTTCAACTTTGAAAATCTTAGCTACTAAGGGAAAAGAAAGACACCATCTTTTCTCAAAGAGCAATCAGCACACTCTAATGCACTTTTCCTAAATCAAGCATGCAAACTATCAAAATGCAAATGCACAATGCATGCGTTTTCCGCTTTCTTAGTATTGATGCCTACAAAGAAAGCTTTTTGTACAACTTTGAATTTGCTTTTAAATGACAAGTACAAACAAGTTTACTTTTTCGAAATGAGAAAGGGTAGAAGAGATTACAACACTTTACAACTTTCGAAATGAACACTTGTTTAGACACTTAAAAGAGACAAACTCAAACCAATAAGCAAAAGCAAATGTATAATCATCTGTAAATAGCCAATGAACTCTCTCCTAAGATCACAATCAACAGATCTGAATCAAGGGCTACAGGATGATTATTTCACTCATGCAAAAGAAAACTGCAAATGACGCCACAAACACATAAAAACACTCACAGTCTTTTTGTACAAAAGGAGGCGGAATTTAAGCAGAGAAAAAGAGTTATCAGACTGTTACCTATGTTGGTTACAGGTTGCAAAAACAGAGATCAAAACAGGGCAACAGAGAGTAGAGAACCCCAGCTGCACAAGGGCAAACTGGTTCAGCGCAACCTCACCACTGTGGTTTTGACATTCAGCGCAGGTAGCCTTCACGGGACCTGCGTTGAAATGCAGAATGCCTTCATAGGGTTCACGCTGAACGAGAAACGAGAGTTTCTCACTGGGTTCTGGGTCACAGATTGCTAATTAATCAACGGTTTCAGGCCAAATCAAAACCACAAGCAAGGTACAATCAAAGGGATGCTTTGAGGGGGTACTAAGATCTATCACAAAGGATCATCAAATCATTTGTGAGTCCATTGTTCAGATCATAGACAAATCCAGTGATTGGATCAAGGCAGCAACTGTCTACTTTGCAACTGAGAATAGTAGAAGCAGTTCGATTGTTGCTGTTGAGTCTATGAAACAAACAATGATAGAGACACAAATAAAATGACTAAAACAAATCTCCCCAACGGAGTCGCCAATTTGTTGTGGGGAAAAATGCCTATGCAGGACGATCCTATCCACCTAAGGCGTGACAGTGCCTTAGCAATAAACAGAGACAGCTATTCTAGTATTCTTCCTTTATGAATTAAGAATGAAGAGAGATGGGTGGACTAACCAGTGTCTTCCGTTTGTCCCTCGATCCAGCTTCTCTTCTCTTTGGGTGTTCACAGCTACTTTCCTTCTCGCTCGCCCAGCTTCAGCAGGTCTCTGCAAGATCACAAGAGAAGAACACTACACAAAGACATAGATTCATAATCATAACTAGTTCAGGATTAGAAGTAAACTAAACATACTAATGCAATCATACATCAAAGATACATCAGTATATAGGAGAAACCAAGATAGCTTTATTGATGAATAACAAGGTTCAGGAAGAGATACAACCCAGAGGGCTCCAATCCAGCATAATGGAATTCCTATCTTCACCTCCCTTCAAAGCATTAAGCACCCAATGATTCCAGTCTCAAACCAACAGCAATTCTTTGCAATAACAAAATTCCAGCCTCCAGATCTCATGGAGGAGAGATCCATATATAGATGTTTGGAGAGAGGATGAGTCAGCTTGAGATCTTACTAGTGTCCTCTCCCTCTGTCAGTTCTTGATTCCACTTGGAGGTTCTTGCTTCCACTTGGAGATTTGGAACCTCTTACTCATCACCAGTCGAATTCCCTGAGGCAAGTGTCATTTTGGAAGCTTCCTAGGTTTTGACACCTTGAGAAATGAGCTTGCCACATGTCCACTCTCGCTCAGCGCAAGTAGCCAGTGTTGGCTTTGACATTCAGTGCAGGTAGCCAGTGGAGCCATTGACATTCAGCACAGATAGCCAGTGGAGCCATTGACATGATCCTGAATTGACTTGTTTTTGAGCAGTTTCAGGTGGAGAACTTCTGTGAATTGCTGTGGTTTGTTAGCCTTGTTCCTCTAGGGGTAGGAACAACATGTTTAGGGACTTTGGATCCCTTAGATTATGGAAATTTCATGCTCAATGCTGTAAGGCACAAAAATGTCTATAACAACTGTCAAGCCTCCACCTTCCTTGGTCATCTGCCAACTTAGCGATCCACTCATATAGTTCGATCAGGAAGGTGCAGAAGAATATTTCGTGTATCTTTGTGTATAGGTATCTGCCCAACCATTGTTCTTTCATCAGGCATGGATTTATTTTTTCTTGCACAGTGAATTCGTGGATCTTTCTATCCAACCACTTTTCAATTTCTTTCTTTGTCGGATACTAGTGATGCGACATCACACCTCTTTATACAGATACTGGTCCTAGCAACGAAACCATTTGTTAGCTTAGTGTGTCTTGACCCAGGTTCAGAGTTAGTTTCGCCAAACAAATCCCTACACTATTGGCCCTTTCAGCATCAATTCATGAATCATGGACTGAAGTCTCACCCGAAATAGTATGGGGGGAAGCTGGAACCAAGTTTCTGCACCCAAAGATCAGTGTAATGTCATTTTATTTCCTAAATCTACCTTTTCGCAGATTGATAAGCCTTTATGGCCTATCGATATAACTACCCTTAATCAGTTTGTATACCTCTGAGAATGTTTACGAATGTCTTTCGCAGACCTTGAATATGTGGATCAACTACTTACGTATATCAAAGATGACTTATAACCCAGTAATTACTCAAATCGACTTAAGTGTTCAATAACTTCAACATACAACAAGATAATATTAGTGTAAATACTTAATAGTAATTGTGTTCATGTAAGAATATAAATCGTGTAAAGTCACGCATCAATACATGATTCCTTCATAAACCCATTATAACATAAGGCACATTCATATAAACAGAAGTAATGAGATAGACACAAGTATTTCTGCAACAATCTTCTTTATTAATACTCATTTCAATCTTACAAACTCAAAACTTCCCTGCACACTCAGCTGCAAGGGTCCGCACACTCACTTGCAAACCCTACTCTAGGCCTTTGCGCACATAGCTGCAGAGCCTACCTTCTACTCTAGGATTTCTACGCTTGTCTTTCTATAAACCCATTACATCTGTCTTCATCATCATTACTTGACTTAGATCTCTTAAGACACACCTATTTATACAATCCCATGGTCCGCGAACCATGGGTAGATCTTCGAAATCCGACTCAACATACATAAAAGAAGGGTAAAACCCTTTATGACACTTTAACTATCTACGTGCTCTGCGACCACAACTTGCAAAGACTTTACATTTTATACAAAAAAACTTGGGCCTTTTCCCCAAAAATGACCCTAGGGGACCCCATCCAAACATGTGGGTAGAAATATTTTGTTAGGAAGAATGAAGGAAATTATTGATATCCTTCCTATATGTAAATGTAGGATATTGGAATAAGATACATGGTTCAAATGAAATTGAAGTAATAATTGGGAGTAGGAATTTTGGTTTCTATCATTCACTTTAACATGTGTGTATTATTATAAATTTTTCTCACACGCTTACCATAAGTTATGATAATTTTATTAATACCACTTGCAATGAAATTATCAGGTGCTACTCTAATTTATTCCTATCTATCCATCCATATATTTTTCTCATTCGTACTTCAATTTGTATGTTAGTGTGTCTCTTATGTTTTGGGAATGGGGATTTTGATATTGCACTAACATTATAAGAACAATTTGAAGGTCTATTTCAAAAAAGGCATAATTGAAAAAATAATATAATATCTTGTTTTTAAAGTAGACTTGTATAAATAAAAAATGTTCTTACATGATATTCCATGAAGAGTGATGGTAAATAAATTTCTTATGAAATACACTCTACTTAACTATGGATCATTATGTTAAGGATGAAAGTCATGATTATATTGCAATTACAAGGATGTGTTCATTTTGTTAAAGTTGAAAGCCATTATAATATTGCAATTATAAGGATGAAACCAGAGGCAAAATATTTGGAAATTTCATATTATTCTTTTTTATTTGTTTTTCAAACTACTATCATGCAAAAGTTGCAACTTCTTCATTTTATTTCCATAATTAGTTTATTTATAGGGATGACTATGCCAACTATGGGAAGAGAATGAGTAAAGTACAACTTTTGTAGAACAATAGCTTAAAATCCCTTTACATTGAGATTAGTCTCAAACATATTATGTATTTTAACATAGCAAATCCAAAAATTCAAAATATTGGAAATTACATGTTATTCTTTTTTATAAATTCTGATTTGTTTTTCAAATTATTATCGTACAAAAAAATTACAACTTTTCCATTTTATTTCCATAATTAGATTACTTATAACGAAGGTCATCCTAGTTACCGAATAAAATGGAAAAATAGAACTTTCATAAAAACAGCCAAACATAATGTGTACCTTAGCCTCCCAAACCAAAATATACCTAAATTATATTTTTATATTATTAAATTAATTAATTGATATAAAAAAAATAGTGTAAAATGGAAAAATAGAACTTTCGTAAAACAGCCTAACATAATATGTACCTTAGCCTCGAAAAATCAAAATATACCTAATTTATAACTTTATATTATTAAATTAATCAATTGATATAAAAACCTAGTGTAAAAAGTCAACTAGTAAAAAAAATATAATAATATTATTTATATTAATTTAATTAAAATTATATATATATATATATATATAACATAATATTATTAATTACTTGCTGATAAATATATATATATTTTTAATTTTAACTAATATTTTGGTCTTTTTTCATTTGACGGGAGTCTCGACAACAATGTGTATTGTATGAATCATTTCCGATTTGGATTGACATGAAATTGTTACTACAAAGATTTACATCCACTAATATATGTTTATTAAGACATACATCCTACTTGTTTGTTTGGTGTACATAGCATTGTTTGTGTTCTATGGATCATCTCTAGTTAGATTGACATGAAAGTGCTACCGCAAAGATGTTACTGGTAAGCTCTGCACATTAAGACATACAGTCTTAGTTGTTTGTTTATATCTATAATTGCATCTTTAGAATGGTTGTCTATATAAAAGTATGTAACAACATCGTATAAATATAATGATCATACAAACTTTATCGTATAGACTAACTATTCTTTCGGATAGTAAAATTGTAGATTAATTTATAGAGATAAACTAAATTATTAACTATGAAATATCAAAACTTCCTCTGTTTACAAAGATTCACTACCAACTCCATTACATTATTTTTGACACTTCCATTCACAAAAATTAATATATAAAAGAATATTATAGATAAGCTTCAAACCAACCAATCTTTTATTGCTGGAGACTGTTTCATTCCTTTTCGATAGAGACATTCCCAGTTTCTGGAAATTACCTCATTGCTTTTCAGTAGAGACATCTACCCGTACAATAAGACTTGTTAAAATATAACAACAAATATATTTTCATTACGATATGCACCTTTTTTCCTTAGTTTTATGAAAGTATTTGTATCGTTTAATAGGAAGGAAAACCATTGTGGGAGAGAAACAAAATTGCTTGGGCGTACTTTGCAGAGATGATAATGTTAACAATATTTTAATAACATAACACACATAATGGCATTTATTTCTATTTTTTATTTTAATAACACAACAGGAAAGAAACAGGCTTTGACTAATGTCAAACTAATAAAAAAAATTCCATACTTTCATTTAAGATCAAGAAATAATATCTTTATTACATAGATATTATTTCAATTAAAATAATTTGATAGGAAATATTTGGATTATTTTATTGGGGTTATTTTAAATGATGGGGAGGAATGAATACAATTTTCCTCACTCAATAAACAGGCTTTCACTAATGTGAAACTAATAAAAAAATTCTATACTTTTATTTAAAATCAAGAAATAAGATCTTTATTATGTAAATATTATTTCAATTAAAATAATTTGATATGAAATATTTGGATTATTTTATTTGGGTTATTTTAAGTGATGGGAAAGAATGAATAAAATTTTCTTCACTCAATTTTAATGCTAGCAAATGCTAAGATGAAGTTTGATGTAATATATGGAATATATATATTTTTATATAGAATATATAGCATTGTGTTTATGTGGAAAAAAAATTAAGGCTATGAGGTATAGAATAGATAGTGACAGGTTCACTATGTGGTGTGAAAGTTGTTGGTTCAAAATTCAGTAAGAAAAATCAATCCATTTTAAAGATTGGTGTAGTCCAAATTAGATGTGATCCCTAAATAATTTTGACAACATACATATCCTTAAATTACAACTACTCAAAATACAAATCAACCTTAAAATATTTTAAAACTTACATAAACTAATAAATAAAAAACTACAACATTCCAACTAAAAAATAAATTATATAAGAGAAAAATAAATTTATTGTTCATACTTTATAATAATAATAAAATTTATGAATATTTTAATAACACTACACATCATGTCATTTTTTCCAATTCATAGTACACTACACATCATGTCATGTTTTTTTATTAATAACACTACACATCATAACATTAGGAAAGAAACACGCTTAAACTAATGTCAAACTAATAATAGAAGTCCATATTATGGAATAATATATAGAAACATTATATGAATTAGAATAATTTGAACTTCAAGTCTTTAACAAATGATATTGAAATAATTTTAAATAAATATTGATTAAAATATGTGCACTTTGTCCTAGTTTTATGGAACTATTAACATGAGGAAACACATTATAGGAGAGAGAAATAAAATTTGTTGTCCTAATGATGATAAAGTTCAACAATATTCTAACAACACTACACATTTTATCAGTGGAAAAAAACATGTTTTGAATAATGTCAAATTAATAAAAAAAAATCTTTAAATGTTAAGGTAGTTTAGGGAAACGCAATTTAGTTAAGTTATTGATGGTTTTAGTTCTGTTTATGCGAATTTTTGGTATTATTCATGATATTCATGTGAAATATAGTATATTTAAAGGCAAAAAAATTACAGGGAAATTGGTACAAATTTGTTGTGTTTCAAGCATAGTTGGTAAGGAAGATACACACAATATGAGCGACCAAATCATGAGAATTGGTTTAGAAGAGCCAACAATGTATCCCTATGGCAAAAAAGAAACAAGGCTATGTGGGGCCACAAGAAAATTCCCTATGTGGGAGTGGAAGTGTTGTTTCACTAGGTACATTAATGGTATGGTGTTGTCTAATGAGGCCATAATTTTGCTTAGATGGTGAATTTCTCGTCGGTATAGGACGAAAAGATATTTAAGAAATCCGATTGTAGGAGTGTTTAAGTCATTTTTTAATGGAATAAAATGGATTCAACACCATTAAAAGCCCCCGGTGCACCCAAAATCCCAATCCTTGATAGTTGTAACCCGAATTTTCAAAAATTTCCTCCAAATTTTGTCAAAATCATGTCCGAATTTCTATTATTTTTTGAGTGAAATTTTGGCGTATTTAGTCTATGAGTTAATGGTATAGTATTGAGAAAACAAAAACAAGCCAACATTCCTGTCAGTTGGGAACACAACCAAACATGCTTCTAGAATGCATGATTCTAGTTTACCCCTTATTAATTGGTCATACACCATGATATTCGAAACATAGATACTTGATATGTTGTAAAATGAATTATATTTTTTGTTAACGTTCAACATTGGATAATAATCCCCAATGATTCACTCATTGGTTGGTTATGGTGCAACTAGAAATATGATAATCAATATCGAGAAGGAAGAACTTGGGTTTATGTCTAAATAGAACATATTTATTGTTTTCTATGATGAAGTTTGGTTTCGAGTCCATGAATTTTCTCTTAATCACTATTTTTGTGGAGGAAGAGAAAAATGGAAAAGTTTAAGCAAAAAAGAGCATCCTTGGAGATTGCAGTGTAGGAGATGCCCTTGATCAACATCAATGCTAATGTAGAAGAAGATGAGGATTTTTTCAATGAAAACGATAATGCAAAGCATGGAATTCCCACATGGAACAGACCAGACACTCCCATTAAATCACATAGCAAACAAAAAAGGTTAAAAAGTTTCATCTTGTTTGCCAAAGGTATATAGATTGGGCATCATGAATATGTTATCAAACCTTTAATATGGTTGTAATATGTGCATCAATTTGGGTTCCTCTTATGATTTAAGGTAGTGACTATGACAATGAGTTTGAAAGTGAAGGCCAACTCTTACATGGAATGAAATAGTGGAAGTAGAAAGAGAGAAACACAAGATTAATATTTTGAATCATGAGACTCATACCTTAAATGTGTTTTGGAAAATACCCATTGGCGTTGATAAACTACCAATAGAATATCCTAATAGACGTTGAGGGGGTTTAGAGTGGTATAGACTGAGTGATGATGATCTGAATTTAAATATGAATGCAACAAATTACATATATAACTATAAATACAGAGATGCAGTAGAAATAACACTTCATTTCAGTAATATCAAATAGTAAGATATGCTTACAAGCAATGGTAGCTTATCTCTGAGAAGAGATGTGACAGCTACATGCCTCTGAACTGCATTAGAATGAGGCTCAAGGGCCTATTTATTATTCAACAACAAAGGAAAACGCTAATCAACCAAAAACCTTAAACGCATGAGATGGAAAACCAAGAATTTATGGGCCCCATTGGAATTAGTTGGAAAACCAACTTCTGAGAGTCATAACTTGATCATACTATGTTTTTAAACACCATCACTTTTCTTAGTTTCATACTTCTATTTAACATTAAAAAAACTCATTACATGAGAAAAAATAAAAAATTTACATTAATAATAATAAAATTTAATAATATTTTAATAACACCACACAAAACATCAATAGGAAAGACACTTACTTTGACTAATGTCAAATTAATAAGAAGTTATCTTGAAACAATATCCTTACTACATAAACATTATTATCCATTAAAATAACTTCAAATTATCCTAATTCTTTACCAAATATATATTTTAATAAATAAAATGATTTTAAATCCTACTTCATTTTGAGTTAAAAGTCGTTGGTCATATAAACCTTTTTAATAAATAAAATAATTTTAAATTATTTTATAAATAAAATAACATTTAATAGGTTTAATAAATTTAATAATTTTAAATTATAATACATGAAAGATTATTCTAATTATCAATTCAACTATAAAATATGTAGTTATAAGTACTATCACATTACCTTTCAGTTAGGCCCTGCCATATTTTCTAATTGTTCGAGTGAAAACCTTAATCTCAGTATTCATCAATTACAATCTTAAAGTAATATCATTGCTATATCAGGTGATCGATACATGGACATGGGAGATCGCTGGCATCGAAAATGTTAAATAATTATGTTAGTTAGACATTTAATATTAACGAAGAGTATAATATTTTTAAGTCTAAATTTATTTTAGAGTGGAAAAAAAAATGTGTAATTTTTTATTTTTTAAATTGTATTTTAGATGTTAAAGAGATTACACAATAAATGTATTGAGAAATTTTGTTAACAAACACTAAAATGGTTTTTTTGTTATTAATATATTTTTAAGTATACACTCAATATTGATTTATATTAAAATATTTTATTCATAAATTAAATTGGATAGTTTATTCTATACAACATTAAAATATTTTCTTTTAACACTTTTTCTTATATATAGATATATATTAAGTATTAAAATATTTTTGAAAAATATTTTTACATATAATTATTTTACATGAAATTATATTAGGTTAAACGAACATTTAATTAAGTATGCACTGCATACTTTTTTATCCGTTTATTATAACCGACACTGATTTTCTATTTAGAGAATATTTTATTTTTGTTTTAAGAGGGATGGATGTAGTTACACATCGCCTTCAGACTAAGCTGTAGAATGAGCCTCTCAACTAAACAAGAGAACATGTACTTTTCCCACTTTATGTGGTTTTGGACATTGTTATCTCTTTGTTTCTCCATGCAGTGGTTCAAAGTTGAGTTTTTGTCATGATGAATTGAAAAATAATGATAATGATGATGAAGTGTAATTTTATTATTTTTTTTTCTATTTTTGGTATATGGAGAATTCGTGGTTTTGTATATTTTGATGTGTTTTTTTGTTTGTTACAACTTTTTGTTTAGTTTATTTCAAAAAATTTTAATTCATCAAATTAAAGAAGAGTTATTCACTTATTATGAGGGATATTTTCAGGGCTAAAATGAATTTCTTAATGAAAATAATAAAATAATAAAATAACAATTAGAAATTTTTAAATAAAAAACAAAGAAATATAATTTTTTATTGTATTTTAAGTTTACATGTTTATACGTTTACTCAAATGTCACATATATATACTTGTTAAAATGCATAATTAAATTCCACATCCAATGAGTACCCATTCTGCAGATTTCTAATAGACCCACATAAAAAAAAATGAAAATACATGAACTTAAATGTCAAGTGTAAATGCTCGTGCGATGGAGAATTAAATTCCACATCCAATGAGTACTTACTTTTCATACTTCTGAGTATATCCACATTGAAAAAAATTGAAAATACATGAACTTAAATGTCAAGTGTAGACACTACTTAGATATTGATTTAATTACACCTCTAATGGGTGTCTACACTTGACATTTTATTAAACCTACAAGGAAATAAGATGAAGATACAATTAGAAAAATAGTTTTCTTGTTTTCCTTCCAAAATATTTATCCTTGGAGATAACATCATCATCTTGAATCATATTAGTTATTTTAAAGTTAATTTTGTTAATAATTTTTTTGTTTTGAGGCCCATTATTAAGCTCAAAATTCCCCTAATTAATATGGTTAAAGACTTTTATTGTGTCTTCTCACTAGCCATTAAACACAAGCTTATGATGAAGTCAAAATTGAAAAAACCTATTATATAAATGAGGAGATAAATTTCATCTATTTTTCTTTATATCTTACCCCCCACCAACTTCCTTATTGCCCTAGGTTATCTCGGTATTCTACCCTATTTTACAATTGGCATTGTCTAAACATGCTACTTTTGGAGTATTTGGGTAGAATCCAACGAATGTTTTTCAGGCCAAATTTCATTGTTTACTGTTTAAAATGGGATTTTTACTGCATATATGGATTTAGCACCCTGAAAAACCCCACAACACTTGGATTGTGGAGAGTTTACAACTCAAACTTGTGATTCCAAGAAATTCCTATTGTATTTTAGGCAAGCTAGATTAGAAAATACTCCAAAACGTAGAACAAAGATACCACTGCTTTTATAATTTATAGTAAGTTTTAGTTTTAATTAATTATTATCATATCATATTATTTTCCTTATGCGTATTTATGATTAACAAACACCTTATTTTCAATTTCAATCATAAAGTCTATCCTAATAAATTTGTTAATATTTAATTAATATATACTACTATTATTGTGTTTAGAAGCACTCTGTAGCTTAGTATGAAAAGATGTTGTAAGGTTATGTTATGTGATGTGATGTTATTTAAACATTTTGACTTGGTGAAATTAGAAAACAATAAAAATAAAAATAAAAATAATTACAATTAAATAAATAAAATATAAAAACAAAATAAATTATAATTATTAATTAAAACATTTTGACTAGGTCAAATAACATAAAAATAAAAATAAAAATAAAGTAAAGTAAAATATTAATTATAATGATTAATTATTGATTATTAATAATTAAACCACGATCTATCTTAACTTCGGATCTACCAAGTGCTGAGAGTGTCAAATTTCTCATGAGATACAAACCTGTTTTAGAGTGAAAAGAGAACTGATCCCTCTAGGCACTTGGTAGATCTAGAGTTAAAATAAATCTATGTTGGTATACATAATATATCATCATCATATATATGAGTATCTAATACCATTTTATTTATCAACAATATATAATTATTAATATCATTATATTAAATTTATATAATTTTTTTATTTATATCATTTCGTCACTATATCCTTCTTTTTCTTTAACCATTTATTAATTATTTATTTTTTAATTAATTAATTATTAATTAATGGCATAGTCTAAGTTATAAACAAAATAGTCTTGCCTTTATCACCCAAATTCACCAAAATCAAGCAATACTACTTCAAAAAATTTTATTTTTTAAAATACATTTTTGAATGCTTAAATGGATTCAACATCCTAAAAATCCTCTCGTCACTAGATTTATGCAAATTAAATAATTTAAATTCATGCTTTTAAGAATATAGTATATAAGTTAGACTATTACGTTTACATTCTTCAATATATATCTTGATATATGCTTTTTTATAATTATGCCAATAAGTGTGTCTATTTTGAAATAGGGTTCCACAATTTTAATCTTATTATCAATAATTATTAGGTAAATGGTAGGATTTAATCTCCAATCAAAACTCAAAGATTAAGATTTATCTTAAAATTAGTTGTGCCCTTTCTACCATTTTAATTAAATAAATTAATTAAAAAATTTCACTTAAACAAATATCATATAAAATGAATTATTGTTTTTAGACCTATAACATTAATAAATAATGGTATTCAATAAAAAAATATTTATAAAATATATATACAGAGTTAAACCTAACCTCATTATACTAACTTTCAATTAAAAAAATTAATTTTATATATATATATATATATATATATATATATATATATATATATTTTTTTTTTTAATTTTAAAAATATTGATTTTCTAAAGAAAAAGATAGGTTTGTTTTCCAATTACGGAAGATATGCAAACCCTAAAGTCATCCTCCACTGATCTCGACGTGTTTGGACTTACTGGTTTGGGGATGGATAGAAAATAATTATTTATTTACTTCTTGTTTTGTTTGTATCAATAGAAACATAGCCGAGAAAAACCACAACCAGAATAAAATTTACTTGACTGATTTGTAAAACTGCACTACTTTCGAGTTGGATTATTTTCGTGGAATCATCGAGCGGACCACACCATCCTGCATGGAACACTAAGCGTGATCATTCATGGATATTAGACTGTCCCACACGGCGGCTCCCCATGTATCTATGTTCTAGAAACACCCTGCCTTCTAGAAACCAGATTCAGTTTCAATTTCATACCAGAAACCACCCACAAAATTCCTCTATTTATTGATTCATAATCACATCCAGATTCGTTCCTTGCTCTGATGCATCTTTTAATAACAACTACGATTATGAATAAATTACATTGAATATCCACTTTGAAGGCAAGTACGGGTGTTTAAGAAGATCAAATGATATAAACAGAAATGATCCATGTTCATGTGCTATCTGCTTGGGTTGTTTTCTTGAAGAGGATGGAGTCCGAATTCTTCACAACTGCAGACATTCTTTATTTCCTGCATTGACCGCTGGCTTCTTCCATGTACTGTGAATCACTCTTCATGCCCTTTGTGCAGGGCAGCCGTTATTGTCCTCGACTCCTGACAAGGCGTTGAAGGTTAGCACATACGCAAATAGTGAGAAATGGAGGCTTTTACTCCCTCCTTATTTTGGTGCCTGTTTTCCTTGATCCTCCATGGAGATTTTTTCAGTCAACAAGTTTCAAGATTTTTGTACATATTTCCCCCCGGCTGAAATACAATATAGTTATATATGTAAGAGCTGTGATTTCATAACTAAATGTGGTCGTCCTCTTGTTTCATAAATAAATGTGTTCTTCCTGCTGTGTCTCTTTTCTATGATAGAAAAACACAAAACCTTGCACTGCTTCTTTGAAAAATCACAGCATTTTGGGATATATATATATATATATATATAAACTCATTTTGAGGAATCAACATCTAGATTTATTTTTAAGGACAAAACTAAGGAAAGATTTACATTTCTAGAGATTTGATTAGTCTTAGCAGATCTTGAGTTAAAATAGATCCATGTCAGTTTACACAACACACTAATAAAATATTTAAATTTTGAAAAAAAATATATTTTTCACTTTATATTTTGTATAATATAGAATTAATTTTGTTATTAATATTTTTTTAAATGTTACATATTTCCATTTATATATAATATGAATTATCTTTAAAATATTACATGCCATTTTATATTTTTTTTTTCTCGATAAAGACTAATTCTATTAAGTGAAATATAGTACAATCAGGAAAAGCAGAAAACCGGCAAACCGGAAATGATGGATCCATCAACCTCGGTTCCGGAGGAAAGATTCAAACTCATAGCTACATCAGATGACTAGGAATCACAAACTGCCTGATTACCCCATAGGGGTAGAAACTACAACACATTGTTTTTTCCCTTTCTTTTTGCTGACTTTTGTCCAGCCATCCTGGGGGGAATGAGCTAAGACAACTTGAAGACTGGAATTCTCTTTCATCGGGAATTCCTTTTCTGATTCTGAGGAGGTCTCATGAGCGCGTTTCTGGGCTATAGCTGAGTCATAGGAGTGCCCCATAGTGTTCATGGGTGAATCCATCGGCTGAGGCACCTGGTCTGGTTCTGAATCGCTATCCCCATCCTCCGAACTTGGAGAGCTGGAGCTTCGAGCTGGCTGCGGAGCACAGGGAGCCCAACGCTTGGGTTTGGTTTTTGCGAAGATTCCCTTTTTCGCTCTTGCTGTCAGCGATGGGCAGGAGGTCTGAAGATGCCCTGTTAGGTGACAATGGCGGCATCGGAAGGCAGTATTTTCGTAATCTAGAAACTGTGTCCAAACAGTGTCATTGATCTTGAGATTGATTTGCTCTGGCAAACCCTTGCTTAGATCTAGCTCTACACAAATTCTGGCATATGTGTAGAGGCCTTACTGTTCCCTCTGATAATCTCCCATTAGAAAGCAGCCTAGAGCGTTGCCTATTTGCCTGTATACTGTTGTTCTCCACAGATATATTGGAAGATTTGGAAGTCTGATCCATACAGGGGCTTTTGTGATAACAGCAGAAGCTGGGTCAAAGTCTGGGAGCCATGGTGTTAGGAATAGGCCTACCGTCCCCATGAACCAAGGACCTTCCTCTAAGGCTTTTTCGTAGTGCTTGAGATTGTCGAACAGCACTATAAAATACCCCTTTGCACAGAAGTAGATCTTGCAGCTGCGTGTCCAGTTGTCATAGATCCAGTCCAGAAGATCTTTTGAGCGTGGCCAGAGCCCATTGAATCTGCATATGATGGCCCTTTCAGCGAATTTTTGGGTGTCGTCTACTAGATTGGAATAGGAGATCTCTACAGAGGGAACCTCCTCCACTTTGTCAACCAAAAACGGCTTGGGCAAAGCCTGAGATGGTGGCTCTGTCTTGTCAGGCTTCTTAGCGTGGACTGCGTCTTTATATGAAAATGCTTTAGCTGAGGATGGCTCTCCAGCCGCTCCTCCTCTCAAACGAAGGTTTAAAATAATAGATGCATCTTTCTTAATGCCGTAAAAAGAAATGGGATGGAGATCCTAAAGTTGTTTACCTTCGTGGAGGAGCCATTGTGCTGCAGAGGGGATCCCGAGTTTGATGTTCAGTGTCTGCTTAAGATGCTGCACTAGATCCATCTGGCTTACCCATAGTAACATTGTTTTGCCTGTAATGAGCTTGATTTGTATCTGAAATGTTGAGGAGGCTTCCAAAAGCCCCTTTCCCCTACAGATCTGTGGAGAGGATAGGCAAATGCATTGATTGATTTTTGTTTCCTGGAATTGCCTTATGGGCGTGAGAGGCGCACAGCCAATCGGTGCATGCCCTTCTTTCCCAGGAGCCACGAACAGAGGATAAGTAGCTAAGGGATCTGCGTGATCATTCTTAGCCGCTACTCCATAATTCTGAAGTGGGCTGAGTAAACGCGTTACAGCAGTAGGGGATCGGGGCCATGCTACCCCAGATCTCTCGGCCAAGAGGTCTGCATGCGCGTTTGAGCCTGCGGCGCCTGCGTTTCTGGTGTGGCCATCTTGCAAAGCTGCAGCGGACAGAAAGAATCTTGTATTTTGCCTGAGTCTCTCGACCCCCTTCGCAGCCAGAACGATCTGAGCCCCGCTGGCGGCCGAGGGCATGGAGGCGGCAGAACCAGGGTTCATTCTTGGAGCTGAACGCCGCTTTCCCACCTTTCTTCTAGGGTTTAGCTACATGCCATTTTATATTAAACATTGAAGAAATTATAAATGTCAATCATATTTTCAATTAAACTTTTTAAAAATTTTATTATAATAAATTTTATTTAAATATTTATATGAATTTCATATTAAAAATGGAATAATAAAATAAATTATACATATGAAAATATAAGAAAACTTTTTAATTTAAATGATTTGTTTTCCTCTATACAAAATTTATATAAAATTATGTTATTTATAACGGATAGTCAATTCAACATAGAACCAACCTAGATTCATCAAGAGACCTACCAAATGGTTAGAGAGATCAAATCTCTTTCACTCTAAAATATGTTTCCATCTAAAGAAACTTGATCTCTTTGGGCCCTCGGTAGATATGGATTTATAATGGATCTTGGTTGGTTTAATGTATCCCTTTAAATAAGCTATATTCCACTTGAATGTTATGGATCAATACCATGAGTCATTTTATTTTTATTTTATTTTTATCTGGTTCTTTTTATTTTATTTTGCGTGCTTCAAAAGCTTTACATTGTATTATTTTAATATTTTTATTTAATTTAATTTTTATTTATTTTTATGTAATTTGACTTACTCAAAATGTAAAACATTATATTACAATATCTATATCATATTGAGCTAGAGAGCGTCTTTGGTCACATTGAATTTTACATCACGCACTATCAATAATATTATTTTTACATGTCATTATATATATTCCTAATGCCAAAGGGCAAATCTTTTCTTTTTTACTTTCAGTTTTGTTGGCCCTTGTGCCCAAACCCGAGGCCTCAACCATTTTAATATTTGTGCGCCAACAAATGGTTCCATTGTCGGGACTTGAAATTTCAAAAATGGGTTTGAAATATGGTATCGAGGATCTATAAGAAGGATATGTAAGACTGGTGGCACAAACAAGTGGAATGGTTCATCTATCAACAAGCTCAAATCCATTGACAAGGTGTGGAGAAGTTGAAGGAAAATATCATATACATGGAATCAGCTAGAAATCAATACGAGATTTTCTGGTGCAAATTCCTAGAGGAGCTGTACAACTAGTTGGAAAGAGTACAAGTAAAAGGAAATATCAACGGACAAGACCGATGTCATCGTACCTAGACTCAAGTAGATCTTTTCGAGCTACATCGACTTGACACAAATTTGACATGAGCTATGGATTTCTGGGTGGACCACGCTAGAGGGATACAATATTGAGTTTGCTACAAAAAGTCATGAATATTTTTCTAAAGCTGAGGTTGTGTTAAGGTGAAGATTGAGGGGAAGACTACTAAAGGAAATCTCATTGTGGGTTAAGGCTGTAATGGTGGAGGAGAACTTGTTGGTGTTCAAAAACTTGAACGTGGCAGCATAATCGCTTAGTACTGGGGGAAGGACTTAAAGGGAGGGATGCTAACGAGTGGGAAACTATGAGAATATCGAAGAAATGCATGCAGGTGACTTCGAAAAGGCCAGGGATATGAGGGCGCAAAGGAGGGTGTGGATAGCTGAAAAATGGTAGGAGAGGGATCTATGGGAAATTGATAGATGATAGAAGAGTGCACACCAAGTAGGAGTGGTGCTAGGAGATCCATAAGAGGAGGAAAGACTGGAGGTTGGTCCGGTTGTCCCTTAAGATAACCTAAGGTCAATTATTTATGTCAAAGAATATAAAATTTTTCGTTATTTTAAACGATTGAATGACCAGTGAACTACCTATAAATAAGTGCTTTAAACTTAGACAGATTCTTAATAAAATAAAAGGTTGTTCTTAAACTGCACATGGGTATTTTGATTTTATTGGGATGGATAAGTAGAATATGGAGAAG
Source organism: Pinus tabuliformis (assembly GCA_031772625.1). Taxonomy (NCBI): domain Eukaryota; kingdom Viridiplantae; phylum Streptophyta; class Pinopsida; order Pinales; family Pinaceae; genus Pinus; species Pinus tabuliformis. Next base: position 593,097,223 of record CM062818.1, read on the forward strand.
TATATTGATTTAATATTCAAATTGAGTATTTAACCATTTATAAGAAAAAATTTAAAAACTGTGTTTTCTTAATCAACAAAATATAAACAGACTATCATAGAGATCTAGTGCAATTTATGCTCAAAGAAGAATTTACAGCAACAAATAGTTCTGTAAATTTATCTGTTATTTAAATTACAACTTCAAAGAGGATCCAAAATGAAATTAAAATTCAATTAAATTTTAAATCAGATAACTGCAAAAGACGTGATTTATGTGAAGAAGACATAATGAATAAACAGATGAAATACAAATCACCGAAAGACAGGTCATATGAGGCAAATCCAGAATATTTTATTATCTAAAAAATGCTTCAGCTTAACACAAATCTGCTTGATAACTTGTTCAAGGGTTCAACCCTTAATACTTCCATATAATGAAGTATTTAAACAAAATTACAAAAATATTAAAATTAATGCCTAAGTGACACGAAATTCTATTATTAACTTAGAACTAATAGAAAAGAAGTAATGCGATCAAAAGGAGTGCATTTGTTGAAGTGATATGAACATCTGGCCCTGCTTTGAAGGAGAACAATTGCTTAGTGGCCACTATTTGGGTGTTGCACCGGTGAAGCTGTCCTGTCATTTTAATGCTCGAATTCACACAACTTTTCCCATCGCTCTTATTCTGGAATAGTAATCTTTTTCAACTCGTGGTAGATCTCATCTACCTCAGTATACTGAGAAAAAGTTGGTTTTACTGCGAAATTGTGTTTTATCTCATGTTGGATAAAACTTATATTGTTGATAGCTTCGTAAAAATCTCTCCTTGTCATAGAAGCTTTGATGTTGGAAGACTTAGTGTATCCTTGGAAATGTCTTGAATCTTCTTCATGTAGTTTTCCATGGTCATTAATTTGTCATTGATCACAAATAAGGAAGGCAGACCTTTCTTGTTCAATGCATATATTCTAGTGAAAAACCTTGTTAACTGCTACCTCCGTAGTGTGACACTTCTCTGTCAGTGTACAATCAAGTTCTTCTTTGCTAGAACTTTCTTTACCTCTAGGATGGTTTCTATTTTTTCATCTACTCCTAGATTATCCAACTCATGTCTGTTTTTGGAATTGAGGAATGTTATGATGTTGTTGGTTGTAGCAGGAATTTCTCCCAATTCAACATTGATAGTAGAAAGGGTATTCTTGGCTTTCTCCATCAGTTTTGTCTGCTAGAATATAATATGGATACATGGCCAGATTTCATCTATTTCTTCATTGATATTGTTCCATATGATTTCTTTAACATTACCCAGTGTGTAGCCAATAAAAGACTCAGTTGTTGACTTCTTCCATGCCTTTATCTGATTTTGAGCTCTCTGTAGCTTTGTGGCATGAAAAGTCTCAGTCTTCATTTGATGATCCCATATAGTTTGACTTGATCATCCAACTTTTTGATCTCTTCAGTCTGGAGAGACATGTTTTCTACTGCATTTGCCGACTAATCTGAAACATGCCCTGTACTTGTTTTAGAAGATATGGCTGTAGGAATGGCTGTGATAGGGACTTCTTGCAAAGGGACAATAACCATTTTGGTAGTTTTATCCTTTTATTTAATCAAATTTTCCATTTCTATCTCCATTTGCTTCAATTGTGCACTCTGCTCCATGACGAGCTTCATCATATTTGCCTTTTGTGTCTTTGTTTCTTCAATATCCTTAGCTAGAGGATCTTCTGTAGTTGGATATTTTAATTGCTTCGTTAATGTTGCTATGTCTAAATTCTTTTTCTTTATAATATCTTCTGAAGAATTGATGTTCGAAGGGTCATAACCCACTTTTATCACCAAGTCCTCTAGTGTTTTGATCCTATTGTCTTTGGCAAGTGCAAAGACCTTCTCCATATTTAGTTGTGATTGGACATTTGCTAATGTAACATGCAGTTTAGACAACCTCATAGCAGTGTTAGTGACAGTGGAAAATATCATTTCTCAATTTTTCTTGTGCCTATCCATTTGGTCAATGGGATATATATGTTTTACATCAAACTCAAATGTTGTCTTCTTGTAGTCTAATGCTTCCTTGGGCTAGGCAACCTGTGCCTGGAGGAATGCCATTTGTATTTTTCCTTTCTCTAAATCAAAGGCTGACAACAACCTACTTTGATCACTAGAAGTGTGCTTCTAGAAATGATTGTAGGTATTAATCTTTAAGGCCTCATTTATTACTTTTATCTCCTCGAAAATGTTCATTATACTTTTTTCTATCTCTCGTGTAGTAGGTGTGCTAGTTTGTATTTGTTGCTGATCTTGTGAAGTCATGGAGTTAGTGGAAGATAGTGTAGTCTGATCACCCACTAGTGAGGAAATAAGTGGCTCATTAGTGGTGATAATGTTCTCCTACTCTGAATATTTGTTGAGACTTAGTTTGGAACTAAGCTTGGCCTTCTTGTTAGAAAATTATATATTACAGAGCAATGGAACACATAAAATATTGCGGAAATATAAAGCACATAAAACAAGAGAGACATAGATATATGTGGTTCACCCAGTTTGTGCTACGTCCACGAAGAAACAGCCAGTCCTTCCTTTTATATTATCCAGCAAACTGAAGAGATACAACCTACAACAGATCCACTATAATTTCATGTTCACTCTCACACAATCTCCTCTCTCTTTCTCACTCAGAATACAAAATCCACATAGATGAAATACAATTCCATCATATATAGCGAGGGGTTTCCTTCTAGGGCAAAAAAACCTAAATTAAATATTACTTCTACCGCCATATCTCCGCCTAATGAATGACTCAGATTGAATATGAAATTACAACATTTTACAAGGAAATTTTACATCTATTTTTAGCTTCAGGGGCTTTGGCCCCAATCCCCCACCAGCGGGGGCATTCCTAAAGGTCACAACCCCCCCCCCCTCCGGACCCCCCTGCAGCGAACATTTTACAGATGGTGTTTCCACCCCATTATGAACTGGTGTCCAATGCGGTGATACCTTTGAATATAGAAGATAATCAGGCTCCACACCCAACACTTCTTCCCATACATAGTATTGAATCCTTCACTGAAAGTTTTACTCCCTAAAGGGGACTCTTCTTCTCTGGTTCTCTTTGTTGTTTTCTCCTGCATGGTAGTAGTTTGTTCTGTAGAGGATGATACTAGCTACCCCTCTACCTCTTGTAGGGTTCAAATCATTCTAGCTGGTTTTTTTACTTTTCTATCTCTCGTCTGACAGTGTGGAAATAAGAAGTAGATACAGTTTCTACTCTTAATTTAGAAATGATCCCTAATAGATCATATGACTATGTGAAGCTTACGTTGAACTGCATTTCCTTTAATAGTTTATCTGATTCTTTCCCTGTTGCCTTGTTGTTGCAAATGAAAGGCCCAATCAGTGTTTTAGTTTTGGACTGGGACTTCTTCTTGGCGGCTACAAAGTGGATGTCATCCATATTGAGCATCTTCCTTATGTACTCTAGAGAAAAAATTCTCATTCAGAGGAATTTAGGCAACTTTTAAGGTGCAGCAAGCTCACATACAAATATTCTCAATTCAATATAGTTTTGGTAGAGTTTCCAATCCCATATCTGAACTTGCTCTGTTAGCTACAACACCTTTCTAATTTCATCATTGATCCTTGGTTATATCCTGGCACCTAGAAGACTGATTGTTGGATGCGCAAACATTTCCATAAACTATTTATATCTGTATTCCTTTTGCTCCTTCATCACCAGAGTAGTCCAAAATATGACTAACTATTGATTCCCTTCTGCATCCAACTTTTGTAAAGAAGGGCTGATGTTGTTTCCCTGAAAGTATAAGAACATATAAACTAATACAGAAGCATACTTGAATACCTCCTTAGTTGGGAATTTGATAAGTTGCTGATGAATTGAATCTACAACAAATTGGCTAAGTTAAACATGATGGAGGTCTTAGAATCAATCCTATGATGGCCTCATCTACCCACTGATCTAAGTGGTAGCCAAGGAGATAGGAGACAACTGTGATGATATGTTTGGCCCTCTCAGGGAAAACAGAGGAGGGATAGCTATAATTTTCTTTGGAAATGGGGCATATTTTGTCAAGAAAAGTTCAAGGGTTTTGGCCCTCATGGCAAAGTCAAGCTTCTGGTATAACTCAGCGAGTGCTTCATAGGAAAAGGGGGTGGGATTCTCTATTGTGGGGAATTTCATCATCTGTTCTATGGCTTGAGGAGTGATGGTAAACATAATTTCTCTAGTGGGGGTACTGAAGGCCCTTGGGCTTGGTAAATAAGATGCATGACACTTCTTAACAAATTCTGGGTTGTTGTGGGTACAAGGAAAAATATAGTGGGGTAAATTGGACTCCCACAAGTGAATGTCATCGGATTTTTCAATATATTGTCTTCGAGCCACCAATACATCTCAAAGAGTTCAAAGTCGTAGAGAGTTTCATGTATTTTAAGGTCTTTGTCAGCTAAAGAGATGTGGTGAAAATTAATGGGAGGATAGATAAAGGATTGACAGGTTCCTCTGGTCCTTTTTCCTTTAGAGATATCTTTGGATAAAGCTAAGGACATCAGTGAACACTGGATTGGAGGCTTCAATACACATAGAGGAGTTAGGTTTTGGGGGCACGAACAGAGGCAATAAGTTGAAAACAAGTAAGGAGATAGTGTCACTAGCAGGTGAAAACATTGGAGTTTAGCCAAACAAACCTTTAACAAAGAAATACAATGACAGTGCATGAATTTAGTAACCTATTAACAAGTGAAAGGGAGGTTTATATAACAGTGTGGACTTCCCATTGAAGGTGGCATGGGTATGTTGGATTAACGGCTAAACCATTTACTACTTAACTACTTAATTTTGGAGGGAGCGGATGTAATTAGTGGAGTTAACGGGTAAATGATGTGCTGGAAGGTGAGTGGCAGGAGCGCAACAGGTAGGAGAGTGGTATCAAAAGTGAGGGAAATAGGTTTTCAAAGGGGGGTGGGAGTGGTTAGTAGCTTCACTCGAGGGGGGTATGAAAAGATATGGTGCTGACATGTAGGGGCAAGTGCGGTTTTGAATACCGCCCATTTCAGACCCCACTCATCGAGGGTAAAGTTCAAATGGTGAGGGGGGGAAGAAATGCCATGTGAGACATTAGATCTTCAGAGATGGGCAGAGATGGAGTGAGAGGTGGTGGATATTTATCATGACATGATAGGACACCCGTGGGGCCGTCGGGAATTAATTTACCGCATAGTAGGGATTATTTGCAATGCATAAGAGGGTTGTTAAAACATAGTAATAAGTGGGTGGACCAAAGTATGAGAGAAGGGGGAACTTTGGGGTTTTAAAACATAGGGATAATGGATCACTATAGCAAAATTAATTGATATATCACTCTTTAGTGTAAAACCTTTGCTCCTTTTCATTTTTCTTCTACACTTAAAAACAATACTTGATTTTTCCCAATGTGTCACATTTTGATTAGCAGCCTGTGCATTTATAAAAGTATGAAATGAAGTCATTCTTTCCCTTTTACTTCCCTAGCATTTTATTTTTCTTTTGCCCTATTTATTTAGGGTAGCTAACACCTATCATTTTATTGATATGGATGCCTATAAAACATTAAATTGGCCTAACATTTTAACTCTTCTTTCTTTTGCATCCAAATCCTAACTTAACATTTTAGAATTATTTTTGACTAATATACTAACTTATCAAAACTAAATAATGTTACAACATCGGCTCCAACTGGGGACTTCTTCCCCCTGTGGGATGCAGAGAACAAGCAATTCCAAGTGCCTTCTCCTCGGGCTATGGAGTCTTTGCTAAAACAGATACTCACTTCCAAAATATTTAAAAAATAAAATAAACTCTGGATATTTATAGATGATGAATGAATGGATGAAAAATTAATATTGAATGTAATGTTTCAAGTATTTTCCATTCACTGGAAATGAGGAATACTCTCCTTCCAGATTCTGTAGGATTAATGTATTGTTCCCTTTGATTTCTGCAATGCCAAATGGACCAAACCAGAGGTTGTCAAATTTTGCATGCTTGCTTTTATCTTCTCTCCTTGTATCCCATGTATGCACTAGGTCACCCTTCTTGAAATTCCTTTCTCTAGCCTTTTATTCAAATAGTTCGTTCATCTCATTTTGGTATTTCCTTAGCTTGTACTGAATTTCATCCGTGTCTTCATTTAACTCAATAATTTGATTAATCCTTCTTGAAAATCATCCCTTTCTTCATAGGATTCCTGAAGGAATCTAATAATAGGTAAAGCTAAATGAGTATGAAAAATTGCTTCCTTGACATAAAGTAATTAAAAGGCAGACTTTCCTGTTGATCTTTTAGGAGAAACTCTATTCACCCAAATTGCATGGATTAGATGGTTGTCCCAACCCTTTTTATGGTCTTAAAGAGTCTTCTTAATGACCTTAACTAAGCTCTTATTCGAAGACTCTACTAGGCTATTACACTATGGATAGTATGATGTAGAATGGTGTAATAGGATTGAATACTTTTGACAGAAATCAATAATTTTAACACTACTGAAAGCTTCTGCATTATCTCTAACAATCTGTTGAGGACATCCAAATCTTGATAGGATGTTTTCGTCAAGAAATTTAATCACAATAGTATCAGTTGCATTTTTAATAGGTATGGCTTCTACCCACTTGGTGAAATAGTTTGTAGGAGTTAAAATCCATCTGTGTTGATTACTTTATTGTGGATGAATTTCCCCTGTAAATGTAGGTTTTAACCCCGTACAAAAATAACCTGCATACGAATTCTAAAACACAGAAAATAAACAACGCGAGAGCATAACACATAAAACACATATACACATAGATTTTCCCCTGGATTTAAAAAACGGGACTACCATATTATTCCTTTCAATGATACAATGCATATTTATACATGCCAAAGCATCCAATACCATAGACCAAAAACCATTGTGTCCAAAACCATGGACCGAAAACGATTGCGTCTAAAACCATGTGCGAAAATCATGAAAAAAATCATAAGTAGGTCCGCCCAACCTAATATAGGGTCCAAATTTTTTTTCCCAGGGTGCTGCCTTGGACCCTCAGAGGGGGGCTACCCATCCCACTCAAACCCCTCAGACAGGGGGGGCTGCCACCCCCCTATGAGCCCCCCGCTACATAATTGGAGCAACAAAGGGGGGGATCCACCCCCGCTCTAACCCCTCGATTCACTACGTGGGCTAGTCATGGAAAGAATAACACAACTCAACATTCTCCGACTTGTTGTTTTCTTTCCACATGGGGGCACAAGAGAGCCTAGTCATTTATCTAGCCCTGCAATGCCCATTGTTTCTCTACACCAAGAGAACTTCTTAGAGCTCACATATTTTGTCAATGCATCTGCAATATTATTCAAAATGTCCACCTTTACCAGCAACACCTTTTTGTCTTCTATCATATCCCTCACAATGTGATACTAAACATCAATGTGCCTTGTCTTTGAATGGTAAGTAGGGTTCTTTGCCAAGAAAATTGCACTTTGGCTGTCACAGTCTATCCTTATAGCTCCTTGTACTAACCCCATACTTGAACACAATCTCTACAACCAGACTACTTCCTTGCTTGCATGAGTGGCTACGATGTATTTTGCCTCTGTAGTTGATAGTGCCACTATAGATTGTTTCGTACTCATTCAGCTGACTACGCATTCAGATAGGTTAAACACACACCCACTTGCAGATCTTCTCTGATCCAGATCTCTAGCCCAGTCCGCATCAACAAAGCCATAGATATCCAAAACTCTATCCAATCCTGGTCTTCCTTGGTAGCACAAACCATAATCACTAGTTTCCAATACCTGAAAGCCCACTTCACTATTGTCCAATGCACTTTCCTTAGTTTTGACATAAACATGCTCAATACTCCCATTGCATGTGTAATGTCTAGTCTAGTACAGAACATCGTATACAATAGGCTACCGACTGCACTTGCATATGGAACATGAGACATATCCTCTTCCTCTTATTGTGTCTTGGGACATTGTTCAATAGATAACTTTACACCTACAGGAATAAGAACCTTCACTGGTTTACTATCCTGCATATTAAACCTCTACAATATTGTCTCGACATACTTCCTCTGGTTTAACCAGAGCTTCCTCTTTGTCTGATCTCTTTTAATTTCTGTGCCCAAAATATAGTTTGCAACACCAAGATCTTTCATGTCGAATTTGGAGGACAATTGGGTCTTCAAATCCTGGACAATTTCTGTCATTTCCAACTAGCAACATATCATCCACATACAAGACCAGATAAATAACATGGTCACCAATTAATTTAAAATACACACATTGATCTACTTTTATTTTTGTGAAGCCAAGTCCGTGTATAAATGTATCAAATTTTTGATACCACATCCTTGGTGACTTTTTTAACCGATATAAAGACTTCTTTAACTTGCATACTAGTTCTTTCTTACCCTTCACTGCAAAGCCTTCAAGTTGCCTCGTGTAGATCACCTCTTCTAGATCGCCATGAAGAAATTTCATCTTCACATCCATCTGTTCTACCTCAAAATCAAAAGCAACAGCAACAGATAAAAGTAATCTAATAGAAACTACCTTGGCAATAGGAGAAACAATATCACCAAAATAAATTCCCGACACCTGGGAATAACCTTTTTCTACCAATAGAGCTTTGTATTTCTCCACCTTTCCTTCTGCATTTGTCTTCTTCTTGAGCACCAATTCGCTGCCAATGGGCTTCCTTCTAGTCGGAAACTCCACCAGATCCCAAAGCTCATTTTTGTGCAAAGATGCCATTTCATCAACCATGACCTCTTTCTAGAGTTTTCCATCCTCTAAATCTACTGGTTCCTTCATAGTTCTGGGATCATCATCAGTAATAGATAAAGCAAAATTTGAGCAGAAAGCAGATGGACTATAGCTTTCTAGCTGCCTTCTTTCTCGCACTGATCTTCTCACACCTGGAGTTTGTGGCTCTTCATGTTCTGATTCCTCCTCTGTTGTAGAGTCTGATTCTTCCTCCTTTAGCTCAAACTCTATTTCTCAAGTTCCTTTGGTTGGACTTCATGTTTAATAACATCTTTCACCTCTCTGAACACCACATCTCGGTTGTACAAAACCTTCCTTGTTACTGGGTTCCAAAGCTTATAACCATTTAAACCATCCTTATACCCAATAAAGATGCACTTTTCAGATTTACCATCCAACTTCGTTCATTTCTCTTTTGGAACATGTACATATGCATCACATCCAAATACTCTTAGATGTGAAAGATAGGGTTTCTTACCAGTCCATACCTCTTGTGGAGTCTTATCCTCCAATGCTGATGAAGGTGATCTATTGACTAGGTAACATGTTGTCTCCACCGCCTCTCTCCAGAATTCCTGTGCTAACCTGGCACCACTAAGCATGCTTCTTGACCTCTCCATCAACGTCTTGTTCATTCTTTCTGCAACTCCATTTTCTTGAGGTGTATATGGAGTAGTCTTATGTCGTGCTATACCACACTTCTTACAGAATTCTTCAAATTCCTTACTGCAAAACTCTCCACTGTTATCTGTCCTTAGCACCTTTATCTTCTTCTCTGTCTAGTTTCCCACCAGAGCCTTAAATTCTTTAAACTTGTCAAAGACTTCATATTTCCTCTTATGGAAATATATCCATGTATTCCTTGAGAAGTCATCTATAAATGATACATAGTACACAGACTTACCCAGTGATGGAACCTTCATGGGTCCAAACACATCACTGTGCACAAGCTCTAATATCTGTTTCGTCCTCTTACCACCGAAGGGGAAACTCACCCGATTATGCTTCCCATATACACGATTTTCATAGAAATCAAAATCCATAGAGCTATTACTCATACCTTTACCATGAAGTATTCAAAGGCCCTTCTCTCCAATATGTCCAACCCTTTGATGTATTCTCTCTAGAGACCACTAGATTTTCCTCTGCACTTTCAGGAACCAAAGAACTGTTGCACCTATCGACGATAGTGCTACCTTGCATCTTGTACAGAGTTCCAATCCGTACTCCCCACATCAATAACAGCGCTCCCCGAACCATCTTGTAGGTATTCTTCTCAAAAACTATTTTTGCACCTGCATCATCTAGCTTGCTTACAAAAAGCAGATTTCTAGCCAATCAGGAATATGTAGAACACCTGAAAGTGTTCTAACCCTTCCACCTTGCAACTTCAACTTTAATTTTCCGTGACCAATGATTCTAGCCTTCCTATCATCCATTAAGAAGACATCACCACCATCGTAATCCTCATAATCGTAGAACCACTCTATATGTGGAGTGAAGTGAAAGGATGCACCTAAGTCAATCAACAATGCCTCATGATCTACATGTGTACTTGAAGAAGCTAAGTACACATACCCACCTTCATCTGAGGTGGTTTTCGCCTCTACAGAAGGAGCATCATCAGATCCCTTTCCTTTGTTAGGAGCTTTAGATTTAGAGTCCCTTTTGTAGTGCCCTTCCTTTCCATATTTCAAGGACACCACCTTTACAGGTCTTCTTGGAGATTTAGATCTTCCACTCGATGACTTATTTTTGTTTTTGTTCTACGACCATCCTCATACAAACAAGGAATCACCATTATGGATCTCTATATCTTTCCGTCTCACCTCCTCTGTCAGCAAGGATGAGACTATTTCATCAAATTTCAAGGCAGTTGCATTGCTGCCTATTGCAATAACCGGACTGTCCCATGAATCTGGTAGAGAACATAGCAAACTAATGCACTTATCTTCATCTAAAATTTTGATATCAACAGACGATAACTGACTTACCATAATATTAAATGCATTCAAATGCTCTATCACCAAGTCTCCATCTTTCATCCTCAGGTTATACAGCTTTTTCCGTAGGAATAGTTTATTCACCAGAGACTTAGATTGGTACGAAGTCCCTAACTTGTCCCAAAAAGCCTTCACCGTAGCTTCTATTGATACATTCAACAATACTGAATCTGGGACACACAATCGTATTGTGTTCTTTGTCTTCTAATCCAACTTCTTCCATTCTTCATCACACATTCGCGTTGGTTTAGTACCTGGATCTACCATGATCCATTGATCTTTATCCACCAACAGATCCTCCATCTTGAGTTTCCACAACTCAAAAATCTAACCATTAAATTTCTCAATCTTTATCTTTCCATTACTCGCCATATTCTTTCACCACCAGAATCGATCCCGCAGATCTCCCACTGAATGGGGTCTACCACAGGCCCGAGCAAAACCCCTCAGCAACAAAGGTGTCCCCTTGAAGCCAAAACAACTCCAATACCAAATTTAGGTTTTAACCCCATACAAAAATTACCTGCATACAAATTCTAAAACACAGAAAATAAACAATGCGAGAGCATAACACATAAAACACATAAAACAGGCATAGTGTCCACCAAAAAACCCTGCATGAAACTCATCTATAATTCCCTCTATTTCATTTTCAGTTAAACAAAGAAGAAGGATATTAAGAGGGTCTTTATAGTATATATTAGCATTGATAATGTAGTATTTTACGGCTTTAATCTTCGAGCCCTTACACTGCTTCACGTTAAGGTTAGTTGGACATTGAAAATCCCTAAGAAACTGCACAATATTAGAGTACCAATCAGAGAATAGATATTTTTTATCTATGTGAACAAGAATGGCTTGATCTGAAGAAAGAGGTTCTTGTGGGTTCTCCCTTTCAATAAGAGGGGGAGGATCCTGTGGATTCTCCTCATATTATAAGGATGGTTCTTGTGGATTCTCCCCATATGAAATTTCAGAAACCAGATTTATTCCCAATACTTTGCAGTTGGATTCAGCTAAAAAATTGGCTAGGCCTTGGAATTTTACTAGATTTGTGGTCTTAATTTCAAGGTCAAATTCAAGGATTTTAGTAATCCATCTCCCTCTTCTTCCATCAGTATTATGCTGAGTCAAAACATTTTTAACAACATGATTAAGGACATAAGTTGTAATGTGTGAATGCAGAACATAGGTTCTAAAGGCTTTGAGGGCTTGAATTAAGGCATAAGCTTGTTTTTAAATAATATCTTTCCGAAGTTTGGCATCCCTCATAACTTTGGAAAAGAAGGCTATAGGCTGGTCATCACCATTTGTGTTCTTTTGTAAAAGTATAGAAGTCAAGTTTATCTCAGATGCAAAAGAAAATATGCTAAAACGTGAAGAATAATCAGGGCTATCTAATGTAGGGGCCTCAGATATAGTCTTTTTGATCTGATTAAAAGCATATCTAGCAGAAACTTTCCATTTCACTTCATTGTTTTTCTTTAGCATATCAGTTATATCCTTAACTATCTCTGCATAATTTAGGATGAACCTTCTGAGAAAATTGATCTTTCTAAGGAAGGTTTCTACCTCTTTCTTTTTCCTTGGTAGAAATAGGTTTTGAATAGCTAAAACCCTCTTTGGGTCAATTATAGCTCCCTCCTTGGAGATTATATGCCCTCGTAATTTCCCTTCTTTTACAACAAATAAAGATTTCTTCAGATTAATGGATATGCCAAATTTCCTACAGCTGTCAAAAACCTTGCTCAAGTGTTTTAAATGATTTTCAATGGAATCAAAGAAAACAATTAAACCATCTAAATAAATGATAGTAAATTCAGATGTTTTACCTACAAATGCTAGATCCATGGCTCTCTACAAAGTGGCTTCAGCAATGGTTAACCCAAATGGCGTTCTAGCATACATAAACCTACCCTAAGGTGTGGCGAAAGTAGTTTTGTCTTGGTCACCTTGACTTATCATGATCTGTTGTACCCAAAAAATCCATCTAGCATAGAAATCCTATTTGCACCTGAAACTTTCGGAAGTAGATGATCCATTTTGGGCAATGGATATTTATCCTTTAAAGACGATTTGTTCATATTTTAGAAGTCTACACATAGCCTAATCTCACCATTTTTCTTTCTGACAAGAACTAGGTTGGCCACACAATTATAATACCTTAAAGGTACAATGATATGAGCATCAAGTAGCTTTTTAAGTTTTTTCTCAATGGTTAAAAGTAGTATGGGATTGATTCTTCTTAGTTTTTGCTGAAAGGGTTTTGTTTCTGGTTTCAAAGGAATATTATGCTCAATCAAAGAAATATCATAATTTTTTAACTCATTATAAGACCAGGAAAATACATATTTGTAATTTTTAATAAGATTCAAGTATTTGATTTTTACATTCGAAGGCAAGGTTGCTGACAATTTAACATTTCTTACATCATCCAATGTCCCAATATATCATTCTTCAATTGATTCTTCAGGTGAGTTAAACAAAAGGTTTTTAGAGACCATTATTATCAAATAGCTTTTCCAATGAAATTAATCCTTTAGGAATAAAATTATTAGATAATTGGATGATATCATGATCAAGAATTTTAGGACTTAATGATGTTTTTGGATTTAGGTGATTTGATTCTTGAAAATTGTTTTGATCTTCTTCAATTTTCATATTTGAGAATCCATCAATGACTTGAAGGAAAGATTTTAATTATTCATCATCTTCAAAAATCTGCTAGTGTTTAAGGTTATTAGGAATTGATGGTCTATACTTGACTTGAATTTCATACTCTAATAATATTGGCCCAGCGATTTTGAAAGAGCTTGCTAAGACAACTAATGAGGTAGCATGCATATTTTCATCTCTAGGAATAACAGTTATGTTAAATCCTTGGAAGAAAGTTTTGGTTGTGTCCCAAGCTTCATTTCTATAGGACCTAAGCCTTGGTTGTTTTGTTTGACACAAATTTCTAACTTGGTTAACTATAAGATGAGAATCATAAAAGACACTCAATTTTTGAACCTTTAAACTTCTAGCTAGCTCAACACCAAGAAGAAAAGCCTCATACTCAGCTACATTATTGGTGACCTCAAATTCAAGTTTACATAACTAAGTTATGTTTCCTTTATCTGGTGAAATTAAAACAATTGTTGCTCTTACTCCTTCTTTTGAGCAAGAGCCATCAAAGTAAAGTTTCCAAATATCTTATTCTACAATTTTAGGTTTAGAAACTATATTTTCAATGACAAGTTGACTGTTTGATGAATTTTGTGAAGATAGATGTAAGCAACCAAAATCTTGATCTACTGCATAGATAGGGTGGTTTTTTTCTTGATCAAACCTACAAACAGTATGAAGGAATATAACTTCCCTATATAAACTTAAATTTTCACCTCCATAGACTGTAATAGTAGAAAAAAACATGTCCATCTGAAGTGACCCTCCAAGTTTAGCACATCATGGTATGGATAGAAGCATGCTAAACTTGGCAGGAATATCAATGACAACTATGTCTAAAACTATACTCTTGACAGGTTTTTGAGCTAAGGTCACAACTAGGTCTTTGATCAATCCTAGACATGGTATCTTCTTCGAATCAAACGTGTAAAGATCATGGTAAGAATGGGTAACTTGTAATTGAAGCTAGTCCATAATTACCTTTGGCATAAGGTTATGAGAAGCTCCAGAATCCAGCATGCAGTTATACAAAAGAAATTCATGAGATTTTTAATTTACATAAAATGGTGGAACAATTTCATCAATCATATCAAAACTAGGGCCAAACACTACTGTGGGATTTTCGTCTTGCAAACTAATAACATCTCCCTCAAAATCTACACTAGATGTTAAAATTGGCAACCAGGGAAAAAAATGATGTGGGTCATCTTATTCATGGCTAATAATATTTTTATTAGATTCCTCTCGTCGAGAGGTGTAGGATTGGTATAAAGATCATCCAATTTGGATAAGTATTCATGGAGATATGAATTTATTTTGGTTATGGAATTATTATCAAGCTGACCTACAACTCGTGTAGGCTTAGAAGCCCAACAGTCGCATCTATTCACCCTCCAATGTTGTGTATAAATATAAGAGGACTTTTCCTCATTTGGATTCACTCATCTCATCACATCTCTCTCTCTCTACTGCACAGATATAACTCTCTTCTCTACTGCGCTGAAATGGGTCTCTCTCTCTCACGCATGTGAAGCCGGAAGCTGCTGAATTTGAAGCTGCAACTGCAGAAGTAAAGATTGACTTTCGTGGCCTAGAAGATCTCCTCTTTGGAACTGCACTATAGGTTCATCTGAACCTCCTTTGGAAACCGCAACTTTTGGTGGTGGAATGAAGTCAATCCGACGAACGGTTTGCAAGATATCGACTGCCCTAGTTTGAAGCCGAAAACTGCTGAAACTGAAGCTGCAAATGCAGAAGTAAAGATTGACTTGCGTGGCCTAGAAGATCTCTTCTTTGGAACTACGTTGTAGGTTCATCTGAACCTCCTTTGAAAGCTGCAACTTTTGGTGGTGGAATGAATTCAATCTGACAAACAGTTTGCAAGATATCGACTGCCCTAGTTTGAAGCTGGAAACTGCTGAAACTGAAGCTGCAACTACAAAAGTAAAGATTGACTTGCGTGGCCTAGAAGATCTCCTCATCTGAACTGCGTTGTAGGTTCATCTGAACCTCCTCTGGAAGCCGAAACTTTTGGCGGTGGAATGAAGTCAATCTGACTGTCGGTTTGTGATATATGGTCTGCCCTAGTTTGATAATGAAGCCGCTAATGCTGATGATACTGATCTAGGGTTTGCTACTGCTGATATGAATCAGATTTATTATACTATTTCTCTCTGCTGAATTATTGAAGATAAAAGAAGATTTGATCAAAGGGTTTCCCCGCACATTGTGGGGTTTGTCCCTAGCTAGCCGCCACATCTTGTGTCTCTTGTCTTGGCTTGCTTTCTGTCGATCGTTTAATGTTCTATCTGCACTTTACTTTATGTACATGTGATTGCTAATCGGTGGAATATAATAAGAAAAAGAAGTAAAATGTTATAAGCATAGAACATACCATAACTTAACATGGTATCAGAGCTGAGGTGAAGACAAAGCCCGAGCAAGAGCAAGAGAAATCATTGAAGAGAATATTGGCAAGGCTATCCTAAAAGAACTATGGGGTCCTCAACACTCTTTCCTGCTGAAGACAAGCTCCGTGAGAAAGCTGACTATCACGGATGGAAGATGTCTATCGATCTAACCCTTGAGAATCAAGGAGTGTTGGATCATGTGAGAGGCAATATTGTTGAGCCTCCATCAAATGCATCCGCTACTGCCTGGAACAAATGGAAAAATGAAGAAGTCAAAACAATAGAAGATCATCTGGGACTCTATTGACAAGCACTTGGTGGCTTACATCTCTGAACTGGACACCTCCAAGAAAATCTACGATAGACTGGTGAGTTTATTTAAAGTTAATGATGCAAATCAAGTTTTGTTTCTTAGAAATAAGCTGAGGGAAATCAAGAAGGGTAAATATGAAAGTATGCAAGCATACTTCTTAAGAATCACCGAGATCAAGAACGATCTCCTATCTATTGGGGAAACTATTACTGACAGAGAAATGGAACTCACAACTCTTGGAGGATTTCCATTTGAATGGTATGTGTTCAGGACTACTCTTTTGAACTATAATGTAATTCCTGGTTTCGAGGAATTAATGGCTAGATGCATTCAAGAAGAATCAAGGGAAGAAGTGCAAGAAATGCCCATGACTAAAGGTCCTCCTGCTACCTTTTCTTCTCATGCAAAGAAAAGAAATAATTCTGGGACTAAATCAAAAGGAAAGGTTGGACCTAAGGCTAGAAGAAAATGACGATGTTACATTTGCGATAAAGCAAGTCACTATGTACGAGATCATGAGAATCATGATGAATGAGATCATGGACATAAAGGGCAACATGAGATCATGGACATATAGGTTAGCATGATGATGATGTACACTAGTTTGAGCAGCATTATGATGGATAAAATCATGGACATGGGCAGCATGATGATAATCATGATTAGAGAAGCATGGTACAGTATGCAGTGGTGCAACTCGAAATCCCTCTGATGGCAATCAAAGGAATGACAAATTCAACAACAAAGGTAAGAGGAGAGTTGGGAATCAAGGAAGAGGACAAGCATTCAAGAAGGCTAGAAATTCAGATGTATTAAATGCACCTGACCTCAAAAAGAACCTAGTGTCCATCTCGGCAATGGAAGACAAAGGCTACAAGGTAAGCTTCAGTAATGGAAATGTATGTATATGGAAAAATAATGTTAAACATGCCTTTACTCTTGGGTTTAGTGTTGATTCATTATATCAGGTTGATGGATGTCCACTAGGTGTCATGTCTTGTGACACAACTCTTCAGTCCGAACTTTGGCATCAGAGGTTTGCCCACCTTCATTACAAAGATCTACTCGATGTAAGACAGATGGTAACAGGGATGCTCAAATTCCAACTAGAGAAAGAAGGTGTATGTCTAGGATGTGCCGAAGGAAAGCTCAAAAGGGGACCATTCCCCTCAACCTAAAGCAAGACCTCCGATATATTACAATTGGTTCACTCAGGCATACCTGAGGTTGGCATTAAGAGGGAGACTACTACACCACATACTCTTGAGCAGAATGGTGTGCTGGGAAGGAAGAACTGCACAATGATGGAAGCTTTCTGGGCCATGCTACATGATCAAAGACTTCCGAAGTTTCTATGGGATGAAACTACAATCACCGTTGTATATGTACAAAATCAATGCCCTCATCAAGCATTGGGTTCCTAAACTCCTGAAGAAATGTTCTCCATTGGTCAACGGGAAGTCGTGATTAGTCATGATGTCAACTTTGACAAAGGTATGGCCCTCAGCAAGGTGGACAATCTGCTGACTTTGAGGAGATCTCAAGAAGCCAACACCAAGGAACCGAAAGAAAAGGATGATGAATCAATGCCTTGATGTAGAAGAACCCATGGATCCGATTTATCCTCATCCACATGATCCTTCATCCACATGAGCCTTCATGGCTTATGGGGATACTTGATGATGCTGAAGGACATGCTACACGCTGAGGAACCTTCCATCAAAGTAAGAAACTTAACAGGTATCGGGGATACCTAACCATCATGAGCACGATCATACAAAATGAGCCTTCATCATTCTCAGATGTCGTCAAGAATTAACTATGGAAGGTTGCTATGACCATAGAATATGAGTCTATTATGGAGAATGATGTCTAGAAAGTAGTTCCCAGACCCTGGACAAGACAATTGTTACTTCAAAATGGCTTTACAAGATAAAGCATGCAGCGAATGGAAGTATGGAAAAGTATAAGGTTCATTTTGTTGCTCGTGGTTTATCCGGGAAGGAAGGTATAGACTATGATATTTGCACCTGTTGCCAGATATATGACCATCCGTTTGATCATAGCCCTTGTGGCTTCACACGGATGGAATATACATCAGATGGATGTCAAGACCGTGTTCTTTCATGGTTCTATCAAAGAAGAGGTCTATGTGGAGCAACCTGAAGGATTTGAGATTTATGATTGAAAAACGCATGTATGCAGGTTGAAGAAGGCTCTTTATGGGCTGAAGCAAGCACCCCGAGCATGGTATGAGAGGATCGATAGCTACTTGATGAAGCTGGGATTCACTAGGAGTGAAGTTGATCCTAACCTTTACTTTAAGGTTGAATATGACAAGCCTCTCATATCGGTGTTGTATGTGGATGACCTCTTTCTAACAGGTGCAAACCCTCTCATTCACAAATGTAAGAGGGAGATGGCTTCTGAATTTGACATGAAGGACCAAGGACTTGAAGTATGGTAGAAGCCAAGGGAAATTTTCCTATCTGAAGGAAAATATGTGGTAAAGATATTGGAAAGATTTGATATGATGGACTGCAAGCGTGTGACTACCTCGAGGATCTTAACTTTTAGAAGTTATATGGTAGTGATGTCGGACCAGACTTGGGAAATGCCTCTGAGTTTCAAAATCTCATTCGCATTGATGTTCTTGGTGAACCTCCGTCCGAACATATGTTTTGCAGTTCGCATTGTGAGCTCATATTTGGTTGAGCCTCACTGGATTGATGCCAGGAATCTTCTGAGATCTCTTCAGGACACAATCTCTCATGGATTAAGATACACTGCCGGAGATGTGAGACTACTTGGATATACGGATGTTGATTGGGCAGGCAATGTGGTGGACCGTAAGAGCACTTTCGGGTACTGTTTCACCTTGGGATCTGCTTCGATATCCTGGATGAGCAGGAAGCAGAAGTCGGTGGCTTTGAGCAACACCGAAGCATGATATATTGTTGCTAGCATAACCTCATGTGAGGCAGTCTGGTTACGAAAGCTCTTCAGTGAGCTGTTTGGATTTACATTGGATACCACTATGATTCTCTGTAACAACCAGAGGTGGGATCCAATTATTGAGGAATCCCGTATTCTTCAATTGCTCCAGCAAATAGACATCATTTGGGATATGGTAAGTCGATGAGCAAGGAAGCTCCATCACATTTAGATGATGTATAGGTTGATACACCTTGTCAAAGCTTCGAGGAAAGATCTAATCTGTGATTTTCCAAAACGACTTGGAGTCGGCAAGAAACCCTTGTACAAGGGTCCTGCATGTTGCATACATTGAGCTCTGGGAGCTCTGAGGGCTTGCGGTTCCTACTGGAGCAACATATGACCACAGGGTGACTCACTCTCCCCTAGTGGTGCACACTAGAACAAGATGATTCGCTCTCCTGTGGGACAAGATGATTCGCTCTCTTGTGGAACAGGATGACTCGCTCTCTTGTGTAGCAGGATGATTAGTTCTCCTATGAGGCTTGGATTGATGTGTTCTCCATGGCAACCTGGATTGATGTGTTCTCCATGGCAATTGTAGCAGGATTGATGTGTTCTCCTGTGAGGACAGGATTGATTAGTTCTCCTATCGAGGCATCTTACCCATGCAGTCTGGGACTCATGGGAAGTACCTCTCAACTGATCAATGAGCAGGGAAATGAAGTTAGGGACCATAGTAGTACCAATGGACGCATCGTTGTAACTACCGTACTCCCTACACTAGGATGACCTCCATTGATCTGGGATCAATGATACTGGTCTGGGACCAGTGGTAGGAGTTGTACCATACTATGACGCTGACTTCGGGTCGGTTGAGACTGGTCTGGGATCAGTGGTACATACTCTGACACTGACTTTGAGTCAGTGGAGGATGATATTGGTCTGGGACCATTGGAGTTGTACTCACTATGACGTTGACTTTGGGTAGGTTGAGACTGGTCTGGGACCAGTGGTACATACTCTGAGACTGACTTTGAGTCAGTATGATACATCCTCGATCACTTCTTCTTCTTCATAATTCAGACAAAAGCAGAGTAGAACAGAACAATGCAAGAGCAAAGCAGAACAGAACAAAACAGTACAGATCAGTGCAGGGCAGAACAAGACAAAGAAAAACAGGCAAAATAGAGTAGAGCAGGGCAAGGGTCAGGCTATACAAGGCAGTGCATTTGATGGATGAATAGTAACGACGGATAGACAGATTGCAGATGAAGTTCTCCATGGTTGAGAGGGAGTGTTAAAATTGGCAACCGGGGAAAAACTTGATGTGGGTCATCTTATTCATGGCTAATAATATTTTTATTAGATTCCTCTCATCGAGAGGTGTAGGATTGATATAAATATCATCCAATTCTGATAAGTATTCATGGAGATATGAATTTATTTTGATTATGGAATCATTATCAAGCCAACCTACAACTCATGTAGGCTCAGAAGCCCAACAGTCGCATCTATTCACCCTCCAACGTTGTGTATAAATATAAGGGGACTTTTCCTGATTTGGACTCACTCATCTCATCACATCTCTCTCTCTCTCTACTGCGCAAATATGAGTCTCTTCTCTACTGCGCTGAAATGGGTCTCTCTCTCTCTCACATGTGAAGCCGGAAGTTGTTGAATTTGAAGCTGCAACTGCAGAAGTAAAGATTGACTTGTGTGGCCTAGAATATCTCCTCTTTGGAACTGCGCTATAGGTTCATCTGAACCTCCTTTGAAAGCTGCAACTTTTGGTGGTGGAATGAAGTCAATCCGACGAATGGTTTGCAAGATATCGACTGCCCTAGTTTGAAGCCGGAAACTGCTGAAACTGAAGCTGCAACTGCAGAAGTAAAGATTGACTTGTGTGGCCTAGAATATCTCCTCTTTGGAACTGTGTTGTAGGTTCATCTGAACCTCCTTTGAAAGCCACAACTTTTGGTGGTGGAATGAAGTCAATCCAACGAACGGTTTGCAAGATATCGACTGCCCTAGTTTGAAGCCAGAAACTGCTGAAACTGAAGCTGCCACTGCAGAAGTAAAGATTGACTTGCGTGGCCTAGAAGATTTCCTCATCTAGACTGCAATGTAGGTTCATCTTAACCTCCTCTAGAAGCCAAAACTTTTGGTGGTGGAATGAAGTCAATCCGACTGTCGGTTTGTGAGATATGGTCTGCCCTAGTTTGATAATGAAGCCGGTAATGCTGATGCTACTGATCTAGGGTTTGCTACTGCTGATATGAATCAGATTTATTGTACTATTTCTCTCTGCTGAATTATTGAAGATAAAAGAAGATTTGATCAAAGGGTTTCTCCACACATTGTGGGGTTTTTCCCTGGCTAGCTGCCACATCTTTTGTCTCTTGTTTTGGTTTGCTTTCTGTCGATCGTTTAATGTTCTATCTGCACTTTACTTTATGTACATGTGATTGCTAATCGGTGGAATATAATAAGAAAAAGAAGTAAACTGTTATAAGAATAGAACATACCATAACTTAACACTAGAGGACTATATCCATTTAGACAATTGATTTTTATAACCAGGGTTTTTGGAAAGTTCAGCTAAAGGTATCAGAATCTTGACCCTTTCCAATTCCGTTTCAATATTAAAAGTTGTCAAAATGGTTTTGTCGAATGAAAAGGTGTTGGAGTTTGTGTTTAAATGGATTCTATTGCAGGTTCAATAATAGTGATAGATTTTGAAGGTCTACTAGGACCTAATCTTGGTCTTAGATCATACCTCTTATTCAATTCTGTAATCAGAAATTCAGAGAATGCTATGTATTTTGAAAGTTGAGCATCTCCTTGTTCTTGTTCAAAAGACTAAGGTGAAGATGAAGGAACTATTGCCATTTGCATTGTTGAAGAATCAATATTATTGATATCTTTAGTGACTAAAGGGCATGTATCATGTGGTTGTTGATCATCAATCAACAAATTTGGTTGAACATTTTGATCAGAACCTGGTCTCTAAATAATCAGCATTTGAGGAGTTCTTCGGAATTGAGTTTGAGCTTGAGGTCTAACAACAGTTTGTTGGGAAGTCCTAGGTTGTGTTTCAATTTTATAAATCCTATTCGAAAGGTTTCTAAGTAAAGATGTAATTTCATCAATCTTCTGATCTTCAATTTTATATTTGGAAAAATATGAATCATCAACCCTAGCTTTTAGTTCTCTTTCCTCTTTTTTTGCTTTAGATTTAAGTTTGCCAAAAGCTGACCTATTAGCTTTTACCTCTATAGCATTTGTCTGCATGTCTTCTAATGTATTAGAAACCCTTTCTCTTAACATGACTGCAAAGTCAACTTCAAATGCTTTGGAAAATATGACTTTTGCAGCTGCTACCGGTGATTTACAATTAGCGGGAATTTTATGATAGTGTTTGTTAAATCTTTTGATGAATTCAACAATCAGTTCACGAGGGTTTCTCTTCAATTCCTCAAATTCAGTGAGAAAGTAAAAATGATCTGAATCTTGGGAGGAGGCCCCCAAGATCTAAAAGATTGAAATGGATCTTGGGAGGAGAGACCCCCAAGATCTAAAAACTTGAATTGCCAGAAGAAAAATAGGAGAATGCCCAATAAACAAAACCACAAAGAAACTTTTTATTAAAACCCATTGATTTGGATTTAAACATGAATGCAACAAAATACAGAGGTAACCATAAAGACAGATATGCAGCGGAAATAATACTTCATTTAATGACTGTAAAATACTGAAATATGCTTGCAAACAAAAGTGGAAATAAACCAGCCAGGGCAATGGTAGCTTATCTCTGAGAAGAGATGTGGCGACTACATGCCTCTAAACTGTAAAGGCTACATTGTGGAGGACAACCTATCCTTTTACAAAATGTGACTTGTTACTTATAGTATTTTTCAGTTACAATACCACGGGTCAATTCCATGGGTGAATGAATACCATGGGTGGATTTCACGATACCACGAGCCAATTCAATGGGTGAATGGATACCATGGGTGGATGTCATAATACCATGGGCACTTACCATGGGTGTATGAATACCATGGGTGGATGCCATTTTCCATTCGGATCATTCCTCCCTCCTTAAGAAGCAATGGTCCCCATTGCGTAAAGTTCCCTCCTACGAAGCCTTTGTTGAATATGAAGAGCTACTGAAGATAAGGGCTTTATGTGGTTAACCCAAAACCCTAATAAACGAAGATATGAGGATAGAGATACCCTGTAATGCTTGTGACTAACTTTGATTCTGACAGTGTGCGACCTAGCAAATGGACTTCGATGACAAGGATTTTATGCGGTTGACCCATAACCATGATGTTGGTTGCTGATGAAGTAGAAAATGCCTACATAGCCTGGGGTGGGAGGGCACGTCTCTAAATAACCCAAGCCGAATGCTGCTATGTTGAAACTGATGAATGTGAAGCAGGTGCCTACTAAAGTGGGGTGGGAGGGCACGTGTCCAATGGGAACCCACTCCGAATGCTGCTCCAGAATTAAAATGGACATAACTCGGCCAATATAACTCAAAATATTTATTATAACCTATTTTTGGAAGCATAAGGACCATTTTGCATCTTCCCATGTGATGGCAATCCTTATCTGGACACTCTGAGATCTCAGATTCGCGCTGCAACAGTTACGCTGTCACAAAAATTTGGATAAAATAGCTGATTTTAAATCAGCGATATCTCCCACATCCGAACTCCGATTCGACCCTTTTTTTTTGAAATTGGGTTATTTTTCGAGAGGAATCCAGATGTGGTATTTGTTTCTATAAATTTTGTACCAAATGTTTCAGATCTTATCTACAAAGTTGCCACCCAAAAAAAATTCCTACAAAAAAATGAAAAAAAAAATTCTTCATGCTTGACCCAAGAAAGTGCTCTATGTAGGTTGTAGCACATGCCTGAAGTTTGTTGAATATTGCTGCAAAATTTGAAACTTAAATATGCATCAAACCCTCATTCCCATGGAATCATAACCTGCTCTGATACCACTGTTCCAGATCTTGGGAGGAGGCCCCCAAGATCTAAAATATTGAAATGGATCATGGGAGGAGAGACCCCCAAGATCTGAAAACTTGAATTACCAGAATAAAAATAGGAGAATGCCAAATAAACAAAACCACAAAGAAACTTTTTATTAAAACCCACTGATTTGGATTTAAACATGAATGCAACAAAATACAGAGTTAACCATAAAGACATATATGCAGCGGAAATAATACTTCATTTCATGACTGTAAAATACTGAAATATGCTTGCAAACAGAAGTGGAAATAAACCAGCCAGAGCAATGGTAGCTTATCTCTGAGAAGAGATGTGGTGACTACATGCCTCTGAACTGTAAAGGCTACACTGTGGAGCACAACCTGTCCTTTTACAAAATGTGACTTGTTACTTATAGAATTTTTCAGTTACAATACCACGGGTCAATTCCATGGGTGAATGAATACCATGGGTGGATTTCCCAATACCACGGGCCAATTCCATGGCTGAATGAATACCATGGGTGGATGTCACAACACCATGGGCACTTACCATGGGTGAATGAATACCATGGATGGATGCCATTTTCCATTCGGATCAAAAAATGATCTTTCCTTACCCCCCATCGGTTTTTAAAGATAGTTATGATCTCATTCCATGTTCTAATAGATTCAACTCTAAGTTGCCTAAACAATATCCTAAAATTTCCTTCTAAATATTGTACAAATAATCTCATATAAACATATTCCTGCTCTATGTTCATATTATCAACAAAATATAAGAAAGTTGATACATGATCCTCTGCTAAGGGGCCTGTTTCTCCATTAAATATTGGTAGATGTTTTAGCATCAGGAAAATTTTGTTGGAAATAATATTGAGTGGGGGGGTGTGAATCAGTCTTAACAAATCAATATAACTTTTTCATTTCGATACTCAGATTCATATACCCTACTTCATTTAAGGATACTCACGTATATACGCAACTGTGCTTAATGCAACTAGTGTATGTCCTGTAAACTTATGATTCAATTAGTTGATCTTCAATGAGTGCATCAAAACATTATTAACCATATTAACAGTAAACAAAACAGATCATCACACATAAGGAGCACACATGAGCACCATGATATAAGGTGGAAACCCAATGTGGGTGAAAACCACCTGCTGCAATTCGTCTCTACCTTCCTTTAATAAGAAACTTCTTTTTACAATAGTACTAGTGTAGTCTTATACCAGTACGCAAGTTGCTACCTGCAAAAGGCTACAACCTTCTCTCGTTCTCGAGACCCTCCTGGAAGGGAGCTACAACCCCCTTAGCTCTTGTACTAGCTGAAGTACTAGTACGTAGGTGCTGCCCTACAAAAGGCTACAACCTTCTCTTTTCTTCCAGGGACCCCGTTTCATAATTTTCAGAATGGATCCATAAACACAAAACAATCACTACTGGAATACAATCATCAACTTATACCTGCATCATCAATCTCCAAATCACCCAATACTAACTCACTGAAACCCTGTCATCAAAACACAGTTACCAGAACATAGAACAGAGCCCTGAACTCTGCAACAACCATAGCAACCTAAAACATCAAATCTCCTAATGCATACGCTACTTGACCATATCAAAACCACATGTATTTGCGCTTTCACTAGATAGAACCCGTGTACATATCTAAAGATAATTACTTATACCTTCGTTGCCATTTCCAACTTGATTCAGATTGAGCCAAGCATCACAAACCCATAACCAGCATATTGGATCTCCAAACTTCATCAGACCATCATTACTTCCCCTTTTCTTGGCCTAATGATATTCTCCTTATATAGGTTTAGGCTTCTCTCAATACCATGGTCCAAAACCATGTAGAACCAATACCTTGGACCCAATACTTGGAGTCAACACTTCAGACAAAATACCACGGACCAATATCGAAATACCATGGACCAAATACCACGGACCAATACTTAGTTTTCCAACATGTACGCGCCTTTTCATCTGTGAACCTGTGTGTGTATGCATACGCGCCTTTTGTTCTTCTCACCCGCGTGTATACATGCTTTCATCAAGGTTAACCTGCGTATATCTCTCGCTTGACTAGTTGTACTAAGATTTGTCCTTTGGTTGAGTTGCCATCATCTGTATCATACCTCTGAGTGAGTTGCCATCAAGGACAATACTTGTATCATAATGCCAACAATCTCGCCCTTTGGACTTGATGGCAACCACCACACTAAGTCACTCTACCCCTTTGACATCAAGGGCAAAGCGCAGACCAAGAAGTTCTCTCCCTCTACTCTCCATACTCTCTTTGAGTACCTATTGAAATCTCTCATTGGGCTCCCCCTTTGTATATGCCAAGATGTACCAATTCGTCCATTCTCCCCTTGAGCACATGCAAGGTCTTTATAACAAAGACTAGCAATCCATTCAAGACCATGATAGTCATTAGCCACTATCATACATCATATATGATTTGCACCATAAGCATCAGCATCCACACCTGCAATACCATCCCTTTGATCAAACAGCAAGATGTATCATTTAGTCTCATAAGCTTCATCACCAAATAATTCTAACCATAATGCCAACAATGCATTATTTGAAGTATATGCTCCCCCTGAGCTTGTGCCAACCATCATATACCATGACCGAACCATTTCCTGAGTCTGTTCTGCTGCCTTTTTCTTCTGACCTCCATATACGTGACTCTGCAGCCTCTATATCGTGTATATAGGCGACTTATCTTCATTATATCGCCATATGCAAAATGGAATACTGAAGGTCTTCACTTTCAGTTTCCCCTGTGTCTGTTATGTCAGCTAACTGAGTTATGTCACAACTTTCTGTCTCTAATTCTGTCTTTTTCAATGCCTGGAGTTGTGATGATGTATAATCATCTTGCTTCGAAGTTTGAATTTTGCTCCTGCATTCCCTTTCTTTATGTCCAAACTTGTTACATGCATAGCATCTTACATGATTTATGTTCCTTCTATTGCAATCAATTGCTTTATGGCCAAACATATTGCAAGCCAAACAATATCATTTAAAGTACCTGGAATGTGATGATCTTGTGTGATGGTCTTGAACCATTCTACTTCTGCATTTGGCTGCAACATGTCCAAGATTATGACATGCATAACATTCAACATTATTCAATGGAGAAAATAATTGTTTATCACATCCATAGTTAGGAGTAAAGGATTTTCTTTGAGGAATTTCTTTCCTTGGCTGTTGATGAGGTTGTCCTCTCATCTCCTTGTTGAGCATTTCAGAACTCTCATTAGAGTTCCTTGCCTCACCTTATGAGCTAGATTAACCTTCAACTGATTCATAAAAGCCAAGACCAGTTTTGATAGTAGGGGATCTTTGACTACCAAGAATGTCATCCAAAATCTTAGTACTATCTTGAAACCATAACAGTTTATCCTTTTCTTCTAATTTACTTTTCAAGATATTTACCTCAACCTGATGTTGTTCTTCCTTTTCTAGATACTGCTTCCTTATGTTTTCTTCAGCTTTTCGTCCTCCTTCCACTTGTTGCCTTAATTCGATCACTTCATGTTCTTGTTCTTCAAGAGCTTCTCTATTTTGCTTCTTTGATTCTTTAAGATCTTCCTTTAGAGAGAGGATCTTCAATTCAAGTCTCTGAATTGTTATGCTCTGATCTTTTACTACATCCTGCAATTGCTCCCTTACTATGGTTACTGACTCCAATTGTTCTCTTAATCTGGTAACTTCTTATGTTTCTACGACCTTATTTTCATATGCCCTTAGAAGTCTAATGTATTCATCACTATTGGATGAGTCATTACTTTTAACATGGGTATAATAACTTCTATTACCTTCTTCAAACGTCTTTCCTTTGTTATGAGGGATCTAGCTACGTAGTGACCAACTCTACCACATGAAAATCATTTGAAAGGTAGCTTGCCTTTGAACCTTCCAGATCCCCGTTAAAGATTCTTGAAAAAATTTACCTCATCTTCTCCTTCTGAACTATATCCTGATTCATTTGCTGATACTTCAAATTTGGCTTCTCTCATATCCGATGGTCCTCCTTTTCTCATCTCATAAGCAGTTAAGATTTCGTGAAGCTGTGACATAGTGATTTTCTGTAGATCCTCCTTTTCTTCTATGGCAGAAACTTTGAAATTAAATTTAGCAGATAGGGATATTAAAACCTTTTCAACTAAGACAACTTCCTTAAATTGTTCACCTAGATTCCCGATACAATTGACAATCTCATCAATACGCAGAAAGTAATTAGCTACACTTTCATTACTATGCATTTTAAGATTTTCATACCATATTCTCAGAGTTTGAAGCTTTACTTGTTTTACCTATTCATCTCCTTTGTAGCTTAGAATGATTTTGTCCCAAATTTCTTTGGCTGATTTGAAATGCATGACCTTCATAAATTCTGATTGTGACAAACTTCCCAATAAGACAGTAATAGCTTTGGCATTGAGTTCATATTGCTTTCTCTCTGTTGTATCTGTAGGAATCGCTGATGGATATGTGTATCCTCCTTCCACGATTCCCCAAACATCCGTTCCAAGCGATTGTAGATATGTTGTGGTTCTTATCTTCTAGTGGACAAAGTTGCTCCCATCAAAGATTGGTGGTCTAATGGCTGCCTCTCTTTCTTGATTACTCATTGTGATGGATCTTTCCTTCAAGCAATCAAGCTTCTTCCAAAGGACTTGCTCCGAAACCAATTGTTGGAAATAATACTGACAGGGGCGGGGGTGAATCAGTATTAACAAATCAATATAACTTTTTCATTTCCATACTCAGGTTCATATATGCTACTTCAGTTAAGGATACCCGCGTATATACGCAACTATGCTTAATGCAGCTAGCGTATATCCTGTAAACTTATGATTTAATTAGTTGATCTTCAATGAGTGCATCAGAACATTATTAACCATATTAACAGTAAACAGAACAGACCATCACACATAAGGAGCACACATGAACACCATGATATAAGGTGGAAACCCAATGCGGGTGAAAACCACCTGCTGCAATTCGTCTCTATCTTCCTTTAATAAGAAACTTCTTTTTACAATAGTACTGGTGCAATCTTATACCAGTATGTAGGCTTCTTCCGGCAGAAGGCTACAACCTTCTCTAATTCTCCAGACCCTCCTAGAAGGGAGCTACAACCCCTTAGCTCTTGTACTAGCTGAAGTACTAGTACATAGCTGTTGCCCTACAAAAGGCTAAAACCTTCTCTTTTCTTCCAGGGACCTCATTTCATAAATTTTCAGACTGGATCCATAAATACAAAAAAATCACTACTGTAATATAATCATCAACTTATACCTACATCATCATTCTCTAAATCACCCAATACTGACTCACTAAAACCCTGTCATCAAAACACAATTACCAGAACACAGACCAGAGCCTAGAACTCTGCAACAACCACAACAACCTGAAACATCAAATCTCATAATGCATACGCTACTTGACTATATCAAAACCGTGTGTATATGCGCTTTCACCAAATAGAACCTCCGTGCAGATCTAAAGATAACTACTTATACCTTCGCTGCCATTTCCAACTTGATTCAGATCGAGCCAAGCATCACAAACCCATAACCAGCATACTGGATCTCCAAACTTCATCAGACGCTCATTACTTCCCCTTTTCTTGGCCTAATGATCTTCTCCTTATATAGGTTTAGGCTTCTCTCAATACCATGGTACAAAACCATGTAGAACCAATACCTTGGACCCAATACCTGGAGTCAACACTTTGGACCAAATACCATGGACCAATACTTAGTTTTCCAACATTACGCACCTTTCCATCTCTGAACCTTTGTGTG
The DNA here is from genome assembly GCA_031772625.1 of Pinus tabuliformis. NCBI lineage: Eukaryota > Viridiplantae > Streptophyta > Pinopsida > Pinales > Pinaceae > Pinus > Pinus tabuliformis. The sequence continues at coordinate 593,127,192 of CM062818.1, forward strand.
TATGCATACGCGCCTTTTGTTCTTCTCACCGGCATGTATATGCGCTTTCATCAAGGTTAACTTGCGTATATCTCTCTCTTGACCAGTTTTACTAAGATCTGTCCTCTGATTGAGTTTCCATCACCTGTATCATACCTCTGAGTGAGTTTCCATCAAGGACAACACTTGTATCATAATGCCAACAAGCTTTCCAAGTTTGCAGGGAGAACTAGAGCAACATACCTTGCTTCCGCAATGGGTTGAAAATCCATAATAACAGGAGGAGTATGGGGTCACTGAGTGGATGATAATGAGGAAGAGGAGGATGATGAAGATGAAGGTGAAGGAGATGAAGATGAATCTATAGGGGTATTAGTATGTGGAGGAGAGAAAGAGGGAGGACACCTCTTTGAGGATTTTAAAGGGGTTTTAATAGCCAACTTCTGAACTCCTGGTGGAATGTCTTCCTTATAATCAAAAAAAGGATTTGAATAGACACAAACTGTCTCTTCAATATTAGTAGAGGCTGATGGAATAGAATAAGGAGTTGCAGTAATGAAATCTTGAGGTTTGAATTCAGGTAAATGTAAACCCAATTCTTCCTCAGATGATGGTGATTTGATAGGAATAGATGGGACTTGATATGACTCCTCTAGAATGGAGTTCAGAAATCCTAGGAGGTGGTTAGTTCAATCAAGATGGGATGGGATAGATGAAAAAGGATATACAGATGAGATGTCTTTAGGGTGTAAATCTGAAGAAGAAGAAGGGGTTTTATGTCTTCTCCTTGAAGTGGCTCCCCTAATAAGTCTTTCTAGGTCTAGTAGAGGGTTAACAATCTCAGAATCAGAATGTGATCTAGTATGCTTAAAAGGAGCCAACTTGGACCAGTGGAATTACCAGGTGAAATATTTATACCTATAACCTTACCCTTTATTCAACTTAAACGAAAGGGAGAATCGTTGCCCTAGGGAAAATTTAGCTTTCAATCCTTCACTCCCTGAAAATGGTGCCAATCTGATGCCATCCTCTGAGATAACCAAAGGTCAATTAGTTATGCCAAAGCATCTATAATGTTTTGTTGTTTTAAATGATTGGATAGCAAGTGAACTATTTATAAACATGTGCTTTAAACTTAGACAGATTTTTAATAAAGTAAAAGGTTATTCTTTAATTGCACATGGTTATTTTGATTTTAGTGGGATGGATACGTAGAACATGGAGAAGTATATTAGATTTCATATTCAAACTGAGCATTTAACCATTTATAAGAAGAAATTAAGAAAGCAATGTTTTCTTAATCAACAAAATATAAACATACTATCATAGAGATCTAGTGCAATTTATGCTCAAAGAGGAATTTACAGTAACAAATAGTTCTGTAAATTTATCTCTTATTTAAATTACAACTTCACAAAGGATCCAAAATGAAACTAAAATTCAATTAAATTTTAAATTGAACAACTGCAAAAGTCATGATTTATATGAAGAAGACATAGTGAATAAACATATGAAATACAACTCACTAAGAGACAGACCATATGAGGCAAATCTAGAGTATTTTATTATCTCAAAAATGCTCCATCTTAGTATAAATCTACTTGATAACTTGTTCAGGGGTTCAAACCTTAATGCTTCAACAGAATGAACTATTTTAACAAAATTACAAAAATATTACAATTAATGCTTGCGTGACACGACATTATATTATTAACTTAGAGTTAACAAAAAATAAGTAATGCGATCAAAAGGAATGCATTTTTTGAAGTGATCTAAACATCTCGCCCTGCTTTGAAGGAGAACAGTTGTTGAGTGGCCACCATTCAGGAGCTATGCTAGTTAATTTGACTTGTCTTTTTAATCTTGGACTTCAAACAAATTTTCCCACCTCTCTTCTTCAAGAATAGTAATCTTTGCCACCCTGCGGTAGATCTCATCTACCTCAGTATACTGAGAAAAAGTGGGTTTTACTGCAAAAATGTGTTTTATCTCATGTTGGATAAAACTTATATTGTTGATAGCTTTGTAAAAAGCTCTCCCTATCATAGAACCTTTAATGTTGGAAGACTTAACTATATCCTTCGCAATGTCCTGAAGCTTCTTCCTGTAGTCTTCGCTGGTCATTAATTTGTCATTGATCACAAATAAGGAAGGCAAGCCTCTCTTGTTCAATGCATCTATTCGAGTGAAAAACATGTTAACTACTACCTCTAGAGTGTGACACTTGTCTGTCAGCTGTACAACCAAGTTCTTCTTTGTTAGACCTTTCTTTACCTTTAGGATGGTTTTTGTTCTGTCATCTACACCTAGATCATCCAGCTCATATTTGTTTTTGGAATCAAGGAACTTTTTGATGTTTTTGGTTGTAGTATGCATTTCTCCCAATTCAGCATTGACAGTAGAAATGGTTTTCTTATCTTTCTCCATCAATTCCTTCTGCTCGAATATAATCTAGATACATGGTCAGATTTCATCTATTTCTTCAATGATATTGTTCCATATGATTTCTTTAACATGACCCAGTGTGTAGCCAATAGAAGACTCAACTTCTAAATTCTTCCATGCCTCTATCTGCTTTTGAGCTCTCTGTAGCTCTGCTACATGAAAAGTCTCAGTCTTTGTTTGATGATACTATAAAATTTTGACTTGATCCTGCAACTTTTTGATCTCTTCATTCTGGAGAGACATATTTTGTACTGCATTTTCCAACTGATCTGCAACATCCCCTGTACTTGTTGTAGAAGATATGGTTGTAGGAATGGCTATGATAGGGAGTGCTTGCAAAGGGACAACAACCGTTTTGGCAGTTTTCTCCTTTTCTTTAATCAAATTTTCCATTTTTATCTCGATTTGCTTCAATTGTGCACTCTTCTCCATGATGAGCTTCATCGTATCTGTCTCCTGTGTCTCTGTTTCTTCAATATACTTGACTATAGGATCTTCTATAGCTAGAAATTTTAACTGCTTCGTTAATGTTTTTATGTCTAAATTCTTTTTCTTTATAAGCTCTTCTGTAGCATTGATGTTTGAAGGGTCATAACCCACTTTGATCACCAAGTCCTCCAGAGTTTTGATCCTAGTGCCTTTAGCAAGTGTAGAGACCTTCTCCATCTTTAGTTGTGATTGGACATTTGTTAATGTAACCTGTAGTTTAGACAACCTCATAGTAGTCGCAGTGACAGTCGAAAAGATCATTTCTCAAGTCTACTTGTGCATCTCCATTTGGTCAATGGGATGTATATGTTTTACATCAAACTCAAATGATGTCTTCTTGTAGTCTAATGCTTCCTTGGGTTGGGGAACCTTTGCCTGGAGGAATACCATTTTCATTTTTCCTTTCTCTGAATCAAAGGCTAATAGCAGCTTGCTTACTTTGAGCACTAGAAGTCTGCTTCCAGAACTGATTGTAGGTATTAATATTTAAGGCCTCATTTCTTACTTTTATCTCCTTGAAAATGTCAATTATACTTTTCTTTGTCTCCCCTATAATAGGTTTGCTAGTGATGAAAGAAGATTTTGGGGGTAAATAAAATTTCCCCTTTCATATCAATTTTCGATCTTGAGGCCAGTGTGTTATGGCCCACAAACCTATCAGGAGCGTTAAACATTGTTTTTGCCTCAAAAAACTAGGACCACTCACTTTATCAGAACCACAGGAATACACAGAATACACGGGGAAACACACCCCGAACACATAATCTAGATCTCAAAATTTATACATCCGCAACCATAATTATCATCGGGTCTAGCTCATCAAACCATCTGTGCAACACTACTCCTCCGAACTCCGAACTCCAAAACACTGATACCTCTGATCGCCGATCATCACATATTGGCGATATTGCTTCATCGGCCCTCGGTCTATCTCAATATCGCATGTCAGCACATTGGCCATCGCTTATCAGTATTCCTCCACCCTTTGATCTTGGCCCCTTCGATTTGCGATCAACAATTAGATCACAACTGTCGTTCCTGATTCTCTATCCGATGGTGCATGCTAAATTGCGCAATCACAATCACTATAATTCAATGGTTGGTCTGATAACTTACAAAGGGTTCCACCGATGTGATATATCAGCGATCACTTATCGCAATCCCTCAAAGCATGAAGTCCACCCCTTATAAACGAAAGTTGCCCATGTGATGATTATGTTCTGCTCCACAACAATTCCATCCGGGCTGTTGATCTTCCAGATCTAACGGTTATTGTGTATTACTCTGTCAGTTCTCCCTTTGACTTGGTTTCATCTGCCATATTATATTTCACACACAACATTCAAATAAATATTGGATCGCCATCGATCCTTAAGTGATTGATGGTCGATCCACAATGCAACATTAAAGCTTCAGATTATCTATGAAATACACATAGGCACACAATTCCACACTGAAACACACACTTTTCTATTATATACAGAATAGCTACAATCTAAGGCATTTCAGTGTTAGAACAGTTCTCCTCTCGACTACATTGTGAATACGCTATATCTTTCTATTGCTCTATACCTCTCTATCCCTATTGAATGCGCAGGTTCATCATATATATATAAGGAAACATTGGATCGGATCACTCTGAAGGATCCGATCACATCCTTTCCTCAAAACTCTTAACTAATCGCGTACATGACATATTACATTTAATTTAAGTCTTTTAGAGACTTTATCCATTCCATCAAACTAGCTCTATTTTAACATAAATGTCCCCTGTTTAGCTCCGTTGGTCCACGTCCTCCTTCTTCTCCACTCTAGATTCCTCCTTTAATGAAGGGTGCCGGTTGCTCCTGCATCAGGCTCCCGAGGCACAAAAATTTATGACCTCCTGCTCATATGCTTCTCCTTATCCTTATCAATTCTACCCACATCCCTATGGAATTGCCTTTACGATCTTCTGTGAGCTGAAACCAAACCTCTACAGTAACATGTCTCCTTCTTGCTACATATGCCTCACTAATATTTTCTCCTATGAGCTCAGTCTTTCAGCATTTCTCTGGTTCTTTCCTTTGGAACCAATTGAGCACTCCTTGCTTTAGGTTGCTACAAGTCTTCTCACCTTCCACTGCTACTATCTGCACGACAATAAGATCATAACTCTCGAGCTTTATCAATTGTACCTCTTCTCCTTCTACTTGCACTCTTCTTCCTTCTTGTAGGAAATCCTTTCCCTTAAGCCTTTCCCTGCTCTGATACCACTTGATGAAAGAAGATTTTGGGGGTAAAGAAAATTTCCCCTTTCATATCAATTTTCAATCCTGAGGTCTGTGGTTCATGGCCCACAAACCTATCAAAAGCGTTAAACATTGTTTTTGCCTCAAAAACCCCGGACCACTCATTCTATCGAAACCACAGGAATACAAGGAATACATGGGGAAACACACCCCGAACACATAAGCTGGATGTCAAAATTTATACATCCATGAACATAATTATTGTCAGGTCTGGCTCATGAAACCACCTATGCGGCACTACTCTTCTGAATTTTGAAAAGTCGATATCTCTGATCATCGGTCATCGCATATCGGCGATATTGCTTCATCGTCCCTCAGTCTATCTCAATATCCCAGGTTGGCACATCGGCCATCACTTATCGGCATTCCTATGCCCTTTGATCTTGGCCCCTCTGATTTACAACAAGCGATTAGATCGCGATCGTTGATTCTGATTCTCGATCTAATGGTCCACGCTAATTCGCGCAATTGCAATCACTATAATTCAATGGTCGGTCCAATAACTTACAAAGGGTTCCGCCGATGCGATATATCGGCGATCGCTTATTGCAATCCCCTAAAGCATGAAGTCCGCTCCTTGTAAATGAAAGTTGTTGATGCAATCATTATGTTATGCACCACAACAATTCCATCCCAGCCGTTGATCTTCCATATCTAAAGGTTACTGTGTATTACTCCTTCGGTTCACCCTTTGACCTGGTTTCATTCACTATTGATGAATTTATGCTTTAAAAAAATTCATTTGCCATATTCTATTTCAAACACAACATTCATATAAATATTAGATCGCCATCGATCCTTAAGTGATCGATGGTCGATCAACAATGCAACACTAAACCTTCAAATTATCTATGAAATACACACAGGCACACAATTCCATACTGGAACACACACTTTTCTATTATATACAGAACAATTACAATCTAAGGCATTTCAGCCTTAAAACAATTCTCCTCTCGACTACATTGTGAATACGTTATATCTGTCTATTGCTCTATACCTCTCTATCCCTATTGAATGTTCAAGTTCATCATATATATATATAAGGAAACATTGGATGGAACCACTGTGAAGGATCTGATCACATCCTTTCCTCAAAACTCTTAACTAATCGCATACATGGCAGATTACATTTAATTTAAGTCTTCTAGAAACTCTATCCATTCCATCAAAATAGCTCTATTTTAAGAGAAATGTCCCCTGTTTAGCTCCGATGGTTTATGTCCTCCTTCTTCTTCGCTTTGGATTCCTCCTTTAATGAAGGGTGCCAGATCCTCTAGCATCAACTAGTCTGTATTTGGTGCTGATCTTGTGAAGTCGTGGAGGTAGTGGGAGACAGTGTAGTTCGATCACCTACTAATGAGGAAATAACATGCTTATTAGTGGTGATAATGTTCTCTTGCTCTGAATATTGTCTGAGACTTAGTTTGGAACTAAGCTTGGCCTTCTTCCTGTACATAATCTTGAATCCTTCACTGAAAATTTTAGTCCCTGAACGGGACTATTCTTCTCTGGTTCTCTTATCTATTCTCTCCTGCATGGTAGGATTCTGTTATGTAGAGGATGATACTAGCTACTCCTCTGCCTCTTGCAGGGTATTCTCAAATCATTCTAGCTAGTTTTTGTACTTTTCTATCTCTGGTTCGGTAATGTGAAAATAAGGAGTAGATTTGGTTTCTACTCTTAATCTAGAAATGATCCCTAATGGATCATATGAAAAGGTGAAGTTTATGTTGAACTGCATTTCCTTTAATAGCTTATCTGCTTCTTCCCCTGCTGTTGCAAATGAAAGGCCCAATTTGTGTTTTAGTTTTGAACTCAGACTTCTTCTTGGTAGCTACAAAGTGGATCTCATCCATATTGAGCATCTGCCTTATGTAATCTAGAGAAGAAAACCTCATTCAAAGGAATTTAGGTAGCTCGTAAGGTGCAAGCTCACATGCAAATATTCTTAATTCTATATAGTTTTGGTAGAGGTACCAATCCCCTATATGAACTTGGTCTAATAGCTGCAACACCTTTGTAATTTACTCACTTATCCTTGGTTCTCTCGTGGCATCTATAAGATTGATTGTTGGATGTGCAAAAATTTCTATAAATTTTTTGTATGTGTATTCCTTCTATTCCTTCATCACCAAAGTAGTCCAAAATATGATTTATTGCTGGTTCCCTTCTGCATCCAACTTTTGTAAAGAAAGGTTTATGTTGTCTCCCTGAAAGTATAAGAACATATAAAATAATATAGAAGCATACTTGAATACCTCCTAAGTTGGGAATTTGATAAGTTGCTGATGAATTGAATCTACAAGAAATTGGCTAAAGTCAAACATCATGGAGGGCTTAGAATCAATAGAGAAAATGGACAAAAATTCTATGATGGCCTCATCTACCCACTAATATTAGTAGTAACCAAGGAGATAGGAGGTAACTATGATGATTTATTTGGCTCTCTCAGGGAAAATAGAGGAGGGATAGGGAGGATTTTTATTTGGAAATGGGACATCTTCTGTCAAGAAAAGTTCAAGGGTTTTGGCCCTCTTGGCAAAGTCTAATTTCTAGTATAACTCAACAAGTGCTTCATAGGAAAAGGGGGTGGCATTCTATACTATGGGGGCTTGCATCATCTGGTCTATGGCTTGAGGAGTGATGGTAAACATAACTTCTCCAGTGGGGGTAATGATGGCCCTTTGGCTTGGCAATTAAGATGCATGACACTTCCTAACAAATTATGGGGGCTTGTGGGTATGAGGAAAAATATAGTGGGGTAAATTGGACTCCCATAGAGGAATGTCATCGAATTTGTCAATGTATTTGTCTTCGAGCCAACAATACATCTCAAAGAGGTAAAATTTGTAGAGAGTTTCATGGATTTTAAGGTCTCTGTCAGCTAAAGGGATGTGGTGAAAATCAATGGGAGGATAGATCAAAACATTGACATGTTCCTCTCGTCGTTTTTCCTTTGGAGGCATCTTTGGATAAAGCTAAGGACAGGAGTGAAAAATACATTGGAGGCTTCAATACATAGAGAGTCAGGTTTTGGGGACATGAACAGAGGCAATAAGCAGAAAGAAAGTAAGAATACAGTGTCACTGTCTGGTGAAAACATTATAGTTTAGCCTAACAAACCTGTAACAGAGCAATACAGTGACAGTGTATGAATTCAGTGACCTGTTAACAAGTGAAAGAGAGGTTTATATCACACTGTGGCTTTTCCATTGAAGGGGGCGTGGGTCCATTGGATTAATGACTAAACCATTTACTGCTTAATGACTTAATTTTGGAAGGAGTGGATGTAGTTGGTGGAGCTAACGAGAAAATGACATAGTAGAAGGTGAGTGGCAGGAGCACAATGAGTAGGAGAGTGGTATCAAAAGTGAGGGAAATAAATTTTCACCCGGGGAGGGGGGGGGGGAGTGGTTAGCAGTTTCACCAGAGGGGGGTCTGAAAAGCTATGGTTGTGACATGTAGAGGCACGCGCAGTCTCAAATACCACCCATTTCAGACAACCCCTCCCTTATGGTAAAGTTTAGATGGTGAGAGGCGGACTGAAATGCCGTGTGAGCCGTCAGATCTTGGGAGATGGGTAGAGATGGAGTGAGAGGTGGTAGATATTTACTATGATGTGATGAGGTATAGGGTGGGGCTGGTGGAATTAATTTACAACACAGTAGGGATTATTTGCAATATATGAGAGGGGTGTTAAGACTTAGGAATAAGTGGGTGGATGAAAGTATGAGCGAAGGGGGAACTTTGGGGTTTTAAAACTTATGGATAAGGGATAGCTATACAAAAATTAATTGATATATCACTCTTTAGAGTAAAACCTTTGCTCCTTTGCCTTTTTCTTCTACACTTGAAAGCAATATTTGACTTTTCCCAATGTGGCGCATTTTCATTAGCAGCCTATGCATTTATAAAAATATGATTTATTTTCACTTCCCTGACATTTTATTTTTATTTTTCCTTATTTATTTAGGACAGCTAAAACCTATCATTTTATTAATATGGATGCCTATAAAATAGTAAATTGGCCTAACATTTTAACTTTTCTTTATTTTGCATCCATATCCTAACTTAACATTTTAAAATTATTTTTGACTAACAGACTAACTTATCAAAACCAAATAATGTTACAACAGGTCCATTAGGAATGGCAGAGATTACCGTAATGATTGTGGTTTAGGAGGGTAATAGGAGCCCAACCTTGCCAATGGAAATGGAAACGTTGGATGGAATGGGATACAGAGGCTCCAAGGAAGGCATGGATGATGGCATGCACTTTTCCATAAAGAAATTATTTCAAAAAAATGATGTGTCCACTCTAAGCAATGAATCATCTTCCCATAACTCATATAGTATCTTCCCCAACCTTCCCTTGGTACTCTACCATAACCATGATAAAATTTGGTTTAAGTTAGTCAAAGTCATAATAGTTCACAGTGTGCATGCTACATACAAATTTAGTGATGGTGGAACTAGAACTAGTAATGGTAGTGTGAACCTACAAGGATCATTGCATCTTAGGTTGCGGGGATTTATACTCCTCTCACAAGTTTAGTCAAATATGGCAAGATCGTTCACAAGATATCTGGAGTTCTCTGGTAAAAGGAACAATGATGTAGATAAACAATTGTATCTATGTGAAACCATCTAGGGGGCCCAATAGACACTTAATGTTGTAAAGTTAGTTGAATTCCAAATGACTCTTAGAGAAATAACAATAAGATGGTTCGTTAAGTGGTGGGAGCTTCACCATAATCCAACAATAGATTATGTCAAGCAAGAACTTGTGAAGGAATTTAATCTTCCTCATACCAACTAGCAGGGTTTGTCCTAGTTATGGAAAATAAGCAGTGGAAAGGAGAGACTTCATGGGGGCTAATGCATAGATTCAAGGATGTAATTGGAAGGACGAGCTACCCGATAGATCCAAATCATCAACGAGACTGGTTCATTAAAGCATTGTTTTGCCTTACTTGCACACCATTTACTCAACAGAAAATTGATATGCTGCAAGATGCTTGGGAGCATGAAATTCGGATTGAGGCTATGGTAGGACACCTACAAGAGTACTAGGGGAGAAATGTATAATGACCCATCCATATTGGGTCTGCAACATCAAATTATGAACCTGACAGAGAAGCTGAGAGATCTATAACCAACATGGTTGGCACGACTGAATGTATGGTGTACTAATTATATGGTAGAGGGTCATGTTGCTATGGAGTGCCAAAGGTTGTGGGGCCCAACCACTATACCTAGACTAATAGGACCATTCGGATCTACACCCACTACAAGAGTTGCCCAAAAAATTACACAAGGATTATGCACAGTGTACAACCAATTTCATGCATTTCCTACTCAGCAAAATTTGGCACCAACTTAGTACTGTACGACATGTAGAGGATATGGGTATCTCCCTCATCTCTATCTAGTTCTACAGAAGTATTCCAACATTCCAAACAAAACCTTTTACGAATTCTTCATTTCACCAACTCATGATACTCATTAGTGTAGAGCATAGATGCCCTAGCTAGCTAGTTGGATCGATTGGCCTATCGAATCATTTGTTGTTATAAATTTGATCAAGAAGGCCATCTTGCATGAGAATTCCCACTACCCTAAAGACTATGGTGCTCTCAATGCAAGGTTAACATGCATGCAACAAAGAAATTCCTAGAGTTAATTTCTAGGTGGGAAGAACACAAATGCCAAAGGGGAGAAAAATTAATCAATGTGGAGCCAAGGGTGCCAGAGACAACTCCCCTCTCAAACATCAACATAGTCACTCGTGGATGTGAAAGGATTGGAGTTAACATTGGAGCCACTTAACAACCTAGGATTATAAGAAGGACTTCACCAAAGTGCTTGTATGAACTCAAACAATAGAAGTAGTACTACAAGGAAGCTATAGAAACTTTTAATAAATTAATGCAAGGTGAGGAGCCAGAAAAAGAACAACCAAGATCCATAAAATCTAGGAGTCTAGACCCATCACAATCCAATGCTTGAACCATAGAAGAATGATTTAGATTATTCCTACAAATTGTGAACGGTGATCAGATGCTTGGAAAGTTACGGGAAAGTCTAAAATTTGTCGTCAAGAATGGAGTGGCTGAGGGAGGAATCATTTCTGCCAACCTACCTGAAAAACACTCCAAGAGGGTGTGGAGGAACAAGATAATGAGAGGAGAGTTTCGTATTGATGTTCACATTAGGAGTTTCCAAATTAATGATACGATGTTGGACTTAGGCTCAGATGTGAATATTTTTTCGAGAAATACTTGGGAAGCCCTTGGAAGGCCTAATCTTGCATTTTCGCCAATTCAACTCATATGGAAAATCATATTGCATCCTCTCGGTCATACGGCTAGAGGATGCAGAAGTCAATATAGAGGGAGTGAATACTTATGTGTACTTTGAAGTGATATACATTATGGGGGACAAGTACCCCTGCTCGACACTGCTTGGGATAGACTGGGCTTTTGAGAACTATGTGATAATTAATTTAAATAAAGAACTAATCACATTTGAAGTAGAACGGGTTAGTGTGATACAACCCCTAGACCCATATCAAGGACCAAGGTTCATAAAGACGACATATGATATGGAAGAACTCGAATTGTTGTATCAAATATATCAACTAACAATAGGAAGAGGGGAGGATTATATCTACCCAACCGCAGAAGGGTCTATAAATTGGCGGAGTATTCAAATTTGGGAGGTTGGCTTGAAGGCCGCTTAGGATGATTGACAGTAGTGTGGATATGAAATCAACAATAGGCATTGCACCACACTCCATCAGATCAACTGGATTGACATTGAGGTATGACAATTCCAAATTTTCAATCGTATGGATTTAGTTAATACTTTTATCAATAGAGTTGATGCAACTGTTCCTAAAGAGCACAAGGTGTCCATACTAAATTTTGCCTTACAAGTGGCAAAAGCAAGGTGCTGGGGAGCTCACCGTAACCACCTCAGAGAATGGGAGGAGATCAAGAAAACAATGAAAGTCATATCTGAACATTCAAGGGAGTACCAAAAGATTTTGTGAAATACCAGGGGGACTCTGACCCTTGGAAACACTTTTAATAATGTGAGGCTATATGGAACAGGGGAGAAATTTCAAAGGAGTTGTGAGTGCATAGATTGTACACACCCTGGGGACCTTTCTGAAAGTATGGTATGTAAAGGAAGGAACAAGGAGACATAATGGGGATTGGGATTACCTGACAGATCAATTTGTTCACATATTTTCCTTCTCAGAGAATGATGAAAGGATGACCAATGCTTTGCAGGCTGTTAAGTGAATTTTTCTTACAACTGGGTAGTTAATGGAAGGACACACATATCATAGCACTCTAGAGCATATATATGAATCATGATATCATGAGGCCATAACCTGTGGAAGGGTAGAAAGAGAACCAAACAAGGATGATCTGGAGCAATTACAACATTTGGCATTTAATGAAACTGAGGGGGGAATGAGGTATTAAGGATGGGCCTGTGATTGATGGTCCACATCTACTCTCATTTAAGTTGAGAAAACACAACATCGAGACTTATGAAAAGGTGAAGTTAGCCTTGATTGGATAATACTAGGACAAAAATAATACCAAAGATATATTTGATCTCTTAAAAGAATATGAATACTTGTTCCCTTCATCTGTTGTGGAACTGAAGGGGATTAAGGGTGAGTTAGGGGAGATGAAGATCATGCTTAAGCTAGATGTAAAACCATTGAAGCATCGACCATAGTGACTGAACCTGAGAGTTACAGAGAAGGTGAATAAATAAATAGATAAGATGTTGGCAAGAGGGCTTATATTCCCAGTTGATGAATTGGAGTGGGTTAGACCAATTGTTATACAAATTAAGAAGGATTTTATTGAAATATGAGTCTATGTGGACTATTGCAGACTCAGCAATGCTTGTTTTCATGATCATTTTCTCACCCCTTTTAGTAATGAAGTTTTAGAAAATGTGGCAGGAATTGAAGCTTGTTCTTTTCCAAATGGATTCTTCAGTTATCATCAAGCCTGGATTGCAGAGGAGGATAAGAAGAAAACCAAATTTACCACATAATGGAGATCTTATGTGTACCATGTTATGTCTTTGGACTCAAGAATGCACCATTGGTGTTTTGATTGTTTCCTTTAAATATTATATCCACAAGTGCTTAGATGTCTACATGGATGATTGGGTCATCTAGAGTTTACTGGAGAAGCACACCATTTTGCTTAGAATCATGTTTTACCAATGTAGAGAGTTGCAGATCTTGCTAAAATTGAAGGATTGCATATTTATTCTCCCCTTTGGAATGCTTTTGGGCCATATTGTATGCAAGGAAGGGGTGTGTGTAGACCCTACTAAGGCCACAATGATTGTGAAAATGGACCCGCCAACAAGTGTAAAACAGCTCAGGTCCAGCATGGGCCACACGAGGTAATAAAGGAGGTTCATCCACAACTATGCCTTGATTATTGCACCAATGGAAATATTTTTGAATAAAGACGAATGATTCAAGTGGCCAGAAGAACGTGACACTACTCTTAATATACTAAACAAGAAATTGGCATGTGCACCAATCCTGGTTTATCTAGATTGGAACAAACAATTTCATGTTCACATTGATGTCTTAGGTATCCGCTTAGGAGTCATCCTAGATTAGCCGAGGAAGGGAAACCACAATCACCCCATTTACTTCATTAGTAGAAATTTATCTATGGCTAAGAAAAATTATAGCACAATTGAGCGCGAGGTGCTTGTGATGGTGTATTCACTTCAAAAAATTTGACATTGTCTTTTAGGAGGTATGTTCAAGTTTTTCACTAATCATTCTACTATAAAACACTTACTTATCAAAATCATACTTAAATTTAGGATTTGCAGATGGATTTTTTTGTTACAAGAATTCACATTTTAAGTAATTGCCAAGCTAGGTTGACAGAATATGGTGCTTGATCACCTCTCTCGGCTAGACTCAGGTGAAAGTGGAGGATTTATTGATGATTAGCTACCAGACATCAATTTATTTTGAGTTGAAGTTGTACCAGAATACTTGGAGGATATAACAACCTTTCTAGCTACAGGTAAATGCCCACAGGAATAAAAAACAACTCAAAAGAGACACATGGTTGTCTGTGTTGCATATTATAAATTGATTGTGGGGTAGATGTACAAATTAGGCCTTGATCAATTATTTCACAGACGTGTCCTAGACCACGAGAGATAGGATGTATTGTGGGAATGTCATTTAGGGGTTGTGCGATGTCATGTTGGAGGAAAGGCCAACACAAGGAAATTATTGCAGGTGGGGCTATGGTGACCCACAATTTTCAGAGGTGCAAAGGAATATGCCAGAAGGTGTGACGTTCTCCAAAGGGTTGAAAAGACATCACACTAGGATGAATTGCCTCTACAACTACTACGAGAGCTGTAAGGTTTTGAGAAATCTACAATTGAATTTATAGGACCTATCAATCCACCGGCATGCCAATCCCACAATAGATATATCATCGCCACCACAGAATACCATACCAGATGGATGGAGGTTGTGCTACTTAAATATTATATTGCACATACCACTACCAAATTTATTTTTGAGAATATCATCACTCAATTTCAGTGTCCCCAAAGCCTCACTAGTGTTCATGGCACCCATTTCACTAATGACACAATTTTCTCTTTACTCTAGAACTTCATAATACAACACCTTAGGAGAAGCTTGTATTACCGTCAACAAAATGGTATTATGGAATCTTTCAACAAGATCTTAGAAAGGGGACTGTCCAAGATATGTTCAACCAATAGGGACAATTAGGATGAGTGGGTTCCATCTACTCTATGGGCCTATTGCACAACTATTAAACACTTACACAAACATACATCTTTCCAGCTAGTATATGGATGAGAGGTTGTAGTACCCACCGATTTTACTATTCCCAACCTTTTCATTGCTTGGGCCACTCATATAATGGAGGAAGAGTCAATTCCAAAGTAGTTGGATGAACTTTGGGAACTGGTTTAGGCTAGCTTCATGACGTGTTTCCATCGAATGGTCGAAAAGAAGAGGCAGAAGGCATGGCACAACATGCATACTAAGTGGAAATCATTTCCCGGAAAGCTGGAGACACATTGGTTGGGTCCTTTTATTTTTGTGGAAGTGATGGAATCAGGAGTTGTCAAGATTTCACAATTGGATGGTGTCTTACAGCTAGAATGGGTGAATGGTTCATGCATGAAACCTTTCTAGGGATCAACTAATTCCACTTCAAATTGATATCTCCAAAAGGAAACCATAGGTAGGATTAGGTAGAGTGAGTTACCTATTTTTCATGTATTATCTGTGTCTCTTAAATTGGTTGGTAAAGTATTTCAATCAAAGTTAGTCTAGAATAAATCTCTCATCAAGTCTCTTACATTTGTGAAGTTATTTCCACCCCACTTCAACTACTTTTGGTCGGGGAGCCACACATGCTATGGTTCGTATTCATAATAATTAGGAAATAATTCATAGTGGGAGTTCGAATTTGTGTTAAATCTTTCTTGTAATACCCATCATCAAATCCTAAGGGCCTCCCACCACAACACCATAGTTACCCATCAACTCCATCCTTCTTTTCAGTTTTTCATCATCCGGTTAGGTCTAGCTCAGTATTCATCATTGTTAACACGATTGAGACCGAGTGGGGAATGTTTCCATAGTATTAGTGAAGTAGTCTAGTCAAAAATTTCGTGTCGAGTGTTTCCACTAAATCTACATGGAATTGATAAGTTCTTCGTAACCTAGAGTAGAGGTGGTAGAATTTCCAAGTCTCGAGTCTATTTTCCATTTCCATTGTCTCAAGGCCAAGTTCAAGCCCCCCATGTTTTGTGTATATCAGTGTCATTATAGAACAATGGTGAAGGTTGTGATCTTTGTCCCAAAGGTCAAATTCGATGATAGAATCAAGGAGAGAGAGCCTCTTTATGACAAATATGATAAGGAAGTGATTGTTTACAATGACCTCTCAGAATTATTTCAATTTCCAAGACATAAGTGATAGGCCTAGACTGAACTACTAGTCAAGGCTTATGGAAGTCAATCCATTAAGGTTGTAGAGGACTTCAGAGGAATTCAAAGGTTGACATTGTTGAATCTGAGGAGTCTTCATGTGTTTGGGATGAAGAGAGCTACCATCCAATGTACAAAGCTTCTTATTAGCTGGATGCATGGAGGATCGTTATGACTCAAAAAGGCGTATTCAATACACACAATTTACCTTCAGAGGCTCACATGCCTATCTGCTACTAGAGTCATCGTATCCACTACATTCTAAAAAACTTCCATGCGTGTGAGGAAGACAAGGAATTGTAACTACTATAATAGGTACAATACCAAGAGAGGGGCAAAGGGTGCACTAATACAACCAATCAACACACCCAATGTCAAATTCGCCTATTATATTGTTACTGAGAAGCTCATGTCACATTACTTGAGGAAGGAGTGAGCATTGGATATTATTTCAGTTGCAGATAACTATGTATAGGGTGAATAGTTGAACTGGTGTAGTTTTCTACTACAAGAGTTGTTTGATGCTTGTGAGGATGTATATAAAAGAGGAGCACTCACTTCATTTACAGATATATTGTTGTCACATTGACCATATGGAAATGTTTCCCACTAGAGGGTCATGAATTGTCTCTAATTTTGGAAGACTCAGCATAGGCTCTTTGGTATACACCTCGGTGAACCTCAGGGGACAACAATAATAAATAAATCAACGAGGCCTCCTTTACCATATGGTAATGGAAGATGTTGGATCTCGTCAAGGCCATGGAAAGGGTCCCAAAGATGTTATTGGATGAGTACCCATTTCAAATATGGTTCGACATCAATCACGACAATACCTGGATAAGGTCAAAATATGTCCATATTAACACTTTCAAATGAGGGCCCAAAAGTTCATATTGACTAAAAACGTTTTCCACATGGAGGTCAGTTCCTGGTCGGGGATCGCTGGTGAAGTTTGAGAGGGGAATCATATATGTATTTTTTGAGGAATGGTGCCACAACCACAACTGGGAGAGACATTTGTGGCATCAAGGAAGTGGATGGTTGAGGAAATTTTTGAACCAGTCATCAAAAGGCTCAAAACACAAATGCACTCTATCCAAGAAACCGTGGTGAATATCTCAGTCTCCATAGGTTTGTTCCCCACATTCTCTAAATTTCAAAGTTCAAGGTTGTATGATTTTGTAACTGGTGCTCCCTTCATTTCGTCACTCCCTATATTGCAACCCCATTCCTAGTTAGAACCTATGATCCCAAAAACTGAACGACCGAAACTTGCAAAACCTCCAATCGAATCCAAGAGAAGGAACATAACCACCTCCACCCAAATTGTTGATCTTACAAATGAAGAATCCTAGTCATATACTGCATCACCCATTCTGTAAGCACATCCACCTTCCAATTTTGTTGCATCACCCCAATCACACAATCCATCACCCTATACAACCTCCACATTTGTGACCATCACAGACACATTACCCTTTAGAACACATGTTAGGAACAGCAACAAAAATGGAGGTCGGCCTCGTTGTCAAGTCCATTACTATAGTTACCAACACAAAAGTCACTCCAATGTCCATGCTATCTTTATTGCTTGATTCGGGTCCACTCATGGTCATGAGACGATCAATTACTCCTCCCCTTACTGCTATAGTCCATACATTATTGTTTCCCTTTCATTCACCTTCTTCAATACCATCCCACCATGCTGCCATCCAATCCATAGATAGTCGAACACTTGTAGTAGGCCACATCACCCCATGGGAATTATGAGAAGTCCATTGTGATTGGGCAACCATTTCAGAGACTGTTTCCAGAAGCGTCGACAATAAGCCACAATGATCTCCAGGGTTGGTCCTCATCCCAACTATTTAATTTTATTCAACTAGTTGCACGTTAAGTAGAGGCGTTGCACAATGTGCTAAAAACCGAACATGAGCAGTAACAACAATAACTCCTTACCCTCACCATAGAACATGATCACCTGGTTCAAAAAGAGAAACATCTCCATTGTCATCTTTATCAGATAACTGAAAATTTCCAGGTACTATGGTCATTGGTCCTAAAAATAGTGCCTAACAACCCGAAATAATTTTCTTCATGTAGCCTTGTTGAATGTTGTTATCACATCCAAGAAGAATGTGATGATCTAATCTTGAAAAATTGCAAGATCTAGCGAAACCTTGCTGACACCTAAAGGGAACTACCAAAAACTACCACCCAGTACGCAATTGAGATCGAGCAGAAACTAACAGATGTAGCATACCTCATAGATTCACTCATCAATGTCTAGGAAGAACCTCACACCCTTCTACAACAAGTTCACGACTAATCTGGTTGTCTAGAAGATGAGAACCAACCTGTCTACCCTTTGCGCAACCATGTCAATCACCTGCCTAATGAAGCTAGGGGTACCAGTGACAAGAGACAACGAAAATAGATTCTAGCACAAGTGAACAATATTGAGAACCAAATCCAACAAATAGAATATGAATCAACCAAGACTAGGTAGATACTTTGGGACCTCCAACCATTGGAACAAACACATTTGGAAACACTGCAGAAACTTAACAAAGAAACAAATGTGCAGTGGAATTATCTACTCATGACTTTCCCAACCCAGCCTATAAGAAAAATTTCAACTCAGTTCCTTTCCCAAACAACTACTCTCATAGGCTTATGGAAGGAAGCACTCAACTCCTACACTTAGTTCAGAAAGACGGCCATTAAATCTGTTCCTGAGTTGGGCCCTTTGTTTGAAGGGGCCATCCAAGGGGATGAAACACAAGAAGGAGCACTAGAATTATCAGCAACACCAAAAGAATCAACAACATCAACAACGTCGACAAGATATTGACACGGGGACGAGTCAATGAATTGTGGTTGGGGCCTATTGGGTCCTTCATTTTGGGAAACTAAATAACTTATATGACAAATTGGAAGGCTAATAACATTTTACAAAGATAGTCATTGGGAAGCTATGAGGGAGATAGCCAAAAAGGAGGAAGCAACCTACTAATAACTAACAGTTGTGGAGGAATGACATAAGAAGGCATCCATAGCTGAGTGGAGAATAATACTGACAGCTGAGCAATAGAATTAGTCGAACGAGGAATAAGGAAGAGCCTCCAAGAGAGAACTGATAGTCCAAGACAGTGCATAAATATAAAGAAGGATGAGTGGAAAAATAATAAAAGGAGAAGAGTACTAAAATGTTGTTGCAGAGTTGTTTGAGCCACACTCTGTCTGTTGTCTCGGTTAATGTGGTTATGTATTGATCTCTTATGGTAGTTTTTTGATGTAACTGATAAGAGACTATCATATATAATATTGTATTGTTGCATGGATTAATAGAAAAGGGAGTTTGTTGTTGCAGGGCTGTTCAAAAGGAACTGCATCTATTGTCTCAATTAATGTGGTCATGTATTGATCTCTAATGGTAGTTTTTGATGTTGATAAGATTCTATGGAGCTAGATGTAATATTTTATTGCTACATGGATTAATAGAAAAGGGATTTTGTTGGGATATTTGTATACTGTTTAGATGGTTACATGGTTTCTTAAAAAATTTAATATGATCATATATGTATTATATTTCTCCCTTGTATGTTTATGATCTGTTGCGATTATATGTCTAATTGATACAGTCTGAGGCTCTTTGACTCCTGCATCCCTCATGTGACTCCACCCCTATATCAGAATCCCACCCCCCATCTGAATAGGGTCACGACATGCCTCGGGTGAGACTCCTTATCCACCCTAGATAAGGTCAAAATGTCAGCGTGGTGCTAGACTACAATGAAGCTTTTTTGGCCCCTATGCCCGAACCCGAGGTCTCAATCCTGTTAATATTTTTGGCCAATAGCCATCCCGCTGAAGGAGGGTCAATATTTACTAACACCAACTCATTCATGATCACCACCAATGGGTGTTCTTCATTAGAATATGAACTTTTTGAGACCTAGACTCTCTTTGGTCCCATCAAACCTTTTTCTTTCCATCCCACTGTTCGAGGATGTTTACGTTCAAGGATTGATTCTATTTCTGAAGCATTTGGTAGGGGCTATTGATGTCCATCAAGAACCTGAGTATTCATATGAACTTGTTTTGAATGATCCTAATTTTGTCTTCTTCATCTTCTTTCAAAATCAAATCTAAATGCTGCCAGCCTTTTGTTCGACGAACCTACCATTTTTTACTTTTTGGGGGATTTTTAGCCTGTGGACATTTTCCTTGTAAGTGTGTTGTTTGGATCTATTGATATGATCTAAGTGAGACATTTTAATTTTATGTTGTCATAATCAAAGATTTGTATCTATTGATAGGATCTATGTTACAACAAAATGTGCTTATATATGCCTTTGCTTAGATCTATTTCAACACATATTAGAGAAAGAGTAAATAGACCTTTCTTTGTTATTTTAGCATCTTATTTTGGAAGGAGCCCAAAGCATTTCCATTATCCTTTAGTACATTGTGTTGATAAAAAGGAAGATTAAGGTTTGACAATCTTACCCAAACTAGCATTTTTTTATCACCATTATTGAAGACTCAAACTCTAGGAACCAAGGGGTGATGAAAAGTCATGCTCTTCACCAAAACAAAGGTCCTTCCTACAAGACTTTCTCTAAATATTCTTGAGATTCAAGTTGAACAATGAAAAATCCTTCTAAACAAACATAAATGTCACAAATTTTTGTCCATGCTATAAAGACCCATTGATGGAGTGCTTTGGACCTTAGCCAAAAAACATTAAGTATGAAAATAACTGCCGTAGATTGAAAAATACAAAATATATCGTTCACCTCTTTATTATTGACGTCTAGTGCTGAATTTGATCATATATTTTGACAATATACAGTCATGGAATGATTGAAGGTTGATTTGTTAAGTTGGGCCCCTTACCTCGTGCGACATCCTTATATGAAGTTGAAGTAGCTATATTCTTGGAGGACATTATACCCTCATGTAGTCTTAGTAGCATGAAAATGGTGGAATTCCTAGAAATACTATATGCATGTAAGAGCAATAGATCGTACAATTGTTTCCCTTCACAAATTAGCCATTGCATGTCTAATGGTATCCCTAAATGATTCTCAAAAATCTAATTAAGGGACATCATTGTTTCAAATTTAGAGACCTAGATACTCATAGATTCAAGTAGGTGCCCTAACAACCTACGAATATGCACCACTCTTCAATATTAGATGATGCATCCAAAAATAAAATTATAGTTAACTCAAAACTAGATATGAAAATTTCTAACTTTGTAAATATTCAATGGGTGGTGCATGTATACTGGAGGCCTACACATGTCCTCCCCATATCTCTCCATCATATCTCCTATTCACTTCCTTGATTATACTAGTGTTTCACCCACCTACAATTTGTTATCTCTCTGTTGTTGTACATAGGAACCAAGAACAATCTAGCGAGAGTGTCATTACTACCATAGAATACTAATTGAGAAATAAAAGGTAGAAACATCTAGTAAAGGGGTCCCCTCCAGTCAACACCTTTGATGCCGCATATTTCCCACTGATATGTTCCCCTCGGCCTCCTTGCTATGTTTAAGGCAAGGGATTGCATTCTTGATTTAGCTCCTGTAATTTTAAATCATAAATTTGCAGCAAGTCCTTGAGTTCTTTAACATATTCACAGAGAAATAATTGTTGCTGCAATACAAGAAACATAACATTATGTTAATTCATACTCCCTTAAGCTTGAGAAGAGGGGACACCATGTATTTCAATATTGAAGGGTGAATAAAAATTTAATTGGAAGAGTAAACTTGGGTTATTGAGAACATGTAAGACAAATTTTCTTCAAGGCCATGGGTTGGAAATTCATCAAAGAGAAGTCAATTTGAATCTAGGGGACGTTGTTGGGTATATAAATTATTGTCGGTTAAACATGTTCAAACCAAGACTGTTTATTATTCTTATGTTGTATACATCTAGATGCCTAATAGAGCCTGGTCAAGATGGATAAGTGCTAGTGCAATATTTTGTAGCTACTCAATAAGAAAATATTCTTGTATTAAACATGGAGCGGTAGGAGATTGCAATTCATCTAGAAATGTTGAACTAAGAATTTCTGAAATTTATTAACTCGTAAAGTGTCATGTGAACCATCTGGGAAGATATTGTTAATACCAGCCATTATGGGCATATAGTGAATGTGTAACATGCAAAATGAGCCAAGAAGAGGCGTTGAGGAGTAATTTCTTTTCCAAGAAAAAATTAAATTACGAACACACATCCAGGTGATATTAATGAGATGGCTTAAATTAGGACACTTGGAAAAAATGATAACAACTAAATGGAAAGGAGAAATTGAAGTTCAAAGCATCCACAAGATTGATCCTCTTTAAAGTTGATAACAATCCTTCAGGGTTAATTAAAGACATACACTAATGAAATGAAGGGAAATCCTTCAGGCTTATATAAGGGAATACGCCATTGAAATTGGTGGCAAGGCTCCTTTATTGTCTCCATGTGTTTGTAGGCATTCTAGAGCAGAGTTAGTGTAGCTAAACCAACATTTAAGACAAGTGTGTTTTCAATTAACCACATATGCCTTTTCTTGATTTTCTAACTAAAATCACTAGGTCGAATAGCCTAAAGCTAATTTGAAAGAATTTAAAAAAACAAGCAAATTATATAGAATAATTATTGTCAACAAATAAAAATTATTTTTAAAAAATTAGCAGTTCGAAAATTATTTTCTTAATTAAAAAAAATAGAAAAAGGAAATGAATTAAGTTTATTGGTTTAGTGCAAATTGTAGGTGGCTTGCATTAAAAAGTGTTTGTTAATCAATATTAGGACCCTGTTTAAGTTAAAATCTTGCCTAACCCGCCTAGAATGCTTGTGGATGGTTGCATTGAGCATACGAGGATATGAACATAGTCCATCTGATTTGACCTAAAGCCTCCTCAATGACAAGTCACACATCTACCTATTCTCTTGATTAAGAAAAAAAGAGCAATGAACTAAGATATTATCAACATTGTTCTCATTCTTGGTCCTCTCTTCCCCCTATTTAGAAAGTTTAGCTCCATCTTCATTTAATTTAATTTAATTTAATTTTCTTTGAACATATGGTTTCAACAAATTTATAAAAAATCATTATAGTGGGTGCTTAGTCTAGGAAGACACTACACACAAAATTCTAGTTTTTGAAGGAAAGCTTGAAGCAATGTGTAAATGGGTCTTTGTAACTGATTTTTTAGTCACTCAAGTATTAGAGGGAGAAGAAAAAAAACAATAAGGAGATGGGGCATGTGATACCAATTTCTATACTATTATTCTATAGAATGTGGGGCAAGGTTCAACATCAACATAAAATAAGGATAGGACCACAAGAAGATCTAGGAATACCATAGCTGACTCTAAGGATGTTTGAGTGAAGGAGAAACTCCAAACTCTATTTTTGCAAAGTCATTGTTTGGTTCTACTAATTTTCTTTTGTAATGATTATCAGTTATTATATAGAGAAAAATTTATAGGCTAATAGTTGCAGGTGAAAACTACCAACCACCCCATGGAGAAAATGGTTGTGCAAAACCATATACTTGTACCAACATTATCACCTTGTGCTAATACACTTCTAGACTCCCTAGCCATGAGAAAATCATCTTTAGTGTTGTTTCTTGCAATAATAGTTTTTCCTTTCAATGCAATCACTATCATGAACACTCTAGTGGCATCGTCATTTTATGGTGCTAACTAGAATAAACTTCATTTGGTTGATTGATACAATGAAGCTTTAGTAGGACTAGTTCTATGATTAGTAGGTATCTTGACATATTTTTTCCATGATCATGAGGAAGAAATCCATTTGGGCACAAATTTTCTCATCATTAGTGGGCATAGGAAGTTAATTCCTTTTTAATGCAGGTAGAAATATTTTGTTAGAAGGAATGAAGGAAATTCTTGATATCCTTCCTATATCTAAAGGTAGGATATTGGAAGAAAATACTTGGTTCAAACGAAATTGAAATAATAATTGAGCATAGGAATTTTTTTTTCTATAATTCACTTTAACATGGGTGTATGATTAGAATTTGGATTAGGGGAAAAAATTAGCTCAAAAATAAAAGTGCTCAGAATCATGTGGAACCTGAACGACCACATCTGTCTCATCAAAACAATCCTAATGCAACATGTTTCGTTCAAAACGGAGTTTGTAGGAGGAAATTAGACCCCGCTGACCATTCAACCAAACATGCAAAATTTTGGTACAAGCTGACTGGGCATCTGGACATACCAGTGAGCAAGGAGAATATTACCTAAAATATTCCTTGGAATATTCCCTAAAATATTCCTTAGAATATTCTTATACAAGTGGGTGAATTATAGGTTAACAAGTGGCAGCACAACATTGGAAAATTGTGGTCGAGGTGGACTAATGGGAAGGTGACACATGGCAAGCCTAGAGGCTGCCACGTGCCCCTACGATGGTGTGTCAAAATTTTTAGGGAGGGGCCAAGGTTTGACCTCATGACCTCCCCTCTGTGACCAAGTCTCTTTACCATCTCCACTACACGTTGTGACTTAACTTTATAGTTCACCACATACATTTAAAGTTTAATGGTGTGAGGATTTTTGGTTAGGAAGCCAGCCCACAGGCCAGCCCTTCTTGTGAACACGCTGATGGAAAATGTTACGGTTAACTCCAACTAGTAGACAACCCATACAATTTGATGGTTACGAAACCATCAACTTCCATGTGAATGAAATAAACATTGACAATTAAGGTTAAGGTGGTGGATAGTTGAAACCAGAATACAATTAACATTTAATGTGAGGCATGTGATACCTCCACCTAAACCGCCAGGGTTAATGCTAACGGTCAGCCTTTAATCCACATAATGAGCACTAATCATATTTTATTAATTAATTAAACTTGAGTTAGTTTCGGCATTTTTTTTGCAAAACCTACCAAATTCAACCTTTTCTCCAAGTTTAGTGAACTTAATTGGAGTTCCTTCAATTTTAGAGGAGCTTTCCTAGGGAAGGACAGTATGAGTCATAACTGGAGTACTTTTCAACCAAATGTGGATCAAAAAAATGTGTTCCTAGATGATTATGACAATATGAACCCAATGGAACAGGTTTCAGACGTAGAGAGGAAATTCTGTATGTGATTTTTAAACGTTGAAGTTTAAGGAAGCCTAGGGCCACCAGGACAGGAGCTGAAGCTCGGAACAAATTTAGTGTGTTTGGAGAGTTTGGGGAGTCATCTTTGGCGTTTTTGGATGCTTTGAGTACATTTAAGTAGGTTTCAGGAGCTGTAGAGCATTGTAAATTGTACTTTTTTCCATTTTGAGAAAATATAGAGGCCCAAGCCATGGAAGCAGGACCAAGGAGATGTAGCCTAGGAGGGTTGAACTCTTTTATCAAAACACTATGTTAAGTGTTTTTCTTGATGGGTTGTTGCTCATTTACTTGCTTCTATTCAACACTTGTTTTTCATGCTATTCTGCTCATGATTCTAACATAAAAATTTACATAAATTTACCTGTTTTGATTTAGACAAGCATTTGTTTTTAAATATGAAGTTGAAATTAGCACAATAAAGCTAACATTCAGCTACAAGTCAAGTTGGTATCAGAGCAAGTTTATTTTCTTTATTGCTTGAATTTTTTTCAATTAGGGTTTTAATGGTTGCAGATTGTGAAGATTTTTAGTGCATTACAAGTGTGATGGTAGATTAAACAAGTGATGTTTCTAATCCATCGTCCTTAGAAAGGTTCTTTGATGAAGAGACATTGCAATAACTTATCATCATGAGATATATGGTGCAATAGTTGTAAGAAGATAGGAAGGAGAACACTATACTTCAAGAGGAGTTGATGGCCATGAAGGAGGAGAAGCAAGAGCTTCTTAAAAACATGCATGAGATGGAGATTTTACTCTATGATTCCAAGGAAACCCTAGCCAAGTATGTGCATGAACATGAGGTAGGAAGTTCAAGTTTATCTTCAGTTTCCTATAAAAATGAATGTTTTGGTTCTTTTGAAAGGCACACTAGAGGGATAGGGTCCAAATCATTGATGAAGATAGGCTATGAAGGTAAAGGGTTAGGCACACATGCACAAGGCATAGTTGAGCCAAAGGAAAGTCCTAGGTATTTGGGCCTTGGTTATGGACAATATGATGGAGAATTATCTAGCAAAAAGGAGGCACATGAAGGAATTCCAAGAGGGAATTTTATTACATGTTCATACCCTCAAGCTTTCGAAGTTTTTGTTCATGAGGAATGCAAAAGTTTTATACCAATTTTGCAAAAGGATGCTCATAAGCATGCAACTAGTCAAAATGGAAAACAAGAGGATGTTGAAAGCTCTAAGGTCATTGAAGCCATTGTTAGTATTCCAAAGAGAGCCACTACCTCATCAAATTCACCTCCTCGATAAGGCGAAAAAGGTGAAAGTGCAAGGTATAAATCTGCCTTTAATCAAGTTTCTTTTGACTATGATCAACTTGGTGAATCTTCACATAAGATTAGGAGATGTATTATGTGATCTTTTTGTGGTTTGAATAACCATAATTTTTCAAGGTGTTTGAAGAGGATAGGCATACACAAGAAAATTACAAAACAAAAGAGACGAAAAATGAGACGTCCATTGGATAATGGAAACCAAGTTGAAAAGAAGATGCAATTGTTTTTCACTCATTTCTATAAGAAAGGTCACCTCATAGACAAATGTTGGACTTTGTATCCAAAAACTCATCCACGACATTTGAAGAAGGTAGAGAGAGGCCTTGTCAAGAATGGAAAAGGAGATTCCATAATTGATGTGGGTCAATATGATTCACAAGATGATGTGCAACTGAAAGAAGCACCATGGAAATGGTTTGGTAAGAGGTGGTTTGATTTCTTATCCAAAAAAGGCTTGCATTTATTTTGTTGATAGATGCAATTCTTTTCCTTGAAAATGCATTTCTTTGCCCTATGAACGCATTACTTTTCTATTGAAAGTATGTTGCAACTTGTATGATGCAATATGTTGAAAGTGGAGTTACTTTTGACTCACTTAAATGCAACAAAGAAGGAAATTTGTAGTTACAAATTTGTATGTGAATGTATTTCTTTTGAATGCATTCTTGATGTTGCATATTTTTTCCAGGAAGGTGTGTGAAAGTGGGGTATGTTACACACTTCGTTTCCAACAAATTTGTCAATTAATCTCTTATGTACCCATAAATGTTTTTGGGCTTATTGTACTTTTGTTTTTACCTCAGGGAAAGTTGAAGAATTGTACGCATACATGGGAGTTTGTGTGTGTGTGAATAGTGGAATTGTTGCTAGTTTCAATGTATTTGGATACATGGATGAGTGTTGACTTGTGTCAATTGTTGTCACATGTATGTCATATCGGTTTGGAAGAGTTGATTTTATCTCCCAATATGAAATGGATATGTTGACGTATTATTACATAAGATGTGAAATTCTTGTTGTTTATGCAAAGAATCGTCAAGTTGTTGTACATGCTTATGTTTGGCTCTCAAGTCAAGTCAGTTGCTTGAAGAAGTATGTTTTGTTGACTTATGTTTAGTCGATGATGTTTTCTTGACTTATGTTAGTCGATGGTTTGTACACCAAGATGCAAGAGTACATGATGATGTTACATGATGTGACAACCATTGCTTTGAAGGAGCAAAAGAAGAGGTCGTCGATTTGCATTTCTTGCATAATGTGTTTTTCCATTTAATGGTTGTATTTGTGACAATATGTCACAGGATTTTGGAAGGTCCATTATTGAGAAAGATTCTCATGCTTAGCCTTCATCCTCAAATCATCACATGAGTAGTATGTTCAACTAGAGGATGATAGAGGCAAGAAGCGAAAGTGTAAGAGATGCAAAATATTTGTAGCCATTGTAGACCGATGTATGTGTTGACCACAAGATTCTCAGTGACCAAGCTATTAGATTGTATTAGTTTTTCAAGAATCGAGTGATCAATGTGGTACAAAAAAGGTCTTTTTCAGCCAGAAAGTGTCCATCAAGTGTTGGATTAGGTCAGCGGCAAAAGGAGAGCAATGGTTGAGATACATAGCCATTTGCAATGCAAGGCATGTTAGTGTACCCAAGTTGTTTTCATGAAGAATTTTCAAGTATAATCAGTTGACATAACTTGGGAAAGAGAAGATTATTTATCTCTCATCAGATAACTAACTTTTGTGGGTCCAAAATCCTGTCAGTGGGAAGGAGTGATCGGAATTTGGATTAGGGGCAAAAATTAGATAAAAAATAAAAGTGCTCGTAATCGTTTGAAACCTAATCAAACGCATCTGTCTCATCAAAATTATCCCAACGCAACTCATTTTATTCAAAACAGAGTTCATATGAGGAAGTTATAGCCCACTAACCATTTCACCAAACAGGTAAAATTATGGTACATGCTGACTAGGCATCCGTATAGCCAAGTCAGGAAGGAGAATATTCCTTAGAATATTCCTTGGAATAATCTTGTATAGGTGTGTGCATTATTGGTTGACAAGTGGCAATGCAACATTGGACAATCGTGGTCGAGGTGGACCAATGGGAAGGTGACATGTGGCAAGCTCAGAGGCCACAACATGCCCTTACGATGGTGTGTCAAATTTTTTATGGAGGTGGCAGGGTTCAACCCCGGGACCTCCCCTTTGCAACCAAGGCTCTTTACCATATCCGCTATCCATTGTGACTTAACTTTACAGTTCACCACATACATTTAAAGTTTAATGGTGAGAGGGTTGGCAGTTAGGAGGGCTAGCCCACAAGCCAACGCTCCATGTGAATGCACCGATGGAAAAATTTATGGTTAACTCCAACCAATGGATAACCCATACCATCGTACTATTATATAACCACGAACTAGTATGTGAATTCAATAGACTCTGGCAGTTAAGGTTAAGGTGGTGGACAATTAACATTTAATGTGAGGCTTGTGATACCTCCACCTAAACCCCTAGGGTTGGCGCTAACGGTCAACCTTTAATTTGTACAATTAGTGCTAATCACGGTTTATTAATTAATCAAAATTGAGTTAATTTTAGTGGTGTTTTGGCGTAACCTACCAAATTCAACCTTTTCTCCAAGTTTAGTGAACTTAACTAGAGTTCCTCCAATTTTAGAGGAGCTTTTCTAGGGAAAGAAGGTTTGAGTCATAATTGGAGCATTTTTTGACCAAATGAGGATTAGAAAAAGGCGTTCCTATATTAATTCAACATTATGAACACAACGGAACATGTTTTAGAGGAAGAGAGTCACTTTTCTACGTGATTTTTCCACGTTGAAGTTCAAGGAAGCCTAGGGCCATCAAGAGAGGAGGTCAAGCCCAGAACAACTTTAGTCCATTTGCATAGTTCAGAGAGTCATATTTGGGTTATTTAAATGCTTCGAGTCCATTTAAGTAGGTTTTAGGAGCTGTAGATAATTATAAACTATATTTTCTTCCATTTTGAGAAAATACAGTGGCCGAAGCCATGGAAGTGGGACCAAGGAAATGTAGCGCAAGAGGGGTGAACTCTTTTATCAAAACATTGTGTTAAGTGATTTTCTTGATGGTTTTCTATTCATTTACTTGTTGTTGTTCAAAACTTGTTTTTCATGCTATTCTGCTCATTATTCTAACATAAAACTTGATATAAATTTACCTGTTCTGATTCACAAACACATAAGAAAACCTATGCACATGAAGCAATGGACAAATTTTTTTTTTTAAATCTGAAGTTGAAATTAGTACAACAAAACTAACATTCAACTAGAGATCAGTGTATTATTATATATTTTTCTCACATGTTTACTGTAAGTTATGATCATTTTTATTAATACCACTTGGAATGACATTATGAGGTGCTACTCTAATTTACCCATATCTATCCATGCATATATTTTTCTCATTCTTACTTAAATTTGAATGTTATTTTGTCTCTTATGTTTTGGGAATGGGGATTTTTATATTGTATTAACATTATAAGAACAATTTCAAGGTCTAATTCAAAAAAGGCATAATTGAAAAAATAATACAATATCTTGTTTTTAAAGCGGACTTGTGTAAATAAAAAAATGTTCTTACATGATATTCCATCAAGAGTGGTGGTAAAGAAATTTCTTATGAAATACACTCTAATTAATTGTGGATGTTCCCATTATGTTAAGGATGAAAGTCATGACTATATTGTGATTAGAAGGATGTGTTCATTTTGTTAAAATTGAAAGCCATTATAGTATTGCAATTATAAGGATGAAATGAGAGGGAAAAGATTTGGAAATTACATGTTATTCTTTTTTATTTTTTATTTTTCTTTCAAACTACTATCATACAAAATTTGCAACTTCTTCATTTGATTTCCATAATTAGTTTACTTATATGGATGACTATGCCAACTATGGGGCCAAGGTTTGACCTCATGACCTCCCCTCTGTGACCAAGTCTCTTTACCATCTCCACTACACGTTGTGACTTAACTTTATAGTTCACCACATACATTTAAAGTTTAATGGTGTGAGGAGTTTTGGTTAGGAGGCCAGCCCATAGGCCAGCCCTTCATGTGGACACGCTGATGGAAAATGTTACGGTTAACTCCAACTGGTAGACAACCCATACAATTTGATGGTTACGAAACCATCAACTTCCATGTGAATGAAATAAACATTGACAAATAAGGTTAAGGTGGTGGACAGTTGAAACTGGAATACAATTAACATTTAATGTGAGGCATGTGATACCTCCACCTAAACCGCCAGGGTTAATGCTAACGGTTAGCCTTTAATCCACATAATGAGCACTAATCATAGTTTATTAATTAATTAAACTTGAGTTAATTTCGGAATTTTTTTTGTGAAACCTACCAAATTCAACCTTTTCTCCAAGTTTAGTAAACTTAACTGGAGTTCCTTCAATTTTAGAGGAGCTTTCCTAGGGAAGGACAATATGAGTCATAACTGGAGTACTTTTCAACCAAATGTGGATCAAAAAAATGTGTTCCTAGATGATTATGACAATAAGAACCCAATGGAATAGGTTTCAGATGTAGAGAGGAAATTTTGTATGTGATTTTTAAACGTTGAAGTTTAAGGAATCCTAGGGCCACCAAGACAGGAGCTGAAGCTCAGAACAAATTTAGTGCGTTTGCAGAGTTTGGGGAGTCATCTTTGGCGTTTTTGGATGCTTTGAGTACATTTAAGTAGGTTTCAGGAGCTGTAGAGCATTGTAAATTGTACATTTTTCCATTTTGAGAAAATACAGAGGCCCAAGCCATGGAAGCTGGACCAAGGAGATGTAGCCTAGGAGGGTTGAACTCTTTTATCAAAACACTATGTTAAGTGTTTTTCTTGATGGTTTGTTTCTCATTTACTTGCTTCTATTCAACACTTGTTTTTCATGCTATTTTGCTCATGATTCTAACATAAAAATTTACATAAATTTACCTGTTTTGATTTAGACAAGCATTTGTTTTTAAATATGAAGTTGAAGTTAGCACAATAAAGCTAACATTCAGCTACAAGTCAAGTTGGTATCAGTGCAAGTTTATTTTCTTTATTGCTTGATTTTTTTTCAATTAGGGTTTTAATGGTTGCAGATTGTGAAGATTTTTAGTGCATTATAAGTGTGATGGTAGATTAAACAAGTGATGTTTCTAATCCATCATCCTTAGAAAGGTTTTTTGATGAAGAGACATTGCAATAACTTATCATCATAAGATATATGGTGCAAGATTTATAAGAAGATAGGAAGGAGAACACTATACTTCAAGAGGAGTTGATGGCCATGAAGGAGGAGAAGCAAGAGCTTCTTAAAAACATGAATGAGATGGAGATTTTACTCTATGATTCCAAGGAAACCCTAGCCAAGTATGTGCATGAACATGAGGTAGGAAGTTCAAGTTTATCTTCAATTTCCTATAAAAATGAATGTTTTGGTGCTTTTGAAAGGCACACTAGAGGGATAGGGTCCAAATCATTGATGAAGATAGGCTATGAAGGTAAAGGGTTAGGCACACATGTGATGAGCCCCAATTTTTGGTACAATTCGGGCTCATTTGGCCTACTTGCTTTGCTCAAACCATTCATCTTTTATTGCTTATGCATTCATTTCTTGGTTTATTCGTGTTGTTTGTAGGAAGAAGGGTAGGCTTTCTATCTACATGACTAATACATGATGATTTCAGGTTTTTGGCATTAAAAGGGAGCAAAGACCACGAGAAAGGAGACAAGGAGACAGTAAGGTGGCACTGCTGGTTTTTAGGAGAGGATGTCCACAGTCTTGGGGATCTTCCTCGTGATTCCCACCATAGCTTCGAGCTCCAACCAATCTCCGCACCGAGCTTAGAGGCAGCCAACCGTTCTACAGGAACAGCAGTTGCAACTGTTCTACAGGATCAGCAGTTTAACCTTCAGTTGGATAGCCGGGTTCCACAAATCAAGCAAACCTGTTGGATTATCATTTTGCATAAATACTGAGGCCATAGCCTTTGATAGGAGCTTTTTGAACTTTTTCATTACTCTTGTAATTTCGAAGTACGAGCTACAGCTCGGTGTTGGTTCTTTTTGTAAGCCAGTTTTGGCATGACATCAGATTTTTGGTTATGAATAAAGGCAGGCAGATTTTGATCTCATTCTGAGCTTCTAAGGGAGCTATAGCTCTCAGGTTAGGGCCCAACCTGAGAGAAATAGACCTCCTCTGTGTTGTAATGTTATTTTCCTTTCGTTCCAGCACTTCGTTTCTTTACTTTGACATGCAATTCGAATTTATAGTTTGCTGATTTAGTTTTTATGAGATTGAATAGGATTAGTTTATGGTGAATTTGCTTCCAGTTGCTTAGGTTAGAAGAGGATAGTTATAATTCATTGGAGCTCCAGAAAAAGGTTGTTAGAGATCACTGCCATCTCTGCTTAGGGATTGGGGTGCAGTCCATATCAACCACCAAAAAGAAACGCAGTTCTTTTCACGTCCATGCAAGCTGCAACAGTTACTTTAGTCGTAGATCCATCCATGCACTTTGGTCTTGATCATTACTTCTTCATTCCACTTCCATGCACGAGTTTCTTTCAAAAATTTCGCTGCTGTTCGTTGGTTCAAAATAGCACAGTTAACATAGGTTAAAGAGTTCTCGTTTTTGGTGACATTCATAGACAATTTGTTTCATCTACACTGCTCCACACCATTCCATTACCTTCCTCTTCTTATCATCCACACCTGAAGCCACTCAACCGACCTCTGTTCAGCTCGTTTACCTTCCAGCTCTTCCCTTACTCACGTAGCTCCATTTACTTGACCTTTCGTTGATCCCATCCTTCCTGCCATCAACCCACCGCATGCACTCTTTCTCCATCTGACTTCTCTGCTCCTGAGCCATCACCAGTTCCATCTCCATCTCACCTATCCTCCCACACCACTCCATCACTTCACCATCTCCCAAAACTCCCATGGTCGAACATCCTGTAGAATTTCACAGACTTCCTGTAGAACCCCTGAGTTTCCTGTAGGATCCCCTGCAGACTTCCTATAGAAGCCTGCAAACTCGGTTGCTGAGCATCCGAACGTGGTAGACTTCTGTGGACTGATGCTAGAGACCCTCTGGGACCTCCCCTAGCCATCCTGACCTTGCCCATGCTTTCCTTCCATTTGAACCGCTCCTGCACAGTCAAACCCTAATCAAAAGCACCATCACAATAAATCCAACCACTTAATGACAAAATACAAAAACATGTCTTTTCAGATGCAAATAGCTTAGATTCATGTATTTCAACTCACTGCAAGTAATGGCATCATTGGTACAAGTTTCATTCACATTTTTGCATTGTAAGGGTCAAGCTAGTTAAATTAGGGTTTATTAGGGTTTCCATGCTTTGTTGGCTTACAATTTCCTTTTTGCAAAGTAGGTTAGCTTCCTTCAAGATAGCTTTCGTCCATCACTCATAAAGCTTCTTCTGAGAGCATATAGAAGTTGGCTTGAGCCCTAGCGGACTTGTGCCAGTTGACCAAGTGACAGCTGCGACAAGAGCTAGTACTTGTGCATACAACACCGTCGCTTCCAAGTTTGTACGAACTACCGGGTTGATAAAATTAGAGATAGGAAGCTCCAGGAGTTGTAGCATTATTGCTACAATACTGGAGCCCACCATCCTTTTTGGCGCCGTTGCCGGGGAAGCGTTAGAGTATTAGTAATTGTTGCTTTTCTTCTACTTTCTTACTCTTGCCTTCTGCTAAGTAGTTTATTTCATTTCCATTCTGCAAAAGTAGCATAGACATTTCCTTCTTTCATAGATTAGCATTTCCTGCTTTCATAGATTAGCATTTCCTTTCTGCAAGCGTAGACTAGCATTTCCATTCTTGCAATTTCATTTGAGCAAAGTAGATTAGTTCTTTCCTGCTTTCAGTTTAATTTTGCATCTTTCATAGTTAGTTGTAGATCAATCTGTTTCAGTTTTGCAGGTACCAAAGGAAAAAAAGAAAAAATAATCAAAAGAAAAAGAAAGTCTTTTCCATTTCATGCCTCGTAGGAACCGAGATAGATCAGGCAAATTCCTACCAAACTCCCCTACCACATCACTGAGTCACCCTTCTCTCTTCTTTGGTGACAGTGACCCAGAAGAACCTATAGGTGAAAATCCTGAGATATACAAAGATCCTATAGTAGAAGAAGAGTTAGAGACCACTCCATCTGAAGCTATGGCTGACAATAGAAGAGAAGATGAGAGAATAGAAGGTGCCTTCCCCATCCGAGAGACCAATGGAGAGATGAAAATGAAGAACATTAGCCCCTCCGCCTTACCTCACTTCCATGGGCTAACTACTGAAGATCCGGATACCTTCCTGTTTGAGTTTTCTGTCCTTTGTAGAACCTACGACTATACTAAAGATGAGCAAAAGCTGAAACTTTTCCCTTCCATTCTTAAGGATGCAGCATTACACTGGTTCATGGGCTTACCTGGGAATAGTATCACCACTTGGGCTCAGATGCAGCAAGCTTTCAATACCAAGTACCGGGATTACTGTAGGTACAAGGAAACAAAGGGGGAAATCTTTCGGATGACCATGGGAAATGATGAGTCCTTAGAGGATTATGAGGAGAGGTTCCAACTAAGCTATAAGCGGGCCAGGTGCACACTTGACCCTGAATCCCTCAAGTTGGTCCTGCTCCGAGGAGTCCCTGAAGACCTCTTAGATACCCTTCACATATTAGCTGGGGGGGACATTTACCAACTGCCTTATGAGGACATCAAGACTGTGTTTAGAAACCACTCCAGGGCAGCTCAGAAACGAGGTAGAGGAAACCTCCTCTCAACTAGTCTCCCTTTCTCCAAACATGAGCTTTCAAATCAATTAGAAGATCTTAAGAGTGAGGTGAGACAGACCATTGCCATGTAGCTTGACACATTCAGGATTCAACAAAAGAAAGAAGAAGCTGAGAGAGCCTTGGCTGTCTTCTGCTCTAGGTGCACAAGGAGACACCCTAAGAACGAATGTCCATTGCATTCGGTTGAAGTGTGTTTCGTTTGTGAGGAGGACCATCCCACCAATCAGTGTCCCACCTTACCTGGGTTTAAAGCCATGTTCCAAGGGACAGAAGCTCCCACTGAACCTCTCTATTACCTTAACCAAAGGAGGCCACAAGGATCTAGACCTTATCAGCAGGGGATGCAAGGGGCATCTCAAGCTTATTATAGCCCCAACCAATCTACTCCTATGCCTTCCTGGGGTCCCCCTGTTCATCCTTCATGGTCCATGCCTCCTCCATGGTCTTATCCACCTCAGTACCCCACTCAACCTACTTCTCATTCATATCACTCACATGCCCAGCCACAGCCTCAATGGAATGCACCTCAATCGGGGTGGAGGCCCCAATACAACACTCCTCCTGCCATCTTGCCTCCACCACCAGTTCAACCTCAGCCATTACCTCCTGCTCCTCCAAGGCAACCTCAAATGCCTGCTCAACCGAACCCCAACCCCAACAATAGACAGGCCCAGCAGGTATACACTGGGGAAACCTCATGCCCTACCTATGCTGTGGAGATCTAGGAGATCAATCTTCGATCTGGAAAGACTCTACCAGATCGCCAACCTCCTCCCCCAGAGGATGAGGAAGATAAACAGGAAAGTGAACCAAAGGCTATTCCACCCTTTCCTGAGAGACTAACAGCCACCACACAACCCAACCCAGAGGAGGATGAGCTTCTGGGTGAGCTCAAGCAGTTGTGTGTAAAAATACCACTTCTCCAAGCCATCAAGGATGTGCCAATATACAACAAACTGGTTAAGGAGAAGTGTTTCAAACACCCAGGCAGACGGAAGAATGATGCTTCAACTATCAATGTCATAGGACAACTGTCTGACCTTATGTTAGGACAAGTCATCTGCCCAAAGTACCTAGATCCTGGAAGTCCTGTAGTAGATGTCCACATCAATGGCACCATTATACCTCACACCTTGATTGATCTGGGGGCTGCCTTTAATGTGATGACCAAGGATACCATGCTTAAACTCAATCTTCAGGGTTCCTTGAGGAAGACCTCGACAGTACTGCAATTAGCAGATCGCTCCACCATGACTCCCGAAGGGATTGTGGAGGATGTCTTGGTCTCTATTGACTCTTGGGAATACCCTGCAGACTTCCTGGTTCTGCAACCAAAGGCAAAGCTTACTGGATATCCTCTCATTTTGGGAAGGCCTTGGTTAGCTACTGCAGATGCTTACATAAGTTGTCGTGCAGGAAACATGACCATCAAAAATGGTCCCATGTCCAAGCAACTAGTCCTATACCCTCCTGCCCAACCCTCCTTAGAGCATGACTTACCACTCTGGTTGGAAGAAGGAGAGGAAGACGAGGTGTACTCAGCACCTCTGTGCACCTTAGATACCACTAGAAGAGAACCCCCAACCGAGGATGACTTGATCGAGACCTTGATCCAGAATCCACCTTCCAGTGCACTACCCTTAGAGAAATTGGTGGAGGAGGCCCAAGCTAACACCTTAGTGGATCTTTGTACAACCAACCCTGTTACTCCCAGAATCAAGAATGTGGAGTTCGGCCCTGAGAAAGCATTGAAGATCAGCTCCTCCCTATCTCCTTCCCAAGAAAAGGAGCTGTGTAGTCTGTTGGCCAACCACCTAGATGCTTTTGCTTGGAGCTATAAGGAAATGAAAGGAGTCCATCCTTCGGTCTGTACCCATCATATATACATCAAAGAGGATTGTAAATCGGTAAGGCAACCTCAAAGGAGAATGAATCCAGCCCTTAAGGACATTGTCAAGGAAGAATTGCAAAAACTGTTGGATGTCGGGTTCATCTACCCCATCTCAGATAGTGAATGGGTGTCCCCTCTAGTGTTGGTTCCCAAGAAAAATGGAAAATGGAGAATCTTTGTGGACTACCGAGAACTGAACAAAGCTACCAAGAAAGACCATTTCCCTCTACCTTTCATAGATCAAGTGTTGGATGGACTGGTAGGAAAGAAGTTCTTCTCTTTCCTGGATGGGTTTAGCGGGTACAACCAAATCCAAATTAGCCCGGAATACCAAGATAAGACCACCTTCACTTGTCCTTGGGGTACCTTTGCCTACCGAGTCCTTCCCTTTGGGCTATGCAATGCTCCTGCTACCTTCCAGAGAGCTGTCTTGAGAATCTTCTCGGAGCTGGTCCATGATGCAATAGAAATCTATATGGATGACTTTACTCCTTATGGGGCCAACTTCCAGGAAGAATTGTCCAACCTGGGAAAAGTCCTAACCAAATACACCGAGATGAACTTGTCCCTTAGTCCTGAAAAATGTGAATTCCTAATGACTGAAGGGACCATGCTATGCCATACCATTTCTTGCCAAGGGTTGCAGGTGGATCCTAACAAAATTGCTCTCATCAAGAGGGTTCCACCTCCTCAAAAGGTAAGGGATGTTCGGAGTTTCTTGGGATTAGCAGGATACTACCGGAGATTCATTAAAGATTTTAGCAAGATAGCCTCGCCATTGTTCGGTATGTTGGCAAAAGATGTGGAGTTTAAATGGACTGACGATTGTCAGAGGGCTTTAAATGAATTGAAGGACAAGTTGGTGTCAGCCCCAATCCTGAGAGGTCCAAACTGGGCCCTACCTTTCCACATCCACACTGATGCCTTGAAAAAAGCCATAGGTGCAGCTTTAGGACAAGTTGAGCAAAAACTTCCATATGCCATTTACTTTGTTAGCAAAAACTTGTCCAAAGCTGAGCCGAATTACACTGTAACCGAGAAAGAATTCTTGGCTGTGGTCCATGCACTGAACAAGTTCCGACATTATATTATTGGTTACCAGACCTTTGTACATACTGACCATGCTGCAATTAGATATTTAATGAATAAACCAGATGTGAATGCTCGTATTATTAGATGGTTACTTTTATTGCAGCAGTTTGATTTGACCATTGTTGACAAACCAGGTAGAGAAAATGTTGTTGCTGACTTTTTATCGAGATTGGATTTGTCTGCAGATGAGGATGGAACAGTGGATGACCAGATGCCCGATGAACATCTGTTTGTTATTTCAGTACTCTCTCCATGGTTTGCTGGTATAGCAAACTATCTTGTTTCAGCATAGTTCCCTCCGCACCTATCTTCCAGAGAGAAGAGCAGAATCATCAGAAAAAGTGCCTCATTTACTTGGATCGGGGGCAATCTGTTCAAGCTTGGCCTCGATCAGATCTTAAGGTGTTGTGTAAGGGAGGAGGAAGTCTTTGATATCCTCCTCACTTGTCATGATGGGCCTTGTGGAGGACATTTTGCAGCAAAGAGAACTGCCTTCAAAATCCTGCAAGCAGGCTACTATTGGCCCACACTTCATCAAGATGTCAGAAGATATGTCAGTCAGTGTGACCAATGCCAAAGAATGGGGAAACCGACCCAAAGGGATGAGATGCCTCTCCAACCTCAAGTGACTCTTGAGCCATTTGAGAAGTGGGGCATGGACTTTGTGGGCCCAATCAACCCCTCTTCGAGGCAAAGGTCTTACATCATTGTGTGTACTGACTATTTGACAAAGTGGGCAGAGACCAAAGCAATCAAAGCAGTAACAGAAGAAAAGGTGGCCGAGTTCCTAAGAGAAAACATCTTCTATAAGTTTGGCTATCCAAGAGAGCTGGTCACAGATCAAGGGAGCTAGTTCACCTCCAACCTGGTTGAAGATCTACTAGCTCATCACAAGATCAAGCATAGGACTTCCACCCCTTATCACCCTCAAGCAAATGGGCAGGTGGAAGTCACCAATAGAGCATTAGAAGGGATCTTGACTAAGGTGGTGAGCAGCAGCAGAAAGGACTGGGCAGATCGCCTGGTTGAAGCCACATGGGCTTACAGCACCACTTGGAAGACCACCACCGGCTTCACACTGTATGAGCTGGTCTATGGGAAGAAAGCTTTGCTGTCCATTGAGTTTGAATACAACACTTTGAGGATGGCAGCTCAGCTGGACCTAGATCTCAGCCATGCACAACAAGAAAGGCTATTGCAGCTGAATGGCCTGGATGAGCACCGAATGCAGGCCCTCCTTCACTCAGAAGTGGTTCAACTTCAGAGAAAGGTGTGGCATGACCAACATCTCCATGACAAGCAATTTCAGCCAGGAGATTGGGCTTTGTTGTATGACTCCAGATACAAAGATTTCAAGGGGAAGCGAGAACCAGATGGCTAGGACCATATGCAGTGGAAAAATGCCATGACAATGGATCTGTCCTTATTCGAACCATTGATGAGGAAGCCATTCCCATGCTTGTCAATGGGCATCGATTGAAGATCTACAGGAGACCTCTCTCAAGACAAGAGTTCATCAAAACTATGGAGAAATCTGTATTGGTCATAGAGAAGGGTTATGCCTCTGCTTTTGGCATACCCTGAAGGATATATATATAAAAAAAAAAAAATAATAATAATAATAATAATAAAGATCCTTGGGTGAAAACCTCTCTGAGGCGCCCAAGCCAGGTAGTAGGGGTGAAAACCTCATTGAGGCGCCCCTATTGTCTTTCAAAAAAAAAAAAAGAAAAAAAAAGGGAAAAGGTTTGAAAAAGATCCTTGAGTGAAAACCTCTCTGAGGTGCTCAGGGCAGATGGCACGGGTGAAAACCTCTTTGAGGCGCCCCTGTTATCTTTCAAAAAAAGAGAAAAGAGAAAAAAAAAAAGAAAAAAAAACAATAAGAAAAATATGGTAAAATTGCATGCAGGTTGCAGATGTTCTATGGAGGAGAGGAAGCCCTTCAACTCAAAGCCAAGGGTCCGTATCATGCTGTCAAGGGACCTCACCAGCACCTCCTCCAAGGATGCCCATGTTTTTTCATGGTATGTGCAATTTTATCATGGTTTGAATCTTCTACAGGAAGATGCAGTCTTTCTACAGGAAGACGCGGATTTTCTACAGGAAAGTGCAGACTTTCTACAGGAAGCTCTGTGTTCTACAAGAAACTTCCTGTAGAAGTTTAGGACGGCCCAGAATTCATTTTAAAAGGAGATCTAGAGATTACGGATCGGTTTGGACGCATGCAAGCCTCTGTTGGCACCTGTGCACATCGCTGTTACCTTGCTCCACCATCCTTGTTGACATGCAACCAAGTCCCCTGCACCAACAAAGCAGATCGATGAGTTCTCGCAGGAAAAGCCATTTTCATAGATAAACAAGTGCTGAGATCTCATACCACAGGCATCAGAAGCTCCGGGAGCGTGATCGAAAGGCCAGATCCTCCGTCGTGCAGCATGCACCCAAGGAGGAAGAACTGTTACGAGACACCCCGCAGGAATCCTGTAACAGTTAAACCTGCTAGAGTGGATACCATTCACAGCACCGCCATCTACAATGAAACGCGGGCGCAGGAAACCAAAGCATCCACTCCATCGTCGGCAGCCTGTAACCATGAGCCTCCGGGTCTGTGTAAGTTCGCATGCAGCAGGTAGATCCACTCAGCATCGTCCAAAAATTGGAAAATCGTGTGCAGCCACGCAGGTAAGTGTCTCGACCCTTCCTTCCATCAAATCGCATGAATTTTACTTTGAATTGTTTACACAGCGTAAAAGTGAATGGTTGAGCGGTCGTATGGCCAGTCGACTGGCCACGTCGGCTAGTTATGGTATAGTTGGATGTTTGGGTGGCGGCCACGACAAAGAGAATGAGCAGCACGCACGTGAGAACACTCCCGTCGGAAGCAATGAGTTTAACAGAAAGAGGCGGCGACAGATCTGTGGGAATGGATGCGGCAGCAAGTGAATACATAGGTGAATGATGGATGATGTCGCCCAATGGTCCGGCGGGGACAGCTCACGCCCCGCGCCACGGATTGCGCCGATTCAAAATCTAATCGGCTAGATTGTGCGCATGCATTTATCAACCATCACTTCAAACTCGAGTGGCTATTCTGATCTCCTCTGCACTTTGATACGCCAAGCTTTTGGCTACCATAATGCCGGTGAAGCACACCTCGAGCACAGGCCAACTACAGTCCTCCCCGAAATTTGCACACTGCTCCTACAGGAACACAGTTTCTACAGGAACGCAGTCTCTACAGGAACACAGTCTTCTACAGGGAAGCGGGTGCCTCACGAAAAAGGTGGCCAATTAAAGAGGTAACCCTGAACTCTTCATGCAACTGGTTAGTAAGAGGGGCAAGATCATCGTCCATAGTATGGTCATAAAGATATCGGTGAAATTGTTGTTTGCTGTGCCTATACTGTCGTTCTAGAGGATGTCAGTATAATTAGACTGTGTTGAATTTTCTGGATTATGTGCATGCTCTGTCTCAATAGACCAAATCTCTTTCGCATTTGCCACCTTTAGTTAAAACAACCGTGTTCATCATGCCGGGTGGGTTTATAAGACGGGAACCCACTGATTCAACCAAATTAAGGGAAAACCAGGAAGTGGTAGAGCTCTTCACACGAGCACAGTGGATATCTTTTTGTGATAAGTTGCAGGGTTACGATGATGAAGTGGCCGAAGAATTCTTGCAGGCTCTAAGGCTGAAATCCCAGACACTGGCCACAGTGAACTTCAGAGGTCTAAGCCTCAAGCTCACCCCGCAACATCTCAGTCGGATCACAGAACTTCCTATGGGTTTGCCATGGGATAAGGACGAAAGAAAGCTGAGCCAACAGGCAAAGAAAGAATTCTTCCCACCTGAGGAGGAATTCTCGGAGGACAAAAATGGGGTGCGAAGAACGAGTCTGTTGCCACCATGGAATGAAGTCAATTTGCAAATCATGAAATATATCACTTGTGAAGGCTGTTTTAGCATCGTGTATGCATATCACTTTCGGTTGCTCACTGAATTGAGGCACCAGATTGATCTTCCTGTAGAACAAAAACTGAGCATCCCCTATTTCCTATTGCAGTCTCTAATGGAGTGTGCCACAAAGCTAAGAGAGGGCATACCAGATCAGATAGCCCACCATGGGTTGATCAAGCTTCTTGTGGAGGATGCGTTGCATTCATATAAGGTTCCCCTCTCATGGGAATCCTTCCGGAATTTCACAAAAGATGGAGACATTAAGATGTTGATCGAAGAAATGGGTTCCTCCAGCAGTGAGGAACAAGAAGCAGTGGCCGAGGGACAGAGAGAAAAAGGCCAGAAGACCCCGACCACAGTGCAGAAGAAAGAACAAAAGAAGAAGCATGAGGAAAAGGAGGACAAAGAAAAAGGTGGCACACCTATCTTGTCAGCAAGAGAAAAGAGGCTGAAGAGCAGAATGGACAAAGCTGAGGTGGTCCACGTCAGCCCAAGTACCTCAACAACACTTGCAACCAAAGAAAAAAGCAAAACTCAGGCAGGTAAGCAAGCAAAGGTGGAGACACCTGTGTCTACAGGAAAGCAGAAACAAGCTTCTACAGGAAGCCCGAAAACAGAGACAAGGGCTTCTACAGGAAGCCCGAAGGTGGAGAAAGGGGCTTCTACAGGAAGCCCGAAAATCATTGAGAAACAAGTTCCTACAGGAAGCCTGAAGACAGAGAAAGGGTCTTCTACAGGAAGCCCGAAGATTACCAAAGTAGGGGCTTCTACAGGAAGCCCGAGAGTGGCTAAAACCGGGTCTTCTACAGGAAGCCCAAAATCGGGAAAGAAAGGATCTTCTACAGGAGGCCCGGAAGTGGGCAAAGCAGGGTCTTCTACAGGAAGCCCGAAATCTGAAAATGAGGGGCCCTCTACAAGGAGCTCTGAGAGAGCAAAACGCAAGAAAGAGAAGGCTAGTATTCTCGAAAAGGAGGCAGCAGCGGCGCTGGCCGCCCTCAGTACACGTCCAAAGCCAAAGGAGAAGAGAGAGAGGGAGACCCCTCTACCATCTGAAGCCAGGAGAAGCAAGAGGATAAACACGGGCAAGCCACAGCCTCCACCCAGTAGCCAAACCATTTTAGG
Organism: Pinus tabuliformis; assembly: GCA_031772625.1. NCBI lineage: Eukaryota > Viridiplantae > Streptophyta > Pinopsida > Pinales > Pinaceae > Pinus > Pinus tabuliformis. The sequence continues at coordinate 593,170,817 of CM062818.1, forward strand.
GGATGTCCCTACTTCACCCAGTGCAAGAACCCCCTCTAAAACATCAGCCACCCCCGAGAGGGGAAGCCTAAAAATAACTTCCTGGACACGAAAAATAGGCCAATCACCTTCCGAAGCCCGGCTCAAGGAAATGGAAAAGGGGGAAGAAACGCCACCCTCGTCACCACCAAGGGCAGAAAAGGCAGGGCCACCAAAAACAGGAAAGGAAGAGCATGCTCCGGGCTCTAGTTCTCGGACAAAGACGAGGAGCCAGAGAAAAGTTGCTCAAGGATGAGCAAATAGTTTAGCTGGGGGGTGATGATGAGCCCCAATTTTTGGTACAATTCGGGCTCATTTGGCCTACTTGCTTTGCTCAAACCATTCATCTTTTATTTCTTATGCATTCATTTCTTGGTTTATTCGTGTTGTTTGTAGGAAGAAGGGTACGCATTCTATCTACGTGACTAATACATGATGATTTCAAGTTTTTGGCATTAAAAGGGAGCAAAGACCACGAGAAAGGAGACAAGGAGACAGTAAGGTGGCACTGCTGGTTTTTAGGAGAGGATGTCCACAGTCTTGGGGATCTTCCTCGTGATTCCCACCATAGTTCCGAGCTCCAACCAATCTCCCCACTGAGCTTAGAGGCAGCCAACCGTTCTACAGGAACAGCAGTTACAACTGTTCTACAGGATCAGCAGTTTAACCTTCAGTTGGACAGCCGAGCTCCACAAATCAAGGAAACCTGTTGGATTATCATTTTGCATAAATATTGAGGCCGAAGCCTTTGATAGGAGCTTTTTGAACTTTCGCATTACTCTTGTAATTTCGAAGTACGAGCTACAGCTCGGTGTTGGTTCTTTTTGTAAGCCAATTTTGGCATGACATCAGATTTTTGGTTATGAATAAAGGCAGGCAGATTTTGATCGCATTCTGAGTTTCTAAGGGAGCTATAGCTCTCAGGTTAGGGCCCAACCTGAGAGCAATAGACCTCCTCTGTGTTGTAATGTTATTTTTCGTTCGTTCCAGCACTTCGTTTCTTTACTTTGACATGCAATTCGAATTTATAGTTTGCTGATTTAGTTTTTATGAGATTGAATAGGATTAGTTTATGGTGAATTTACTTCCAGTTGCTTAGGTTAGAAGAGGATAGTTATAATTCATTGGAGTTCCATAAAAAGGTTGTTATAGATCACTGCCATCTCTGCTTAGGGATTGGGGTGCAGTCCATATCAACCACCAAAAAGAAACGCAGTTCTTTTCACGTCCATGCAAGCTGCAACAGTTACTTTAGTCGTAGATCCATCCATGCACTTTGGTCTTGATCATTACTTCTTCATTCCACTTCCATGCATGAGTTTCTTTCACAAATTTCACTGCTGTTCATTGGTTCAAAATAGCACAGTTCACATAGGTTAAAGAGTTCTCGTTTTTGGTGACATTCATAGACAATTTGTTTCATCTACACTGCTCCACACCATTCCATTACCTTCCTCTTCTTGTCAACCACACCTGAAGCCACTCAACCGACCTCTATTCATCTCGTTTACCTTCCAGCTCTTCCCTTACTCATGTAGCTCCATTTACTTGACCTTTCGTTGATCCCATCCTTCCAGCCATCAACCCACCGCATGCACTCTTTCTCCATCTGACTTCTCTGCTCCTGAGCCATCACCAGTTCCATCTCCATCTCACCTATCCTCCCACACCACTCCATCACTTCACCATCTCCCAAAACTCCCACGGTCGAACATCCTGTAGAATTTCACAGACTTCCTGTAGAACCCCTGAGTTTCCTGTAGGATCCCCTGCAGACTTCCTATAGAAGCCTGCAAACTCGATTGCTGAGCATCCGAACATGGTAGACTTCTGTGGACTGATGCTAGAGACCCTCTGGGACCTCCCCTAGCCATCCTGACCTTGCCCATGCTTTCCTTCCATTTGAACCATTCCTGCACAGTCAAACCCTAATCAAAAGCACCATCACAATAAATCCAACCACTTAATGACAAAATACAAAAACATGTCTTTTCAGATGCAAATAGCTTAGATTCATGTATTTCAACTCACTGCAAGTAATGGCATCATTGGTAGAAGTTTCATTCACATTTTTGCATTGTAAGGGTCAAGCTAGTTAAATTAGGGTTTATTAGGGTTTCCATGCTTTGTTGGCTTACAATTTCCTTTTTGCAAAGTAGGTTAGCTTCCTTCAAGATAGCTTTCGTCCATCACTCATAAATCTTCTTCTGAGAGCATATAGAAGTTGTCTTGAGCCCTAGCGGACTTGTGCCAGCTGACCAAGTGATAGCTGCGACAAGAGCTAGTACTTGTGCATACAGCACCGTCACTTCCAAGTTTGTACGAACTACCGGGTTGATAAAATTATAGATAGGAAGCTCCAGGATTTGTAGCATTATTGCTACAATACTGGAGCCCACCAACATGCACAAGGCATAGTTGAGCCAATTGTTGTTGAGGAAAGTCCTAGGTATTTGGGCCTTGGTTATGGACAATATGATGGAGAATTATCTAGCACAAAGGAGGCACATGAAGGAATTCCAAGAGGGAATTTTATTACATGTTCATACCCTCAAGCTTTTGAAGTTTTTGTTCATGAGGAATGCAAAAATTTTATACCAACTTTGCAAAAGGATGCTCATAAGCATGCAACTAGTCAAAATGGAAAACAAGAGGATGTTGAAAGCTCTAAGGTCATTGAAACCATTGTTAGTATTCCAAAGAGAGCCACTACCTCATCAAATTCACCTCCTCGATAAGGCGACAAAGGTGAAAGTGCAAGGTGTAAATCTGCCTTTAATCAAGTTTCTTTTGACTATGATCAACATGGTGAATCTTCACATAAGATTAGGAGATGTATTATGTGATCTTTTTGTGGTTTGAATAACCATAATTTTTCGAGGTGTTTGAAGAGGATAGCCATACACAAGAAAATTACAAAACAAAAGAGACAAAAAATGAGATGTCCATTGGATAACGGAAACCAAGTTGAAAAGAATCTATGCAATTGTTTTTCACTCATTTCTATAAGAAAGGTCACCTCAGACAAATGTTGGACTTTGTATCCAAAAACTCATCGCCGACATTTGAAGAAGGTAGAGAGAGGCCTTGTCAAGAATGGAAAAGGAGATTCCATAATTGATGTGGATCAATATGATTCACAAGATGATGTGCAACTGAAAGAAGCACCATGGAAATGGTTTGGTAAGAGGTGGTTTGATTTCTTATCCAAAAAAGGCTTGCATTTATTTTGTTGATAGATGCAATTCTTTTCCTTGAAAATGCATTTATTTGCCCTATGAACGCATTACTTTTCTATTGAAAGTATGTTGCAACTTGTATGATGCAATATGTTGAAAGTGGAGTTACTTTTGACTCACTTAAATGCAACAAAGAAGGAAATTTGTGGTTACAAATTTGTATGTGAATGTATTTCTTTTGAATGCATTCTTGATGTTGCATATTTTTGCTAGGAAGGTGTGTGAAAGTGGGGTATGTTACACACTTCGTTTCCAACAAATTTGTCAATAAATCTCTTATGTACCCATAAATGTTTTTGGGCTTATTGTACTTTTGTTTTTACCTCAGGGAGAGTTGAAGAATTGTACACATACATGGGAGTTTGTGTGTGTGTGAATAGTGGAATTGTTGCTAGTTTCAATGTATTTGGATACATGGATGAGTGTTGACTTGTGTCAATTGTTGTCACATGTATGTCATATCGGTTTGGAAGAGTTGATTTTATCTCCCAATATGAAATGGATATGTTGACGTATTATTACATCAGATGTGAAATTCTTGTTGTTTATGCAAAGAATCGTCAAGTTGTTGTACATGCTTATGTTTGGCTCTCAAGTCAAGTCAGTTGCTTGAAGAAGTATGTTTTGTTGACTTATGTTTAGTCGATGATGTTTTCTTGACTTATGTTAATCGATGGTTTGTACACCAAGATGCAAGAGTACATGATGATGTTACATGATGTGACAATTGTTGCTTTGAAGGAGCAAAAGAAGAGGTCGTTGATTTGCATTTCTTGCATAATGTGTTTTTCCATTTAATGGTTGTATTTGTGACAAGATGTCACATGATTATGGAAGGTCCATTATTGAGAAAGATTCTCATGCTTAGCCTTCATCCTCAAATCATCACATGAGTAGTATGTTCAACTAGAGGATGATAGAGGCAAGAAGCAAAAGTGTAAGAGATGCAAAAAATTTGTAGCCATTGTAGACCGATGTACGTGTTGACCACAAGATTCTCAGTGACCAAGCTATTAGATTGTATCAGTTTTTCAAGAATCGAGTGATCAATGTGGTACAAAAAAGGTCTTTTTCAGCCAAAAAGTGTCCATCAAGTGTTGGATTAGGTCAGCGGCAAAAGGAGAACAATGGTTGAGATACATAGCCATTTGCAATGCAAGGCATGTTAGTGTACCCAAGTTGTTTTCATGAAGAATTTTCAAGTATAATCAGTTGACATAACTTGGGAAAGAGAAGATTATTTATCTCTCATCAGATAACCAACTTTTGTGGGTCCAAAATCCTGTCAGTGGGAAGGAGTGATCGGAATTTGGATTAGGGGCAAAAATTAGCTAAAAAATAAAAGTGCTCGTAATCGTTTGAAACCTAATCAAACGCATTTTTCTCGTCAAAATTATCCCAACGCAACTCATTTTATTCAAAACAGAGTTCATATGAGGAAGTTATAGCCCACTAACCATTTCACCAAACAGGTAAAATTCTGGTACATGCTGACTAGGCATTCGTATAGCCAAGTCAGGAAGGAGAATATTCCTTAGAATATTCCCTAGAATATTCCTTAGAATATTCCCTAGAATATTCCTTGGAATATTCCCTAGAATATTCCTTGGAATAATCTTGTATAGGTGTGTGTAATATTGGTTGAAAAGTGGCAATGCAACATTGGAAAATCGTGGTTGAGGTGGACCAATGGGAAGGTGACATGTGGCAAGCTCAGAGGCCACAACATGCCCTTACGATGGTGTGTCAAATTTTTTATGGAGGTGGCAGGGTTCGACCCCGGGACCTCCCCTCTGCGACCAAGGCTCTTTACGATATCCGCTATCCATTATGACTTAACTTTACAGTTCACCACATACATTTAAAGTTTAATGGTGTGAGGGTTGGCGGTTAGGAGGGCCAGCCCACAAGCCAGCGCTCCATGTGAATGCACCGATGGAAAAATTTATGGTTAACTCCAACCGATGGATAACCCATACCATATGACTATTATATAACCACGAACTAGTATGTGAATGCAATAAACTCTGGCAGTTAAGGTTAAGGTGGTGGACAATTAACATTTAATGTGAGGCTTGTGATACCTCCACCTAAACCGCCAGGGTTAGCGCTAACGGTCAACCTTTAATTTGTACAATTAGTGCTAATCACGATTTATTAATTAGTTAAAATTGAGTTAATTTTAGTGCTGTTTTGGCGTAACCTACCAAATTCAACCTTTTCTCCAAGTTTAGTGAACTTAACTAGAGTTCCTCCAGTTTTAGAGGAGCTTTTCTAGGGAAAGAAGGTTTGAGTCATAATTGGAGCATTTTTTGACCAAATGAGGATTAGAAAAATGCGTTCCTATATCAATTCGACATTATGAACACAACGGAACATGTTTCAGAGGAAGAGAGGCACTTTTCTATGTGATTTTTCCACGTTGAAGTTCAAGGAAGCCTAGGGCCACCAAGAGAGGAGGTCAAGCCCAGAACAACTTTAGTCCATTTGCATAGTTCGGAGAGTCATATTTGGGGTTTTTGGATGCTTCGAGTCCATTTAAGTAGGTTTCAAGAGCTGTAGAGCATTATAAACTATATTTTCTTCCATTTTTAGAAAATACAGTGGCCGAAGCCATGGAAGTGGGACCAAGGAAATGTGGCACAAGAGGGGTGAACTCTTTTATCAAAACATTGTGTTAAGTGATTTTCTTGATGGTTTTCTATTCATTTACTTGATGTTGTTCAACACTTGTTTTCCATGCTATTCTGCTCATTATTCTAACATAAAACTTGATATAAATTTACCTGTTCTAATTCACAAACACATAAGAAAACCTATGCACATGAAGCAATGGACAAACATTTGTTTTTAAATCTGAAGTTGAAATTAGTACAACAAAACTAACATTCAACTAGAGATCAGTGTATTATTATATTTTTCTCACATGTTTACCGTAAGTTATGATCATTTTTATTAATACCACTTGGAATGACATTATGAGGTGCTACTCTAATTTACCCATATCTATCCATGCATATATTTTTCTCATTCTTACTTAAATTTGAATGTTATTTTGTCTCTTATGTTTTGGGAATGGGGATTTTTATATTGCATTAACATTATAAGAACAATTTCAAGGTCTATTTCAAAAAAGGCATAATTGAAAAAATAATACAATATCTTGTTTTTAAAGCGGACTTGTGTAAATAAAAAAAATTTCTTACATGATATTCCATCAAGAGTGGTGGTAAAGAAATTTCTTATGAAATACACTCTAATTAATTGTGGATGTTCCCATTATGTTAAGGATGAAAGTCATGATTATATTGTGATTAGAAGGATGTGTTCATTTTGCTAAAATTGAAAGCCATTATAGTAATAATAATAATATCCATTTTTAAGGTCACAGCCAATCCAGACACCAAATTGATGTATGAGACCCCCTTGTTTGTGGGACAAAGGACCCACCTCCGCGCAGCGATTTGACTGCTAAGTCTACGAAGGCATACATACTCTACCCCCCTCTGGTTTTGAACCTATGACCTCTTAGGAGGAAACACATGCTCTTAACCATTAGGCCCACTCAAGCTATATATTGCAATTATAAAAGAATGAAATGAGAGGCAAAAGATTTGGAAATTACATGTTATTCTTTTTTATTTTTTATTTTTCTTTCAAATTACTATCATACAAAATTTGCAACTTCTTCATTTTATTTCCATAATTAGTTTACTTATATGGATGACTATGCCAACTATGGGAAGAGAATAAAAAAAGTACAACTTTTATAGGACAATAGCTTAAAATACCTTTACATTGAGATTAGCATTTAACATGTTATGTATTTTAACATGATAAATCTAAAGATTAAAAAGATTGGAAATTAAATGCTATTCTTTTTTATGAATTCTTGTTTTTTCTTCAACTTATGATCATGCTTACTTATGTAATTAGCTTATTTATAACAAAGCCAACTATGGGAAGAGAATGAAAAAATTACAACTTCTATAGGACAATAGCTTAAAAGACCTTTACATTGAGATTAGCATTTAACATGTTATGCATTTTAACATGACAATTCTCAAGATTAAAAGATTGGAAATTACATGTTATTGTTTTTTATAAATTCTTTTCAAGTTATGATCATAAAAGCTATGCTAGTTATGAAATAAAATGGAAAAGTAGAACTTTTGTAGAACAATAGCCCAACATAATACTTTAACCTAGTCAATCAAAATATACCTAGTTTATATTTTTATATTATTAAATTTATTAATTAATATTAAAAATGGTGTAGAAAGTCAACTAGTAAAAGAAAAATAATATAATTGTATTATCTGCACTCAATTTAATTAAAATTATATATATATATTAAAAACATAAATATTATTAATGGTTTGATTGCTAATAATTTTTTCTTTCAACGTTAATATTTTGGTCTTTTTCATTTAGCAGTAGTCTCAACAACAATGTTTGTATTCTATGAATTGTCTCCTATTTGGATTGACATGAAATTGCTACTGCAAATATTACGATACAATAATATCTGTATATTAGGACATGGATTCCTACTTGTTTATTTGTTTGGTGCTTTCATTTCGCAAAAGTGTTCATAGCATTGTTTGTGTTCTATGGATCATCCCCCATTTAGATTAACATGAAATTGCTACTGCAAAGATGTTATTGGTAACTTCTGCATATTAACACATGGAATCTTAGTTTTTGTTTATATCTATAACTGAAACTTTGCAATCGTTGTGTATATAAAAATATGTAACAACATCGTATAAATATAATAATCATGCAAACTTTATCCTATAGAGTAACTATTTTTTAGAGAGTAAAATTGTAGCTTAATTTATATAGATAAACTAAATCATTAACTATGAAATATCAAAACTTCCTCTGTTTAGCCGACAAAGATTCACTAACAACGCCATTACATTACTTTTGCCATTTTCATTTACAAAAAAATAATATAAAAGAATTTCCTATAAATAAGTTTGAAACCAACCAATCTTTTATTGTTGGAGACTGTTTCATTCCTTTTCGATAGAGACATTGGCAAATTTCTGGGGATTACTTCATTACTTTTCAGTAGAGGCATCTATCCGTACAATAACACTTGTCAAACTATAACACCAAATATTTTCACAGCAATATCCACCGTTTTCAGTAGTTTTATGAAAGTATTTGTATCGCTTAATACGAAGAAAAAACCACTGTGGGAGAGAAACAAAATTGCTTGTGCGTACTTTGCAGTGATGATAATGTTTAACAATATTTTAATAACATAACACACATAATGACATTTATTTTTAATTTTAATTTTAATAACGCAACAGGATAGAAACAGGCTTTGACTAATGTCAAACGAATAAAAAAATCCATACTTCTATTTAGAGTCCAAAAAATAATATCTTTATTATATAAACATTATTTTTAATTAAAATAATTTGAATTCGTTCTTTAAGTCTCTAGCAAATAGATATTTTTAATAAAGAAAATGATTTTAAATTAATTTTGTCATTGAAATGTGTGATTTTATTTTAGCTTATGGATTATTTTATTGGGTTATTTTAAGTAGTTGAGAGGAACGAATAAAAAATTTCCACTCAATTTTAACTTTCCCTTTCCCAAATTGTAAGATAAACTTTAATGTAATATTTTAATTCGTTCTTTAAGTCTTTACCCAATAGATATTTTTAATAAAGAAAATGATTTTAAATTAATTTTGTCACTAAAATGTGTGATTTTATTTTAGTTTATGGATTATTTTATTGGGGTTATTCTAAGTAGTTGTTTCCACCCAATTTTATATGGAATATGTATATTTTTTATATAGCTTTGTATTTATGTGGAAAAAAAATTAAGGCCATGAGATGTACAATAGACGATGACAGGGTGATTTGTGTGTGAGCGAAATTAGATGTGAGTAATTTTGACAACATAAATAGTTATTGATCTATATTTAAGATTGATGTGAGTCAAACTAGATGCGATTTCCTAATAATTTTGACAAGATAAATACCCTTCAGTAACAACTACTCAAAACACAAATTGATCCTTCAATTATCCTAAAACTTACACAAACTAATAAACAAAAGAATTATAACATTCACACTTTAATTTGACTATAAAGAAAAAAAACTATTGTATAAGAAGAAAATAAAATTTATTATACACACTTTAATGTGAATATAAAGAAAATAAAAACTATTGTATAAAAATAAAATAAAATTTATTATGCCTATTTTATAATGATAATAAAATTTAAAAAATAAGATAAAATCTATTATACATACTTTATAATAATTATAAAATTTAAAAATATTTTAATAATACTACACATAAGTCAAATTTTTCATATTAATAACACTACACATCATGTCGTATATATTTTATTAATAACAATACACATCATATCATTAGGAAATAAACACGCTTTAACCAATGTCAAACTAATTATAGAAGTCCATATTATGGAATAATGCCTTTAATATTGAAACAGTATTATGAATTAAAATAATTTGAATTTCAAGTCATTATCAAATGATATTGAAATAATTTTAAATAAATATTCTCATTAAAATATGTGCAATTTGTTTTAGTGTTATGGAAATATTAACCTGAAGTAACACTCCACATTATGTCCTATTTGTTATTTATAACCCTACACATCATATCACTAGGACAGGAACACGGTTTAATAGAAGTCCATATTATGGAATAATACCTTTAATATAGAAATATTATTATGAATTAAAATATTTTGAACTTCAAGTCTTTACCAAATGATGTTGAAATAATTTTAAATAAATATTCTCATTAAAATATGTGCACTTTGTCATAGTTTTATGGAAATATTAACCTAAAGAACTTAAGAAACGCATTGCAGAGGGAAAAACAAAATTTGTTGTGCTAATGAGGATAAAGTTCAACAATATTACAATAACATTACACATTATATCATTGAAACAAAAACATGTTTTGAATAATGTCAAATTAATAAAAAAATATTTTTATTTAAGGGATTCTAAAATGTTATAGTAGTTTAGGGAAATATAATTAAGTTATTGGTGGTCTTAGAGCTCTAATTTTATGAGAACTCGTGATATTGATTCAAGGTATTTATGTGAAATATAGTATATTTAGAGGAGAAAAATTATAGGGAAATTGGTACAAACTCGTTTTGTGTTGATCACAGTTGGTAAGAAAGATACGCATAATTTGAGTGATCAGATAATAGCAATTGGTTTAGAAGAGCCGACAATGTATCCCCGTGGAAAGAAAAACAATGCTATGTGGGGTCACAAGAGATTTCCCTAGGTGAGAGTGGAAGTATTGTTTCACTAGGCACATTAATAGTATGGTGTTGTCAAATGAGGCCATACTTTTACTCGGATGGTGAATTTCTCATCGGAATCAAACATTTTTTATTTTAAGAAATCTGACTGTAGGAATGTTTAATTCATTTTTTTAATGGCATAAATGGATTCAACACTATTAAAAACCCCTGGTGCACCAAAAATCCTGAATCTTGATAGTTATAACCCAAATTTTCAAAGCTTTCTGCCAAATTTTGTCAAAATAATGACACAATTTCTATTGTTTTTCGAGAGAACTTTTGGCGCATTTAGACTATGAGACAATGGTATAGTGTTGAGAAAAAAAAGCAAGCCAACATTCCTTTCGGTTGGGAACATGGACAAATATGCTTCTAGAATGTACGATTCTAGTTTACCCCATATTAATGGATCATACAACATGGTAGTCGAAATATAGATATTTGATATGTTGTAAAATGAATCATCTTTTTTGTTAACTTTGAAAATTGGATAATAATCCCAAGCAATTTGCCCATTGGTAGGTTCTGGTGCAACTAGAAATATGATAATAGAGATTGAGGAGGAAGGACTTGGGTTTTGGTCTAAATAGAACATATTTATTGTTCACTATGATGAAATTTGGTTTCAAGTCCATGGATTTTCTGTTAATCATCTTTTTTGTGGACGAAGAGAAAAAAGGGAAAAGTTTACGCAGACAAGAGCATCCTTGGAGGTTATAGTGTAGGAGATGCCCTTGATCAACATCAATGCTAATGTAGAAGAAGATGAGGATTTTTACAACAAAGACAATAATGCTAAACATGGAATTCCCACATGGAATGGACCAGACACTTCCATTAAATCACATAGAAAACAAAAAAGGATAAAAGGTTTCATCTTGTTTGCTAGAGGTATATAGATTGGTCATCATGAATATGTTATCAAACCTTCAATATGGTTCTATGACTATGACCATGAGTTTGAGTGTGAAGGCCAACTCTAGCATGAAATAAAATAATGGCAGTAGCAAGAGAGAAACAGAAGATTAATATTTTGAATTGTGAGACTCATACCTATAATGAGTTTTGTAAAATACCCATAGGTGTTGGTAGACTACCAATAGAATATCCTAGTAGATGCATAGTGGATTTAGAGTGGTCGAGACCGAGTGATGGTGATCCGAATTTAAAAAAGAATGCAACAAATTACAGATATAACCATGAATACATAGATGCAACAAAAATAAAAATGCATTTCATTAATATCAAATATTGAAATATGCTTACAAACAGGATGAAAATAAACTATCTTAGGAAATGGTAGCTTATCTCTGAGAAGAGATGTGACAGCTACATGCCTCCAAGCTATGTTACAATGAGGCTGAAGGGCCTATTTACTATTGAATAATAAGGGAAGGCCCTAAACAACCAAAACTCTAACCCCGGAAGATCGAAAACCAACAATTTATGGGTCCCGTTGGGTTAGTTGGGTAGCAAACTTCCCGGAGTCATAACTTGGTCATATTGTGTCTTTAAAACCCATCACTTACCTGAGTTTTGTACTTATATTAAACATGAAAAAAATCATTGCATGAGAGAAAAATAAAATTTGTTATACTAGTGATAATAAAATTTAATAATATTTTAATAATGCCACTCAAAACATGGTTAGGAAAGAAACTTGCTTTGAGTAATGTCAAACTGATAAAAGAATATCATGAAATTATACCCTTACTATATAAACACTATTATCAATTTAAATTAATTTGAAATTATCCTGCCAAATATATATTTTAATAAATAAAATGATCTTCATCTTCATCTGGTCTTCATGATGAATCACACTAGCTAGTTCAAAATGCATCAGCAAAATTTTCTCTTGTATAATTTCTAAAAAGAACTCTTCTTAAGATAAAATGATTTTAAATCATACTTAATATTGAAATAAAAATCGTTTGTGATATAAACCTTTTTAATAAATAAAATAATTTTAAACATTTATATTTAATATATAAAATAATTTTAAATTTATTTTATAAATAAAATATTTTCTAATAGGTTTAATAAATAAAATAATTTTAAATTATAAGTACTATCATATTACCTTTCAGTTACATCATACCATATTTTCTAATTGTCGGAGTGAAAAATTTAATGTGAGTATTCATCAATTATTCATAAGTAATATCACTCCTATATCAGGTTATCAATGCATGGATATAGGAGATTGCTTGGATGGAAATATTAAATAATAATGTTAGTATAAATCTATTTTAATTACAGTTTTAATATGAGTGGAGAGGGATTAAAAAATTTCAAGTGCAAATTGATGTTGGAGTGAAAAAAATAATGCATAATTTTTTATTGTTTAAATTGTATTTTTGAATGTCATAGAGATTACATAACAGGTGCATTGAGCCATTTTATCAACACACATTAAAATGATTTTTTTATTATTAATATATATTTTAAGTATACAATCAATATTAATTTATATTAAAATATTTTATTCATAATTCACATTGGATATATTATTCTATGCAAGATTAAAATATTTTATTTTAGCGCTTTTTTCTATATGTAGATATATATGAAGTTGATATAAGTGTTTAAATATTTTTGAAAAGTATTTTTACTTCTAATTACTCTACATGAAATTATATTAGGTCATATGGACAACTAATTAAATATGCATAACATATTTTCTCCCTAGTTATTATAACTTACATTGATTTTCTATTTACATCATATTTTATTTTTATTTTAAGAGAGATGGACGTACTTACATATCGCCTTCACATAGGGCTATAGAATGAGCCTCTCAACTCAACAAGAGAACATGTACTTTTCCCACCTTATGTGGTTTTGGACATTTTTATCTCTGTGTTTCTATATGTGTAGGACAAAGTTTGTGTGGTCGAAAGTTGAGCTTTTGTCATCATGAATTGAAAAGTAATGTTATTACTATTATTTATTTTTTTGGTATATGGATGCTTCATGGTTTTGTATATTTTGATGCTTTTTTTGTTCGTTAGAACTTTTTGTTTTGCTTATTTCAAAACGTTTTAATTCATCAAATTAAGGAAGAGTTATTGACTGAAGGAAATTTTCAGGGCTAAAATGAATTTCTTAGAGGAAATAATAAACTAATAAAGTGAGAATTAGAATTTTTTAAAGAAAAAAGAAAAAAATTATTTTTGTTATTGTATTTTCAATTTATCTTTTTATATGTTTACTCAAATGCCACATATATATACTTGTTAAATGCATAATTAAATTTCACATCCAATGATAAATGTCATCTATTTTTTCTTTATATATTACCCCCACCAACTTCTTTATCACCCTAGGTTATCTCTAGATCCTACCGTATTTTACAAATGGCATTAAAATAATTTTTATTTTTATTTAATTAAAAAGTATTCTAAGTTTGTTGCTTCCTCTTCTTATTTGTAAGATTTATGTTAGGGCATTTTTGGTCATTTGTTGTTTATATTTATTAATGATCTCTACTTCCATATTTCTCTATTAAATAGTCCTGAAATGTTGACTTAAAATAATGACTCTCTTTTAAGATTACATTCTTCAATATATATCTTGATATATGATTTTTTATAATTATGCTCATAGGTGTGTTTATTTTGGAATAAGGTTCCACAATTTTAATATAATTAACAATAATTATTAGATATATAGTAAAATTTAACATCCAATCACAAATCAAAGATTAAGACTTATCTTACGATTAGTTATGCTCTTTCTACCATTTTAATTAAAAAAATCACTTAAATAAATATCATATAAAATAAATTATTGTTTTTAGATACATAATATTGATAATTTATAGTATTACAACAAATCATATTTATATGTCAAAAGCCTTCATAACAAAATAAAGCATGTATATATATTTAATTTATATATAAATTCTTATTATAAATAATAATAATTATATTTTTTGAAATATATTATGAAATAAGTGTTTGATCCTCGTTATAAATTGATCTTTATTAAATTTACAAACCATTTACTTTGTATAGTAAAAAGAGATAAAAATATGTATATAAATAAATATTATATTTTTATTGTTTTATATTTTTTTATAACTCTTTTTTATAACAAATGCGAGAGCCAACTAACCAAAAATGTGCATGACATCTGATGCCGAGTGAAAAAGATTATACCCAATTATACTATAATCTCACAGAGAAAAAATATTATAATTTCATAATATATATCTATATATATATATATATAATTTTAAAATTATCTAATTTTAAAATTATAGATTATCTAAAGAAAAAGACATGTTTGTATTCCAACTACGGAAAAAGCCACGGAAGATATGCAAATCCTAACGTCATTTTCCACTCCTCTCGACATGTTTGGACTTATTGGTTTTGCGATGGGATAGAAAATAATTATTTATTTACTTCTTCTTTTGTTTGCATCAATATAAATGTAGCCCATAGGAAATCCAAAAGCACAAGCTTAATAAACATTATTCGGCTAATGTGTCAAACTGCTCTTGTTGCAAGGGCGATTATTCTCGTGGAATTATCGAGCGAGCTACACCATCTGGGATGGAACACTAGCGCGATCATTCATGGATTTTACACTGTCTTGTCATGCTTTCTTTATAAATGGCTTTCATGCGGCATCAGCCAAATAGATATCTTTATTCATCATTAACTTATTTCTCGAACTATGCTTAACATTCATTCTTTTTAACCAATAATACTAATATGCGGAAAACATCAATATAATATTCAATGGCAGAGAAAACACCTTAACCATATGCAAAACGATAATCTTTTATTAATCTTTCAAAGTTTACAATTTCACCGAGAGGTAAGGCTCAACCGGCTTTACACAGGAAACTTAGCTAGCGTGTAGCTTGACCCTTGGTCGCCACACCGTTCAGCACAACTGAGTGTTGTTTTGCCAAACTCAGGCACCCCTACCCGTGCCACCCAACTCGGGCGCCTTCCGCACTTCACAGCGCACTGCGCCTCAAACCCAACACTTGGTCGTTCCAACGTTTCTCCCCGTCGGCGTTACCACCCGTGGGTCGCCCTGCACAAGCTCAAGTCACCACTGAAACCGTTCCTTCGCCCGGCAAGCGCACACACCCCGTGTCACCCTACCAGTGGCCATCTGCATATTTTTTTGTTTGTTCGCTGGTCGTGCGGGTTCATCCGCACTCCAACTCTTACCACAGAGTTATCAAGTGTGGAGCTCACACCTTTGGCTTGCCATCTTCCAAAACTATCCGGTGGTGTTTATATATGGTCTCTCCACTACGTGGGGCACCCAGCCGACCCACCAACCAATATACAACTCGTCGGTTCGTTTTGCTTATAATGGGTCGGCCTACCCATAATATGTGTCGCCGCCCATGTGTCACGACTCTTCACCGCTTGGCTCAAGTTGGCTCATGGGTTAGAGCGCGCTCGCTTGCCCACTATAAGTTTGTGGCCTTGTTTCTACACTTCGACATATTTTCATATGTGCGCTCGTGCTCCACCAAGTTGCCCACCAGCTCGTCGCCCTCACCTCGCTCCCTTAGCTTGCCACCCACAACTATGTCGCGCCCTCACCAGCTCACCCAGTTCACTGTTTAGGCATGCCCGTCGGGCGAGCCCATGCCACCCAACCATCGCAACAACCGTAGGGCATTACATTCTCCCCCACCTAAGGTCATTTCCGTCCTCAACAATCCGGCTATCCTCTGTAGCTTCCTGTCGTACTTCGCAATCTTTCGCTTCCACTTCCAAAGTGAGTCCTCTATTTCCCAGCGATCCTCCTCCAGTGCATCCTTCCATTTGACAAGAAATTCCCATCTTCTGTGACTCCCAATCCCTGTTGTTTGAAGCTTCAAAATCTTATCTATCACAAGGTTTGGCCTGTCAATAATCATGGCTGGTCCCCTCGGTGGTTCTGCTCTCTCTAGATGTTCTGCATCAAGTCGACACTTCTTCAAATCACTGATATGGAAAACTGGATGTTTCATATACATATGGTGCGGAAGCTCCAACTCATAGGAAACCTCTCCCACTCGCTTCTTAACTCGGAATGGCCCATCATACATCCTCGTCAAAGATCTCGCAGTCCCCTTAGGTGGCTGAAACTGATCTCTAGTGATCCTGAGGAACACCATGTTTCCCACAGTGAAGTGTGTATCCTATCTATCCTTATCTGCCCATTTCTTCATTCTCCCTGCAGCTTCATGCAAGCGCACCCGTGCTAACTCCAAGGTCTCATCCCAAGCCTTCATGAACTTCTTCACATGAAGACTTCTCAAAAAACCTCCTGTCACTACGGTATGCGGTGTGATTAGCATCTGTCCATTCACCAACTCAAATGGACTGTACCCTATCGCAAAAATCTTTTGTATGTTGTTGCTGAACTAAGCTACATCCAAGAGTTCAGGCCAATTCTTCTGATCAGCGGTCACATAATGTTTTAAGTAGTCCTCCAGCAGTGCGTTGATCTTCTCGGTCTTTCCCTCTGTCTGCGGATGGTGACTCGAACTCATCAACAATTCTGTTTTGACTAACTTGAACAATGTGTTCCAAAATCTGCTTGTAAACCATGGATCTCGATCCAGTACAATGTTCAACGACATTCCTCAGTACTTCACTATGTTCTTTAAGAACAATTCCGCAGTCCTCTCGACTCCACAAGGTATCTTGGTTGGAACAAAGATAGCATACTTGGAAAAACGATCAACCACGACTATGATCGCATTATACCCCTATATTTGCGGTAACTTAGTGATGAATTCCATCAAGACACTCATCCATGGTCTCTCAGGAATTAGTAAAAGCTGCAACAGACCTCCTTTCCTCTGAGTATCTGATTTGTCTCACTAAAAAATGATGCACCTATGTACATACTCCTCCACATCCTCTCTCATCTTCCCTCAAAAGAATCCTCTCTCCAATAATTCCAAACAATGACGTTGCCCTGGGTGGCTAGTGCACGAAGAATCATGGTATTTCTTCAAAAGGTGCCCCCTGAACCTTGATGACTTTGGAACATAGAGTCAGTTTCCAAAGAACAAGAATCCATCCCGGAGAAAGAACTTTCATATCTTCCCCTCTTTTATCTGCTTCACACCGCATTGCGCCTCAAACCCAACACTTAGTCGTTCCAGCGTTTCTCCCAGTCGGCGTTACCACCCATGGGTCGCCCTACACAAGCTCGAGTCACCACTGAAACCGTTCCTTCGCCCGGCAAGCGCAAACACCCCGTGTCACCCTACCGGTGGCCATCTGCACATTTTTGTGTTTGTTTGCATGTCGTGTGGGCTCATCCGCACTCCAACTCTTACCGCATAGTTATCAAGTGTGGAGCTCACACCTTTCGCTTGCCATCTTCCAAAACTATCCAGTGGTGTTTATATATGGTCTCTCCACTACGTGGGGCACCCAGCCGACCCACCAACCAATATACAACGTGTCGGTTCATTTTGCTTATAATGCGTCGGCCTACCTATAATATGTGTTGTCGCCCATGTGTCACGACTCTTCACCGCTTGGCTCAAGTTGGCTCATGGGTTAGAGCATGCCCGCTTGCCCACTATAATTTCGTGGCCTTCTTTCCACACTTAGACATATTTTCATATCTGCGCTCGTGCTCCACCAAGTTGCCCACTAGCTCGTCGCCCTCACATCGCTTCGTCAACTCGCCAAGTCGCCCTTAGCTCGCCACCCACGCCTATGTCGTGCCCTCGCCAACTCACCTAGTTCACTGTTTAGGCATCCCCGTCGGGCGAGCCCATGCCACCCGACCATCGCAACAACCGCAGGGCATTACATTCTCCCCCACCTAAGGTCATTTCCGTCCTCAACAATCCGACTATCCTCTGTAGCTTCCTGTCGTACTTCGCAATCTTTCGCTTCCACTTCCAAAGTGAGTCCTCTATTTCCTAGCTATTCTCCTCCGGTGCATCCTTCCATCTGACAAGAAATTCCCATCTTCTGTGACTCCCAATCCCCGTTGTTTGAAGCTTCAAAATCTTATCCATCACAAGGTTTGGCCTGTCAACAATCATGGCTGGTCCCCTCGGTGGTTCTGCTCTCTCTAGATGTTCTGCATCAAGTCGACACTTCTTCAAATGACTGATATGGAAAACTGGATGTTTCATATGCATATGGTGCGGAAGCTCCAACTCATAGGAAACCTCCCCCACTCACTTCTTAACTCGGAATGGCCCATCATACATCCTCGTCAAAGATCTCGCAGTCCCCTTAGGTGGCTGAAACTAATCTCTGGTGATCCTGAGGAACACGATGTTTCCCACAGTGAAGTATGTATCCTGTTTATCCTTATCTGCCCATTTCTTCATTCTCCCTGCAGCTTCATGCAAGCGCACCCGTGCTAACTCCAAGGTCTCATCCCAAGCCTTCATGAACTTCTTCACATGAAGACTTCTCAAAAAACCTCTTGTCACTACGGTATGCGGTGTGATTAGCATTTGTCCATTCACCAACTCAAATGGACTGTACCCTATTGCAGAACTCTTTTGTATGTTGTCGCTGAACTAAGCTACATCCAAGAGTTCATGCCAATTCTTCTAATCAGCGGTCACAATGCTTTAAGTAGTCCTCCAGCAATGCGTTGATCTTCTCGGTCTTTCCCTCTGTCTGCGGATGGTGACTCGAACTCATCAACAATTTTGTTTTGACTAACTTGAACAATGTGTTCCAAAATCTGCTTGTAAACCGTGGATCTCGATCCAGTACAATGTTCAACGACATTCCTCAGTACTTCACTATGTTCTTTAAGAACAATTCCGCAGTCCTCTCGACTCCACAAGGTATCTTGGTTGGAACAAAGATAGCATACTTGGAAAAACGATCAACCACGACTATGATCGCATTATACCCCTATATTTGCGGTAACTGAGTGATGAATACCATCAAGACACTCATCCATGGTCTCTCAGGAATCAGTAAAAGCTGCAACAGACCTCCTTTCCTCTGAGTATCTGATTTGTCTCACTAAAAAATGATGCACCTATGTACATACTCCTCCACATCCTCTCTCATCTTCCCTCAAAAGAATCCTCTCTCCAATAATTCCAAACAATGACGTTGCCCTGGGTGGCTAGTGCATGAAGAATCATGGTATTCCTTCAAAAGGTGCCCCCTGAACCCTGATGACTTTGGAACATAGAGTCAGTTTCCAAAGAACAAGAATCCATCCCGGAGAAAGAACTTTCATATCTTCCCCTCTTTTATCTGCTTCACACCGCATCGCGCCTCAAACCCAACACTTAGTCGTTCCAACATTTCTCCCAGTCGGCGTTACCACCCATGGGTCGCCCTACACAAGCTCGAGTCACCACTGAAACCGTTCCTTCGCCCGGCAAGCGCAAACACCCCGTGTCACCCTACCGGTGGCCATTTGCACATTTTTGTGTTTGTTCGCATGTCGTGTGGGCTCATCCGCACTCCAACTCTTACCGCATAGTTATCAAGTGTGGAGCTCACACCTTTCGCTTGCCATCTTCCAAAACTATTCGGTGGTGTTTATATATGGTCTCTCCACTACGTGGGGCACCCAGCCGACCCACCAACCAATATACAACGTGTCGGTTCATTTTGCTTATAATGCGTCGGCCTACCTATAATATGTGTCGCCGCCCATGTGTCACGACTCTTCACCGCTTGGCTCAAGTTGGCTCATGGGTTAGAGCGTGCCCGCTTGCCCACTATAAGTTTGTGGCCTTGTTTCCACACTTAGCCATATTTTCATATGTGCGCTCGTGCTCCACCAAGTTGCCCACTAGCTCGTCGCCCTCACATCGCTTCGTCAACTTGCCAAGTCGCCCTTAGCTCGCCACCCACGCCTATGTCGTGCCCTCGCCAACTCACCTAGTTCACTGTTTAGGCATCCCCGTCGGGCGAGCCCATGCCACCCGACCATCGCAACAACCGCAGGGCATTACATTCTCCCCCACCTAAGGTCATTTCCGTCCTCAACAATCCGACTATCCTCTGTAGCTTCTTGTCGTACTTCGCAATCTTTCGCTTCCACTTCCAAAGTGAGTCTTCTATTTCCCAGCTATTCTCCTCCGGTGCATCCTTCCATCTGACAAGAAATTCCCATCTTCTGTGACTCCTAATCCCTGTTGTTTGAAGCTTCAAAATCTTATCCATCACAAGGTTTGGCCTGTCAACAATCATGGCTGGTCCCCTCGGTGGTTCTGCTCTCTCTAGATGTTCTGCATCAAGTCGACACTTCTTCAAATGACTGATATGGAAAACTGGATGTTTCATATGCATATGGTGCGGAAGCTCCAACTCATAGGAAACCTCCCCCACTCACTTCTTAACTCGGAATGGCCCATCATACATCCTCGTCAAAGATCTCGCAGTCCCCTTAGGTGGCTGAAACTATTCTCTAGTGATCCTGAGGAACACCATGTTTCCCACAGTGAAGTATGTATCCTGTTTATCCTTATCTGCCCATTTCTTCATTCTCCCTGCAGCTTCATGCAAGCGCACCTGTGCTAACTCCAAGGTCTCATCCCAAGCCTTCATGAACTTCTTCACATGAAGACTTCTCAAAAAACCTCCTGTCACTACAGTATGCGGTGTGATTAGCATTTGTCCATTCACCAACTCAAATGGACTGTACCCTATTGCAGAACTCTTTTGTATGTTGTCGCTGAACTAAGCTACATCCAAGAGTTCATGCCAATTCTTCTGATCAGCGGTCACATAATGTTTCAAGTAGTCCTCCAGCAGTGCGTTGATCTTCTCGGTCTTTCCCTCTGTCTGTGGATGGTGACTCGAACTCATCAACAATTCTGTTTTGACTAACTTGAACAATGTGGTCCAAAATCTGCTTGTAAACCGTGGATTTCGATCCAGTACAATGTTCAACGACATTCCTCAATACTTCACTATGTTCTTTAAGAACAATTCCACAGTCCTCTCGACTCCACAAGGTATCTTGGTTGGAACAAAGATAGCATACTTGAAAAAACGATCAACCACGACTATGATCCCATTATACCCCTATATTTGCGGTAACTGAGTGATGAATTCCATCAAGACACTCATCCATGGTCTCTCAGGAATCAGTAAAAGCTGCAACAGACCTCCTTGCCTCTGAGTATCTAATTTGTCTCGCTAACAAATGATGCACCTACGTACATGCTCCTCCACATCCTCTCTCATCTTCCCTCAAATAATCCTCTCTCCAATAATGACAAAGAATGACGTTGCCCTGGGTGGCTAGTGCACGAAGAATCATGGTATTCCTTCAAAAGGTGCCCCCTGAACCCTGATGACTTTAAAACATAGAGTCGGTTTCCAAAGAACAAGAATCCATCCCAGAGAAAGAACTTTCATATCTTCCCCTCTTTTATCTGCTTCACTATATATTCTGCACTTGAGTATCAGTGTCAATGCTTTCCTTGAACTTACTCTGCATCTCTTGTGTCATATGTACTCGACTCCTACTTCGTCCTGCCCGGTCTTCCTCTTCCTCCAATGCCACTAGTTGTCCCTCCCTACTAAAGGCATCTGCCACCGCATTGAGTCTACCACCCACAAAATTCCTTTATTTATTGATTCACAATCACATCCAGATTCGCTCCTCGCTCTGACGCATCTTTTAACAACAGCTAGGATTATGAATAAATTTCTTTGAATATCCCCTTCGAAGAATCACTCTTCTTCTTTGTATAAAGATCTGAACACAAATACAGCATTCTGAGATTCTGTACGAATATCTCCAGAGGTCTTTTAGCTTTTAATCACCTCAATTGCTCCAATTAGTCGAGAATTGCCTGCATGTTATAGAGGAATTTGAATATTCAGACTACAGTTCGTCTCTTATACATGGCATTGACAGAGACTCCGTTCTCAGTGCGAACGGTGCAGACTCTTTTTCGTTATTTGGCTTCTGCCAAAAACAAGATCGAACGTTTAACAGGGCCTATACTGAATGACATCCGCACGTTTTCCAAATTAAACCCTGTCTTGGCGTCGATTGCAATCTATGCACTTTGCACGGCTGCAGGATTTATGATGTGGATTGGCATGGGTTTCTTCGATTTGGCAGCAGGGACCCGTATCTTGGATGCCGCCATACATGTGACGGAGGGTTTAAATGAGCATGTCCTCCCTGCACTGCAGCTTCTCAATGGACTGCTTGCTTTGCTTGTGGGATTCTCCATGCTGGTTCGCCGGCCTCATATTAATGGCAATAGTTCTGGAATTAATCCATACAGCATGAGCACTTCGTCTCACCGCTCCATGGTGATCAGAGCCCTGCCCAAAGGCAAGTACGGGTGTTTAAGAAGATCAAATGATATTAACAAAAATGATCCATCTTCATGTGCTATCTGCTTGAGTTGTAATCCTGAGGAGGATGAAGTCCGAATTCTTCCCAACTGCAGACATTATTTTCATATTTCCTGCACTGATCGCTGGCTTCTTCCATGTACTGTCAATAACTCTTCATGCCCTTTGTGTAGGGAGACCGTTATTGTCCTCGACCCCTGACAAGTAGTTCAAGGAACCCACATAGGGAAATAATGAAAAATTGAGGCTTTTAATCGCCCCTGGGAGGTTTTTTCAGACCAGATGTTTTCAAGATTTTTTTAAATATTTCCCTCACCGGTTATGCACTAAAATTATATAGGTAAGAGCTATGATTTTACAAACTGCTGTCTCTCTTTTCTTAGGTAAAAACATAGAACATTACATTGCTTTCTGGAGAAAGACAGCATTTTTACTTTTTCTAACCAGGATCCAAGAAAGACATTGGACTTGTCAATGGTTTCTACTCTGAACGTACATATTTCATGCTTCAATTTGATTGCATGTCCTGTTTCCGAAAGCATTAGTTTAAGGAAAAGAAAGCCAGCTTGATGATGGTTAGTTGGGAAGATAATTGAATACCTCTTTGTTGGATACTAATCTACCGAGTTACAAAGAGGGATTCAATTTTTTGATTATTATAAAAGAGTTATGAATCTCAAAAAAAAATTAATTACACTTAATTTAATTTAATTATTAATTATAATTAATTATGAACATAATTATTAATTTCATAGTTTGTATTTACTTTAATTTATTCGGATCAAAATCTTTACCAACATAACAATTTACCTGCCATTAATAACCCCACAAAAAGTATTTTCATTGCTACTTTCCAAAACACAAAACTAAAAAATATTCAAAATGCTCCAACTTAATTACATGTAAAAAGAATTGTTCTATCTTACTATATGATAATCATATCATCTAGAAACGAAAATTTATTCTCGAGGGTGAAATTGCTGCCAGGCCTTAATGGCTGGAGGGTGTTAAAAATTTTCAAACAATGTTAAACAGACTCTGCACTTCAAAGGACAACTAGTCCCTAATCCCTAGGTAGCTTAAAAATGAAACCTATCAAACTGCGATGAATACTAAAATCGGCAAATACATGCCACTGGAATCAGTAAGAGAAAATACACGGGGCTAAACAAAGCTCTCCAATCTACATCACCGTTTTGTTAGAATTAGAAAAACAATAAACCTTAATATTATATCTCAAAAACATGAACTCCCTCACCAACACACTGGCACTTTCATCCCGTCCATAAAATAAGAAAGAAGAAAAGGTACACTATATGTGCAGCATGTAGCGTTGTTATCTAGACTTAGGTATGAAGTGTCTCTAATGGATTGGATTGAGTCCAATTTTAATGGTTGAATTTAATTGCATTATAGATTGTGGGTATATTTTTTTATTTCATTTTTGCCTATGATTTTAAAATATTTTAGAAATCTGTAATTGAGTTAAAAATGGCTCGATGAATTCACCCAGTGTCTCTAATTGACAAAGGTCAATTTAATTGTTGAATTTAATTGGATTATAAATTTCAGGGTGGATCAATTTTTTGACCTCACTTTCCATCCCATTCCAAAATATTCTAAAAATTTGGATTGACATAAATATCATTTGATCAATTCAACCAGTGCCTTTAATTGATAGAGGTGATTTAATTGGATTATAGATTTTGGCAATATTTCAGAATCTGATGAACAAAATATTCTAAAAATTTGGGATTGACATAAAAATGGCTTGATCACTTTAGCCAGTGTCTTTAATTGACAAAGGTGATTTAACTGGATTATAGATTTTGGGAATATATCGGAGTATGATAACAAAATATTCTAAAAAATTGAGATTGACATAAAACTAGCTTGATCAATTCAGCCAACGTCTTTAATTGACATAAGTGATTTAATTGGATTATAGATTTTATGAATATTTGGCAACCTGATCAACAGGGGTGGTCAATTTTTGAGGAAAATTTCGGAATCTAATGTTAAGGAATGGGTCAATTTTTTAACCTCAACTCCGTCCATCAGACTCCAAAATATTCTAGAAATCTGCAATTGAGATAAAAATGGCTTGATCAATTCAGCCAACTTGTCTAATTGACAGTCAAATTTTAATGGTTGAATTTAATTGGATTACAGATTTTAGGAATATTTCGGAACCTGATGAATAGGAGTGGTCAAATTTTGGGAAATAGTTTGGAATCTTATGAATAGAAGTGGGTCAATTTTTTGACCTCACCTCTCTCCTTCATATTCCAAAATATTCTAGAAATCTGTCGTTGATATAAAAATGGTTTGATCAATTTTGCGAGTGTCTCTAATTGATAGAGTCTAATTCTAATGTTTAAAATTAATTAGATTACAGATTTTGGGAATATTTTAGAATTTGATGAATAGAAGTAGTCAATTTTTTTGGAATATTTCTGAATACAATAAACAAGAGTGGCCAATTTTTTTACCTCAAGTTTGTCCATAAAATTCTAGAATATTGTAGAAATGATCCATTGAGATAAAAATGGCTTGATAATTCGAGCCAATACACCTTTCTTCATGGAGAGCAATGCCCAATTTAATTCACCCCAAATGGAGAATGACTTTGACATGTATGCATGCACACTCTTCCTTGGGATATGCATCATGAGATACCATTTAGGTGCCATAACAACCAAAGGATCTGCACCCATATTTAATATTAGATGATGCATGCAAAAATAAAATTCTAGTCAGCGAAGCAATCAAAGGTAGAAACATCTGATAAGGGTTCCCTCCAATCATGACATCTGATACTCCATCTTTAGCACAAACATTCTCCCTTTACCCTCCCTGCTTTATTAAAGACAAGGGATTGTATTCTTGATTTAGCTTCTGTAGTTTTAAATCATAAATTTGTTGATTTTATAGGAGTTATTCATCATTAAAACGTGCATGACAAGAAATGCAAGAAACACACAAAACTAAAAATTAAATCACACATTAACACAAGGAATTTTTACATGGTAAAACCTTGACAGTGTGTCAAGGAAACATCCGCGGGTCAAGAGATTGGAAACTTCTATCAATCAAGAATGAATCTCCATCATACGAGCCTCTTGGACCATCACAATTAATATAGGTTTTTCCTCCGTTACATAACTCCTTCTCGTTATGAATCTTGTTATAAAAACTAACTGATAGTAATTAACAAATTTGACTCATAATTACATTTTGTTGTCATAGTTCAACAAACTCCACCTTGACAACAACTTTCCTAATCCCTTGCCCTTGCCCATTCATTATCTCTTCTACAAGCCAAGAGAAGCCAAACACCATCACAACTTCTCCATAGTAACTGGCTTCGTGAGTATGTTTGCACAATTCTCCCGTGTATGGACCATCTTGAGAGCTACTTTACCGCCATCGATCACATGTCTTACAAAATGATATCTTACATCAATGTGCTTGGTCTTGTTGTGATAATATAGATTTGTAGCCAACTGAATAACACTTTGATTGTCACAAAATACATTAAATTTCTCCTGCATCCTTCCAATCTCATCAAGTAGACCCTTTAACCACATTGCTTCTTTACTGGCATTTGAAGCAACTATATACTCTGCTTTGGTAGTGGACAACGCAAATGTTTCTTGAAACTTTGACATCTAGCCAATTTCTCCACCTGCAAGAGTAAATACATAACTTGTACTACATCTCCTTTTTTCCAAATCACCTGCATAATCAACATCCACATATCCACAGATTGATCCTTCACTACCATTAAAGATGATGCAATGGTCACCTGTGCCTCTCAAAAACTGAAGCACCCATTTCAATGCTCGCCAATGTTCTTCCCCTGGATTTTCCATGAACCTACTGACAACTCCAACTGCATGTGAAATGTCAGGTATTGTAGATACCATCACATACATTAAGTTGCCTACAACATTAGCATATGGTACATCAGACATATACTACTTTTCTTCAGCAGTTCTAGGACTCAAAACTGAAGAAATCTTAAAATGGGAAGTTAATGGAACATTAACAAGTTTTACACTATTCATACCAAATGTTTCAAGTACTCTTTCCACATACTTTATTGTGATAACGAAATATTACCATTTTTCCTGTCTCTCTTTCTCTCCATACCAAAGATATCTTTTGCTGCTCCAAGGTCCTTCATATTAAAAGCCCTAGAGAGCTGAGACTTTAACCTATTGATCTCTTCCATGCTTTTGCTTGAAATAAGGATATCGTCAACATGCAAAACTAAGATAATAAATATGCCACTGAAACTCTTGAAGTATACGCAATGATCATACTCACTTCTAATAAAGTTTTGGGTCACCTTGAAGGAGTCAAACTTCTTGTACCATTGCCTGGGAAACTGCCTCAGGCCATACAATGATTTCCTGAGCTTGCAAACTAATCTTCTACTGCGACCTTGTACAAAACCTTCTAGATATTCCATATATAACTCTTCATCCAAATCACCATGTATATATTTTTTTTAACATCTAGCTGTTCTAACTCAAAGTTAAGTAATGTGGTTAGTGCCAACATAGTATGAATAGAAACGTTTTTTACAACTGGTGAAAAAATATCATGGAAGTCAATACCTTCAACCCAAGACTACCCTTTTGCTACCAGCCTCGCCTTATACCTTTCAATACTTCCATTAACTTTCTTTTTCAATTTGAAGACCCATTTGAATCCAACAAACTTCTCACTTTAGGATCTTGTTCTTGGCTAAGGAATGCATTTCTTCTTCCATATCCTTTTTCCATTTTTCGCTATTTGTATCATGCATTGCTTCCTAGTAGCAGGAAGGTTCCCCATCTTTAGTAATAAATGGAAAAGATGAAGATAAATTTTCATACCTTTTGGGTGTTTTTCTCTCCCTTGTAGACCTTCTTAGAGTGACTGGTTGCTGAACTGGTTTTGAAACTTCAACAATTTCCTTTGCATCTTCTTCACCTTTTCCTCTAGAAGTCTCTCATTCCTTTCGATTTTTGGAAAATGGTATAGCCTCTAACTGAATTCGCTAATTTGGCAATACATGTTCCTAATCAATTCTTTCGATGTCTGATTTTAAAAGCGAAGATTCATCAAATGTTACATCTCCACTAATTACTATCTTCCGTGAAGTAGGATCCCACAACCTATATCCTTTCACCGCATAGTCATACCCAAAAAAGACATAACATTTTTATTTTAGATCTAATTTTTAACACTGATTTTTACGAATAAGAGAATAGGCATCACAACCAAATATCTTTAAATGTGAATAATCACAAGACTGGCCTGACCAAACATCTTCAGAAATTTTACAATTAATTTCCACTAAAGGTGATTTTTTAACTGAATAGCAAGCAGTGGATACTACTTCTGGCCACAACTCCTTTTGCAGGTTAGCATTGTTGATCATGCTTCTGGCTCTTTTTATAAGAGTCTGATTCATATGTTCAGCAACACCATTTTACTAATGAGTGTAAAGAACAGTTTTATGTCTAACAATTCATTCATCCTTACAATATTGTTCAAATTCTAGAGAATTAAATTCACCACCATAATCAGTTCTCAAACATTTAATTGATTTGCCTATTCTTTTTTCCACCATTTCTTTAATTTGTTTAAAGATATTGAATACATCAGCGTTCTTTTTCAACATAATGGCCCAAAATTTCTGGGAGAAATCACCAATAAACATTAAGAAATATAAAGAACCTACACATGATACAATAGGGGAGGGTCCCCACAAATCAAAATGAATATAGTCCAAAATTTCTTTACTATTATGAGTTCTAGTTTTAAACCTTTGTTTACACTGTTTTCCATATATACAATGTTTACATAAATCCAAATTCAAGGATTTCAAATCAGGAAGTAATTTACGGTTCATTAGTACCTCAAGATCTTTCTCGCTCATGTGAC
This sequence comes from Pinus tabuliformis, assembly GCA_031772625.1. Lineage (NCBI taxonomy): Eukaryota > Viridiplantae > Streptophyta > Pinopsida > Pinales > Pinaceae > Pinus > Pinus tabuliformis. The sequence continues at coordinate 593,199,649 of CM062818.1, forward strand.
CCAATTGATGATGCCATGGGTGAGTACCTTTTTCTTATTTCTCTAATACAATTGTTGCATCACTAACCTGATTACTTTCTTTGAGTCTATAAAGATTTTCGACCTTTTCTGCCTTCATAAAAACTAGGGTGGCTTTTGAGACTTTCAACACTCCATTCTCACATGTAAACTTATAACCATTTGAGTCCAACACTCCCAAAGAAGTCAAATTTTTCTTCAATTCAAGTATGTGTGTAACATTAGTTAATGTTATAACTATGTTATCATACATTTTAATCTTGATATTTCCCATCCCAACAGTTTGACACGATACATCATTACCCATAAACACAAAACTCCCATTTACAACTTCATATGAAGTAAACCAATTTCTGTGCGGACTCATCTGATGAGAAGCACCAGATTCTAACAACAAATTTTCAATATTCTAAGAGACATTACATATAGGTAAGGTTTCATCTACCATACATAATTCCTCAGCAGATAAAACTTCATCTATCATACCTGAATCAACTTGATTTTCTTCCTTCTTTGGATTTTCAGACTCTTTCCGTTTCCAACAATCTTTCTTAAGGTGTTCAATTTTGTTGCAGTACCAAAATTTCCCCTTATACTTGTTTCCCCTTGATTTTGATATGGAAGAACCACTTGTTTTCTCCCCTCTTTATTTTTACCGTCCTCCGAATACCATGGCTTATGATGCAGAGGTGTCAACATTAGACTTCTTCCTTACTTCTTCAACTAACAAATCTTCAACAACTGAATCAAATTCCAAGCATTCAGTTGTGCTCAAAGTAATAAAGGTAACAAAGTTGTCCCATGACTCAGACAGGGAACACAACAAGGTAATAGCTTTGTCTTCTTCATGAAATTTAACTTCCATATCCGATAATTGGCAAATAAGTGTATTAAAAACATTTAGATGTTCTGCAATTTTTATACCATCCTTCATCTGAAGACTGTAAAATTGTCTTTTTAAATAAATTCTATTGGGTAACGATTTGGTCATATATAACGTTTCCCGTTTTCCCCACAAACCTGCTACTAGAGTTTCTTCAACTATATTGAAGAGAACTTCATCCGTCGGGCATAACATGATGGTACTAAGAGCTCGGGCATCGAAGTCTTCCTAGTCCAAATTTACCATGCTAGCAGGTTTCTTCTTCACCCCATCTAATGCTTTTTGCAACCCTTGTTGCACAAGAAAGTCCCCGACTTTCAGTTTCCATAAAGAAAATTTGTTATTTTCAGTGGACTTCTCCACCTCGAACTTTGCATTCGTCATTTTTTCAATTTTCTTAAAAAAAATTGTTTATAGATTTTACTTCTAGGGTTATATGGTTTTTTTTTTTCAAGTTATGAATTTCTTTCTTCTAGCTAGGGTTTTCAAAATTTCATTTTGATTTTCCCTCTTCTAGCTAGGGTTTCAGAAACAATTTAAGGGTTTCCTTCCACTGAAACAAAAAATTCACCCTTCTTTTTAGTTTTAAAAACAAACTTTATATAGAACCCTCTTTAAAAAAATAACTTCATACACCAAATTTCTCTATTCAACAGTAATTTTGTCAAATTAAAAAGAAAAATTACCTGTTTATTTCACTGTCTATTCAACTAACGGGTAGAATTGCATGTTTTTTTGTGATCAGTTCTCTGTGGCTCTTTGTCTCAAATCCACAATAACCTTGATCTACACGATGGGCTTTGAAGGTTGTTCCTCTTACTCAACATGACATCTGGATGGTTTCTTTTCTAACACAGCAAGATATTTTTTCTAACCATGTCAACTTTAAAAAACAGTCGTGGCTCACACAATCACGCCTCCGCAAAGAAAAAATGATGACTTATGCCAATTGAACTAGCCTCCTTCGACAGAACAAGTACTCCTACCTTCGGTCTATGCCTCTATGTTAATCGAATTTGGCAGCTGCTTTACCAAATTTGACTTCAAACTACAACTGCAGGGTCTCTGCATTTGACAACATATTTCCTCCCTCTCCAATGGTGGCAGCAACTTCTCTCTCCCTTTCGAATTCAACCAAGTGCGAATAGAGTTTTTGCTATAGCATCAACAACCTCTTGGCTTCAATGGCTCTGTGCAGGGTTCTCCAAACAACAACCATGCTTCATGACAGGCTCGCTTGCTTTTCAAACTGAGGGTATATGCTAGTGCAATATCTTGCAGCTGCTCAACAAGAAAAGGTTCCTGTATTAAAGTTGGAGTGGTAGGAGATTGCAGCCCATCTCGAAATGTTCAGCTAAGACATTATGAAATCTATTAATTGGTAAAGAGTCCTATGAACCATCTAAGAAAATATTGTTAATATCGGTCATTATGGGAAGACAATGCATATGCAACTTTCAAAATGATACAAGCAGAGGTGGTGAGGAATAATTTCTTTTCCAAGAAAAATTTAAATTATGAAAACATATCCAGGTGATAATAATATGATGGCTTAAGCTTGTCAAATTGATAATAGATAAATGGCAAGGAGAAACCAAAGTTCAAAGTTGGCACTAGATTGATCCTCTGTAAAGCTGATAACAATCCCTCAAGCTTAAGTAAGGACATACACCATTGAAATGAAGAGCAATTCCTCAGGCTTAAATAAGGGCATACCCCATTGAAATTTGGGATAGACTACTTTACTTTCTCCGTGTGGCTATAGATATTCCAGAGCAGAGTATGTGTATATCTATATATATATATATATATATATCTAATCTCTCTCTCTCTCTCTCTCTCTCTCTCTCTCTCTCTCTCTATATATATATATATATATATATATATATATATATAGAGTGTATGGAGGATTTGAATCTTGATTTTATGGTTTACAATATGCTAAATCTTGAATTTATGGTTTATATCATATTTCATAATATCGTGATTGCCAATTGATAACCATATTGAAACCTTAAATGGTGCAAAATTGAAACAACTAGGTTGAGAAAATAAAACCTTCCTACAGAATAGATGAACAGCCACAAACAAGAGTACGGTGAGGAAAACATTTAAGCAATAGACTTGACCACAACTAGCTGGAGGAAGGTTTACTGTTAAGTTCTATTAAATGATGACTCGTCACAGATCGATTCTCTTGCGAGTAGAAACTTTTAGATCTTACAACATATTAAAAAAATGGAACAAAATGACATGAAAAGCCAGAGATGAAATGAAGGTGGAAAGGACATACCGCAAATAAGAAATATGTAATGAAAAGTACCTAGTGTTAACAAAATTCTGATATTAACAATTTTTTTTTAGGGTCTTACCTCCCAGTGAAATACATTTTCTTTCTCCCAATGTTTTGAGCCTAATCAAAGGATGTTAATGAAAAACTCCATTGAGGACTGCTACCTCTAGAGTTGTAATGTGCATGTTTTATGAAATTTATTACTTTTAGTAAAAGTTGAAAACTTTAATAATTTTCTTAATTTAAAAAATAAGTCTCCAAAAAGTGAATAAATGAAGCTCATTGGGTTAGGCCACATGGTAGATGTCCATCATATAGTGTTTACAGATCAATATTAAGACTCTACTCAAGTAAAAATCTTAGTTAATTTTCCTATAGAAGTATAGAAGTATATGGATAGACTCTTTCCAACTTGATCTCAAACCTCCTCAATGACAATTGACATGTGTATTGATTCTCTTGCTCTAGTTCCATCTTCTTTTAATTTAGTTATTTATTTTTAACATATGGTTTCAACAAATTTATAAAAAAATCACTAGAGTGAGTACTTAGAGAGGGTCAAAGGGGAAATGGAAGAAATGAAGGAGGTGAAGGTGAAAATAAAATCTTATGGAGGCTTAAATTTTTGAGTAGATTAAAAGATGGGTATCTACCCTGGTATATTTATGGATTCTTGAAACATACTAGTTGGTAAAAGTCTATAATTGTAGAAGCCCTAGAAAAGACTAAATTAGAGTAGGAAGACACTATGCATACTATTCTGTTTTTTGAAGAAAAACATGAAGCAATGTGTAGAGGGGCCTTTGTAATTGGTCTTTTAGTCACTTAAGTATTAGAGGGAGTAGTAACACAACACCAAGTAGATGGGGTTATGTGATACCCAATCCGACACTATTATTCCAGAGAATGAGGGGCAAGGTTCAACATTAACATAAAATAAGTCAGGTGCATAAGAAGATCCTAGAATTCCATGACTGACTTTGAGGATGTCCTAGATAACGAACAACTCCATACTCTATTTAAATTCATGGTTTGGGTCTATTAGTTTTATTTCTTTATGTTTATTAGTTACTATGCAACGAAAATTGTATGCTCTAATATTTGTAGGTGGACTAATTTTCCATGCTTTTAAAAAATAGTGAATTTCTATTTTTCTTGAAAAAGGTTAGCACAAATTTTATAGCATAAAAAATTTGTTCCTTAAAAATCACCAAAATTTTATAGATAATATAAAACCATTAAAAATTTGAATATTTTCAAAAAAATATAGTCAGTGACTTTACAATTTACATATCGAGGAATAGTAGTATTCACCAAAGTTTTTAACTTTAAGATAAATTTTTATCCTTAAAAATTTTGCCAACTCTTGCATGAAATGAAATAGTGGAAGTAGCGAGAGGGAAACACAAGATTAATATTTTGAATCACGAGACACATACCTATAATGAGTTTTGGACAATACTCATAGCTTTTGGTAGACTACCAATAGAATATCCTAGTAGATGATGAGTGGATGGAGAGTGGTTGAGAGTGAGTGACGGTGATCTGAAGTTAAACAGGAATACAACAATTTACATATATAACCATAAATACCGAGATTCAGTGGAAATAACACTTGATTTCATTAATATCAAATACTAAAATATCCTTACAAGCAGGATGAAATGAAAATAAACTAGCTTGGGTGATTATAGTTTATCTATCAGAAGAGATGTGATGTTTACATGCCTCTAAATTGTGTTACAATGAAGCTGAAGGCCCTATTTATTATTGAACAACAAGAGAAAAACCTAAACAATCAAAACCCTAACCCGAGTAGATGGAATGATAAGAGTTTGTGGACCTCGTTGAGTTAGTTGGACAACAAACTTTCCGAAATCGTAACTTAGTCATATTATGTCTTCAAACACCACCACTTCTTTTAGTTTCGTATTCTTATTTAACATGAAAAAAATCATTACACGATTCTTTTTTTTATTATACTAATAACAAAATTTAATAATATTTTAATAACACCACATAAAACATCATTAAGGAAAAAACTTTCTTTAACTAATAAAAAGTTATCACGAAATAATACGCTTACTATATAAACACTATTATCCATTAAAATAATTTCAAAATAATAAATAAAATGATTTTAATCATAATTCATCTTGAGTTAAAAAACGTTTGTCATATTAACCTTTTTCATAAATAAAATAATTTTAAACATTTATATTTAATAAATAAAATATTTTTAAATTATGATACGCGAAAGATTATTCTATTTATCAATTCAACTATAAAATATGTAGTTGTAAGTACTATCATATTACCTTTCAGTTGTGTCATACCATATTTTCTAATTGCTTGATTGCTGGAGCGAAAACCTTAATCAAAGTATTCATAAATTACAATTTTAAATAATATCTTTTTTTTTGCTGAAGCAAGTGTGGATCCTTCTATTTCATTAAGCCGAAAATTAGTGTACAATTTTACAAACGTCCACCTGATGCCAAGGAATCAGAAAAAATTGAGCCCATGCCACCAAGGGCTAAACCTCTTAGCCTTACAAAGAAAAACCTAAACCCAAGGAAAGACTGACAAAAAAGCAACCTAGCCCCCTGAAAGCCTGCGAACTTTCCCGCCTCACCACTTTCAGAAAAACCCGAACCATCTGAGCCCTCAAAAAAATGCACTAAGATCGACGGCCGAGGAGGATATCACTCAACCAAAAAGACCGATGTTTAACAGTCCTACCCCACCAAGTTGCATGATCAGACTCAACCGTTGATCCCCATCAACTAAATCCAACGGATGAGATTGATATCACACCAGACAAGATGGTTTGTCATTAGTGTGCGATGAAGGGCGGTTTTCAGAATCCTCTCCCTGCCACATGTTGGAGGTTGAATGGAATCGTTGCGAAATCACCAAAACCATTTCCCATTTGAAAGTAGTGCGATCCGCTAAAAACTGCCTGGGATTTGGCTTCCATGCTGAGACCCCGATTTCTCAAAAATCCGGTAGCCTGAAAAAACAAGGCTCTTCTTGTGCATGTTAATCTTCCTCGCCTAAACCTGGAACCCTGAAAAGATGAGAGGCTTTCCACTGAACGAAGACCTGTGGGATTCGTTTCACTCCCCACGATGTACTGAGCTCTTCATCTCACTTACTTCGGGAATATGAGGTATCAGACATGGTTTTCTCCTCGCCAAAGAACCGTTAACTAGATATTGATGACACATTCAGGTGTTAAATCAAATCAAGCTATATTTCATGACTTTGTGTTTAAACACTTTCCTATCATTTTCTGCTTGCTCACAACATAGAGCTCTCAGTCTGCTCGGACGCAACTCTTGCCACTTCATTTAAACCTTATCCTCAGTGCAGTTGACCCCCTGGTTGGCAAGAAGATCCGCCAGCTTATTTGCCTTTCTGCGAACATGGTGGAAACTGACCGTGTGAAGGCCCTGAAGATGGCTCTGAATTCTTTGAAAGACCCGAATTAGTTTCCAATGTTTAGAGACTTTCTCCGGTGCAGTACCATTATTTATTTTTTGCACTGAGTTGATGATTAACTCAGAATCCGCCTCTATCATAACATTGAAACAGTTCTCTTGACTCAGAAAGTCCAGGCATTGCTCCATAGCTATTATTTCAGCCATGTTGTTGGTGGTTGTACCTAGGTGGAAATGGAAGATGAATATAATACTTCCCTCAGCATTTCTGAGGACACCTCCATACCCAGTAGTTCCCGGGTTCCCTTTTGAAGCCCCATCAATGTTGTATTTTAAATAGCCTTCCGGAGGAGGATGCCAAAAATCTTTCTATGTTTCCATTTCTCATCTAGGCCTAGGGGAGTGAGCCCCTACATCCCCAGCTGCCTAAGAATTTTTAAATCAACATCTGAGGGAGGTTTTTTAGGGTAGTTGCGAACCGTGGTTCCCACTGTCTCCTTGAGCTATTTCAGGATTATCTCAAACAGGCGGTGTGGGGGCTTCTTTTCATCCTTAAATGTTCTTTTGTTCCTCTCCTTCCAAACGTTCCATATAATGAAGCTTGGTGTAAGAGCCCACATTGAGCTGAGAATTTTGTAATCTGAAAAATTTCTTCTCCAATTGTTGAGGGTATTAATGATGCTCCCTCTGTCTCTATCAGATTGTTGAAAGATTGTAGCAACTATGTCCCATAACGAGGAAGTGAAACTACAACTATTTAGTAAATGCTCCATTGTTTCCTCTTGAGCCTCATAGAGCTGACATCTTGAAGGCCCCAGAACACCTATCTTCTTGATATTATCCCAAGTCGGGATTTTCTTGTGGTATACCAACCACATGAAGAGTTTGATTTTAATCCATCCTTGGTGCCTCCAAAGGTTTTGCCAGATTTTGTACGGAACCTGGGGATCCAGCCCAAGGAGAATGCTTTTTTTTTCCTTTAGATTAAAGGTGCCCTCTTTTTTATTTCCCCATCTTAGTTGGTCTTGCCCCCTTGCAACTAAGATCTTCCTTTGTTCCACTATTTTCCTGAGTTCCTCTGCTTTTGTTTTTAGGAGATTGTTATCTCTGCAATCAATGTTTCTCTAGATTCTCCACTTTTCCATATGATGAGAATGATTCCAGAAATCCTTTACCTTAATTAATCCTTGGGAATCTGACTCCTGCTTGAGATCGAGGAAGTCTTCTTTTAACAGAATTGATTCTTGTTGCCACTTGTCTTCCCAAAAAAGAGCAAGATTTCCTTCTTTGATTTCCCAGAAGCTATTTTCTTGTACTAGTCTTCTATTCTCCCAAGCCTTGTTCCATATATATGAGCCTTTTATATTTCCTGACATTCTTATGAGATCACTGTTTTTCCAGGAGCTAACATATTTTTCTTTCTAGATATCTGCCCATTGAGTCTCTGGATGGTGAGCCCAATGCCACCAAATTTTGGCCCCTAAAACTTTGCTAAGTATCTCCTGATCATCCAAGCCTAACACTCCATGGATCTTGGGTTTACAAATATTTTCCCAAGACAGTAAGGCCCATTTCTTCCTAGTCTCCTCCTTGCTCCAAAGAATGTTTCTTTGAATATTTCTGAATTGTTGAAGGACTCCTTTTGGAGCTAGGAGGGCTAATAGCATAAAAATAGGGATAGCTTGTAGAACAGCTTTTGTAAGAACTAACCTGCCAGTAAGATTTAGAGATCTCATGGTCCAGTTACTGACATTATCCTGCAACTTATTGATCTAAGGTTCCCAAATACTTTTGAGCATCAGTTTAGTAGTTAGAGGAACTCCCAAACATTTTGAAGGAAGGGAATCCCTTTGAAAGCCTAGAATTTTGGAGATGTTTTTCTGAATAACAATATTGGTATTGAAGAAAAAGATTTTTGATTTGGAGAGATTAACTTCCATACCTAAAGCCATGGCAAAGAGATTCATAATTTTTTTGTAGGTTGTGGCTTCTTTGACTATGGGGATTCCTTGTAACATGGTGTCATCTACAAATTGTTGGTGAGTTAGGGCCTGACCACTATCAGTTAGTTGCAGACCTTTAATCTTTCCTGTTGCTTTCGCCATCTTTATTTCCCTGCCCATTCCTTCCATCATGATGATAAAAAGAAAGGGAGAGAGTGGATCTCCCTGTCTGAGGCCTCTTGAAGGACTGAAAATCTCTGAGGGAGAGCCATTAACTAATATAGAAAAACTAGAGGAGGTCACTAGTGCCATTACCCATCTGACCGAATTATGATCAAATCCAAAAGCAATTAGCATTTGCTTGATGTGGGCCCAGTTTACCTTGTCATAAGCTTTGACTATATCCAATTGCAGGATGATGCTCGCCTGCCTCTTGCTAGTTAATGAGTGAACCACCTCTTGAGATTGAATGATGTTATCAAGATTTTTTCTGCCTTCCACATATCCTGATTGTTCCCCTGAAACAAGAACCGGAAGCAAAGGTTTGAGTCTGTTAGCCACGAAATTGGATATAATATTATAAACCATGTTGCATAGGGCTATGGGTCTATATTTATCCGGTGTATGAGCAATGTCCTGTTTGGGTATCAGGGTGATTAAGGATGTATTGAGCGCTTTTATAATGGTTTTGTTTAACTTGGAGTCCTCCACAACATTCAAAATATCTTGCTTAACAATATTCCATCAAGCTTTGAAAAAATCCACGTTAAAACCATATGGGCCTGGTGCTTTTCCATTCTGCATTTCTTTGAGGACTTTACTAAGCTCCTCTTCCATTACTAGTATATTAAGGTTGAAATTATCCTCTCTAGACACGAGTTTTGGTATATTACTAGTTACCTCCCTGATGAATTACTCTCTATTTGAATTGTTCTCCTCAATTATACCTTGGAAGTGGTGGACTAACACAGTTTCTATAGCTTCATGGGAGATTTGAAGCTCCCCCTCCTCATTCTTGATCAAAGAGATTATGTTATGAGTTCTATTGGCCATGGTGGCTCTATGAAAAAACTTAGTGTTACGCTCTCCTTCTTTGAGCCACTCTGGACTTTATATCAAAAATATTTCCTCTTGTTTACATAGATTCTCCCATTCTTGATAATGTTTATCCACTTGATAACTTATGTCTTTATCAAAGCCTTCTGTGATTAGAGCTTGGTTAAGAACCTACATTCTGTTTTCAAGAGCTTTTTTCTCCTCAAAAATATTGCCAAAATCCTTCTTGTTCCATTCTTTAAGCCACAACTTGATGTGTTTTAGTCTTTTGTGAAGTAGGTACATTCTTGTCCCCTGAATCTGCAAATCTTCTGACCACCATTTTTCAATGTTGCTAATGAAGTTTGGGTTTGACTGCCAGATATTTTCAAATCTGAAAGGTTTGTTCCTGGGAGTACCAATTCCCTTAAGCTCCAATTGAATCAGCCAGTGGTTTGAGCCTCCAAAGGGAAGAACACACGCTGTTACCTCTTTATCTATCAACATAAGGTTATGAGAGATAAGGAATCTGTCTAACCTAGAGGTAGCATGGGAATCTCCACCTCTTTTGTTATTCCAAGTAAAGAGGCTAGTATTCCAATTAGTGTCGACAAGATTCATATTGTATGAAATGGTTTGAAAAGCTAAAGGGTATTTACTTAGAGCTCTTGTTCCTCCTTTTTTCTCTGAAAGAGATTTGATCATGTTGAAGTCCCCTCCCATGATCCAGGGTATATTTGCATGTTTGTCTCTGAGATCCACCAAGGAACTTAGAAACCTGAGTTTGCCATCTATTCTATGAGGACCATAAACATTTCTGACCAGAAAGGTGTCCCTTTCTCCTACCGGTTGAATAACAACCAATAAATAATTTCTGGAAGCCTCAGCATCCAAAATGACTATTTTGTGGGGGTTCCCTAGAGTGAGTATTCCCCACATTGTATTCATTGTTTTTACTTCAAGAAACTCAAATATGTTGAGCAATTTGCTATGAATTTGTCTTAATTTTTGAATGGAACATTTTGTTTCTTGGATGAAAATTATATCCAATGTTTCTTGTTTCATTCTGTTACTAAGCATTCTCTGCTTTCTCTTACTCCCTAGACCTCTAATATTCCAAGATGTAAACTTCATTATTAAAGATTTTTAAAGGAGTAGCTGGCTAGATCTTTCATCTTACTTGAATCAATCATCATCTTTCCACATTTCAACAAGAGTTGATTATGCTTTTTCCTACCTCTTTTCTTCCCTAGGTTTCTAGTGGTTAGTCCCATAGTAGTTTTCATCATTTTCACACTTCTGTTGTCCTACTTATCGATGCTTTCTCCTCCTTCCATCACTTTAGTCTGCGTTTTCCATAGAAACAACCGTTGTATTCTATTGAGCTCTTCTTGAGGTAAAGGATCCACCCTTCCCATGGTTCCCTGTATAGAGAACCATTCTAGATATAGGTTTTATTTGTCAAGAATTTCTTGTAGTTCATGGTCCTCCAGGTCCATCTCATTCTGGGTCATTTCCTGATCCATTTCCTATTCTGCATCACTCATTGCAGCTTCTTTCTGATAATCAATATTTTGAGTTTGATTATGGTTGTCTTCCTTCTCCTTTTCCACAGTACTTCCTTTCATTTCTTGATCTTCTTTTGTAATCTCTTCCTCTTCCTCAAGCACTTGGAATCTATTCTGACTGAACTATTTTCCTTCGTCTTGATGTTGTTTCGGTCCTCTCTTACCTCCTTTACCTCTATTAACCACTTTCTGGAAGCTGTCTGTTTCTTTCATTGTGTTAGTTTTGCTCTTGTTTACTTCTTTACTAAGCAGACAATCTCTAAAAAGGTGTCCATGTTCATGAAATATACGACATTTGAATGGAATGTGCTCATAGTCTACTGTTTGCACCCATTCTTCATCAAAAACTTCCAAGATCACCTCATCCAGTAGAGCTCCTAATAGATCCATTTCCACACATATTCTGGAAAAGGAAGTATATTTTCCCCTTCTAGTGGCTTCAGAGGCTTTAACATAGTGACCTAGTTTGTTGCCTATGGCAGCTAACGATTCATTTTGGCAGTAATCAAGATGTAGAGAATAGAGCCTTACCCAGACAGGTACTGAAGTAAACGTTTCTCTTTCTAGAGAAAAATTCATCATCATGGGCTCATGTAGAGTCCCATTGTAGCATAGAAGTAAGGCCCTGCTTCAAATATTTTGTCCTTGTCTTCAATATTCGTGAACACCACCTTAAAGAATCTCTTAGACCCAAGATTTAGTTCTATGCTCCATTTAGGTTTCCAGTGGTATCTGATCCACGATTGTAAAGCTTTTTCAGTGGGCCATAATCCCATGAACTTACAGATGATGGCATACATCCGCATGTGCTCCCTGTGCGCCTGCAGAGCTGGATCATTTAAAATGGCCCTGGGCATTATCTCTGCTTTGGGCTTGTAGGGTCCCTTTTGTTTTTTGTCTTTAGTTTCATGTTTTTTGTCTTCTACATCTTTGTCTTTTGTGTCATACTTTTCCTTATTAATGGCTTCTCCTGTTTCCTCTTCCATGTTTCTTTTCCCTTCCTCCCCCATTCCTCTAGCATTTTCTAGAGGTTTCTTGCCTCTACTGGCTACGACCTCCTTATAGGAGGAAGTGGAGCTCCCTCCTCTACAGCCCTCGATAGGGTTCGCCGACTGCAATTGTCTGCAACTCTCGATGTTCGACCTCGTTGTTCGTCCTCAACCGAGTATCGAGTTTCCATATCAAAATAAGGTCTTCACCCATAATCTTAAATAATATCACTCCTATATTAGGTGATTGATATATGGACATAAGGTCGCTTGCATGGGAACAATTAAATAACAATATTAGTATGGATTTATTTTAGTGAGAAATTTAATATGAGTTAAGAGGATTCAAATTTTTCCAAGTGCAAATTTATTTTAGAGTGAAAAAAATAATGTGTAATTTTTTATTGTTTGAATTGTATTTTTGAATGTTATAGAAATTACATAACATGTGCATTGAGCGATTTTATCAACACACATTAAAACAATTTTTTATTATTAATATATTTTTAAGAATGTCGTCAATATTAATTTATATTAAAATATTTTATTCATTATCTACATTGGATATTTTATTCCATACAACATTAAAATATTTTCTTTTAACAATATTTTCTATATGTACATGTATGTGAGGTTGATATAAGCATTAAAATATTTTTGAAAAATATTTTTACTTCTGATTACTTTACATTAGTATTAGGTCATATGTTTGATTAATTAAATATGCATAGCATATTTGTTTCTCTATTTATTATAACCGACATTGATTTTCTATTCAGAGAATAAATTTTTTTCTAAAAAGGGATGAATGTACTTACAGATTGCCTTGACACTAGGCTATAGAATGAGCCTCTTGGATCAAAAAGAGAACATATACTTTTCCCACCATTTGTGATTTTGGACATTGTTATCTCTTTGTTTCTCCAAGCGTAAGATAAAGTTTGGGTGTTCCAAAGTTGAATTCTTGTCATGATGAATTTAAAAATAATGATAACGATGATGGAAGGTAATGTTAATATTTATTTTTATTTTTTTTGTATATGGAGACTTCATGGTTTTGTATATTTTGATTTTTTTATGTTTGTTAGAGCTTTTTGTTGAACTTATTTGAAAAAAAATTTATTCGTCAAATTAAGGAAGAGTTATTCACTTATTATGAGTGAATTTTTCAGGGCTAAAATGAATTTCTTAAGGAAAATGATAAACTAATAGTTAGAATTTTTTAAAGAAAAAAATGAAAGAAAACTATTTCTGTTATTGTATTTTCAGTTTATCTTTTTACATTTTTACTCAAATGTCACATATTGATACTTGCTAAATGCATAATTAAATTCCACATCTAATGAGTACCCATTCTACAGACTTCTAATAGACTGACATCGAAAAAAATGAAAATACATGAACTTAAATGTTAAGTGTAAATGCCCGTTGGACAGATAATTAAATTCCACATCCAATGAATACTTAGTTTGCATACTTCTAAGAATATCAAGATTGAACAAAAATTGAAATTACATGAACTTAAACGTCAAGTGTAGACATTCATTACATGTTGATTTATTTCCACATCTAATGGGTGTCTACACTTGACATTTTAGTAAACCTACAAGGAAATAAGATTAAGATACAATTAAAAAAGTAGTTTTCATTTTCCCTCCAAAATATTTATTCTTGGAGATGACATCCTCATCTTGAATCCTATTAGTTTTTTAAAGTTAATTTTGTTAATACATTTTTTGTTTTGAGGTCCATTTTTAACCTCAAAATTCCCCTAGTAAATGTGGTGAAGACTTTTCATTGTGTCTTCCCACTAGCCATCAAACATAAGCTTATGATGAGGTCAAAATCAAAAGCACCTATTATATAAATAAGCAGATAAATTTCATCTATTTTTTCTTTATATCTTACCCCCACCAATTTCCTTATAACCTTAGGTTATCTTCAAATCCTACATTATTTTACAATTGGCGTTTTCTAAACATGCTACGTTTTGGAGTATTTGGGAAGAATCCAACATTTTTTTCGTCCAAAATCTCATTATTTGTTGTTTAAAATGAGCGTTTTTTACTAGATATATGGATTTACCACCTTGAAAAACCCTAGAGCATTTGGTCTGTGGAGACTTTACAACTCAAGCTTCTGATTCCGAGAAATTCCTACCTTATTCTAGGCAAAGTTAGACTAGAAAATACTCCAAAATGTAGAACAAAGATACCACTACTTTTACAATTTATAGTTAGTTTTAGTTTTAATTAATTATTATCATATCATATTATTTGTTTTATGGTTATTTATTATTGACAAACAACTTATTTCAATTTCAATCATAAAGTCTATCCTAATAAATTTGTTAATATTTAATTAATATGTAATACTATTATTGTGTCGAGAGGCACTCTCTAGCTTAGTATAGAAGAGACGTTGTAAGGTTATGTTATGTTATGTGATATGATGCGCTGTTATGTAAACATTTTGACTCGATCAAATTAAAAAACAATGAAAATAAAAATAAAATACAATTACAATTACAAATAAATAAATAAAATATAAAAATAATAATTATAATTGTAATGTAATTATTAATTAAAATATTTTGACTAGATCAAATAACATAAAAATAAAAATAAAATAAAATAAATTAATAATTATAATTATCAATTATCAATTATCAATTATTAATAATTAAGCTACTATAGATCCATCTTAAATTTGGATTTACTAATAAAAATAAAATACAAATACAATTAAATAAATAAAATATTAAAAAAATTACAATTATTAATTAAAATATTTTGACTAAGTCAAATAACATAAAAATAAAAATAAAAATAAAATAAATCAATAATTATAATTATCAATTATTAATAATTAAACCACAATAGATCTATCTTAACTTCGGATCTACAAGTGTCGAGAGTGTCAAATCTCTTGAGATACAAATCTCTTTTAGAGTGAAAAGAGATTCGATCCCTCTGGGCACTTGGTAGATCTATAATTAAAAAAGATTATAAATAATATATCATCATATATATATATATATATATATCATTTCACTGCTATTTTTTTATTTTTATTTAACCACTTATTAATTAATGAATTATTTTTCAATTAATTAATTATTAATTAATGGCATTGTCTAACTTATAGGCAAAATAGAATTCACTGAAATTAAGAAATACAATTTCAAGATTTTTTTTTTAAATACATTTTTCAATGCATAAATGGATTTAACATCCTAAAAATTCAGTGGGGCACTAGATTTATGCAGATTAAACAAAAATCGAGTTTTAAAAATATCTGCTAGATTTTAATTAAAATTAAGCAAAAAAATTCAATTTTTTGAAAATATTTATTAGATTTTGGTTTAAATTAACCAGAAAAATAGTCCTAAAAAATGTCATTTCCTCTTTAAGTCAAACTAAGCCTTAGTTAATTATTTTTCTCCCTTATTATTATTAGAGTAATTTTCCTTTTATGTAATTAAAAAATATTCTAAGTTTGTTGCTTTCTCCTACTTTTAAGGTTTATGTTATCGCAACTTTGTTCATTTCGCGTTTATATTTATTAATGATATCTACTTCCATATTTCTCAACTAAATAGTCTTGAAATGTTGACTTAAAATAATGATTATCTTTTAAGTTTACATTCTTCAATATATATCTTGAGATATGAATTTTTTATAATTATTTCCATAGGTGTGTCTATTTTGGAATAGGGTTCCACAATAAAAATTTAATTATCAATAACTAATAATTATTAGGTGGATGGTAAGATTTAACCTCCAATCACAAATTAAAGGTTGAGATTTATTTTAAAATTAGTTATTCCCTTTTTAACTTTTTAATGAAATAGATTAATTTGAAAAAAAGCACTTACAGAAGTATCATATAAATTGAATTATTGAGGTTGAGATTTATCTTAAAATTGGAGTCGTCTAACGAGACGAAGGAATTGCCCGGATGACCAAAAGTCGCCAGAATCCGGGCAAAAAAAATTCAAAAAATCTTGTAGAAGCAATGTTTGAATCGTGTTTTTGATGGTCGAAATAGATTTAGCGCCATCAAAAACGTTTAGGGCGCCTGAAATTTTAAAGTTTAACAACTATAACTTGGATTTACAAAAAATCCTTGCTGGATTTTCTCTAAATATGACGGATTTAAAAAAATCCTTGCTAGAATTTCTCTAAATATCACCGGAATTTCCATAACTTTCTGGGAAGCTCCTTTGCCTCGTCAGACTATGCACTTAAAATTACTTATGCCATTTTTACCTTTTTAATTAAATAGATTAATTTTAAAAAATTCACTTAAACAACTATCATATAAATTGATTTTTTTTTTAAACATATAGTATTGATAAGTCATGATATTGCAACAAATCCTACTTATATGCTAAGCATCTTCGTAGTAAAGTGGAGCATGTATATATATATAGTTTACATATAAAATTTTATTATAAATAACAATAATAAAATTAATAGTAATAATAATGTTTTTTTAAATATATCATAAAATAAATGTTTTAATCTTTGTTATAAATCAATGATTATTAGATTTACAAACCATTTAATTTATATATAATTACACTAGTTTTAAAAAAGAAAAAAAATGAGAATAAAATGAGAATATATATATATATATATAATATTAAATATTATTATTTTTATCGTTTTATATTTTTTTATTACTTTTTTTTAACAAAGGGGAGAGCCAACAAGCCAAAAATGTCTATGACATCTGATGCCGAGTGAAAACTGGGTGAAAAAGATTATACCCCATTATACTATAATCCCACAAAGAAACAAATTATAATTTTATAAAATATATATATATATATATATATATATATATATATATATATATATATATATATAATTTTAAAGATATTGATTATTATTAGAGATTTAATTTTAACTAGCATTTGCACCATACGTTGCAAAGAAAATGCCATAAGGCAATAGATAACATATAACACTATGTAAGGCAATCGATAGCATATAACACTAATTAACGCTTCTTTGACCCACCACCTCCGAGCTGGCACCCGCTGTGCTCGCAACCAGCACCCGCACAATTTCAAATGATCCCTCGCGCCAAACATTCATTTGCTCCATTCGCACAACCGGAATAGGTCCTCTCGAGCATTCGTTTCTTCTGCTCACGGTGCTTGATCACCTCGCAAGTCCGCTCGCGGTGTTGAATCCCAACAGGCTGTGCCCTAGGCGTAAGGTAAATTATACTCTGTGAACAATGACATCCACCATTTTGGCGGGCGCCCGAAAGGCCCATGCATACGAATCCCAACCTGTGCTACTATAAATTGTCTGCATTGGCAATTCCCAGCGTCTGGTGAAACAGATACATTCAAGGTCTCCATTTGGGCGCAGGTTTGAGCGACGCTGAAGGTGTTTTCCCATTGCATCGTAAGCAGTTACCAGATTTATAACGAACCACTTAGCCATTCAGACATCTTCAATAGTTTTTAGGACGTGGTTTAATGGTTAATAGCTCAGTAGGGAGGTCTAATCTCAAACAAAATTATATATATCTGAAAATTGCTCCAAACGCGGTCCAATCTCAAGCAAAATTATATATATCTGAAAACTGCTCCAAACACAATTTTTTTAGTTGAAAAAAATACAATAAACCACCGCCATTACAATTGCAAACTCAAGCTCCTACATCTAGTGTGCTTGATTGTGTACTACCCACTTAGCCATGGAGGCCATGAAAATTAGATAATCCTAAACCACCGCCATTGCAAGCTTCCTGCATCCACTGTGCCTGCTTGTGCACTTTGCCAGGTGCATAGTTTATTTGGGCTTTTCATTGGGGTGAGATTTTGAGTACAAATATATTCATTTCTGTGAGAGGAATTTGGTGCACATTAATTTTCACATGCTTGCTAGGAAGGATGACCACGGAAAAATGCAAGGGCTCCAACCAGTGGAGCATTGATGTAAGTAGTAGGCTCAGACTGCCTGAAGTATTTTGCCACATTTTCTTTATCCTCCTTTTCAACTGAAAACATTTTCCACTGCTCCTTTGGTGTGGTGCCATTGCTTTCTGCAATAAATGAATTACACATTGCTATTTTAGCAACAAAAAATTTAATTGCAAGTGAATCTCATTTTCGTGTCAGATCAACAACCTTTTTCTCGAACTTCTTTTTCCTACTTGCTGAAAGAAAACTATGTTTTTTGTTATCAACCTTGAATATTTCTTTCATGTCTTCTCTTGCATTATTATGGCGATCTGGGTTCTATGTCAAATGAAATGACCAGACTGTCATAAGATTAGGTTAGTAATGCAAGCAAGGCGATGACTGCATGTACATTTTGAATTGGTGCCTCAACAGGTGCTAGCATCTCTAACAATTTTTTGAAGTGATTGATGTTGTTGGCCACATCTTATGTTGTCATCTTTATTTGTGAAAACTTCCTCAACTATATCTTAGGATGACAGCTTGATATTCATAAATGTTAAACATCTTGAATTTCAATTGATTGTTGTGTTTGGCTACATATTAGGAGCCTCCTCTTTATTTGGTGAAGTTCCCTAAGACAAATCTCACAATTATAGCTTTCTTTTCACACACGTGTGACCCATTTTTCTTTTGGTGTTTTGGCACTGCTAATGTGAGTCATTTGATCATTAATGCTCAAAATGCTACAAGTAAGAGTCCTGTGATTATTAGTTTCCCATTTGTTGATTCTAGCAGTTCATATGGTATGTTTGACTTCATCTTATTCCAGAATGCTAAATGATCTTGTTCAATAATGGAATTCCCATTTGTAGCTTCCAGATGAAATCCCATGCTGTTAAATTTTACAACCAGATCTGTTTTAGACAAAGAAGAAATTCAAGCTAGCTACAGCCATGGTTCTGGTGTACTTTGAGACTTCTAATTTTCATGGGTGTTTGTTGTATTGCTTGTTCTTTTTCAAATAGGTAACCAACATGAAAATTAAAGTCTGGCCTTCCTTATGAATAGACCATTAGCTTTGGTATCAAATATTGGAAAAAATTCCAGTGATCAAAGAGAGATATTGAGCTTGTGTTCGCAACACTAGAGGGCTCAGCAATTGGAGTCAAATTTATTGATTAAGGCATGAATGTACAACAAATAAAAGACATACCATCCACTGAAATATTTTAATTTTAGCAGAAAGAATGATGTAAATTCACAGTGGACAAATATTAGAGAGTAAAATATATGATAGAGAATTGCAGTGCTTTGGAAATAAAATGCATGAGTTGACCTTACATTATCTGGAATTCTCCCACACTTACAGAGTGTGACTACAATTTATCTATTCAAGTTGTTGCTTGATTATCATGTTGTCTTCTTTGTTGCATTCTCCTCTGTCTGTCTCTTTTTGTGACAGTTTTTTTTCCTCATTATATATTTTTTTATTATTTAATTAAATGTATTCAATACTTCTCTATAGATAAAGGCTAAAATTATTTTTTCTTCCTAAAGGGCTATTCATAAAGCAAGGGTCAGTTAACCTTCCTAAAGTACTATTCAGCTGTCCTTACATAGACAGTAAGACAAAACCTTGCTTTCTAGGGGATGCAGGTCCAGAGGATATGTGAAGATTAACAAAAACTCTAACATTCAGTATATTTATCTTGCATGTTTTAGTTGATGTATTTCCTACATTTTCTATCCCTAATAAACATGATTATTTGTTTTCCTCTTGTTAGAAAGGGGTAATTCGGGGATAATTGCTGCACAAGGCCTTGGGCTAACTTGGAATGTGTGTTACTCAATTTAAAATTTTGTTGTTGTTAACTCAATGTAGCTTAGTGTTACTGCCACCTGATTCAAGAAAAAAACGAAGTTGGATAAATAAGCTTAGAGTGTATTTTCTGAAGATCCAAGGCCCAAATTATTTGTTGAAGCCTGAATTTTATATTACCATGTATTGACTAAAAATCTAGAAATATATGGTAGTATTTTTTTCCTTGAGCTTTACTATGTTATCAAAAAGCCCTATTTCTTTTCAACTTGTATGGATGTCTGGGGCTTGGCATGGTTTTTTGGCTGGATGTTTACACAGCAGCTGTGTGAAGGCAAAACACTCTTCTGCTTTATATTTGTTGTAACTTGTTTTATGGTGCATCTATAGGCTGCAATAGTCAGTGCACAAAAAATCTGGAAGCAAGTCAATTATTTACACAGCAGAAACTTGAACAACACAGACGATGCCATAATGCCACTACACAACATATGCCCAAGAGCCAGTAAGACATGTTTCCTTTCTAATTTATGGCAAACTATACTTTAGGAACTATTGAAACTGTAGAAAACTTTGGAACGTTAAGAAGGCATTCAACAGTTAAATAAGCCACCTTTGATGCAATACATGAGCTTCCAGTGTTGGTTGGCAGTTTGACTTCTATTAATCCTCCAGACAAAACACCTTCGATGCTATTTATGAGCTTCCAGTGGTGGTTGGCAGTTTGACTTCTATATTATCATTCTCCAACGAATGTGAATCAGTGATTCAGACCTTGATTCCATGTTGACCCATTTCAATTCCCAAATAAAAATGTATTACAAATCCTAGCAGCCCAAATTAACTTAGGCATTGTTTACGAAGGTACCATGCGGTGATTGTGAATCCAACCTCCACTTCAATGACTTATTCCTTTGTGAGGTCCCAACATGAATCCTAGACTGTTTCTCTTTTTCCAAGGTAATGGTTATCAGAGTCTAGTGACTATCAGTAATACAAAGTGTTGGAGTTGATATTATTCCCTTGAGAGGTCCCAGCATGAATCCTGGACCATTTATCTTCCTCCATGGTAATGATTATCAGACATGTGGATTGTCAACCGAACAGTAAAGTTTACAAATCACAATTGTTGACAGAATGTAATCCAATTCAAAACGTGATGCAAGCCCTGGAAGTGTTTTACAAAACCAGAATTCTATACAGGGTATGATCTCTATAACTAAATCCTGATCACAACATAAATTCTGAGCTCAGTTAAGATCAGTGAAGAATCTATCAATATCTTAACTGGAAACAAATTTTGTTTTTGGTTGTGAGGATTGCCCGTGAACCAGTGAGACTCCTGTATCATTTTGCATACCATAAAAACCCTGTTTACATTGATTCTGCTGTCAGAGGACAACATCTCATGTGTGACAGATCATTCTTGAGACTCGTACTGGTACTGCAGCTGGCAGGAAGGGTTGGTCTGCGAAGGCATGAAGTGCAGTGGATAATCCCTATATCTAAAATGACCATATATATGAGCCTTCTCTGTTTACACTACAGACAAATTTACTTTGCATAGAGGCCTAAGGAATTAGGTTCCACAAAACCGAATTGTGTTAACATTGCACAAAGGTTTAAAGACCTTTTTCCTTCAAAAATAAGATTAAGGAACAATCCCTAACCCTGTTAACATTGTACACAGGTTTGAAAATCATTTTAATTAAGTGCAATTTAATTATTTTGTGTTTTGGTATTTTTTATTTGGGGTTATAATTTTCTGTAAGATTATGATTTTATATTATTTAAAATATTTTTTTGAATAGATAAATAGATTATTACTATGAAAATTCCTTCTACTCACACATCTGGATTATGCAGATTTAGATTATGTTGATTTTACAACTCAAACTTGTGATTCTAACTCTTTCTTATTAAATTTGAACGAATTAAACAAAAAAATATAACAAAAAAACACCAAAACATAAAAGATTTGACTGGATTAAACTAACCCTTACCAAATGGAATATTATAAAAGCACTACAGAACTATGCTTTCAATGTTTAAATCAATGAAAACTACAGCTACTCCCGACCCACAAGATTAAACATTTCTATGAAACAAAGATATCAGAAATTGCAATAGTAAATGGTTTAATCAAACAGTCAGAAATATGGCAATGAATCAAAATCAATGAAAACTACAGCTACTCCCGAGCCACAAGATTAAAGATTTCTATGAAACAAAGATATCAGAAATTGCAATATTAAATGGTTTAATCAAACAGTCAGAAATATGGCAATGAATCAAAAAAATATGTCCAAGCAAATATCAGTGGGAAAAAACCACTCAAGGTTATACATCAAATCCTTCAAGAAAATAAGTAAAATTTCATGCTGGAACACATTTTCCCTTTTAATTTTCATTCATCCAGCCCAATTTTGAACCAGAATTGAAAAATAATTAATACAGAACATGAAAAAAATTATAAATTTGCATGGGAGAAAACACAACTAAATTTGCATGGGGAGAAAACACAACTACTTTTCATCTGACATCAATATCTACTGTAAGCTGTGTATAATCATGTCTCACATAACTAAATATCAGGAATCTACAAATTTTACAACTAAAAATGAAAGGTATCACGTTTACATTTTCTAAAAATATTTTATAAGGGAACAAATTACACAATCTCCCATATCTATCTAGTTGGGACCCTGATATATGTAAGATCTTGAGCCTGCCAAACTTCAGGGCCTGCTCATATCTAGAGGGTTTAAAACTGTCTTTTCTTGTGCCCAAACTAGGGTGAGAACATGTTGTGTGCTTAATATACAACAAACAACATATGATTCAGCTTAAGCCATATATAGATGAAGGCAAGTGATCAAAGTTCCAGCCCTTCCCATTTTATAGTGGGTTACTGTATCATGTTGATGCAAACCTAGAACCTCGACGTTACCCCTATTAATACAGAGTTGGGGATCCATGTTAAAATGAATTACTAGATTGTGTTAATGCTGAGTTGGGGGCCATGCTAAAATAGGTTACTGTATTATATTAAGTTGGGTGTTAGGGTTCAAAACTCATTACACATCAAATAAATATTAAAAACTCGTCCAAAAGCCCAAACAAGAAGATTCAATATGTAACATATGCAATAGCAAATTCATCCAACAATCTACAGAGGAGAATGCCATTGAAAACATATACCCACCATAGCACACAAACTATCTATAACCTGGTACCATCAATCACAAAATCCATGAAGAGATGGCATATTTGCAACTGAAAATTAAAACAGTACAGAAAAATTCTTTTAGTTCTTTTCATGTTCCTAAATGCCCCTTACACAGGTGAAGGCCTAATCTCTGAAAACAACCTTAATATTAGATTTCAGCCAAAGATACAATTATGATATATACCATACAATGACAAGATATATACCATACAATGACAAGAAGCACCTTTCACCAATGAAAATAACCCATAACTAAATAATATTTCATTTCTAATTTATGAGCTGATATGCCAACCAATCTTCAACCAACAACTAATATACCATGCAATACTCTGAAATAACACCATTCACTTATCACCTATTGACTAATTTTCTGATTCAGATGCTTCAGTCACAGGGCCCATTGTCCTCAGATCATCCATCTTTTTAGGGGGAGATAACTATGCCCACACTTTTTCTTTCGCTTCATTTTTTATTATACTTTCTTTTGTAGTACTTATCATTAGTATCATTTGGTTTGTTTTTCTTGTTGTTATTCCAGAATTTGTCCCATTTTATTTTTCTTAGATGTGGCATTTTGTTAAATTCTTCTAATCTTTTGTTCCATTCTGGGAAACTGTTGATATTTTCTGCTTTCTTCTCTTCCATTTTCCTCAAAGACTTTGTTGTTCTTCCAACTTCCTCTAAGATTTTGCATATTTTTGCCAAAAAACTACTTCCGGTGGTTCCATATTTAATTACCATCCAAGCTAGCACGATTTCCGCTTTGTTATCACTGAAATGTTATGGGGAGACACTGTAATGTTATGGGAAGATTTTTAGGGCCCAAGATTTTGCATATTTTTGCCAAAAAATTGCTTGCGGTGGTTCCATCTTTAATTACCATCCAAGTTGGCACAATTTATGCTTTGTTATCACTGAAATGTTATGGGGAGACACTATAATGTTATGGGAAGATTTTTGCCCTAAATTTTAGTAGATCACTAAGGTTTTTTAATTTTTTACATTTTATATATATATATTTTTTAAAACTTCCTTTCTGTTCAAATAATAAGATAGCAATTCTAGCATAAAGGTTGTCTGGTCTTTCAATAGCGCAAACAGTCTTACAGTGCAGAACTAATCATTCAATAATCAAGCAGTAACAATGTAACCCATATCCACTATTCTGGTGAACCAATCCGTTTCATAGTATTTCCAAATAATTCTAAACAAATCCAATAATTCAACAGAGA
The DNA here is from genome assembly GCA_031772625.1 of Pinus tabuliformis. Lineage (NCBI taxonomy): Eukaryota > Viridiplantae > Streptophyta > Pinopsida > Pinales > Pinaceae > Pinus > Pinus tabuliformis. Next base: position 593,224,030 of record CM062818.1, read on the forward strand.
GAGATTATAGATCCTTGCAAATCACTGAGCTACGCTGTTCTAGTTTTGATTTGAGAAACTAGGGGGCCGCTATTCATGTGGCGTTCGCAGTACTTTTGGTCCGGAACGACGTCTCTGGAGCAATGCCATTTCTTACCGTCTATTGTCCGACATCTTCCAGGTTCTGTATCCATGTTTCCAGCGAATCCCATGTGGAACGAACTCCACGGCGCGAATGTCATAACATAAAATGCCTGTCAGCTTGAAATAAAGTTTTATTTTTTACAGAACCTACCTATAATAAACTTGACTATTGCACTTAGGGGTGGGGGAGGAAGATGATGACGAGCAGGAAGCTGAAGAGATCTTTGGGGAAGAGAACGCACACTTTTCCAAATAAGAACGATAAGCTCAGGCAGCACGGGGACACAGGCCATCATGTACCTGAAAATCAACCCCTGGTGTTCCAGTTCCTGCTACTACGCTGGACTGAAGGGAGGACATACTGTTGTTCTGACAACATGCATTCCTAGTCCCGTTTCCATTCCGCCCGTGTCTCTTCCCCTTGCCATTGATATAACACTTGAAATTTGTGTAATCGTCTAACATCTAATCGTATGGTGCACAAAATGACACATAGGCAAGGAGGGCAGTTGATTTCAGAGGGAAACGCCTTACGGCGTAAAAATATTGATTATCTAAAGAAACAGACATGTTTGTTTTCCAATTACAAAAAAAGCCAGGGAAAATGTGCAAATCCTAACGCCATTCTCCACTAATCTCGACGTGTTTGGACTTACTGGTTTCGGGATGGGATTGAAAATAATTATTTAGTTACTTCTTCCTTTTTTTGCATCATTTGTCAAATTTCTCCACTTGCGAGGTCGATTATTCTCGTGGAATTATTGAACGGGCCAGACCATCTTGAATGGAACACTAGCATGATCATTCATGGATATTAGACTGTCCCACACAATGACTCTCCATGGATATATGTTCTAGAAACACCCCGCCTTCTTGAAACCATATTTAGTTTCAAATTCATACCAGAAACCACTCACAAAATTCCTATATTATTGATTCACAATCATTTTGGAAGTAATGGAGAAAGCTAAACTTAGATTATTGTTATGATGATGATAAGTTTGAGACTCTAATCCTAGACCTCATATCCTAATATCTAGGGAGTGGTTGAAACCATCCTGTCAGTGTGAAATTCTATATATTTGAGGCTCATATGACTCAATGGCATGAGTGGGCTTGTATAAGTGTTTTTACATTCTCCAGGTATCTCACGTGGAGAGCTAGTTAATATATAGTTTATATATTCACCTTTTAACATGGTGTCAGAGCTACAGGACAGAGGAACCCGTACGCCAAGTGAAAAATCTGCCACTCGCGCTTGAAGCGAAATCGTAGCGTTGTTTGGTGGGCTAATCGTGCCGATCTCACTGTGAGACTCCAATTCATGTCATTTTGGACGATCGTCGCTGGATAATCCTGGATAGTCGCGATGACCTTCGCAAACCCATGGTTCTAAATCATGCCGACTGTAGATTGTAAATCTCTGCATGTTTTTTTTTTATTGGAAAGCCTGTGGCGTAGCAAAAGGGGCACGTTCAACCTTCGTGCCAAAGACCAGATCCGTGGGGAGTGTGTGGAGAAACAAAGTTGCGTGTGACTGCCATTGATCTACACAGAGTGGTGAGGACTGCCATGGAGGTCATTGTCTGGTTGGATCGCTGAGGTAACGTGGTTCCTCACAGGTCCGTTGTAGATAATTCTTTGTGAAGGATTCTTGGAATCTATAATCATTGCGTGGAGAAGGCCACGTGGTGGAGGCCAGAGATTAGCCAGTGTCGGAGGCTCCATGAGCGTGGACATACAGAGGAGCTCGCGCTGTGCATCAAAATTTCACAAGAGATCGTGATTGACTACGGAGAAATAGCATGGAGAAGGCTGGAAGAAGGTTGCGTGGAGAAGACTGGAAGGAGGCCGAGGTTGCTGTGGTAACCGTGGAGGAACACCTGCGTGAAGATCCACTCAGTGTGGTTTTGCTGTATCGAAATCTTTCAAAGGAAACTTGCATTAATCAAAAGAATGCGTGGAAAATTGTGAGCTGGGCACACTCCTCGGCATTGTTTGTTGAATCGTCATCGGATCATAGCCGAAACTGTCATCCAACGTGGAGGAAACCAAGCGGAAGGACCCTGAGATCACATGAAATCTGCGCAATCTGACTAAATTCTGTGGAGATCGAGGAGGCTAGATCTGCGTGAAAATATTGTCATGGATGCATGCCACTGAGGAGGATTTAGCGGCGCAGTGGTTGTAGATCACGCGGTGACTGCGAGGGAGTAGTAATTCGATGGAGCGCTTGCTGCACAAGGAGAATTAGCATGTAAGACGTCAGAGTGTGGCGTCGAATGCAGTGAAAGATCCATTTATATCGTTGCAATATTGATTGAGATCTACTACCGATGCATGGTAAGAGGGAGTAGAAGACTAGAGGAGGCCGGATTTGCCCAGAGGCTGCAAGGAGGAGCAGGAAAAGAGGAGTATTTCGAACTGTCTCCTGGTCTGATTTTAGACTTAAACGAGTTATTACTCTGGTCCTTCTACAAGGCCATCATAGCCGAGTTTGTAGCTACGTTTTTGTTTGTATACATAACAGTGAGTACAATCATCGGTCAAGCCAACCAGAAGAATGCGTGTGCCGGCGTTGGAGCCTTTGGTATTGCATGGGTTGTTGGGGGAATGATTTTTGTTCTCGTGTATTGCACCGCTGGGATTTCAGGTGGCCATATAAACCCTGCAGTCATGTTTGCTATGCTTCTTGCTCAAAAGGTGTCCCTGAATCGTGTAGTCTTGTACATGCTGGCGCAGTGTGTGGGTGTAATTTGTGGGGATGGGATGTAGATCGTAAGAGGGAGAGAGGCTACCACGGTAGAAGAAGACGGTATTGCAGGTGCGTGGAGACTACGAGGAGCTGGACACCAATCATGGATGGTTAAGAAGAGACCTGTGTGTGGAGTGGTGTCTGCATTCAGACTTCCACTAGAGAGGCATATCTGCCTGAAGAGGAGACTGTTTGATCTGTCTGTAGAGCCATAGAGCCGGTGGAGATATCCGAGTGTTGGTGGAGAATTTGATTGTGGTATGGCTGCTGCAATCCCCCATTGTTCGATCGACCTTATGGCCCATTCCTATGTGGTTGGTGTGTGAGCGTTGTAGGAGTTGAGCACATGTTTTTAACAAAGCACACGAAGTTGAGGGGGACACCGAGTTGTGTCTTCCTCTTCCTAGATGGCACTGGGATCACACTGCTGGAGAGAACCGAGAGCTTCGGTGTGATATTGACTGTGGTGCTATGGTTCTGGTGCTTTGGTGTGGCTGCTAGAGTAGACTGAAGTGGGCAGCAGTGAGAGTGGTGGATCGATTTCCAAGTACGGAATTGATAGGGGAGAAAATGGGTCTTCAAAGTAAACTGAAAGAGTCCCGTAGAAAACTAAGGAGAAAGCATCAAAGGAGAAAAGCAAAATATTGTTTTGCTGAATTTAGTGATGCATTTCAGGTTGACGTTGTGGACGATTAGCTGATCAAGATGTAGATTTGGAATTTGGTGAGATTATTAACTGGTTAATTCCAAATTTATCATTTTTTTCAGGTATGAATTATGAAATATGCGAAAATGAAATGAAAATAGTATTGTGGAAGGTAAATTCACTGGATTATGTTGAAGATGTTATTAATGATAATGGAGTTGTATCAAGATTAAGTCTTATAATGTCTGCATTAGATGACAACATCATACTCAGTATAATATATCAATATGGAGAGATTTTTAGTAGAAAATTCTTATGGGATGTTTTAGAAATGAAATACTGTTTGGATGAGGGAAATGATGCCGAGGATATTGCTCTTGAAAATAATCCCATATTTGATTGTGAAACTGAAGATGAAATGATGGGTGATTAATGCATTTCTATTACAAAAACTTGTGATGATGAAAGCACAACCATTATTGTAGAACCTGAAAGTTTTCCAGATGAAAAATCAAGTTTGATGAGACTTATATACCTCATGATGAGTGGATCAATTTGATGATTGAAAAACATCTTATTGATGAATTACTGTTTGGTGAGAATGAAGACCTATCTTCACATATAGATCAAATGTAGAACATGCTTGCAGCAACGGCACTGAGTGAGGAGGCTGAAGTGATAACTATGTCAGTAGAGAGGGATGGGGTAGGGAGAGATGGAAAAATGAAAGCTCTCCTGAAGGAATAGGAAGACGAAAGAAAATGTGGTCCTCTTTATAAATTTAACATTGTTTTTTGCGCAGGTATTGGGAGACAAGAAGAAGAAATTGAAGAATTCTAAGAACCCGCAACATCAAATGCGAAGAATATTAGTATATACTAGAAGAGGAGGATACGATTTCATGTGTTCCTCTCGAGGGGGAGAAAACGTAAAAAGGAGGCGAAGCTCCATCATTTTCTTATTGCAAAGAAAGTGAAAATGAAGCTTCATCCACAGATGAACAAGCATGAACTCTCAGGCAAAAAGACTAAAATGAAAACTCTGTTACCAAGTTTTTCATGTTTTAATTGTAAGCCTAGCTGAGACTAGACCAGCGCGCATATGTTATTGTTCCGTACCCTTTCTCCATTAAAGGGGAGTGTTGCAAGTAATGGAGAAAGCTAAACTTAGATGATTATGATGATGATAGGTTTGAAACTTTAATCTTAGACCTCATATCCTAATATCTAGGAAGTGGTTGAAACCATCCAGTTAGTGTGAAAGCCTATATATTTGAGGCTCATTTGACTCAATGGGATGAGAAGACTTGTATAAGTGTTTGTACACTCTAAGTATCTCACGAGGAGAGCCAGTTTTTAACCAATCACATCTAGATTCTTTCTTCGCTCTAGTGCATTTTTTAATAACCACTAGGACTATGAATAAATTACATTGAATATCCCCTTCGAAGAATCACTCTTCTTTTTTGTATAAATATCTGAACACAAATACAACATTCTAAGATTATGTACTAATATCTTCACAGGACTTTTAGCATTTTATCACCTCAATTGCTCCAACTAGTCGAGAATTGCCTGCATGTTACAATGGAATTTGAATATTCAGACTACAGTTCATCTCTTATACATGGAATTGGCAGAGCCTCCGTTCTCAATACGAAATGTGTAGCCTCTCTTTCATTATTTGGATTCCGCGAAAAGCAAGATGGAGCGTTTAACAGGACGTATACTGAATGTCATCCACGCGTTGTCCAAATTAAGCCTGTCGTTGGCGTCGATTGCAATCTATGCACTTTGCATGGCTGCAAGATTTATCATTTGGATTGGCATGGGTGTCCTGGATTTCGCAACAGGGACGCGTGTCTTGGATGCCGCCATACATGTGAGGGAGGGTTTGAAGGAGCATGTCCTCCCTGCGTTGCAGCTTCTCAAGGGACTGCTTGTATTGCTTGTGGGATTCTCCATGCTGGTTCAGTGGCTGAGTATTAATATTCAGGCTAATATTAATGGAAATGGTTTCGGAATTAATCCTTACGGCATGAATACTTCATCTCGCCGCTCCATGGCGATGAGAGCCCTGCCCAAAGGCAAGTACGAGTGTTTAAGAAGATCAAATGATATAAACAGAAATGATCCATCTTCATGTTCTATCCTCTTGAGTTGTATTCCTGAGGAGGATGAAGTCTGAATTCTTCCCTTGCAGACATTATTTTCATATTTCCTGCATTGACTGCTGGCTTCTTCCATGTACTGTGAATAACTCTTCCTTCCCTTTCCGTAGGGAAACCATTATTGTCATCGACTCCTGACAAGTAGTTCAAGGTGCCCACATATGCAAATACTGAAAAATTGAGGTTTTTACTCCCTCCTTATTTTGGTGCCTACTTTCCTTGATCCTCCTCGGAGGTCTTTTCAGGCAACAAGTTTCAAGAATTTTTAAATATTTTCCTCATCTAAAATGTACTAAAATTTTATATGTAAGAGTTATGATTTCATAAATAATTTTGGTCTTCCGACGAGCTCTCTGTTCTTAGATAAAAACATAGAACATTACATTGCTTTCTGGAGAAAGACACAACATTTTTACTTCTTTTCTAACCAAGATCCAAAAAGCACATTGGACTTGTCATCGGTTTCTACTCTGAACGTACATATTTCGTACTTCAATTTGATCACATGTCTTGTTTCTAAAGCATTAGTTTAAGGAAAAGAAAGAGAGACTGCTGTTTGTTTGTTGGGTAAGATCATTGAATACCAGTTTCCGTTTGTTTGTTCGGAAGATCATTGACTGTCAGTGTTTGTTGGGTTGATCATTGAATATCAGTCTATAGTTTATCAAAGTTTGAATAGTACTTTATAGTATATCACTGAATATTAGTCTATGGTTTATCAAAGTTTGAATATTAGTTTATGGTCTATCAAATTATTAAGAGGAATTTAATTTTTTTCGAGCTAAACAAATTCAAATTTCAATTAATTTAATTATTTTATATTATATTTTAATTGAATTTAATCTGATCAAAAGTTTAAATGACATGACATAAGTAACGACACAATAAGTAATTTCATTGCTACTATCTAGAAGATAAAAAGTCAATTAAAAAAATAGTCAAAATACTGCAACTTAATTACCTGTCAAAAATAATTTTTCCATCTCACTATATGCTTATCGTATCATCCAAAAACCAAAACGTTTTCTTGAGGGTCAATAGCTGCAAGTCATCCTGCATTTCAGAAACTTTTATTGCTGGAGGGTGTTAAAATTTTTCAAACTATGTCAACCAGACTTTGCACTTCAAATGATAACTAGTCCCTAATCCTCAAAGAGCTTAAAATTGAAACCTATCAAAAAACTTAAAATTGAAATCTATCAAAACTGTACAATATGAAATGGGTTTCAAAACTGTAGAAAATGAAATGGGTTCTTTAAGCTAGCTGATAAGCGAACATAATTATGAAGAAAAATACATATAAAAAACAATGAAACAAATAAAAAGTAACCATTGTTTGAGTTCAAATTTGTTGTAGATTTCATATATAATTAAACCATTAACTACATTTTTATATAGTAATATTATTACTAATATGATTATCAATCAACTCTGAAACAAATGGACTAACACTACTAATCTTCTAATTTTGAGCAGTGACCTCCTAATAATTTGCTGCCCTAATTTTACACAGAAAACACAAAATATGCTGACTAAATTGTGAATGATTTACATAACAAATTAAGCATTATGCCCAACAACAACTGCGATGAACTAAAATTGACAAATACACGCCACTAGAAGCAGTAACAGAAAATACACGGGGTAAACGAATCTCTCAAATGTACATCACCGTTATATTAGAATTAGAAAAACAATAAACCCTAATATTATATTTCAAAATCATGAACTCCCTAACCAACATAGTGGCACTTTCATCCCTTTCATAAAATAAGGAAGGAAGGAAAGGTACATTATATGTGGACTATGCGTGTAGTGTTGTTATCGACTTAGTTATAGAGTCTTTCTAATTGATAGGGTACACGGGGTAAACAAATCTCTCAAATGTACATCACCGTTATATTAGAATTAGAAAAGCAATAAACCCTAATATTATATTTCAAAATCATGAACTCCCTAACCAACATAGTGGCACTTTCATCCCTTTCATAAAATAAGGAAGGAAGGAAAGGTACATTATATGTGGACTATGCGTGTCGTGTTGTTATCGACTTAGTTATAGAGTCTTTCTAATTGATAGGGTCAAATTTGAATGGTTGAATTTAATTGTATTATAAATTTTGGGAATATTTTAGAATGGTGAACAATAGTGGTTTGACATTATTTTTGTCTATTAGATTTTGAAATATTCTAGAAATTTGGGTTTGAGATAAAAATGGTTTGATCAATTCAACCAGTGTCTTTAGTTGAGAGAGGTTGATTTTAATGGTTTAACTTAATTAGATATTATATTTTGGGAATATTTTGGAATATGGTGGTGGGTCAATTTTGATCTTGTTTGTCTCCGTTAGATTCAAAAAGATTCTACAAATCCGCAACTAAGACAAAAATTGCTTGATCAATTTAGCCAGCGTGTCAAATTGACAAAATTAAATTTTAATGGTTGAATTTAATTAGATTACATATTTTGGTAATATTTCACAATATGATGAATATCATTGGAAACTTATGAGCAGAAGTGGGTCAATTTATAGATCTCAACTCTTTCCATCAGATTCCAAAATATTTTAGAAATTTGTAATTGAGATAACAATGGTTTGATCAATTCAATCGGTCTCTAATTGACACAGTCAAATTTTAATGTGTGAGTTAAATTAAATTACAGATTTTGGGAATATTTTGGTATTTGATGAATAGGAGTGGTCAATTTGACAAAGAAATTTGATGAATAGACATGGTGCATAGCTTCACTGAAAAAAATTAGTGTATTACTTTCAATACCAAATTACAAGCCACATAAATTGTGTTCATGAGACCCAACACATTTCAAACAAATAATTGCTTGTTGAAAAAATATTTGAACAAAATTCAACAACCAATAAATTAATCTTACCTATTCACTAATATAACCTTTATTCCAACCCCCCCCTTAATGATTACATTACATCATTACAAATATTATTACAAGAATCATAAATTACATATAGTCACATCTCTCTAGCTGGTCTTCATCAACACTGACATCCACCAGAATCTGGCAAACATTGCTCTTTCTTCACCACATCATCTTTAAGCTGTCACTTGAGCTACTTCATTTAAAACATAAATGCTCTAACGAACTTTTGTATAATTGACCTATATCCCAAAAGACAATCCGGATATTAGACCATCTATCAAAATGTAGCAAATTGCACTTTTAATAGTTGTATAGGTGAATTGTCTCCGTAAGTGTTTCTTGTTGTCAATTAAGCAACTAAACTTTCTCATACAAACTGATCTCATAAATTAACCCATAGTTGATGCTCTTGAAGGCCAAAGTACAATAAAACCCATCGAATTATAACAGATTACAAATACATCTCATAAAAATAACCCATAACTGATGATCTTGAAGCCCAAAGCACAATAAGACCCATCAACATATAACAGGTTCACATAATAAAATTAGTGATATATTCTTTCGGCATGGAATAAGATTAAAAAAAACACTAATTTAATTATATTTTACTGTTCAAAAATTCATTCTACACGATTTACAATATAACACACAATTTATATCGACCACTTTTATATCTCTGAAATAAAAAGCAATCACTGAAGCCACTACTATATCTCTAAAATAAACAAATCATTGAAGCCCAGAATTCTGCGGGCGCAAAACACTCAACATATTGATGAGCTTCCATGCGTGGATGCAGCAGAGGTAAAATATTTCAGTAAAACTGTCAGCGCAACTTTAAGAGTGTGTCCATCCAATATTCTTGGGATCACATTCTACTGGATAATCAGACGGAAAACCTTTATTTCACTGCATCTCGGCTCAACATCCTCGCAAGAGAATGAAGGCGGGTAACATGATATTTGGAGGAAAATTGCAAACCATTTGGTGAACAAAGAAGATGTATTTCCTTAAACCACGATAAGTCATTAAGTGTCCTCTTGATCAAGCAATCCTTTCTCATATGTGTCCTCTTCGCTGCCAGCTGCGAAAAATTCAACAAAAATCAACGCCTTCTAAACTGGCCACCCAAAGGCATTTTGCTTCTTATGGAAATATGATAGGTCTACCTAATCGTGGCATGACGACATGCATTTGGCCTTTCTCCACTGCAACTTTCTGGTCGTGCTCTCCCCCGACGTCAGCTGGGCCCAGGGGTTAAATTTGACAGGTGGCCCTGGTCATCGGGAAAAAAAAAATTGACAAATTTATTTTTAAATTGCCGATCGTATGATTTGTAATATTTATTTTTACAAATTTCATTTAATTTCTACAAATTATATTCACAAACATATATTCATTTTAACTCTTTATCAAATTTCCCAACTATAACTCAATATCAAATCTCCCAACTATAAAAGTAAAAACACTATAAATTCAATTTCAAAATAAGAGATTCCTATATTATCAAAAGAATATATCAATAAATTCAGTTTCAAAATGAGAGACCCCTATATTATGAAAAGAATATATCAGTTTCAAAATGAGAGACCCCTATATTATGAAAAGAATATATCAGTTTCAAAATGAGAGACCCCTATATTATGAAAAGAATATATCAAGATAGCTCTTGAAACCTGTAACTATAAAAATAAGAACACTATAGATTTAGTTTCAAAATCAGAGATGCTTATATTATCAAAAAAATAAAACTACTATCTACTAATCAAATCCAATAAATCCATCTAAACCAAGCGAGTTTGCCAACAACATTCCATCCTACCAATAGCAGAGAAAGCATGCCTACTAGCAGTAGTTCTTTGTTATTCTATTCTTCGCTAACCTGGTCTGCCCAATATGTTATCCTCATGGAGTGGGGTTATTCTTGATATGTTCAATTCGTTAGGGTGGTTATTCCCACTCTGTTCCTCTCTTCGCTGAAAAGGTTTGATCGATATGGTTGATTCATTGAAGGTAAAATACAAGTTGTGAGTAAATTGGTTGTCCCTTTCTTTATGACTGGCAGGAAAGAGATTGATTACAAAAACCAGTGAACATAGCTCACCAAAGCCCAAAACCTTGTCAATATGTTTTTATCTACGAAGCTCACCTCACACCATCACTTTACTAGTTGCTTGCTTAGTAGGACCCAACCATGAACGAGTTTCAACGAAAAAAATACATCGAAGGCTTAAGATGGAGAATGAAGATCAATTGTCTAAGTTATGCTTATACAAAATTGTGCACAGATCGATGGGGCCAGCCCACGTGATCCCGCCGTCAACGAGTTCCACTTGATGGGTGTACAAACATATAATAATGTTTAACAAATATTTTTTTGATATATGCAAATTGTTTAACCGTGTTGAATTAAATGAGGGTTATGGTGATTAGTACGATGGTTTTTGTGTGTTGGACATCTGTCCCTCCTTGGGATTCCACGAGCCCGCCTTGGTATAGGGTTTCACCACCTTCGCGCTCATTCGGTTCATTCGTTATTCTCTCGGTCGTTTGTGCTGTGTGCTCTCAGCGGCCTCTCGCAGCTTCATTGTGGATTTCATTTTTGTTTATGGTTTGTCCGCCTAATTCTCTGAGCTGTGTGCTCTTGGTGGTCTTCGCGGCTTCAATGTGGTTTCCTTTTGTTTGTTCGTGGTTTTATTTCCCTGGTTCTTCGAGCTGTATGCTCTCGGTGGTCTTCGCGGCTTCAATGTGGTTTTTCGTTTTTACTATCTTGCTTTACTATTTCGGGACTCGACCTGGAAGTTTTTCCATTCATCCGGCAAGGTTTGAAACGCTGGTAAGGTTTGCTCCCTTCATGGTTTCCTTCTCGAATGTTGACTATTATGGTATGCTTGGTATCCAACTTGGTATGTCTCCGTCTCTATGCGTCCTTGTCTCGGTTCGTTATCTGTGCTTTCCACGAGTCTTACAGTCTGTTGTTGGTTGCGTTGTTCCTGGTAATGTTTCTCCAGCTCCGAGTTCAATTCCTCTACGAGCCTGGTAGGACTGAGGTGGCAAATTCCTTCGGTTCCTCCGCCAATTTATCTAGGTAAGTACCCTGTTCTATGCTGGATATATGTGCTCCTTTTTTCTCAGTTGTCTAATGTCTTCGGCTTCTCGTGAGCAGGGAAAAACCTGGAGGAGTGGTTGCAATTATGGCTTGCTTCTATCAGGTAACCAGATATGTATTAATTGTTTTCTTCAACTTTCGATTCCCCTTTGTTCCATTTCACAAGAACTCATTTCATTTGTCGTTTCTCTTTGCAGGTAGAGCCACCCGAGGGTTTCGGCGCATGGAAACTCGACCATTCCAATTGACCATGGGTAGTGTGGTTCTGTTCGTTAGTTGTTTTCGCTTGGCTTTAGTGTTACAACTGTAGGGTCGGTATATATTTGGCCTTCGAGCCGCTGTCTGTATTTGATTCTTCTGTAGTTTGTCACTCTCATTGGATTATGTTAATTAGTTGAGGACTATGGGGTTTGGCTTCCGCTTGTTATAAGTATGAGTCATATATTTATGAACTGGGTTCATTCCTTTGTTTCGAATAGAATGTAAATGAGAAAAGAATGGGATGACTGCATTTATGTTTTCTATGAATTGAACTCTGGAACTGATTTGGACTATATTTATAAATTCGCATACCTGGTGTTTACAGAATTTGTTTGCTTATCTGGACTTACAATTTCCGACTTCGTATCGTTTGTTCACATAAATGACTTTATGTCTGATTGTTTGGTTGAGTCCACCTGTAATCCGGGCACTGTCACTTCTCCTCTGGTTTCAGTTATCTCCTCTTTCGTTTTATAACCTGTAGTGGTATAACAACAATCTCCATGAAGTAATTTTACACAAATTATTATACACAGTGTTTGGGACGCTGTAGGGATGAATGTGCACAAAAAATTTATATTTTTCTCCTTTTTATTTCTTTGTCAGTCGAACCCTTACATTGTGCTTCGTGCCTCTTTTTAATATCAATGTTCTCAAACTATCACTAACTACTATTAGTTATGTTCAATTGGTTACATCAGTTATTCCTCATACGGAACTTTTCATGGTCATCTAGCATATTTTCTTTTCATGTTTTTATAACAGTAAATACACTGTCTGGAAACAATGACTCTAACTAATTCCTATTGTTCCTAGTTACAATTTACTACATTAACTTAGGAAACTAAATAAAAGAAGGAAATAATAAAAAAAAACAAGTACGCTATCCATTCAGTGAATTAACTCCTTCATCCCCTTCAGAGACCATATCACCTTCACTGTTACCTTTTCCCTGTCAGCCAGATGCTCCTGCATTAGGCTCCTGGGGTAAAAGAAAATCATGGCTCCGTTCCATGAGCTCCTCCACCGAATAGCCAGCCTTCTATATATGCGCCGCGTCGAGCTACGAACTGTCCTCCATTGGATGGTCTCTCCACTTGACGAGATATCGTAGATATTCCTTCCTACGTGTCTTCTTGGCTATCTGTGTACTAAGAATCCCTTCAATCTCATGGGATTGAGCCGAAGGAATATGCCTCATCCAGGAACTGTCTCCAACTTGGGTGTCCCGTTCTGGCCGTACCACACTGTCTTCCTCTACTTGGGCAGTATATGGGAACAGGTCTGCCACGTTGAAAATAGGTGATATGCCTATATTAGGTGGCAGCTCAATTTCATAGGTGTTGGATGAGAATTTATGCAAGATCTTGCAGGGACCAATGTTTTTAAATTTTAATTTATTATATGCACCCTTAGGAAATCATTCTTTACGCAAGTGTGCAAGGACCTCGTCTCCAACATTAAATTGTACTTCTCTTCGCCTTGAATCTGCTTGCTGCTTATATTTCTGCACGCTGTCCTGCAATTTTAATTTTACCTGTTCATGTAGTTTGCTCATTGCTTCGGCAAAATCTTCTCCATCCGCGCTTCTCTGCTCCAATTTTTCCAAATCTCGCAGTTCATGTATTCCCCGAGGATGCATGTCGTACAAGATTTGGGATGGGTTGTGTCCGGTGCTACGATTTGGAAAATCATTATAAATGAATTCCACCTGAGCGAGAGCACGATCCCATAACCGTGAATTTTCCCCAGTCAGACTCCGTAATAAATTCCCCAAACTCCTGTTCACCACTTCCGTTTATCCATCAGTCTGCGGATGATACACAGAGATGAAATTCAATTGCATGCCTCCACAGGGTGCACCAAAAGTGTCCTGTGAATTTTACATCCCTGTCAGAAACGATAGATCTGGGTAGGCCGTGTAATCTAAGAACCTCCGTGAAAAACAGGTGAGCTACATACGTGGCATCACTAGTTTTTCGGCAAGGGATAAAATGTGCCACTTTTGAAAATCTGTCTACCACCACCATCACTGAGTCATATCCCCGCTACGTTCAAGGCAGTCCCAAGACAAAGTCAATTCTGACTGAGTCCCATGGCCTGGTCGGAACAGGTAGTGGCGTGTAAGGTCCAGTATTCTGACTATGTCCTTTCGCCAGTTGGCAGACTTTACACCTGTTCACATATCGCTGTACATCCCTGCACATTCTGGGCCAGTGATAAAAGTGTCTGAGCTGCTCCAAAGTTTTTTCTATGCCAAAATGACCGGCTAGACCACAACTATGTTTCTCTCATGCAATATTTTCCCTCATCAAACAGTCCGGGATACATAACTTTCCACCTCTGAACAATAGTCCTTCCTGCAAATTGTAGTCCAACCATGGACTTGTATTCCTCAACATGGGATTTTGGCAGGCTTCAAAGGTTTCTTTGAAGTCTGTGTCGGTCTAGTACAAATCCTTTAGATGTGCGAATCCCATCACCTATATTCTACTTTCCTGTAAGAGCAAAGCTCTCCTGCTCAAGGCATCTGCCACTTTATTGGCTTGCCCACTAATGTGTTTTAACATGAAAGTGAAACTCTGCAAGTATTCTACCCATTTGGCATGCTTATGGTTTAATTTGTGCTGCTGCATCACATACTACAGTGCTGAATTATCAAAAAATAATACAAACTCGTTGCCCAGCAGGTAGTGTCTCCAATGCTTTAAAGATTGGACCACGGCATAAAATTCCTTGTCATACAAGGAGTATTTCTGCCTCCTTTCATTCAGCTTCTCACTAAAGAATGCCACTGGTCTATCTTCCTGACTGAGCACAGCGCCAATAGTTGTCCCACTTACATCATATCGAACCTAAAATTTTTTGTTAAAGTCGGGTAGCCTTAAGATTGGCCTGTCTGTAATCTTCTGCTTCAAAATCTGAACGATGTCCTCTATTGCTCTGGTCCAACAAAAAGGCTGATTGGCCTTTTTGATGGTGTCGAGCATTGGCGTGCAAATTTCACTGAAGTTCCTAATAAACTTCCGATAAAAACTTGCCAGTCCGTGAAAACTACGTACCTCAAATAAGCTCTTTGGCGACGGCCAATTCATGATTGCCGTAATCTTTTCTGGGTCCATCTTTAATTCATTTTATGCCATCACAAACCCCAAATAGACCAATTCCTTCTGTAGGAAAGTACATTTTTTAAAGTTTATTAGCAGTTTGTTCGGTTGTAACTTCTCTAGCACCCTTCGATCATGTTGAATATGTTCTCCCTTTGTTCTATTGAAAATCAAAATATCGTCAAGATAAACTATCACAAAATTACCAGTAAATTCTTTTAACATCTCATTCATTAATCTCATAAAAGTACTAGGAGCGTTTCTCAATCTGAATGGCATGACTAGCCACTCGTATAGCCCTTCATTGGTATTGAAGGTTGTCTTCCACTCATCTGCTTCTCTAATCCTGATTTGATGGTATCCACTCTTCAGATCAATTTTCGTGAAATAAGTTGCCCCGCTAAGACAATCCATCATGTCATCCATTTTGGGTAGGGGAAATCTGTATCGAATAGTGATTTTATTGATAGCTCATGAATCCGTACACATCTGCCATTCTCCACCCTTCTTGGGTCCGAGTACTGTTGGTACCGCACAAGTGCTCAAGCTTTCTCTGATTAGTCCCTTATCCAGCAACTCTTGCACCTGTTTACGAATCTCTTCATTATCTTTCGGGATCATTCTATATGTTGCCTTGTTCGGTAGGCTTGCTCCAGGTATGAAATCGATATGATGGCTAATGCTCCTCTTGGGAGGCAACTTATTTGCTAAGTCGTCGACTACAATGTCCTTAAATTCTTCTAACAACTCCTGAATCTTTGTAGGAAATTCTAACTTTTCTGTGTTCAACAACATTGTCTTAGTCCTCCTTACAATCGCATAATTCACCTCGTTTTCCTCAATCTGCTTAAGAAATTGTTTTCCTCCCGTTAACAATGATTTTGTTCCACTTGCCTCTGTTTTATCCTCCTCTTTGATGGGTACAAGCATATGCTTGACTCCATCTTTCACAAATTTGTAACAATTCATCTTCCCATCGTGTTTCACCTTCCGATCATACTGCCACGGTCTCCCTAGCAGTATATGGCACACATCCATTGGCATGATATCGCAGACAACCTTGTCCTAGTATTTGCCAATGTGAAATTCAACCTCGCATTGTTCATCAACTAATAGTTGGTGGCCTTTCTGTAGCCACGACACCTTGTAAGGTGTGGGATGCTTAAGTCGCTTCAATCCCAGCTTTTCCACCATCTCGGTGGCAACTAAATTATCTGTACTTCCACTGTCTATGATCAATTTACAACACTTTCCATGTGATTTGAAAACTGTTCGGAAGAGTTACTTCCATTGGGTCTGCTCAGCCGTCTCCCTGGCTAGCTTCAACAATACTTTGTTTAAAACTAAAGCCTCTCCTGTTTCTTCCACATTTTTAACCTCCTGGGGCTGTGATTCAGCTTCCTCAGGCTGCACAATAAATGCTCCCCTCTGGCCAGCGTGCTCAGCTTCCGGGCATTCGAAGGATCTGTGCCCTCACTTATGGTACCTGTAGCACTAGACATTAATCGCCCTTCTGCGACCATTTCCTCTTCCTCGCTAATATGGACAACCTCCTCTGGTGCTATCTCCCTTCTCTGTTGTCCCTAAAGCTCTGGAGTTGATTCCTTCTTCACTGTTAGTGGTAGTTCTCCCTCTGTCGTAGGACTGTCCTCGTCCTCTGCTATTTCCTCGTCCTCTCTTGTTATTCTGTTTCTTGTTAATCTTCTCTTCAGCCTTTACAACACTCTGGAAGGTTTCTTCTATATTCCGTGGAGAGAGAATACTGATCTCATCCAATATTTCCAGCCTTAGGCCATTCACGTATCTCGCTATCTTCTCTGGAGTATCATCAATATAACCAGCCCACAAGTTTACACGATAAAACTCCTCTGTGTATTCCTTTACGGTCATACCTTTCTGTCTTAAATTCTGCTTCCGTCAATAAAGCTCAACCTGATAGTCTTTAGGCAAAAATCTGCCTTTCAATTTTGCCACCATCCTTGGCCACTTCCTTATCGGAAGCTTGTTCATCCTCTTCCTGTCCGCTTGGACACTATCCCACCATAAAGCAACGTCTCCTTTTAACATGGTTGCAGCAAATCAGACTCTTTTGTCCTCACTGATCTCTTCATTTTCGAAATACTTATCTAACTCACTTACCCAATCCAACAGAACATCTGCGGATAGACTGCAATCATAGTTAGGGATCTCAGGTTTGGGTTTGCTGCTGGCTAACAGTACCGATCTCAACAGTCTTAACTCTGGGGCTTCTTCTTTTGATCCGTCCGTAGCAGTTACTGCCTCCTATTCACTATCATCCCCAAGTTCTGGGTCTCTTCTCTTTCCTGCCTCTACTGCTTCCAAGCGAGCAGTAAGGGCCCTCAATTCTTCCCTCAAGCCCTCGTTTGATACTCTGCGCACACCTCTTCCACGTCCTCATCTTTGAACCTCCATCTACTTCTTTTTTCCAACTTCCTGCTCTGATACCACTTGATGGGGCCAGCCCACGTGATCCCGCTGTCAACGCATTCCACTTGATGGGTGTACAAACAGATAATAATGTTTAACATAGATTTTTTTGATATATGCAAATTGTTTAACCACGTTGAAATAAATGAGGGTTATGGTGATTAGTACGATGGTTTTTGTGTGTTGGACATCTGTCCCTCCTTGGGATTCCACGAGCCCGCCTTGGTATAGGATTTCACCACCTTGACGCTCATTCGGTTCATTTGTTATTCTCTCGATGATTTGTTCTGTGTGCTCTCGGCGGTCTTCACGGCTTCAATGTGGGTTTCATTTTTGTTTTCTTGCTTTACTGCTTCGGGACTCAACTTGGAAGTTTTTCCATTCGTGGTCTCCTTCTCGAATGTCGACTGTTATGGTATGCTTGGTTTCCAACTTGGTATGTCTCCGTCTCTTTGTGTCCTTGTCTTGGTTCGTTATCTGTGCTTCCCACGAGTCTTACAGTCAGTTGTTGGTTGTGTTGTTCCTGGTAATGTTTCTCCAGCTCTGAGTTCAATTCCTCTACAAGCCTGGCACAACTGAGGTGGCGAATTCCTTCGGTTCCTCTGCCAATTTATCTGGGTAAGTCCCCTATACTAGGCCAGATATATGTGCTCCTTTTTTCTCAATTGTCTAACGTCTTCAGCTCCTCGTGAGCAGGGAAAAACCTGGAGGAGTGGTTGCAATTATGGCTTTCCTTCGTTAGGTAACCAGATATGTATTGATTGTTTTCTTCAAGTTTCGATTCCCCTTTATTCCATTTCACAAGAACTCATTTCATTTCTCGTTTCTCTTTGCAGGTAGAGCCACCCGAGGGTTTTGGCACATGGAAACTCGGCCGTTCCAATTGACCACGGGTAGTGTGGTTTTGTTCGTTATTTATTTTCGCTTGGCCTTAGTGTTACAACTGTAGGGTCGGTATATCTTTGGCCTTCTAGCTACATTTTGTATTTGATTCTTCTGTAGTTTGTCACTGTCGTTGGGTTATGGTAGTGAGTTGAGGACTATGGGGTTTGGCTTCCGCTTGTTATAAGTATGAGTCATATATTTATGAACTGGGTTCGTTCCTTTGCTTCAAACAGAATGTAAATGAGAAAAGAATGGGATGACTGTATTTATGTTTTCTATGAATTTAACTCTGGAACTAATTTAGACTATATTTATAAATTCACATACCTTGTGTTTACAGAATTTGTTTGCTTATCTGGACTTGCAATTTCCGACTTCGTATCATTTGTTCACATAAATGACTTTATGTCTGACTGTTTGGTTGAGTCCGCCTATAATCCAGGCACTGTCACTTCTCCTCTGGTTTCAGTTATCTCCTCTTTCGTTTTATAACCTATAGTGGTATAACAACAATCTCCACGAAGTAGTTTTACACAAATTATTATACACAGTGTTTTGGACGCTGTAGGCATGAATGTGCATAGAAAATTTATATTTTTCTCCTTTTTATTTATTTGTCAGTCGAACCCTTACATTGTGCTTCGTCCCTCTTTTTAATATCAGTGTTCTCAAACTGTCACTAACTGTTGTTAGTTATGTGCAATTGGTTACATCAGTTATTCCTCATATGGAACTTTTCATGGTCGTCTAACATATTTTTTTTAATGTTTTTATAACAGTAAATTAACTGTCTGGAAACAATGACTCGAACTAATTCCTACTATTCCTAATTAAAATTTACTACATTAAATTAGGCAACAAAAAAAAAGAAGGAAATAATAAAAAAAACAAGTACGCTACCCATTTAGTGAATTAACTCCTTCGTCCCCTTCAGAGACCATATCACCTTCACTATTGTCTTTGCCCTATCAGCCAGATGCTCCTATATCACAGATGATAAGTCAAACACAAATTATACAATTTGGAATAAGTTTATCAATATAGTTATTGAAACATGATTATGAATAGTGAAAGGCAGGGCATACTGGTTCTTGTTCAAGAATCACAAACATGTCTAAAGTTAGATTCAAAATCAGAGACACCTATATTATCAAAAGAATATATCAATATAACTGTTGAAACTTGATTCTGAAATAGTGAAATTTAG
Organism: Pinus tabuliformis; assembly: GCA_031772625.1. Taxonomy (NCBI): domain Eukaryota; kingdom Viridiplantae; phylum Streptophyta; class Pinopsida; order Pinales; family Pinaceae; genus Pinus; species Pinus tabuliformis. Next base: position 593,243,640 of record CM062818.1, read on the forward strand.
GGCATACCTGTTCTTGTTCAAGAACCGAAGATAGGTATTTTGTGGTTGTAATTTAGAGGCCTTTACAAACATTACAACTGATCCCTGCGGTTGTATAACACACCCTTACTTTGTCATTGTCCCTAGTCACGAGATGAATGTCTTGTAGCCTCGAGGGAATGGAGTTTTACTTCTCCCACAACATAAGCTACATTTTCCCACTCCCAACCGTTGAAAAATAATAAAATGTATATAAAAGCCTCTTGGGCAGTTTCTGTAAGACCCTCGTAAGCCACTAACATCAATTTTTCATTCTTTTCTAGAGAACCATAAATTATTTGGTGTTTGAGCTTGATGTCTCTATTAGCACTTCTGACAACTTATGCAGCTTCAACTCCCATTCATACATGTCAAATTTTCCATAAAGAAGTGTGCCACACACTCTGAGTGACAGAGGTAAACTATCACAGATTCTCAAGAAGCCTTCCACTATGTTGTCAAATCCATTAACTTGGTGGCAATGATGGAAGGTGTGCAAACACAAAAGCTCTCTGGCATGTTTTTCATCCATTGTTTTCATTTCATTAAGTATGGCGTGAGCGCAACTTCTAAACAACTACATATTTAGAAGCTAACTAGTCAACTAGAGACCAAATTTGTGGGTTCCTGTCTTGAGCTTTGTGCATTCCCTCCTTGGATTCTTATGTACAATTCGTTTCGAGGGAATCAATCTCATGACCATCAAAGCTCATTGAACCCAAACCCATCAACACCCTAGGCTTAAATAATGCAGGGGTAGCCACGTAGCTGTTGGTTTAATTATACAAAGAAAGATAAGTCTCAACCGGTTTAGAACCCAAGACTACGTCTGCTAAACTAGTCTCCCTAGTTAATCATAGTTCAAACTATGCCATTATATCTATGGTATCATTTCATTCTCCATAAAACTCATTCAAACTATGGCATTATATCTGTGATATCATTTGAATATCAGTGTTGTAACTGCTGAAATTATAAGCTTGGCTACAAATTTGATTTGAAAAGTATTTTACATCAAGTTTAGGGATCAAACACTCATCCAGTGGGGTTCATAAAGAAACAATATTGTTTGCATAATTTGAAATCAATCCAAATGCAAAGCTCCAAATCGATTCAAATCTCCAATTTCCTGTATTACTGAGATCCAAACCCAATGAATCAAAGTTTCAAATCTATCCAAACTCTAACTTAACTTACAATATTACAAGAATCTAAGAAATCAATAGATATTCTCCATAAGATTAAACAAAATATTTGTGAAATGGCAGAGTAATACATCATTTAAAGCCAAAATTAAGTATTAAAATGCGAACTCTACAACACATGTAGAGGTACCAAACATCAATACAGTTGGTTTGAAATAAATTATATGATTTTCACCGGCAGGTTATGTTTTTTCAACAATAAATACATAGGTTGCGTATTAGTGTTGGGTAAACCAAAAATTTGGAAAAGATGTGAAGAGTAGCATAGGGAAGACATGAAATGATAAACCAAAACAAGAGGATCTCACAAGTGCGGATCACCAGGAGATACCTCAAGCAAAACGCCACCAAGAGATTCACATTAATCTGAATATTAAATAGATACAAAATGTTAGGGACTTCAAATCATATCCCGGGAGAATAGGAACTGAATAACTATAGAAAGAAAAATCACAACCACGTAATTGTAATAGCCTATTATCCATTAATTATAACAGTCCCCCTTAATGGAGAAAGGGTTCTTAAACACAACTAATACGTCCTATTCAAACTTCAGTCTTCCCAGAGGCTTAGTAAATATATCAGCCATATTATTGCAAGAATTGCAATATTTAACACAAATCTTTTTGGACTGCATATTTTCCCTAACAAAATGAAATTGAGTGTCTACGTGCTTAGTGTTTTTATGAAACACAAGATTGTAAGCGAGTTTGATAGAACTTTGAGTATCGCAATTGATAATCATAGCTTTTGTTTGTTCTTCTCCTGCATCTTGAAGAAGTCTGCACAACCAAAATACCTCACATGCTGCTACACACATAGCTTGATATTCTGCTTCTGCTGAGGATAAGGCTACAGTATGTTTCTTCTTGCTGCACCAAGAGATGACCCCGATCCAATGCTAAAGGCGTAACCTGTAATTGATCTTCCATCATCTAAATTTCCCACCCAATCAGAGTCTGTATAACCTATCAAGCTAACATCAAATGAATTAGAATACAAAATACTAAAGTATGAAGTTCCTTGCAGATACCTCAGTACTCCTCTCTCTTCACGCTAATGGTTCTCATGAGGTTGAGTCATGAACTGACACAAAACACTCACTGCATAAGCTAGATCTGGTCCTGTTGTAGTGAAATAAATAAGACTACCAACCAACTGTCTGTACAATGTTGAGTCTGCCTATTTCGAACCATCATTCACCAGAAGTTTGCTATTCTGCTGTAAAGGCACAAATGCAACCTTGCACTCATCCATTTTAAATTTAGTCAACAACTCTTAGCACACTTACCCTGGGACAAGAAAGTTTGGCTTGAATCTCTCAAAAATTCTAGACCCAAACAATAATGCAATTCTCTAAAGTCCTTCATCTCAAATTTTTGTGATAAACACCGCTTGATTTCTTCAATGAGATTGTCTACACTTCCTGTCATGATCAGATCATCTACATATAAAGAAATCAACACTATCTTCCTCTCATCATTAAACACGGTATATAAATTTAGGATCATTTTTGCTTCATTTATAACCATGCATGAGGAAAAATGAATCAATTTTGTCATACCAGGATCTAGGAGCCTGTGTTAAACCATATAAAGCTTTCTTTTTGGTCTATAGTATAAGTTCTCTTCTCCCTTTTTAACAAACCCCTCAGGTTGCATTAAGTATACTTCTTATTTTAAATAACCATTTAAGAAAGCATATTTAACATCTAATTCATGTATTTTCCAATGATGCTTAGTGGCTAAAGCAATAATCAATCTAATAGCATTTAATTTTGCAATAGGGGAAATGTTTCCTCAAAGTCAATACCTTCTTTGAGGGAATACCCCTTCGCAAACAACCTTTCTTTATACTTATCAATAGACCCACTTGCTTTAAATTTAAACTTAAATAACCATCTGAAAGTTATGGGTTGTTTACTATGAGGAAGATTTACTAGATCCCAAGTATTATTCTCAATAATAGATTCATATTCCTCCTTCATTGCTTCCTTCCATTCACAACTCTTACTAGATTCATGAAAATTAGAAGGTTCTGCAAATTTTAACACACCAGTCATGAGCGCACAATCCCTATACCGAGCTGGTAACTATTTTGGCCTACTAGATCTCCTGAGTGGTGGGGTGTCAACTATTCTGCTCTATTCTTCTCTCTATGAACTGAACTCATTTTCCTCCTCTTTATCTTGTTGTCATTGTTGTTGTTGTTGTTGATGTTGTTGTTGCCATTGTTGCTCACTGATCCCTGTTTCAACATCCTCATATGAATGTAAGGGTACATGCCATTCTCTTCATTATCTTGAACATGATTTCCATCATCAACCTATTCATGGAATACTACGTCTCTACTAATAAATACCTTGTGAGTAGAAGGATCAAACAATTTGTAAGTCTTATACTCACTACAGTATCCAATGAAGGTACATTTAAGGGCCTCTGAATCCAACTTCTTCCTATTCTCTTTGGGAACATGCGCAAAAGCTTTACAGCCAAACACTCTAAGATGACTTATTGCAGGCTTGAAGCCAAACAATGCTTCAAAAGGAGTTTTATAATCAAGACTTTTACTGGGACTCCTATTCTTCAAATATATTGTAGTATTGACAACTTCTGCCCAAAAAACATTAGTTAGATTCTTACCTTTAAACATATTGCGAGCACACTCCACTGGTCAGTGTTCTATTTTTCCTCTCAACTACTCCATTCTGCTGAGGAGTGTAAGGTGTTGCTGTATGCCATGGTCTTTAACACATATTTCGTTAAAATTGGAATTTTTTTATGACAAGGACATTAATATAATTGAGGTTTTTGGTTATTTTGAAATTATATATCCACTATTTAATTCCAGATTTAATGAAATATGTGTTCTTTGCAGTATTTTATGAAATTCCCTTTCTTGAATTCTCCGCTTTAATCTGATCGAAGTAACCTGATGAAATTTCCTATCTGCTTTTCAATCATATTCCTGAACTGCTTGAAATACTCAAAGACATGACTCTTTAGTCTAATAGAATACTCCCATGTGAATCTTGTACAATCATCAACAAAGATTAGAAAATAGTAGGCCCCACCTAACGATATTTTTTTCATAGGCCCACATAAATCAGTGTGTAAAATCTTGAGTGTATCCCTCTGTTTCCTATCTTTAACATCAGGAAATTCATGTCTATGCTATGTACCGAATGCACATGCTTCACAATCAATAAGCAACTTTGTCAAAATAGGAAGACCATTCACCATACTTTTGTTATGCAATAGAAGAAGATCACTGAAATTGATGTGCCCAAGTCGTTGATGCCACAAGTTTTCAACAGACTTAGCCAATGACATCAATGCTTGTTTTGGTGTACTTTTCATATCCAGTTTGTATAGTCCTCCTATATGAACACCTATAGCAATAGGCTTCATCTGGTCCAACAAGTCTTTAATAATACAATAAGATTTAAAGAATTTTACCTTGAGATCCTGATCTGTAATCTTTGATATAGAAATCAGGTTCTTCTTAATACCAGGTACATACCACACTTCAGATATATTCTTGATGTTTCCATTGGGCAGAGTGACAAGGAAATCTCCATGTCCCTTGATATCGTACCCTCTATCATCTCTAAGGTACTTTTACTCCAGTATTGGATTCTCTAAAATTTCTGATTTTTACTTGTCATATGTGAGAAGGCTCCAGAATCTAGAAACCAAATATCCGATTCATCTCCCTCAGTGGCTAGTGTAGTTTCAACCATAAATAATATGACATCCTGGTTCTGATATGCATCAAACAGATGACCTGCATGTCTTCTCTGCTTGTACCTCTCCCCATCTTCCTTTTTCTTATGGAAAAATTTATCAATATGGCCTATCTTACCACAATAAAAACATTTAGGAGAAGAGTCATGTTTATGCGAGGTCATACCTTCTGGTGTCGCTTTTTGTGATACATTGCCTTTCCTATGATCAACCACTGCTTTCCCCTTCAGCTTGAACTTGGTCGTCAATGCAAGATATGGATTTTCAGGTTTGAGGGACAACCTCCTTTCTTCTTCTTGTAGCAAGATCCCAGTAATCTCTTCAAAGCTTGGAGGATTTTCTCTTGCATTCAATCCCATTATAAACATTGGATAATCATCTGTCATCGCATTCATGGTAATCATCACCAGATCATCATTCACAATAGTCTGACTGATATCAGTTAGTTAATCTTTAACCTCCTTTATCTAGGATATGAGTGAATAAATAGACTCATTCTCCTCCATCTTGATGGAGAGAATCTTCTTCTTGAGGTACAAAATTTGACTGTTGTTCTTGATCTCGTACATTTCTTTGAGAATCGTCCATATATCATTCGTTGTCTTACACTCCCGAATGTGAGGGATGATGCAATCTTTGACAGATAACTTTAGGAGAACCTTTGCCTCCATCTCCCTTTTCTCCCAGTCTTGAATTTCTATATTCGATCCACCAGTTGCAGTAGCTGGCTTGACCTCATCCCCAGTAGCAATGCCATAGGCATTCTGTTCCTCAAGTAGAGTCTGGAGCTTAAACCTCAAATTGGTGTAATTGGAACCATCAAGCTTATTACTCTCATTGAGATAAGCTTCTGCAATTTGATTATTCATCTTGAATGAATAAAAACTTCAATAACTTAAAAAAACCCCAGATCTTCTTTTAAAAAAAACGTTGACCCCAAATTCCTTTTTAAAAAAAATGCCCCCCTTATATCATATAATAATCCGTTCAAAAAAAATGCAGAGCTCTTCAATTTAAAGAAACTCCATATTTTTAATTAAAGATTTAGGAAAAAAAACTTTAATTAAAAACTTTAATTATCCGAGCGATAATTATTCAAACTTCTTGTTGCAAGGGGCCACCTCAACAGATATAAAAAAATGGCAGATCACATTAATTCAATCTAGAATGTTTAATTCAACGCAACACCAAACATTCAATACTAACACCCTCTCACTAGATGGATGATGATCTCATGCTATACTGAGGATATCAGTCTTCTGCATGCCTCTTGTGGCGTCAATGGAAAATTCTTTTCTGCTGATGTTGATCTCCTCACAGCCAGCAAACAAAGAGTAGAATCTGGCCTCCTTAGCCTCCTCCTCATGGTCAACAACAGCTTATCTCAGCGATCCATGTCAATCCCTTCGCAGTCGACTCCTCCACACATCCTCCATGGTAGTCCTCACTAGTTTCACACGCAGCCACATAGATCTGGTCTTTGGCACGGACAAAGTTCCTCCTTGATAGAGTGCTCCTCGAGTCTTTAGCCTCTTCCATGGCTAAAGATGCAACAAATGAAGAAAAAAAAGCATGCCTCTTTTTCACATAGCAGGGTTTCCAGACCATGCAGCCTACTTCTCGGGTTAACAACTCTCCCTCATCGTCACAAATGTAGCCACACTGTCTTTCTCCAAGTGGCCTCCCACATAGGCTATTCCATGACCACCACAAACACGCAACCTTTTTTTTTGTTCACCTCAATTTCGTCGTGTTTATCCACCAAGGATTCACAAAGTTCATCGGAGGTATTCAACACAGAGTTACGACGTTCCACCCAAACTCACGCTGAGTTTTTAAAATAAAACTCGTGCGAAGTGTTACAGTGTGATCTTTGTGTTTTTCCACCCAAACCGTGTGACGATTTCGCCTCAGTCGCACCCTTCACTTAGCGTATAGGATTGACAACACTACAACTCTAATACCATGTCAAGAGTAGGAGAGGGAAGACATGAAATGATAAACAAAAATGAGAGGAGCTCACAGGTGCGGGTCACCAGGAGCTACCTCAAGCAAAATGCCACCCAGAGCTTCACATTAATCTAAATATTAAATAGATACGATTTGTTAGGGACAACGAATCATATCCCAAGAGAATAGGAATTGGATAGCTATAGAAAGAAAAATCACAACGACGTAACATTAATAGTCTATTCTCCATTAATTCTAACAAAAGAATGGAAATATAACACAATTAATTTAGGTCTTGGAGTCTAAGTCTCTACGTCAAGGGTTAAATTTGATGCTCGTTTACAGATTTTTTGTTGTTTTAGCCATCAAATACTTGTTATTTAAAAATATACATGTCATTATTGACTGGTCAATAATTTTAAAAACTGTCATATTGATGGACATGTTAAAAAATTAACAGTTTTAGTTTTTTTTTAATATATTTTTATAGATGTATGGTTCACGTCAAGTTTCAACTTTTACTAAATTAAAGATTGTAGTTTAGGAGTACGTTGTCGGTCGGCTTAACTCATTCCAATTAATTGATACCATGGTTTGGTGAATCAAAGATGGATTGTTAAGAATTTATTAAAATCATGGATTGTACAATTCTTTTAACTTTTTCTATCCATCTCACATCGTTCTACTATAGATTTCATGTCCTTCTTCTGTGATCACTAATAATATCAAATCCTATGCAGTGGTCCTGGAGGATTTGGCAAGATTATGCCCATCAGTGTTGGACCCCGAGACATAGACTCCAAGGCATAAATTAATGGTGTTATATTTCCATTCTTTTCAAAGATTTTGGTTTTCCCAGCACTAATACACAACCTAAGTATTTATTGTTGAAAAAACATAACCTTCAAGTGAAAATCGTATAATTTATTGCAAGTCAACTATATTGATGTTTGGTACCTCTATTTGTGTTGTAGACTTCATATTTTAATACTTAATTTTGGTTCTAAATGATGTATTACTCTGCCATTTCACAAATAAGTTGTTTAATCTGATGGAGAATATCTGTTGATTTCTTAGATTCTTGTAATATTGTAAGTTAAGTTAGAGTTTGGATAGATTTGAAACTTTGATTCATTGGGTTTGGATATGAGTAATATAGGAAATTGGAGATTTGAATCGATTTGGAGCTTTGCATTTGGATTGGTTTCAAATTACGCAAACAATATTGCTTCTTTATGAACCCCACTGGATGAGAGTTTGATCCCTAAACTTGATGTCAAATTCTTTTCAAATTAAATTTGTAGCCAAGCTTATAATGTCAGCAGTTACAACACTAATATCCAAATGATAACACAAATATAATGCCATAGTTTGAATGAGTTTTATGGAGAATGAAATGATATCATAGATATAATGGCGTAGTTTGAATTATGATTAATTGGGGAGACTAGTTTAGCAGACCTGGTCTTGGGTTCTAAACCAGTTGAGACTTATTTTTCTTTGTATATTTAAACCAACAGCTGTGTGGCTACCCCTGCATTATTTAAGCCTAGGGTGTTGATGGGTTTGGGTTCGATTAGCTTTGATGGTCATGAGATCGATTCTCTCGAAACGAATTGTACATAAGAAACCAAGGAGGGAATGCATAAAGCTCAAGACAGGAACCTACAAGTTTGGTGTCCACTTGATGAGTTAGCTTCTAAATAGAAAATGGTTTAGAAGTTGCGCTCACGCCATACTTTATGAAACGAAAACAATGGATGAAAAACATGCCAGAGAGCTTTTGTGTTTGCACGCCTTTCATCAGTGCCACCCAGTTAATGGATTTGACAACATAGTGGAAGGCTTCTTGAGAGTTTGTGACAGTTTGCCTCTATCACTCAGAGTGTGTGGCACACTTCTTTATGGAAAATCTGACATGTGTGAATGGGAGTTGCAGATGCATAAGCTGTTTGAAGTGCTAATAGAGACATCAAGCTCAAATGCCAAATAAGTTATGGTGCTCTAGAAAAGAATGAAAAATTGATGTTAGTAGCTTATGAGGGTCTTACAAAAAGTTCCTAAGAGGCTTTTGTAGACATTTTTTTTTATTTTTCAGTGGTTGGGAGTGGGAAACTTTAGCTTCTATTGTGGGGGAAGTACAACTCCATTCCCTTGAGTCTAATAGACATTCATCTCTTGACTAGGGACAATGACAAAGTAAGGCTATGTTATACGACCACAGGGATTAGTCGTAAGATTTGTAAAGGCCTCTGAATTACAACCACGAAAGACATGTCTTAGGTTCTTGAACAAGAATAGGTATTGTTATAGACATTTTTGTGCCTCGCGTCAAGGAGCAGGGAATGTCGATAATTACAGGGATCCTCAGTCCCTAAACATGTTGTTCTTACCCCTAAAATAACAAGGTCATCAATCAACAGCACTTCCAATCAGTTCTCCACCTGAAAACACTTCAGAACAGGCTTATTTTGGATCATGTCAGCTGCTTAACTGAGCTTCTGCGCTGTATTGCAACTGTCCCACTCTGTACCTGCGCTGGAAGTCAAAAACAATGAAGGCTACCTGCGCTGGGCGAGATTGGCCAAGTGGCACAGTCATCCTGCAAGGTGTCAGTTGCCCAGGAAGCTTCCAAACTGACACTTGGGTCATGAGATTCACCCTGTGATGAGTAAGAGGTACTTGATCACCATGTGTAAGCAAGGATCTCCAAGTGGACACAGGAACTGAAGATTAACTGAAGATGGAGAGGACACTAGTCAGCTATATGCCAGCCTCCAGCTGACTCATCCTTTCCTCTTCCCCCCTATATATAGAGCTCTTCTATGAGGTCTAAGGAGGCTGGAATTTTGTATAAGCAAGGAGGTGCTGTTGGTATACTGCCAGGATTATTGGGTGATTGTTTTACTAGAGGTGAAGAAGAGAGTTCTTGCTGCCGAGGAGGTGCTGCTGGATTGGAGCCAACATCATTGGTTGTAACTTCCTCTGGAACCCTATTACTTTCTATCAATAAAGTTTGCATGTTCTCCTATATACTTGTTTTACATAGATGCTTTTGTGTTTACATGTATATTTGATGCAACCTAATCCATGCTTCAATTATGATTGCTTGTATCTCGTAGTTTGCTCTCTTTTGTTGTGCAGATTCTGTGTGTAGCTGGATCGGCTTGGAGAGCAAAGAGCTGGGAATCGGATACAAAGAGAGAAGGACAAGGATCGACTAAGCGCAAGACACCAGGTTGGTTGACCCTATTTCCATACTCTCTGTGCTTTCATAAAGATGAACATGAAAACTTTGTCATTCAGTTGTTGCTAAAGTCTGTCACCTTTAGAAAGGGTTAGTGTCATCCGCATCGGATACTTTTCCCCACAACAAACTGGCGACTCCGCTGGGGAGATCCTAGTATCTTGTTGTTGTAGAATTTTGCTATTCATTTCTTGAAGAAAAGAGTACCGAATCGAAAAGCTTTTGACTCTATCAAAAGCGAAGTAGAGGGTTTTGTTACTCTTGCTCCTTTGCTGAGCAAATTCAAGATTTAAAGAGCTAATCTACAGATGAATCCTTACTCTTAGTGATAGATCTTTATCCTCTTGATCATCCCTTAGCCTGTACTTAACCCATAGCATTTTATTTCAGTCAAAACAGTACATTTTTGAGCTTTTTATGACCCGGAATTCTTAGCAGACGTAACTCTCGTAAGTCAGTGCAGGCTGTCCACAGGCAGTCTGCATTACAGCGCAGGTGCTCCCTTCGGGAACTGCGCTGAGAGTCAAACTGGTGAACTAGTGCCTGCGCTGGTCCAGTTAGCCTTAGTCTAGCTCAGCTCTTCCTTTGTGTCTTGGCCCTGTTTGCACTTGTTTTGGCTGATTGCTTGCTGGTTATTGTATTTGCTGTAAGCCACTTCTCCTTGACATTATTCCGCCTCAGTTGTGTGATGAAATTGTAAACGTTCTTTCAGTATTTCTTGTTTCAGTTACAATTTCCCATTGTGAAAAGCGAACCTAGTAGCTATGACCTCTTAGATCCTGAATTGTAAAAGCATTTTTGTTGTCTTATGAGTTAGTGTTATTACTGTTCATAGCCGTTTGGGTTGGTTTGTTTTCACTTTATGGTTTGGATTCATATATTTTTGGTGTAAAACAAGTACCTGTAAAGCGTCTTTTCATTTAGGCAATACTTGTTTGTTTACGCTTCAAATTGAATTCGAAAGTCATACAACAGTTTTCCTTTTGTTAGCATCAACATTAAAGGAAAAGAAAAGAAATACATGCATCTTGCATTTGCATTTTTGATAAGTTTGGGTGTCTGATCTAGGAGAAAGTGCATTAGTTTGTGCTTTGTGCTCTGTGTGGAAAGATATTGTTTTTCTCTCTCCTCAGTAGTTAGGATTTTCAAAGCTAAAAGGATTGTGAAAGCTTGCTTATCATTTTAGCTGCATTTAGGAATTTGTACCAATACATCACGTGGTGATCCTGAAAGACAAACTGATAAACAAGATCAACTTAAAATATATTGAATGAATCTAAAAACACATTGTAACATAACGCTCACAATAGAGGTCTAGGTAGAGACGTGTTCCGGCGTCGTTAAACGTAGTGACTGTCGATCTCTACGAAGGTGGGTGATTCCTCCTGAGGGACGATAGCACTAATACGGATTTGAGCTCCCGCGTACCGTCGCGTATATTGGGAGACCCCTATAGGCAATTATCCTTTATCCTTAGGAAGCCGTGTCGACCGCCCTACTGATCGCGATGCAGTGAACACAGCATTCACGAAGATCGACCACCCGTACCGTAAAACGTATTCTGTGGTTTCGCGAAAGGTTTGGCACACCCTCTGCCTAGATCTCCAGAGCAGTTTCTTTTGGCCCTTTTCAAACTCTATAACTGAAAAGGTCCAACCGAGCATTTGTCACTTCGGGCTCGTTAATACATCGAAGGCGACTAGAGTCATCTTTAGCTTTTTCTCGACTCTTAAAACATGAAAAAGCAAAGTTGTGTCTAAAAGCGTCTAATAAAATTCATTCAATACGGAAACATAATTCCCCTTTTTGTATTTTAGTTGATCAAGTAATCCGCAACCGTGGAGGAAAGTCAATTAAAACCCCGTCGTTCAGGGAGACTTGCGGGTCGACCATCTTTGTCACCAGAACCGAAAGTAGTACGAGCAAAGCGATCTCGCTGGACCAGGTCAAAATCTCCTTTCAAAGTTAGAACGCAAGTTCCAACAACATCTGAGATTCTGGTCACTCCCGATATTTCTGGAATCCCTGCCTTTATTGAAGAAGTTCAACGGCAACAGAAGGACAATTGTATTGATCCTAGTCTGAAAACAAGTACTTGTTTAACTGAACCAGTTCCATCTGAAACCGGTCCACAGAGTCTTGTTGTTCAAAAAACTGTCGCTGTCGAAGCAACCCCTTCTTCGGCACCAGAAATCTATTACGGACCTGACGGTCTGCCTCTTCCTCCTGGTCTGATTGCAATAGAGGAAATCGTAGAGGACCAGCAAGCAAATACTCCAATTCATTTTGGAGTAGGTTCCACTCTTTTTCCTTCTGCATCAGAAGTTTGTCCATCGCCACAGGAAGTTCCTGAAGAATCGTTAGGAAGTTTATTGGATAGACTTAAAATGTCTGAACAACCGTCGACATCCAGAACTGTGTCAAACGACACAGCGACAGCAGAAGCTCCTGTTGCCATTCCAACGATGTTTGCCGGCATACCATCTGTCCCAACTAGTTCTCATCAACTAGAAGGAGTCCACCCAAGGACTATTATGACAACTTGGTCTGTTCCAGTTTGCTCTTCCGGTATAATACCCGGTAATTCTTATATTGAAACTAGACAAATTGATCCCTTTGGGAATCATTTTGGGCCATCCAGTCCTCAAAGGCTATCTACACCCTTGAGCTCCGGATTGTTACCGTATGGGGGGCAATATGCCCTTTCACTTCCTCTTTCGGGAGGATACCCATACGGCAGTTTTCAACCGCATTCAGGTTTGAGTGAAGTAACGACGAATGGTTGGGTACCTATGGTACCCCAACAACCAAGAGTTGTATATTCTATGCAACAAAGTGTACCTATGTCTAGTATCCCGACGACGCCAGCAATTGTAACCGTGTCGCAAGTTCAATCGATGCCTGTTGTATGTCAACCCCAAGTTGTAATACAACAGCCGATTGACCCGGCAACACAACCACAATCGCCAACTGCCGGGACGACACAGATACGAACGGGGACCATAACCCCGCATCTTGGGCCGTCGGTTAGTGTTGCTCAGCAAAACATGGCTTCACAACCATGGATGGTGCAATACCAACAACCTCAGTTTCAACAGGTATACCAGGGATCTGAGCAACAGATCTTTGCGAATAGTGGGCAACCCTATATTCAGAACGGGTTAAACCAACCACTTTACAGTGGCCAAGCCCACCTACCATATCAGTCATATCAACATCAGTTGCATTATACTGGTATGCAAAGACCTACTGCTCAGGCGATTCCATCGTACCCTGGGTACGCCTCGCCAAACCTGAATCAGCAGTTGCCATTCGTGGCGACTTTAGAATTACCAGATTTACATCGATTGACGAACGATCCAATCGCCTATGCCCATTGGTGGCCAGCGATTCCTCACAAACTTCCTTCGGACATTCCTAAATTCAATGGAAATCCGGGCGAAGACCCGTCGAATCATGTGATGACATTCCATCTGTGGTGTTCGTCGAATACCTTGAATGATGATTCGATAAGGCTTCGCCTTTTCTAGAGGACATTGACTGGTCCGGCGGCCAAATGGTATATTGAATTACCTAGAGCCTCTTTCGACAATTTTAGTTCCCTAGCCACGACTTTCTTGACACACTTTCAGTTACCTATAAGGTACGAAACTGGAACAGAAATCTTGACCAATTTCAAGCAGACAACGGCCACACATATATCTGATCATATACATGAGTGGCGTCGTCGGCGAAGAATGGTAAAAACCTATGTTCCGGATCAGCTATTAGCTGAGTGGTTTATAAAGTCGCTTCTGCCGGCAATTACAGAAGATGTGGCCAAGGGAGGCGTTGTAACAGAGGAGCAAGTTATTGCTCGTGCTCAGTATTTGGACTTAGTATATACTCAGTCGGGCACGCTCTATGATAAGATACCTGATGCCCCCAGACCAGAATTTTCAATCCCTCCTCCTCCCGGATCGAACAGTGACTCTCATGCCGGTGATGGCGTGATTGGAACTGCAAACGCTAAGTCGACAAGGGATTCGAATAAGAAAGCCCGTAAGACTTCGAATCAAAAAGCAAATCAGGAAATTCTTGCTTCGGAGGTAAACGCTGTATCTACGGATAAAGACAAAAACTCCAATCAACCAGGAAGCAAGAAGAAACAAAACAAAGGGAAGAAGAAGAATCAAGGTGGATCATCCCCTCAAAAAACTTCTTCAAACCCTCCTGGGCAAAAGAGACAATTTCCTCCATGTCAAATATGTGATGAAAATCATTCAACAAAGAACTGTCCGTTCAAAGCTGAGTTAAAGAGGTTCCTAAAAAGTTCCCAAACTTCAGCTGTGTTGACTGATCCGTTTCCTACCCCAGGTCAGAATATGGTTGATAGTGGAAATGCTTCCCCGTCTCAAGTGCTTATGCTGTCGGTTTCTAAGCAAAGTGATGCTTTGATATCGACTAGGAATAAAGATTATGGGAATCCGCCGGTGTCGAACGACAAAGGGAAAGATCAACCCAGTAGTTCGACAACGACTTCGGCAGAAGTTGTACCCCCCCTCACGCATGAATTAACTATAAAGCCGCCTAAGGGAGTAGTCCACAAATCGACATTCAACCCTCGCGCCAGAGCGGCGCAACACTATAATATAGTGGAGGATTTGGCCCAATCGCCATCTGCTATGTCGACTCTTGAGGTACTACAAAATTGCCCATCCCAAAGACAGGCATTGTTATCAGCAATTGGTGGAGTGGATCCTAAAGATTCCAGTCTTGTATCCTTTGATCACAAAGGATATGATCCTCAGTTACCAGCGCAATTAGCTTTCCTTATTCAAGTGAAAGCACTCAACAAAACTGTTCATAGAACGATTATTGATGAGGGCGCGTCGACATGTATCATGTCGATGAGTTGCTGGAAAACTCTTGGATCTCCAACCTTGTCGCGATCTTCGACGACATTGAAAGCATTTGACGGTAGATCGTACACTCCGTACGGTATCCTAAATAACTTTAAAGTTGAACTAGGAGGAAAAACAGTGGAGATTGATGTTGAAGTCATTGATGGCAATCTTGACTATAACATTCTACTGGGAAGACCATGGATATATGCCATGGCAGCTGTAGTGTCGACATATTTTAGGAAGATCGCATTCCCATTTGAAGGAGGGATTACGATCGTCGACCAACAGAATTTCCTCCCTAATGGTTCACAAGTTACTGGAAGCATTCCCCTGATCCATGGGAGTGACCATTCGATAAAAGATATAGGAGTAGGCTTGCTAAAAGATCCCACGATGATGGGAACTTTCACGTTGCCACCTCCTTTCCATGAAGGGAATATCCCGTTTGTAGCAACATGCAATATGGTATCTTCATCTAAGGTCGCAGAAGACAAAGTCGTCATGGATCATCAAGTGGTTTTGCCACCTAGCCCCATTGAAATATTGTAGCAATCAATGTTTCAGGCATGGGAGGCGAGCCCAAATGAACGCTCGTCAAGCGTTTGGGTAGATAGGTCCGAAGAATATGGTACCCCATTAGATCCATGGTCAAAAGTTCATGGGACTGACGAAGGAATCTTACAATCAATGATGATTGAGGGGGCACCATGGAATGATAACCACCATCGTTCCCTTCTTCCAGAGTGTGAAGAAGAAACTCATCACGACCTATACCACCCTTCAGTGTTTGAATTCCTAACAAATACTGTAAATACGGTGGATTCAGAGAGAAACCTATCCAATATTGAAGAGACTGTAGCCATAAACATCTCGACAAAACCTGATGTTGTTGAGAACATTCATGTCGGCAAAAGTTGTTCCCCTTCAGAACTGGAAATATATAGTGCTCTCTTTCGCGAATTTAGAGATGTCTTTGCATGGTCATATGATGAAATGCCAGGCATTGACTCGAGCATAGTTGAACATGAGATTAAAATGTATCCTGATGTCAAACCAGTAAGACAACGGCTTCGGCAGGTACATCCGAAGAAAGCCGCTGCCATTAAGGCGGAAGTTGAAAAACTCCTCCATGCTGGATTCATCTACCCGGTTCCTCTAACCGATTGGGTATCAAATATTGTCCCTGTTATGAAAAAATAAGGGACGATAAGAGTGTGCGTCGACTATAGGGATGTGAATAAAGCTTGTCCGAAGGACAACTACCCTACACCCTTCATCGACCAGATAATTGATGAATGCGCCGGTTGTGAAATCTTTTCCTTTATGGATGGATTTTCCGGGTATAATCAAATAAATATCCGCCCACAGGACCAGTCTAAGACTGCATTCATCTGTCCGTGGGGCACATTCGCTTATCGAAAATTACCCTTTGGTTTAAAGAACGCAGGGGCGACGTTTCAGAGGGCAATGAATTATGCCTATCATGACATCAAGAACATTGTTCAACCTTATCTCGACGATCTTCCGGCTCATTCGCGAAAACGGACTGATCATCCGCGGCATTTGAGAGCGATATTTCTACGTTGCCGACATTATAAGATAAGACTCAATCCACACAAGTGTGTGTTTTGCGTCGGTTCTGGTCGTTTACTTGGCTTTGTTGTCTCTAAGGACGGGATTCGTCTCGACCCCTGTAAGGTTCAGGCAATCATTAATTTGCCTCCACCTTCAAATTTGCTTCAGATTCAGAAACTCCAAGGGAAAGCAAACTTTCTAAGGAGGTTCATTCCTAATTACGCAGAACTTGCCAAAGGTTATACTCATCTTTTGAAAGAGGATGTACCTTTTGTCTGGGACCAGGTTGCGCAAGCTTCCTTTGACACTCTGAAAGATTGTCTAGTAAGAGCATCATTAATGTACGCCCCGGACTATCAAAGAGATTTTAACCTGTATTTAGCTGCAGTAGATACGACCATTGCGATGGTCTTAGTGCAAGAAGTCGATGGAATTGAACATCCTATATATTATTTAAGTAAAAACTTAAATGATACAGAAAGTAAATATTCCTATGTTGAAAAACTAGCGCTTGCTGCTGTTC
Source organism: Pinus tabuliformis (assembly GCA_031772625.1). NCBI lineage: Eukaryota > Viridiplantae > Streptophyta > Pinopsida > Pinales > Pinaceae > Pinus > Pinus tabuliformis. The sequence goes on from CM062818.1 coordinate 593,260,790, forward strand.
AAGCGATTCAAAGGTTTCGACATTATGTCCTCTTTAGGAAAACTACCGTTTTGTCAGATTGCAACCCCATGACATATATACTGTCGCGACAGTTGCTTGGGGGCAAATATTCAAAATGGATAGCCATCCTTCAAGAGTTTGATTTAGATTTTGTAAAATCCAAATCAAAGAAAGCTCTAGTTTTCGCGGAATTATTGTGCGATCTCCCATTGTCGTCCAACGATGAAACATCAGAAGAGTCAATCGTGGATGAAAATTTGTTTCTGATATCAGTAAGCGATGAGTGGTATGGAGACATCATTGTTTATCTCCAAACCCAAAAATTTAGGCCTAATACCTCACACTCGGAACAAAAACGTATACGATACCAATCTAAAGACTACATGATCGTCGGTGATACACTTTACCGTCGTGGCGTCGATACAGTTCTGAGGAGGTGCCTTACCCATGAGGAGGCCGAAAAAGCCCTGAATGATTGTCATTCAGGCGCGTGCGGAGGACATCAATCTGGATATGCAACAGCACAAAGAATCTTACGAGCAGGATATTTCTGGCCAACTATGTTTAAAGATTGCATAATAGCTGTCAGAAGTTGCCATGCATGTCAGATCTTTGATAGCAAAACCAGAAGACCACCCGCACCCTTACAGCCGATAGTTGCTGTTGGGCCCTTCGCCAAGTGGGGCATCGATTTCATGCAATGTAACCCCACCTCGACCGGGGGGCATGGGTATATTATAGTCGCTGTTGACTATTTTACCAAATGGGCCGAGGCGATGCCTACATTGGATAACACTGGTGAAACAGCTGCCCTTTTCTTTTTCAATCATGTAGTCGCCAGGTTCGGCGTCCCGCAAGCTATAGTGACAGATCATGGATCGCATTTTCGCAATCACATGATGGTTGAATTAGCTGCCAAACTAGGGCTATCGCACGACAGCTCTACCCCGTATTATCCACAAGCCAACGGATAAGTTGAGGCAATCAAGAAAGTCCTGAAGCGTATGTTGCAAAGGATGATCGGGGTTCACAAGAGAAGATGGCATCTAATCCTGTACTCAGCACTATGGGCTTACCGAACCTCGGTAAAGAACGCCACTGGGTTCACACCATTCCAATTGGTGTATGGCCGAGGGGCAGTATTACCGATCCAGTGCGAAATTTCGTCTCTTAAACTCGCAATTGACCTCCTCCCCGGAACCTCAGAAGAAGAGGCTCGTTTCCTGGAATTGATCCAGTTGGATGAAAACCGTCGTGACGCCGCTTTGGCAAACGAGGCTCATAAGAAACGAGTCAAAGCACAGTTCGATAAGAATGTCAAACCGCGCAACTTCTCTGAAGGTGACTTGGTTTTGCTTTACGACCAAGAATCCGATAAATTAGGAGCAGGAAAATTTCAGTCCTTATGGATGGGTCCCTATATTGTTAAAAGGGTGTTAGCAAAAGGAGCCTACGAGTTAATGGATTATGACGGAATACCACTGGCGCAACCCCGTAACGGGTTGTACCTCAAGCGTTACTATGCCTAAATAGTAACCTGAGTGCTTTTGTTGTATTTTGTTTTCGCTAAAATGTTTGTTTTGGTTAAGTAATCCACCCTTCTCGTTCGTTGCAGATGTCGAATTATTCTGATACATATGTGGGATATGCCGACGGAGCGAGTCGTAGTACGCGGAATTTGTCCTCCGCTGCCTGGGCCATTTTTGATCCAAGCGGCGAGTTAGTGAGTTTCAGAGGTGTGTGTATTGGACGGTCAACAAACAATATCGCTGAGTATAGTGCGTTGATCGAACTCCTCTCTGATACCATCGCTCATGGTATACGCCGACTAATTGTTAGGCTAGACTCACAACTTGTGATACTACAACTCACTGGTATATATTCAGTCCGCAATCCAGCTATTTATCGTATGTTTCTAAGAGTTAAGATTTTGGAAAGAGAGTTTGATTCAATTCAATACCAGCATATTTCCAGAAACTTGAACACATTAACAGATTCATTGGCAAACTATGTATTAGATAGACATTTACAACATATATAAAAAGAGATGCATCAGTGCTATGTAAGTGGATCACAAATAAACTAAAATAAACTCCGAAAATCAAAATATATAAAGCTGTTTATAGTTTGTACATAATGTGCTGTAATCAAAACAAAATTGGTCATACGACCTAGAACTCAAAAAAGATGCTAGGGGGCACCCTAGCCTAGTGGTGCTCATGAAAGTACGTCACGGTCTGTGCGATCATGCGCAAGAGACGAGTCCATCGTCTAGGCACGCCGATGGTGTGTCGCTGCAACTGTAAAGGTAACTCGTCAATCTGTACATCCGGAAGGCCACGAGTAAGGCTCTCAACCTGCTCCTGCACAGCTGCAAGTATCTCAGTATCACCAAGGTCGCGAATAACAACTCTCCTAGCAGGCTCTGCTGCTGGGGCAGCAACTGGCGACCGTGGACGAGCTACTGGACGAACAGGACCAACATCTACATGCACCCAAGAGTTTGACCAGTTTTGAACAGTAAAAATCATGAATGAAAACAATAAACAGTGATATGGTCAGAGATTTTACCAATAGCACCCCATTGCTCGCCATCCGGAAGCACCAAGTCCGGATCACCTCGGTAGTCCATACCCACGTATGGATACTCAGAAAATGCCATCTCCTGACGCTCGAACCACCTAAAGAAGGACTCAGTGAATGTAATATGAGGTTGACCAGCATGCCGGGACATATGGTCGACCCACCTCTGCATGCGTGGCTCGGTCGGAGAAGGCACATCAAGCAAGATGTACTGAGGCTGCATCAATGGGATTTTCTCCAAGACAAAGGCAGTGAGAATAGAACCAAATCCAAAGTTCTTCAGCCCCCCGTCCTTTACCTCGGTCAATTGACTTTTCATCTGGATAAGTACTGCATCACACCAGTTAAACACTTTCGGTTGGAGACACTCCAAGGCGTGCTGCATATAAGATCTGTTGGCAACATGCAAAGCTGCGCTACCGGCCATCCTACCAATAGTAAACAGAATGGACCTGAGAGACCTGTCAGTGATGTCACGGATATTGATCTTGCCGTCTTTGCTCGGCTGTGAACCTTCCCGGCAATACTGACAGATATAGTCTCTGGTGGAAGTAGTCCCTCGAGCCGTACCTGACAAAGAAATGGGAGCACCCCGCCTTGACAACCCAGTCAAGAAGTACATGTCCTCTATGGTCAAGGGAAAGGACTTCCCCCTAATCTGAAATACTTGGTTAACAGGATCCCAAGCATCAAGCATATACTGCAGTAAAGAAATCTGTGCTCTCATGCTAGAGATACGAAAGAACTTTAGCAGGCCACAGTTCCGAAGCGTGTTCACCGTAACTGGGTCATGGAGTGCAACCATGTCCTCTGCTTCATGTTCTCGTTCTCGCCATGTAAGGGAAATTTTGTCCAAAGTTCCCTACAATCAAACAAGAGAATGAGTAAGTTCCTGAATTTGATGAAAATCTGGCGAAAAAACATCAAAAAACTCATGCAAACTCAGTCTTTTTAGGCCCAGCGCAGGCAGAGAGTGTTCTCCCTGCTCTGTAATTCCGTTTGCCTCAGAGCTGACTGGAATACAGCGCAGGTTTCGAAAGGAGAACCTGCGCTGATGCCAGGGCGTTCTAATGAAACCCCTGAGGCCCAGAAAACCTGAAAAATGTGCATGAAACTGAAAAAGGAAACCATGAAAGTAAAGGGCTAAGGTTTAGCTCCTACCTGGTCCAAACGGCGCCGAAAATCGTCCACAGAATCTCCCGGAATCAGCTGGTGAAAATCAAGGAAGAAGAGGCACCTCCAGAGCTCCAACAAGCAAAATGCAAATGAAATGGTAAATGAGAGGTAAAAACCCCTTTTTATGACTTTTACACAGTTTAAAGTTAAATATTAGGGTTATAATCTCGTTTTCATGCAAATATTGTCCATTTCTAACAAAATTTGTTGCAGCAATTGAAGATGAAGTACTACATTTGAAAAGAGAAAAGCTAGTAAAAGTAAAAAATTAAATTTGACCATGAAGCGAGCAGAGTTTTTCCCGCCAAAGTTCAAGCTCATTAAAAAATGAACCTATCTCGGTAAATAGCCATTGCGATCGCAAATTTATAAGCCTTAAAAGCCTTGGTCGTGTTTTCATCCATCACCTCCATTTCATTTGGCCGATCGTTCACCCCCGTGTGTGTTTACCTATTTTGAGGAACAGCTGCGAAGAGTGATTTCACCTAGCCCTCCTTGTAACACTACCGTGATTGGAAAATTCCAATTTGTACCTGGAATCAGTTGCTATCCTTGATTATCACTCGTTCCTCAAAAGACGAGTCTTCTTTGAGCTCTTTTCACTGACTCGTAAAATATGAAAAGTTTTCCGAGTTTTTGGCCTTCTAGCTCGTTAAACGACCAAAAGCTATCCCTCCTCTAGATTTTAATCTTTTTGGACCTGAGGGATTATTACACAAAAAGATCGAGCGCTTGTTTGGTTCGGCTCGTAAAAAGTACCGAATAGCCATCCCTTCTGTATTGTTTTATACTTTTTCGGACTTAAGGGATTAGATGACGAAAAAGGAATTATGGAGTTGACTTTCTGTACCTTTTTAGACTCTCTAAAAATGAAAAGGACCGAGTTTTCCTTGTCGTTAGACTCGTTAAAATGATTAAATAGCGACAAACTTGTCTTTAGACGAGAACGAGTTTCCCTATCGCTAGGCTCGTTAAATCATAGCGATGGGCTTGCCCGAAGGGCAGGTTATAGAACAAGCATATGTTATCCTCCTCAAGCTTGACAAAAATAAAGAGGTACTGGTTAGAAATGACTGGGGAAAAATTGGGAGAACATCAAAGTTTAGAGGTAGCAAGTCACTCTTGAACATGACACTTTTTCCGTATCACATCGGGTTGGGTTGTCTCATTCACCGGTTTCATCACCATGGTCCTCGCCACACCATCCAGTCGGGGTAATGCTACCGATCCATCACATCAGTGTCGTTATATGTTCAAGAGGGGTCATTCAGAAAGTGTCAACCGTGTCCCATCCACTACCATACATTTTCCTTCATCCATTTCATGATCACCATCCTGAATCATATGTCACAGTTTGTTTCACCTCCACCAAATCATTAGCTCCGTTCCGTGTCATTGATGTGGGATTCATCAAGGCCCTCCTTTGACGGATCACTTCTTGTCGACTTCAGCTCATTATCCAAGAAGTCGATCTAGGAACACCCCCATCAGTACCTTGAAGCTTGCATGCCTCAATGGCAAGTTTCTCACTTCCGGCGACAGGTATACATCAATGACCTTCGACCAGAAGATTTTGCGTGGCGTTCGACGCCAAGTCCTTTATTCACGCCACGTAAATTGTACTGCCGTACCTTGAGGGTCATCGTCATTATTGGTGATTCCTCTCGCGCTTGTTAACGGTTTTCATTATTGACCGGTAATCAAGCGATGTCTTTCCATGTTCGACTTCAGCGTAATTCTCACATGGATCAACTTGTACTTAGAGTGAAGATCGAACGAGTTTGAAGACCCCGGATCTAGTTTCATCCATCCGGGCTGCGATATATATTCAGGAAATATAAAAGCATTTGCCATGTACATCATTGCAGCAGATGATCATCCTCCTCAAAGGATGATAATTTTAGCGGAAGATTATCAGTCTGTCTTCAGACGATCGTCTGTCATATGTACCAAAATGTATTTATAGAAAGCTGAGCATGGGAATACCCGCCTCAGCTAGATCATGAGAATAATGATGAATGAAAGATAATGTATTGTATTGTATTGTATTACAGGGCACTCTCCTCAGCACTGGAACGAACTTCGGACCCTCTAGCTAAAGCATTTCACCCGATTAACGGCCTCATACTTTAGGGGGCAACTGTTATAGACATTTTTGTGCCTCGCGTCAAGGAGCAGGGAATGTCGATAATTACAGGGATCCTCAGTCCCTAAACATGTTGTTCTTACCCCTAAAAGAACAAGGTCATCAATCAACAGCACTTCCAATCAGTTCTCCACCTGAAAACACTTCAGAACAGGCTTATTTTGGATCATGTCAGCTGCTTAACTGAGCTTCTGCGCTGTATTGCAACTGTCCCACTCTGTACCTGCGCTGGAAGTCAAAAACAATGAAGGCTACCTGCGCTGGGCGAGATTGGCCAAGTGGCACAGTCATCCTGCAAGGTGTCAGTTGCCCAGGAAGCTTCCAAACTGACACTTGGGTCATGAGATTCGCCCTGTGATGAGTAAGAGGTACTTGATCACCATGTGTAAGCAAGGATCTCCAAGTGGACACAGGAACTGAAGATTAACTGAAGATGGAGAGGACACTAGTCAGCTATATGCCAGCCTCCAGCTGACTCATCCTTTCCTCTTCCCCCCTATATATAGAGCTCTTCTATGAGGTCTAAGGAGGCTGGAATTTTGTATAAGCAAGGAGGTGCTGTTGGTATACTGCCAGGATTATTGGGTGATTGTTTTACTAGAGGTGAAGAAGAGAGTTCTTGCTGCCGAGGAGGTGCTGCTGGATTGGAGCCAACATCATTGGTTGTAACTTCCTCTGGAACCCTGTTACTTTCTATCAATAAAGTTTGCATGTTCTCCTATATACTTGTTTTACATAGATGCTTTTGTGTTTACATGTATATTTGATGCAACCTAATCCATGCTTCAATTATGATTGCTTGTATCTCGTAGTTTGCTCTCTTTTGTTGTGCAGATTCTGTGTGTAGCTGGATCGGCTTGGAGAGCAAAGAGCTGGGAATCGGATACAAAGAGAGAAGGACAAGGATCGACTAAGCGCAAGACACCAGGTTGGTTGACCCTATTTCCATACTCTCTGTGCTTTCATAAAGATGAACATGAAAACTTTGTCATTCAGTTGTTGCTAAAGTCTGTCACCTTTAGAAAGGGTTAGTGTCATCCGCATCGGATACTTTTCCCCACAACAGGTATGCCCTACCTTTCACTATTTCAGAATCAAGTTTCAACAGTTATACGGATATATTGTTTTGATAACATAGGTGTCTCTGATTTTGAAACTAAATTTAGACATGTTTGTGATTCTTGAAAAAGAATAGGTATGCTCTGCCTTTCACTATTTCCGAATCAAGTTTCAATAGTTATATTGATAAAATTATTCAAAATTGTATAATTTACGTTGGACTGATCATCTGTGCGGGATGTTGTATAAGCATAGCTTAGACAATTCAAATTCATTCTCCATCTTAAGCCAGTCATAGAGAAAGGGACAACTAATTTACTCACAACTTGTATTTGACCTTCAATGAATCTTCCATATCGGTCAGACCTTGTCAGCGAAGAGAGGAACAGAGTGGGAATAACCACCCCAACGAATTGAACATATCGGGACCCACTCCATGAAGATAACATATTGGGCAGACCAGGTCAGCGAAGAAGAGAATAATAGAGAACTACTACTAGTAGGGATGCTTTCTCTGCTACTGGTAGGAAGGAATGCTATTGGCAAACTCGCTTGGGTTAGATGGATTTATTGGATTTGATTAGTAGATGGTGGTTTTATTCTTTTCATAATATAAGCAACTCTGATTTTGAAACTAGATTTATAGTGTTCTTATTTTTATAGTTGCGAGTTTCAAAAGTTATATTGACATGTCCTTCTGATAATATAGGCCTCTCTCCATAGAAAATTTTAGGGGCGAATGTTCGCCCTTTGGGGGAATTAAGGGGTTTTAAATTTTTAGTGGGCGAATATTTTGTATCATAGTACATTTTTACAAATCACCTCAAATAGCCCACCTTATTTTAAGGGAGACGGTTAAAAAGGTAAATTTAGCCCTTGAAATTAGGAGTTACAACCTTCCATTCGCCCATTTTCAAGAATAGATTTTATTTAAGTGAATCCATTCACCCATTTTCAAGAATAGGTTTTATTTAAGTGAATACTATGGACCAAATACAATATTTATAAAAGAGGTATGGTAAATTAATAAAAATATAAATAAATGAGAGGTATGGTAAATAAATAAAACATTTTTTATATTTACTCCATAAGTCACCTTATATACATGTAAGGGTGTAAACAAATAAAAATATAAGTAAAGTGGAGGTATGGTAAATAAATAAAAATATAAATAAACTAGACGTATGGTAAATAAATAAAATCTCTTTTTATATTTAGTCCATAATCCTCATTCTATTTATGAAAATATAAATAAACTAGACGTATGGTAAATAAATAAAATCTCTTTTTATATTTAGTCCATAATCCTCATTCTATTTATGAAGGCTCAAGAAAGAGGTTTTATTTAAGTGAATCCTATGGGCCAAATACCATATTTGTAAAAGAGGTATGGTAAATTAATAAAAATATAAATAAACGAGAGCTATGGTAAACAAATAAAACATTTTTTTATATTTACTCCATAAGTCACCTTATATTTACAAATACTCAAAAAATGCGTTATATTTAGGTGAAACCTATGGGCAAAATACTATGGGACAAATACCATGGACTAGATTGTTATTAATACCATGCAAAAAAACATTATTAACCCTAATATTAGTATTAATAAAAATAAAAATGGCACATGGTATTGACCCATGGTATTCACCAAAATGGCACCTGGTATTGAACCATGGTATTCACCAAAATGGCACATGGTATTGACCCATGGTATTCACCTGGAATGTAGCCTATTTAAATGGGGGAATTAAACCAGCATAGATCCATCTTTACTCTGGATCTACTAACCCCCGAGAGGTATCAAATATCGTGATATGCAAACTAGCATAGAGTGAAAAAATATTTGATCCCTCTCGGGGGTGGATCAAGAGTAAAAATGGATGTTGTAATTTAATGTATGTTAAACATTTTAGCTTGGTTAAAATAAAAAATAAAATAAAAATCAACTATTAATTTTATTAATTTTTATAAATTACTAATAGTAACTTTTAAGCTCCAGGTTTATAATAACCCATGGTATTGACCCATGGTAATACCAAGATCTTACAAGATTTTATAATTGAGTAAAATATTCGCCATGCCTGGTGAGAGATTCACCAAAAAATTATATATACATATTATATTATTGATAAAATCGCCTTCCATTTTTCCTATATACCATGGAGATTCGCCCATTTATTATATATATAAATTTAGGGGGGGTTCTTAAAATTTTCCCTACCTCTCTCATTTTGAAACTGACTTTATTGATATATTCTTTTGATAATATAGGCATCTCTCATTTTGAAATTGAATTTATAGTACTTTTACTTTTATAGTGGGGAGATTTGATACTCAATTATAGTTAGGAAATTTGATAAATGGTTAAAATAGATTTAGGTTGGTAAATATAATTTGTAGAAATTAAATAAGACTAGTAAAAATAAACATTGGCAATTTCAAAATAAAACCGTCAAAAGAATTTCCCAGATGGGCAGTGGCACCCGTCAAATTTAACCCCTGGTTGGCAGGGAATTTCCGCGATGTGTCTCATGGAAAACTACAACGACCCATTGAGTATCAACACTACGGGTGACACCAGGGACTGTCTGACGGTCGGGTGCATTGAAAATCTTCACAGCAACTGTCAGATGGGTGGGTCACTGCCTGCAAGAGCACCTGTGATGCCTCTGGAAGTCTAGACTAATGTTGCACTAATTAACATGGGACTCCTCAGCCATGTCCTCCTAATAGGCATTACGAAGGTGGCCTCCTTGTGGAATGTGATGCGAAAATACGAGGCCTAGGCCACGCCCACATCCACTGCTCACAGTTTGAAGAAGTTGTGTCCTCGTACGACCACTAGCTCCTACTTTGGATCCACAACCACATCTTCCCCGTCGGGACCTATTTCATCAACTATGCCCATGGCTCTACTATGGCCAGTCGCTTTCTTGATGTAATGACAACGATGCTCATTTTTTGGACTATGGGAACAACGTGGAGCTCATCCGTTGTTGGCATGGAAAAGGTCGTCTGAAGTATGCAGTCATGCCACAGTTGGTGATCACTTGCATCAACAAGTAGCTATGACTCGCCGAGTTTCTTTTAGAGTGCTTCTCCTTCTTTTATTAATGGGTGCTTTTTTAATAAGACCACTCGTCAGTTTCAAGCACTCGTTGGCTATATGGCGCATCGATATTATGGATCATCGATGGCCCTTGGATGTCTAGAAGATTCTTTTAGGTATTTATCTAGAATCAGTACTTCACTTTTACACAAGCACGGACTGATTACCCAACCGTAATTATGGATTTGAAGAAAAAAATATATGCAGAGAACTACCCTGTTATCATTTGCGGTGGAAGGTTAGCTTCTTGGATTCACTTATTATGGGAGTATTCAACACTTATCTTTGTATTTCACCTTAAGACGGTTATTATGATGTTGTGATAAAAAACGTGAGCGAGAGTTGCTACAATGCAAGAAAAGAGTCATGGGTAGGAATAAGTCAAGTTGCTTCACAATGTGGAGGTTTGGGGAGCGTATTATACATATTCAACACGTGCAAGTTATTTAAGTGGGTCGATTTTCACATTTCACCAGTGTCACATAGGCATGCCATGGCTGAAATAAATAGAAAAGCTTCATTATTGTTTTCAGAGGGTACAACAATTAATGGAAGGGTGCATATATTTGTTGAACTTGGTGTTTTTATTCCTCGTTTAATTCATCCAATTATCATGCAATACTCCCTTGTACACTGTGATGAGTTGTGGGGCACAATATCTTTATTAATGCTCATGTGTCGCAGGTTTTCCCAATTCCATAATATGGAGGTTGAATTTAATTCTATGACATTCCCATTAAGAAACAGGAAGGAAACCCTACTTCATCTTGTCAAGAAGGTCAAATATATTATGTCAAGAACCCTAAATGTTTTATAAAACATTCATTTGGTGATCTTATGCTAGCCTCAAGAGCATCAAAAATAGAAGTGGATTTAGTTTTAAATTATATGATTGCGATAGATTATTTAGAAAACATGTTTCAATTAAGTATGTGGAAGCAAGTGCAATGCTTGATAGATTTATTGCAGTCGATCCCATGAGAATTTACAAAGACAAGCTACCAGATTTGTACCAAGAAAAATGGAAAGCAAAGTATTTCATCCTGGTTATGGGTCAACCACACAAAACCCTTTACCAATTAAGTCCATTTTCGCAACCACACATTGTCTACATCACAGTGAGCCCACCAACATTACATGGTATCTATATCCTTGACTCTTCTTTCATCATGGTTATGAATGAATTGAACAAAACCCTTCTCCTCGAAATCCATTTACTTTGCCACACAATGTCAATATCACAGTTGGCTTGCAAGCATTATAGGGTATCTCTATCCTTGGATCTTCGTGCATCATGATTATGGGTAATCCAGAAACCCATAGTTATGAGTCACCCATAAACCTTTGGTTATAGGTCAACCAAGAAAAACCCTTTTCTTCATCAAAATTGAGTCATCCACAACTCATCTTCTAAAAGGGATTCTCTCAAGGGAACTTCATGCAATGGGAACCATTGTTTCCTAATGGGGGAGGAATGATCCAAATGGAAATTTACCTATTGTGTTTACCCATGGTAATATAACTAAAGGCCACAAATAACTCACCTATGGTATGATACACCTATGCTATTTTCCCACACACCTATGGTATTTTCCCACCCATGGTATTTACCCATGGTAATATAATTAAAAAAAGTTATAAATAACCAGCCTCATACTCAGATCTTGGCCCCCAGATCTAGATCAAAGTTATTGACAATATTATGTTTGTAAGATTGGAAGGGTCTGAACTCATGCAAGTTGTATCCCCCAGATCTAGATCAGAGTTATTGACAATATTATGTTGGTAAGATTGGAAGGGTCTAAAACTCATGCAAGTTGTATCCCACATACAATCTGCAAGGCGACCTCTAGAAATTTGACAGGGCTTTAGGGTACACTGGATGTGTCTACATATCCATGGTGCATGCTCTCCAGGGTTTGTATCACTCGATGGGAAAATTTGGGGCCATTTTAGTTGTAACTACCCACCCCAGTCTCACCTTGTTGATCCCATTTGCCCCTCTACTTGCGCAAAATTAGCCAGCTACAAAACCTACCATAACCCTTTCTTTATCAACTCCAACCTTGTGACTCCCGTTTCTATTTGATTACCATGTTTATAAAATACTTTTGAAGTCGTGTTCTTGACAAAACTAAGGAGTCTCTAGACATTTCTCTTACATATGAGACCTGCTATTTATTTTCTTCCTGGTTTCGAATTGGAACTTTGCATGCTGTTAAATTTCTATTTTCCTTTGATGTTACTTCTCATTATGCTAAGTATTCTTTCTCCTATAGTTTCCTCGTTGTCACAAATGCAATAATATCACGTTTGCACTGAACCAAGGGTTCTTCCGATAGACAATACTTATCTTAATGTTTGTCAAGATTTTATTGTTGGCTAGCTCGTTCATGTAGGCCTCAACTTTAATCTAGTTTTCATTTGGCTTCCATTAGCATCATTTAATCCTTCATTCTCTTTGTGCTTACTGGTATGGAGCCACATAAATCAGAGTCTTTCCTATCTTCAGGTAATCTTGGCGTATATACTAGAATCGCACCTAATTTGTTCATAATACTCCTTTCTTATGTAATTTTTTGAGGGATTCCTTGATTTTTATAGTTTCCTCACTTAAATTCTTTCTCCTCTTGTCCTCACAGGTTCGAATCCCATCCTTGTAAAGGAAGCAAAAACGTTACGACATTCTTGGAAATGGGTTCTTTTCAAGACAGAGTCCTTAAGAATGAAACTTCCAAGTTCTTACGAGTTTCTTATCTTTGACCAAGGTTTTTGAATGTGAGGCTAAGGCTCTTTTCTTTATTTTCTTGCTTTCATTAGGGTTTGAAAGACAAGGCTTCCTTTAACTGATTTAGTTGATGTTGGGGATTTTTCTGGTAAAATCCCAAAAACACACAAACAAACTGCACACAGAGACAATGCTCTGTTTTTCTGCCACAGGATCTTTTGCATAGGGAATCTGTTTTTGACTGAGAGAAATAGAGATTTTCTACACCCAAAAAAAAAACTTTGCATTCATCAATATGATTGCCTGTTACAAAAAAAAGTTCTTGCTCTTAACAGAGGGATTACTAAACTGTTGTTACACAAACGTCTTCCTCACATAGAGGGATTCACCAACTGCTGTTGCAAAAACATCTTCCTCACATAGAGGGATTCACCAACACTGCTTCAGATGCAGTTCCACAAACAATCAAAAGAGTCATCCTCTTAACAGAGGGATTCACTTGAGACTGTGCTGAAGAGCACCTTCCTCTTGACAGAGGGATTCACCATGACACTGTGCTGAAAAGCACCTTCCTCTTTAACAGAGGGATTCACCAAGTGACTGTGCTAAAAAGCACCTTCCTCTTTAATTGAGGGATCCACTAAGAAAACATTTCAAAAACAAAATATTACTCTGTTTTCCTCCTGAGATTTTACACTGCTGGTGTGTAAAAATCCCTTTTACATTAACTGCTGTAAAAATAGAGTTTTACATATACTGCTGTAATAAAAAATATTTACTTACATTTACTGCTGTAAATAAAAATCCTCTTACTTCATTCACCTTTTCGCTGATGTGTAAAAACACATATCTTCATTCTCACTACGGTGAGTTTCACATTTACATTGAAAATAAAAAAAATTACATATGCTGCCGCATCCCATACATTTTTCTTTCAACAATAAAAATTCCTTTACACTTATGCACTGTTGTGCATGTCTCCTTTCTCACGCTGCCCTTGTTCTATGTTCTTCTATGCACTGGTGTGCGTTTTTCATTTCCTCACATTGCTGTTTTTTTTTTTTTTAATTTCCTCAGACCCAATACCTCATTCGCTCGCAGCTTGCTTCGCAACCAACAACCATTACAATTTAACCTCTCTCCGTTATGTTTCGCATTGCTGTGCGTTATAGTCTCCTTGCATCACTCAATCTTCTTCTTCGTTCCCTTTTTATTCACGCCTTGCACTGCTGTGCCCATACACTAACTCTTTTCACTGCATTACCATGCATAAAAAAACTCATCCACACACTGCTGCGCTTCGTTCTCCACACAAATTATGTATATGCGCTGCCCCTTTTCACTCTACTATTAACATCTTGCACTTCTGTGCAAACCAAGGTTCTCCTCCTTTTTTATGAAAATCAAGAGGGACTAAAACCATATCGTATATCTCAAAACAAAAAAAATAATACATGCCGTAAAAATTAAGAGTTTTACCAACCCTTTTCAAATGCCATTTAATTCTCAGCATGGCGGTTAAGTAATTTAGTCGGCCTTGTTGACAGAACCGGCGGTCAAACTGAAACGTTTGATTTTACTCCATGCAAGGTTATTTAATGCATGTCTGAACGCAGCTTGGGTTTCATCAATGGTGGACAGCAAGCCTTGCAATCGGATTGTTGACGGAGATTTCAGGAGGCCTTTTACTGCTGAACGTTACGTTCCGATATGGCAGATTTTACGAACATACAGAGGACCACGCGTCAACAGGTGATTGTATTGGAGGCGTTTGTATGAAAACCACGATTGCAAGAAAGGCGGTTCGATATGTGTCAGTGGTTTTGCTGAAGCGGTTTTGTTGCTGCGTGCTGGCTGAGTCGGCAACTGACTGGCTGCCATCACTATCCACATCTACGTCCATGCTGCCTGCAGTTGGAATTAATATTCCAACACTCCCCTTTAATTTCAACTGCTGGGCGTTTAGACATACCCAGACATTTCATAAAAAATTCAAAACTTTTCTGATCCAATGGTTTGGTCAGTATATCTGCTACCTGCTCCTTCTCTGCTCTCATGGGAGTTTTAATTTCATATCTCTCCCCTATAAGATGATCCATATGATAGAGTTCTACCAGGGTCTTCACCAAATCTTCAATCTCTTCTTCTGTCATATTGATAAGGGTGTTGGTAGTGAAGCCCATCTCAACGATCTTGGCAAGAGTTACATATCGAACTCTATATTCTTTAAACAGATCTTCAAGGAACTTTAATTCCTTTCTCCCATTCATGGGTTTTGTCCATTTATTATTTTTAACTCCATCTTCTAAATGAACAGGGTCATCAACATGACTGTATAAAGCAAACAAAGAATTCATACCTTCATTTGTTGCCTCTTGTTCATTTCTCCTCAAGGGTGTCTCTTGCTGCCATTGCATTGGCACTGCTGTTTGGGGATGTACTTCAGCCATCTCCTCATCACCTTCATCACAATACAAATAGTTTTTAACATTTACTGTTTTCTCTAAGCTTTCATCACAAGCTTTCTCCTCAATGAACTGAGGTTTTGCTGTCTTCACTTTCTCCATGCCTTGATAGGTTGTCTTGAGAGTTTCCCATGCTTCTCTGGATGTCTTAGCTGCTGCTATCCTTGGAAACACACTCTCATCCACTGCTCGATAAAGGAAGTAGAGGGCCTTAGCATCCTCTTTCTTATATTTTTTCAACATCTCTTTCTCTGCCTGAGTTATGCTATTAAACTCATCATCATTTGTTGGTTTTTCAAAACCATCTTCAACAAATTCCCATAAATCTTCTGAGAAAAGAAAAGCTCTCATAACTATTGCCCAATAGTCATAGTTTTTCCCATTGAGTAGTGGGAGCTGAGTATTAAAAATACCCATGCTAGTGCTGGTGCTGGCCATTCCTTGCACTTCTTAACTATGCTTTAAAATGCTTGACTGTGTATTAAAATAACTCACTGTCTTCAACAGTAACACAGAAAACTTGAGAAATACCTGGATCCTTTTGGTTGAGACTTCACTCTGCTGGAGAAGCTGCTGCAGCAAAGAAACCTTCCTTCAGCTTCTTTGACGCCTTCAAAGAGCCTGGACTAGCTCTGATACCACTGTT
Organism: Pinus tabuliformis; assembly: GCA_031772625.1. NCBI lineage: Eukaryota > Viridiplantae > Streptophyta > Pinopsida > Pinales > Pinaceae > Pinus > Pinus tabuliformis. The sequence continues at coordinate 593,276,705 of CM062818.1, forward strand.
GGGGATTTTTCTGGTAAAATCCCAAAAACACACAAACAAACTGCACACAGAGACAATGCTCTGTTTTTCTGCCACATTTGCACAGGGAATCTGTTTTTGACTTAGACAAACAGAGTTTTTCTACACCCCAAAAAAAAACTTTGCATTCATCAATATGACTGCCTGTTACAAAAAAATGTTCTTCCTCTTAACAGAGGGATTACTAAACTGTTGTTACACAAAGGTCTTCCTCACATAGAGGGATTCACCAACTGCTGTTGCAAAAACATCTTCCTCACATAGAGGGATTCACCAACACTGCTTCAGATGCAGTTCCACAAACAATCAAAAGAGTCATCCTCTTAACAGAGGGATTCACCTGAGACTGTGCTGAAGAGCACCTTCCTCTTGACAGAGGGATTCACCATGACACTGTGCTGAAAAGCACCTTCCTCTTTAACAGAGGGATTCACCAAGTGACTGTGCTGAAAAGCACCTTCCTCTTTAACTGAGGGATCCACTAAGAAAACATTTCAACAACAAAATATTACTCTGTTTTCCTCCTGAGATTTTACACTGCTGGTGTGTAAAAATGCCTTTTACATTAACTGCTGTAAAAACAGAGTTTTACATATACTGCTGTAATAAAAAATATTTACTTACATTTACTGCTGTAAATAAAAATCCTCTTGCTTCATTCACCTTTTCACTGATGTGTAAAAACACATATCTTCATTCTCACTGCGATGAGTTTCACATTTACATTGCAAATAAAAAAAATTACATATGGTGCTGCATCCCATACATTTTTCTTTCAACAATAAAAATTCCTTTACACTTATGCACTCTTGTGCATGCCTCCTTTCTCACGCTGCCCCTGTTCTATGTTCTTCTACGCACTGGTGTGCGTTTTTCATTTCCTCACACTGCTGTGTTTTTTTTTTTTTTCCTCAGACCCAATACCTCATTCGCTCGCATCTTGCTTCGCAACCAACAACCATTACATTTTAACCCCTCTCCATTATGTTTCACATTGTTGTGTGTTATAGTCTCCTTGCATCACTCAATCTTCTTCTTCGTTCCCTTTTTATTCATGCCTTGCACTGCTGTGCCCATACACTAACTCTTTTCACTGCATTACCATGCATAAAAAAACTCATCCTCACGTTGTTGCGCTTTGTTCTCCACACAAATTATGTATATGCGCTGCCCCTTTTCACTCTACTATTAACATCTTGCACTTCTGTGCAAACCAAGGTTCTCCTCCTTTTTTATGAAAATCAACAGGGACTAAAACCATATCGTATATCTGAAAACAAAAAAAATAATACATGCCGTAAAACTTAAGAGTTTTACCAACCCTCTGCAAATTCCATTTAGTTCTCAGCATGGCGGTTAAGTAATTTAGTCGGCCTTGTTGACAAAACCGGTGGTCAAACTGAAACGTTTGATTTTACTCCACGCAAGGTTATTTAATGCATGTTTGAACGCAGCTTGGGTTTCATCAACGGTGGACAGCGAGCCTTGCAATCGGATGGTTGACGGAGATTTTGGGAGGCCTTTTACTGCTGAACATTACGTTCCGATATGGAAGATTTTGCGAACGTACAGAGGACCACGCGTCAACAGGTGATTGTATCAGAGGCGTTTGTACGAAAACCACAATTGCAAGAAAGGCGGTCCGATATGTGTCAGTGGTTTTGTTGAAGCGGTTTTGTTGTTGCGTGTTGGCTGAGTCGATAATTGACTGGCTGCCGTCACTATCCACATCTGCATCCATGCTGCCTGCAGTTGGAATTAATATTCCAACAGTTGATGCTCGTCTATGGTGGGCTACTGAACAAATTTTTAAAACATTTTTGACTGCAATAGCTTATGCATTTTTATTAATAACTGTTTATGGCCAGTCAACCAACCATTTTTGTTATCCAAGAGCATTTTATGTTTTAACATAAATTTTCACTTTGGGTATTTACTCTTTTAATAGAAAGTTTGGCACAATTACCTTTTATAAGTTTATTCCCGTAAATACTTTGATTTTTTCTTATATATTTATGAGGGATTTCAACAACGGTGGCCTCTCTGTAATGCATGATTATTATTTACTGCTCTTCCATTCGTTTTCATTATCATTTTTCTTCCCCATTTGGGAATTCTCTCTATCGATTTATGCCGTACATTACACGCTAAAATCATGTGTTTCATGTGTATTCCCAACAAGATAAGAATGTTTTTGCACAAGGTATTTATGATATTTAAGCTTTTCTTTGGCAACCAATATATTCATTTTTCTTCTTTTCATTCCTTTCGAGTGTTACCAATTTACTACAAAGATGTCTGTTTCTAGAATGATTATATTCAACGTATATAAATCTATTGGAAAAACAATATGTTCTTTCCTTATTGTTCTTTATGGAGTCTCCTACAAAGAATTTTCTATATACAATAACATTCATTTATACTATAATTTAGGTATGCCTTTATATATTGCTATATATATATATATATATATATATATATATATACTACCACTATCCATGTATAGTTGATGGGACGTAGGTGGGATCTATGAGGGACCTGACTCTCCTTCCCGTGACTTCTTTATTTAATAACTTGGAACTCTTACCGCATTAAGAGGAAGGCAGTCAATGTTGGTTACCTCTTGGAGGTAACTAACATGGGTCAATTTCATTTGTATTTATGATATGCTCACACACACACACACACACACACACACACACAGATATATATATATATATATATATGCATATAATCCTATCAATATGCATGTCACTTATAGTGCTCTCTTTAGTTGTATCACCTTTTTGTATATAAATTAAGTATGATGTCAAGAATCAAACTAACAAATATATTAGCGGAAACATACGCTATTACTCTATTGTAAAATCTAATATTTATCAACAGAAAACTAATCTAAATTATGTCTTACAGAAATTCACATGTACCCTTTTCTTCTTAACACAACAATATAAAATTTTCTTGAACATAATATAATACTTTATCTAATATCCTCCTAGAAATGTATCAAGAGGGATTAAGTACTCCAATATATAAGTTGATCTTACTCTAATATATAAGGTGATCTTCTCCACCAGCTACCCTCCATCCCTACTCCCTCATGTGAGAGAACTAGCTTTAAGAACTTTTGTATTCTGAAATATATTTTCTCCTAAACCATAAAACAACATTTTGATTTATCTCTTAGGTTGTAACCATTTTTTCTCTCCCACTTGTTATAATTAGGAAATCACTATCTTTCTCTCCCATAGCATTTTCCTAAAGAGATCTAGCCTCATGGAATTTATCTCTAGCCATGAATTTTGTTTTTCCTATGTTCTCCCTTGCTATTCTCTCATGAATAATACAAAATGGAGAAAATTTATTCTTTTGTCTTTGCCCCCTTCATGGGTGTAACTTAAATTCAATAGTATTATCCTATAATTTCAATTTGATTCATAAAAAAGGAAATAAAGGATGAGCCATGTAATGAGGGGCATTACATCTCCTTTCCCCTAAAAAGGGGCATCGTCCTCAATGTTTCCACATTCCATTTTTCTTTGGAATAATATAGGGAAAATATTCTATCATATATTTTTCAAACGAGTCATGAGGTGTCACCATTGCACCTTGATCTGAGAAATAGTTTTATTTCAAAGAGTAGTTTCCCTCTAGTCTATAATTAGTAGACGTTCAACATGGAATTCTTCTTTCATTTCAACCTGTATATATTCCAACTAATTACATGATTAGAATCAGATATATGCTTCTTTAACAATGATACATGAAATAAATTGTGAATTTTAATCAGTTGGTAATACTAATTAACATACTAGTAGCCCAAGTTTGACTAGTATCTCAAGTGGCTTGCAAGATGAAGGAGAAATTTAAAACAACTCCATAGACATGTTCCCCTACTTGAAACTCTATAGGATTTATTTTCATATCATCATAACTTTTCTATCTGTCTTGTGCCTCTTTTAAATTTTGCCAAATTTTCCTTATCATCTTCTCCATTTGTTGTAATAGGTCTATTCACAATACCAACCTATCCTCTGACTTTCTCCAAATTAAGAGTACTTGGAATTTTATCCCATATAATGCCTCAAAGGGGCTCATTTTCAATGAGGTCTGATAGCGATTGTATCTAGTACTCCCATTTATCAGGTTGTTTCATGACATACATTTGCAGCATATCCTCAATATCTTGATGAACTCTCTTAGTCTTCCCATTCATCTATGGGTGATATGTAGTACTAAAATTTAGTTGTTTGCCTAACTTGATAAATAGTGACTTCCAAAAGATTCAAGTAAACTTTGGCTTGCTATCTGATATAACCACCTTAGGTATTCCACGCAACTTAAAAATTTCCCTCACAAAAATATCAACCACTTGTGCAACTTTATACGTGGACTACATTGTGATAGAATGTGAACCCTTTGTTAGCTTATCAACTACCACCAATATAAAATCATGTTGTTTCTATGTCACGGGAAGTCCAATAATAAAATCAATGGAGGTCACTTCCCATTTATATTATGGTATATGTAAGGGGTTTAGTAATATGGCTCGGTGTTGATGTTTGTTTTCACTTGTTGAGATTCTTGACATTTGGCTAGGTATTCTACAATGTCTATCTCATTCTAGACCACAAGCATTCTTTTTTTCAGACCATAACCATATTTTGGTATCATGTATGGTAGGAAAATGGTTTCTTATGACATTCGTTCTAAATTAATTGTTTAATTTTCTCATGATTAGGTATATATTTATTTTTGTAAATTAACAACCCACTATTGTTGATCCCATAAACAATCCATTCTTCTAGATAAATTTAAGTTTGCATATTTTTATATGTCTAGTAATATTTCTGATGTATTAAGGATGCTTCTTTGAACTATTCCAACATATCTATTTCAATTTGATTGATAGAAATATCATATATTTGTTTTAAAAATGGACTCAGGGCATCTTCTACCTTATTCTCTTCAAAGTCATAACCATTCAGGAAATCCTTCCTCGTGACTTTCCTCGAGCTTAAATTGGGTTGGCTGGAAAATTATTTCAAACTCATGCAGTGTGTGGATATAGTAAATATTCTTTCAATTAGATAGTGCCTCCACATTTTGAGTGCATGAATTACTACTCGCAACTCCAAATTGTAGACTATGTAATTCTTCTTATTTTCTTTCATTTTTGCATGATCTATATGCCACAACATTCCCTTCCTACATAAGCACACCCCTAAGATTCTAGATCTGCTATTTTGAGTATCGGAGTAATAGGAAGAAAGTATTTTATCTTTTCGAACCTATCTTAACACTATTGCATCCATAATAATTTACTCCTTTTTTCTAGAGGGAGGTTATATGATTTTCCAACTTAGGTAATCCATATATAAACCTATGGTAATAACTATTCATCCCCATAAAAGATCTTATATCAGCCACATCCTTTGGTACCAACCTATCAAGAATGGTCATCACCTTCTTAGGTTCCATGACATATACCTTCTTTTGAAATCACATGGCCCAAATATTGTATCTAATCCTGAAATAAGTCACGTTTATTGAAATTTGAATATAGCTAGTTTTCCCACAAAGTTTGTAAAACTAACTCTAGATGTTGCTTGTATTCTTTCATTGTCTTAGAATATACCAGTATTTTATCGATGAAAGCTAATACATTTTTTTCTTAAAAAGTGTTGAATATACCATTCACTAAGCACATGAAAGTGGTTAGTGCATTTGTGAGCCTCAAGGGTAACATGATGAACTCATAGTTTCCATACTAGATTTTGAATGTTGTTTTTAGTATACCTTCTTCTCTAGCCCATAGGTGATGATACTCGTATCTAAAGTATATTTTGGAGAACATAACTACCCCCTAATTTGGTAAAAACCATCATCAATACAAGGTAAAGTCTATTCATTATTTATTGTCAAATTGTTTAGTTGATGATAGTATATACACAACCTAAATGTTCCATCCTTCTTCTTAACAAAAATGACCAATGCACCCCATGGATAGACAGTGGGCCTATTGTACCCTTTTCACAACAATTCTTGAAACTGGATTTTCAATTCCATGAGTTCTGGGATTGTAATTTGGTGAGGAGGTTTGGATACTAGTGCAAATCTAAGTACTAGCTTTATGGAGAAATATATCTCTCTCCCCGGGGGACAATCGAGAGATCTCATCTAGAAACACATCTTCAAAATATTTCACTACTTTCAATTCCTCTAATATTATTGTTTTATCCTAAGGCTAATTTTCGATTTTAATGGAAAAGATTTTAGACCCTTTTGTAGCTTCTTTCCTTAATTGTAATTTTCATATTTGATGTAGTGAAATGGGTCTCGGAATACCCTTAATAACCTGATTTTCACCACTCCAAGACATACATATAATTGTTTTCTCAATATAGTTAAGAGGTGATTTATGACTTTCTAGCCAGTACATTCCTATCACGATGTCATAAGAGCCTAATGACAATATATTTAAATTGAATATATTATGTTTTCCATCTAATACAATTGGGCAAGCTTTAATCCAGCTAGTGACTTTTTTTTTTGCACCCATAGCTAGTTGAATTGGCCAAGGATTTTTATATATTTTTACCATCTAATTCGCAATTTTTTAACCATTTTAGGGCTAACATAACTTAGCTTAACACAAACATCAGTTAATATAAAAACATATTACTCATGGATAATACCTTCTACTTCCACCATACTGAATTGTTGCTCCGTCAAGCACTCCTCCAAGGTTGAGCTAATTCGAGGAATACTCCTGCCAATATCATTGTTAGTGAAGGCCTCTTGGACATTTTGAATGTGTTGAACTAATTTTGTATTGTAAGGGAAGTTTCGTAAGAGATGGGGTTCATCACAACCCCAAAAATTTAGTATCTCCATCCCTTTCATGTTAGGTCCTTTACTGGGTTCAGCTTGCTTGGATCCAATTTGGCTATGCACCTGTGATTTCTAGGACTATCCATTATTCTTATTGAAATTGCGATTTTGTCCCCCTTTACCACCTTGCTTAAACTATCCACTATTTCCCCCTTTACTGCTTTGCATTGATTATTCTTTCTTTTTATTAAACCAAGATTTTATGTTGTTGTTCTTGTATTTGGCTTGTTGAAAGAAAATTCTTGCCTTTCGAATAAACTCATCCATCATTTTGGGGTTATCATACACAATCATCACCTTGAAGGAGAGTGGAAGAAAACTTAAGAACCATTGGTTTTTCCCTTTCTCTTCCTTTATGTAAAGCACATAACTTAACATATGCATACATTTAGTTATCAATTCATCCATTGACATCTATCATAGTTTCAAATTGTGAAACACCTTTTACTATCATCAAAGTATCATTCTATTAAATATGTTTCTCTGAATAATCGTTGGAATCCCTCCCAATTAGTTTCTTTTCCCTATAAGTTATGAACTTTTCACACTTCTTCCCACCATAGGGATGATTTCTCCTATAATTGTGTTGATAGGCATACCTAGTTCAAGTTCTGGATGTGGCCTTGAGGACATTTTAATTTTTTATAAATAAATCAAATGGATTAATCTATAGAAAATATTCTTTGTCATATAAGCTAATCAATCATTTAAATTTCATTCAGCATTGTAATCTTTTCTATTACAATTTGTAAAAATATTTTTTGAGTTGTTAAATGGTGACTGAAGCGTCTTGTGCAAGTGGAAGGGCCACTTATTCACTGTTAGATGATGGAAATCATTACAATTAAGGTGGAAGAGTGATCACTTTCATTTGTTGGTTTCTACTATTGTCTATTTCTATTTCATCATAAAATTGTGTGGGTGAAAAATCACATCGACTTCTTGGTGGATTCTATCAATGGGACCTCATCGATACTTCTTTTTATGAGCGAGTTCGAGATCAATGAAACAGGAATAAATGAAGATGATGACAAATATATTAATTATTTTCTCACCTTTTTGTAGGTTGGATCATTTTGATGAGGCTATATTCTCTTAATCAACTGAAAGTGTAGAGTTCCTTTACTCGAGGAGATATGGTTTGACAATAAAAATGAATTTAGATCATCAATTGTGATTAGCATCAGATAAATCCAGTTCAAAGTCATCATGTAGACTAGTAGAAGAAGCTTTACAAAACTATTATGGAGATCAATTTTTTTTCTACCTACAAATCATTATACTTCTAGGTTTTCAAAGAAGGTAGAAAACCCTAGCAATATTGATCACGACGAGAAGCCTGCAAATGTAGAGTGCAATGTCATAGTTATGGATATTGTCAATGGTTATAGAATAAAATGTTCCCCGATCTTCTCTAAGGAAGGCAAGGCATGTCCTCCAACAGTGTCTTGGTGTTCCAAAAACCTAATAGAAGATCTCAAGGAAAGACAAAAAGCAAATGAGTTTCGCATGTCATTGTGGCCGTTGGTTCCAAATATTAGCAAGGTGATCCCAATACTATTTATTAACATTTATGACATGCTTCTAGTAGATTTACAAATTTCAAATCTTTTAAATTAAGATTAAGAAAATATTGAATACACAAATTTCAGCTGCCTTCTACTATTGTTGATTGCATTCCATTTGTTATTATTTTTTCATTCTTGTGACCTATTTTCACACTAGCACATTCACAATGCACATATCACTGCACCTGGTTCTCTAAATACAATTGGTAGATTAAAATGTGTTATGTCACCATGATAGTGATTTGGTTGTACACAGATGATGATGCAACATATGCACTGAAAACTATGGAAAACGAAAAATGGTGAATAAGATTGTATATATACATCTGCCTAAAAATAACCTTATCTCTGAGAGAGGCAGTGGAGATTTGAAGGAACTATGTGGAAAGGTCCTGCACAAGATTCTCGTCTTAGAGGAGGAATGGCATTAGAGAAATTTTGAGGTCTAAAATGAGCCTACTACCGAATATTATAAAATAATAGTGGAAATAATACAATAAAACTATATTACATCAATGAATTTTATGGGAAAAAAGAAAAAAATTATTTTTTGACTCGTATTTTCAACTTACCTCTCTACGATTTTTCTTTAACTTCGAGCGGTGGAACTTGTTGGACCTGGAATATAATTGCTCATCTAAGGAGTACCCATGTTGCATATTTTCAATGGATCCTACTACATGAAAAATGATAAATACATGAAAGATGATAAATACATGAAAACCATCATTGCAATCACATTTTTTATATATTTCCCATTTTTTGTGTAGCAGAGTCCATCAAAAGTATGCAACAAGGGTACTCGTGAATCCCGTTTTTCATGTATTTCTCATTTTTCATGTACGAAGGTCCTTCAAAAGTATGCAACATGGGTAATCCTTGTATGAATAACTGAATTTTTCATCTAACAAGTGTTGCTGCTCGAAATTTGAGTAAAACCATAGAGGGATAAGTTGAAAATACGAATTAATAAAGTAGGTTTTCTTCATTTCTTTTATTTATTAATCATTTACCTTTTTACTCTAAAAATGATGAATCATCGCGCATTATTTAAATTATCATATTGAATCCTATTGATCCTTATAAATTTTATTTTGGTTGTAAATTTTTGTTTTGAGGCCCATTTTTTACCTCAAAATTTCTCTAATGGTAGTTCCAATGGAAGGCCAGTGAACTAGCCGACTGAAATTGGTTCCTTCATAAAGCAAAATGTATTCATTTTCTTCATCTCTGATAACTTAATGAGATAATGAAATGTTTACTTGACCAGATGATCAACGAGTGTATAGGGAAAAGTGGACATTTTGATATTTTACCATATTTTCACAAGGGTGAGCTCGCCAACTTTGACCTAAATCAATCCAAACACTTGGAGGTTGTTGCTCACTAGCTCAAAATTTAATACACCCCTGTTTAGCATTATTTGAGTAGTTTTGCATAGATTTATAGTATGTTTACTCATATTTGAATTCTCTGCAACAAATAAATGGAGATCACTGGTACGATCCTTAATTTGAAATCATAGCTAATGACTGCCCTATTGAGATTAAAAAATATATGTCTACTGCATTTTTAAAGTTTTATGCAGTGATCACTCTTCCATTTCAGTTTTCTAAAAGAATAATTTCAAAGACAAATTAATGAAAATTGAAATATGTAGAATGTGGTAACAAAAAAAGATGGTTCGATTCACAATAGGGACTTATGATTCTTATCAAAGCAATTTAAAATATATAATCTTGCAACTTCACTATTCACTAGAAAAATAGAAAGCCAATAGAGTAATAATAATAATATTTTTATTGTAATCAAATATGAGAGCGCCATTAGTGTCGTGTCACCAACAAATCAGTGGTTAATAGCATAGTGGTAAAATGGAAAAACCCATCATAACTCACTGGTTACCTAAGAACAGTGTTTAAATCGGAAATGTGTCTTATCAAATATCTTGGTTTAAAATGGAAGGAGTATCAATAACCTTGGAGATTTTTTTTGGAGAAGTGTTTCACCACTACCTTGCGAAGAAAAAAAACGTGGTTCTTGACGTAGGATTTGGGGTAAGTTCGGTGTAACACTTTTATGTTTTTGGTTTAATTTTATAGAGATTTGTTAACCTCGTAAATTTGAATGCTCTAATTTCAAATTTTTAATATTTTAGACAAATCATGAATTAATTGAATTTGAAATGAAGGTTAAAAGTTGAGTTAAATTTTAGTGATACATCTTTATATACAAACAAACTAAGAAACATTAAACTAATTAGAACATATTAATTCTTTCAAAGTTAGTTTTATGTAAGTGGACACAATTTTCAACACTAATATCAATTTTCTCGGATTTTACAGGGTGCAGGTCAATTTCTTCTCATTCACTAATTACTAAAATAACTGTTATAATCCACAAATTATTTGTCAAACTTTACCTTTATTGGACTCTAAAAATTTTCCGATGTAAACAAATTTTTAAACTTTTAAAAAGATCCAATAAGGCAGTAGTTGGTGGCGAGCACCTCCATAAATTATTGTAAAAATAATTGCTTCTATTAATATTTAACATGATGTTAATATTAGTATCTAATTTATTCATAGAAATTACTATAAAATCTATAAATAATTAATTTATGAATATAATACTACTTAATATGTAATTAATGTATTAATATTTAATATTTAATATATTATTGATATTTAATTATGACATTGATAACAGATTAAAACATAAATATGATATTGTTAGCATATTAATATAAAATTACTATAATATTTAAATAATATTAATAAAAAATTAATATAGCATTAATGATAATATATTAATCGAGAGATTATAAACTTTTAAAAATAATTTGATTTATACATCAACACATATTAATTATGGTTAACTATTATTGAAATGGTCAACTATAGTCTATGTGTGCATCATAACTAACAACAGTGAACATGATTGTCATTGTGAATCATCGAATGCTAGCTTGAGTTTTTATAAAATTGTATTTTTGAAATTTTATACATTGTTTTTTCGAAAGCTTGAAGATTTAATATTTATCTTAGGGTTTATAATTCTATAGTTTATAATATTAATCCAAGGGTTTATGATCTTAGGTTTTAACATATTAAATTTAGGGCTTAATATATTAATCTTAGGGTTTATAATCTTATTCTTCGGGCTTATAATATTGGATTTTGTAATGTTAGGGTTTTATAATAATAATTTATTAATCATATGATGTATAAAACTAGGGCTTATAATAGTAATCTTGATATTTAATATACTAAACTTAAGGTTTAGTATCTTAGGGTTTATAATCTTAAGGTTTAGTATATAAAGATTAGGGTTTAATATATTAATTTATGGTTTTATAATATTAATATTAGGGTTTATAATATTAATATTAGGTTTTATAATCAAACTATCATCAACCATTGTCTACCATAGTTGACTCTAATTAGCATGGTTGCCCATCATCAACCATGGTTAGTCATGTTCAACCATAGGCAACCCATGTCAAACATGGTCATATTTGGTCAACCATAGTCACCATAATCTACTTTTAAAAACCATGGTAAGCCATGCTCAACATTAATGAGGGTTAAATATTAATCCCATTGTTTCTAATATTAATATTAGGGTTTATAATATTGATCGTAATGTTTATAATATTAATCCAAGGGTTTATAAACCTAGCTTTTAATGCATTAATGTTAAGGTTTACAATTTTGATCTTAGGATTTAATATATTAAACTTAGAGTATAATATCTTAGGGTTTATAATCCTATTGTTTAATATATGAAAGTTAGGGTTTAATATATTAATCTTGCATTTTTTATATTCATGTTATAGTTTATGATATTGATCCAAGGATTTATAATCCTAGGGTTTATGGTAGTAATTTTAGGGTTTAATATTAATCTTGTGATTTGTAGTATTAATCTTACAATTTATGAATCTAGGATTTAATATATTAAACTTAGGGTTTACAATATTCGGGGTTGTAATTATAATAATCTTATGATTTATTGTAATGTGTTCTATAATATTAGGGTTTTGTATTAGGGTTTAATATTGTGAAATTGGAATGGTACAAAAATCTATCCAACATTGCATTGCGAAAAAATATTGTCTTAATGTGACAATTAATCTCGGAATCATTATCGCAATGTTACATTACATTGTGCTAAATTGAGCATCACATTGTAGCATTGCAAAATTTGGGTTAAGTATTAGGTTTAAACTTGGAGTTTGACATGAATGACCCATTAATAATATATTAGTATATATACATTTCTAAAGTTCTAACCATAAATTATTCTATAAATTAATACATGTTAACTATTGTTCACTATTGTTGATATGGTCCATTATAGTCAACGTGAGCATCATAGTTAACAACAATCAACATGACTACCATGGTGAAGCATACATACCAAGTGAATCATTTTTTATCAATAGTGGCCAATAGTGACCGTGGAGGCTTATAATGGATGGCTAGGGTTAACAATATTAATACTAGGGTTTATAATATTAATCCTAGGGTTTATAATCTTTGGATTTAATACACTGAACTTAGGGTCTACAATCGTAGGGCTTATAATAATAATAATAGGGTTTATTATAGTAGGGTTGATTATGTTAGGTTTTTTCATTAGGGTTTAATATTGCGAAATTGGAATGGTACAAAAGTCTATCCAGTGTCACATTATGACAAGATTGACACAATGTGACAATCATTTTGATAGCCATTATTGCAATGCTACACTACATTGCAATTTATTGAACATCCCATGGGGAAATTACAAAATTGGGGTTTAATATTAGGTTTTTAATATTGGCTTTATAATATGAGGATTTAATGTTGGATTTATAATTTATAATAGTGAGGTTTCATGTTAGGGTTTATAATAATAATCTTAGGGTTTACTATATTGCGTTTTATATTGTTTGGGTTTTTTATTACGATTTAATAATATGATGTTGGAATGGTAAAAAATCTATCCAATGCGCCATTGTGAAAAACATTTTCTCAAAATTATAATCAATATGAAAATCAATGTCGCAATGTTGCATTATATTGCAATTTATTCAACATCACATTGTTACATTACAGAACTTGGCTTTATCTTAGGTTTTTAATAGTAGGGCTTTTTAAAATAAGGTTTATAATATTAAGATTCAATATTGGGTTTATAATTTATAATAATAGGGTTTACAATATTAATCTTAAGCTTTATAATCATAATATTAAGTGTTAATATTAATCATAGGGTTTATAGTATTAATCAATCTCACAATTGTTCTCACAATGTTTATAAACCATTGGGTTTATAATATTAATTCATTAGGTTTATAATATTAATAGTCAGTTGGTTTTATTAATTCGTTCGATCTATACTATTAATCCCAAGGGTTTATAATATAAATCCCTTGGGTTTTTAATATTATAATCAATATGACAATCATTATAGCAATGTTATACTACATTACAATTTATTCAATGTCGTATTGTGACATTAGAAAATTGGGGTTTAATATTAGGGTTTCTAATATTGGGTTTACAATATTAGGGTATAATATTGGGTTTATAATTTACAATAATGGTCTTTACTGTTATGGTTTATAACATTAATATTAGGTTTTATTATAATTGGTTTTATAATGTTAGGGTTTTATATTAGGGTTTAATATAGTGACATTGGAATGATACATAAATCTATCCAATGTTGCATTGTAACAAACATTCTCTCAATATGACAACCAATCTCACAATCATTGTCACAATGTTGCATTATATTATAATTTATTCAACATTGTAATGTTACATTGCAAAAATAAGGTTTAATATTAATAATTCCTTGGGTTTATTAATCCCTTGGATTTATTAATCACTTAGGTTTATAATATTAATTATCCCTTAGGTTTATTAATCTCTTTCCTTTATAATATTAATCCATAATATGTGTAATAATATATTACAGTTTATAATATTAATGTTATGGTTTATATTATTGGGCTTTACTCTTACTACTAGGTTTTGCTCTTGATCCCTTGGGTTTATAAAATATATCTAATGTCGTATTGTGACAAATATTGTCTCAATACGACAATCAATATGACAATAATTGTCACAATGTCACATTGCATTGAAATTTATTCAACATTGTGATATTACATTACAAATCTAGTGTTTAATATTAGGTTTACAATTTTAGGAATTTTTAATATTGGGTTTATTATATTAATGTTTAATATTGGGTTTATAATTTATAATTTTAGGTTTTATAAAATTAGGGTTTATAATATTAATCCTAAGGATTAATATTATTCCCTTGGGTTTATAATAATAATCCCTAATATGTATAATAATATATTAGAGTTTATAATCTTAAAGTTAGGTTTGATATATTAGTCTTAGGGTTTATAATAGTGATCCTAGGGTTTATAATCCTTTGGGTTTATTAATCATTTCTATTTACAGTATTGATAATTTATTTCATATATTAATCCCTTGGGTTTAGAATATAGTAATCCCTTGGGTTTATAATATTAGTCTAAAGGGTTTATAATATTAATACATTGGGCTTATAGTATCAAACCATTAGGTTTATAATATCAATAGTCCCTTATGTTTATAATACTAATCCCTTGGGTTTATAATACTAATAATCACTTGGTTCTATAATATTAATAATCCCTTAGAGTTGGAATATTAATCCATTAGGTTTATAATATTAGTAATCCCTTGGATTTATTATATTGTTGATAATATCAGTAATATTATCATATTGTTATAATATAATAATAATTATTATCAGAATTAATATATAACAATAATAATATTTTATAAAATAATAATTACTAATAAAATATTATTATTATTATTATCATATATTTATCAATGCAAATATTTATATTAATATTAAATCCATACCATTGACACCTATAAGCATATATCAACCATATTTACTAATGTAATTGTACATGTGATTGATATATGCTTATAGATGTATATCAACAACATTTATTAATGTGGTTGTGCTAGTTGGTAGGTGGTCAACTTGGCCTTCAATTCATTGGTATAATCAGAAACTGAAAATACCAATTTATGTCTATCAACCAAGCCTCCATGGATTCCTCAAATTCCCCTTCGTACACTAGGGGTATGATTTTTTGAAATTATCCATGTAACTCTACTTTAGGCTTCCTTTCCAGCTTCACTTGGATTTTGGATGAGATGTGTTCCTCCTCTTCAAATCTTGCTTTCTTAACTATTAAATATCAACTTTTTTTACTTTTATATAATTATGGAAACATGGTTGACCAAACGCCTTAGTTTTGATCCTAGGCTTTAATACGAGTTGTAACGTCCCTCATATCAAAAACATTTTATTAATGCATCAGAATACCATGTAACAATTTTTTTTTATTTTTTATTTTTTATTTTTATAACAATGTGAATAACTGCACCATACAACCAGATTATGCTTATAGGAAGGGTAAATGACATCAAACATAATCATACAATAGTGTTGGATTAGTATACATAAAACTCACGAGTTGACTTTACACTATATATATGATCACAACTCATTTCTTGATAAAGAGGTTTTTCATTAACTTGGTGTCCTTTTAGGATTTTGAATCCTCTTACTTCACCCTTTGATCATAATTTTTCTTTTCATGAATATAATTATGTGGTTCTTCTTATGGACCCTCCTAGTGTAATCAACACTATGACCATACAATAGTCTTTCTTGTAGTTATGGTAAAAGTGTTTCTCTTATTGGTAACATACTATATGATATTCAAACCTTGTTATTCTATCAATATAACCTACACATTATCAGTATAACCTCAATGTGAAGGAGTGCTTGACTACTTTTATGTTCAATCTCTTGATACATACTATTTATGCAAATTTATAGCATGGGATTTACTTGGATGACATTTTGTTTATTCCACCATATTGCCCAACATTTGACATATTTGTATTACTTCTTAATAACATTATCAATGCTTTGGAGTTATCACCACTATTATGTTTCTAATACTGGAAGGGTCTAGAACTTATGAAAGTTGTAGCCCACGTAGAATCCATGTGGCAACATGCGAAAATTTGACAAGGGTTTAAGGTACACTCAATGTGTTCATATATCCATGGTGCATGCTCTCTAGGGTTTGGACCAATGATTGGAAAGAGTTGGGGTTGTTTTGGATGTAACTACCCACCCTTGTCCTTCCTTTCTGATCCCATATGCTCCTCTACTCACTTAAAATGAGCTTTGTAGGTACATAACCTGCCCTAACCCTTTTTATCTCAACTCCAACCATGTGGTCCTAGTTTTTATTTGATCGCGAGGCTTGGAAAATATTTTTGAGTCATGTACTTGACAATGCTAGGGCGTCGCTAGAAATTTCTACTACAAGTGAGACTCGCTATTTCTTTTCTTTTGGTTTTCAAACTTTAGCTTTGTATCTAGTTAAAGTTTTATTTTTCTTTGACGTTCTAATTATTCTTTTTCCTACAGTTTCCTCATGTTCACAAATGCAATAATATTGGATATACAGAGAACCCAGGATTCTTCCAGTCGAAAATACTTGTCTTAATGGTCGTTAAGGTTTTTTTATCATCCAATGCATATATGTAGGCATGATCTTTAATTTGGTTTTCATTTGACTTCCTTTAGTGTCATTTAATCCTTCATTATGGTCCTGAATTTTCTCTTCATGCCTACATATATTGAGTGACGTAAATCAAATTATTTTCTATCTTGATGTAATCTCCCCATTTATACTAGAATGACAGCCAGTTTGTTCATAGTACTCCCTTTTTGTGTAATTATCCTAGGGTTTCCTTAATTTTTCAAGTTTCCTCACTTAAACTATTTCTCCTCATGTCTCCACATGTTTGTCTCCCTTAATTGTAGAGAAAGAAACATTGTTATGAGTTTTCTAGAAATGCCTTCTTCTAAGGATAAAGTCCTTCGACACACAACCTCCATGTTTGTATGAGTTTATTGTCTTTGAATATGCCTTTTGACCATGAGGCTTAAGATTTATTCTAGGTTTTCTTGCATTCATTAGGGTTTAAAAGACAAGGGTTCCTTTAACTGATTTAGTTAAGCCTCCTCTATGGTGGGACACATAATCGATTTCTAGAACATTTTCAAATTTGATATCTTATACATTTGTATTCATAATGGTTTATGGCTGTCAACCCAAGATTTTTGTTTTTCAAGAGCATTTTGGATTTTAGCAAAAAGTTTGGCTTCGCGTTCTTTTTCTTTTAAAAGAAAGATTGACACTATCATATTTTATGACTTTACTCTTGTAAATACTTTGATTTTTGCTTATATATTTATTTTCGATTTAATTAATGACCACTTATTTGTAATGCATGATTTTTATTTACTTCTTGTCCATTCATTTGCAGTATCATTACAATATTGATTTTATAAAAATATTTCTTTGTTCCCCATTTGGAATTCTCTTTATCAATTTATGTTGTACATTATAGGCTAAAATCATGTGTATTTCCAGCAAGATAAGAATATTTTTCAGAAGTTCTTTAGGATACTTTAGTTTTTCTTTGCAACGAATATATTCATTTTTATTCTTTTAACTCCTTTCAGTGTTACTCATTTACTACATTGTTCTCTAGTTCCAAAATGAATATATCCAGCATATGATTTGTTCTTTCTTTACTATTCTTTATCGAGTCTCCTATAGAGCATTTTCTATATACCATAATAGTTATTTATACCAAGATTTAGGTATGCATTTATATACTTCTCATATATACATATATATTACCATTATCCAAGCATAATCTAGGGGAACTCGGCTGGATCCATGAGGAACCTTCCTCCCTTTCCCTTTCCTTTTCCTGTGACTTATTTATTTAAAAACTTGGCAATGTCACCTATTTGAAAGGATGGTTCTCAAACTTGGTGCCCTCTCTAAGGTAACTAACCTGGGTAAAAAAAAATTCATATTAATTATGTTCTCATAATATATGCATGTAATCCTACTTCATATTAATTATGTCCTCATAAATATATTCATGTAATCCTACTAGTATGCATGCATCCTTACAGTTCTCTCGTGAGCTATATCACCTTTTTTAATGAAATTAACTATGGTGTCCAAATTCAAACTAGCAAATAGATTAGAGAAAACTTACTATGTTACTATGTTGTAACAAGAATATGTACCTATACAAATACACTTTCAAGATTATTTATAACCATTTACCTTACTTAGATGGGGGGTTATTTCATTGATAAAGATTTACCTATCACAAGTTAGAACTATACAATCTAGGATTTATACACACAAGATAGTCTAAATTAAGTCTTACATAGATTCCCATGTACTTTATTCTTCGTGACACAACTATATAACATTTACCTGAAATTAGTAGAATACTTTTGTAATCTCATCCTAGGAATGCATCAAGATCTATTACGGTCCTCCCAACCATAATTTGATCTTCTCTACCAACTACCCCTAAGCCCTACTCCCTTCTGCTAGAGAAGTAGTTTCAGGAACTTTTGTATTTTGAAATCTATTTTCTCCTTAACCATAAAGCAACTTCCTTCTTTCTCTCTTAGGTTCTAACCAGTTTTTCACTCCCACATTTTCCTAAAAAAAGCCAACATCATGGCATTTATTTCTAACCATGTATTTTTTTTTTCTAGTCTCTCTTGCTTATTCTCTAGAAAATAATACAAATTTGGAAAATTTCTTCTTTTGTTTCTGCCCCCTTCTTAGGCATAACTAATTCCAACTGATTTCCTGATCATTACGAGTTAAGTTCCACCTAATAACTCTGAATACATTCTCAAGAGTGTTAACAAAAAATATAACTTTTCTTATCTCTATAACAAAAATGTAAATATTTACATCAAAAGTTTGAATATCCACATTCAATAGTCTTATCCTAGACTTTGAATTTTCTATCCAGAATAAAAGAAATAAAAATTACGAGTCATTGAACGAGGTGTGTTACAAAAGCAAAATCCAAAACCAACAAGAAAAGGGGGTAACATCAAGGAAAAGGTTCTAAGAGGAGAGAGGACCATATTCAAAATATAACTAGGATATGAGCCAACAAGATGAAATATCAAAGTATGACCTAAATAAGGCCAAATAAAATACCTAATATGTCGGATGTTAAGGAAAGATTGTATCAACCTAGTCTCAAAAGAATCCAAGAATAATTTCCACCACTAAGAACAAAATTACCATTCCAGAACCATCAGGATGGATGCTGAGAGCTATGGAGATATTGAAACTAAGGGATATAAAGCTATGAGATTGGTCTCAAGAAGCAACGAATATTCCCAACACTCATTTGCTATATATGCTTGAAAAAAGGGAGGGATGAATCGAGCTACGGGGGCCTATTCCTTCTCTCAGAAAAAGATAATAGATAAGTATTCAGACCCAAGGCCACACATGGAAACAAGAAAATAACTTTCTTAAATCACTCTCAAATAAAATGTAGAAATTAATAGACTCAAATGAAGCAATGACTTTAAAGAGAGACTTATCACTAAAGTACCCACAATCATCATGAGGGTGACCTCAATAATCTTCTTGCAATCAAGATTCCAACATTTTCGTTGTTGAACCATAACAATGTAAGTAAGCCTAAAATGAACTTGTATAAGGTTTGGATTAATGGAATTACTAAGTAGTTGTCCTTTGGGAGAGGTTGGAAGCCATTTTACTCTCCTCTATTAGTTGGAGTTATGGAAACTTTCCCTCTCCCCCACAATGTTCCGGTCCCGTTTCCACCCCATCCAACGTGTTTTGTAATATCATTATTGTGAATATGAATCATGGTATGGAAAGAGTCAAGAATATTTGAAGAAGCAATAAAAAATTATTGCAGATAACAAGTAACATACAGAAGAATTATAAAATGTCTCCTTAGGGGAAGGGAAAAAGAAAGGAGAAGAACATAATATACAGATACCCAACAACCAACCCTTTATATGAATTTTTTTATGATAAGTACTAAGAATTTATATGGTTATTAAATAAAATTAAATATCAAGTTATAAAATTTCATAGTTACTAATAATCATAGTTATTTATATATTTTTAACGTCTTTTAATGTAAATGCACATTATAAATATTGTCCAAATAAATTGTAATTTTTATTAATAAAAAAAAAATTCCAATTTAACAACTTGAACTGAGCTAGCTGATTATTTTTGTGTTTACCAAGTCTCTTCCAAATAAATCACATGATTTATTTTATCTATAAAAATCCTTGGTATATGATCATCATAAAAGCCTACATTTTTTATTATTATTTTGTTATTTATTATATTTAAATTTAATGAATATCACATATTTTTATATTATTATTTATTTAACATTTCATTTCTATTCCAACACCTTTGCTATAATAGTTTATAAATATCAACACAAAAATTATATATATATATATCTATATATATATATATATATATATATATATATATATATATATATATATATATATATAT
The DNA here is from genome assembly GCA_031772625.1 of Pinus tabuliformis. Taxonomy (NCBI): domain Eukaryota; kingdom Viridiplantae; phylum Streptophyta; class Pinopsida; order Pinales; family Pinaceae; genus Pinus; species Pinus tabuliformis. Next base: position 593,297,699 of record CM062818.1, read on the forward strand.
ATATATATATATATATTAATTTTATTTTAAATAATAAAAATAATACAATTAAATTAAATTTTTTTATAATATTTAAAAGTTCAAAATAACCTAGATATACCAATATTGAACATTCATGTACAATTCTTTAATATAAAAGAATTAATAACCTAATATTAAATAATTAAAATATTTACACAAGAAAAAGTACTTACAACAGTCGGCATCTATATTTGAAAAATTAGTCACAATAGTTTTGTGTCGGCATCATTATTTGAATTAGAGACAACCAAAATAGATCACACTTGACTGTAAGAGCTCAACCTGTCATGTGGGTAGTAGGTCAGATGCATTAACATATTCACATAAGTACCATGAAGAGTGCTTTAGGGAGGAGCCCGTCTAAAAATATCTTTTTGCACATAATGATCAAATTCTAACGACATATTATGTACCTCATTTTAAGTCATTTCGATCTTCGAAAGATTATATGCAAATCTCTTCTGCATGAAAATTAGAATGAACTTGAAGCATTATAATTATAAAAAACGAAAAAGAAAAGTAAAGAAAAAACCCTCAAGGCGGGTGTAGAGGAAGAAATTTCTTCAGTTTTCATTGTGTGTCTACAGCGGAAATTTGAGCTTCTATGTTCTTGTTAAATTGGAGGCCAATTACAGTGTTTCTACATAAAGGGCATGAAGAGTTAGTGGGACGTAGAAGAAACCAGTCATCGATAGATGAAATACGAAAATAATGTTTGTGGTTGTTAAGAATGTAGATTCCATCATCCTCCCCAATACAACTCAAACAAATGGCACATGAAGATGCAAACGAATAATTTATATTTACATCATCTGATCTTCTTAAACACCCAAACTTGGCTCTCGACAACGGTCTCACGAGTTTAAGTGCACATAACAATATTGTATGGATCGATCCTGGAGTGGTTATTATTATCATTAATATTAAAATTGATATTCAACATGCTCAACGGTGCGGAGAATCCAAAAAGCAACCCAAATAGTTCGTTAAGATGCTCCAGTGTACCCTTCTTCACTCGATCCTTCCATCACATTTATTACAATCTCCAAGATATGAGTCCTCACCGCCAAATCCGAGAGACCCGTCACAATCCACATCATAAATGCTATGCACTTGAAAAATACATAGATTATTATTGATACCCTAAATTCCCTTACCCCATTCAGCATATGCACGACCAAATTCTAAAACTTATTTTTCCCAGAATCCAAATAATGAATGAGAATCCAGGAATTTTTCACTAGAAGTGGAGGATATTGCATTGCTTATGCCGTATATATTACCTAGTATTGTGAATTGTGCTATAACATTCAAGACATTAGTTTGGCCTCCTCTGTGCAAATCTCAATGTTGATTCAATTTTCGGAAAATGGTATGTTCCCATCCCATTTATGGTTTAAATATTGATTATTTTGAATCTCCAAAGAATTTTGTTGCGAATCAAATGTGTTTTATTCAAATTTTACCTTTAATTATAAGACTAAATATGCTCTAGTCTGGGATAACTTATACTTTTAGATAATTCTTACATGATAAATTTAGAGTTGGTTTAGGATTTGGTTGAGAAAATATCTTAATCTCTATAATATCTTTCCATTTCTGCAATGTTGTTTTTGTTTAGACCGAATTATGTTATTAGGAATGGGGAAAATACATGAAGTACATTGAATTTAAATAAATAATTTTATTAATAAACAAATAAATGGGATTAAGATAACTCTTCCATGATAAAGATAACTAATACGATATTAAGATAACTCTTCCATGATAAATATTCTAGATAATATTTAGTGGGTGACGAAGAAAATCCATTAAATCACTTAATTGGGGAAATATGTTAAGCCTAGATAAGAATAAAGCACTGCAGAAGAGAAAAGTGTACTTTTAAGGAAAAGCCTAGGCAAGTGGATACTAAGGATACAAAAAGTGAGACGTTGCTAAGAGAAAAATAAATCATGGAAGAAAGGTATAAAATACCTATTGAAGATATCAATAGAAGTTGTCGATACCCTAGCAAGTACATCTCAGCTCAGGGACAAACTCGAGGCACTGAGTTAAGGGTTGGGTGGAGAAACATATTTAAAGTTATCAAGTGAATCCTTAACAATGATATTGGTTAGATTATTTATTATGTTATCCTATTTCTTGTTCACTATAGATCACCTGTTATGTCTTCTTATTTTTCAATATCATAGTAGTTATATGTAATTATTGATGTTATATATGATATTTATATATGTGAGTAGAATATCTAATTACTGATCATTGGCACATTGATATTATGAATTTATATTATTTAATAATTGGATTTGTAGGTATGGAGAAGGGAAAGAAAATCCATTAAATCGCTTAGCTGGGGGAAGATGTTAAGCCTGGATAAGCATAAAGCACTACAGAAGAGAAAAGTGGGATTTTAAGGAAGCCCCTATGCAAGTGGATATTGATGATCACAAGAGTGAGACACCGCTAAATGAAAAATAATCATGGAAGAAGGGTATAAAAAATCTATTGAAGAGATCAATAGAGGTTGTTGATACCCTAGAAAATACATCTCAACTCGGGGGCAAACTGGAAGCACTTAGTTAAGGATTGGGTGGATAAACATATGTAAAGTTATCAAGTGAATCCTTAACAGTGATACTGGTTAGATTAATTATTATGTTATTCTATTTCTTGTTCACTACAGATGACTTGTTTTGTCTTCTTATTTCTCAGTATCAGAGTAGTTATATGTAATTATTGAAGTTATATATTATATTTATATATGTGAGTAGAATATGTAATTACTTATTGCTGGAGCATTAATATTATGCATTTAGATGAACATTTGATTACGGGTTGGATAACTAACCGAGCTCTGACATATGATCTAGGGTTGATGTTAGGGTTGTATCGTTGTGTACCATGGTGGGACACACAGGGGGGAGTGTCGCTCCCTCCTACAGTCAAATGGGGGCAGAAAAAAGCAAGGACGTTGGAATGCATTGTTTCAAGAAACCTATGGAGATGGCAACAGAGGATATTAACACGGAAAAACTAGGAAAAAACAGACCTCATGAACAGGAAGGGGATCAGTAGGAAGCTAGTAGGGAGAAGAGGACAGGGGGCACCAATCAGAGAATTGCTTCCATGAGCACAATTGGGGTTTGCAAACCAAATTTGGCCATAATTCCTCAGGTCATTTTAAGCGACCCAACGCTACAAGTGCACAAAGATCACATGATGGAATATGCAGTTATATGCAAATTCTTGGGGATATGGCTCACGGAGAAGGCACTGCATGTATGGATAAGGAGCCACTAGAAACCCAAGGGGAGAAATAAACCTTCAGCTAGGATCCAAGGGCTTCTTCATGGTGGTATTCACAAGCCTGGAGAACAAGGACAGAGTGTTTGAAGGAGGACCTTATTTCTATGCTGATGCAGGCCTCTACATGCGGCCATGGATGATGAACTTCGTCCCAGAATGCGAAACATTCACATCGATACCGGTATAGATTAGACTCTACTCCCTTCCTTTGGATTATTGGTTGCCAGAGTCTCTGAGGACAATAGGCAACAAACTAGGGAATTTTATAAAGATCTCAAATGTGACTCTAAAAGGTAAATATAATTCCTTGGCCTAGATATGTGTGGAAATGGAATTATCTGGGGCACTTCTGGACACAATCATATTAGAAGTGTATGACGAATAATCGGTGCAGGCGGTGGACTATGAACATGTCCCATTTAGGTGCCATAAATGCGAGGAACATGTGCATCTATAGAAAGAATTCCGAACAAACAAAATGGAAAGAAATGTCAAAATTACCATAGAGGAAAATTTTGAGGGTTTCACCAAGGTCGGGGGTAAAGGGAACAACGAGAAGCGGAAACAAAAGAAGATTGATGAGGATAGACAACCGAGCCAAAATGGTTTCAAGATCCTAGAAGAATAAGTTGGAAACAATGTAACAAACGAGGAATCAGAGATCACTCCCACTGAGAAGGAAAGGGATGCAAGCATGGAAAATATGACAGAGAACAACCAGCAAAAGGAGGATATTCCAAGAAGTATGGAGATACGTAGGGATCATGAGATGACCCCAAGTGAGGCTGGAATGAAGGACCATGAACTGCAGGAGATTCTAGAAAGGGAGAATTTAGATCTAGAGAAGTTTTTGCAACAAGGTATCACCAAAGGAGTGGATTCCCTCCCAAAAGAGGAATTTGATGGGGTTCAACAACTCTTCCTCTGGAGATCGCAACCGAGGGGCTCTAGAGTCAAATGAAATCATGAAAGACAGGAGCATAAGGGGGAAAAATGATGGAGGACTCGCAGATACAGTCTCCCAAGAACCCGAGTAGGAAGAGAGAGGAAGAAAAAGACAGAATGAGCTACTGAACGAATGTTGGAAACTCATGATTAACTCAAGTAAGATGAGAGATCTTACTAGTTATTCCTTTACAAATATTTCTTAATGAGGCTTAAAACTTGGAACATTAGAGGTATAGGAAGTAGAAGGAAACAAAGAAATCTTAGCAGTAGAATAAAAGAAGAAAAAACAGATATGGTTTTTATTCAGGAAACAAAATGTTCGATGGACAAGATCAGATAAATACATAACAAATGGTTAATCAAGTATGAATATCTAGAGGTCAAAGAAAACAACACGGCGGGGGGATTCTTACGCTCTGGGATCCCTAGAAATTTGGAATCCTGGATGCTGAAGTGTCCAGGAACTATCTTTCATTGGTGTGTCAAGCTTTAGGGGATCAGGAGAGTTACATGATCACAAATGTCTGTGGGCCTCAAAAGCAAGAATACATGCTCAAACTTCTCACCTCCCTTGAGGAGCTAAGAGTGACACACCCTGATGCCCTGGATTGTTGCAGGAGATTTCAATATGATCAGATCTCTTACAGAGAAAAAGGGGGTATCAGACAACTAGGCAGAGACTCCATTTCCTTCCAAAACTTCATAATGAACATGCAGTTAGTGGACACTGAAGCCTTAAATGGCACCTTCACCTGGAACAATAAGAGGAGAGGGGCTTCTCGAGTCGCCCCTAAGCTAGATAGATTTCTCATCTCAGAGGACCTCTTTTTGTTAGGCCCTGCCATGTCAGCTTCTATCCTTCTATTTGGAGGCTCGGACCATTGGCTTGTACAACTTGGGGCAAATTTATGGGCACACATAGAAACAGACCTTTCAGGTTTGAAAATGCATGCTCTCTCACCTTGAGTTCACCAACAATATTGACACATGGTGGAGGGAGGATCTAAACATTCAAGGCACTAAAATGTTCTTTCTCCAACAGAAACTTCAACACATCAAATCCAAGATTAAAGATTGGAACAAAAAGGAGTTTGGTAATATTTTGAAAGCCAAAAAAGAAGTTGAGCAAAAACTCCAGGAGATCAATCAGATCATCATCACAGATGGTTTCACTAAGGAGCAGAAAAATCTAGTTAGTTTTGTGTAGAAAGATTGGAATATAGATGCATGCAAGAGGATATTTTCTGGAGACAGAAATCGAGGGTACAATGGATTAGAGAGGGAGAAAGAAACATGAAGTTCTTTCATAAATCTACCATAGATCATAGGGCACACAACAGAACCACAAAACTCAAGGATTCTAAAGGGATAGGGCTCGTCTATCACAAACAAATGGAATCTGTCCTTATTAAACACTTCCTCAACATAGGAGAGGAGTCTTTGGTCGTTAGGTCTAGGTTCGTCAGTAATTTCACAAAGTACATCCCTCATCTGGTCACCAGAGAAGACAACCACAATCTTAATTGGATAGTGTTAGAAGAGGAGGTAAGTGATCTGATCAATGAAATGAAAAATGGCAAAGCTCCACGCCCAGATGGGTTCAATATGGAATTCTTCAAAGCTTACTGGGGAACAGTCAAACGGGATATCCTTGAGGTGGTGGAAGACTCAAGAAGATCTAGATTTGTTCTGAAGGCTCTTAATGCCTCCTTCACAGCTTTGATCCCAAAACAGGAAAAAGCCATGACTCCGGATGGTTTGAAACCCATAGCTTTATGTAATGTGGTGTAAAAAATTATTTCCAAAGTTATCACCAACAGACTCAAGCCCCTTCTTCCAGCTCTCATCTCAGAGGAGCAAGTTGGCTATGTGGAGGGAAGACAGATTCCCAATAACATCATCCAAGCTCACGAGGTGGTACACTCTCTCAAAATCAATAAACAAGCTTGTATGATCATTCAGCTGGACCTAGAAAAAGCTTACGATAAGCTAGGTTGGTATTATATAAGGGAAGTACTAAGAGCTTATGGCTTCAACCACAACAAGATAAGATGGGTTATGCCATTGGTATCCACAACAAGTTTTTCCATCTTGCTTAATGGTGCTCCTTCAAGAACCTTCATGCCCTCTAGAGGTCTCAGACAAGAGGATCCACTCTCTCCCTTCCTCTTTGTTCTTATTATGGAAGGGCTAGGCAGAGTGATCAAAATACAAAATGCTAAAGGAAGAGTCCTGGGTCTTAAACTGACCCTGGATGGAGTGGAAAATACTCACCAGCAATTTTTGAATGACACGATGTTGCATGGTATAGCCATAGTTAGGGAAGCCAGAGTGATCAAACAAATCTTAAACGACTTTGCTATGGTGGCTGGCACAGAGGTAAGCCTCAAAAAATCAAAAGTTTTCTTCTTTAACAGTGACATTGTTATTCAAAGGAACATCACCAGAATTCTTGGGTTTCAAAGGGACCAGTTACCTTCCAAGTACCTGGGAATGCCTCTTACAGACAAACCTCTAAGAAAGGGAGTGTGGGAGCCGATAATGAATAAGCTTTAGGACAAGATTAGGAAATGGACATGCAGGTCTTTAAATTTGGTTGGACTCCTTATGCTCACACAGGATGTCTTGCAGGCTATTCCCTTTTTCATTTTCTCATCTCTTTTGGCTCCTAAAGGAGTTCCAAAACAGATCAGGAACATTCAAAGGGATTTTCTATGGGGCAGAGGGGAAGAGAAAAATAAATGGGCTTTAGTAGCTTCGGACAAGATCTACAAACCCAAGTCCCATGGTGGTTTGGGGCATCATGATCCTGAGACCCTCAGTAGAGTTTTGAGAGCTAAACTTTGGTGGAGGTGGCTCAAGGAATCAACAATGCCTTGGGCCAAGCTCTAGAAACAAAAATATGCAAAAAATTGGTAGGAGAGGGATCACATACGAATGTCAGGGTGCATTAAGGGCTCCCAGATTTGGAATCTTGCTTGGGAGAATAAAGGTATTGTCCAGTAGCACAATTTCTGGGGGATCTGAGCTAGGAAACTGGCACAATTTTGGAGGGATAACTGACAACAGGAACCCAATTTATTTAAGGATGAATTAGCCGCTCTCAAAAATGATATGAACAACAAAGGTTCACTTATGATAAATGACTTCTGAGATCGGGTGAGGAACAATGGTAAATGGAGAATTTGGAATGAATTAGGCTACAGTGAAGATATCCCTTTGAAAGCCCAAGCAGATTCTCTTGCTTGGGATTTGGAGCAAAGGAAGATTTTGGTGTCCTCCTTATCTGACCAACTAAGATGGGGAAGGAACACTGAAGGATACATTAACCTCAAAGAAGCTAAAAGAATAGTCATAGGGTTTAACAACAAAAACCCTGATCATGTATGGAAGAACCTTTAGCGGAACCCTCACTAGATGAAAATAAAGTTGTTCATTTGGCTTGTTCAACAAAAGAAAATTCTAACTTGGCAGATTCTGCTAAAAAGGGGTTTCATCAACCCATCCAAATTCCCTCTATGTGGCTTATAAGAGGAGATGATGAATCACCTACTCAACCTCTGCCCTTTCATCTCCACCATTTGGAATTGGGTGGCCTCAGTCTTTAGGCATACTGACTCGGACAGACTCAGCATTACCAACACTTTGAAGAATTGGAGAAAAAACTTCTTAGACAATGAAATCGTCAATAAAGCTTGGACTCTGGTTCCAAGCTTTGTGATCTGGGATGTTTGCAAGGAATGCAATGGCAGGATTTTCAAGAGCAAGATAAGCATGCCCCAGCACATAATTACACAAATTATACGACATCTCAAAGACATAGTCAGAGGTTTGTTGTGGAAACTTCTAGAGAATCCTCCTCTACCTCAGGAAGCTTGTATACTACTGAAGTTGGGTCTCAAGTCAATCATCCCATAGGGCATAAACAAGGGTGTGAACCAAACAAATGCAAGTATGGATATTTGGAAGCCTCCTCCACATGGATTCTTAAAAGACAATATAGACGAAGCATCCAAGGGCAACTCGAGGTTAGCTAGTTTTGGGGGTGTTACAAGAGATGAGTAGGGACACATAAAGGAGATCTTTCATAGTCACTTGGGGTAGGCCACTAATAACATGGCGGAACTCATGGCCTTGAAGTAATTCTTGGAAATCCTTGTGGATTTAAATTCACACAATGTCATCTTTGAAGCAGATTCAAAATTTATTATTAAAGCGGTGAAGAAAATGTGCAATGGAATGGCACCGAAAAAAGTGTCGATTGGAGGCTATCGTAGGTATTTCACCATATTCACACCCACTTGTAAACCTTAAGAACTATCAACTTTGTCCATGTGGAAAGAAAAGAAAATATGTTGGCTGATGTCTGGAAAATGAAGGAGTCATTAGTAAGGGAAGTGGTACTCAGCACGTTTGGGAGTTGATACCCCCAAGCAAATTATGTGATGATTGTCTCTGTCAGGCTACCAAAGATATGGAACACTTCCAGACCTTCAGCAGAGAGAAGGAGTAAGACTATAGAAAGGCAAGAAGAGAGGAGGTCCATGGGCTGTGGTATCTCCCAATCATTAAAACTCAAGGAAAATAAGATCCAAGAAGTGAAGCTGTTATATAGTTCCTGGTGGAACAAAGGTTGTGGGTTGTTCTGGATGAGCTACTTCAAGAGGGTTTCAAAAATGAATAGTGGATTTTAGTCTAAATATAGGTGGATCAGATACAAAGGAAATGATTTGGAATGATATGGAATGATGGATCGATAGGATGGAATGACGGTGCTTAGGAGAACTGCGGGAGTAAAATGCTGCTTAACGTGTTTGTCAGTTGAATGGCCCCAGTACGCAGGTTCTTTTGGCCTCAGTCATCCAATGAATTTCGGTCCAAGAAGAGATTTACAATTAACCACTTGGACGAACCCAAAATCCTATAGATTGAGTAGCTCTAATCTTTTTTTGGATCCAGAATTTTGCTATTCATCGTGCTAGTGTTCGTGCCGAAATCATGGTCGACCGTTGGATTAAACAGGCTTTGATTGATGGTGCTGGTTCTCCGAGCAACTCTTTGGGTTGGAGGATTTGTTGATCGTCGGATTGGAAGTATGTTTTGACGATGGGGATTGTGCATTTAGTATGGGCTTGGGGAAGCGGACTGGAGAATATTTTGGCGTAATTTGGTTATATTTGAAGTCCGAAGGTTTCGTTGGTCGGTGCTTAACCTGTTTTCCAGTTGAATGGACGTAGTCCACAGGTTCATTGGCCTCAGTCGTCCAACAGATTTCGGGCCAGAAAGGGCTTGACCTTTAACTACTTGGACAAACCTGAAATCCCATAGAATAAAATGCTCTAATATTTTTCAGGTCCAGGTTTGTGTTATTCATCCTGCTAGTGTTTGGGCTGAAATCATGGTGGACCGTTGGATTAAATAGACTTTGATCGATGGTACCGATTCTCCGTGCAGCTCTTTTGATCGTAGGATTTGTGGACCGTCAGATGGGATTTCGTTTTGATGGTGGGTATTGCACGTTCAGGTTTGGGCTTGGGGAGTGGACCAGAGAAGAATGATTGGTGTGATTTTGGTATTTTTTGAAGTCCGATGGTCTTCGTAGTTTGTATGAGAAACTGGTGAAAAGAAAGGAACTTGTATCTCGAATGTTAGGGTTCCTTAGTCTTTTACTATAGAGTTGATGTAACCCCATGAGATATTGTAACCTCATGAGATATTGTTTGATCTTGGGTTTTGTTAACCCTGTTAATGGTAAACCAGCAACAGGCTTGTCTTGTGATGGTAAACCAACAACGGGCTTATCTTTGCACTGGTAAAGACGTGTATCATATGTATTACACTTTTATGGTTAATAGAGGATTCCACTCTTACTTGACCAAAAATATTATGCATTTAGATTATTTAATAATTGGATTTGTAGTTATGAGGAAGGGATTTGGTATTTATAAATAATATTAATAAAAGTATATGTGATCTCTATGATTTCGAAGACCGCCTACTCGCTATGATATAAAATTGTAGATTGATCTCACAATAGATGTGCAAGTACTCAAAAATAACATATTTTAGATGGTTATAATATGATTTTAATATTTTGAGAACATGCATATGATGATTTCCAATTGAATGGGTTTGAGATTGGATGTAGTGATTAATAAGATGTGAAATGTCTTTTTACGTTAATAGCATGAACCCAAATGGTAGAGATAAGGCATAATTAGCTACAACGAGAACATTTGTTGTACGTTAGGAGGAGAAACAATGATTGTAGGGTTCGAATCCTACTATAGAAGAATATTGTGAGTATGGTAAGGTTAAGGGAACTAATTGTACAACCAAGCTACATGCATAAGCCTAATAGAAGTATTTTATTTTAAAACAAAGCAAGACACTAGAGAAGATGTACTATTCACACCAAAATAGGTGAAGGAATATGTCTCCAACAAAGAAACTATTAAACTATAATATTTAATAATAACAATGGAAAGAAAATTATTTCATTTACCTATGTATTGAACATTATCGAAGAATAATAAAATTAATAATTTACCATGACTAAAAACATGGAGAATATGTGTGTAAATTATAGCAAGACAAACCACACATTAATTCTATAACTGAAAAGAAATAGGAGACAAATTAATACAAGTATATGCACATTTTATATTTCATAGATCTTCATATTATAATAAACATTAGGAACCCTATTTGACTAAAATAAATTAGACTGAGAAATTAATTTTCAAGAAAGCACATGCCTTAAATAGTACAGTCAATACAAATATGAGAATGATAAAACATCCACAATTATGTTACATCATGTGGGAATCTAACCACACAACCAAATAACTAGAGGTTTGAGCCTCAGTAATTAGGGTTCATAAAGTTAGAAAGCTAGAATCAAAAGGGCAAATATACTTGTATCTAAACCAGGGTTTGGGAGAAGAACTCCCAAATCAAATTCCTTTAATCCTCATTTAGATTCTCAGGCTTATCATAGAAATAATAACCAACAACACCAACAAATAAATAAGTTGGAATAGACCCCAATCGAGGTGCGTGTCAGTGGTTGTAAATGTCCGTGGGAAGTAATGAGGCTTACATATGATTTACATGTGGTGGCCCTTGGCATGAGTGCATGCAAGGGTGGTGGAAAAGGTGGTAGAGATGACAGTGGAGAGGCAGGTTTAATAGAAGCAAAGGGTAGACAGGTGGGTAAGGATGGTGAGTTTCCTTGTGGAGTAAGGAGCTGGAGCAGAGGAAAGGGAAGGAATCAACACTCATGGCATCAAACTTGGAGACGAACTAAAATCAGTAACGTGTATGTTTCGTGGTTCTTTGCCTCCTTTGCAATAATAACCTGGTCTGGTTTTTGCTGGGGGAGAGGGAAATAATTGCGAAGGGTAATTAGGGGAAATGCTGGGGGAAATGGAGGAGGTGACTAGATATAATGGTTTGGCTATGCATCTATGTATTGAGATTTTCTGGTATTGACCCTTCCTTTCATTGTTTTGACCTTTCATTGTTTAACAATGGGAACCTATGTGCAGCACACCGAGGGATGAGTGTGGTTGGTCGATGGGGTCTAGTAGGAAGAGGTGTTGAGTAACAAGGGTTAGTTAACATGTCATATAGAAGCTTGGTCCTGTTGCCGAAATCGATGTAACTGGTGAGGAACTATGAGAAATTCTCATGTTAAGAGCATTGTTAGGGCCCTTGAGGGTGACATTGGGTACGAAAATGACAAGGGTATTGCTCTAGTTTACTAGGTAGAGGGGAAAGGGGCTACAATTCATGGAAGGAAATTTGTCGGTTTGAGGCTAGGTTTGGCTGTGCGGGCTTAGCAAGGGATTGCTAACCTTACAACGTATGAGAGGCACTAAGAGTGGAGGCTGAAGATGATAGAAGGGACTTGGAGACTGGCCCTTACTAAGGACTAGCTCTCCACCCATCTTGGCTGTGGTACTGATAGTCAATGGAAAAAGGAAATGAATGGCGAGGATGACGGAAATAATAATTCAATTCAAGGAAGAAACTAGTACCATAGTATGTCAAATTGAGTTTGGTTAAAAAATATTTGTTGTAAATAGGCTTTGGGCATCATTGACATGGCTCACCTACGAGAGGTTGTGGATGTTGAAGACGGGGCCAGGAGACCAGAAAGGATGAGGACCTGAGCATGTCAGAGCCCCAAAAAGGAAATTAGGCAAGGCAGTGAGATGGATGAGGATATGGAGAATTTGAGGACACTTGTCCCGGATCTTGGGAACACCAGAGCAGGATAATGCAATTTAAGAAGACATTATACCTCTACTAGCTAATGAAAATCTTATTGGGTAAGGCCATGGAATAGATCTTGGTCGGTATGGTTGTTTCCCTCCAAGGGATACCGAGCTACAAACACGATTTACAAAAAATTTAGTTCCAACTCCATAAGGAGGATATCAGGCTAGACAGAATTGAAAGGCACACTCCATGCAACTTGGAACTATCGGAGATGCCCTTAGAAACTAGTAAGGACTCTACGCCAGTGGAATCAGCCTCAGAAGAGCAGAAGGGATAGTCAGTTTCTCATTTTTATTTTTGCTATATATGCAATTAACATTTAATTTTCGCCATGCAAGTATATGTATAGATATAAATATAGAGTTTGGTCATGATACAGAGACATATATAGATTGGCTAGAGAGATTGAAACTTTATTGTTTTTGGATGGCTTACAATGAGCATAGGTGGCCAATAGAATTGGTTTCCCATTGGGAAAGTTGAGGCCACCTAGCCAATCTATCTGGTGTAAATTTTCCTATTATGAATAGAAAATGAATGGTCCTGCCAAGCTTAATGAAAAAAAGAAGAAGTTGGAACAGGATCACGAAATTTGACTAATGCCAAAGAATCAAGGTAATCGACTAGGACGAGATAATAGGCGGAGGTAAGTGAGGACCATTCTAGCAACTTTCTGGAAGAACATAGTGCTCCAAGAAGGTATTATAGTACCTACATCACATGAGAGTAAGGTGCAAGTAATTTATAGTATGAATTGAGTGAATAAAATAACCAAAGAAATAGAGAGGGAGTGAACACCTTACCTGAAAAAATAACCATTGGTGTTCTCCAATCTGAAACAAATTGAAGAAGGATATGTTTTGGCTAATATAGTCTGTAGGTTCCATATAAAAATAAAAGAAAACAAAAAATATGAGGAACAAAGCTTGCAATGAATTGAGGTGACAGGGCAAGACGACTAGCATGACCTTTATGAATATGGAATGTTGTAGCTTACCCGACATTGGTTTCTCTAATATTCCACACAGTAGTGTCACTTGAATGGCTGGTTTGACCTCTATACCTGAAATGTACGATGAAAGTAAACTTGTTAGAAACCACTATCATGGTTATGGCATATTAATAGTAGTAGGAATTAGAGATAAGATGGAAACAAAAACAAAGATTAACCAACCTAAACTGTCAATGTATGACTGAGTCGAGGAGATGGTTCCTCCGTACAAGCTATGCCAAAAAATATACTAGTAGAAAAATAAAATAAAACCCATGGTGGCTTCACTCAAAGAGCCGTGCGTTGATGGGATACTAAAAATTACCCTTAATTTGACCACATATTAGAAAATACCTCTAAAAATCACTTTATTTACCCCCCTACCAATACAAACCCAATACACCTTCACAATTTAAAAATCCCCTAATTTTACTAAATATTGTTGGTATCCAATTTCTCATTATCATTTTTTACACCCCTTTATATTTTTCATTAACTTTGAGCTCCATTTTGTTATACAAAACATAGAAAAACCCTTTACCCCCTATTATATGTTCAATATATTATGTAATTTTTTCCTCAATATATATTCCCCAATATAAATGCATGTAGTATAGTATTGCTCCCCCATTGAAACCCCCATTGCCAAACCTCTCATCAGTAAATGCTAGATGAAAACCGCACATGTGTGAGTAATGTAACTGAGATTATAATTATTTGAAAGTAAACACAAACACCCAAATGGGGAGGGGTTTTCTTGAGACCTAGATAAATCGAAAACCCATGATTCTAAGAGCACACCTAGCATTTTTTCTCCAAGAATTGGGACCAAGGCATTGATGGTTGTGAACTAGACAGTTGCTATAAGGAAAGAGGGAAAAACAAACTTAGTCAACTTCAAATGGACATTAGTACATAGCCATGATATACGGGAAGAAATAAATTCATAAAATACAACCACTAAAAAAAATATTACTAAGCTTTAAGGATACATTCTCCCAAATTGGAATCATACCTGTAGTTGCAATATCAACTATACTATTGCCGAAAATAAAATTCAATGATGGGAAAATATTGGAAAAATTCTTCACAAATAAACCTAGAGGAAGTGGAGTGAATATACCATAGAAATAAAAGGAATCACCTGTAAGGATGCCTCGAGAAATAAATGGTAGAGGAATCTAGAGGTGTCTTGTATTCATGACCTGCGTGCCTCCACATAAGGCAATATGTGAAAGATGGATAGTGAGAACTAGGGTGTTTCCACTAAAAGGATAAGGTGGCAACAAAATAGCATAATGACTAAGGAATCAGGGTTCAAAAGGGTTTCACTTTATGTCGAGTAATCATGACCCTTAATGGACATTTCTCCATCCCCACCATCCAAATATTGGTACAACACTCACATGCCCTCCATGTGATGGAGGAAAACGTGGAGAAATCTAATTTTTGGGTTCATATTCCAAGGGGGAGCAATATCGATAACACTGGAATTGGAGAAAAGGTTATGAGAAGCTCACAACTTTAGAACATAGGCACTAATTTGAACTATATTTCTTAAGTAAAGTAGTAAAACAAAATACATCATAGGGTATTGCATAACTTTCAAGATGTGCATTCCATAACAATATAGTGAATGAAATAATATCGCCATTTAAATGCTTATAGCATATAATATTTAATCGGCTAAGAGGGTATTTCCATCATGCTTATCTAATGTCTAAATGAAGCTAGAGTAAATAAGAATATCCAAAGTGAGAAGTAAGTGAAGGTAACCTTCTAGGAATTAATGTAATAATGTATACCTTGTAATATGTTCATGTCATAAATGTGATAATGTATACTTGTAATATTCTCATGGAAATAGGAGTTCAAGAATATAGAACCTTGACCTAGGTCATATGCTACTCATTATATAAGAATAAGGGAATACATGGTGATAGTAGTACTGGTGTTATAAACACATATATGATTTTTTTTTCTTGTACTATACGAGAAGAGTTGCGATGGATGCTATCAGAGCCAAGGTTCACAATTAGGCCTTAAGGAAGCACTATCGAACTAATAATTGATTGTGTTTAACCATAAGGCAAGCATACGAACCGACTATAGAAAAATGGCCAAAGTGGTTCCAACTATCACCAAAGGTGAAGATTTTAATGTTGAATTGGGAAATGGAGCCACCCCAACAACGAATAAATTCATGGATGTTATTAGAGCTCTTCAACAATAATGGGCATATCCAAGGAGCAACAATGAGAATCTATGAAAGGTTAGTGAGGAAAAACTACAAAATCAGAGCAATATGAAATTCGAGGGGGCGAGTCTAATAAAATATACACAAGAACACAGGGAAAAAAAAAGCCACAAAGTTACAAGGGGAATTTGGAAAAAATAAGCCCCTTACTTTTGACGGGGAGAAAGAGGAGGATGTTGGAGCATGGATGCTTAATATGACCAAAAATTCCAAGTATATGAAAATGAAAGAAACTTAAAGGCTAGATTTTCCATTTATGAACAACAAGGTAAAGCTTCCCTCCGATGGGAAGAAGCTAAACATGTACATTTGGTGGAGGAAAAGAATGTATCCTGGGAGTAATTATGGTAGATGTTTAAAAACTGCTATTTAAGTGAATGTTGTTATGATGATCGCACAAAGGAGTTTCATGAGTTAAGTTTCAGACAGCTAAATATGGATGAATTTACGGAAAAGTTTACCAATTTACTATGGTATGTTCCCTACATTAAAGAATAAAAAGCTAAGATGCAATGGTTTGTAAACTCTTTTCCCATGGTCTACAAGGAATATATTAAGTTTGAAATCCCTAAGACAATGGATGAAGCACTAAGAAAGGCAAGGTTGTGTTATCTTCAATTCAAGAATAAGGGTGAAGGCCCTAAGTTTTGGTAGAATAAGGATGGATCCAAACCTATAATTGGAGAAAAATGATAGAAACCTGGCTATCTTAAAAATTTTGGAGAGGACCACCAACAAAAAAAATTCAGTAAGGGGAATGTAAAATTCTCTGAAACACTCTCAATATGGGTCAAAAGCTAAGGATATAAATAGTAAAAATATTAATGGGTGGGAATAGAAACTTGGGGGTGTCGTGAGTTCATCTGATGAGGGATTCTCTCCATAACCCTAGATCTATCTAAAATGTACAAGCTATCCACAAAGCCACCACAATGAATGACTTTGCTAGAAATATTCCTAGAATAAGCACAACCTTGGAGGATAGAGAAGCAGAATATCAATCAACAATGATTGAAATTGAAGGTACTATTTCCAACCTACATGTTTCAATTTTAGTTGAGCGAGGGTTTAGTTTAAGTTATATTGGACCATAGATGGTGGAAGAGTTTCGGCTTAAAACTGAAAAATATAAAATTGCCTGACTGGTACAGTTAGCAACCAGCACGAAGAGAAGAGTAACCCACCATGTAAAGTAATGTAATCTGTATCTAAATGACTATTTCACCATAGTAAACTTATATATACTCTCCTTATGATCATATGAAATACTGATAGGAAATGTATGGTTGGAAAAGAAAGGAGCCATTATAAACTATTTAGAGAAAAACAGTGAGTTGTGTGAGTCAGCAGGGACAGACTCAAATAATCCAAGGCATACCAAAAACCATATCAGTCAGAAAAATATCAGCTTTACAAATGAAAAAGAATGCATGCAAGGGGTGTCAATTATTTATGGTTCTTTTATAAGTAAGTAAACAACATGAAGAGGAAACAAAATTAGATACCCTGCCAGTTGTTAAGGAGTTTCGTGATGTCTTTTGAAGGGAAATTCCAAGTTTACCATCATAAGGACATAGGTTTTTCGATTGACTTAGCACCTAGTGCAAACCCAGTGCCTAGAACCCCTTACCAAATGAGTCCACTTGAATTATTGGAGATGAAAATTTAGGTACATTAATTTTTCGATAAATGCTATATTCGACCTAGTATATCACCATGGGGGGCTCCTATGTTGTTCATTAAGAATAATGATGCCACATTTAGAATGTGCATCAATTATCGATAGCTAAGCAAGTTAACCATTAAAAATAAGTATACATTTACCCGTAGTGATGCCCTATATGATCAAGTAAGGGTGGA
This sequence comes from Pinus tabuliformis, assembly GCA_031772625.1. Taxonomy (NCBI): domain Eukaryota; kingdom Viridiplantae; phylum Streptophyta; class Pinopsida; order Pinales; family Pinaceae; genus Pinus; species Pinus tabuliformis. Next base: position 593,315,371 of record CM062818.1, read on the forward strand.
ACCCTTTTTTCAAAAATCAACTTAAGGACAAGATACTATCAATTGATAATAAAAGATGAGGATATTCATAAGACAAATTTTAGGACTTGATATGGTCACTATGAGTTTGTAGTGTTGCCATTCAGCCTTACTAATTCCCCAACAATCTTTATGTGTCTAATTAATAACATATTTAGTAAAACTTTTGACAAATTTGTGTTTGTTTTTATAGATGATATTATGATATATTCCAAATATGAAGAATAACATAAGGAACACTTAAAATTGGTTTTGAAAACTCTAATGGAACACCATTTGTATGCCAAATTAAGTAAATGTGAGTTCTACAAAAACATAGTACGGTGTTTCGGCCACATCATTTCTAAGGAAGGATTAGAAGTGGATCCTAAGAAGGTTAGGGCCATGGTAAATTGGCCAATACCAAAGGATGCATTTTTTGTTCATTCATTAATGGGAATTACGAGATACTACTGAAGATTTATAGAGTAATTCTCGAAGCTAGCATATCCTATCACATCCTTACAGAAAAAGGAGTAAATTTTGAATGGACTACTGAATATCAGGAGAGTTTTGATAAGATAAAAGACCTGCTTATAGTGGATCCAATCTTGAAACTTACAGACCGAAATAAACAATATTGAGTTTGCACTGATGCCTGTATAGAGGGGCAAGGGGGAGTTCTAATGCAAGACAACTCATTGATAGCTTACGAGTCTACAAAGTTGAACACACATGAAAGGAATCATGTTGTATATGATTTAGAGCTAGTTATTGTCATAAATAACTTAAATATGTGGAGGAATTATTTTCTAGGAAAAAATTCATTTTGGTAACCGATCATATCAGCTTAAAATATTATTTCAGCCAACTAGATCTCAATGCTATGCAAGCTAGCTATATGGTGTTCCTTATTGAATTTGAATTCGATATTAGATACATAAAAGGGAAGGAAAACAAGATAGTATATTCTTTTAGAAACCATTCTTATAATCTAATGGAAGTGTCTGTCAATAGTGTTAGTACAAATTTGATAGGGAAAATTAAAAATTCGACAGCGAGTGATCCTAAATATTTGGAAATTCAACAAAAGGTACAGGAGATTAACGTTGCTAGTTATGCAAAAATTATGAAAAATTCCTGGTATAGAGGAAATATCTATATGTTCCCAATGTGGATGCCCTAAAAGAAATGATAGTAGATGAATATCATAAGGAACCTTATGCAAGACATCTTGGATACCAAAAGATGATTACCGCATTAATAAAAAATTTCTTTTATCCGGGTATGAAAAAAGAGGCGGGCAAATATTTTTCAAAATGTTTAGAGTGTCAATACGTCAAAGTACAACATCAACACCCTACTCGGTTACTGAATCTATTACGTATCCCTGAATGGAAATGGGAAATCATTTCTCTATATTTTATTACAGGACTACCACGGACAAAAAGACAACATGACTCCATCATGGTAGTTATGGACACTTTAAGTAAGGCAACCCATTTCATTTAGGTACAATCCACTTACGGTACAACATAGATTGCTAATATCTTCATGAATTATCTTTTTCTTTTACATGGAATACCCATGATGATAGTGTTAGATAGGGATGCCAAATTCACCTCAAAATTATGGAAGGCATTGTTTGTGGGCATGGGAACTCAACAAAATTCAATCATAGCATATCATCCTCAAACGGATATCCAAATTGAGAGAACCAACGCGATTTTAGAGGAGATACTGAGAATGTATGTTATGAACAAACCAACTATATGGAGTATTTTCTACATCTAGTAAAGTTTTCCTACAACAAAAACTATCAAAAATCTATAAAAACGAACCCTTTTAAAGCAATTTATGGTATGAAATTACATACAACTCTAAGTTGGAATCAGTCGAAGGACATACTGATATTAGGGTCGAACGCTTTGCAGAAATGGAGTAAATAGTATGAAGGATTCAAAAAAACATTAAAATCGCATAAGATAAATAGAAAAACTATGCAAAAAAAAAGAACGCACAAAGATTTCAAAATAGGAGATCATTTTTATTTAAGGGTGAAACCAAGAAAAAGTACCTTAAGAATGAGAACCGGTCCAAAATTAGCACCACAATTTTGTGGGTCATTTGAAATTATAGACAAAGTTGTACCCATAGCTTATCAGTTAGCATTACCTAGTCATGTTAAAGTTAATAATGTTTTTCATGTTTCTTTACTTAAGAAATATGTACATGGTATCTCTCACACAATTGATTAGAAAATTCTATAGGTGGAACCCGAAGGAGACTTTCTGGTAGAACCTCTCTATATTCTACACTAGAAAGAGATTTGACTCTAAAGACGAGCCATCGTTTGAGTTAAAGTGAAATGGGAGAATTTTACTCCCGAAGAGGCTACATTGGAGCATGAATATGAGATGAAAAATAATTATCTAGCATTTTTCCATAGGGAAATAACTGGGAAATGAAATTGGGCACTGTGTGACTTAAAAGGGGAGAAGAATGTAATATCCCTCCATTTTTGTAATGTTGTTTCTGTTTATATTGAATTATTTTAGTAAGGAATGGATTAAAAGCCATGAAGTACATTGAAATGCTTATGTAAATAAGTAATTTTATTAATAAACAAATAAATGGGATTGAAATTACTTGGGAATGAGATTGAGATAGCTCTTCCATGTAAAGATTCTAGACAAGATTTAATGGATGGGAGGGAAAATCCATTAAATCACTTAGTTGGGGAAATATGATAAGCTTGGATAAGAATAAAGCAATGTGGAAGAGAAAATAGGGCTTTTGAGGAAAAGCCTAGGCAAGTGGACATTGAGGAACACAAAAGTGGGATGCCACGAAAGGAAAAAAAAAATCATGGAAGAGGTATAAAATATCTATTAAAGGGATAAATAGATGCTTTTGATACCCTGTAAAGTACATATGATCTTGGGGGAAAACTGGAGGCACTCAGTTCAAGTTTGGGTTAAGAAACATGTGTAAAGTTCTCAAGTGATAAATAGCGTGCAAGGAAGCTACAAGAATAATATTAATAGATATATTTTCCTTTAAAATAGAGTGAGACACTAGATAATATATAGTATTCACACTAAACAGGTGAAGGAATACATTTTGAACAAAGAAACTATTAAACTTTAATCTTTAAGAATAGAAATAGAAATAAAATTATTCCACTTATCACAGTATCGAACATTATCAAAGAATAATGGAATTAAGAAAACCATGATGATAAATAGGGAAAATATGCGTGCAATTGATAGCAAGACAAACCACTCATTAATTCTACATTTGAAAAGAAAGAGGAGAAAAAATAATACAAGTATATGCACATTTAATATTTCATATATCTTTGTTACTGTAATAAACATCACGAACCTAATTTCACTGAAATAAATTAGACAGAGAAATTAATTATCAAGAAAAAACATGCCTTAAATAGTAGAGTCGATACGAATATGATAATGATAAAACATCCAAAAGTTTGTTACATCATGTTGGAACCTAATCGGACAAACAAATAACCAGAGGTTTGAGCCTCAGTAATTAGGGGTCATAAAGTTAAAATCTAGAATAAAAAATGCACATATACTTGTATCTAAATGAGGGTTTGGGAGAAGAACTCCCATATAGAATTCCTTCAATCCTCATTTAGACTCTTAGGGTTACCATAGAAATAATGCCCAAAAACACCAATGAATAATGAACTTGGAACAGGATCACGGAATTTGAATAACGCAAGAGAATCAAGATAACTGACCTGGATGAGGACCACAAAAACGACATGCTTCTAAAGGAAAAATAAATCATGGAAGAGGTATAAAATACCTATTAAAGGGATCAATAGAGGTTTCCGATACCCTGGAAAGTACATATCATATTGGGGGCGAACTGGAGGCACTTAGTTCAAGTTTCGGTGGAGAAACATGTGTAAAGTTCTCAAGTGATACTAAGCGTACAAGGAAGCTCCAAGAATAATCTTAATAGATATATTTTCTTTTAAAACAAAGCGAGACACTAGAGGAGATGTAGTATTACAACCAAATAAGTGAAGGAAATAGAGAAACTATTAAAGTGTAATCTTTAAGAGTAGAAATAGAAAGAAAATTATTTCATTTATCTCAATATCGAACATTATCAAAGAACAACAAAATTAATGAAACCTTGATTACAAATAGGGGAAAGATGTGTGTAACTGATAGTAAGACAAACCACACATTAATTCTACAGATGCAAAGAAAGAGGAGAAAAAATAATACAAGTATATGAACATTTAATATTTCATATATCTTCGTTACTGTAATAAACTCCAGGAACCCAATTCTGCTGAAATAATTAGATGGAGAAATTAATTATTGAGAAAACACATGCCTTAAATAGTACAATTGATACAAGTATGGTAATGATAAAACATCCACAAGTTCGTTACATCATGTGGGAATCTAACCGGACAACCAAATAACCAGAGGTTGGAGCCTTAGTAGTTAGGGTTCATAAAGTTAAAAATCTAGAAGCAAAGGTGCACATATACTTGTATCTGAACGAGGGTTTGGGAGAAGTACTCCTAGATCGAATTCCTTCAATCCTTATTTAGACTCTTAGGCTTACCATAGAAATAATCCCCAACAACAGCAATGAATAACGAAGTTGTAATGAGATAACGAAATTTGACTAACACCAAAGAATCGAGGTAACTCACCTGGATGAGATAATAGGTGGAGATAAGTGAGGACCATTCTAGTGGCTTTCTGGAAAAACATAGGGATTCAAGAAGCTATTCTCATACCTACAGAGTAGGAGAGTAAGGTGTAACTAATTTATAGCATGAATTGGGTGAACAAAATAACCAAACGAACAAAGTGGGAGTGAACACATTACTTAAAATAGCAACCCTCGGTGTTCGCCAATCTGTAAAAAATTGAAGAAGGATATGCTTAGGCACGGTATAACCTGTAGGTTCCTTATAAAAAGAAAAGAAAAAAAATGAGGAACATATCTTGTAATGAATTGAGGTGACAAGGCAAGAGGACTAGTGTAAAGTTTATGAATATTATGTGTCTCCATGCCAACATTAATGGGAATGTTATACCTCACCTGAAATTAGTTTCTCTAATCATCCGCCAAGTAGTATCACTCGAATGGCTAGGTTACCCTATATAGAAGATATGTACCTGAAATCAAATCACTTTTAAACCACTGCCATGGTTATGTCATATTAATAGTAGAAGGTATTAGAGATAATATAGAAACAAAAACAAAAGAAAACAAACCTAAACTGGGAATGTATGACTCACCTAAGGATATGGGTCCTCTACACAAGCTACACTAGGAAATCAACCAACTTAAAACTAAAGAGAAACATGTTATCAGTGAATGATGGAAGAAAACCATGTTTGTGAGAGTAATGTAACTGAGATTATAAGAATTTTAAAGTAAACACAAACACCCAAATTGGGAGGGATTTTATTGAAACCCATATAAATTGAAAACCAAGGATTATTGGAGCTTACCTGGGACTATTTTTCCAATCATTGGGAGCACAAATTCAATGGGTTGTGAACTAGATTGTCCCTATAAGAAAAGAGTGAAAAATATTCTTATTCAACCTCAAATTGAGAATAGCACAGAGCCAGGAAGGATGAGAAAAAATGAATTCATAAAATAAAACCACTAACAAATTATGACTAACCTTTAAGGATATATTCTCTCAAAGTGGCATCATACATGTAGCTAGAATAACCAGTAGCCCATCGTCGACACTAGAATTGAATGATAGGAAAATATTGGGAAAATGCTTCATAGAGACATCGTAGAGGACATGAAGTGTATCCAATTGTAGAAAGAGAAGGAGTTACCTGTAAGGACATCTAGAGAAACAAATGGTAGAGGCATGTAGAGGTCATTTGTATTCATGGACTGTGTGCATTCATGGATTTCCAGATGCCAAACATAGGTAGTGAGTGCTAAATTAATGCTACTAGAAGGATAAGGCAACAATGAAAGACTACAATGACTTAGAAATCAATGTTGAAAAGGGTTTAGCATTAGGACAAGTAATCATGAACCTTGATGACCATCTCTCCATCCTCACCATCCAACTACTTCTACGATAGTCACATGCCTTCCATGTGATGGAGGTATACGTCGAGAAATATAATTGTTGGGTTAATATCCTAAGGAGGTGTAATATAGATAACATTGGAATTGGAGAATAGGTTATGAGAAGTGCACGAGTTTAGAAAATAAGCACCAATTGAACTTATTTCATAAGTAAAGCAGTAAAACAAAATACATAATAGGGTATTACATAATTGTTAAAATGTGCATTTCATAACAACATAGTGAATGAAAAAATATTTCCATTGTAACTCTTATGCCATATAATATTTAATTGGCTAAGAGAGTATCTCCATCATGCTTATCTGACGTCTAAATGACCCTAGAGTTAAGAAGAATCTCCTAAGTTTGAAGTAAGTGAAGGTAACATTCTAGGAATTAATGTAATAATTTATACCTTGTAGTATGTTCATATGATAAATGTGATAATTAATACCTGTAATATGCTCATGGAAATAGGAGTGCAAGAATAGACAACCTTGACCTACGTAATATACATCTCATTGTGGAAGAATAAGGGAATACATGGTGATAGTAGTTCCGGTGCTAGAAACATATATAGTAAAAAAATTTGATTGGCTTGTACTATACGATAAGAGTTGTGACAATATCCATATTATTATTTTAGAATTAGTTGTATCTACTTCCAACTATATATTTGTATCATATTTTGGAATAAATTGAGTGTGAAAAATAGTTTTATATGTGCAATTTAATCTCTATTTATTGATATCAAGGCCCATATAGGCTTCGGCCTGGTCTCCCTAACCGGAGAGCCAAGGAGATAGGAGAATAATGTAATAGTGTGAGTGATTATGTGAACATTTTTTTACTATTGCATGTAGAGAAGTTAATATGTGTGTATGTTTGTCCATAACATAAATTTATTTCTTGGAGTGTGTCTTTTTACTTCTTCAGAATGTTGTTGTAAAATGTGTGAGTCTAATCTGAGTGAGACCACTACTATGTGAATGGCAAGTTCAAATCTAGTTTAAAAGGAATCGACTAATCGAGGGCATGAGAATTGGAGTCATGCGTTGAAGTTTGATGGTTTTACATAGGAATTCAGAGTAGATGCATCAATGGATTGGGAATAGAATCGATAGGGGGGTTGCAACTCATGAAGGTGGTTGGCAGGGGCACCATCTGAACTGTTTCTTTCCCAGATTAAGGCTACAAGGAGACTCTTATGTCTTGAATGAGACAACATCCCTTTGACTATAGAAATTAGTGAGTCTGCAAATTTCTCATGTCCTGGATGAGGCCACTAGTAGATGTCTATTGCACAAGGGGATTTCTCCAAAAAAATTTGGGAGTTTTGTCCCTGGTTCATTTTTCTTCTCTTGGTTTCTCGTTTTATCCCGTGTTACTAGTCTCTCCATTGAGATATGTGTCATGTGAAGCTTATGTGCACTATTTACCTATTCTCAGATAAAATCGTTGAATGTAGTTGTTTGATCACACAATACTACACATAGGGGGGTTTTGAGACAATATTTGAGAAATTTTTTGGGTAAACTGTCTCAACTTGAGACAAAAAAAAAAAACTTGCTTATTGTCTCAAATATTATCTTTAAGTGATTTTCTCAAATTATTGTCTTAAAATTTTTTCTCTATAAAACCAATTAATCACACCAGTATTATTGTCTCTTAAGGGAGAATTTCATTTTTGTTTCTCCAGAGGCAATAGTTTGGATTAAGGACGTATTGTATTTATAGAGACAATATGTCTTTAATCCTAGCTATTGTCTCTCTAGAGACAATACAAAATTATATTTAAAGACAATACAATATAATTTTTGTCTCTTTAGAGATAATATAAAACAATGAATCTAGAGAAATATCTCTACCATTGAAATAAATCATATAAAGATTATTTAATTAAGAATAAACTAAAATATCATTAATTAATTCATGTTAGGGTACAGTGTAATCGAAACACCAACCTCCTACTTATAAAGCAGGTGCTCCTCCATTGAGCTAACACCCTTTAAAGAATTATGTGAAGATTTATGGTAGTCCATGAAATTTCATATATAGGTATTTATTTAAAAAAAATCTTGACGAGGAACAATTTACCATCGTAATTAGTTAGCTAGCTAAGTAATAAATATTATTAACAAGTCTGATCATATGTAACATGGAGATGCAGGAAGAGCAAAAATTTGCAATTGTCACAACGGCATTTGTAGCATTATAAAAGGGCCAAGACTTTTAAACCAATGTTATATTTTTATAAATTCATTTTTAATTGAAGGCTTATGAAAAGAACTAGATATAAGCAAATGCCACATCCAATAATAGAGTTCTTCATAAATGAAAAAATATTGGTTAGTGGGACCAAAATATTCATGTTCATTTTCTCATCCTCTTATAAAGAGCAAACAAATTGTCTAGGTTATTTCAATATTCCTCTAAAGTTATTGACATCAAACCAAAATAATGTAGTCGTCATAGAAAGATAGGAGAAATAAATGACATACAAGCACTTGTATGAATCTTCAAGTATATTTTCATCCACACGACCTCTTCCTGGCCCTTTACCTAGCTTATTCTTGAGGGAATGACAAAGTGAACATGAAACAAGAAATAATTGAAGCCAATAGTAGTTGCATTTTTCTGTCAATGAGCAATCTTAGTAGTGGGGGAATAAATTTTTCTATTTTATGGGGAGCATCATCTAATATCATATAACACAAACATTCATAAGAAAATACATCAAATATGAATAAAATATTTAACAAATTGTTTCAAGCAAGAAAATCCAATTATTTTGTTTTTCTGAGGAAAAGATAAAACACAAACTTGACAAAAGTAGAAATTTAATTGAAAACCAAATCAAAACATTACTTGTTACAATCTCTAGGAAGATTGAATAAGTTCACACTAGCTATACAGAGGGCATAAAAGTAGTTCATCTAGGGAAAGGTACAAACCTCGCGCTAATGTAACTAGCAATTTCCCTAAAAAGTGAAAATAAAAGTCGATAGGATTGTTAAATCGAAAAAGTTTTACTTCAATTTTTACAATAAAGCAAATAATAATAAATATATTAAATTTAAGTTAACTTTAGGTTTTTAGTGTATTTTTCTATATATATAATTTGTCAAAAATTCAATTAAAAGTAAAATACAAAGTACAAGCTTCAATTTTTTCATATTGCCTAAAGATCATTCTTTCCATTTCTTTAGTTTCATCCATAATTTCAGGATCAATTTAAGAAATTTTTTAATTCCTCCACCCAACATTCCTCATATTGTCACTGAACTCAACATACTTTCGACTAGCACTAGTGGAACTATTAAATCATATGACCCTTGGGTAGTGCCTACTTCGTCAAAATATAAAAACTATAGTGACCAAATGCAAGTTAGTCTAATTTAATTAGCTTATCAATCAACATAGTCCACATTTGTAGGTACTTTTGACACCAATGACTAAATGAATGTGGGTTTAGATCAATACTCTCAATCCTCTTGGCTCATTTCCATTGCATCTCCTAATCCTTCTAATAATTATTTTCCTACCAACAAAAGTATTACGGAGACTATGTTTTTAGGAGAAATTTCATGGGATGATAGTCATCATCTTTCTTCTTTTCTCCCTAAGATTGACATTGTTGAGAGTCAAATTGAAACTAATATTTTACTTGAGATAATCAGTAACCCTCAAAATCTGATTTTGGTCCACGATGTTTCATATGAAGGGAATTTAGGGAACATATTTGTAACCATATCGATTGATATCTCAACAGCATATGGGATTGGTTAGACAATGAAAAATTATCGACTCTGTTTTGGTCTTCTTTTCATGACTTTCTAAACTCATGAAAATCTCAAGATTAATTTTTTACCACATTTTCATGCTCATAAAACCTATATGGAAACACTGAGTTCTTTCAATCTTTTCCTAGTTGTCATTTCAATTGAAAGTCCCTAGGTGATCTAATTTCCATTCCCAAGCTCATTAAACCATGAGAAGGACAAGAGCATACCCTTGTCTCTTTTTCGACTCAACAAAATTTCAAAAAAGATCATCACTAGAGTTCTATTTTCACCTTTCAAACTCTCTAAATATGAAAAATCATCGAGGTTTACTTTCTCCGAGTTTACTAATTTTTTACATTGAAAGAATCTAATGAGTTATCTTTTGTCCTTCTTTCATACTTGCTAAATCTAAACGAAAAAGGTAATTTTGGATTTTTATTTTTATTTCTTTTAAAACTCTCTAAGTATGAAAATGACATTGACTTATGCATTCATTGGACTCATAAAACTTAAACAATAAGGACGCATTTGAGGATTGTGGCCAAGGCACTCCTTCCTAGGATTCCTTAAAAATAAATTGAAAAGTGAGCTTACATTTTGTGCATATGTTATCCTCCTCAAGATCAGTTAAAAAATAAAGATTCTTCTATCTATAAGCTTTTGGGAAGCATAAGGGAAGGTGGTTATGATGTATAAAAGTGAGGGATGCAAGTAAGATCCAAACTAATCAAAGTAGATTCCATTCATGAGGCTTGTCTTCAAGAAGCTTCTCGTTATTTTTATTTTTCATTCACTAAAATAGTGATGCACATTGTAGTGAAGCTACCTATGATGGTGTCATATCCTAACAATTATGTAACCCACATTAATCATCTATGTCATAGGTTGACGATGTGCAACCTGGGACATCCTCTTAAACTAGGGTTTTTAGAAGGAATCGAGCAATCTTTTCATTTTTTAGGGAGAGTATTTTCTTCTGTATTCTTAAGGGATTAATGGAAATAAAATTTCACATGGAAAATGATAGGGATACGACATCAATTGCCATGAATGTGACAAAAAAAGTGTAAGGCACAAATATCCATATATATTAATTTGGAGCACACACTTAACTGAAGGTGCACAAATGTGACATGGGTATCACAAAAGATGCAATAATAGTTGTAACATTTTTGGTTTACCATGTGATATGGGTGCATAAGAGAGGTCAGTATCATGATTGGGTGCAACAGTGTCTGCACATGCCCAATCAAGACAACTCAACTTGGTGAGCTAAGCATGGAAAGGCACACATGCCCAAGGAAAGTGGAATTAAAATACCATGCAAGGGCGAATGGGAAAATGCATATGCAATGGGAAGGGTGCACACCCCATTTTACCACTCGACGAGAAGAATGACTACAAAATTTAGAAATATATGACATGACATCGATGTGTGTGGAAACATTTAGGAGTCAGGCCCACCAAACAAGGAAGCAAACAAGCACATGAAGGGGTTGTTACGAGCTACAAGATAAGTGAGAGGGTCGCACACATGAGTCAACTCGAAGATGAAGTGGTGCAACATATAATGACAACTTAAGAGAGACAACCCTTAGGTGCCTCACATCCCATATATATGAACAAACTTGTGGAATAGGGGATAACACAACACCAAAAACAACAAGAAACAAAGAATTGAAGTGCAATACAGAGAGGGGAGAAACATAGGTTGAAGGAGGAGATGAGGAGTTGTAGACAAGTTGTGTGTTGGAGGAGGGATGCCCATCCATTCCAACTAATCCAAATGAAAGACTGGATTAGTGGGTCGCTTGGTCTATCCAAACCAAGTTCATGCGACGAGGATGGAGGGGTAGTCATGACCCAAAGTAATCTATTTTATTTTAATTTTGTATATGGAAGGATAGAGTAAGGAGGAGCCCTCACTGAAGCCTTTTTTATGTAAATATATTGTTGTTTGTAAAAATATTTTTGGATAAGCTTGTGAGATGTCCCTTTTATAAATATGTTAACATGGTTCATTTGATTGCTATAACATGTTTTATGTTTATGAAATACTAAAGTTTATATATTGCTATAATAAATGATGATGTTGATGAGAATAATGACACAATTGGTTTTAGTTTAAGTTTTATATTTTACTAAGAACTTAACTAAGACCTAATAAAAAAATGTTGATTTGTGAGGCATAGCCCAACTTAAGTATCCCCCAGGGTGTTAGGCCATTAGTGATAAACATGTGGGTGCTACGCGAATAAAAATTGTGGGGCACCTTAAACCATAAGAGATTTCTAGCGGCATGACGCTAACAGTTTAATAACTTGGTGGTTCAATAAAGAGAATGACTGAATTAATTAGAGAATGACTGAATTAATTAGTGATTTGTAATTCAGTGTAATATTCAATCATTAAATATTGTGAGGCTTTAAGGTATTGGAGTAAATAGCTTGATTGTAGTAAAAAGTGCTTCGGAGTAAATTATAGCAAAATATTGTCAAATAAATAGTAATGTTGCCATTATTAATTACATATAAATATAAGTCTAAATATAAATGTGGTATGTAAACGAAAATTACATAAAATTTAAATATATAATACATAATATGAAAAACCCAAAAACATCATGGATTTAATCTAATTTTAGTATAATAAAAAGGATATTATGGACAAATCACAAGTTGTAATGACATTAAAAGAGGGGAAAATAATAATATTATGAATAGATAGAAATATCTTTAATAAGGATCTTTTCAACTTGAAAATTATGAAAAGGAAAAAATCTGTGTATCAACCTAGAGTAAGCTGATTGGGAAAACAAATATCTACATATCAATCATTAAGTAGATAAAAATAATATCTACCTATGAACCATTAAGTAGATTGAAAAAAAAATTCTACATATCAACGATTAAGTTGGTTGAAAAAAGCTATCATTAAAATTTATTTAAATAAAATTTATTAAATCCTAAATTGAAATTATTAAAATATATGTAATTTTGAAATTTTTAATATATAAATCTAAAATTAACTTATATTTAAATTAAAATATTGATGTAAAATTAAAATTACAAATATTTTAAAGTTAAAATTACAATATTTATAATAATAATTATTTAGGTATGGTATTTAAAATAAAGGGTGAAAAAGTCACTTGAAATAAGTTTACATTGATGACACTCTTCCATATTACATTGGTTTTATTGTTTTTTTGTAATAACCCTGTGTTGCATGTAATACTTTGTTTACCTAAGTTGAAAAGAACTAGGTTTAATATGGAACAATCAAAGTAAATATTTTATTATTAGATTAATCACTTGGAAAAGAGAGCCATCAGGAACTCTTGCCAAATCTTATTGGTGAATGGGAATGGATAATTCTTTCATGATAAGAGTTCTAGATCCAAATCTAAATAAGCTTAATGGATTTGGAGATAAATATATATTAAGCTACTTAGCTAGAGAAAGATGAAAAGTTTAATAAAAACATAAAAGGGAGAGAAATGAAACCTTTTATGAGGAAAATCCTTGTGGGAGAGAAAAACGATCTATTCTGAGAAAAGCATAGGCAAATGGATAAAAAGATCGATAAAAACGGGACGCCGCTAATAGAAACCATATCATGAAAGAGGGTATCAAATACCCATGTAAGAGATCAACAAGAGGCAGTTGATACATGGAAAGAACTCTTGGCTGAAGGGTGAACTGGTAGAAGACAATTATAGGTTGGGTGGCGGTGCTTGATTCTCGAAGTGACTTTCTTCAGCTAATCTAGTTGGATTCAATTGCTTGGGATGTTTTGTATGTGGCTCCTTACTCTTTATGTGTCGCATCTTTAAACTTAGGAGTATAATTGCATTGTGTTATCTTATGGTTCATTACTTTTGATGTTGTCAAATGTTTAAGAGTATGAGTAGAGCTGCATGAATAATATTTTTTCATGTAATGATGGAATAATTATACTTGTGATGACTATTGAATCTAACTTTAATCGAAGTTAAATTAAGGAATGGGAGCCTAGTAGGAAACTGTAAAATTAGGCCAAGGGGTATGTGACAAATGGTATTGGAGCTCTAAGTTCAATTATGCAACCTAAGGGCCAAGCCCCTTCTGTCATATATGAGTGAGTGGTAGGTCCTAAAATAAGTCCTAAACAAATAAGAGGTTTCACTTAAGAGTCTAATTATAAAGTGGTATAAGGAAACTATTCCAAAATCCATAAAGGTTGAAATTAAATCTTAAAACCATTTATTGGAGGAGGAATTTGTAGCAATAACATATATAATATTATATATATTGTAATATTATATTGAATACTTGGAATCAAATATAATGTTGACTAAGGCTATTGAAACAATGTATTTTGGAATAGCTAAAGCGATATTTGAATGAAAAGTGAAGTCTCCTATGTTACTTCACAGTCATGTAACTAGTTGTATTTCCATTTGCGTAAAGACATCAGTTAAAAAAAATAGAGTTAGTCCATCGAACCATTAGGCATTGAAGAAAGAAAGGTAGAATTAGTTCAAAGTTTACATGTCTATGCTAAGTTTTCAAACAATATTCAGATGAAAATTTTGTTCTTATAATGATTTTGTAAAGAATGCATGGGGTTAAAATAAATAATGGAATTATTCTCTATGGTTGTAAGTATGTATTTCATCTCCGCCCAATGATCTAATTATTTAATTAGATTAGTAATGAAATATGTCAAAATTATGAATGAACCCATAAGAGTCGAGGCATGAGTTATTTATCAGTTATTTCAAATTAGAATGACCATGGCCACGTTCATATAAAATAAGAAAGTGTTGTTACTTTAAGTTGAAGTATTCAATAATTTTATACCTCTCCACTTCGTTAGAAAATGTTGACGAAGAAAGAGACTTAAGAGCAATGATTGTCGAAGAGATATATTGTGTATGCAAAATAAACAATCTTTGTTATCAAAATCAAGACCATTACGGGTTGTAGATACAATTTTATAGTCAGGATATGAGTGTTTGCTTGCCTTATGGGTTGTAATTATGTCGGTGACGTTTCAATTGTAGAGACTATGGCTCAGGTTAGCAACGCCACACATTAGGTATCTAGGGTTGAATTGCATTTAGGTAGGCTCGTGTTAGCAATGATACACATTAATTCACTATGAGTTGTAGTGCATAAGATGTATTGATAGTATACACACGGTTTGGGTGACAAATAACTCAGTGATTTGAAGTTCACGCAATCAAAATCGATTCCCGTCATAACTGAAATTTCTTCCATGCACCTCATACAGTGCCACAACTAAGCAACTCTTGATATTTCTACCCTCAAATAATTGCTCTGTGGTATATATGCAGTGGTCAGTTTTTGTGCCATGCAAGACACGGTATGCATTATTTTATTAAATTAATTAATCCCTTAATTTCATTCTTGAACAAGTGATACATGCAACTCTCAGCTTAAGGAGTGTAGTAAATGTCGATTAGAGTACAAAGTAGGATCCCACCGTGGGGGATTTTCCATCGCTCACTCAACCCAAACTCCAAGTCCCCCTTTTCTCCCCGGTCAGAATGTATTGCTGGCTAAGGGCGGAAATATCCAACAGTTTAAGGGAATGGAGGACCCCAACATTCTCCTTTCTTCATTGGTTATTAGGCCACGATCACACAATTTCCACTTACACAAGGTAAAGAGGTGCATAGCTAAACAACAGATAATCATAACCCCTTTCAAGAGTTTCAGCAAAAGGATGTCCATGAATGACCTAAGTTCCAGACGGGTGAAAAGTGAGCGTCGATGAAATTCCTCAAGATGACATGGATTTCTAACTAGCCAACTGCTCGATTATGGTACTCTTAGGAAATAAAGAAAACCACACCTTTCTAATTTGGTTGAGGACAATTATTTCCTTTCGATATGCAAGGTAACTCTTTTTCATGCTTATGCACTGATCTAGAGGCTTATCGAGATAAGTATAGAAGCCTAGCCATTTTTGAAATAGCTTATTGTTGCGGAATATTCTAGGGATGCATGTAGTGGGATAACTCTTATACTTAATGCACATGGATAGCACTTATTCTTAGTCTTATATGCTTGTCCTTATCATTTGATAGTTCTCAATATATATACTCCAACCTATATTGACATAATAAGTCATGGAAGCATTAGTGATATGGATGGAAATATGACACATGTATGGGTTGGCTGCAACCCCGACCTTCCCAAGACTACAATTCATGCTTTACATACAAGAAGTGATGGTTAATTATGGCACACTTGGAGAATCACTAATTAATGATGGAACATGACATAAATTTAAGTCACTAGTATAGGTTCCATACAATGCGTGAAGCGAGAAGACTCACGATAACACTAATAGATGGACTTGTGGCCATATTTAGCAGAAGTGAGAAGAGTCAATAGTCTTTGAATACAATGGGATGTGGCAAGTTTGTATGGAGCACACCTAATGGATAATAGGAGAGGTAATGAATGTTTTGGTCTCTTTTCATTATGTAATAGGTAACTCATCGATGTAAATCTATTTATATACCCAAGGGAATTTTTGCATGTTGGTCTACTATGTTTCATGAAGACAATACATAAGTGGTAATATGAGGCATAAAGCTAGTAAATCCCAATAACTTATAAGTAATTGATGATCATAAGTTAACTTCAGATGAAAATTCCGAATTGAAGAACAATGAATTTTTCTACTTTACATATCATTTATTATTCGAATCGATAGTCACACAATGAAATAAACCATTTTTTTCATGGAATGGATTGAATGAATGACACTCCACTGTATGTCAACAATGAATGGAATTGGATGAATAACATCAACCTGTCAATGAAAGGGCCTAAAGAATGTAGCATTCTGAGCAGGAGCCAATGCATAAGGTTTGAAGGTCAATCTGAGGCAGAAATGTGTGTCATAACTTCTTCTTAGCAAAGAAATTAGCAATTATAGCAGATTTTGAGTTTCATATTTTGGAAAGATGGATGTAGTAGGAAACTGAATCAATATCTTCTATGAAGATTTCCATTTGTATGGTCAATGATATTCTATCCATCATAACCTACTTTTCCATTCTCCAAAACATTGATAGGCCAAATATAGCTTACTAGGCTTCCTATTCGAATTTGACAAACAATGCATAGGAAGGTCTTATATTCCCAAGAGTCGACCATGAGATGAAATTGTTTCTGAATTATAAACCAAATGCATTGTGTAGTTCCTTATTATCAAGATAGTGGAAATTCAAACTATGTCTGCCTAGTAAGGTAAGAATATCACCAGTCTCAATTTTATTAAAACACCAAATTGTTGCAATACTTAATTGTAATTTCCTGGATGGCAAGGATATTGTTTGAGCTTATTGTGCATAAAGGGGTCATCATGTAAAAATGATTAAATGATGTTTGTGCACTTTGTGTATAAACAAAACTACACAGAAGAGTGTGCGCAGTTTATATGACTTATTTTGTTTTATGTATAAACAGAAGAGCATGAATACTTTATCTTCGGAGTTGCTAATTCACATTATGATTGAAGGGGATACTCATGGTGTAATTACCTGCCTATGCTTACAGATATGTATGGATTGCATGTAGGGCTCATTTGTGTGGATACAATGAGCTAAATTGGTACGATTACATGCATGGATGGACCAAAATTATGACAAATTAACATGAATTAGAAATTGATTTAAGATGTTAGATATTATAATCAAGCTTGAGGAATAAATAATGTTGGATTTAATCCTTGCACTTATACTAAAATTCTCAAGATAGCTATGGTAGCATTGCCGGTAGGAGAAACTCTGAAAGGCTATTTTGGAGCAAATAATTATGCAATATGTTAGATAACATAAAACTTTGAAATGTTATAGTAGAATAAAGAGTAATGTAAATAAATGACATCAAATAACATGTTGATTATTTCAATAGGTAGAAATGGTAAACCATAATTAGGTTACCTTTTGTTGTGCCTATTTATTGGGTGATGTGAATATTAAATTTTTATCTCATTATATGTTGTGGATGTTTCCCCAAAACTTAAGTTATAGCTGAATGCTCCTGTGAGGGCACAATGACTCTATACCATAATTTAAAATTGGTTAAAGATACATAGTTTAAATTGTTCCTGGTAGAGTGAGAGGAATGAATAAATCTGTGATAATTGTAAAGTATGTGTTGTTGAAAGGAGTAATGATGGATAAGGAAAGTTTGAATTCTATGTTTAACTACGTGTTAATAGATCCCTCATTCCATATTGTTCTCAAATTTCCTTTCTCATATTAAAATTAGATTATGAGGTGTATGAAGAAGGAATAAAACAAAACTAATACAGTAAAAATAGTCCAGTGAAGGACATAACTTAATGGAATAAGGTTTATGCTTATAGAGATCCTATGAAAGGATGAAGTATGAAGGGAAGAAATGTTGAACTCTTATGAGGTAATTGGAGTACAAAACAACAAGTTCTCTTCCCATAAGTCATGGCTAACATGAGGAACAATAAAAAATAAAAATTATGTAGGTGGAATCTATATACATCACTCGAAATAAGCTCATAAATTATGTCAATAGTAGCAGAAACTAATGAATCATTAATTGGTTTCCAGCGTAGAATAGATTCCAAAGGATTCAATTCATGAAATTCCCATGAAATATAATTGAACTTATGAAATACAAGTCTTAGTATGTGGTATGAGACTATGTATTTTAAAATTGTCTTTCAATTTAATATTTTGTGTTAATTGGTGCATCTGTGTGTAATGATGCAGTGCATTTTTGGATTTGGTGTTGCCACTGGTTGAATATATTAACTCCCCCTTAGTTGAAAATTCTCCAAATGTACATTGTTGAAGGAAACTAAACATTAGTAGGTGATTATTCAGACATTCAGTAGCAACAAGCATGCCTAATTACATGTGCATAGTTTGGAACCCACAGGTTCTTTTGAGTAAAGAAATATCTAAATAATTATAACTAAGATAGATAAGAAAGACAAATTATATTCCAACCTAGAAGAAATTGGGATCAAAGTTGTGAAGTGAATGCACACATGCAATACAACTCATTGTATGCATGAATACATCATACATTCATAATTTTATGACCTCCATAAGTATGTTAATGGGACTAACACCCAAAAGTACAAATACATAATGGAAGTGTAAAAGAAGCTCCTAGTACTTCTCGGTTAATAGCATAAATACAATGTTAAGGTTAAGAGAACATTCTCAATAGTTCACTCAAATTATAATGTGTAAATTTTTGCAACTTAAAGTGTGCAACCTCAAACTCCACAACTTTAATATACATATCCATCGAGATATATATGAGGTTCGATTAATCTCTCACAAATAAGAACCTTACAAAAAGATGCTTCGAGTAGAATGATTGAAGATCTCACAAATGTACTTCTTCTCGAAAGTGATAAGGTAAAAATGATCAATGTGTTTCTACTTTATATGAACAAAGTATACTTGCAGACTAGATATGGTGGTGCTTGATGCATTAAAGAGATTCAGAGCATCCTAATGACTAGTAGGAATTGTACACTAGAGTCAAAACATGATTGGTCTGAATTAATAAACCAATATTTGGTAAATCAACAGGTTTCACATTAATACAACTTATGATAATCAAAGTATCCTAGACTGTTAGTAAAATGATGCATGAATCAAGTAAAATGGAACATATAAAACGTTCTAGACAAGGAAGAAAGAGGATAACAAATCTTGCAACAACATGTTGTTAAATTAAGAAGATGATGGCTAAGTGGAACTAGTAATCAAGAATGTTGTGCAAAAAGATATTGGATATCTAGAAATATATTCAAATAAATGGACAACTGAAGAATATGAAATTCATATTTTGTGCCACTATTTCCTATGAAACAAACTTGGAGAAGTCTGCCTATCAGATTGCATTAATATTATTGTCTGGTTTGAATAAGAGAACATAACAAATATTGCATAAACTAATTTGATAATTGATAAATAGGTTATATTCTCTTGTCTTCTACAGTACATTTAACACCTAATGTGAGGTTGAAACATGTAAATGATCTAGGTTCACACCGTCGTACACGTAATGTTTAAAACTTGGAGGGTATGGAATGGAGAACATTGTAACCTCACTTATGATTTATGCATAGATGTGGGTACTTGTAAAGTTGTATTATGCATCTATGTTGAAAACTCCTAGCATGAAAAATATTAGCTAAATAAAAGCACTTGAATACTTTGACATAAAAAAATTCAGTTACGCTATGGTCTATGAATTCCTTATTCTCCAATGGACAAACCAAACATGGTTTGATTGGAATTACCTAAAAGTAGTGTGAACGAAAAATTACAGGACTTTTTGGCATAATACTAACATGGTTGAAAACATATGGATGAAGTATATCTCATGCAAGTGATGCTATGGGCATTTGATATTGGGTACACGTGTACTCGTGGTACTGTGTAGAAATGGTACATATGGTATTTGTACGGATGCATGAAGTGCATGATGATATATGACATGTATAATGGTACGCATATCACAAACTACATGTGTAGGTAAACATTGTTGAGAAGAAGTAACTGGAGGATTGGCTGGTGTGACAACTGATCCAAAGTGTTTACAAAGGGAAGACAAAGGTGGAAACTAAGAATAAGTATTAGTATTTTGTTTCAGTTTTAGTATACACATGACATATGATCTTGATTTATGATGGTTTCATATGGGTTATTATTTTTATAATTATTTGTGAGCTAAATTGTTATGATATTTTATACATGTTCATTGGTCGAATGTGCTAGTTTGACTTGTTGTGACTAATGTAAGGAAACTACAGGAAGCGAGTGTTCGGCAAGAACACAAATGTATTGGAGGAACATGCATTTCTTCTTATTATTTAAATAAGCTAGAAATAGAGGAATCATAACTAAAGGGTGGGAAACATTAACCTGTGGTTGGTCATGTAACAAAGAAAATTGATTTTTTCTAGCTAAAAATCACTCACCAAATTGATTGAAACAAATGTACAGGTACTGATGGAAGGATATTGTTGGCATAACTCCTTTTATTCAGAAACAACTACCTGTGAATGAGGAAATAAATTGTAATATACAGTAATACATTGCGAATGGTGTAAATCTAAGGGGGGGAGTATGTAACACCCCTCCATTGTATGTAACACTTTTTTGACCTAAGCTAAAAAATGCCATGTCTGATATGTAACAATGAAAGTAAATATTTTATTATTAAATAAATTAATCACTTGGAAAAGAGAGACACCAAGAGATGAGATTCTTGCCAAATACCATTGGAGAATGGGAGTGGATAATTGATGATAAGACTTCTAGATCCAAATCTATATAAGCTTAATGGACTTGGAGATAAATATCCATTAAGCTACTTAGCTAGATAAATATGCTAAGTTTAAGAAAAACATAAAAGCTGTGTTGGAGAGAAAGGCAAGATTTTATGAAGAAAAGCCTCATGAGAGAGAAATGCAAGATTTTCTGATAAAAGCCTAGGAAAATGGATAAAAAGATTCGTGAAAGTGGGACACTGCTAATGAAAACCATATCCTAAAAGAGGGTATTAAATACCACTAGAAGCAATCAACAAGAGGCAATTGAACCATGGCAAGAACTCTTGGCTTGGGTGTGAACTAGTAGAAGACAGTTCTACGTTGGGTGGCGGAGCTCGATTCTCTAAGTGACTTTCTTCAACTAATCTAGTTGGATTCAATTGCCTGGCATGTTCTGAATGTGGATCTGACTCTTTATGTGTCACCTCTTTAAACTGAGTATAATTGCATTGTGCTATCTTATGGTTCATTTCTTTTGATGTTGTTGAATGTTTAAGAGCATGAGTAGAGCTTCATGAATAATATTTGTTCATAAAATGATGAAATAATTATACTTGTGATGACTATTAATCTAACTTTAATCGACATTAAATTGAGAAATAAAAGCCTAATAGGCCACTGTGAAATTGGGACAAACATTTGTCATATTCACCTCGTACAAGACAAGAATTTTTTTAGTTTATGGATACTGATTTTAGGAATCTACTAGATTTTATACTTCGAATTTAAATAATTTTATTTAAATAATACAAAATGTATAAAACAAAGAACTATAGATAGATATTTCAACTTCCAACATTCTTTCACTTTACTATTATCCATATTGTTTGTAACTCTTCGTTAATCATAGATTCACTTGTAACAAAAGTTTTTAGCAAAAACATATGGTCAAATCCTTTGATAAATGAAATTGATTTTAGCGTGAAATCACAAATCTGGATTGCCCATTCATTGTCAATCACATGGACATGGGGGTGATTAAATAATATTATACGTATTGTTTGTAACTCTTCGTTAATCATAGATTCACTTACGAAAAAGTATAACAAAAACGTAGGGTTAAATCCTTTGATAAATGAAATTGACTTTAGCATGAAATCCCAAATCTCGATTGCCAATTCACTGTCAATCACAAGTACATGGGGCGATTAAGTAATTGATTATCTAGTTGTAGAATATGTCGTAGTTTAATTAGCAGGAGGAATTTACTGGAAGGTTATAGAAATTTTCGTTATATTTTGAGAAAATTAGGCAAGGATTTTTGTATATCCAAGTTATAGTTGTTAAATTTAAATTTTTTTGGTGTTTTAGAAGTTTTTTATGGTGCTGAATCCATTTCCACCATCAAAAAAATAAGATTCAAACACTGCCTCTACAAGATTTTTTTTAATTTTTTTTACCTAGATTCTCGCCACTTTTGGCCGTCCGGACAATTCCTTCGCCTTTGGTAAAGGACTCCGTAAAATATTTAGCCAATCAACAATCCCAATAAAAATACCTTGAATGAATCACCAAACAAAAAAAAAATTAAAAATACAGAGTTTAGGAAAAATGTTGCAACATATCTTTTAGTTGAAACTGTAAATGTGTTAGAAAACCTGCACAGATGAATCTAGCTAGTAAAGGTTGAACACACAACTTTGTAGAGAAAAAAACTAAAAGAAAATCGAAAGAACAAAAGAATGATTCATTAGAAAATAGGTTACAATGCTCATGATATAGCATTACTGGGTGAAGATCCCAAGGTAATGCACCATAGTGGTGATCAATGAGAGGACTCAAAACCTACAACAAGTTCTGGAGAGAACTAGCCAGTTGCGGAGTGAAAGGAGGAGAAAATCAGGTAGCAAATCATGCAGAAGAACTAGCCAGTTGCGGAGTTAAAGAAGGAGCAAATCAAGGAGTAAAGCATGCAGAAGAACTAGCCAGTTGCGGAGTTAAAGAAGGAGAAAATCAGGGAGTAAATCATGCAGAAGGAATATTTCATGTAGTCCCATGCTCTAACTAAGTGTCCTCATGTAGATGTGTAGTACTTCCAATAGCGCCCCTAAACACCACAATGGGGAAAAATAGAAAATGGGCCTTGGCAACTAAGGCCAAAGGTCACCCAAAATACAGTGAAACTTGTACTAAATTCGAGGAAAGAGGGAAAACCTTGTGGGAAAACCCCCCCTCAAAATACAATGTAATCAAAAGAAAAGAGGAAGAAAGGACATTTCCTAAGCAATTTTGTCCTTCATTCCAAGATGACCGCGCAGAGAGCGAAACTTCAGCGCAGTGAATGTCTTGGTGAAGATGTCTGCAGTCTATTCTACTAAAGGTCAAAACTGCAAATTAGTGACCCGATCATGTACTAAGTCTCTGATGTAGTGCATATGGATCTCTATGTGCTTCGTCCGCTGCCGCTGTACAGGATCCCTGCAAAATTTCGAAGTGCTCTGTTTGTCACACCAGATGACAATGGGTTGGTGGAACTGGACACCCAACTCAGTGAGGAAGTGCTATAGCCACAGAGCCTGAATGGTGATGTTGACTACTCCTCTGGACTTGGCCTCAGCCGAAGAGAGAGCAATAGCAGCCTATTTCTTACTCGACCAACAGATAGGGCCAGAACCTATACTGAGTGAATATCTATAGGTGGAATTGCGATTAACGATGTCACCTGCCCAATCAGAATCAATGAAGCCAAGGAGATTCAATGTAGTGCTTGCTACATAGTGAATACCGAAGGTGATGGTGTCCTGCACATATCGGAGGATGCGCTTGGCAGCATTCCATTGTAGGACATGCAGTTCCTACATGTATCTGGAAACTGCCCCTACTGCATATGAGAGATCTGGTCTGGAGTGGGTGAGGTACAATAAGCTCCCCACTAGCTGTCGGTAGAGAGTACTGTCAACTAATGGAGTGTCACCTCCATCCTCAAGACGGACCCCAGACAGAAAAGGAGTCAGTGCTGGCTTGCAGTCAGTCATGTGAAATCTCTTGAGGATATCCCGTGCATACTTACCCTGAGAGAGTTTGATGCCTGTGGCATCCTGGCTGATCTAAAGAGTAGGAAATAAGTGTAATGGACCCATGTCTGTCATCAAGAACCTATCATGCAAGGTCCTCTTGACTACAGCAATGGCTGAAGCCGAGCTGCGGTGATCAGGAGATCATCCACATACAAAATTAAGATAAGAAGAGAATCATGTGTCTTGAGCATGTAAGCATGTGGATCAGACTTACATCTTTCAAAGTATTGTGATAAGAGAAAAGAATCCATCTATGCATACAAAGATCTTGGGAACTACTTAAGGCCGTAGAGAGATTTCTTCAGTCTGTAGACCAAAGATGAATCCTGAATGAAACCATATGGTTGCTCCATCTAGATCTCCTCATAGAGGTCTCTGTGAAGAAAGGCATTCTTCACATCCATCTGATGTACTTCCCACCCCTGGCAGTTGCAATGGCATGTGTAAGGCGTATGGAATCCATCTTTTCTGCTGGACCAAAGGTCTCATCACAATCAATGCCATGCACTTACTAGAAGCCTTTGGCTACTAGCCTAGCTTTCTAGCTGGTGATTTGCCCATCTGCGACACTCTTGGTCCTGTAGACCCCATTTGCATCGGACAAGTTTCCTCCCTGAAGGAAGGGGGACCAAATCCCTGGTCTAGTTCTTGAAGAGGGAGTTATGCTTCTCCTCCATGGTGGACTCCCAAGGTGGATGCCCAACAGCCTCAACATAAGACTGTGGATCAGAAGACTGAACCAAATGACAATGCTAGGATGGCATTGGTTCAGTGGCAGTAAGAGCAAGAGGAGGCTCAATAAACTCCGAGCTAGTCCTCAATTGATCAGAATTATCCCCCATAAGACCATTTCTAACAGCTGGTTGGTCTTGTGCATATATCTCACGTAAGCTTCTTGTTCTCTAATTTATGACAGGGGAAGTTGATTCACTGCTGGAAGCCCAATCTAGGCTTTGATGTGGATCATCATATGCATGCACTGGATTTGTATCTGAAGATTCTATCTCGACATTTGCATCTGAGTGTACTGAGTCACCATCTCGAACATGAGGTAGATAAAAGGTTTCTGCATGCTGCCATTGAGTTGCATGTGAGAGACTTTCCTCAAATTTGACACTTCGCTCAATGATGAGCTTGTCCATAGAGAAAATTAGGAGTCGGTATCGCTTCAAACCATCAGGGTATCCAACAAATATGCACTCAATACTTTGTGGATCAAGAGCTTTCCTCTTTTTAGAGGGGATCCTAGCCCATGCTCGAGAGCCGAAAACACGGAAGTGGGTGACCTCTGGTTTAGTGCCACTCCAAGCCTCAAAGGGGGTCTGATCCTTGACAGACCTATGAGGAGATCTTTTCTGGATGTAGTTACCACAATTAATTGCTTCAGCCCATAGCTTATGAGACAGTGACTTAGCATGTAAGATGCAGGAAGCCATCTCTTTGAGAGATCGGTTCTTTCTCTCAGCAACTCCGTTCTACTGCTGAGTGTATGGAATTATGTACTGCAACTGTATGTCGGACTTAAGGCAAAGGTTCAGACGTTTTGTGTTAACATATTCCCCCCATTGTCTGTACGAAGGGCTTTGATCTTTCTCTCTCACTGTGTCTCAACTAGTGCTTTGAAATCTTCAAAGTGCGCAAAAACTTCAGATTTTTCCCTGAGAAGATACACCCAAGTATACCATGAGAAATCATCAATAAATGTAAGCACATACCTTGCTTTATTGATGGAAGGATGAGGAAAAGACCCCATGAGATCACTATGGATCAGATCTAGAGGAGAGGATACTTTGTGAGTCTTGCTGGTGTCAAACTTTTCTCTAGGATGTTTGCCAAGGACACACCCTTCACAAACTCCTTTGAAGAAACTGATATTTGGCAAGCGTTCCACCATCTCATGCTTGCTTCGCTGCTGCATATACCTATAATTTAAGTGACGAAACCTCTCGTGCCAAAGCCTACTACTATCATCAGCATGTGTAAGCAATAAGGAGGATTCAAATTCAATAAATTCAGAAAATGTATACAGTCTGGCTCCATTTTTTACCTCACTGGTTGCAATTTTGGAGCCGCTATGTAGTTCATTTATGTTCACTACATCTGGAGTGAATTCCACTCTCTTTCCAGTGCCGGAATGAGTGATCTGATAAACTGAAAGCAGGTTTACCAAAAGTTTTGGAACATGAAGCACATCTTCAAACCTTCCATGTAAAAGTTCCACTCTACATTTTCCGGTGACCTCAATAGGTGAGTCATCTCCCATGAGGATGGGAGGTCCTTCGTATGCATCCAAAGAGGAATAGACTTCCTTTGCAATAGAAATATGATGTGATGCACGAGAATCTATAATCCATCCATTAGGGAAAGATTAATCGCAACTAAAGCATGAAAATTTTTACCTTTCCCGTGTGGTGGATACTCAGTTTTCTTCCTGGCGCCTTGAGGGATGTGGTCCCCAAGGTTGTGCTTCTAAAGGATTTCTACCATTTGGTTAATTTGTTTCTTCATGCAGGAAGATTTTTGATGGAATCCTCAGTGATAGTAGGTGCATTTGTTTCATTTCTTCCCTTTCTCATTTCTGGAGGCGGAGGAGTCATTGAAGGGCTTGGTGTACCCTTCTTTCTTTGGATGGGAATGTGCTTTTCCCTTGTTTTTTTGCTCCTAATTTTTCTAATTTGAATTAGATCTGTGATTTTTACTGTGGCTTCCATCATGCACAACAAGTGCATGCGCTTTTGGTGGTTTGATTTTACCTATGCCAATGAGTTTATCTTGCTCAAAAGTAAGGGGCTCCATGAACCTTTTGAGAGAAGGCATAGTATAGGATTTACCTGTTGCGAGCCTTACTGAATGAAATGTAGACACAAAGACAGAGTATTCCGGTCCGAGCTTTGACATTGTTGAAATGTAATTCCAACTGTAGCGTCATTCAACAAAATTGCCTGATTTCCCTGCACCGCTCTTTGCCCGACAGTGGTATTTCCTAGGAGGCAGCGATCACAATCACTTGTCGACACGTGTCTGAGCAGTTTTGGAAAAACCATTTCCCTGGCACGTAAACTTCAGCAGAAAAGGCCGCGCGATATCACCAACAGTCGTCCGATTAAAGTGGACTAGATCTACAGTTTTGGTAGCGGCAGCATGTTGTTTGTTTACTGCAATGTACATTGAAGTACGCTGATTGAAAAGCCGTATCCAGTTCGCTGACTGTACCTTTGTTCCGGAAATTAATATAACACCATGCTGAAGTAATTAAGGAAATTTACTGTGGTTGGTAGATTTTAGGTGAAGTCTTTAATTTTATTTTTATTCACGGGACATGTAATATGTAATGTCTTTTTTTGTTTTGTTTTAGTTACATATGCAATGTAATTTTCACAATAGTGCGAAGAAGGAGGGAACGTGGCAATGTGTAATCACAATTTTTATTGTGGAGAATATGTAAAATGTAATGTGCGGTAGCGTGAGTGTAAGGAGTAAACTTTTTTACACATAGCAATGTAAAATTTGAAAGCAGAAACATAGTGTTTCAGCAGTGTTAGTTTTTGGAGAAACAGAGTAAATTCTTGTTGGAACTGAAGCGTTCTGGTTGTAATCCCTCTGATAGAGGAAGATTTCTTTTATGTAACAGTTGTTTTCTATTAATGAATACAAGTTATTTTATGGGTGTGAATCTCTGTTCTCTGGAAACAAATTTTTAGCTTCCATGTGTTCAAAATAGAGTATTACTCTCTGTTCAGTCATTTTTGTTTGGAATTATCAGAAATTCCCAACATGGTATCAGAGCTTGTCCAATCTCTTTGAAGGTGTCAAAGAAGTTGAAAGAAGGATTTCTTGCTGCAATGACTTCTCCAGCAATGTGAAGACTCAGTCAAGAAAGAATCCAAGGTATATCTCAAGTCAGTTTTTGTGTTACGGCTGAAGACGGTCAGTTATTTCAAAATACACAGTCAAGTATTTTGAAGCATAGGTAAGAGTGCAAGAATGGTTGGAGCCAGCACTAGCATGGGTATCTGTAATACTCAGCTCCCACAATTTAATGGGAAAAGCTATGACTACTAGGCAATAACTATGAGAGCTTTGCTTGCTTCCCAAGACTTATGGGAATTTGTTGAGCATGGTTTTGAAGAACCAGCAGATGAAAATGAGTTTAATAACTTAGCTCAGACAGAGAAAGATCTGTTGAAGAGCAATAAGAAGAAGGATTGTAAAGCCCTCTACTTTTTGTATCTAATAGTGCATGAAAGTGTGTTTCGAAGGATAGCAGTAGCTAAGAGATCCAAGGAAGCATGGGAAACTCTCAAGATAGCCTATCAAGGCATGGAGAAAGTGAAGACAACAAAACTACAGTTGCTGAGGAGAGATTTTGAGACTCTTTGCATGGAGTCAAATAATATTGACTCATTCTTCACACATGTGATTGGTCTGGTCACACAGATAAGATCTCATGGAGAGATTCTTGAAGAAAGGAGGATTATGGAGAAACTATTGAGGGTCCTACCGTCAAAGTTCGATGTGATTGTCACCACCATAGAAGAGACAAAGGATCTCACAAACTTCTCAGTTCATGAACTACATGCATCACTGATAACACATGAGCAGAGATTGAGTAGAAATGAAAGCTCATCTCTAGAACATGCTTTTAAGACCTAGATGTTCTTTGGAAGAGGAAGAGGTCAAGGCAGAGGAAAAAACAAAGGAAGAGGCAGCAATCCAAATTAGAACCAAGGCCAAGGCAGCAGCCAACAAAGTGGATAACATCATTCTCAAGGACAAAGGTATGATAAATCCAATGTCCAATGTCACTATTGTAAAAAATATGGGCATTATGCAAATGAATGTAGGAAGAAGCAGCATGATATGAGTAATAGAACTAGTGCAAATTTCACTAGAGAAAATATCAGCCAAAATAATTTGTTTTTAGCCTCTAATATGACTGAAGAAAAGAGTGAAGATGTATGGTTTCTAGACTCCGGTTGCAGTAACCATATGAAAGGAAACATAGCCCTGTTTTCTATGTTAGATCAGAGTGTGAAGTCACAAGTCACACTAGGGACTGATAATAAAGTTTTTGCTATGGGAAAAGGAGAAGTAAATGTCTTAACAAATAAAGGTGAGAAGAAAACCATAGCAGATGTTTATTATGTTCCTGGAATGAAATGTAACCTCTTAAGTATTGGACAGCATGTTCAAAAGGGGTACAATGTTTTCTTTGTGAATGATGTATGCACCATCATGGATAAAACACCCAGCAAACGATGTATTGCTAAAGTGAAGATGACAAGGAACAGGATGTTCCCTCTTATAATGAATGCAGATTTAAAAAATGGAGAAGAAATAGTAGCAGTGACACAAGAGGCTTTCCAAACAGAACCAAAAGATGAAAATTGGTTGTGGCACTTGAGATTTGGACATCTCAACTTTGGAGGTCTTAACTTGTTGAATAGAAAACGAATGGTGAGAGGATTACCATTGATAGAGAAACCAAATAGCCTTTGCGAAGGTTGTATCTTGGGAAAACAACATAGAGAAAGTTTTCCATCTGGGCAAAGCATAAGGGCAAAAGCACCCTTAGAGATTTTCCACTCAGATTTATGTGGACCGATGCAAACTCCATCACTTGCAGGAAGCCACTATATACTAACATTTATTGATGATTTTACTAGAAAAACTTGGGTTTATTTCCTTAAGAACAAAAGCAAATTCTTTGAAAGATTTTGCAATTTCAAAGCACTTGTAGAAAACTAAAGCGGGTTGCATATCAAAGTTCTAAGAACTGATAGAGGAGGTGAGTATATCTCCAAAGAATTTCTACATTTTTGTAGAGAAAATGGAATTCATAAGCAATTTACAACTAGGTACACTCCGCAGCAAAATGGAGTTGCTGAAAGAAAGAATAGGACAATCATGGATATGGTGAGGAGTCTGTTAAAGGCAAAGCATTTGCCAAATCATTATTGGGCTGAAGATGTACATTATGCAGCGTACATTTTGAATAGAGGCCCTACAAAAGTAGTCATGAATAGAGTGCCAGAAGAAGCATGGAGTGGGACAAAGCAAGGAGTCACCCACATGAAAGTTTTTGGATGTGTGGCTTATGCACACATTCCAGATCAACTAAGGAAGAAGTTGGACAGCAAAGGGGAGAAATGTATTTTCATTGGATACAGTGAGAAATCCAAAGCTTATAGGTTGTATAACCCATCCACCAAGAAGCTTATTGTGAGGAGAGATGTTCAGTTCATTGAGGAGGAAGCTTGGTATGGAAGCATAGAGAAAACAGTGAATGTTAAAAACTCTTTGTCACATGATGAAGATGATGAGGAGATGGCTGAAATACATCCCCAAATAGTAGCACCAACACAAGGGCATCAAGAGACACCCTTGAGGAGAAATGAAAGTGCTTCTCCAAGCACACCACAAGGAGGAAATTAAAGTGCTTCTTAAAGCAATTGTACACCAAATGAAAGAGGTAAGAAATTCATAAATTTAAGTGACATTTATGAACAGGAGGTAGCAAATGAAGGTATGATCTCCTTGTTTGCTTTATATTGTCATGTTGATGACCCTGTTCATTTCGAAGTGGCAGATGCCAAAACAAAGGTGAAAGAAACAGTCTAGAAATTCTCAAGGAAGAAGTAGAATACATGACAGCTACAACAGTAACATGTCAAGCAATTTGGATGAGAAGGATGTTAAGGAGTTTATGCCAAGAGCAAGCAAAAGGAACTGTGATTTTTTGTGACAATAGTTCAGCTATTGCATTATCCAAGAATGTTGTGTTTCATAAGAGAACGAAACACATTGACACAAAGTTTCATTACATCAAAGGAATTGGTAAACAATGGAGAAATTGTTTTACAACACTGAAGAACTCGGGAGCAGGTTGCTGATATTTTGACCAAACCATTGGGGCAGAAAAATTTTGAGTTTTTGAGGAAATGTCTGGGTATGATTGATAACCCAGCAGTTGAAATTAAAGGGGAGTGTTGAAATGTAATTCCAACTACAGCGTCGTTCAGCAAAACCGCCTGATTTCCCTGCACCGCTCTTTGCCGGACAGTGGTATTTCTCGGGAGGCAGCGATCACAATCACTTGCTGACACGTGTCTAAGCAATTTTGGAAAAACCATTTCCCTGGCACCTAAACATCAACAGAAAAGGCCGTGCGCTATTACCAACAGCCGTCCGATTAAAGTGGCCTAGATCTACGGTTTTGGTGGTGGCAGCATGTCGTTTGTTTACTGCAATGTATATTGAAGTACGCTGATTGAAAAGCTGTACCCAGTTCGCTGACTGTACCTTCATTCCAGAAATTAATATAACACCATGCTGAAGTAATTAAGGAAATTTACTGTGGTTGTTAGATTTTAAGTGAAGTCTTTAATTTTATTTTTATTCACGGGACATGTAATATGTAATGTCTTTTTTTGTTTTGTTTTTTGTTAAATATGCAATGTAATACGCACAACAGTGTGAAGGAGGGAATACAGCGTGGAATCACAATTTTTATTGTAGAGAATATGTAAAATGAAATGTGCAGCAACGTGAGTGTAAGGAGTACAAATTTTTACACACAGCGATGTAAAATTTGAAAGCAGAAACATAGTGTTTCTAAAGTGTTAGTTTTTGGAGAAACAGAGTAAATTCTTGTTGGAACTGAAGCATTCTAGTTGTAATCCCTCTAATAGAGGAAGATTTCTTTTATGTAACAGTTTTGTTCTATTAATGAATACAAGTTATTTTATAGGTGTGAATCTCTAATAGAGGAAGATTTCTTTTATGTAACAGTTTTTTTCTATTAATGAATACAAGTTATTTTATAGGTGTGAATCTCTGTTCTCTGGAAAATTTTAGCTTCCATGTGTTCAAAACAGAGTATTACTCTCTGTTCAGTCATTTTTGTTTGGAATTATCAGAAATTCCCATGAGACATAATAGAGAGAACTTGGTGACTCTCCTCCTTGGATTTGTCAATTCCACAACCCTTGAGTTGCAGCAGTAGATCATTATTTTTGGTGAAGAAGTCTTGAATTCTGTCATAATTCCATGGATCCAATGATAGCAGCTCCACTTCGAGCAGATGTCCTTTCATCTCATCCTGTTTCTCGTAGAGTTCTTCAACCTTTTTCCAAATCTCATTGGGAGTATTGCAGGCAGATAGATGAAACTGCAACTCTGGGGGGATGCACATGCATATGGATCTGTGGGCCTCATCTATGCAGTTGAGGTACTTGGATTTCTCTATGGCTGAAGTGGGTTCCACTTCTATAGACATGGTAATTCTGTACAACCCTTTTTGACGAAGGTATTGAGTGATTTGGTCCTTCCATTTGTGATAGTTGTACGGTATTAGGATCGATGCTTTGGGAAAGTCCATTTTTCTGTTGATCTTCGATCTCCAAGCTGTAATACCTGTAAACTCTGAGAAAATATGATCTAATACAAACACAATGTACACTGTATCTATGAAACCTTAATCCACAATCCCAAAAAACCAATGAACCACTTGGAATGACAATATACACATCAATAACGAACTCAAATTAGATCCCGGCACTAGAACAGTGATCACCGTTGGGAGAGCTTAATATTAACCATTCACTCTGTCAGCCGTCTTAGAGCTGGAGACTTTTACATATGAAATCCAAAAAGACAATGAACCACTTGGAATGACAATATACACATCAATAACGAACTGAAATTAGATCCCGGCACTAGAACAGGAATCACCGTTGGGAGAGTTTAATATTAACCCTTAACTCTGTCAGCCGTCTGACAGCTGGAGACTTTTACATATGAAATAAATATCTACAGGATTGAAAGAGAAAATTCATTTGGAATTTCCAAGAAAACAAACTCAGCCGTCTGAGAGTTGGATACTTTTACATATGACTGAAGTATATATATGCTTGAAAGAGAAAAAACCTAATGCATTTCCAAGAAAACGAAAACGTAAGAAGACCCAATCCAAAATTGAACCAGATAAACTCATTTATGCCATAGTAGCTAAAAACAGAAACCAAACTAACCTTTACTATCCAACTCATAGTTGCCTTTCTCCGTCACCACCGTTTTCTCAAACTTCGGAACAAAAGTTCTGACTACATTAAAGCATTTACACATTGTACGTGTAACGTGGGATGTGGGGATGGTTTGTTGTCTTTTGTTTGACCGAAATTTTAAATTCATGCTATGATGTGTGCCTGTAAAACAATTATCTAACTTGATAAACTTAAATATTATTATCCATAAATCAACAAGTAGATGTTGTCTACCTTGATTCTTGTAAATAGTTTATGG
This sequence comes from Pinus tabuliformis, assembly GCA_031772625.1. Classification (NCBI taxonomy): domain Eukaryota; kingdom Viridiplantae; phylum Streptophyta; class Pinopsida; order Pinales; family Pinaceae; genus Pinus; species Pinus tabuliformis. The sequence goes on from CM062818.1 coordinate 593,348,945, forward strand.
CTGATATACCTTGATTCTTCCAAATACCAAGTAGATATTGTCTACCTCGTTTTCTCTAAATAGCAAATATATCTACCTTGATTCCTTCTCGAAATAACAGGTAAATGTTATCTACCATGAAATAGCAAGTAGATTTTGATTGTGACATAGCTAGTACTAAATTATTACATTGAACCACTAAAAGAACCTGAATTTTGCAGATATTCCATGCAATGCAAGGTTCAAGTCATTACTGCTTCCTTCCATGAGTCAGTGGCCTTTTAATCTCCTTCGAGCCAATCGTATTAAATTACCTTATGATTTCCCAGATCTCCAGTTTTTTTCTTTTATCGTGTTTTCACTGGCCATTCCAACTTTTTCTCTTTATTGATTTTCTGGTTGGTTTATCTCACCTATGGCATGAAGAGAATGTCAAAATTATGTTTTCTATAAAACAAATGCAAGGAACATCATAAAAAACAAAGTCAGGTAAGATCATACTTAAAATTAAAAATAAAATATAATATAATTACAAAGTAAACATGTGCTCCAATCAAATTCAGAGATAGAAGGCCGTCCTGCATTTGCCTTCAAGTGACACTTTGGTGGAACTTTTTCAGACATCGTGATGATGAAAAGTTGAAAACAACTTCATCTGTTTTTGCGTGTCCCACCTTTTCCGGAATAATATAGAGAAGGAATGTCCATAATATTAGAGGATGAAATATTCTATTGAATCTTCATAGTCACTTTACCAATTTTAAATCTGAGTAGTTATATATGAATCCAATACCCGTTCTGTGAGGTTACATTGAAAATTTCTGAAACAACTTAGGGATTTCTGTGAGGTTACATTGAAAATTTCTGAAACAACTTAGGGATAATCATCTTTGGAACATGGATTTATCTGATAGGTAATTACGGACCACGGTAGAATCTTTTGCATTTTACACTTATGTTCACATTTCATTGCTACAGCAACCTGATAACTTCCGCTAGTAATGACACCGAAGATTTTTTCGAGTAACAGAATTAGAAAAGCTAGAGGTTGGGAGCTGAATTGCATGTTCAGGAACCTGTATTCCGACTGTAACTTGAGAGGTATGCACTAATGCGTTATCTTGTAGTGTTTTTCTCTGGTGGAATTTAAGTAATTTTCAATATGTGTGGAGGAGAACACTCAAAATTCGATGGAATTTTCTTGCATGTAAAGAGAGTCCCTGCAAGGTTGGCGATAGTAGTGATAAATCATTCTGGTGGAAACTTTCAGTAGCACGTTTTTGGTATTTTGGTCTTGAACTTGCTTGCATTTGTCATCCGTGCAAGTTTTAGTGAGTTTTGTGTAAATAAGTCCGTTTGCATCGGCACAAGTTTTCATGAAATTTTGAAAAATACATCGATTTCCAGTATTGGTTGTTATTAAACCTATTGAAACAACAATCTTAATGACAACCAAAATCCCAACTAATACTGATGGCTTATCGCCTAAGGAATTAACGCTACATATATAGAGCGGAGGAATTAAGCTTGCAGATAACATTGAATATTAGATGTCATCACACTCCCAAAGCAATATCATCGGAAGTGTGTAGAAGATGATCACGGCTGTTGATTGATAATATCATAACATATAGTATTAAACATTGATTTAATCGAACCACAAGACACCGAGATATAGTATTTACCAATAAATTAATTAAACCATGGTGTGGATCAAATTTTTCATTTTTAAAGTTTAAAGGTATATTTTTTTATTTGGCATGAAGTCTTATTAGTACAATTGTTACATCCTGTTGAAGAGGGCCTGGTTAGCAAACCACTCATGATCAAATGTCACGGAGTAGTTGAGCTTTGTGCTAAAGAAAGAGATATATTAAACAATGTAGTCAACTTAAGATTAATGTGAGGTGCTATCCCAAATAACTTTAACAAATAAAATAAATTTAATTAATTTGGAATGGTCTAAATAGTAATTGTGCTTTGGCTGGAGGAAGAGGAAGAGAAATACTAAATAATAGAGTCAACTTAAGTTAGGCGTGTACTGCTATCCCCAAATAACTTTAATAAATAAAATAAGTTTAATTAATTTTGAATAGTCCAAATACTTAAAACCAAAACGATTACAATATAAGTTGGCTATGTGCTGTTACATGCAGGTAAAACAAAGCGAGATAAAACTACTGCCCAGAGGCATTGCTAAAGGGACATAAAGATACTGGCAAGAGGCATGTCTTATTTTCACCAAGGCGCCAGAACGGGTGTGGAAACGTGTGCTCAAATTTGCTGTTTCCGAAGGCCCAGTAACACTTAGGTTTTGTCCTGGTCAATGACTCGAGGGAGAAAACCCTGCAGATCCACGAAATTCAAAATTATCTATATTCCCGAAGTAACTAATATAATTGAAGACAAATGAAAATTCTTACTTTAGAAATGTATCCAAAACCTCCTTCCCCAAGCTTGTTGTCTTCATTAAAATTGGAAGTCTCCTCCTTCACAATATTGGACTTGAAAATGAGTTCAGGGTTCGCTGTATTTGGTGATAAGATAGATTCTCCTTCCTGATCACCTGCGGAAATAATTACAGGGCGTCAATTTTATCTAGGTAAAGAAAAGGGTAAACAAATTTCAAAACTAAGCCTTTTTTTTGCATCTAGATCAAGATTTAACAACAATTTCAGGACCTCCGATTCGATAAATCTGTTCCCAACTTTTCAGACGAGACACATAATTCCACCTCGAAAGGCTTATGTCTGCAATAAATCGAAGCGAAGCGCCGGCTACTACGTTGAGACTTATACCAAGCACCTTAGGTTTCATACGTTCAGCACCTATGCACAAAAAATCATAGTAACGAGGCTGTGTTTAGAACACCAAAAATTAACCACTATCTTGCTTATGATTATAAATTATGCTGAACTTATGTAAATAGTAGATTTTAAGAATATCTACCAAGAGAGGGGCCAGCTCTTTTTTCACTGTTGGATTCTGAAATATTTCTAAAACTTGGGAGGCCGGATAAAATTATATTATATGAGAGATGATAAATTATGTGAGAGAAAATACCCGAGGATAAAGGAGGACTTTGTGCCGGCAAGGGCGAGAGAACTGAAGGGTTGAAAAATTCATAAACCTCGTAACGCAAATAGCAGTTCTGAGATCCGAATTGTGCCCCAAGAGCTCCAAATTGGCATCTTAGTATTTTTTCGAAGGCATAAGTTAAGCATGATCCGCAGCTTGTCCGGGAAAGATCTCTCCAACATTGTGCCAAGCTGTATACTTTGTCCGTTAGACTAGAAGGCACGTCGACTGAATCTGCAGAGTAAAGTTTGGCACTCTGCGCAGCTTTAGCGGTAATATTTGACAGCAGAACTTTCAAAGCATTTGTGAACTGTTGTGGCTGACTGCTGTTCCCCGTATTGCAAAGAACACTCGCTGGCGTTTCTTGCCGACTCATAATATCGTTGTAAAAATTATGATTGTCGTAACGCAAGAAGCATCCATCTAGTTGAATGAATCCAGAAGTGTTGTGGCATCCCATCACAAGTTTTTCTTTGGCCGTGGATGCGCACTCTTGGCAATCGGAGGAATCTAAATCTGCCCTGCACTGGACAAGCCCATAAACCGTACTATTGCTGTTTTGCCCACCAACAACAACACTAGAAATATTGAATCCACTGGCATAAACGTTCCTCACCAATGAGTCCAAAACCTTGTTGAGATTACGCTAAAACGCGCTACCGTTTGTATATGTATAATTGCCGCTATTCCCACAATTGCTCCAAACAGTAGGTGTCTCCGGATCAGCTGCTGCTAAGTGCACTAGCGTAAATACACCGACGATAACTAACACGCTGCACATTATGTGTTTCAACATCTCCCTCATATTCACCTTCTTGGTCTTCGGCCAATGGCGCTGTAGGCTGTAAAGCTTAAGCGGTATCACTAATTTTCAGATTCGTTTGTTATTGTTAGAGAGGCGTTGTGTATCGGGCATATATATATTGCTTTGCTTTAGAATTCGGCGAATTAAAAATGTTTAAAATTATGTAATTTAGCATTGTAATTGTACTTTTGCTTTTCAGATTTCAAAGTGTAATCGTACTGCTAGCTTTCATATTTTAAACAAAGAAGTTTTAGTATTAAGGTTAATATACGGGGCTAAATAAATACGGGTATAATTTTAATTATTATTTTTATATTTTATTAGTATTTTAATTTAATTTCTATTAATAAATAATAGAAATTTAAGTTTTTAATAAATTGTAAGAGTATACATAAATTAAAAATAGAGATTTATTTCTAAAATAGCTATTTTTTTTCTATGAACAAGTGTCATATGAAATGAGTTATGGATTTTTGGGCATATGGTACTGATAAGCCATGATATTGACACATAGTATTGTGATAAAATCTACTTATATTAAGAATTTACATGGTAACATGGATGTAGATTTCCACAAATAAAATCGTGTTACATGTTTTTTCAAATTAGTTTACCCATTAATTTTTATAATAAATAATAATAATAATAATTTAAAATAAAATTAGAATTGAGTTAACTTTTTATGATTTTTATAATTTTAATGAAGTGTGTGTTTTGAAAGATGTCGATTAATGTCTCTATATGTTTATAAACTCTTTAATTTATATGGTTGCCCTAATAATTCTAGTGGATGAGATTTTGAGCGGTGCATGAATAATAATGACTATTTTTTGTGATTTTTGTTTTAATATTAATTAAAATAATTTTTTATTACTTGGGAGTTTTTCAAGCTAATGTATTAACTGCCTTGGAAATTAATTTCTAGAGAATTATTAATTATTTTGTTTTTAATTACTAAAATATGCATTCATAAGGATTAGTATACAAGATTAATTATGTATATCTATTTCAAAATAGACATTCTAGAATTTTAATTTAATTATAAGTTTTAGCCTCCATGGAATGTGTCATAATATTCATAGTAGTATTTATAGGCTAAAAGTGAAGATTTATTTCCAAGTTAGTTATGCTCTTTTAAATTATTTATCATAAATTAATTAATTAAAAAAGATGTCATATCAACACTTGTCACATTGTGCATGTGGTAGTGATAAACTATTGTATTGGCCGATAGTATTGTAATAAAACCTAATATCCATAGTACACTACTAATGAATATCCATGGGTATGGTTGAGAATATTGTTTAATTTATATATTAATTCTTTTTATAATTAATAATAATAACAATTTAAAATAAAAATATAGTTTAGTTTATTTTTATGATATTTTTTAATTAACTAATATAAGATATATAATAAAACAAGTTTTTGGTGTTTATCCTAAATTTATATTTATTATCATTTATCATCCCTTTAATTTATCTAACTATCCTAAACTACATAAAAATAAAGATATAATATTAACATTACGAATATAATATTCTAATTACATAAATTTAAATTATAATAAAAATAGTCAAACTTCTAGAATATAGAATAACCATAAAATATTGATAAATCATAAAGTTCAAAGTCACGCAAACCTTCTGACCACCTCAATTTAAATTATAACAAAAATATCCATAAATGGTTGACTCGGCAACTCTGACTTCTGGTAACCAGAATCTACACTCATGATAAGAATGATGAAAATAGCCTAAATGGTTGGCTCTGCAACTATGACTTCCGATAACCAAAATCTACACTCATGATAAGAATGATGCTAAAAAGTCAATAGTTCATAATGTCAAAACGTCGATATTAACTTTTGGAGGCGAATTTAACCTCAATTTAAATAACAATAGCAATAGCCATAAAGTGTTGACTTTGTGGCTAAAATCGTTAAGAAATAGAAAATTCAATTCATTAGGTAGCTAAATTACGTTATTTCCGACCTCATAATAAAAATGACAATTGAATTCGACTATAAAGTCAACAGTCAATGGAATCATAATAAAAGTAGCTAAATTACATTATTTCCAACCTCATAATCAAAATGGCAATTGAAAGTCAATCCACTATAAAATCAAAGGTCAATATCAACTTTGCAGATGGATTTTTCCAATAGCCTAAATTTGAATAATGATAAAAACAGCTAAATTATATTATTTTACACAATCGAATTTTATCGGCATATACCCATCGTATTATAAACATGTAACTATGATGCTACATAAAACTTGGAATCGTTTTAATGTTTCTGACAAAAAAATCAAAACAAACATGAGTTTTCATTTCCGGTAGCTGTTTCCGGGTTAAAAAGGCGTTGAAACTAGTTGTTGAAAAACCCATCAAGTTCCGATATTTTTTTTAGATAAAAGGTTTCAAAAAGGGTGATTTTTAGTATGATTTTTTGGAGTTTTTGATATTGAAATCGGTAGAAAAAATTGAAGTGAAATTTTGATTTGTGTTATTTAAACATATTTTTTATTATATATAGGTTTAACATCTCGAAAAGTTTTAGAATATTTTGATTGTATAAAGTGACCCATCAAACTTGTAATTTCAATAAATTCCTACTTAATAAAAAAATTAAAAAGTAAAACTCACTAAAAAATTTCCAAAAAAAATCTTACTAAAATCTTACTGAAACCAACTCATCTGTTGAATAAATGCTCATTTGAAAAGAGCTGTTAAATAGATGCCTTTCCAGTTGCGACACGTTCTTCCAGATAAAGGAAAGGTTGAAAACATCTGCTGAATAAATGCCTCTCAATTTACGACACCTGTTTTCAGGGAAAAACAAACGTTGAAACGAGCTGCAGTTGCTCTTCATCCCACGCCGTGAAGAGAAGGAAAAGTTAAAACTATTCGCTTGGGCTGTCTGCGAGGTTTCCTTTTCCTCCGGGCGACAGTGACCTGCTGCGAATTCCTCCACAGAATGGTTTCTACTGCCCATTGTTAGAATAGATTGAAAGAGAGTGTCATGGATATTTACGAGTCACATTGACATTAGGAACCTGAGTTAGTGATTAGAAGCATCGGTTCATCAATACAGGTTGACTTAGGCGACTGTGTTGGTGATTCAAACATCATCGAACGGAATGTTCTCACTTGTACCTTCGTTTTCTCATTGATCAAATACAATAACCATGTCGGCCAGTAAGTTGCTGTATTGAACGAGACTTCGCGGATCACACAACTTTTTTTATATTTTAGGCCAAGAATTGAAATTAATCATAAATTTGTGGCCTTACATTAAACTTTATAGAGTTTATTTAAGATTCTTCTTGCATATTTGAAATCTGATTTTGGAAAGTAGTAGTTCACAGGTTAAGTCACTACATCGGTGTAAGTTTTAATCCAAGTAGAGTTATTGGTTCAAATTTTGTAGATATTTTTGTGATAAATTAGTATTTTCCTTAGCATCTTTACATTTAATAATATTAATTTATTAACACAATTATATTAATAAATATTTTTTTTTCCACATCTCTATATTTATTAATAAATTGTATTAATAAATATTGTTGATATACATCAAGTACAAAAACCTTAAATTTAATATTAATATTAACTTTGAAGTTATATTAAAATCAAAATTATTAAATTTATTAATATTAATACTAACATTATTTAATCACACTCTAATGTGGTTCATTTTTAGGAGAAGGTGAGAAATCACTAGATCTGAAGGAATAAATAGCATGAATGCATCATTGCTGAGAGTTAGCCGAGTTCGTTGTTAGAAAATATAGCCATTGGTTAATTTGTTATTTGGTTAAAAACTAACCATTATGTATAATTAAATATTTTATTTTGATAGTATAAATAAATTATTCAATAATAAAAATAATTCATTATTATAATGAAATTATTTAGGGTTTGACCTATTTAAGATAAACTTGCTAGTATCACAAATTAAAATATTATTAATTTCTATAATAAGAATATTATTGGTTAAAATGTTTAATATTTAATTAAGGACTAGCTCTTATGTAATAATAAATTATTAATTTATTTCAGTATTATAAATTAATTAATTTAATAATATTAATTTTTATAATCATGTTATCTAAATAATTAATTTATATAATGTGATCTGTTAGTGTTTGACTCATCCAAGATAAATTAGGTTTAGGCATCATTTATATTAAAGTATTTAGATTCATTATAAGTCAATAATTTGATTTCAATTAATAGGACTATTATTAATAATACCATAAAAATTGTTAGAGGAGAACTTGTCAAGTTTATGCAAGAGGAAGACTGAAAATGAAAAATATTTTTTTTAGGATAAGTTAGGTCAACCAATTAGAAAATAATTTCTCATGTTAAGCAAAAGACCGGAAACGGGAGAAACAAAAAAAAAATAGGAAAAATGAGAAGAAGGGAAGAGTCAGGTGGAGAGAGTTGGAATCCAACTTTTTCTTAATTTCCAACCATCATCCCTATTAAGGTTTCTGGTGTGCCTCTCAATTTCAATTGCTTCCGTGAGATCAACCCGAGCAATGACTTTGGATTCTTCAATGTAGACATGATGTTTCGATTTCCCTGCATGTTCGACAAAGGCGGCTGATGTGCGGGATCAATTGTGTCTAATGTCAGCAACATGTTCAATAATTCTTCGCTTAATGAACCTTCATGTTTCCCCAATGTATGAGATACTACAGGAGCAGGGACCCATTTTATGTCTTTAGAGTCAATAAGATCCTTTATGGATCTAAGGGAATTAATCTGAAAGACTAATATATATATGGTAGATCACAAAAGTCTTAGATCTAACAGTAACATTATTATTAAACTTTAAAATTAAATTTATTATTAAACAAATAAACTTAAATTTTAATATTAATATTAAAATCATTAAACTTTTTCAATATTATATTAATAAGTCTCAAATATTATTATTATAATAACATTACATCATAATATTAATATTAACACTAATTAACCTTAATATTAAAACCAATTGTATCAATCTTAAAAATATCAATATTAAACCTTAACTTTAATAATATTAAAACTTAATATTAATAATAAACTTTTATAAATCTAAAATTAATATTTTTTTTTTGTGTAAGTCAGAGATTTATATTAACAGAGAAAAACTATAGTACAAAAAATCTGCACTAGCAGATCGAGGCCTGAAGAAAATAAGCCAAACATTCTGATTCCCACCCCTAAAAACCACAAAAATGGCTATTACCTGCACACCACGCAGGGTGGCTGTTTCTGCTATCTAACAATGCTTGTGAATAGAAAATACTGATACGAGGACCACAATCCTTCAACCCGCATAGACTATGGTAATGACAAAATCCCATATTTTGGGGAGACCAAAGAAAACCGATCAGGATATATGAGCATACAGGAAGAAGGATGAGAGATAACAACAGAACCCAAGAATTAAGGAGACTGCCCGAACCTACTCATCGTGTCTAAAGCCTGTTCCAGCACATGGCTGTCAACTCTTGCTTGCAGGGAGTGATAGCTACGGCATTCCTCCTGCTTTTCTTGCGGCAGGCCTCCAGTTTGTCTTGCATCTGGACTGAGCGTCTGCCTGAGGAGCTTTATGAGCACCGTAACTTTCTTGGACAGTGAGTCCACCATCTCATGCATTGCAGTGACTTTGAAATCCAAAGCTTCATAAATGGCATATAGACTTTTCATCTGTGCCTCCGGGATCACCTGGTCATTCTGGGGGAGCTTATTACTATCTTCCGTTGCTTCCAGAGCACGTGCTAGAAGGGTTTTGACCCTCCAGTTTTCCGCTTGAGTTTGCACAAACTGAGTTACGCGCTTAGTAACTGTGCCAGGATCTTGAAGCCAATCGACTTCCTGTGCTATATCCTTCTCCGACTGCTTTCGTTCTTCTTCTTTCACCGAGGCCTCCAATTCAGACAGCTTGCGTTTGTTCTTCGCCACTGTCATGGTTTCATACATCTCCCTTGCTGTTTGGAGTTCCATGTTCACCTTAACACTGCGGCAGCCATCACCTTCCATACTTATCCTAACACTTGCAGCGTAAGATCTGGCGCTGAGAGTCGAAAATGGATGAACCGAAGCGGTGCAGTGCAAAATTATGTTCCTGGCTATGCCTCCACTCGCTGCTAAATAGTTGATCTAGAGGATATTGCTCATGACCACCCAAATTGCCCGAAATGACGTGGAAGTACTGACATAATTGTTGTTGCTTTGAAATGTGTTTTCCGAGTGGTGTATCCAACCTTTCACATTAATGTTGCCTCCTCCTTCTCTAATCAGAGAATGCCATGTGTCCTCCAACTTGCTGTGCTGACGGCGGTGATCGTTGCAGCCCATCATATTAGATTTGTTTCCTTTATTCCCCTTCTGTTGCCATAAACGCACCGGAATTACCTGTCCTTTTGTTTTCTGCCAACTTTTAATGTCCGTGCCCACTTCTTTGCTCTTCATCATGAAGAGAAACCCGGTGACAGAACGCCTTCCGGTTGTGCCCGGTTAGCATTATCCTTGTCTTGTTCGGCCAGCTGGATGCACTTCCTTTTCAAGTCTAGGCAGTTCACCTGCTACCAACAGCTGTCCCATTCCCTATTTTGATTATCGATGCCATGGTTTGCTAGGTGGTCCGCAATCGCATTTGCTTTACGCCTTACCACCTAGAAGACTAACCCTCTCATACCGCTGATCAACTCAGCTATGTTTTCCGTCACCTTTGCTAATCTCCAATGCTTCGTGGCTTTGCTTGCTTTGGTTCTGCCATAGATTCTCTTAGCCACAGATATTACCAGGGCTGAGTCACCTTCAACCACCGCTGTATAATTCTGCATGTCTCTTAGAATCCGTAGTCCCTGTTCTAAAGCTGCAAACTCCATTTCATTGTTCGTCCCCTCTCCCAGTGCTTTGCAGTAAATATGAAGAATGTCTCCTTTATGGTCTCTTATGATTCCTCCAATGCCCGCCATCCCAGGGTTTCCTCTGGATGCGCCATCAAAATTCAACTTCAGCCAGCCCACCGGCGGGTAAATCCAACTGCTGGACTCGGATTGCGGGCTTTGCTGGCTCCTCGACGTAGCCATGCTCTGGTTGGTGTGCAGCTGGAAGAGTTTTAGAATCCGTAAGTCACTAGATGACGGCTTCTCATTAGTTTCCTCTTTTACTTTTACTTGAATTAACTGTTTAATATTTCTCATGAGAGTGTCTATGGCATGCTCTGTGTTTCTGTATTCATCTTGGAATATTCTCCTGTTACGCTCCTTCCAAATGGTCCATGTTAAAAACCCGGGCAGAACTTTCCAAATGCTGTTGACCCTGGAGTTTTTTGAGAAGTTTTTTTGCCAATTTTGTATAGTATCTTGAATGGACTCCCTATTTCTGTTAGAGTTTAGCATTACACCCTCCGCCCAATTCCATATATGGCAAGCCCAGTCACAGGAATTAAATAAATGATTCATTGTTTCTTCCTCTGCCATGCACATTGGGCATATGGATGGCCCATGAAAGCCTTTGCTGCGTAGATTTTCCCAATTCAAGGTTTTTTTCCTCATTAAAAGCCAGAGGAAAGTTTTGATTTTTGGCCAAAACAGGCCGTCCCACACGTTATGACTCCAGGGTGAAACCTCCCTTTGCTCTGTAATTTCTATTAGTTCCCTGGCTTCCTTGAGTGAGAAATTTCCGTTACCCTTCATTCCCCATCTAAGCTGGTCTTGTTCATCCGTTTTCCTTATTTTCCTTTTGAGTAATTGGTCAGTCAGATGCTCTGAACTGTCATCTTCCCCATTGCTGTTATCCAAGTCAAATTTTATCCATTCTCTCCAGATGGGATCCCTGCTATTCCAGTCCCAGTATTGGTTAACTCTGTAACGACCTTCGTGTTGACATTTCTGCTTGAGCTGATCGAGTTCGGGCTTTTCCAGTTTTGGGAGCTGCTGCCACGCATCTTCCCAAAAAAGCGTTGAATGCCCATTCCGGATCTCCCAGAAACTGTTTTCCTGTACCAAGTTGCGATTTTTCCGAGCAAGATTCCATATGGGTGATCCCTCAGGAACCTCCTGAAGCCTAATAAGATCATTACTGTTGTGTTCGGGGGTATATTTCTCTTTCCAATGTCTTGCCCAGGGGAGATGGGGCTCTTTTATCCATCTCCACCAGAGTTTAGCTCCACAAGTCATGTTGATGATTGAAGGATCCACTAGATTTAGGCCTCCCATAATTTTTGGTTTACAGAGTTTATGCCATGCTACAAGCGCCCATTTTTTCTTCTCCCCATTACCATTCCATAAAAAGGATCTTTGGATTGTTCTAATCTGTTGGAGGATGCCCTTGGGGGACGGCAGCATGGAGAGAAAGTACTGAGGTATAGCTTGCAGAACAGCCTTTGTGAGAACAAGTCTCCCCGCAAAATTAAGTGCTCTGTACGTCCAGTGCTTGCACCTTTTCTCCAGGTTAGCTATAATTCTCTCCCAGTGCACTTTTTGCCAGGGTTTGAGAGTTAGCGGTGCTCCCAAATATCTTGAAGGTAGACACCCTTTTCTGAACCCAAGAATATTAGAGAGGTGCTTCTGAATAGCTGGATGAGTATGGAAGAAGTAAATTGTGGATTTGGAAAAATTAATTTCCATTCCGGATGCCTTGCTGAAAAGATCAAGGATTTTCTTATAAGCTAGAGCCTCTTTCACTGTGGGGGTTCCATGTAACATCGTATCATCCACAAATTGTTGGTGTGTTGTTGCTGGCAGAGATTGGATAGGCTGAAGGCCCTTGATTTTCCCCTCTCTTTTTGCTTTGGCTATAAGTCTACTGAGACCTTCCATAAGAATAACGAACAGGAAGGGGGAGAGAGGGTCCCCCTGTCTTATTCCCCGAGTAGGTGAAAAGGGTTCAGAGGGAGATCCATTGACAAGGATTGAAAATCTGGATGACTTAATAAGGGCTAAGATCCAATTAATCCATAGTTTGCAAAAGCCGAAGGCTTTTAGAATGGCTTCTAGGTATTGCCAACTGACTTTGTCATAGGCTTTCGATAGATCAAGTTGCATTAGCATTCCTGCTAATTTCCTAGTTTGCAGGGTGTGAATCATTTCTTGAGCTAGAAGAATATTATCTAAGATCTGTCTCCCTTCGACATACCCGGATTTCTCTTCTGATATGAGGCCAGGAAGAATAGGCTTGAGTCTATTAGCTATAACTTTTGAAATAATTTTATAAATGACATTACATAGAGCAATTGGTCTGAACTTCTCAGGAGAGTTTGCTACTTCCATCTTTGGGATAAGCGCTATGAAGGTTGAGTTGAGAGATTTGAGGATGGTACCAGATCTCCTAGAGTCCTCAACAACTTCCCATATCTCATGCTTTACTAGGTTCCAGCAGGCTTTGTAAAAATTAATGGTGAAACCATCCGGTCCAGGGGCCTTATCACTAGGCATACTTCGGACAGCTTCCTCCACTTCCTCTAAGGTTATTTCTCTGCTTAGAGCTGAGTTCTGAGCGCCGGTGATGGTTTTGGGGATGGCTGAGATGAGCTCCTTGATGGCATCCTCTCTGTTTGCTGACGGTTCCTGGGCAATACTGCTGAAGTGCCTGGTTAGTAAAGCCGCTATGTCTTGGTGATTCTTTAAAGTTTCACCATTCTCATTCTTGAGTTCCAGAATTCTATTCGCACTTCTGTAATCTAGTGCAGATCTGTGAAAAAATTTGGTGTTCTGCTCACCCTCTTTAAGCCACCGAATCCTGGATTTCTGCTTCCAAAGAGTCTCTTCCTGCTGACAGCGTGTATGCCACTGACCAGTTAGAACCCTTTCCTGCTCTGCAAACTCTTCACTGTTGTGCCCTGAAGCCCACGCTTTGTGAATCTGTTCCAGTTTGTCTTGTATCAAGGTTTTCTCCTTAAAGATATCTCCAAACTCCGTAATGTTCCATGCTTTGATTTTGGCTTTTGTGTACTTTAGTTTCTTCTGAAGGTTGAAAATTTTGGAATCCCCTCCAATCACTGGTTCAGACCACCATTTCTCTACCAGATTGAGGAAGTTGGGGTGATCCAACCAAAATTTTTCAAATCTGAAAGGTTTATTCCTGGGGGTACCATGGATAGCTGCTATTAAAGATATTTGCCAGTGGTCAGATCCTCCACTTGGAAGGATATCTGACTCAACTAGAATACCATTCATAATGATGCTCTCTGAGATGATAAATTTGTCCAGACGAGAGGCAATCAGCCTATCTCCCCCTCATCTATTATTCCAAGTATAAGTGCCACTCTTAGGTGGGATATCCACCAGTTTGGCACTCTCAATGAAATTTGTAAATAATTCAGCATCCCTACTGAGTTTTCTTATTCCCCCTTTCTTCTCCAGAAGTGTGGTTATCATGTTAAAGTCACCCCCCATGATGCACTTGGAGTAAGGATGTCTAGAAATTAAACTTGACAGAGACTTTAAAAAAGTTATTTTATCCTCTATCTTCTGGGGTCCATAAACATTTATAGATAAGAAGGATTCAGAGTTACCTGTGGGCTGGGTTTCCACGGCTATAAAAGCTCTGGTTGCTTCTGCTAATATGATTTGAAGCACTCTTGAGTCCCATAACGTGACTAGACCTCCTTCTCGCCCCTGACTTTCTACTTCCATGTAGTTAAGGTCGTTTCCAAGCTTTTTTTTGATGTTAGCCATGCTTGTATTATTGCTTTTAGTTTCTTGAATGAAAAAGATATCCGGTTTTTCTTTCTGAAATTTTCTTTTCAGAATTCTCTGCTTTGCTTGGCTGTTTAGCCCTCTTGCATTCCATGATATGATTTTCATTATTAACTAGAAGAATTATTGGTAAAAAGAGAAGGCCTCTAGAGCCTTCATCTTCCCTGAGTTTATCATTAATATTCCAAGCTCCTGCAAAGCTTCACTACCTGTTCTCCTTCCTCTCTTCTTTTTTTGCTTAGATCTTGTTGAGTTGTGGAGAAGCCTCTTTGGTGGGTTCCCAGCTCCTCTTGCTATACCTAGCTTTCTGCTTTGTCTTTCTAACTCTGCTTTTTGCCTCGCAATGAATAGCTCATTGACCTTTCTGATTTCTTCTTCCGGCACATTTTCTATGCCTCGAGATTTCCAGTTTTCTGCCATGACTGGTAGGTTCATTCCTTCCTTTGCTAGAACTTCCTCCAGTTCTAAATCATCGCTTCCTCCATCGCTGGTGAGCATATCTGCATCCTCCTCAGGTTCTTCTGTTTGCTCCTTCATTTGGACTTCGGTGCTTATCATGTTTTCTTCTGTTTCTTTTGTAGTTTTCCCTGTACTATCGATTGGCCCACCATTGGAGGTGAGAGCTTTATTCGGATCCTCTGAGTCTGTGTCTAACTCTAAGACTTCAAAGGTATTCCTGTGGTATCCTCGTTCTGTTTCTATTCTGTTTGCTCTTCTTCGGTTGGCTCTTTGTCTTATCTTGGGTTTTACAAAGTTATCTCTGCCTTTGTCTGCTTGCTCTGTTTTAATGACTTCTTCTTGTTTGTTCAGATGACATTCCCTCATTAGATGTCCATGCTCATGACATTTTCGGCAGCGAAAAGGAATTTGTTCATAATCTATTGCTTGGAAGTAATCCTCATCCCTGTACTCTAGCCATAGACCCTCATGTAGAGCACCGGAGACATCCATTTCCACGCATATTCTTGCACATGAGGTGTATTTTCTTTGTATGGTCGCTTCTGAGGCCTTGACAAAAGTACCCAGCCGATCCCCAATTTGTTTCAGTGCTGAGATACCCCAGTAGTCAATGGGCAGAGAAAACAGCCTTATCCATACTGGTACCTGAGTGAAAGTTTCCCTTTCTGGAACAAAATTTGGTTTCCATGGCCGCATGTATAGACCCGCTGAAGCTAAGAAATACGGGCCTCCATCAAAAATTCTGTCCTTGTCCTCTAGGTTGGTAAAAACTACAGTAAAGAAACCTTTTGCTCCTAAGTGTAGTTTCACATCGCCCTTGGGTTTCCAGTGTTGTCGTATCCATTGGCATAGAGCTCTTTCAGATGGCCATAAACCCATAAACTTGCAAATGACTGCATGCTCTGCCATGTGTTCTCGATAAGCTTGGATCTCCGGATCTACTATGACAACTCTTAGGGTCTCTGCTTTCTTAGGTTTGCAGGTTCCGCTCGCTGTTGGGTGGTTGCTGGGGTTCGAGCTGGTTTCACCTTCCATTCCTTCTTTCCCCTGGGGGTCTTCCTTTTGTTCCCCCTTCTCCTTTGACTGCTTCTCATTATGATCCGCGAGTCTTTGTCCTGTTGTGGTATTTTTTCCAGTATTCACCAGTCCCTCAACTTCTTTTTCATTGATTTGAGGGTTGCTGCTGGGTCCTCTGCCCTCTTCTTGTTTTTTCTCCTTGTTTTTCCCACTATTCTGCTTGAGTCTCTCGTATCCTGAAATTCTGACTCCTTCCTGCGCTGTTAGTTTCTGCTTCTGCATGACTATTTGTTTGAAAGAAGGGGTCCCAATGGACCCCTCGTTGACCATCTGTAGGGTCAGATTTTGTCCCCTTCTGAGCAAAACCGCTAGCCTCGATCTGTTCACTTCCAGCTCTGTGTTTGTAACAGTGCCCAGAAACCCTAACCTCAAGGCGCCCCCATCGCTCCTGCTCGTTCCTTCATCCACCGTTATCAACTTAACAAGCTAAAATTAATATTAATAAACTCTAGTATTAAATTAATACCAATAAACCTTAAATTAATATCAATAATCTTATTTTAATATTAGTATTAACATTAAGGTTTATTCGTACCAATAACCTTAATGAAAAGCTACTCCGTACCAAAAATTCTTTAAAAAGAATTATGGAAAAATTCCAATTACTTTGTGGTTAAAATTATTTCATATTTTACCATAAATTAGTAGCGAAGAACATAATATTATTTATTAACTTGCCATGATTATTTTTAATTCTATTAAACCTTAACTTTAATAATATTAAAACTTAATATTAATAATAAACTTTTATAAATCTAAAATTAATATTAATAAACTCTAGTATTAAATAAATACCAATAAACCTTAAATTAATATCAATAATCTTATTTTAATATTAATATTAACATTAAGGTTTATTCGTACCAATAACCTTAATAAAAAGCTATTCCGTACCAAAAATTCTTTAAAAAAAATAATGGAAAAATTCCAATTACTTTGTGGTTAAAATTATTTCATATTTTACCATAAATTAGTAGCGAAGAACATAATATTATTTATTAACTTGCCATGATTATTTTTAATTCTTTGCAAGTATAGATTTATTTCAAGTACAAATTTAAAATGATTATTTTTAATTTTTTTTTCAAGTAATTATTTATTAGCATAGATTTATTTTAGGTACAAATCTAATATGAGCAGAGAGGATCAAATTTCATGTGTAAATTTTGTTAAAGTGGAAAATATAATTTCTTAATTTTCATTGTTTAGATTGTATTTTTGACTACTAAATATATAAAATCAAATAAAAGTTTTAACCATCAAAAAATGAATTTTTTTCATGATATAAAGATGAATTTTTAAAAATGATATATAATATATATGTAATTGACATTAAAATATTTTATATAGCATGTATATCTAGACATTTTATCACACAAATAAAAATGATTTTTTATTATTAATATATTTTTTAAGTATATGTCAATATTATTATTATCAAAATATTTTATTTTAACAATTTTTTTATATATAAATAGATATATGTGAAATTGAAATAATTTTGAAAATTGTAAGATTTAATATGTTAATATCACATTTCTTTTACTTCTAATTATTTTACAACATAATTTTTTTTTTTTTTTAATTATAGTGCACATTATTTTTTTATTTAAAACATAATTTTTATTTTTATTTTTATTTTAAAGGGGAATTGACAAACAAATTTAACACCCTCTTCATATACTTCTAATTACCTTACAACATATTTGTTTTTTTTAAATTATAGTGGACATTACTTTTTTATTTAGAACATAATTTTTACGCCGTAAGGCGTTCCCTCTCAGAAGAACTCCCCTCCTACGTCACTTTGGCAAAATCTGCACCCTAGGATCAATGGTTAGACGATTGAAACATCTTCCACCCTTGGATCCACCGATTAAAATTTCAACTGATTCTTTGCGGTCTTTGGTTTACGCAGGTTAACTGTGTTCAACTATTCATCTGTAACGGTTCTTGTTCAAATAAAATGATCTGCCTCCTGTGACTCGTCCATCATACCTGCTACAACACCTGCTCTCGACACTCTGTCTTCCACCCTTGGATCCACCGATTAAAATTTCAATTGATTCTTTATATTCTTTGGTTTACGCAGGTTAACTGTGTGTTCAACCGGTCATCTGTAACAGTTCTTGTTCAAATATAATGACCTGCCTCCGATTATTCATCCATCATACCTGCTACAACCCCTACTCTGGACACTCTCCATTTGTTCTCAGCACTCTCCAGTGGAAACATGTAAATTTTTACAGCGATGGTCATTACTTGTTTACGCTGCAAAAGAGATTTGCATGAGCCTGACTTAACCCATTTTTTCACTGCATGATCTTATGCGCATGTAAATTTACGTGATTCTTTGATATCCGATGAAACTGAAGCGGAATGGTTCAGTGAGGATGAATTTATGCTTTGTCGCATGTTCGTATCCAAGAAACGATGGTGGTAGGGGTTCACAGAGAAAGAGAAATGTAGAATGTTGTGGCCCATCTCTGGTTCTAGCTCGGCTCTTTAGCCTCCTCCTCCAAGAATTCCAAGAACGCGTTCAACAAGTTATCATTCAAGCTTAATCGGACAAGTTGATATATAAAGAAGCCTCATGAATCAGTTGTATTGAACAAACGTAGGCACGCTAGAAAGTGGAACTAGTCTTACACTAAATTCGACACAGACGACAAAGCAACGACTCTACAAATTGAGGCATAACCGTGGGGTTGGTCATATGCAGATGAGCAGACATACATTTGAAACCAGAAACATTGAGATCCCTCACATCAATGGAGATGATAAAAACAAAAACAGAAACGAAGTCTAGGTTCTGCCCCAAGCCCAGGTCAACCATTGATATCGCGATAGCTGTCTATAGAACATTAATAGTAGTTAACAATAAGTTCTACAGAAATTACTGAACTGGAGTTATCCATTCAAATATCATGAATTCAGTGACTTTGTTCAATACTAAGTATACCACAATATTTTCCAAACTGTTCTATTGTTGTTTGTAAGTAGGGGATTATGAGCGATTCAAATGTCTGCTTGATTTATAGATTTAGCCGAATTGTAACTCAACTATTCTTCTTTAAATTTTCCATAAAGAACCGATGCCATTAATACTACAAATTAAAGAAAATATTATTGAAAAAATAAAATTTAGTTTATCTCCCTAAATTATTAGTACTATAAATGGAAAAAATTATTATTAAAAAGCTAGTTTTGATTTTACTACTCTAAGCTATATTACTATTATGATTTGAAAAAAATACTGTTAAAAATTAACATGCATTTTATTTTATGAAATTAAAAAGTAAAAATATTTTAGAAATAGAAATTTAAATAACTATATCAAGCTAGTTCCAAACATGAATAAGGATAATGATATTAGTTTGATAAGATAAATTATCATACTACTAATGTTAATGAAAAAATATAAGGGGCATAAAACAATGTTAATGAAAAAATGGATACCTACAATATCTATTGAAAATAAGAGTTTTCAAAATTGGGAATGTGAATTGGGTTCATATTGGTTGGGGGTTAAATAATGTGACTTTTAGAGGTATTTTATAATATGTAATCAAGTTAGAGGTATTTTGTTGGAAATATTAATCCCAACCACTTCCTTAAACACATTGACAACCACCATACTTGCCCAATCAACTTTTGTAGTTTGCGAGGAAGGACTGAAGTTTTGAGTAGTAGTACAACACATTCTAAGTAGTAGTACAACGCTGACCTTTCCACAACACAAGAGAGTTAAATCACTTAATGAAGTTTGGTAAATAACTATGGGCAAACATTCACTAGGCAGCTATTATATACACTCCACAACACCTGCAAGTTTAGAAAATCATTTATTATGTAAAATTGCCCATACAATGTCTTAAATATTTACTCTGTCATAAATTAATGAGTAAAAGTTGTATGTGTTGCATAAATATGAAGGTAAAAGTAGTCAGAGAGGTAATGAGGAGAAGGTAATGAGGGGAAATTCGTCGAAAAAATATAGGTGGGTGCTTGAAAACAAGCTTTTACGGAGTTTTACAGAGAGTTACTCTGCAACCCTCGCAGTAAGATCTTTTTGTTTTACATGGAACAAGAGCATCTAATTTATCATGCAAATGAATATAACTAAAAGTTTGTTTTGTTGCGATATGGTTTTATGGTATGTCAAGTTTCTATTTCCTTGCAGAAACTCAATATTTTCTTGCCACAACTGATTTCTTCAGCCAAACTCCTCAAGATTTTCTTGCCGCAACTAATTTCTTCAGCCAAACTCCTCTCCTCTACCCCTGTAAAAATTTTCTAACATGGTATGCAGTTTAAACTTTGTTAGTGTAAAAACAAGTGTTTTCACTACAAATTAAAAATTGTTTTGAGGGCAAATTTTTGAAGTGTATTTACCAACATGTAAAAGGTTTTTTGTTTTTCACTAAGAAATGGAAACATCAACCACAAGCTTGACTAATCCTCAGATATCTCAATTTAATGGGAAAAATTATGATTATTGGGCTATTACAATGAAGGCCTTGTTTTCTTCTCAAGACATTTGGGATTTGGTGGAGAAGGGTTTTCAAGAACTAGCAGATGCAACAACATACATTGCCTTGTCTCAAGCAAAAAGGGATTTTTTGAGGGACAATAGGAAGAAGGATGAAAAAAACCCTCTTTCACATTTTTCAAGCAGTTCATGAAAGTATTTTCCCAAGTGTTGCAATAGCAATCAAGTCCAAGCAAGCTTGGGACACCCTCCACATAGCCTACCAAGGCATATAAAAAGTAAAGACAACAAAGCTACAAATGCTAAGGAGATACTTTGAGAAAATTTGTATGAAAGAGTCTCATAATGTAGACTCATTCTTTACACATGTAATTGGACTGATTACTCAAATGGGGTCTCATGGTGAGACACTTGAGGAAAGGAGAATAGTTGAGAAAATTTTGAGGAGTTTGCCAGCAAGTTTTGATGCCATTAATGTGTTCATAGAAGAGACAAAGGATCTCTCATAGTTCTCAGTGGATGAGCTTCATGCATCTCTGATTTCTCATGAACATATACTGAATAGAGCAACAAGCTCTTCATTGGAGCATGCCTTCAAGACACATGTTTCATTTGGTCAAGGTAGAGGCAGAGGAAGATCATATGCTAGAGGAAGAGGAAGAAGCCCACATAGAGGTGCAAGAAACAACCCTTCAAGCTCAAGTGGAAGGGTATGCTAGGTTCCTATACTAATAGGGATCATAATTTTGAATTGACTATGTTAAAGTCTTGTAATATGGTACATACCTTTGCTTTTCTACAAATTTTTTCCATATTAAAAATTAAAAAATGTAAAAAGGGTATGTCCTAAAAGAATAACCAAAGGACAAAAAAAGAATAAGAAAAGATCAAAAAATGAAAAAATATGAACCCCAAACAAAAACAGATCATGAAATTTTGCAAGTCCAAGTGCCACTACTTTTTACTTTACTGTATAAAACAATGGTTGTGTGTAGCTTGTCATAAATGTCACAACCCATGATAGTCAAACTGTTTAATGTTGAGTAGTTCATGCTTTAAATTTCATGTTTATGGTTAGAGAATAAAGATCTAACCAAACTATTTAGCCTTGGCAGATCAATAGTTAGGTAGATAAATAAAAGGTTCTCATAAGCTTAATATGAGCCATTGGAAGATATAATGTTAGAATTAGATAGTTTGTTTGACAAAAGAAAAAAGAAGGAAAGGGTATGCTAGTTTAAATGCACCCAAATAAGTGAAGAAAAAATGTTAGGGTAAGTAAAGGGTAAGTAAAAGAAAGGTTGCAGAAGCACAAAGGTTGTCAATGCATAAGCACATTTATCAAGCTTAATAATATGTTTCAGTGTGCAGGAGCAGTTTTGGAAGTGAAAAAATGTTCACAAGCTCATTTAATTAACTTACCCTCATTTCATCTCACCCCCCATTACATTACTTGCTAATTTCTGCATTATCACATCATTTCTTATTAATATACCATTTAGACACTTACCCCTCACTTTCACACATTTCCCTAGCAAATTACCCTCGAAAAGTCATTTCCCTACTCAAAAACCCCTTTTCCCTAGTGTGAAATCCATTCCCCTTTCAAAAAATCATTTTCCCCTTGTAATTTCCCTGTTTTGCCTAAAAGCCCACTAAAACCCCTTTATCCTAACTATTACCCCCCCTCTGCTTTATAAAAATAACTCCGCCTTTCCTACATTTCCCAACAAAACCCTTTAAAACCCATAAAAGCCCCTTTTACCCTAAGTTTTGTTTACCCCCGCATTTCTTACATGACCTCTGCTACATTAACTTTTCTTGATATAATCCCTTTTAACCTACCCCCTCAGTGCGGTTAAATAAACCCTGCCACAGTTAAACCCCGGTCCCACTTTATAAACCCATGCATTTTATTAAACCCGCATTATAAATTAACCCGCACCACTTATTCATTAAAAATTTATAAAGTTAAGTGTAATTATCCCTCGAGACTCACTAATCCCCACCCTTCTACCCTTTGTGCAACTCTGTCGCGTGAGAGTCATTAGATCTTGCACCCCTAGATCTAACGGCGCACAGCCATATCGCGCACTCCCGATGTCTGACTGTTAAAATCTCGAGAGCACACGAGATTCACGGTTTTGCTCGGGCCCCTAGCGGTTACGTGGCAACATTTTGTTAACTCGCGTGCTCTCCATAAAATACCGCCATTCATTCAAAAGAGGTGCAATGGCCTCCTATACCACCTCCCCGCATAATCCAAAGCCATCACTATTCATTATATAAATTTCCACGCCAAAATTGAACAGTTACTCATTACAACACTACAGACCCTTGTTTTCACTCCTTTTTCCCGTTTACATAGTGAAACCTATCAAACCCTTCCAGCGCCACCCTGAACCTCTGCAACCCTATTTGACCTCTGATTACTTTCAAAACATTACCACGACTCCTTCCACAAACATCTCTGTGCAATAAAGCCATCAGTTGCCTTCCCTGCCAACCTGTGTTTTCTTAATGATTGTTGTATTTTGCAGGTGATTAGAAGATCGAAAAGCTCGGATAAATAGTTTGATACTAGTCACAAAGCTTGTTTACTCCAAGCTTCAAAAGGAAATCTATTCAAAAAGCCTATATTAATAAGAAGAAGACAATTATCACAGAACAGAGAAGAAATCATTTACATAAAGAAATACAGTTGAAAGTTAAAACAAAGGAAGTAGACAGAGCATACAGTGAAAAGAAAAACAGATCAAACATATAGAAATATTATCAATATCCCACTGCCAGATGATGATACATGTAAAAAACTAAGTAATTTACTGTTGAAATATACAGTAAAAAGTTCATATGTACAATAAAAGTAAAAAACACAGTAAAGGATATTGACAGGTCAACAAGGTCAAAGAGTATCAGATTAAAGAGTATCACGTCAAATGTCATAAGTAAATATGACATCCAGCGTGAAGAAAAAACAACCAAGCAGCTTAAAGGGAAAAATATCAGACATAAAAGACAGTAGAACCTAAATAACAAGGACAACTAGCAACAATTCAAAAGTTGTCTCTATCTTCTTGCATGAAGATATTTTCCTTTTCCTAGATTATTTCTCAATACAGTTTGAGATATTTTGTAAATTCCTTTTGTACAAATACTTCACAATTCAAAGTATTTAGTGTGGATTACTATACATTTGTAGAGTCATTTTGATCTTGAACATAAGGGTGATTGTACCAATTTCAAGTCAACAGATTGGAGCAAGTAATAATAGCATTGCACTATAGGATTCATGAGATGAGCTATTTGCAGTGTAGTATCTTCTTTATGTGATTTTTTTACCTTCTTATTTTTTCATAAACTTAATTGTAATTCCAAATTTGAATGTATTAACTGCAAATATCACTCAGAATTTGTTTAAGTACACTATGTTTTGCACGGTTAGACATTTATATGTTTTCCACCAATACCCGAATTTGAGAACCCTTAATTGCTCTCCTATCCTAGTTTACCTCTTTCATTCCTTCCATAATCTTGCCTAAGGAACCCTTAATTTCTCCCTGGATCCAATTAAAACCCACTTCACCCTCCAGCCTTTGAGATCTGTAATGACTCACCTATCTTGCCCTGTAGACACCGTTCTAAAAGCTTCATCCAGTCCAATTTGTTTGATATTGACTCCATAGTCCAATGGTAAAATAAAACCTCTATTCATGTAAGTAAGTGATCCCAACACCCAAATTCAAACCAAACCCAAGTGCAACCATAACTAGCCTAAAATTAAATAACTAAAACAAATTTAAATCATAAAGAGAGAGCCCTCTCTGAGATTAGGAAGGCTAGGTCCTGATCTCCAAAAGTGGTTTGTGGTTACCTCGGTGATTTCTTTCTTAAACCTTGGGAAACTTACTAAGCCCTAACAGGGGCAACAATCAATATCCAAGTCAAGGCCCAACCCAAAATCATGCACAAGGTCAGAGGTATGATAAATCTCAAGTTCAATGTCATTACTATAAGAAGTATGGCCATTATGCAAATGAATGTGGAAAGAAGAAATATGACACTAGTAACATACCAAGTGTAAATTTCACAAAGGAAAATTAGAACCACGGTAGCATGTTTTTATATTGTAATGTAGCAGAAGAAAAACAAAGTGATGTATGCTATCTAGATTCAGGGTGCAACAACCACATCTCAAGAAACATTGAAATGTTTTCCAGTCTAGATAAAAGTGTGAAATATGAAGTGACATTAGGGACTGATAACAAAGTATCTGTCATGGGAAAAGGAAGAATTAATATCCTAACAAAGAAGGGGGAGAAGAAGTACATCTCAGATGTTTACTTTGTCCCTGGTTTGAAGCATAACCTCATAAGCATTGGACAACTCATTCAAAAGGGCTACATTGTCTTTTTCAAGAATGATGAGTGCACAATTTTGGATAAGCCTCCAACCAGACATCTGATTACAAAGGTTCAGATGACAAACAATAGAATGTTTCCCCTAAAGATAAGATCAGACTTGAAGGAAGAAGGTGCATAAGAACAACTATCAAGGAACTCACAAGAGGATGGAAGAAAAGATGCAGTTGTCACACAAGTAAACTATCAAGTAGAGGTTAAAGATGAAAATTATTTATGGCATTTGAGATTTGGTCATCTCAACTTTGGAGGTTTGGATTTGCTTCATAGAAAAGACATGGTGAACAGGCTATCGCTTATAGAAAAACCAGACATCCTATGTGAAGGATGTATCTTGGGCAGTCAACATAGAGAGACATTTCTAGTAGGAAAGTCAATAAGGGAAAATACACCTATGGAGATTGTCCATTCATATTTATGTGGACCAATGCAAACATAATCAATTGGTGGTAGCCATTATTTATTGACCTTCATAAATGACTACATAAGGAAGACATGGGTCTATCTCCTAAAATAGAAAAGTGAAGTGTTTGAGTGCTTTCACCAATACAAGGCTCTTGTTGAGAAGAAAAGTGGACACTAAATCAAAGTCTTGAGGACTAACAGAGGTGGAGAATATATCTCAAATGATTTCCTTCGATTTTGCAAGGAACATGGAATTCACAAGCAATTTACAACAAGGTATACACTTTAGAAAAATGGTGTTGTGAAAATGAAGAATAGGACCATTATTGAAGTGGAGAGGAGTATGTTGAAGGCAAAGAATTTTCTAAATGATTATTGGGCTCAAGTTGTAGCTTGTGCAACGTATATCATTAATAGGTGTCCAAACAAAAGTGTCAAGGATGTGGTTCCTGAAGAGGCATGGAGTGGAAGAAATCATAGTTTCATTCACATGCGAGTTTTTGGATGTGTGGCTTACGCACATGTCTCGGTGGAGTTGAGGAAGAAGTTGGACAACAAGGGGGAGAAATGCATATTTGTTTGATATAGTGATGAATCCAAGGCATACAAGCTCTACAATCCATCAACAAAGAAGGTCATAATCAACAGAGATGTGCAGTTCATAGAAGAGGAAGCATGGGATGGAAGTTTAGAGAAGAGAGTTAATGTGAAAGCATATATACCACATGAGGACAAAGAGGAATTGACAACAGTAAGTAATTCCTCAACAGTGAATCCCTCTACTTCGATTCAAGTGCAACAAAGTAGGGAACAAGAAACACCATTAACAAATAATAGGACAACGTCACATAGTCAAGAAAGTGCTTCTCCAAGCACGCCACAAAGCTCAACATCAAGTGATATGTCAAGCCCATCTTCAGCAAGCACAAGAAGACCAAAATTTAGAAATTTAAATGAAATTTATGAGAAAGATGAAGTTGATAGAAAGACTGGCCTGAATTCCTTATTTTCATTATTTTGTCATGTAGATGACCAAATCCATTTTGAATATGCAGTCAAAGAAGAAAAATGGGTTGTGGTCATGGAGGATGAAATAGAAGAAATATAAAAGAATGCCCCATGGGAGCTAGTGAACCTTTCGCAAGGAAAAGACATCATTGGAGTGAAGTGGATCTATAAGACCAAGAGCAACGTTGAGGGAAATATTGAAAGACATAAAGCCAGGCTAGTTGTTAAAGGATACAAGCAGAAACATGGAAGAGATTATACAGAGACATCTTCACGAGTCGCGAGGATGAAGACAATGCGTACAATTATGGAGATTGTAGTGCAAGATAAATGGAAAGTGTATCAAATGGACGTAAAATCAACATTCTTGAATGGAGTGTTGAAAGAGGAAATGTATGTTGTGCAACCACCTGGGTATGAGGTAGAAGACCAAGAAGACAAGGTGTATAGGTTGAGGAAAGCTCTTTATGGGCTGAAGAAAACACCACTTGCATGGTATAGAAGAATAGATGCTTACTTCTTGGACAATGGTCTCAACAAATGTGACGGTGAACCTACTTTCTACATCAAGGAGAGTGATGGTAAGATTTTTATTGTTGTCTTGTACGTAGATGATTTGATTTTTATAGGCAGTGATGATTTCCTCATCGCTGATTTCAAAGAACTCATGAAGAGTGAATTTGAAATGACTGACTTGGGTTGTTAAGGTATTTTTTGGGCCAAGAAGTGAAGAAAACAGAAAATGGCATTTTTATTTCTCAAGCAAAGTATATAGCAGACATTTTGGAGAGGTTTAATATGCATAACAACAAGCCTGCACCAACTTCAACTATCATGGGGTTGAAGCTAAGAAAAGAAGATTGCAGCAGCAATGTCAATCCGACATTATACAAAAACATGATAAGAAGCTTGATGTATTTGACAACCACTAGGCCGGATATAATGTATGTAGTGAGTTTGGTATCCAGGTTCATGGAGACACCCAAGGACACGCATTGGCAAGCATCGAAAAGTATTCTAACGTATGTCAATGGGACAAAACAATATGGTATTTTGTACACCACAACAAGTGGTTTTAGGCTGGTTGGTTACACTCACAGTGATTGGGCAGGAAGTGTGGATGACAGAAAGAGCATGTTAAGATATTTTTTTCATTTGGGTTCTAGAGCCATTTCATGGGCCTCCAAGAAGCAACCAATAGTGCCACTGTCAACAGCAGAAGCTGAATATGTTGCTGCGACAACAACAACATGTTAAGCAATTTGGATGAG